>JARCFY010000004.1:73215894-74479822 GCA_029233225.1 Lepidodactylus listeri
TGCATGTCTTCACAAACTGTATCCACATACTTCATTAAGGTGGTGTAATCACCATGTCATTCTGCTTTTATAGATCAAAGGACAGTTCTCCATAGTGAGCTTTTATGCGAGTGCCTGAGTTGTTGCTGAGCTCCTAGCTAGTGGACTGTCAACTTTATTGCTTTCTAATGCTGGCCTAATTTAACTGCCTATATTTGAATTTAAAAGGTTTCCTTTTGTATCACCAACCACTCCATGCATCAGACTGTTGACCATTTTTCTTGTGAACATTTTAATATATGTGAGTATTACTCCTGAATAGTGCTATATCTCATTCTTATGAAAAGTCTGTTTTTCCATCCAAGAACTTTCAAAGACGTTAACAATTACAAACCCTAAAAAACAGCAACTATGAAAACAAGAAAGGAAAAATACCAGAACACAAAACAGCTATTCACAGTATCAGAAATGACAGCAGCAAAAATTAGGAAAGCCCAAAATGGAATGGAGATGAATCGTCTGTCTTGTCAAAGGCTTGGCAAGGCAATACTGCCATTTCCCCCTCTGTCACTTGACCATGAGCAGACAGGTGCCTTAGTTCTCCCAAGGAAGAAAATACCACTACCTGGATATCATCATTGAAAGTACCCTGTTTTGTCTACTTATCCATTGTAGCTCATACGGGATGTGGCAGAAAGTAGGGCTGCACCTGAAGTATGTGTGTGTCAGTCGGTTCCATGTCAATATTTGTCTAGAGTTGCCATTTGCAGGAACAGCCCTAAAAATCATACCTCCAGGGGCTAAAAGTGTCAGGAATGTTACAGGCATCTCAGTAGCCCAAATGACACTGATACAGGTGTTGAAATTCACATGGATGAAAAGTAATAACTCAGAAATCTGCTCTAAGAGCTGATCTAAACATGTAATAGAGAATGTATAGGATTTATTTTTGAGCTAGTTTTACATGTGCACAGAGATCTTGCAATCAGGCGAGTGTGTACCCAAACACGCACACCCATGCACATATCTGAAGTGGTAACAGTGGTATAAGAACTGTACCACACATCATTTTAAATGTTTTGATTTGCTCTTTGTTTTAAAACAAAAGTTGAAAAAAATACATGTGGATTAAAAGTGTACATAAAGGCTTAAGAACATATTAAATACACTCTTTGAATTATGTCTCAAACCTATCCATTTTATTGCTGCTCTGTGGTTTGGGATATTTGTTGGATTGTCATAACCTTTGAAATGCTTTGCCTCATGAAACTGGGAACTCGAGCATACACCCATTTAATGAGAAAAAGAAATGAGTAGTCATCTGGTCTGATTGCAGATAAAAGGCATCAGATGTAAAAATTCCTGCTGTAACACTCTGCTAGCTTATACTAGGGTCCTCCAGATAGTAACTGGACATGCAGGATGCACACTGAGAACAGGATTAGCAAATTGTAGCAGGGGTCCCATGCAAGCTGTCTGTGGGTTGGCTAATTACTGCGCATATAGCCAAAGCTTTTTAGCTGCTTCTGCTTTGGCAGTAGGAGTTGCAGTGGTGAAAGACTTCCAAAGCTCTCTTTGCTGTTGTGTGTTGTGACGGACTGTGCTTTAAAAGCTCTTGAGTGCTGTATAAACATGTAACAGATTATGAAGGGTTAATGCCTCACAGAACCAGAGAGCCTTTGAATTACAGGCTGCTCAGATTTCATTGGATACTGTCAGTTGAGAGGAAAGAGTTGGGAACTGACTGCTGAAGAGAATTTAGTTTAGCACTGACTGACTGAGGACTGGAAAAGTTGGCAAGGAGGAGTCAGAGGGTTGTTGAAGACCCCCATTTGGGCCAGGAAAAGGGACAGAGCTTCTAGTTTATAGAAGTAATTCCCAGCCCAGTTAAAAAGGGAGGTAGCTCAAAGAGAAGAGTGATCCATGGTGTATTTAGAGAAGGATTTTTTGGGTACTTGGTAGTGTGTCAGTCAGTTAAACTCAAGAACACATACTGCAGTGTTTAGCAGACACTGAATATACAGCCTCTAATCTCAAAGATTCTAAGACTTTGTGAAAAGCTTAAAACTCTTCTTACTTTGCTGGAAACCTATTAACTGGAGTTTGTGAAATTACTAAGTTACCTCAGAGTTATTCTTGATTCACCTCAGATATTTTATCATTGACTCTGCCGGACCTTTTCCCCTCAAAGTTGAATAAAACATTTTGTTCGTTTTTATTATTTATTTATGTATGTATATATTTATTTATTGTATTTTGCTTTTATACCATCCATTCTCCAATAGGACTCAGGGCAGTGCACAACAAAATCAAAATCATATCATACAGTTTAAAGTGGATAAAAGTCACAATGAAATTCCATAATAACAAAACTTCTTAATTCCATAGTAGTAATACAGTTTAAAAAACAGATGGCAATCGGAGTTCCAATTGTGCTACCACCTTACAGGGGGGAGCGGGGAGAGTGCCAACAATATGAACACCGTCACTGTCCTCAACTAATTGCCTGGTGGAACATCTCTGCCCTGTAAGCCCTGTGGAACTGTAGTAAGTCCTGCAAGGCACAGACGTTACTCAGCAGAGAGTTCCACCAGGTTGGGGCAGAGCACTAAAAGCTCTGGCCCTAGTTGAGGACTGCCAGATTTCTCTCAGGCCGGGGACCCACAAGCAAGTTGTTATCCACTGAGCATAGGGCGTGATCATACGCACCCATTTGCGACACAAGAAGGACGATTCCCCGCCGGCTCAAAGTGGCGTGATCACACAAGCACATCTGGGAAGCATCCTGCAACTGGTGTCAAAGTGTCGCAAACCACTTTGAGCCGGTGGGGAATCGACTTATTTAGCTACCAGTGAAAGGGCAGTCTCAAATGGTTTGCGACGGCCCAGAACTGACCTTTCCTGGTGTGATCACACCAGAGCAAACAAGTGGCATTGGGGAGCGGGCTTTTTGGGGGTTTTTCCCCCTCCCATCCCAGTATGCACATCATTGGATGATCCCAAGGGTGGACAGGCAAGTCATCGATCCCTTGTAGAAGCAGATAAGCGCACTGAAAACAGCCGGAAAAAAAAACCCAACTCGCCCACGGCTGCGTGTGATCACGCAGCGACAGTTCGCCCTCACAGGTCCATGGACCTGTGTGATCCTGCAAAAGCGGCACAAATTACACCGGCTCAAATTTGAGTCACTTCCCGTCTGGCTTATCTTGCTCGTGTGGACGGGGCCATAATTTCTCTGAAGGGTATACTGGGAGAGGCAGTCCCGAAGATACGCAGGTTCCAGACTGTTAAGGGCTTTGAACTTTCAAAATTACTTAAGGAGATGATCTTGTCTCTTCCCTCCAGTTCCTGGGCTAAGCCAGCATCAAAATATAATAATGTGAGAGGGTGGGACATCCATAAACCTTCAAATAAGAGGAAGATAGGTAAAAGGAAGGAAAAATTGGAGGGAAAATCCTGCATGTGAGGAAGAAAAGAGGGCGAGTTTGCCATACGTGTGATTTCCCCATTCAGACATGGCCCTTTGGAGCCTGTTTTCCTAACTGTTGCTGTCTTATTTTTAATTACCGTGAGGAACATCTGCAGCAGTGAGAAATCTTCAGGGTTTTTTTCCCCCTCCAGTGAAAAACAGCAAAATTCAACCACCTTGTTTAATATTTGAAATAGCAATAGAGTTTTGAAGTAATAATTAAGCTTCTTCCTGAGAATATTTATTTTATGCTACATTTCAATTCAGAATTATTTTCAGAACAAGGGCATATTTTTAACATGCTTTCATCAGCTCAGATGAATGATTGAACAAGCAATGGAAGCAAACGCTAAATTGCATTCTGTTACTTAACCACATGGGGGTAGTGCTGCACCATAAAAAAAACCCCTTTGTACGTGGAAATCACCTTCCTTCTTAAGCTCTCTTCCCAGATACGTTGGTTTGCATTTTTATTGTTATATAATCAGTGTCTGAAAACATGTAAATAGCCCCTGCAACTTTCCAACAGTTCTAAAACATTGAATTGCAGTTCAATAGAGAAGGATTAAAAACAATTGCTGTTTCTGTCTGAATATAAAGTCTAAGTACACTAGGAAAAAAATCCTATAAAATGAATTTTTGCATCCAGGATACTTGGGACTCTTATGCTTAACAATCCATTATGCTTTCAAATTTGGATGGGCAATGGATGACCTGCATATGGCCCCAAGGTAGTTTTGTCCATCCTTTGATGATCTTATCAGAACTTCAACAATTTCACTTTTAGTTTATATGCATTTTGTGTGCTAAATGCATTTCTGGTAGTTGTTTGCAAAGATATTTGAGAACATGTATAAATGCTCGTAGGCAAGCCACGTTAATTAAAATTCTAAAAGCCATCTGCTCCTGATTTCTAAATGTAAACAGCATGATTTAAATTTGAAGTACTGACTTGAGCTTTTCATGTTCGAGGGTAAAATGTGTTGGGAGGGGGAGTGCACATCCACTACTAGTAAGCAACTTCATTTAAAAGAAGGCCTGTTACATAATGTGGGGGGTTGTTGTTCTGTCAATCTATGTAGCATTGCTTTGTGAAGTATTTGTGGCATGTTCATAATGCCACAGTGTTGCTGAAACTAAGCCAGTCAGACTGGGCCTGGGTGAGAAGCCTCTTGGGAATTCTGTGTACATTGCTTTGGATTCTGTGATGGAAGAAATGAAGATCATAATTATATTCCTCTAAAGAACTAATTATTAGCAAGTGATTTTAAGGTTATCCCATTACCCCAAATAGAAAGAACTGGTTTCACTGGTCTAGTGCTTTCATCGCTTAGGGAGGCTTGCTACAAGAAGTGTTCTAAATGTGCAAATGTAACTGGAACAATAGAAACATCAGTTCCAGTCTGGTTAATTGTTCTTGTTGTGATCGGTGATTGAAAGGAGTGGAGTGAAGTTATCTGAAAAAGGCACAGGCAGAACCCACTGGACCTCTATGCTCTGTCAAAGTTTAAAAAGCCCTAGTTCTGGATACTTCATACCTGGTTAACTACTCTCCCATGCATTCTTCTGGAGAAACTACTTTGAGCAGTGTGAAGAATAATTGTGCCCTCAATAATATCTTCTTTGAGGAGTCCATTGCTGTCTCTGCTCTGCCTCATTTGCTGTTAAAATTTTATTCCATTTTCTCCAGCCCAAATTTTCCCCACTCAAAAAACAACACAAATAGCAAGATTCAGTATATAACGTTCCTTGGGGAGGGATTGTCAGCGGAACTGGGGTCAGACATGATGGAAGTGATGCTGCTGCAAGTGCTAGCCATGCAGTTTTTCTTAGCAGCACAGGAAAGATGAAAGTATTCAATCAGTTCAGTTCGATTTACTGCATATGGCCAATGGCCATTACAAATACAATACAATACAATAAAAGTTATAAAATGCAGAATAGGATCTGCATAAGTATTCAATCAGTACCTGGAGTCTTTATCCCATGTAAGTTTCTTGTCCACAGCAGCTACACAACTGAACTGATGTCAGAGTCCTCATTGGAGACCAAAGAAAGGGAAGAATGTTCTATCAGTAATGGAGGGATATATGCAGTACAAGTTGGTCCTTATTTGTCTTTTTTTCTGTGCCATGCAGTGAATGATCTTGGAGGTGACTTCAAAGGACATGGAAAAAGTTCCTCAGCTGCTGACAAAGTTGTTGAAGAAATAAGAGCCAAAGGTGGCAAAGCAGTGGCTAACTATGGTATGTCTCTCCTTTCTCCCTTTCTAAAAAAAAATTGCATCCAGAAATAAATACGTACCTACCACAGAATACAAATGCCCACTAATTTGTATTTAATTGAATCAGGAGGTTCTTGTAATTCCAAGTCTCTCACTTGAGTGCTTAAATGAGTGTTTTCTCCAACTGAATTTTGTCCTTAAACTCACCACTCGGTTCTGGTCTCTGATTTGAAAGTGAAATCCAGATATCATGAAAAGGTGTCCAAATTAACTAAGCTCAGCTATTATTTGGGGATCGCTGCATTAGGTAGACAATGTGGAGAGATGACTCAAAAGCCCATTGCTTTTTAAAAAAAGAACTGCGTGTTTGTTTATAAATTCATTTATACCCTTCCTTCTTCTCCAGTGGGGACCCAAAGTGGCTTACACAATTCTTCTTTTCGACATTATATCCTCACAGCAACCCTGTGAAGTAGGTTAGGTTGAGAGAGTATTACTGTCCCAGGATCACCCAGAAGCTTCCATGCAGAAGTAGTGATATGAACCTGGGTCTTCCAGATACTAGTCCATTGCTCTTTACCACTACACCACACTGGATGTTATGCAAATGTACTCAAATTATAAGTTGGTCTACGTCCTATTATGTTTTATTTGTGATACCTGAATTATTTGCTTTGTAAGCATGCAATAAATAGGAGTCTAGTTGACTTGCCCTGGGGCTGATATTGAGAGTTGCTAATTCTACCTAGTACTTTAATGGTAATTGTGCTCCTTTATATAGCAACGGTTCTTGAAAGCTACTTTAATATAACCTACCTGATAGTTTCTTGATCTTGGACTGTCCTTACTGTTGTGTATGGAAGTGCCTTTTAACATTACATTTTAAAGAAAAGAAAGCATATTCGAGAACTCATCCATTACACTTTAAATTGTAAATGTATGAAATATATGGAATTAATATGTGCATATGAGAAACATTTGTTTTAATCAGGTACCCATTCTTTGGAGTTGGGATTGGTAATGTTTCCAGTACTTCCATTTATTATGACAAACACACATTTGCTACCATATAATGTGTGAAGTGGCCCTGAGATACTCCTGTGTCTGATAGTACTTACCATATGTTTTTTGAGAAAGGGTTATTCTAACTCCAGCACAGAGAGCTGGGAAGAGCTATGTTTTGTGGGTCATAGATCATCTAGTTTGGTATTTTAAGTGTTTTTGTATGACTTCTTCATATATCTTCCTGACTTTAAATTATGATGTCAGAAGTAACCATGAGCTTAGGAGGCAAAATGTTTCCTGCATCTTCACAGATGACAAATTGAGTCATTTAAACAACAATAAATGCAAAATCTATATGTCTCTATCTTCATGCTTAAAGTATTCTTTAACTTCTAAGGTCACATACATGGGCTTGGATCCAAAGAACTATATGTGCATCACTGTCCAGTTGCACTGACTTGTGTCCTCCCCCCACCCGTGATGGAGAACCACTAGAAAGGTGCACAGCTCACTGAGCTGAATCTGAATCAGAGAGTAGATTGACACTCTTCTAATGTGCAAGTAGAAGTATCTTCCGTTATGCCATGGCCACTTTGGATCCAACTCAATGTTATTTTCTATCCACCTGTGTCATATGAATGAGATAGCTGGGAGCATGGTTGCAATAGCTGCAGAACAGCTGCAGTCACAGGCTTTATTCCCATTAATATTATAACTGCCTCTTTCTTGTGCCCCATTGCATACATGACAAAAATCAGAAGTATTGCATGTGAAATTAAATGTCTGTAACCTGGCATAAAAGACTTCGACTTCTTTACTCTCTATGAGGGACAAAAAAATGTATTTTGTATTATCTGTATTTTGAGAGATCTGTATGTTTTTGTGACTGACAGATGTTGTTTTTCCTTCCCGGATCTTTGCAGATTCAGTGGAAGCTGGTGAGAAGCTTATACAGACAGCACTGGATGCATTTGGGAGGATAGGTATGATTTCTAGATTATGTGGATCGATAAGTGGAGAAATTGATGCTTGTTGGCTCCTGCCTTGGCTTTGTATTCTATTGCTCCATTAAAAAAAATACACTGTAAAATTTGGAAGTTAGAATCTGCCAGAACAGAGAAACACTTTTATTAGGCTATTTGAAACTATAGTTCTTTGTGAAGTATCTTTACAATAACTTAAAGACTTCCCAGAATTTCTTGTACTTAACTTTTTCAGTTTATTTGGCTGTAGCTCAATTTTTACTGTAGAATTGTCACAACCAGGCTATTAGGAGGTGAAAATGTTTTAACAAGAGGAAATATTTTATAGTTTGTTTAAAATGGCTAAACTTGTTGGGACTGCAGGGAAGTTTATTTTGAAGAACTTTTTCATTTTTTTTTGATAGCCGTGACAATTGTAAAGAGGCAGGAAGATTTAGCAAGTGAAGTTAATAAATGGTGCACACAAATACTAATACCTAAAATTAACTCTGTAAAGGATCTGTGTAAATTTGGAGCTTTCCTCTCAACTCCCCCTCCATTTTAGATCTTTTAAGCAACTATCCCCTTACTATTTGTGTACATTGTTGTATAGTGGTTAGAATGTAGGACTAAGACAATATTATTCTGCCACAAAGATCACTGGTTGAACTTAAGCCATTTCAAACTACTTTTACACTAATCTGCTTCACCAGATTATTGTGCAAATAAAATGGAGAAGAAAGAACCGTGCACACTGCTCTGAGTTCCTTAAAGGAGCAGCAGGATAAAAATATGTAAGATAACATTAATTTGTGCACTAATTGTGGGAAGGTAGTATATAATTTTAAAATGAATATATTTTGCATTTACAGTTTCGAACTGAATGGTTTCTTCCTGTGTTTGTGATAGAATGCACAGGGCTGCCACTGAAAATGGCATCCTTGCGTCAAGTACTTTCTTCTTACTGCTAGAACAATTGACCTCATTATGTGTGGTTCCTTGCACAACATGATGATGAATAGATACAAGGAAACAATCTGGTATTCTCCTGGAGGAAGAGAATAATTTTGAGGATGCCAGTGGCAGGCCTGCATAATATGGTTCCAAACTTTATCTCTGTGTGTAAATATTTTATATAGCATTTTTCTGTTATGGAATAGCCTCCCTGAAAGAAATTAGAAAATCTCTCCTGTCTGCAGTTTCAGAGGGCTTTTAAAACAGGAATCACTTTTTGGGACAAAAGACTCTTCTAAAAATACCTTGAAAGACTGCAGTCTCTGAACTATATGCTACTTTATTTTTTACGCACTTCCACTGTTTAGTTCTAATTTTAGAATTGTTATCTTGTGCTGGTTTTATTTTTATATACCATGGGTCCCAATTACTAGGGAGAAAGCTGAGCTCATAAATGTTTTAAATAAAATATGACAACATTAGAATCACACAAAAAAACCAGAAGCAGTAGCATTTAACAGTGCAGCAGCACCCAGCCCATAATACAGATAAAATCTAAAACAGAGTTGAAGTAGGCTAGTTATTAACAGTACTGTCCTAAGAATCACACCCTTGTAAGCCATTTGACTTCACTGGATTTAAAAGGGTGAAACTCTATTTAATATTGTGGTGTAATTCACTCACATTTTACTAACATTATCCGTTCCCTGTGAAAGTTTTTCAAAGTGTATATGTGAGATACTCCTTTCATTCTGTCAACCCACTGCCACTTTATAAGCAGTGTACAAAAAGCCCATGTGAGCCACAGCCACTTCCTTTGGCAAGTAGAAGCATTTTGTGCCCTTGCTGCTTGTGTGTTTTCTCTCTCTGAACTAATCAGAGTTGATGCAGGCCAATATTAAATGCAGTAGGGTAGTAGTGAATAAAATAGGAATGGAACAGATGCATGTTTATGTATCTTAATATCTTATATGCATTTTTTGCAGATATTCTGATCAATAATGCTGGGTAAGTAGATCCAGGGCTTGCTCGCTCTCCCCCCCCCCCTTTCAGTTATATGATCCTCTTGTTCAATTTGATAATTTCCCCCTTTTTTGTCTAATTAGCATACTGAGGGATCGTTCATTCACTAGGATAAGTGATGATGACTGGGGTGAGTTGATTAAATTGCAACGCCCCTTTTACTTTCTACATCTGCTTCTCCATTTTCAAGGATCATCTAAGACAATTACCTAATTTTCTCCCCCCTAGATATAATTCACAAAGTTCATTTGAGGGGGTCCTTCCTGGTAACCCGAGCTGCATGGAACCATATGAAGAACCAAAATTTTGGAAGGTGAAGTTGAGTTTGACTGCTCACTGAACATACTGCATAAGGATAGAAGACAAATAAGAAGGAAAAAAATACTTTGTGACTGTGTTAGATGTAACTGTTTTCCTTTAAGATTTGAACATGTTAACTTTGTTTCTACTTGGCAAATTTGCATCTTCCTTTCTTTTTGCAAGAAATACCCAAAACAGTTCATAATAACTGAACCAGTTTTCTCATGGTAGCCAGAAATAATTTGCAACATTTCAACAAATGCTTCAGAATATGTCCTTAAAGGCATGTTTAAAACAGCCTTTAAACACAGGTTTTTAAAAGAAGCCTACCTTAATCAAACTACTTGTGCCTCTTCCGCTAGTTCAATCAAATTCCATCCATGGTCCAGGACTGAGTATCCTTCACCCCATAGGGTTTCCCTGCAAACCTGAAAGCAATAGAATCTAGGTCATCTAATTCTGAGGGTTCAGTTACCACTGTCCGTGCATTACAAATAGACTAACAGTGCAGTACTGTATGGAGTTACTCCAGTCTATTGTTTTCAGTGGGCTTAGAGCCAAGTCACTTTTCGTAGGATTGCACTATAATTGCATTAGAAGATAGCCAAGGAAACTTGAAAGAATCTGCTGTTTCACTGTCTCTCCTTTATGCTGTCTCACCATTCTTTACCCAGAGTCATAAATAATTGTATATGGAATGAAGAAGCTGTTATGTACCATCAAAATATTGCCATAAATTTATGGTTCTCAACTCTTAGGTAGATTCTTTTAATTCTTTTAATTAGCTTTCATTTGTCAATCCATGTGTTGACCCTGTTCTCTGTACTCTCCCTAAATTAGTACAGAGGGTCCAGTTTTTTGGCTTGTTCATTTGACTGTTACCATACAGTGAATAAGGTCTGTTTGGCACAAGGTAATATTTTTAGGAGTCTTTTCACCCAGTACAAGGAATATTCTTGCATGACTTTGTCATTTATTTTTGCACAGTGAGATGAGCATCTCATTTAATCACTGCAACTTTAGTATGTTATATGAATTCAGCCAACTTAAAAAAATATTATTTGAGCAATATTTCAGGTTTCTTACAGGCAGTTATACTGTACTGTAAATATGTCTTCTTTTTTAAAGATCGTATGAATGTGCTAGTGTTGATTATTCCTTACACATAAGATACAATCCACTTGCTTTTATAGGATTAAACTTTTCATGATATCACTTAACAGAGCTTTTGACATTTGGTTCAGGAATTTGTGCTTTGTGTGTTCCTTTTAAGGATTATTATGACTTCCTCTGCTGCTGGAATATATGGCAATTTTGGTCAGGCCAACTACAGTGCTGCCAAACTGGGTCTTCTGGGTCTTTCAAACACACTTGCAGTTGAAGGCAGGAAGTACAACATCCATTGTAACACAATTGCTCCTACTGCAGGATCCAGGCTGACTGAAACTGTCATGCCTCCAGGTAAACAACTTAAAACTTCTCAGTTGTTTTTCTGCTCTTGACTGACTTTAGGTCTCATCAAGAAACTAGGAAACAAATACATGGTCAATTGGTCCTCCAGCAAGAAGCAGCATTTCATGGACTATCATCTGCAACTAGAATCAAGCAGGATATCTCACAGTTGACTAGATTTATTTCGTATTCATGAACTTACCTCTGGTTTGGGGGAATAGCTGGAGCTAGATGGCTAAATTAGGAAGAGATCCTGTTACCATTACCTATTTATTTGAATGGGAATTCAGAAGTGCATTGGTTGGTTGGCAAGCATGCCTTTAAAAAGCAATATAAAAATTAATGGAGGATATGCCTAGCAAAAATATCTAAAAATGGAGCATCCAGTTCACAAGCAATATAATTTTGTTCCCCTGGTGCTTTGCATGGGCAGGCTTGCCATCTCTATCATCCATTACTGATGGACTTTCCAGGGGTGCCTGGCTTGCTTCTAGACTAGATGAATTTTTAGACTAGATAAAGCTTTGGTCAGGTCCAACAAGTAGTTGAGCAGGTTTAGGTTCCCATAGATTTCAGGGGAAATACGTTTGAGGATCTCAGATTTATCTCGGGTGAACAGATTGGAGGTCAAACAGATAAAGAATCATTTAATATTACTGAAATGAAGGGGCTCCTGAATACTGCTTTTGTAGAGCAGGCGTGTTAATTTGGCCCAAGGTCAATGAGATGTAATCCCCTGTGTTTGACTGCTATTATGCATGACCACTATTGTTCCTTACTTGGGCCTCTTCCTGTTTCTTTGCTTAGTTAATTCTTTCAACTTGTGACAGTGGTGATATCGGAGTAGATGGTCATGTGTGCTCAGCTCATTTTATTTCTTGGAGTCTCTTTGAAAGCAGGTTTCCGGGGGACAGTTCAAATTGTTACCATTTATATTTTATTGAGATGGATAGCCATGTTAGCCTGTCTAGCGGTGGATAAGAGCTAGAGTCCAGTAGCACCTTAAAGACTAACAATATTTGTGGCAAGTATGAGCTTTTGTGAGCCACTGATCACTTCTTCAAATAAATAAATACAACTAGGTATATTTTATTGGAATTTATTGACTTTAAATATTTTCATTTGTTTATTGCTTTTGAAACTTATTGAGGGCATTGATTAAGGACAGCAAAAGGCTACTGACTTTTGATATATTAGCATCTATAGACTTGGATAAGTCTGCACAAACACAATATATAAATCAGAATAATTTTTTCCCCAAAATTCTCTTAAGAATTATGAGCCCAGTTCTTGACATGAAAGGTCTCCCAGTAGCTGCTGAAAGCTTTTTAAAATGAAGTAAGTAACATATTAACCCTTTGTCTTGAAGGTATGTGCAAAAGTAGCACATGGTGCTTTTGAGGAGCCAGCTGTGCCAATTAAATAGGTACATGGTGCTTTACAAGGGAACAGTCAAAGCTTTTAGGATTTGATACGAGTAGAGTTAACTGTTTTCAAATGGTAGAAAAGACATCTGCAGAACTTATTAAGCTATGTGGGAGGTTCCCACATCCTCCTGAATTATTGCAGGCTACAGCTGTGATGCCTTTAATTGGACACAGATTTCTTACTGTCCTGGAAAGTAGCTCTAATGTTTGAAAGAAATATGAAGTAATGCGAGACATGTGAAATTTAAATTGTTCTTTGAAAATCCAAAACATACTTCGGTGGATTGATTTATCATCTTTGTTCTTACACATAGAGATTGCTGTATTGCGCAAGCATTCATAATTTCTTTATTAAGATTACACTTCATACTGACTTTATAGCCGGAAGGTACAACTGCTAAATGTCCAGTGTCATGGCAGAAGGATATCAAACAGGCTGCAAATATAGAATGCCAACCCACAGCTGATAGGTTCCTTGATGCACACTGATGACTTATAATGCATGTCTACAAGTGATATTTAGCATGTTTTATGCTGGCAGTGGTTTACTGAGCTACCAAATAACATTTCAATATTCTGCAGTTTATATCTTTCTAGAAAGACAACAGGATATGTTCAAATTTCACTTTTAACAAGCGTTAACCTTGGGCTGAACACAAACCTAGCTAGTTGCTCGTCATCCATACCTCTCTTCTTCCCCGCCCCTCTTCCTGCCAAGATTTCCAGTTAGACACTAACTCCCATTATCTGTGATATATGAATGTAGGCATGCAGATTAACCAGTGTTGGCTGTTATTTCATCCTTGACCATAAGATACAGTGATTCTGTTGGATGTGTACAATTCTACTATGAAAACATATAGTACTTAATGAAAACATAATATTGTTTAATATCTGTCTAATCTAGATATGCTGGAAGCTTTCAAACCAGATTATGTGGCTCCCTTGGTTCTTTGGCTTTGCCATGAAAGTTGTCAGGAGAATGGTGGACTGTTTGAGGTAACATACTGGCAATGACTTATTTTCACAGCCCATCATATTTTCCTCATGTTGTTTTTATTCCACAATTTTATAATCTTATCCTTTTGTTAGCCTATCCTCATATGATGGGTGAAGTTGAAAATACATTTTGCTTCATTATAATTATGTTGGAAGGTAACTGTGGTTTTCAGTGGTAATCTTAAACATAAAATGTTGCCCCTTGATCTGAAGGAATTGGTGGAAACTGCTGTGTGATCATTATATTGCTCTATCTCATTTATACAAAAAAGATTTAAATGTACAATAACGCTGGGAAATGTGTTACATTGCAGAAGAGTCACAGCTTTTTATAGCCTTCGTTGTCTTATATAAAATTATTTCCCTGAGGAATTGCTGAAGCTTTAAATGCATCAGGATCCTTTTCATCTAGTTTGTTAATCTTTATTGGAGTGGAGAAATGAACATGGGCACTTTGGCAGTATGAGAAACATTTATACAGTCTTATGACCCATCCAAAGAGATATCAATGGAGAAAGCATCGCAATTCAACCCTGATGTTCTCCAGTACCACATCTGTGAAAAATAAGATCTCCACAATACATTAGTTGCTTTGATGGGTCTGTTGGCCTGCCATGCCTAACCAAACCCTGTATGGAAGAAACTGGTAATGTCTCTCGTTCATCATTAACGTTTGCAGGATGTGCAGTCCTTCAGCCTTGAACTACAGGGAACATTGGTAGGTCAGGTGGTTCTTATTATTCATGTATGAGGACCAAACTAGATGATACGATTTCCTCAGGGTCTCCACTGCCATTTTACCTCTGAATTCCTTCACTTTACAAATGCTTTGGGGCCCCAGTCCTGCTCAGGACTAGGACACTGGGATGGAAGGGCTCCTGTTTTCCCTCCCTTCATATACCATTTTCAAGTCCTACCCCCCTCAAGGGCATTTGGGCTCTTGAAAACATCCTGGAAGGGGAGAAAGGAACCCCTACTCCCACTGTATGCAGTCCTGACCAGGATCAGGGCCTGCAGCATTTGCAAAATGGGGGAATTCAGAGAGAAAATGATGGCAGCATCCCCAGGGACACCGTATCATCTAGTGTGGCCCTAATTCTCTTTCCTCAGATTTCTGGTACATTGATTAAACGTACCTTATATTGGGTTGCAGATGTTTTGAGGCCTTTGAAGCTTTACTTATGTTACCAGCAGGTGCTCTAGCTTAGTTGGCAGAGATTGTCCATGACTTGATGATGAATACCACTAGATTGGGGGAGTTGGACTGAGGGTGCTATGTCTGGTAAGGGTGAGGACTTCATGACCACCATGGCATCTGTGAGACTGACCCAGGTGGTTGTTGCACCAGCGTATATGAGAGATCATATTCTGGAACCTACTTTCTGGATGGGCAGGGTTCTCATGATCTGGTAAAAGAGTAAAAAATAAATGTTTTGCTGCATGTGTGATACTGTTGTTTGCTGTTTGCAAGGGGTAGGGGTTCCATCCTTGAGGACCAATGGATCCAACGGATTTCCAGAGTGCTCGGGGGTAGTTTAAGAATATAATCATAAATTCAATCTACCACTTTTTTTGTGTTAGAAAATAATATTGGCACCAAACCTAGTCAGACAAATTAAGAATCCCAAAGTAATTGATCGTTCTTGGAGATACTATATGATCAAGAAATGAAATGCAAAAAGCAAAGTTTGTAGAAGTTTACTAGTTCTGTCATTCCAGCTAAAATGAAAGATAGCCATTCACTTCTTATTGATTAGAAATATATATTTTTTCTGTTTATTAGTTGCTTTTTGAAGTTTACTGACTCTTCAAAAATTATTTATATTACAGGTTGGAGCTGGATGGATTGGAAAATGTAAGTCACGGTGATCTGGTTTAATATTTCAAAAATAACATGTGTGGCACAATTTAACACTAGAATAATAAAAGTAAATGTACTCGATTATACTTATGATTTGTATAGAGGGCATCAGACCTTGATGAACATTCAGTCATGTAATTGAAAAGAATTGGTTTATTTCTTTAGCCACATGTAAATGCTCTTAGCAGTGGCTTGCTATCCTTGGTAAACATGAACCTGCTGCCTCATTTGGAAGGCAGTGGCATATTGTTGTGGTCTCCATAACAATAAAATGCATTTCCTTGGAAAGTCAGATGAGCATCTTGCTCAAGCACTCTATAGCTTTTCTTTTTTATGCTGACTGGTCTTTGGTAGTTGGAAGAAAGTCAAAGAAGGGTTGGGGTGTTTAATTGGACACCATTTAAAGTTGGACATTCTCTAGTAGTTAATCAGCTGCCACTCACTTCATTTTAAAGGTGGTGAAGGCTGCAGTTAGCGATGAATATGGCAAACCGCCTTCCAGCATCACTCATTTATGGGATTAACGTAGTGCTTGACATGGGGCTACTATGGGATACAGAGATGGGGGTTCTTAAAAAATGTAACATTTGGATTCCACTTGTGCTGTTGGAGCATAAGTAGTTTGTCCTTCCTGATGAAATCAGTGCTTTGAAAAGAAACCGGTGATGCTGCAGTTTTGACTGGTCTGGATGGTTATTAAATGTCTCCTATTATTGCTGTTTATATAGTACGCTGGGAACGATCTGAGGGAGCTATTGTCAGACAGAAGAACCATTCAATGACACCTGAAGCTGTGCAAAATAACTGGGAAAAGATCTGTGACTTCCATAATTCCAGCAAACCTCGGACTGTCCAAGGTATATGTGATTCTAAATACTCTGTTTCCGTAATAATACCATGAATCCTCTCTTCTTGGAACAACCTAAAGACGTAACGCTGTTCTTGTTGTTGTTTCTATACTGACCATATCCAAAGCTCTCTGAGTGGTTAACAACAATATAAAACAATAAAATTCAATGAAAAATACATGAAGAATTAAAAATTACATTAGATACATAAAAACATTAATAGACAATAAAACTAGTAAAAAAGAGTTAACAAGGTACTTGATTATTTGCGCCGGGCCCCTGAGTAAGTCAGGGAGATCTTTAAAGGCCTCTGTAAAGGGGGCTGTCTTAACCTGGCCCTGGAAAGATGACAGATTTGGTGCCAGTTGGGTCACAGTAGGGAGGTTGTTCCAGAGACAAGGGGCTGCCGCTGAAAAGGCTCTCCCCCAGTTGCCGCCCTCTGAGCCTCTCATAGAGTTGGCACTCAGAAGAAGGCCCCAGAGGTTGAGCGTAGTGTCTGGGTAGATTGCGGCTGGGAGAGACATTCCAACAGGTATTGAGGTCCCAAGCTGTATAGAGCTTTGTAGGTTAAAACCAGCACCTTGAATTGGGTCCAGAAACATACAGGCAGCCAATGCTGGTGGGCCAGAACTGGTCTTATGTGTTCAAACCTCCATGTCCCTGTTAGTAATATGGCTGTACCAGCTGCAGCTTCTGAACCATCTTCAAGGAGAGCCCCACATAGTGTTGTAGTGATCTAGTCTGGAGATTACCAGAACATAAATTACTGAAGCCAGGCTATCGTCATCCAGATATAGGGGTGTAGCTGGGCCACTAGCCCAAGCTGGTAGAAAGCATTCCAAGCTACCGATGCTACCTGAGCCTCAAGTGACAAAAATGGATCAAAGAGCACCCCTAAGCGACAAACCTGCCCCTTCAGGGGGAATGCAACTCCGTCTAGAACAAGTTGAACACCTCTATTCGGTTAAAGGAATCACCCACCAACAGCATCTCAGTTTTGTCTGGATTGAGCTTCAGTTTGTTAGCTCTCATTCAATCCATTAACATAATCAGACACCAGTTTAACACATACACAACCTCATCCGCTGACAATGGAAAGGAGAAACAGAGCTGTGTGTCATCAGCATACTGATAGCAATGCACTTCAAGATCCCACTCAGCAGTTTCATGTAGGTATTATATAGTGTGGACAGACCACTGAGGAACTCCGTGCTGGAGAGTCCACGGAGCTGAACAACATTCCTCAAGCACCACATTCTGGAGACGGCCTTCCAACTATGAGCAGAACCACTGCAATGCAGTGACTCCTGTTCCCATCTCAGCCAACCACCCCAGAAGGATATTAGTTAGCATCAGGATTTGTAAGAATGCATGTGACAGCAGAATATTTAGCTTTCTTCTCCAAAAATCTCTGGCTTGGTTAACAACCTCTTTATAGGTCTGACCTCTTACTTTCAAAAGAACAGCAGTAATCTGACAGCAAACACACATAAGGACAGATTGAACCTGTGCAGAACAAGCCAATGATTAGGAATGGGCACAAAACATCAGCCGGTTTGTTCCCATTCCTAGTTACTTCAGCCAGAAACTGTTATTTTCGACATGGATATTGCATAAATATTGTTGATATTCAAAGTTAAAAGTTATCGAATAGTTAAAAGTTATTCTCATTGAAATGTGAGTCCCCTGATAGACTTGTCTGAAAGCTTTGCTCAGTTGACAAATTGAACACTGCTTTGAGTAACTGTACGCTTGTGCAGGCATTTTCAAGGGCATATCATGCATTGGTAAATAAGCTACTTTTATAACTTTTCCATCTTGTGCTAACTTTTGCGTATGTGGCGTGTGGAACTTTCTTTGTATCTGATGGTATGTCTTGCCCAGTGTCAGGGATAGGTCATTAAAGTGACATATTTTTGAGCTCAGATAACTTGAAGTTCATCTCTCATTGTGCCTTCATAGTTGAGATACGTCATATAAATGAGCCACATTGTATATGGAGGACTTGAAAAACCTGTGAGGCTGTGTGAATTTTTCCATGTGTAAGTTGTTTGTCTGCCTTTTTGTTAACCAGCACCATCCGGCATAGGAAGTCAACTTATAAGTCAGTAATTAAGAAAAGAAGCAGCAGGTCGGGAGAGAAGGAGGTGGCAGATGAAGAGGATGGTGCCACAGAAATGTAGTATGAGATTATATGTGTGCAATTGGCTTCTTAATGAATGAATGAACATATGCAAAAGCTAAAAAACACAGGCAGAATATTGTGCTGCAGATCTTAAACTTATTCAAGGAAGGATTGAGAATGGTAGCAAGCAAACCATTTTCTTAGATAAACATTTACCTTTCATGTAATCGGTCATTGGACAACGCCAAGTCATAGTTGGAAGGGGCTTTATGGTTATCAAGTCTGCCAGAATAGGAATTCTTCTTTTGTCCATGGGAGCATCAGCCTGTGTTCAGTGAGCCATATGGCTGGATGTGATTTCAGAGGTTGCAAATTTATTTCAGGAAGCAGATTATTAGAGAAGACTTCTCTTTGTGTGACATCCTGGATGACTACTGTCAGTCACAGTAGAAAATGCCAACTAGATGGAACAATATTCTAACCAACTGTAAAATGTTGTTGTAGTCCTCCAGGAAGGTTTCAGTTTTAGGATTTATCTTTGGGATTATAGTATAGTTTTGAATTGGAGGATTATGTTGCATTTTAGGAGTAGGCAGCAGACAAGCCATCCAGCAAAGGTAGTATGCTGATCAATAGACAAACTCTAAAGTCTAACCAAAGAATTGTAGCCAATCACCAGGAATCTGAATGCTAGCCTTATGCCAGTGGAATGATTGTGGTAGGGAAGGCACTATGAAGGAATTTAGAAGATTAGCATGGGAACAGAAGTTGCTGGTCTGTCTGTTTCTTTCCATTCCTTAAACACATACTGTTTTCTGTTAGAATCTACTCTGTGGGTCCCATATAACTATCAGATCTTTTAAAGCACTAGTTTTTTAAACTGGAATGGGCTAGATCACCCATTTTTCTACTCTTTTCCTCTCCTGGCCAGGCTGATTCATGGATACACTGTAATTTATTTATTTATTTATTTTTATCCCTTCCTCCCCGCCTCATGGCAGGCTCAGGGCAGCTACCAACATACTGTTTAATACAATAAAATTCTGTAAAACCACATTAAAACATCCAGTATAAACTTTAGAACTACAGTCCAAGATGGCATTTCATCATCTCCATCCAAGTGGCATCACCGGGCACTCTTCAGTTCTCATTTGGTGCGGATAGTCCATTGGCTGACTACAGTAGTTGGGCCAGGGCTATAAAATTGTGGCAGCCCCTACTTGAAAGCCTGGCAGAAGAGCTCCGTCTTGCAGGCCCTGTGGAACTGTAAAAGATCCCACAGGGCCCTGATGTCATCCAGGAGCTCGTTCCACCAGTGCGGGGCTGCCACTGAAAAAGCCCTGGCCCTTGTAGCCGCCAGTCGGGCCTCCTTGGGCCCTGGGACAACCAGGCGGTTCTGGTAATCTGATCGAAGTGCTTGCTGAGGTAAATCACTGTCCTCTATTAAGGAGCAAATGTTGCCTGTTTCTGTGGGATTGTATTGGATATTCTGGTAAGCCAAACACTAATCAAAACATCTGATGCACAAAATGAATAACTCACCCTATATTTTGCTTGCCAGAAGTTCAACTGTGTTTTAAAATTATGGATGTCCTTAAATTTTTGGCTAGATCAGGAATTAAGCAGGGTTGCTCTTGGAACATAAGGCTTTGGATTTGGATCAGAGTGTCTTTGTTTAATCTCTTATCCATGGGAATTAGCAAAAGAGGCAGGGAAAATGCTGTGGAAATCTGTCAGACTGATTCATTTAATTTTTCAGTGTAATAACATTAGAAAGCTTCCCTTGGTAAGAGAGCCCCTTTCCTCAGTGCCTCAAGGCACTGAACTGTTAAGTAAGGAAACCTAATTAGAGGACTCGCATTAAAAATGAAAACTATGCTCCTTTATATCCACAAGTTCAAGCTGTCCCCAAAGATTTCATTAAAAACTATTACTAGCATTAATGTAAGTAATTTAATGCTGTGAAAAGCTATTATATACTAAACCATCATATATAATTACAAAAAATACCAATTAACGTAAGCATTTACCTATCATTTGCAGGAATAGCCCAGAATTATAACCGTAAAATGAGAGTCATAATGGTGTGTGGATATTTAGATTCTTGGTGCATGGTCCGATTTTTTTCCCCATTTGCCCCAGATTAAAAAGCAGTGAAAGTTAAGTTATGTCATTTTGAGAAATGATTTCTCCTTTTATAATGATGTTGCTCTAATTAAGCTTAACCCTTGGTAATGGAAAGACAAAATTAGAGGTTTTGTGTGTACTCTTACTGAAATAACACTGTTGTCCAAGAAGTGTCAGAGAAAGTATTGTTAAGCTAATTGATGCTCAACACCAGCTGTTTGTATTGAAGTTAATTTAGAAACCAGTAAAAAGAATCTTGTGGCATCATAAAGACTAACAGATTTATTGTGGTATAAGATGAAAGGCTGTACATTTCAGCAGCTGGCATGTTGAGTTTGGGATGGGAAATGTATGCTCAGATCCACACTTGGCTTTGACGTTATCTAGATTATGCCTGCCTTGCTGGGTTATGTTAAGCTATGCCATTCTGAGCTCTCCTTAGAAAGGGGATACAAACATAACTAATTTCTGGGTTTGCTTGATGGGAAAACTAATTAAGGTATTGTAGCCACTTATTTTGTGTAGTAACGGCCCTCCAAATATCCCTGTGGAGTTTTTTTAATGCACAAAGCTGAAGGTTTCTTCTGGCAGGGTGGCAAGAGAAAACCCTGGCAGCATTTATTTATTTATTTTATGAGATTTGTATCCCGCCCTCCCTGCCATACGGCAGGCTCGGGGCTAACAGCATATTCAAACACTAAAATATACAATATCTTAAAAACATTAAAATACATAAAACAGCATAATAACATAATACAGATGGCGTATCCTCATTTGGTATATCAGGGCAGCGTCTAGATGTTAACCATTATGTGCGGTCACACAAACTGGCAGATAGAATCGGGCCAGGGCCAAAGATGTAGATATTAGGCGGCCCCTACTTAAAAGCCTGGTGGAAGAGCTCCGTCTTGCAGGCCCTGCGGAACTGTAAAAATTCCCGCAGGGCCCTGATGTTATCCAGGAGCTCGTTCCACCAGTGTGGGGCCGCCACTGATAAGACCCTGGCCCTTGTAACCGCCAACCGAGCCTCCTTTGACCCTGGGAGGACCAGGTGATTTTGGGATCTGGACCGAAGTGCTCGCTGGGGAACATATGAAGAGAGGTGGTCCTTCAGGTAGATAGGTCCCAAGCCATATAGGGCTTTATAGGTAAGCACCAGCACCTTGAACCTTATCCGGTATGCTATAGGCAGCCAGTGCAGTGCTTTTAAGGCGGGCTGGATGTGCTCCCATACGGGGAGGCCCATCAACAGCCGTGCTGCCGCATTCTGCACCAGCTGTGGCTTCTGGATTTGGAACAAGGGCAGCCCCATGTAGAGAGCATTACAGTAATCCAATCTTGAGGTGACCAAAGCATGCATCACCGTAGCCAGTTTGTTGCGTTCAAGGAAGGGAACCAACTGCTTGATCAACTGTAGATGATAGAAAGCTGACCTCGCAGCGGCTGCTACCTGGGCCTCCACCTGGTCAGCAAGAGTTGCTTCTCAGTACATATCAGTCTTCTTTCTGAATTCCAGCTCTGCTTTGTGGGCAGAGCATTGCTAGCTTGCTTTTATGTAACCCAGTGGCCCAAGGACCTGAATTATCGAAGTTGTTACTGAGAAACAGTTCTTCATTATTAAACACTCTAAAGCAAAATGTGGTTACAAAGAATCAAATTAATGAAGCCAGTAAATAAGCTAAACCACAAGAAAAACAGATAATCTAAACCACAGTAGCAAAGACATACATACTGGAAATATCATGTAAAATCAGCTAATACTGATCCTCAGAACCTTCTCAAATAGCCTCATCTATTCTTTTCAGCAACATCAAGAAGTGGTGGGGCCAGACTGACTTCTCCTGGGACAGTGCTCGTTGGTGCCACAACTACAAAAGCCATCTTTCTTTGCATACATGGTCTCAAGGGTCTAGGAGTCTTGATTAAGAACACGAAGAAACAAGTAGCACTTAGGCTGAGAAGGTTGTCACTTGTGTATTTTCTGTGGATTGGTAAAAATATAATGCATCTATGCCTACGTTTAGCTGGCTTTGTTATGAAGGTTCCAGGTGCTTGACTTTATTTAAAGTAGGGTTGCCAGCCCCAGGTCCAGGCAGGGGTTTCCCCACTTCTGGAGGCTTCAATCTGCCCCTGACCAGCTGGCCCCTTCCCCAAGTCTCTCCCCCAAGGGTGACCACCTGCCTGGCCACCCCCTCCCCCAATTTAAAGGGCTTTAGCTGATCAGAGGGGACCACATAGCCTGCCGACCAGCTGGAGGGCCCTTTAAATCTAGCAAGTGGAAGGGAGAGGGGTGGTGGCAGCCCCCCAACTCACAAAAAGACAGTGGGGGCTGTGGCATGTGGGGCTGATTTCTTCCACCCACACGCTGAAGCCCTTTAAATCGGGCGGGAGGGAGAGAGGTATTCAGGTGGGTGGTCATGCTAGGAGGCATCCCCAGATTCCCCCCCACCGAAGTGATGAGGCAACCTGGCAACTCTAAAGGAAACATATAAGAAAAGCATAGGCAAGCAGTGCTGTAACCTACAGGTGGATACAAAATGTGTGAAAATGGTCCTTAAAGGAGAAACATATTCTGCATGAGAAGGTTGTATCTTCAACTTTGAACTTTTTGGCAAGATAAAAAAGTATACCAGAGTGGTAGTTTTACCTGTCAGTGACAGAAGGACTTTAGGAGAGACTACAACTTATTTAAGGGCACTTGGTGAGCTCTATACTAGATTCAAATCTGGCTTTTCTCTGGCATGTCCAGTACTCTAACTGCTGTACACATCTTGAGTCTACATGTTCTGCCTAGAGCTGAACTAATGCTTTCCTAATTCACTGATAATTTTTGATAATTTATATTTGAAACCTTTCTAATAGTCTGTGGCTTTTGTTTATTTGTCAAGCTGTTAATGCCCAAGCTGCTATGCCCTACAAGGCACTTGCATTTTAGATAATTCACATAATCCAATTTCATTGGCATTTTAGTTGGAGACACTGAAAGTATGACCTTGCATAACATGAATGACTCAGCCTGCTCAACTGCTAACGTATTGCTGAAATTCTAGTGCTGGAGTTAGGACTGGAGATTCCTCTGCCAGACACAGTCCTGTAGCAGTCCCCACTTTTTTGCCTTATTTGCATTCATTATGGAAATTAATACATAACAGAATGAATGATCAAAAAGGGGAGAGTAAAATTGTATACGAGACACACATTGTAGCTCAAGAAATACCAGGTACCAAAGTACTATTTTTACAGCTAGTTGTGCTTTTGGAATCTATAAGTATGCAATGAAAGGAGTCAGTAGAGAGCATGATAACAGTGAAAAAACATGCTTGTATCCCAGAGCTGGAAGATTAAAAATGAGTAATTTTTAGAAGATGGGTTCAAAAAGGTTGTCACATTGTTCTGAATGACATGTACAGTTTCTGCAATATCACATACTTGATTAGGGAAGCAAAGGCCATGCATATTGTATAGAAAAATAGCAAGTGTTTATAGTTCATTGGTGTATAGATGCAAATATTGTCAATGTGATGATTAACTTATGAAAGAACACCAGAGGGTGTGGTTCAGAGAACCATGGCCAGAATGTGAGTAACCAGCTTCTGTAATAGTTTCTG
This sequence comes from Lepidodactylus listeri, assembly GCA_029233225.1. Lineage (NCBI taxonomy): Eukaryota > Metazoa > Chordata > Lepidosauria > Squamata > Gekkonidae > Lepidodactylus > Lepidodactylus listeri. Next base: position 73,240,258 of record JARCFY010000004.1, read on the forward strand.
CCATGGTGCATAGGCACAAGCATTGTTCTAGTCCCTCTTTTTGAGTAGAAGTGCTGTCCTTGAGTGGAAGGACATATTTGGATCCAGCTCACAGGAAAGAAGAGAAAGAGAGGAGAAAGCTAAATAAGTTCCTTTTAACAGTGGTAGTGTTGAAAAGTACTGTCAAGTCATAGTTCACCTATATTGATCTTGATCTATCTCTTCCTCTATGGTGATCCTGTTAGGGTTTTCAAGGCAAAGAGATAAACAAGAGGTGTTTTCCTATTGCCTGCCTCTGTGTAGCAACTCTGGACTTCCTTGGTGGTCTCCCATTCCAATACTAACCAGGATTGACCCTGCTTAGCTTCTGAGATCTGACAAGATTGGGCTAGCCTGGGCTATTTAGTATAACAGTAGCAAAGATTATTTGTTCTTTTTTTCCTAAGCATCAGTTTTTTATCTCTTTAATTGCAGTGTGTTAATGAATTCCTTTTCCAGCTCTCCAGATATGACACACAAGTTCACAGTAACATGCTCAGTAGGAGATACATGTAGTGTTGTAAGGCACTCTGCTGGGCCCAACTTTGTTGATGGACAAGCAAGTGGGTGTTGTTGCTAGGAGAACCTTATTTATTATCTGGTTCTCAAGCTGGCCCTTTGTTTAGGGTCTGCTGACCCAGCCATGGTCATCAACACCACTGTAACCTCCAAATTAGCCCTGTAGCCAGAAATGTTGGATTGGTAGGGTATGGGGAAATTTTGTGGGGCAGCAGGGGAAAGGGAGGGGGGAGGGAAGAAATGCAACTGGCAGCCACCCCTCTCCCTCACCCCCTGATCAGCTGGAAGGCTCTTTTAAGTCTTGGGGAAAGGGAGGGGGAGTGGTGGCTGCAAAATTTACAGGGCCCTCCAGCTGACTGGCAGGCAACTGCTCCCACTGATCAGCTGGAGGGCCCTTTTAATGTCACAGGAGGGGAAGATGGGTGAGGGGGGAGAGGGGCAGCAGCTGTTGTGGGATGTGCCTCACATTTGAGGGGACAGAGCCCCAAAATGCCCCACTGTAGCTATAGGCCTCCACATTGCACTACTGTAACATGCTTTAAGTGGAGCTGTCTTTGAAGACATATCAAAAGCTTCAATTGGTGTAAAATGCAGCAGTGAGACTTGTCTGGGATCAGCCACTTGGAACACATAATGTCAGTCCTGCATCAACTGCACTGGTTGCCTGATTGCTTTTGATGCAATTCAAAGTGCTTGTTGTTACCAATGCTCCCTCTAAGTTATGGAGTCTTGTGAACAGAAATTCTGCTTTGTGAGCTACTGGCATTAAAGTTATGAGCGACTGATTTGGCTGCTGCAGAAAAGAGTTTGCTCCAGAGCAATCCTTCCTGAGCTAAGAAAAAAATCCGGGAGCCAGAGGCTAATAAACTGTGAACTAGCTCACACTAACTCAGCTTAGAGGGAACACTGATTGTTAACTTTAATGCCCGTCATAGCCTGGGTCTTCATCTCTCTTGAAGTGCCTTTTCTGCTATATTCACATGTGCCAGTTACACTCTTCAGATAGAATTCTGGTGATTTTCTTACCTGTGATTGTCCGTTTGGCAACAGTTAAGCCACAGGCATTCTCAGTGGCAGATCCATTAGTCTGGGATATGGCCTACCAGAGTGGGTGCAGTTGGTACTTTCACTTGCCACGTTAAGAAAGGTCTAAGACTGTTTTGTTCCAGAGAGCATTTGGTGGAAGGTAAACTGTTTTTGGATGCATGTATTAATTTTTAACTGTGTTTTAACTATATATCAGTTTGTACCCTTGCAGCTTTTGCTGCTCTTTTAACTGACCTGAGTTTGTGGAGATAAGGCCAAGTATGATTTTTTTTTTTAACTTTAAGTAAAAAGTTCAGTTAAGACTTTTCTACCAAAATGGTATCATTAGCTAATTGATGCTCAACACCAGCTTTTTGTATTATATTTTCTCATTGGGATTTCTATTGGACTCCCCCCACCCAAAGAATGTCAGTAGTTTCAGCAAGTAATGGTAAGTTTTTACTGTATTTATCTGTATTTCCAGAATCAGTCACTATACTGCATAATGTACTGAGTCAAATAGATTCTCAGGATGTCTCACTGAATCCAACCAGCCACACTGGATCAGCAGTTTCTTCAGGCTTGGACTCTGTAAGTAAGAAATGCTTCAACAAGCATGTTACTTCAAACTTGCTACAGGTTTGTATTTAGACTGTTGCCAGAGCCTAGAAACTAACTGGGTTGGGTAAACCCTTTAGTGGTAGAATCAATCAACATGCCCAGTTGAGATTTAAATCTAATTGGAACTTGCAGTGAAAGTTACTTTCGTGCAGAGTTACTTTACTTTACTCAGCACATAGGTCTTAATGAGTTATTATCCTGATGTTGTACATGTTCTGTTGCAGCCTTACAAACAAAGTGCACCCAAGTTACTAATGCTCAAGAGTTTGAAATAACGTGTTTGTTATTTGTGCCACAAGGATGGCCTGGGGATATAGAAAATCAACTGTCTTACTGCTTATGAAAGCTTTCTTATCTGGTCACCTAAAGATGTCCCCCTAGGCAAGCGGTATAGCTGTCAGTAGGGCTGCCAACTCCAGGTTAGGTTTTTGAAATGGAGGGTGGAGTTTGGGAATGGAAAAGACCTCAGCAGGATGTAGTGCTATGGAGTCTACCCTCCAAAGCAGCCATTTTCTCCAGGGGAATTATTTCTTTTGGTCTAGAGATCAGTTGTAATTCCAGGAGATCTCCAAGCTCCACCTGGAGTCTGGAACTGTAGTTGTCATTAATATAATGCTGTTTGACTTTTTAGGATATAGTAAGTAAATATCTAATCTAATTAAATCTTAATGTGTAGTCCTGTCTTTAATCTCCACAGGCAAAGTTTGTTGGTCATAAGTTGCCATCTGTTGAATACAGTTACACTCAATTGCAGCCAATTTTGTATGCACTTGGCGTGGGCATGTCCACAAAAGATCCAGACCACCTGAAATTCCTGTTTGAAGGAAGTGAAGGGTTTTGTTGTCTTCCTACATTTGGTGTGATACCAGCTCAGGCCTCTATGCTTGATGGTGGATTGTCTAGTATTCCCGGACTCAATATTGATTTTACAAAGGTAAATAGTAGACACTAGAGTTTATTTCATGTATGAATTAGTAAAGATAATGCAAAGCTAGTTCTGTGTACAGATTTGCTAGTTGGAGGAGTTTGTTCAAATCTGAGTTAGCATTAAATACAGCACTGGATATAGCTTGGCTTTTAAGTAACCTGGTAAAACCCTTCCCTACCCCCCAGTTCTGCATTCCATTGAAAGTTCTAGGCAGAGCTTAATTCGATATAATCAGCAATAACTGTAAAGAAGTAATTTGAAGTGAAAAACCATTTGAAGATACTATCATCTCATACTAGTGAATATTGATCATATTGTTCTGGTGTCAAGGACATATAGATTGGACATATTTTGTATACTGTGCAATACAAATAAAGGGTTGTGATTCCTATAAAGATTATACAACAAGTTTAGCAAAAATGGAAGTGGAAGTAATTTAAGACAACTACTACTCTTTAAATGGGGGGGGGGAATTTTGCATACATTAGAGTAATGTAGACTTGCAAGACCATAAAGTGTAGATAACCATAACACTCTAGTTACATTTCTTGCTTTTCAACAGTCAGAAACAGTGGCCTCATTTTGAAAGTGGGAAATATGACATTCTTCTGTGCTTTGCCTCATTTCCTGAGAAAATGATATTGTCTTTACCCATGGGCCTTGTTTTCTCCAAACAGTAGCATCCAAAGCTTTAGTATTGTTGGGGCTGATATAGCTTCTTATAGTGTACTGAAATAAATCTGATTTCTGTTGACATGGCTCACACAGTTAAAATGAATACCATTAAGTAATCTCTCTTTAAGAGACTTCTCAATGGAACATTTTATTTCTCGTAAAATAGCTTCCTCAAGAATTGGGTAAAAGTCACAGAAACTTTCTGTTAAAAATGCTTCTCATGTTTCTGTAGGTGTTACATGGCGAGCAATACTTAGAACTGTATAAACTGCTGCCAACTTCAGGTGAGTGTTCTGCACAACTTATTTTTTTTTTAAATTACATTCCCATTAATATAGGACAAAAACCTCTCTTTCACCCTTCTATATCTGTTTAATAACTGCCTTTCTTCCAGTTCTATGTATTCAGATGTTCTTACTAAAATTCAAGCCACTTGATGCATTTGAGTGTGTTAAGTTTGTATTGCATATCTAACATGGTGGCTATTGATTTTTCTGTGCAAGTTTATGAAATAGTTTGCTTGCTGGTATAATGTGTATTCTATTTCATTTTCAATTTTAGGAAAGCTAATTTCAGAACCCACCATTGCTGACATTCTTGATAAAGGCTCAGGAGCAGTTATACTTTTAGATGGTAACTTTTTTTGCTTTCTTCTATGGGCAAATAATCAGAGGAAAGAAACTCCATCTGAATTTGCCATAGTAGTTATGTTGCAATACTTTAAGAGCAATAGACACATTTATTAGAGTGGGCCTAAAAATATTGGACCAAAAAAAATGGACAAATATTGAACCCCCCTACCTTTCCCCATTGAAGCTGCATACCATGCTTTTGCTTTAGAGGATCTCATGATTCTCAGAAGCTTTGCAGGAGGCTGCAGGGATGTTGACTTAAAACTATCCCAACAAGTTTGATAGCTGAGAAAGGGATTAGATAAGGTTTTTCTTCACAGCCAAAGCCGTTATAATGCCCATAAAGAAAAAAGGTCTATTCCTGGACTCCATTCTTTGTTCTCTGGCTCTGACCAATAGGTAATAAGTTTAGTCTTGTGTTTGTACATGTACAATCCATCATGTTGGAATATCTGCTTATGTGAAATTAGGAATCCTATTAGAGCAGAGACTTCTAGGACTTCCTGTAGATACATATTGCATTTCCATAGGACTCTGTTTACTGAATTCAGAAATCAAAGTAGGTCTGCTGCCGTAGAATGTGGCCAGCAAAACTATGTTTGAATAAGGATGGAAGATTCCTGTAGTTGGGTTCCTGTGAACAGTCAGAATACTATAGACCCTCTCCCTTTGTGAACTTGGCCAGGTTGGCAGAGTAGCCTACACTGCCCAAGTTACCTGATGATGCTGCAGCCAAGCCATAAGGTGTGCACAATTCACCTGATCCATGCCTCCCTCTGAGGGGGTGGGGCCCTTTCCATGGCCATTTTGGCCTCCCAGTCTGTCCCTGGAGGCAGCAGACACCCCCCCCCATTTGCAGATTTCACCATTTGTGATAATTCCAGGAACCGAAGGACCTAAGCAACAGCTTAGTTTTTTAGGGCAGTCTTTATTTTCAGAAATGAATAGTGAAAAGTTTAAAGGGAAGTTTTGTCACTGTAAATTCATAATGAAAACTCATCAGGAGGGCATAATTAATTATGGCTTTCTGGCCCTTTATCTGTCGTGGCATGGTTCAGATGTAGATGTAACATGACGTCATATGTTGCTTCCTTTCAAGTGGTTGGAGTTGATTAATGAACTTAATTAGATGTTGTAGTTCAGTTAAACCTGTTAAATCTGTTAAAACAGTTTAAACTGTTGTTTTTTTTAAACTCCCTTCAAAGGGAGATTGCAAATCATGGGTTTCAGTTAGTTTGAAATCCTAGTTTGGAGTGGATGTAATGCCAAACTGTGGTTCTCATTGAAGATAAAGTCATTATTGTTTCCAGCTGGGGAAGGGAGAGAGTGTACGGCCACCAAGCATAGCACCACGGCTTCCTCATAGGTCTGAAAGAAGCTTGAATTCTCTGTCTTCAGAGAAGCAGGCCTCCCCTTTCGTACCTTGTGGTGTTTGCTGGGAGCACTTGTCTGCCACATTATGTATGAGTTGACAGTGAGCTGGGAAGTGGAAGACAAGACTGCCCTGTTTATACTCATTGTTACAAGTTCACAAAATAAAAATTTTAAATTGATTCTCATTAGTAAGGGTACAGTATTAGTACTATTTTGTTTGTGTATGTGCTCCCAGAGATTCTTACTAGCTTACTACCATTTATGCACAAAATAAACATAATCACATTTATTTTGAGAGAAACTAGTTTTAGAAGTACCTTTGAAATTGTCATGTGCCATTCTCAGCCTTCCCCCCACCACCAAATGAGTCCTCCTTGTTTGACTAAAATTGCCTCTCCCCCCCCCCCCCCCCCAATGTTTCTGCACAGTTTACACATACTCTGGGAAAGATCTTTTGTGCTATAACCAGTTCTCTGTCTTTGTCGTTGGAGCGGGAGGTTTTGGTGGAAAACGATCATCAGAGAAAGCCAAGGTAAAGTTCAGTGTTAGGAACACAGGTATATTCATTCAGAAATGTTATTTGACTGTTAATTGTTCTGTGCTGCCTGTGGAAAGCTTCTTATAATACCACACACTGTGGAACTTGGCTGGTGGTGAACAACTTTACTGGGACTTGCTCCATAATTTCTCAGGTATGCTGGAAATCTCTCAGAGAAAGCTCTGCTTTCCCCCACTGAGAGCTTTGTTCTAGCTCATAACAGAAGTCAGGAGAAGCTTCTCAGCCTTGTGTATTCATTTCTACTTTCTCCAAATGTTTCTCTTGCAAAGTGGCGGCAGGATAGTGAGGGACAGCATCTGGAGGTAGCAGCAGTGAAGGTTTCATGTGTAAGGCAATGGCTGTTCTCTTGAACGCACTATGATTAAGCTAGGAAACATTGTAAACTACATCTCTCATGCTTCTTGGCATTTACTGTGTGTGACTGTCCAGGCTTTAAAAGTTGGGCCTCTGCTGTAGCTGCCAGCCTCCCCAGCTGCCAGTGTCCTTTGTAGTGGGCTGGCAGACCATGGGTCTTTACAGCAGGGTGCATGTCCTTTCCTTCCCCCTTCTGCTGCAGCTGTCAACTGCACTGAATTGTGTGCAAGTAGTCTATGACCACCTTATCTTCCCATCTTGCAACCCACAACAAGAAATCCAAGGAGATCCACATGTGCAGGAACCAAAGACTTCAATAAAACCACCGTAGATATCAGGTTACAAAGCAAAGGGGACATATTTGATTCGTCAAACTTGCTTGCTCAGGGAGGTGGAACATGAGAGTATGTTCTATAATCCAGAAGATGGTGACCTATGCTTGGGTAGCACCAAGGTAGAGGAAACACTGACGAAAGTTCATATGGTACTGATGTTTGATCTGTGGGTATGAAGCAGAGAGCTAGTAGCATGAACAGATTTTGGGGGTGAAAGAAAGTTCTGGTGGCTGGAGAGGAAAGGCCAGCTCTCAGCATCCCTGTTATGAGCCAGTCCTCAAATGATTATGGTTTTGACTTGACTCATAATGGTTTAAGACCATCGCTATACAAATATATATAAATTTTATCACTTAAAAAAGGTGCATGTGTGGGATTTGTGGCCTCTCTATTGAAAATTCTCACACATGACAACCAGAAAATCAAAATTGCTTTTTCATTCAGTTTTCTGTCTAAATTCATATTCCTCATAGTTGGTTGAGATGCTGCCTCCCTCTGCATAGACTGCATCATGGCCTCAGAGCAAAACAATGTTCAAGTTAGTTGGTCTGATCTGATAATGGGTGGTGCATTGTACAGAGAATATACTTCCTGAGTTGGTGCTGACTTGGTTTTAAATAACAATCTTTGTTAAAACTGAAACAAAAAAATGTTATGTGTGATTTTTAATTTTACTAAAAATGGAATGTGCATATTTATTGATTTATTTTTCTTCTAGGTCCCAGTAAGTCCCCCCAAAAGACCCCCAGATGCTGTAGTCACAGATGTCACAACGGTAGATCAGGTACATTTTGGTTTTGTAAAGATGTTTGTTTGTTTGGAAAATACCCCAGGCGCTGCTGCTTTTGCCAAATTTTGTAAATTTGGGGAGCATGTTGGAAAATCAATATGTATTCGTGTGTATTTACAGCTTCTGCTAAATACAGCTGAACACTATGATTTTACCTATTGGAAGCTGTTAGAATAAACTGGATCTATTATTATATAGTATAGTTTCATCCCATTTTCTTCCCAAAACAGCTTACAGAAAATATACCTTTCCAAATTTACATGAACTACAGTATAAAAAACAAACAAACAAAGTGGACAAGACCACAGATTGCAAGCCATGGACTAAGAGCCAAGGGCCAAGATCCCTTAAGGCTCTTTTGCCTTTCAGTTCACGCCCTGGTCATGCGCAGGCTTTAAATAACTGCAGGAGGAGAGAGAAACAGCCTAGTCTTTTCAGGCTGGCAGCCATCTTTCCACAGTTGCCCTCTGTTGCTCATCTTAACCACACAAAGTAATGAAGGGACAGGATAGATTTGCTGCTGAAAGTTCTATGATTATATCTTCCCACGGTCATTGAATGGTTTTCATTGTCTCATACTGGCTTTTCCACAGTTCTCAAAGCCTGATGTTCAGTAATATCAAATACCTCACATCTATCTAAAGTATTTGGACTCAGCCAAGTATTACACTGCCATGTTGTAGTAACCTTTAGACTGTTGCAACAAGCATTTTGTGAGGCTTTCTTGAAGGCAGTTGAGAAACTTCAGGTGGTGAAAATGCCACTGCACTTTTACTGTGTAGAGTCTGGCATAACTCACATGTTACACCAATATTGAGACTAGGGGTGTGCATTTGGCATAAACTGAGCTGAAAAAATACCTGAACAATACCGTTATCAGTATTTTGGGGGGTATTAATACAGCTGAATGTAGATCAAAGGATCTGATTTGGCTACCGGTATAGCTGAGCTTTTTTAAGCTACTACATTAGTTGACCTGTTTAGGTTTAGTTGGGTTAAAGCCCGTTTTGGCTTAGGATACACACATTTGCAGTACTCTCTTCTGGCTATAATCCTGTGTAGTAGCTCATGGTACAAAATGTAGATTGGCTAACATGGGTTTGCCTGCACCAGAACTCTCTTTGAGATGCCTCCTACCCTGTGGAATGGACTTCCTGAGTATGCTACCATTCTAGAAGCAGTGCAAGACAAAGGTATTTAGAAGGTCTTTTCCGTTGGATAGGTAGTTATTTTGAGGTCTGGAAGCTAGTTAACTGTGAACTGCTCATGGCTCGATTTGGAGTTCCTTATGTATATTTATTGTATATATAGGTTATTAATTTTTATATTGTCCAGTGTATCCTGCTTTGTATTTTATTTTATTTTATTATTTTTGTAAGCTCATATGGGAATAAATGTTGTTAGTTTTAAGGTGCCACTGGTCTTCTGTTTTGTTTTGCTATAACAGACTGACATGGCAGCCCCTCTTTTAAAAAAATTACAACATTCAATTTCACCTTAAGTCTTTATAGAAGGAAGGCAGGCTTAAAGTGCCTTAAATAATTATGTGTGTATAGTAAAACTTTTCTTCTTGATCACTGTGATTACTTATGTACCCCCCTTTAGGGTACTTATCTGAAAGGAAGACATTATTTTAGTAGACAGAAAACAAACTACTAGTAAGTGACTGATGTCTGAGTTGCCCTTTGGTGATTGCCAGAAAACACAAGCTGTACAGGAGAAGACCTCCTTCAGTTTTTGTTTTTGATCTTTGTTCCTTCCCAAGCCCCACAATTGATAAAGCAGTAAGATCTGAAAGTTTATTTAAAAAACAACTGTTCAGTCTGACATTCTGTCTCTGAAAAAGTATTAAAATATACAAACTATGTAAGATGAATGATTAACAGTTTGTGCCGCAAGAGAGCCAGTGTTTGTGTTACACATACTTTGGAGGAGACCCAAGTTCAAATGCTTGCTCAGTCACAAAGCAGTTTTGGTGACCTTGGGCCAGACCTTGGGCTGTTTCTCAGCCTAACCTATCTTGCAAGTTATTCTGAGTACAGAAGGGGAATATCACTTGCCACCCGCTGGAGCTTCTTGGAGCAAGAGTGGGCTAAAAAGGTGCTAGTAGTAAGCCTATATCTCTGCTGGATCGCTTAGCATTGTACTGTATAGAGTTATTCTGAAGTTCAGCTGTGGGGCTTGTCTGTCATTTGAATCCTCTATGCATATTTTTTGTGCCATCACTTGTCTACAGAACACTTGTTTTGTTCTTGTGATGCACTGTCAATTGCATGTAATCTGCTTATGAACTAATGAAGTTGGACTAATTTTCTTCTGGTTGTGAATATCTCCGTCACCTTTTTTTTTTAAAGAGAGACATGTTCAGTTATAAAGGAGCAAGAACACACATGCCTCAGTTCCTATTACTACTTCATTAAGTGAGCAATACTTACTGTGTTTGCTTCCACAAATCTCTGAATAAAATGGAGATGTTTGCAGGTGATAGGAATGATTCCAGAAGTATTTAAATTGTTTGTGGAGAGCTGAATCAATCAATTTCAGCCTCCCAGGGCTATACAGCTTTAAAGTATCATCTCATTACTCTTTCCTGCCAATTATGAAATTGACGTTTTAAATCAATGAACTAAGAATTATTCTGTCAAGGGATTAATCAAGCTATTGAAACATGCATTTCTGACACATGTCCGATTGATTTCTTACTATTAGCCCTTCCCCAAATCCACACTAAACATCTTTCACTGGAGACAAACAGAAAAAAAACAAAACCCTTGAGTGTTAATTTACCGTAAATGGGAAATGATCACACACAACCGTCTTAAATACAAAAGTAAACACTGACTCATTGTAAATAAGTGGCTGTTATATTTTCCTTCTGTTTCTCCTAAGGGTGAGGGTTGAATATTTTAGTAAGCTTCAATTGTTGACTTTTTCCAGAATCAGTGTTAGAGTGATAATTTTCATGAGAATCACTTTCAACTGTGGTTTGTACGTTGTAGATTTGTTCCTATGCATCCTGTTTCTAATGATTTCCCATTATGTCCAGCTAATATTGCAATTTCATTTGTGAATTCTCCAACCAAATATGTGCCTCTGTTCTTGGTGAATGAATGAAGAATGCTAATTCCAATAGTTTGTTTTTATCTAACATACCTCTGTATGATGTTCCACAAGCATACTTAGTTATGTACAATGAAAGCAATAAAAAACTTTCAAAAATCATTATAAAACAGCTGGCAAGTATAAGTTATTTAAAGCAACGAAGCTGAGAGTAAAAGCTATATAGCTCTTGTGAATTAAAATAAAACTTTAAAAGCAACAAATATACCGTGTTAACAACATAGCTGAGCCAACTGTAAATCTAGTGTTAAAAGCATAATTAGCCAGCAAATCTCTTGTGATTTTTGGGGGGGGGGGGGGGGGGACTACAGCAATGGTGTTCTCTTGAGGATCTGCTTTCTTAAGTGGATACACACATTGAAGACTCAGCTGCTGGGCAAGTTTTTATGGGAAAAAGTAGTCCCTCCGGTATCCTGTGTGATATCATTATCAGACCCTGGTTAATAAGTTGGCCATTAAGCAACAAGTAGTTTCTGAATACTCTTCAAAGGCATGTTGCAGTTGTCAAGCCTTTTGATTATTTAGACCAGTAGTGGCAAGATCACTACTTTTCTGAAACCTATGCAACTAGCGTACAAACCAGTTGCAAAGGTGCTCCGTGTTGGCACCCTTTGAAAATCATGGATTGTATGAGAAGGAGAAAGATAACTTGGTTTATCAGCATACTGATGACACCTGTCCCCAGACTTCCAGTTGACCTTTTCTCCCACTGATTTCCTATAGGTATTGAAAAGTATGGATCCCTTGTTGCTCAGGAAAACTCCTCCAGTTACACCTTGTGGAATTGACTTGTTGGATATAATTGGAGACATTAGAGTACACTGTTTCCCAGCCAGCCAAACATACCATGGTTTATGTTACTAAACCTTTTCATTAAGGAGAATCAGCAGGGTTGCACTCCTTTAGCTCCTGTCAAAAGCTATCCACTGAGATAATGAAAGCAGCTTTAGGCAAGTAACTGGACTGAAACTAGAATTTTAGTTATCTGTACAGCTGACGTGAATATGCATAGTTGTGTTGATGCTGTGGTTCTCTAGAGAAGACTGGATTTTTGAATAATTGCAGTATTTAGTGTAGTTACGCTAGAAACTTTGTCAACTACCAAATTCAAACTTTATTTCCTCTGAACATTGGAGTGAACCTTTCCCACCCTTCTACTTCCATGTTTTTGCTACTAAATATGGTCTATTCAGACAAGCCTTTGCCACCCCAGCCAGAATGACGAGACAGACGACAGTTTGGAATTAAACAAGGGCCACTTTATTAACTATTTGACAGAACATTGCAGCAACGGGCAAAACTAAGCAAGCACAGGAACAGGCAAGGCAGGCGTCACTCCCTGACACAACCTCCTTGCCCTTGATATAGGCGGGTCACCTAGCTCCGGTCTTCTGGCTCGTAACCGGCAGCCCAGCATACTGGTTGCCCCCCAGGAGCACCTACCCCTGAGGCCGCACATACCTTCAGGGAGGAGCCTAGCCGGAGAGGTTCCCAGAGGCGATCACCATTCTCCACCCCGGACCGCACAGCCCTAGGGCAGTTCCTGATGACCTCCTGTTCCCAAACGGGATATGCCTTAAGGCGCTCACCAGTTCCATTTTCTTGCTTGCACAAACCTGCCACAGCCAAGGCCAAGCCTCTGCTTTGGCCTTTGCTACCCCATTCAGCAACCGAGTGCCAACCGGATCCCGTGCTGCAAGTCCTCTAAGAACATCCCATTGCCCTTGTCTGAGAGGTGCACCCCATCAGGCCTATACAGGTCTGGAAACTCGATCCATATATTGGGGTGCGGCAAAAATAAACCCAACCCGGACTTTATGGCCTTCCTCATCTGACTGTTGGCCTTACGCCTGGCATGGTCAATACACCTGGGGTCCCCAACTTTCTGCCACACCTGGCGAGGAAGCATGGCTGACCACACTATCAGCACGCTGGGCCACCATGCTCTTATCCTCACAAGGTCAACCCTGGCCTGCAATACTATCCATATGCCGGGCCACCTTGCTCTTACCCTCACAAGGTCGGCCCTGGCTTGCCACACAAGGGCCAGGCCCTTCATCAGCCCCGAATCATTGTCCCCCAGGTGTATTGCCAGAACGTGAGGAGGAGGCCCCCCTCCTCAAATAGCAAGGGAAGGAGTGCAGGCCACCTCATGCCTCTCCTACCCAACCACTCAACTGATGCATGCTCGCTAAGGCCGAGCCGACGGGTGTCCTCCGTGCCCGATGAGCTGCCCAAAAGATCATGCTGTGGCCGCAGACTGTGACCCTTAGTCTCACGGCCCGCAGCACCTGTAAGAGGAACGTCATTAATAACTGGGATAAATACCTAAAGAGCCTTAACAGGCTTAAACATAACCCTTATTACACTGGGATTTCCAATGCCCAATCCTCTGAATTTCACTGCTGGGTACCCCATAACTGAAGCCGTTGACATAGCCCCAATCCTAAAGGAGTGCGTTCCGAAGCGGGCCCCGCCCAGTCCTAGCCAGATCAATGCCTTCTGCGTCAAAGACCAAAACTGAAACTTGGTGTGTGGGGGGTACCGTCCCAGTGGGACGCCGCTTCTTAAAGGTAAGCCCTGTCTGCTCTGATACGCGCATGAGAGCATGAAACTGTTGCTGCCCGCGCTCCAGCGCGGCGGCAAAGCAGCCCCCGGGAGCCATGGCATTGCCGGGCGCCCAGTTATTGCTGTATATAAATATGGTATAGTAGTTACAGTGTTGGACTAGTGTCTGGGAGATGCAGGTTCAAATTCTGCCATGGACGCTCCCTGGGTAATCTTGAACCAGTCATGCATTTTCAGCCTAACCTACCTCATAGGGTTGTTGTGAGATTAAAATAGAGGAAAGAACTGTGAAACACTTTGGGTCCTCAATGGGGAGGAAGATGGGATCAATGCTTCCTCTAAGCCGTGGAGTCTTGTGATCAAAAATTCTACTTTGTGAGCTACTGGCATTAAAGTTGTGAGCGAGCAATTTGGCTACTGCATAAATTAGTTTGCTCTGGAGCCATCCTTCCTGAGCTAATACAAAAATGTGTGAGCCAGAGACTTAAAAACTGGGCTAGCTCACACTAACTCAGCTTAGAGGGAACACTGGATGGGATATAAAAGAACTACATAAACATTTATTATTACAACATTTTTATGCCACCTGTGCACTTGATCATAGTTTTCAAGGCAGAGCACTAAAACATTGAAACCTTAGAACAATGAAAACAACATTAAAACTATAACATCTTTCCTATTATATAAAGCCGTTTTAAGATTCCATGGGGTGCCAAAATCAGGTCGCTGGCTGGACTGCCACTCAAAAGGGGGTCCCTGGCCATAGCCTGCATTTTCTCCCTGCTTGGCCTCAGTCCCGCCCACAGAGCCACCGGCCAGTGTCCCGGCCTCAATCAGGAGAGAGCCAGCGAAGGGGAAGGACCGACTGGGTGCTGGGTCCACTCTTCTCCTCCGCCTACTGCCAGGTGGGTCTAACTGTCCCCTCAGTGGCCTGCTTCTGTCAGTGAAAAGACAATGGACTATCAGCATAACCCCCTCCCCCACACACTGCCAGCGTGCCCAGAATAAACTGTCAGAAACGGGGTATTTCACACAGCACCCTGTAGCGCTTCAGAACCGGTACAAGAACTGAAGAACGCTTGGGAGGAGGTTTCAAGGTAAATCGGCTCAGGAATGCTTCCCTAACGGGAGAGGCAAGTTTCTGTGTGAAAGGGCCAATATGTTCCGTTAGGGAACTGGTACTAATAAGGGTCTGTGTAAAATGCCTGACAGAAACCGTTACTGAAGAGTTCCTGAAACGGAACATATTGGCTGTGTGAAATTCCTCAGGCCCTCTCTCCTGCTTAGCTCCACAACGGCTGGCTGGCTAATGAGGTGGGCCAGCAACCATCAAACCGTTCCCTTCAACCCCCTGCAGTGCGGCTGACTTCCCCCAGGGTTGCCAATCTCCAGGTAGGACCTGGAGATCTCCCGCTGTTACAATTGATCTCCAGATGACAGTGATCAGTTCCCCAGGATAAACTGGCTGCTTTGGAGGGTAGACCTTATTATGGCATTACAGCTTGCTGAGTCCTTCTATCCCCCCCAAAAAATGCTGCCCTCCACAGGATCCACCCCCCAAATCTTTAGGTATGTCCATCACAGGGTTGCCAGGTATGGGTTGGAAAATCCCTGGAGACTTTGGGGATGGATCCAGGAGAGGGTGGGGTTTGGGGAGGGGAGGGGCCTCAGCATGGTACAATGCCATAGAGTCCACCCTTTAAAGCAGCCATTTTCTCCAGGGGAGCTGATTTCTGTCAGCTGGAGATCCATTGTAAAAGCGGGAGATCCCCAGGCCCCACCTGGAGGTTGGGAACCCTATTCCATCATCAGAGCCGACAACTTTCTCCTCCGTGCCCGTTGCTAGGCAACCAAGCTTGCTTCTCTGAAAGCCCCTTTCCACACCTATGTTGGCCTTTGGGAGAAAACTCATTGGGGCCAGCTGAACAGAATGCCATAGAGGCCACCCTCCAAAGCAGACATTGTCTCCAAGGGAGGGGGGAAGATCTGTTGTCTGGAGTTCAATTGTAATATCTGACGATCTTCAGGCTCCACCTGGAGGTTGGCTACCCTAGGCATAGCAGTCAGTGCTTCAGAGCAGGACCCAGGTTCTTGCTGAGTGGGTGATTTCGGGCCAGTCAGAGACTTTAAGCCTAACCTACCTCACAGGGTTGTTGTGCAAGTCAAAAAGGGGGAGAGAAGAATGATGTCAGCTGCTTTGGTCCCCATTGCAGAGAAAGACTATTTTTCCACCAGGGGAAGTATGGTTGCCAATCTCCAGGCAAGGGGTGGAAACCACTCAGAATTACAAGTGCTTTCCAGATGGCAGAGATCAGTTCCCCTGGAGAAAATGGTGGACTCTATGTCCTCATACCCTGCTGAGATGGACCCTTTATGACAGCCAATGTGACATAGCAGTCAGGGCTTCAGAGCATGGTGGAGGCTGCGGGGGGGGGGGAATGGAAACTTGAAGAGTGAAATTGATAATTGGCTGGGAAGGAGATAGGGTTGCCAACTCCAGGTGGGAAATTCCTGGAGATGTGAGGGATGGAGCCTGGAGACAGTGAGGTTTGAAGAGGACTGGGACCTCAGACAGGTACAATGCCATAGACTCCACCCTCCAAGCCAGCAAGTCCCTCATGGGGAACCATTGTTGCCAATCTCCAAGTGGGGGCTGGAGATCACTTAGAATTACAACTGCTCTCTAGGGGGGAGGAGATAGAAAGCTGAAGCTGGGGGCAGATAACAATACATTGACGGTTGGCTGGGAGGTAGGGTTGCCAACTCCAGGTGGGGACATTCCTGGAGATTTGAGAGGTGGACCCTTGAGAGGGTGAGGTTTTAGCAGGGGTGAGACCTCAGACAGGTTCAGTGCCATCAACTCCACCCTTCAAACCACCCATTCCCTCATGGAGAACCATTGCTGTCAATCTCCAGGGGAGGAATGGAGATCATGCTGAATTACAACTACTCTTCAGATGGCAGAGATCTTCCCCTGGAGGAAGATGGTGCACTCTGTGTCATTATACCCAGCTGAGGTCGCCACAGTAAACTGATGTCAGGGCTTCAGAGCATGGTGGAGGCTGCGGGGGGGGGGAATGGAAACTTGAAGAGTGAAATTGATAATTGGCTGGGAAGGAGATAGGGTTGCCAACTCCAGGTGGGAAATTCCTGGAGATGTGAGGGATGGAGCCTGGAGACAGTGAGGTTTGAAGAGGACTGGGATCTCAGACAGGTACAATGCCATACAACTACCTACAAAGAGTTCCCTCTCCTTTCCCCAAAGTAGGCAAGCAATGTAATAGCAAGCAACAGACCCTGGGATATGACCAAGGATCCTGCCAGCAATAGTGGCAGCTGTGCTGGTGAAACCAAAGAATTGTTTGGGAGACAAGCAGAATTTAGTGAGTTTCTGTTGTTATCATAGAAGACAAGCACCTCCAGAACTCTTATGTACAAGTGACCCATCCTTTCTAACCAACTGTTATGAAGACAGTAAGTTTAGACTAAATGGATTGTATCCTTTGAACTGCATGCACAATGGCATTCATGGATTCGTGGATCTTTTCCATAACTCCCTTTCCCACAGGAGCCCCTTGAGACAGGCCTTTGCAACAAAATACTCTGGTCATGGTATGGAATCTGGTGACATCACTCCCCTGAGGGAGTTTCCCCCGATACAAGAGGCTATTTTGGCATAAGAGTGATGTATTAGGTCTTCACAGTAGTCCATCATGTTGTGACATTTGCTCCACAAGGCTTGCATAGCTGCCAACATCAACTTCTTAGAGATCTTGTAGGACTGCTGGGTGTAGGGGGGAGGTGGAAAGATTTGTCTTCTGCTTGTAGTTGATAGGATGCAATCATTTGGGTGGATCCCACCAATGATTTCAGTTAACAGAAGACACTAACAGTAGCAGAATGGAACTTCCCTTCCCATCCTTTGGAGCTTTCCACTTCCCTTGCAAAATTGTCCTCCCAAGCTTTTTTATTTATTTTGATTTATATTCTGCCCTTTTCGCAAGCGGGCTCAGGGTGGCTAACAACAATGAATTTAATACAGTCTTTCTATATAATAATTGTGTTTTGGTCATTGAGTCTCCTGAACATTCCACCCGCTCCCAAATCGGTTGGCTCTCTGATATGTCACTCAGAAGCTGTCCCTATTCATTGGCTGTGAGTACTCACTTGCCATTGGCTGGATGCTGGGTCTGCTCCTCTTCCCCACCCACTCCTTCAGCCACTGTGCCCTGACAGAAGTCCTGGCAAATGGCTTTATCTCTTGATGAAGACACTTCTCCTGCTTTCCTCCTGTGTGGGGCTAACTATTCCCTCAGTGGCTGTTGGTAGGTGTAACAAAATGGCAGTTACCTGTGTTTGTAAGATGGCTGCTATCTGTGGTTGTTTGTTTAAAATGTTCCCCCATAAGGGGGATGGGAGAGGCCTCAGCTAAACAGTATGCCATAAAACCCACCTTCCAAAGCAGTTATTTTCTCTGGGTGGGAGAGATCTGTTGTCTGGAGTTCAGATGTGATACCTGGTGATCTTCAGGCTCCACCTAGAGGTTGGCTACCCTAAGCGTAGCAGTCAGTGCTTCAGAGCAGGGTCTGCTAGATCCAGGTTCTTGTAGAAGCTGAGTGGGTGATTTTGGACCAGTCACAGACTTTTAGCCTAACCTACCTCACAGGATTGTTGTGCAACTCAAAAGGAGGAGGGGAGACTGATGCTTTGGTCCCCATTGCAGAGAAATACTACTTTTTCTCCTGGGAAATTTATTTATTTATTTAATTTTTTATCCTGGCCAAGGAAACCATTGTTGCCAATCTTCAGATGAGGGCTGCAGATCACTCAGGGCGATTTCGCACTAGCCTTTGCCCTGTTGCTTGCTCAGGAGCTTCTGGTCGATTTCCCATCAGTTGCTCCGGGCTCACAGTTTGATCAGGAGTATTACAACACTGCTCTGGAGCTTCCCCGGAGCAAGAAAATCTTGGTTTTAGAGGATTTTCCTGTTTGCTTCAGTGGAGAAGCCGAGATGAAAACATGCCCACTCGCCCGCCCTCCATCTGGCCCACCCCGTGGTGGGCATTTCTTCATTTTTTTAAAAAAAATGAGCTCTCCTAACGTAATATCGAAATGATGAGGCAGCGAGATAAGAACCCTCCACAGGGACTGCATCGGTGAGGAGGATTTGCTGGGCTTTTCAGTAGCAGGAGCCAGGCACCATTGGCCTGAGAGCCCCCGGGCTCGTGGATGACTGCTGCCCTGTTTCTGGGGTGCCCTGGTCGCAGCCCCTGCAGAGCAGGCGGAGGGCACTTCCCTCCAGAGGAGCGGCAGCAAGCGGGTAGGCCAGGGACACGACTCTTCCACCCCGCTCTCTGGGTGCATTCCTCCCGGCCTGAGGCTAAACTGTCTTCCCCCCCCCTTTTTAAAAAAGAACCCCTTATTTCATTATATCAAAATAATGAAATAGTGATGCAGCAAGGGAAGACCGCACCATTGTTTTCTTTGTATAATACACACACACTCACATTTATTTATTATGGGGGGAACTTTTTCTCCGGGGCTCCAATTCAGCGTGTGGGGCGGGGAGACTGGGCTGCTTCTTCTCCTCAGCCGCTGCCGCCACCACCACTGGAGAAGAAGCCCTGAAGGAACCGCGAACCCCCCCGGCTCGCGCTCACATCCAGCATCCAGTGCCCCAAGTGCTGCTGCTCCTGCAGCCAGCGGCAGGATGGATGGAGAACGGCAGCCAGAGCATGTGGGAAGGAGACAGGAGGCCAGTCCACATGCTGCTCTGTGGCTGGGGAGCTCCGCCAAGGAAGTTTTTCCAGCAAAAAAAACCTTCATAAGTTTCATAATACAATTTTAAAATAAAATTGCAGAGAAAGTATCCTCGGTGGAGGGAACTGCATGAATGGGTTGCTTCAAGCAGCATGGCAAAAGATTTTTTTGATCCATAAAGTAAAGCAGTAATGCATACAAATAAACAAGGGAAAACTGTCTTACTGGTGCCGGTATTTTATCTTTCAAATGGCCCACATTTTGTTATAACAAAATTGCAATGCATATAGGGCACCATGGCTGTAAAGGCTTTATCCACCATTTTGTGCCTGAGATCCCTCTGGCAACGTGCCTGACATTTTGATGATAGAGCAGACACACCACCAATCACAGCACCAGGCCGTATGGTCGACCAATCATTGTGCGGCAACCAACAGCGGCGGGAAAATTTGAATAGGAAGGAAGTATTGAATTCTGGGAAGAGGAAGGCAGCTACGGACATCTTAATCCAGACACCATTAGGTGCATACCATCTCGCAACAGCAAAATAGTTTAAAATTCAGTAGCAAATAGCGTTCCCTCTACAACTCGCATGACCATTGCTCACACTATCCATGTCCACCGTCATTGCATTATAATGAAATAACGCAATCGTGCCTGCGTTTAAAAAAAAATTCAAGGGAGGGGGAGGAGCGAGTGGGATGATGGGAGGGGGGACTGGAAGCCTCATTTCATCATAACAAAATAACGCAATCGCACATGCGTTTTTAAAAAAAATGAGGGAGAAGGGAAGGGGGGGAGGAGATGGAAAACTGAAATCAGAGGGGCAGATAACAGTAGGTTGATGGTTAGCTGGGAAGGAGGTGGGGTTGCCAACTCCAGGTTGGAAAAACCCCTGGGGATTTGAGGAGTGGAACCTGGAGAGGGTGGGGTTTGAGGAAGGGTTGGACCTCAGACAGGTACAATGCCATAGACTCTACCCTTCAAACCAGCCATTTCCTCCTGGGTAACAGGTATTGCCAATCTCCAGGTGACGGCTGGAGATAACTCAAAATTACAACTGCTCTTCAGGTAGCAGAGATCAGTTCCTCTGGAGAAAATGGTGGACTTTGTGTCATTATACCCTGCTGAGGTCGCCACAGCAAATTGACACTGAATGCCCAAGGCCGGGGCACTCTCCCAGAGCCTCTTTTAGAGCCCGTTGTATTTATTTCCACAACGGGCTTTATTCCTAGTCTTAAAATAATTCAGACAGGTAATAAATACAATATTAAGACAATACAATAAAACAAATTTAAAACATTTCAAGTGGGCAGTGCAGTATATTCAGTTTTAGTTCCTACAGTCTGGTTGAGGCTAGGCGGGCATCTTTTGGGCCAGGGACCAACCAGCAGGTGGCTATCCACTGATCGCAAGGCTCTTCGGGGCACATATGGGGAGAGGTGGTCCCATAGAGTTTAGAGACTTGTAAAGTGATACTGCATAAGGTACAGGGTACTGTTCTTTCTCTTGCGTGTAAATAGAATTTCATCATTCAAATAGGAAAGTATTGTTAAAAATTTCTGGAGCTTTAAAAAAAATCCTTTTATTCTATTGCGAAAAGGCTATAAAATAGTTGCAGTATTCATTTGGATTTGCTAGTACTTTGATGGTTTACTCACACAGGTAAATTCTTAGTTGGATGCTTCAGCCATGCCTTTATCTCTTTCCCCCCCTTCCTACACTACCTCAAATGCCCTTCCAAGGGGTTTTAGAGTTACACAAGAGGACTGGCCTTAATTCACTACACTGTTGCTTGTTAATCTAACAGATAATCTTATTGGGATTAATCTCAAAGAGGGCAGAGCTAATTCCATTTTGGACCACTCTCAGGAGTGTCCTTGAGGCAACATATTGATTGCAGGATGATGGCAAAATGCTGCTAACTCTCCAGGGAAACATATGGCCCCTGTTCTTTTTCCTTACATGAAGGATACTTGGCTTACAACTGAGTTTATTTTTAAGCAGAACACAATCTGTTCTCTGTAAGAATGTTTAGGTACTACGTAAAGGAGTAGAAAATTTGACCCAGCCCCTGTGCTTCTCTCTGCACTGCATTCACTGCCTTTTTGATTTAAAACAAATGTCAGTTTATTAATCTTAAGAGGCTTCTACCCTGCCTTTCTCTTGTCAAGCAGGACCCAAGGTAGCTTACAATTTAAGTCACACCCAACAGCACAATACCATAGAAACAACAGCTTAACAAAGATCTCTCAGGCAGAACAGATCCCAGTCGTTTGTCCAGGAGTTTCTCCAGGCTCTTATGGTTCCACAGTTACAGAAGAGGGCAGGACTGTGTAGCTGGTCATCAGCCCAGGCTGGAAATACACTCTGTCTTCTGAAAGCAGAGGCAGCAGAATTCAAGGCAGGACTTCTCAGCTCAGGCTCAGAGGAGCTCTTTTTCACGAACTTCTAGTGTCCTGGTCCCACTGCTGGACCTCCTGATGGCACCTGGTGTTTTTGGCCACTGTGTCACACAGAGTGTTGGACTGGATGGACCATTGGCCTGATCCAGCGTTGGTTTCTCGTATGTTCTTAACTTGAGGGCCAAACTGACTACAGCATGTGGAGCCCCACAGCAGGGAGTATACCATCCCTTCACATTCACACACACCAAGGAAAACAATGCGAGAGGCTGAAGCTTATCCTCTGGCCAAATTTCAAAGCAAACTGGGCCCAAGAATGCCTGGGGAAATATTAGTTCCCCAATGTCAGATCTGTCTGTAAAATGGGTCAGAGGACCCAGTCCAACTCATGGCAGACATAATGTCTACTTTGGACTTTAACACTTATCTGCTTGTCTGTATGTCTCACAACAAAGTACTTACTATATACAGCAAGAGCCATTTGAAACTTAAAAGAATTCTCTAAAATGAAATAAGCTTGCATGTTTTCAGGCAATTAAAGTTCAGCGTGTAATGAAAATCAGTTTTAAACCTTTTCCCTTTCCTCCTGTTTGATGTACTAATTAGGTCTAAAGAGTCGAATTAAATTGTAGGTGGAGTTTTGGGGCTTGGACAACAGAAACCCATGGTTATACCCTGCTTAGCTGTCAATTTGTTGGGTGGCTTTGAGAGCAAGTCACTGTTTCTCAGTCTGTCACACCTCAGGGTGGTTGTGTTATTTTTGATGGTGTGAGGACATACAGTGATGTCCTTAGATACTGTGCGGTGCAAAATGTATCTAAAAGATAAACCAGTGAGAAATAGAACAAAATTTGAGCCTAGTGGTACCTTTGAGACCAACAAAGTTTTATTCACGATAGAAGCTTTCGTGTAAAAGCACACCTCTGCAGATACAGTGGAACAGGACCTCCTCAACCATTACTAATGGGTGAGGGGCATTGTTGTCAGGAAGGGCCATTTAGGGTCAAGATGCATAAGTACTGGGTGATTATAGCTGAGACTGGATGTAAGAAAGTTCTGTGAATGGCAGTAAATTAGCATACTAATATGAGAGTTAACGAACAGATGTGGGAATGAGATTTGAATCCAGTGGCACTTACAAGACAAATAAAATTCAATTCTGGGTACAAGTGAGAACTGAGAGACTTAGTATGTACACTCCCTCAGATTCATTGAAACAGATTCCCTCAAATATTACATATGTGGGGGAGTTATTTGCCAGGAAGAGCTGATTAGAATCAAGATACCTAAGTAAGCAATAAATACAGCTAAGACTGCAATAACACATTAGGTAAGACACGTAAATAGCAGTAAGTTGGTATACAGATAATAAAGGAGTTAACAACAGGTGTGGGAACTAAGTGAGAAGTGTGGGGTGTGTGTGAAATTTTGATAATACAAATGCATTTTCATGTTTATTTATAAAAATGTTATTTGAACTCTCCAGGAGACCTGCCTAAGGCAGCTTATAAAGTAATACATAATAAAATATTAAACATTAAATAAACCTAGCCAGACATAAAGACATAAATCTCTGAGGCGCTTAAAATGATTAGTTTCCAAGATAAAAGCACTCCATAAAAATGGTGTTTAAAGATCAACTCCTTAATTACAAGCCTGGGTAAACAAACGTTTTGGCTTGGTGCCCGAAAAAGAGTAGTGAAGGTACCAGGCAAGCTTCAAGGGGAAAAACATTCCACAGGTGAGGTGCCACTATTGGGGGAAAAACTGTCTGGTTCGCACCTGCCTCAATTTTGACAGCAGGTGGCTGGAGAACAGGGCTTGAGAGGAAGATCTTAAGGGGGGGGGGCGCTTTAAAGGTAAGAACTAGCGCTTTGAATTGTGCCCAGAAATAAATGGACAATCAGGGCAGCTCTTTCAGCACCAGCAAGATAGGATCCCTTTATCCAGCCTCTGACAGCAGCCTGGCTGGACAGTTTTCAAAGGCAGCCCCAAATGGAGTGCATTACACTGATCTAACCTGGATGTAATCAGTGCATGGATCACTGTGGCCAGATCATGCCTCTAGCTGCCTTTAGGTGTAGAAAAGCTAAAGTACAAAAGCAGGAGAGCTGTAAAACAAAATAACCATCCAAAGGCTGTTAGGATGAATACTAGTTTTATTTGCAGAAAATTACCCAACGTACTTCAAGTGTGCTGGTCCCCCCTCCCTTTTTTATCTCTTTGGAAGAAAGAGGTTGGCCAGAAATTTTATAAATAAATATGGTTGAATAGCAGAATCTCATTACTACTGAATTTGTCCTTGTGCAAATGTTAACATTTCAGACTTTTAATAATAAATGACAGAAAACTGTGTGACATGCATATTTTTCAGGACGCTGCAATGTTAGATTTTTATATCAAAGCAGTATAAGGGTAAAGAACTTCATAACATGCAAATTCAACACAAGATTCATAAAGATTTTAACAAAGCTTATGGTTATAAATACTATTTTACCACTCCCATACTTTGAAGTATCATTGTCAAGAACCCAAGCATAGGTCTCCCTGGGCGTGCATGTCTAAATCTTGACCAAGGGTAACCTCCACCTCATGAATGATGGGTGAGTCCCCTGGTAGCTCTACAGCTGCCATCTTCTCTGACTTTTCCATGCTAACTATCCAAAATAACCACACTGCTCAACCTAGAGAGTGCACTTCCAACCAGTTTATTTGTGCACAAAGGCCTTGATCCCCTTAAGCTGCCACTATGTCAGGAACTCAAGCCTGGGTCCCCCTGGGTCACTGCTCTTTTGCATGTGAGCAGCACCCAGCCCTGTGGGTCCTCAAGGTTAAATGTACAGAAATAAAGCAGACTTTTGTAAAAATGTATAAAGGTTTATTGAATAGATGTCTCCACTGCTTAGCTGCAAAGCAATAAAAAAGCTAACTTTCTATCTAATACATTCAATACCTGTTATTAGATGGCACACCTTCTTAGAATATAAGAGTCCAAGATAAAGGCTTAAGCATTCTCTACACAGCTGTCCATTATGGTGTAGCATAATATAGCAAGAGTACTAGCATGGTAAAATCGCAAAGTTAACATGGCTTCCCTCTGGCCTGTATTCTTATTATAATCTTTTGCCCCCCCCCCCCCCCCGGCACCAGGTGGTCTCTCAAACCCAATCAGAGAGTTTGCTTGATGGAACCCTCCAGAAGATGTTAACATCCACTCCTGATTCCCCCCTCCTCTCTAGCTACACAACTGAACATAGGTTCTCGTTCTCACAATTAACCAATTATGGACACCTGCAAGCTGGAGCTGGCCTGCTAATAACAATGTTAACCCTTGAAGGGAATCAGGGTGCTTTGCCTCACAATCATACATTCGGTATGAAGTTATCTATTTTTCCACCTATTTCCTCCTTCATACCTAAGGAACTGCCTTTCCTCACATGTTCCCCAAAGAGCACTACAATCAGGGTCCCAAAATTGTCTGGCTCTGCCATGACCCAGAGAAGCCAGGCTGGCTGTGATGAGGGCCAGGGCCTTCTCAGTGGTGGCTCTGCACTGGTAGAATGAGCTCCCAGAAGACATCAGGGCCCTGCAGGACCTTTTTCAATTCTGCAGAGCCTTCAAGACGGAGCTCTTCCACCAGGCCTTCGATTAAGGAGCCGCACTATATAACTAAGGCCCTGGCCCCAATGTTAACATCATCATTAACATCATTATAACATCATTTAAACAGCCAGGTATAATCCAGATTATGTTGACAATTGGCTGTTGGTTTGTATTGTTGCTGCCCATGCCTGCCATCATATATGAATTAATTCAGCACTAGCACTTTGTATGGTTTTATGTATATCTTCTTGTGATTTTAGATAAATTGTTTCATCTGTTTATTGTTCTATGTAAGCCGCCCTGAGCCTGCCCTGCTTCAGCAGGGAGGGCGGGGTAGAAATTAATTAATAGTTAAACCATCCAAAAACACATCCATTGTTTAACCAATATTCATACTAGCAATAGTGAACAAACATCAAAGTATTTCTCATGACTAGTTTATGAAGTCTTTCAGATTTCTAAATAGAATTTGGGGAATAGTGGCATATCATTCAAGAAGCATGATAATATTCATTTAACTACATATTCAATAAATTCTAATTCTTGAAAGCTTTTTGGTTTAATGTGACGGTTGCTTCATTTTATACTGCTTTGTGACTTCTCCCATGAACCCCAAGATACATATAAACATTTGCTCATTTCTTGCTGATTACTCTTTGTCAGTATCATGATCATCACCTTTGAGAGCAGCAATTTCTAGTACCAATAGAAACCATGACAAAGAGAGAGTGCCTCAGGTAGGACTTGGCTGTGTAATTGTGCATTTCCATATTCTAATTTACAACACTTTAAACAGTATCTTAGCCAAAAATTTAAATGCATGCTTAGTGTGAAACAATGATAGTTAATCTTACCCAAGTTGCTCATTTGTTTCTGTTTATCATCTCTCCAATTGGAGATAAAATGCTTATTGTGATGGCTTGGGTTCAAATGCTTGCTTTGGCAGAACACACTGGGCAAAGAATGAACCACTTAGTATTTATTGGTGTGGAAATGGCAAGTACAAGCATCCTTCGGGCTTCTGCTTCTCTAATAATGTATTATATGATACCCTAACACACAGCTCTTTTCCCCAGTCTGAGCTGTATGTTTGAAGAGTTCATTTCTATATGAAATCTTAGCCTTTGGGTATGACTTACCTCAGGGGGGTGGAAGCTGCTGCCTTGCCTCTGCTCTGTGAGAAGTGAGAAGTGTTACCTGAATTGGCCTGATAATTTATTGTTTGGGGAAATTAGCTAGCGAGAGGTGGGTAATGCTGGAATCTCCATCTTTTTATATGGGAGTCCTTCCCCCAGAGAACTCTCAGACAAATCAAGCTGATGTTCAGCTGGTAGAGTTTTTATTGAACAATAGTAGGAAATAAAAGTGTACACACAAAACACACTTGTAAAAGATACAAATAAGAGCTAAGCAAAAAATAAAAGGAAAATAGTGGTTTAGGCTAGGTGATATTTACCAGTTTTTTTAGTTTCAGGTCCATGGAAGACAAGCCATCAGTGTTTCACTCAATATGAAGTTGGCATCAAGAAGAGAGAGCACATACTGAAGCTGGATTCATATATTTATTGGGAAAATGTACCTTTATGGCAGTATGGCAGGTTTTCCCCTAAAGCAATTGCTAAATCTGTTTATGGGAAGGTTCCCAAAGACTGGAACAAATTGTTAATGGTCTTCCCAGAGAGAGATAAAAATACTGAGTGGATCTTGATAGCCCTTATGGAGCTAGAATATGGCAGTTGATGTGCATTGATGCAGGATGCATGACACTTCCATGTGCTATGGATATGCTAACAAAGGTGTAGGTGCCAAGAGGGGAAGCCAGTACTGGGGATAAAAGAGGTACCATCAAAGTGGGGTGCTGTTTTCCTGAGAAATCCATTGTTAAAATATGCATTGCCTTTAGCTGGGAAAGACTGCAACTCAGTTCCTGAGTTCATTTCCAAATAGTTTGTCTCAGGCATTCCTTGTGGGGTCATTTTTAGGACAAGCAGTGTGCCAGATTTAATATCTGTCTGGAGTGACTTTATATGAAGGGTGTCTGGGCTTGATTTCTCTCTGGGTGCCAACTAGGGGTGTGCAAGGGGGGAAATTCCCCCCCCCCCCGATTCTGGTATAATCGACCCCCCAAAAATTGGTAAATATGGAATATCACCAGAACAATACTGGTAAAGTATTGGGGCTGGGGAAATATTTAGTATTGCCGAATATATTTGGTCTATTATAGTGGTGGAAAGGGAAGGGAGGCATGTTAAAATATCTTCCTTCCCTCCCCAAGCTCGTCTACTTCCACTGGTCAGTTTCACTCCCCACCAGTCAGCTGTTTAGGCCATTAAACCTAACAGCTGATAGATGGATGAGAGTGAAACTGATCAGTGGAAGCCTCTTCTCCTCTCCTTCCCTTCCACAGCAGGGCAGCAGGGGAAGGGAAGGCAGAGAGCGAAGGCATGTTTAAGTGCCTTTCTTTCCCTCCCCGAGGCATTTAAACTTGCCTCACTCTCCCTGCCTTGTCTCCCTGAGTCTCCTCACAGCAGCAGGGAGGCTCAAGGAGAGAAAGCATGCCTGGGCTCTCTGCCTTCCCTTCTCCAGTCACTCTGGGGTGGCTAGAAAATGGAAGACAGAGAGGCTTGGTGGGTTTAAATGCCATTCTTTCTGAGTTTGGGGAGGGAAAGAAAGGCATTTAAACCTGTCTCACTCTCCCTACCTTTCCTCCCTGAGTCTCCTCACAGCAGCAGGGAGGCTCAGGGAGGGAATGGGAAGCATATAAGCATGCCTAGGCTCTCTGTCTTCCCTTCTCGAGCTGCCCTGTGGCAGTGGGGCAGCTGAAGAAGGAAAGGCAGAGAGCCTAGGCAGGTTTAAATGCCTTTCGTTCCCTCCCAGAACTCGGGGAGGGAAAGAAAGGCATTTAAATATGCCTAGCCCCTCTGAACCTTCCCTCCCCTTGTCTGTCCACAACAGTCGGGAGGCTTAGGGAGGGAAGGGAAGGCACTCCTTCCATGTAAACAAATCAGTACAGTGCTGATATATTTATATGGCTAGGAGCTATTTCAGCCCTTTCACTCCCTCAACTCAGGAGCAGGAGCAAAAGGAACACTGAAATGGCTTCCAGGGAGGCATTTAAACCTAGCAGCTGACTGCCTTACCTGTGAGCTGTTAGGTTTAAATGGCCAGTGTGGTTGGTATAGCTGAATGAACCCAAATAAAAGCCATATAAAATGTGCTTTTTGGGGCTCAGCTGTACCAGTAGCCGAATACATATTTGTGATCTCTATTTGACTTACAATATACCCCAAAAATACAGATAAACTGCAAGGTAAGCTCTGCCCAACTGTTAGCAGTTAGCTGTCCCCTGAAGTTGGGTAGTTGGCACTAGAGGTGTGCATTTGGCAATAGCAGAGCCGCATGAATACCAGTTTTTTGGGTATTCACTTGGCTCAGTTGTTGTCAAATGCACACTCCAAGTGCCACGTACCCAACTTCAGGGGACAGCTGACTGCTAACAGTTGGGCGGAGCTTATCTTGCAGTTTCTCCCTGTGTTCATTTGATGTGGTTCAGGAATTCTCTTCCCTCTATCTTCTCTGCCTTCCAACAAACTTAGTAGCTATTATGAAGTGGTAGGTTGTGGATAGAATTCTGGACTATACCACATCCCTCACCTGCAGGCTGAAATGGTACAGTCTGGAATTCTGTTCTTCCAGTCTGCCAGATAATTCTACAAAATGTATAGCACACCTCTAATCTATAGAACATCCTTCTTCCTTATCCCCTTTAAATTTGACAGCTGTAGTGGCCACAAATTATAAGTTCCTTGGTCAAATGTCAATTTGTTTTTTTTTCTTGTAAAGTGTATTAGTGGTGCTATATCAAGAAGGAAATCTATGTATCAGTGAAACGTGTTGGTAGGAGAGAAGGCAGGAGCAGCTAATCTCTGGAACTTGAAACTGACATACAGTTCTTGCCCACAGTCCAGATTATCGCTCCAATCTTTGATGAGGTGATCTATGACACTGAAGTAGGAAAGGTTAATTAAGTATGTTTTCCCCCCTCACAAGTAGGATTGTTTGCATTTTCAGAGAAACATTATTTTAGGTTTGAAAAATACTTTTCATATTATTGGCAAAAAATTTCATTCATAAAATATTGATCTGGCTTGCATTTATGCAGGTTTTGCCAAATACCTTTATTATTTCCAGCATTAAATACTGAAAAAATAGCAAAAACGGGTTGGGAATTGCCTCTTTTCTTTTGATCCAGCAGAGCTTTTTAAAATTGTTAGGAAATTAAAGCTGACAGTGTTATTAATTGGAAAACAATCCAACCATATTATTAGTGATGTCAGTCTAATGCTCCTCATCAGTTGGCTTTTGTCATGGTCCAAAGATGTATTGGCTTTTATATGCTATTGAAAATATGGGGAAACAACATAATTGTTGCAAGAATCTATAAAGCAACGTTTTTTTGAAACTGTTCTCATAATCTGTGGCTTGGCTTTGCAGCACTTATTTGTGTAAAGCAAAGCCACAGTTATTTGTGTAATTAAGATGCATCACACAGAAGCACAAATATCTTCAGGTCCCCATACAGTTTTATTTGCAAAGTAAATATACTATATATAGCATAAACATTAACTAAACAACTGGAATATAGGGAGGGGCTGTGGCTCAGTGGTAGAACATCTGCTTGGCATGCAGAAGGTCCTAGGTTTGTTCCCCGGCATCTCTAGTTTAAAGATCTGGCAGTAGGTGATGTGAAAGCTCTCTCCCTGAGACCTTGGAGAGCTGCTGCCAGTCCAAGGGGCTGATTCACTATAAGGCAGTTTCATGTGATTTCATGCTTAGTGAAGTCCAGAAGATTGTTTAAGTGCCAAGCACCCTAAGTGTTCGACGGGGCTTTATATATGTGGAAAAGCTGTTGCATACATCAGTGTTCTCACTGCTTCCATCTCAGTGGGGAAGGAAGGGCAGATTGCTAACTGTCCTCCATATACCTCCAAGGTGTTGCAGGATGCCTCAGGTAAAGTGGCAACGTATATGTGTATGGAGAAAATACAAACCTGTGAAATTGTAGGTAGCTTTCCCAGACACTTCTACACAGGGTACATTTTCCCATTTGCCTTGATGTGGATTTGTATCCACATCTAGTGTGTCATGGTATCATCATTTTGTATGCTGGAGCTTTTGAATTTGCCTCTATGTACATATATAATGACGACTAAATAACTCAGATTTTTTTTTCCTGATGGAGGTATGCAAAAGGGACTCTTACACTGGGCTGTGATTTCATAAAATGGAGAAAGTTGATGGGTTGGATCCAATGGCCCCCTTCTTTTCCTGGAAGAAATCCTTTATCAACAGAAGACTCTTCTGAGCAGAAAGGCATTCTCTGTGTAAAATGCCCCTGCTAGAAATTTTAGAGCCAAGTTCTAATATCTTGTTGGCTTAATTCCTTGTAATCCCATGTGTAGTTAAACTGATTGCTTTTTCCCTAAAACATTCATATCCTGCCTTTCCTTAACAGACCCAGGGCTTTTTTTGCAGAAAAAACCCAGCAGGAACTCATTAGCATAATAGGCCATACCCAACAGCAGAAATTCATTAGCATATTAGGCCATACCCCTGACAGCACAGCTCCCTCCCAGGATCGGCTTCCCCAGGTGTCCCACGACTTGCGGGGCGCATGGGGAACCCGGGAGAAGAAAGGCAGTTTCTGGATCAGCTTCCCCAGGCGCCCCATAGCTGTGGGGTGCCTGGGGAACCCAAGGAGGGGAGGCAGTTTAAACTGCCTTCCCTCCCTGGATTGGCTTGGCTTCCCCAGGCATCCTGCGGCTTGTGAGGTACCTGGGGAACCTGGGGGGAGGGTATAGGCGTGGTCAACTTGGAAGCCAGCCGGATCTCTGTTCCTGTGCGTTCCTGCCCCAAAATAGCCCTGAACAGACCAATAATACAATCCTGAGCAGAGCTAGACCCTTTAAGATCATTGATTTCAATACGTGTAACTCAATTTAAGACTGCACTTCATGATTGCCTAACAAGAAAATATCATTCACAAGATCCAGCTACATAAAGTAAAAGTCCTGACTACAGCTCAATTCCAGGAAATATTTTTTCTAACCTCTAAAAGATTTCACAGAGAAAATCATGCAGATTTGGCTTGCTGCTCATCCGAGAGAGTAATAAAAAAGCTTGTTTCTATTCATCCGTGTGGCCACAGCATCCATGCAGCAGTTCAGGACAGGCATGGGTGCTTCTGAGGGCTTAACCAGAAAGAAAAGCCTGTGGGGCAAGTTGAAACATTGAAAGATTCCACACTTCAAGACCCAGACTGATTACTCTAAATCCCGGATAGCATTCTGTATCTTTGTCAAAACCTGCAGACAAATCTAAGGATTGGTAAAGATGGAATTCCTTAATTTATTATCAGAGATTATCCACCACACAATTTAAGCTGTCTCAGTCCCATAGCAACCTGAAACCAGCTTGAAATGGGTTTAGGGTAGAAATTTTATTTAGGTATGCTTGAAGTTGCCCTGCTACAACATGCTTAGTCACTTTGCCCCCCCCCCCCGAAAATTTGAAACAACCTATAATAGGCAATATATGCTTCTTCAGTAAGAGTCTTGCCACAGCCACGTTAAAAATTAATGAAACCTTAACTTTCACCAGAGTTTAACAATCCTTATAGGGGGCCTCACCATCTCTTCCATGAGCTGGTTAATGCCATTTAATGTTTGATTCCAGTCGCACCTTTAAGACCAACAAAGTTTTATTCAAGCTTTAGTGTGCACACACACTTCCTCAGGAACCATTTAATGTGTTAATTAATGTGGAAATTATAGTTTATTCATTGTGGGTGTTGAAGTCTGGGGTCCTAGATCTCACAGTGTTAATTTTAAGAGAACATACAGTACGTTTAAAGAACAATTTCCAGTCTGTTTGAGTAGGATTATGAGTAGATCTGTTTAGGATTGCTCTCATAGTGTACGTTTATTGGTCTCTAAAACTTTTTTAAATGTGCAATAACAGAGGAAGCTGTGGACTATGATAAACAAATTCAGTGTTTAAACTTCAGGTTTGTTCAGTGGTGCATGTAATCAGGTAGCTCATGGAAAAGCAATACTGTAGTATGCACCTACCCAGCACTAGCTACCCGAAGAATAAATCTGAAGACTGGAAAGCAATAAAAAGTGACATAAATGATTCTCTGTATGCCAAAGGTTTCTATGGAAGTAACAGATAATGAAACTCGAAGTCTTTCTTGATTTTGGAAAGCTACCGTCAAATATGACTACAGTACTTACAGTCATTGTTAAGATCTATATATTTTAATTAAACATTTTAATTTATACTCTGCTCTCCCTCACAAGATACAGATTTTGTAAACAAGGTATGGTTTCTATAAACAGTTAAAACAAAAGAACACAAAAGTTAAAACAAAACAGTTAAAGCAAAAGAATGCAACAGTTAAAACAAGAGTTAAAACAAAAGAATGCAACAGTTAAAACAAAAGAACACAAACAGCAGCGTTAAAAAGTAACAAGGCGAAAGCTATTAAAAGCAAATCAGAAATATAAAATAAATGGCAGCCATACAAGCAGAGAAACCATTTGAAAATATTCAATAAAAAATAAAAGCAGGATATCTTATTAAACATCTTATCCAAAGGCTTAGGAAAATGAAAAAGTCTTTGCCATTACCTAAGGGATTGTGAATTTGGCACGTGCTGCAGGAGGTGTGGGTGATGTCTGTTATTGCCTCCATGGGCCATGCGCTGGTTCCAAACCAGCTCCCAAGGTGCTGACAGCAACTATTGGGGCTTGTCAAGCTCCCACCTACTGGTGGTGTGCGATAAAGCACCATGTGTAGGCTACAGTCATTGTTACCTCACAGAGCTATACCCCCATCATCAGGGTCCACAGAGAGCCTCTGCTGTGCTACTAGAGTCTGCTTAGGGTGGCAAAAAACCTATAATCAGCCCTGGTGAGGCAGTTCCATAATCTTGGTACCACAACAGAAAAAGGCCTGTATCTGGTGTGTGCCCACCAAACAAAGCAGGCTCTCTGATGATAGTCTTAACCTAGAGATGGGCACGAACCAGGAAATTCACTTCAGTTCGGTTAGTGGTTCGTGGTGTGCCTGGGTCATGAGCCACAAACCATTGTGACCTTAGGTGCTCAACAAACCAATTCGTTTTGTGAGGTTCGTAACACAGTAGAATGCCCCCCCCTGCATGCTGGAAACACCAAATTCTCTGAAGATCTCCAGCTGACTCTCCTCTATCTGCTGCTGTCATTAATATTGGGGGGGGGGGGTTGCAAAAGGACAAGGGGGGAAAAACTTGATCAAAAAGTTTTTCCTGTACGATGTTTTTCCTAGTGTACTGAATTCTTCTTTCAGTGTTTTTAATGCTTAGATTAACCCACATCCAGGTGCAGTTCTTGTCATGTTTAGTAGAAATCATCTTATTACTTGTTCCACTTGGCTGAAGCTTGCATTGCAACTAATATTTCAGGAGATACCACCATAGGGCATAACAGAACCTTGGTTTTCCTTTTCTCCTTTTCTGTGAACAGACAAGTGCCACACCACACTAGTAAAGGAAATACTTCTTTACACAGAGAGTGATTAAAATGTGGAAAGTAAAGGAAAGGAAATACTTGTAAAGGAAATACTTCTTTATAAAGGAAAGGAAATACTTCTTTACACAGAGAGTGATTAAAACGTGGAATTTGCTGCCAGAGGATATAGTGATGGCCACAGGAATAGGCAGCTTTAAAAGGGGATTAGATAGATTCATGAAGGATGGGGTCGGTAAGTGGCTGCAAGCCAGGGTGACTCAAGGAAACCTCCACATTCAGAGGCAGTCACCCTCTGAATCCCAGGGCCAGGAGGCAACATCAGGGGAAGGCTTCGGACTCTATGCCTTGTTGTTGGCTCTCCACAAGGACAGGTTGGCCATTGTGTGAGTCAGGTTGCTGGACTAGATAGACTACTGTTCTGATACAGTAGGGTTCTTCTTATGTTCTTAGTATGGATAATGAGAAGCCTGTCTACAGTTTCTGTATTTCCATTCAGCCTGCCTCCCTTGCCAAGGAATGTGGCTGAATCCAACCCCTTATGTTTTAGTGGAAAACCTGTGGTGTGATTTGTGACACAGTATTTATGGTAATAACTAACATTGTAAAACTGTATGGTTATTCTAACCGCTGCTAACTTTACTTGTCTTGGTTTTCTTGCTCAATAGGCTGCTTTATATCGGCTTAGCGGGGACTGGAATCCTTTACACATTGATCCTAGTTTTGCTGCTCTTGGGGGTAAGCTTTAAAGTACCTTTTTCTACTGGATTTCATGAAACAAGTAGAGGGTTTTTTGTATTAGTGTTGGAGAACTGAAGGCTGATAGAAGAGTGAAAATAAGAGATGGTAATCTTGTGAATCCACAACAACTAATTTAGCCACTTTTCAGATGCAAATCAGTGTAATTCATTATACTTCCTCACGAATCTTGTCAGATGTGCTGCTATTCCACAAGATTCCAAAGACCTACTTTTAGAT
This sequence comes from Lepidodactylus listeri, assembly GCA_029233225.1. Lineage (NCBI taxonomy): Eukaryota > Metazoa > Chordata > Lepidosauria > Squamata > Gekkonidae > Lepidodactylus > Lepidodactylus listeri. The sequence continues at coordinate 73,275,093 of JARCFY010000004.1, forward strand.
TTTTCTAAGGTAGGGGCTGTGGACCTTCATACCATATCATAAACAATTTTTGAAAGTTCCTTCCGTTTCAAAAGTGGTTTGCTATGTGGCATGGGGCCTTGCTGTTCAAGAAACGGAAGCTGAAACTTCCTTTGAGCTTGCTAAATTTCATCTGCAGGCCTTCTGGAACTGCATCCTTTCAATCAACAGCAAAAGTAGACTACTTCCTGCTCTGTCTGTGGAGCATATGGAGAGTTTCCACAATATTGTACATAATATTGGAGGATGTTAAACGCACAGCTAATTCTTTGGTGAGATTAGAGGTTTGTTCTTCAATACTTTTATCAAACATTTTCAATATAGTGGTCATAGGGAGAGCTGTCCCCTATTTTGGTGCCCATCTGAAACTGAAAATATATTTCAATTTGAAATTTAGTGCTGTTATTATATTTCTTTCATACTGCAGCCACTTTTGATCTACCAATGGGGCTAATTATCTGAACATCAATTATCTGAGATATTCTTTATCCACATTTGCTGTGTAACTCCCACACATATATTTGCTGTTGCAATCCTGTGTAAACAATTATTTTATTTGCCTATTTTTTATTATTCCAGTGGTTCTTATGACCATTGGATAAATATTTGTGTATATGCAAACAAATATATATGATCCTGTTGGATCAAATTTGTAGTGATATTTGTGTATAATATAAACATGCTAAACAGGAAATAAAGCTATTATGTTTGTGCTCTTTTAATAGGATTTCAGAAGCCCATATTGCATGGACTTTGTTCTTTTGGATTTGCTGCCAGGCATGTTTTGAAACATTTTGCAAATAATGATGCATCCAGGTTCAAGGCAATTAAGGTCTGTATATTTTTATACAGTGCTGATTTTCGAGTGCTGGTTTTCAAGTGCTGCTGATGACTTACTCTCATTCATAGTGGCTGAGAGATGTAGGTGTGAAATAAGGCATTATAACAAAGTAAGCTAATGTCAGCTTGACTCCTTATGATTCTTCTTTGTTGTTAATTACCTTTAAAAAAAAACCTCCCTAAAAAAACATATCTGTTACATTTTTATTTCACCTTGACCGCTACAAAGTGGATTATGAATTGGGTTTTTTTTTCATAAAAATACATGTATGTATGATAGCCATGATAAAATTACTGTGAATAGCTTTAATGGATGAGATCCAATGGTCATTTTCACTGAATGAAGGACATTTCTCACAGTTGAAAGGGGGGTGGCCATTTTTTTCTGTTTCCCCCTACCTCTGTAGATCTCAGTGTGCCCCTGACACTGTTCCTGGAGGTTCCCCGTTCCTCAGGAACTAGGATGTTGGGGGCTTCATGGGCTGCAGCAGGAGGCAGGAGAATTCCATTTTATTAGTGGAGCTCCACCAACAGTACTTTGGACTTCAATACAGTTGCATTTTATTCCAAAATAAAATAAATGCTTCTCATCTTTCCTTTTGATAGATTCGTTTTGCAAAACCAGTCTTTCCAGGACAGACTTTGCAAACAGAGATGTGGAAGGAAGGCAGCAGAATTCATATACAAACTAAGGTCAGAGCATAGAGTTAAGAATTGTGACAGCTTGAGTAGAACAGTTGTGCAAAGAATGGCATAGTTGTGCCTGTGTACTAGAAGCAGAGGGCCAACATTGAGAGATTTCAAGGAAGAGTGTGAGATGACATTGTGCAGGTGTTTTGAGAGGCACTTCTAGGCATAAGGGGGATCATAAATGCTACTGATATCTTTGGAGACCAAGTATATGCAGTTGTGCATAGCCAATATTTTTATTTGTTGAAAAGTTAAAAAGCTATTTGAAAGTTTTAGTCACCACCATCAGGACTGTGTGTGTGTGTGTATTCCTGAAGATGGTAGCTAAAACTCTCAAATAGCTTTATATATGTGTGTGTGTGTGTGTGTTTCTATATATGTGTGTGTATATATATCTGTGTGTGTATTCAGTGAATATCCTTATTTCTCCTATTTCTTGTAGTAAATGCAAGTCTTGTTTTTTATCCTGTTTCCCTGGTGTCTCATATGAAATAACTGCATTTAGAAGACCCCTTGAGGTCAGTCTGTCATTAGAAGGCTGGGGTCAAGAAGACTACTCTGGTTGAACTACATAGCATGCTACCTCTGTTTAAACAGGAGTTAAGACCCTGACCTTCACACTCACCTAGCAAGCTTCCATGGCAACATGGGGATCTGAACCTGGGTCTCCCAGATACCTGGGTCTCCCAGATCCTAGTCTGACTCCCTAACCACTATACCATGGTGCTTCTTGATGACCTTATTCCACCTTTTGGCTTCAGATCCGGATTTCCTCACCTTTTCACCCTTCCTCTGAAATGACTGCTACAAGTTAGGAATTCTGTGCTACATATTCCATCATTATGAAATTTATGGGGTTATAGCAGATTCACAGATGCTTGTTAATCCAACATTTAAGATACCATTTGGGATTTCTTTATGCATTCCAAGACTGCATATGTGTGTCTGTATGTATGTGTATACACAAGTATGACTTTGGTTGGATTGGTTGTAGGAGCCACAGTACATGGAATAGTAGTAAATGGAACAGCAGAAATAGTTCCATATTACATCCAGAAACATGTAACAGTGTGTCGCCCCTCACAGTATTCCGAATACAGTTTCTTTGCTCCAGATAGGTTATCCAATCTCACAAGTTCTCATTAACCAAACAGTGGGACCTAGAAAGAAGAAATAAATTGGCTGCTCAAAACCTTAGGTTTTGGTGCCTGAAATACTTTCCTTTATAAAAAGCGCTCTCTGCCTTTGTTGGCGTCTTTTAAAATGCATGTAAATAGAGTTTTTTGATACTGCCCCTGGCCTTTAGTCCCTTGGCATTTTTTAAAAAATGTAATTCTAAGATCTCCATTTTTCTTCACTGCTTTTCTTTTTCCTTAATGTTTCATAAAAAGGCTGTAACAAGCAAGCAAACTTTCAAAATGACTATTGCTCAGAAGTTTTTAAAAGTATTTGTTAAAGAACATTTTCTCTATTTAAAAGACAGATTTCAATTAAATAGCTGAAGCTTGTTGAATGCTGGCAGCCTGCCCTTGATGTGCTTTCAACAAATAATAGTGAGATTGGATCAAACATGTAGACCTATCATTGAAAAAATCTGCATTTAATATTTGAAATAATTAGAACTGTTTCTGTGGGTTTTACCCATTATTACTAATAGTTCTTGTTTTGGTTTTAGGATGATCTGCTTCAGAATTTCTAATTATTTCAAGCCTCCTTTTCTTTTGTTTGCTTATTTTTTTAAAATAAGATCCTAATGATTTCCAGCTTGGAATTATGAAGTTTAAGATGCAAAGGTTTTTTTTCATTTGTTGCAAAATGTAATTATTGTGTTTGTTTATGGGTCTTGTGTCTGTGTTGGCTAAAAACCCATTGACATTGTGGGAAAAAACTTACAGGTCAAAGAGACTGGGGAGGTTGCAATTGCAGGAGCCTATGTAGATCTGACACCATCCTCCAATCAACCTTTGGCTAAGGAGCCTGTTCAGGTATAGAGAGCATGATTTTTCTTTTGGGCATGATGTATCCAGGGCAGTGGTGGATTGGCCATTTAAGTTGCCAGGGAAATTTCTAAAGTGATGAGCTGCTCAGAGTCCCCTCGTCCATCACTGGGGACACAAAGAGAAGAGAGCCAGTCCCTGGCCAGCTCAGCTTGCTCTGGACTTTACTCTCCTGCATGAAGAGAAGAGTTTGGGTAAGGTGGCTTTTTAAATGGCTGGCCAGGAGGGGCAGCCTTCCAGCAGTGGTGCTTTCTTCTCTTTTGTGTCTCTGTTTTGTACAAAGAGCAGCTGAGCAGTTGGCTCAGCCTGCTGCAACTACACCGAGGATGAGGAGCTGCTGCTCCATCTGCCTCTAGGCAGCCCTGCAGGCTGTCCTCCCTCCCTTCTTCCTGCAAAAAACACTCCTGGGTTGCCCAGGCTGCCTCTAGTCTTTCCAGCACTGACTGAATTTCTGTCACCCCATCTCCCTCTGCTTTGCCCCCTTAGTCTCTATATTGCAGAGATAGGTGGGGCAATAGGAACTTGGAGCTTGGCTCTGCCTACCTGGGCAAGGGACTGGCAAGTTCCAGCTCCTTCTTTCTGCTCTTTATTGTTGATGCTCTTTCTGGCTGGGGCAGAATACAGCTTGGCATCACTGGGTGCTAAGGTATCCAGTCCTGTATTTGCTGTTAATTGCAATAAATAGATTTTATCCGACTCGTTGGACTCTGACTGTGTGTTCCTCTCCCGGCCCCGGGAGCACATGGGGCACAGATTTGTGCATCATTGGTATGGGAATGTATATTTTCTTGTCTATCCAATGCTAGTGGATCTGGGGGGGGGGGGGGAACAAACTCTGCATAAGTTGGCTTTTGAACTCTTAAGGAAAACAGGGCTGTTCTTTTGCAAAGATTGTTTTGCAGATTATGTACTGTTTCCTATAATGGCAGAATAGTTTTGTGGAACAATCCTAGGCATATCTACTCAGAAGTAAGTCCCATTTTTTTCTGTGGGGCTTTCTCCTAGATAAGTGTGTATATGACTGTAGCCTTACAATGTAAACCCACACATGCTTATCTGGGTGTAAGCCCGATAGAATCCAGTAAGACTTACGTCAGAGTAGACAAACACAGGATTGAATTGCAAGCCACTTCCTTAGCTGGTGATGGCTGAGAAATGGACTGTGAAAGCAAGGGGCTCCTGTGATCCATTTTTCCTAGGGCCATTTTTAGCTTCCCAGTGCGCCCTGATCCAGGACTATTAGACTTCTGTGATTAACATAAATGTTCTACACTAATGGCCCAACTTCTTCATTAAGAAAGCAAATTGTGTGACCCATCTGAATGACATAAATCAAGCTAGTGGCAGCTTACTGGGCATAGTTTTGGTTTTCATTTAGAGCTAGTTTGGTGTAGTGGTTAAGTGCGCAGACTCTAATCTGGGAGAACCGGGTTTGATTCCCCACTCCTCCACTTGCACCTGGCTGGATGACCCTGGGCAAGCCATAGCTCTGTACCAGCTGTTCTCTCAAGGACAATTGTCTCAGAGCTCTCTCAGCCCCACCCACCTCACAGGGTGTCTTGTTGTGGGGAGGGGAAGGGAAAGGAGTTTGTAAGCTGCTCTGAGACTACAAGTGAAGGGCGGGGTATAAATCCAATCTCCTCCTCTTCTTCTTCTTCATTTAGACAAGTAGTATGATGTTTTGCACAGGACATTGAGGTTCTTCCATCTGACTGTTTGACATTTTGCTAAGCATCCGCTCTGCCCCCTCCAACTTCTGAGATTTCAGCAAGCATTGTCCCCATAAACTTTCAAAGTTATCCTTGCAGTCACAAGTAGTAGAAATATGACTTTTTCCAGAACGAAAGCAGAGAATTAAAGGAATGCCCTAGCTTGCATCTGACATCAAATGGTATGATTGCATTGAACTTGTTCAGCATTATGCAGGATGGGGGGGGGGCTCAGTGAAATATAAATTAATCAGTTTAAGGCTTAATTTCTATCCACATTTTTCAGACTGTTTAAACATAGTAACATATGCTCATTATGGGTTGGCCATGCATAGTATTCATGAGCCTCAGCTGTACATTGATTTCACATAATTTTTCACCTGCTCCAAGCCCTTGCATCTTTGTATCAAATGGCAGAATATTTGTTTTTAATGTGGTTTCTTTTTTGCTTGTAATGTCCTAATAAGAGGCCATAAAATATTATATAAACAAAGAAAGTGGAATTCTTCATATGCAGTGAACACTAGAATATAGGGAGAGTTTACTGTAAAATCCATCAGGACCTCTTCATTTATGTATTAGGCAGGAGGGCTGCAGAGTGACCTTGTGTTTGAAGAAATTGGTCGCCGCATCAAAGAACTTGGAAATCAATTGGTGAAGAAAGTAAATGCTGTATTTCAGTGGAACATCACTAAGAACGGAAATACTGCAGTGCAGTGGAGTAAGTCATAGATTTAATTAATTTCTGGGATGTCTTATTGCATTTCTTAATGAAGTGGGAGCTGTTAGTCGCTCAAAGCCCTGGTTTCCTAGGTATGTAGCAACACATTAAGAACATAAGAACAAAGGAAAAGCCAATGTTGGATCAGGCCAGTGGCCCATTCAGTCCAACACTCTGTCACACAGTGGCCAAAAACACCAGGGGCCCTCAGAAGGTCCAGCAGTGGGGGCAGGAAGCCCTTCCACTGTTGCCCCCCCCCCCAAAACACCAATAATATAGAGCATCACTTGCCCCAGACTGAGAATTTCTATCTATACTTTGTGGCTAATAGCCACTGATGGACTTCTGCTCCATATGTTTATCTAATTCCCTCTTGAAGCCATCCGTGCTTGTAGCCACCACCACCTCCTGTGGCAGTGAATTCCACTTGTTAATCACGTTGTTCAGTTCGGCTTATATATGGCTTTTGTTTATTGCATGTGACTACAGTGAAATTCTATTTCATAACAGTAGAGCTAGGACTGTAAAAATATGACTTTAGGAGTGCGGACTCTAATCTGGGAGAACCAGGTTTGATTCCCCACTCCTCCACACGAAGCTGCTGGTGTGACCTTGGGCCAGTCACAAGTTCTTTCAGAGTTGTTCTTTCAAGAGCAGTCCTCGAATGAGCTCTCTCAGCCCCACTTTCCTCCCAGGGTGTCTGTTGTGGGGAGGGGAAGGGAAAGGAAATTGTAAGCCACTCTGATACTCCGAGTAAAGGCCGGGGTATAAATCCAATCTCTTCTCTCTCATCTCTTCTTTAAGATTAAAAGATAGCAATTAATCTTGTCTTAGAGCTGGTATATTCAATAGAGTCTAAGAAAATAAGTGGAGAGTTGAGAAGTCCCCAACTGAGATTTTGCCATATCATTAGCAAGCCACCATCTCTCAGATACAAGTCCTCAGGAGGAATACGAGAAGACATGGCTCACCTTAAACGTATCTTCTAAGGATTTCTACAATATGTTTCTTCTAAGAATTTTTGCAACGGAGATTTGCACACTTAAAGGCACTATACAAATACTGAGTATTATTGGCTGGTATCCTTCTTTTTCTGACAACAGAAGGACACTTCTGTGGAATGCAGTAGGTTAGGAAGCTGGAAAGACCCATTTGGCAATCTTCACTCATGGATCTCATAGGATAGAAGTATTTTGTTTTTCTTGCCCCTTTCCCTCAGCCTCGAGCACAGTTTTATTTTTCATGTTTGACACTGTAAAACTCACTGCTCATTTTATAAATAAAAGTTACAATCTTCTGTGAAGTACTTGAATAAGAAAACTACACACATCTTTGTACTTAGAAGGAGCCTTCCATTTAAATAAAATACATCCATGTCAATAAGTAAACGGTGTCATTAAAACATGACTCTAAAATATTTGGGACTTACAAAGTAAGTCAAGTAAATATTTTACTGGAGTTCTATCTGGATTTAGGAAGTGAGCACCAATTGTATTTGGGTCTGAGGCAACAGGGGACTGAGTTTTGCATTGTACTTTGAACAATCTGTGTGATCACTTTCCTTTCCAGAAGTAGTTAGGATGATCTTCGTGGTCTCTGTGCATCACACCTCTGGGATATAGTGCGCCTGCCCCGACCCCAATTGGTATCTTCTTAAGCGAAAGGGATTTCCGCGCCCTCTCCCCGGTCACATGCTGGGCTCCAGTGTGCATGACCAAGGAAGGGGCACAACAATCCCGCCAGTTCTCTTCTGACCACCACGTTGGTAGCACCCTCCTCACTTCGGTCGGTATCGTCTCTCCTTTTCCTTTGTCTACATTCTTCACCGAATTCATCTGAAAGAAAAAGAAATTAGCACTTTATGGATAGGACTGTTTTGTGAGTACTCTGCCTTGGCAGATTACTTCTTCCCCACCCCTGGCCTATGGCCAAACAGTGGGGCTTTTTCAAATGGTGCTTAAAGTGTGGCAGCAAAATCGTCCCCCTTCCCCAACAGACACTCACTTTGCCTTTTGTGCATTGGGGAAATGCACCGAGTGGACTCTTGCACTCACTGTGCCAAGTTTTCGAAGCAGATGAGGAAGAATTGAGCCGTGAGACTCCACGTTGCTTTGATAGAGCAGGCTCTCTTGCTGATGGCATATTCTCAGGAGGCTTCGGGCCATGCCTCGATGTCAACTCCAGCTTTGGGATCAATGGCTGCGCTATCCCCGATGCTGAGCGTCATCGATGTTCATCTATCGGTGCTGAAATGCCCGATTTCGACTTCCCAGTCCGAAGCCCATACTCCTGCTAAGAAATGCAAGGAGGGCAAGAATTACAGGTTGGTCAAGCACAAGAAGGATTCCCTCACTAAGGATGCTTCGTCCGCATGTACTGCGTGGGACCCAGCCCTTGTGGGGGCTATTGTGCTTGACCTACAGGCCTTGGGCAGCTACAAGGTGACTCCTCACCTTTGCTGCATCCTATCCAGTTCATGGACTCTGAACAGGGTATGGAGCTGACTCGAGCCTCCTGACCCTCCAGTGTTGAAAGCCTGCACTTGGGTCATGGATCCGGCATTCCTGCCTTTTCTCCAAATTGATTGGAGGATCAGGATTGACCAACTGGACATTGTCCTTCCCCGATCCCTTGAGACGCACAAGAGTGGCAGTACCTTTATGGGGTTTATCCCATGTCCAACACGCCTTGGCTTCCGCCACATGCCCCGCTGGACTGGAACTGCCAGTCTACATCCTCTCACATTTTTCATACAGACCATCCTCCAATGCTGGAGTTTGTGCAGCCACAACCTTCAGTACCAACAGGCAAGAAACACAAGTCTGCTGCCCTGGCCCTGGCACATCCCATCGATGTCGACACAACCAGTCTCATTCCCCGATGTGTCAGAGAACTCTGAACCTTCGGAATCCTCTTCGTCATCTACTTCCAGAAACGAGACCTCTCATCACCTGCCAGAACCCTCCCAACCACAACAGGTGGCGGAAGATCTCCCCATTTCCCTATCAGAAAATCTTAAGTCCTACGGGGATTTTGTTAAAAGAATGGCTAACACTTTGACTCTCTCCAGTGTTCAGCCTCCACCCACAGTTATGGATTCTGTTTTCGATATCGTATAAATGGACACTTCCACAGCCATTGCATTGCCACTGACTTTAGTATTACTACAGGCTGCTAAAGCACCATCGTCTCACCCAGCCTCCATCCCCATTTCCAGTAAGAGAATTGACCACATATACAATGTACAGGAATCAGGAGCTGGATTTTTTTTTTTCACCCCAAACCCAATTCCATCAGGGTCACCCCCTCTTCAAAAGGCAGACACAGTCATTCCTCCCCCTCTAAAAAAGAGGGAAAGAAACTAGATTCCTTTGGACAAAGATTTTACTCTGCAGGAGTGTTAGGAATTAAAACTTCCAACTATACAGCCTGCGTCAGCAGATACCAGTATGCCCTATGGGAACAAATCTGAGTTTATTGCTTCCCTCCCCAAGGATATGAACTGTCAGGCCAGGAGGCTCCAGAAAGGGGGCATGATTCTGTCCAAACACCAGCTTAATGCCGCTAAACACACTCTGGATGTGGTGGCCAAGACACTCACATCTGCAGTCACCCTCAGACGACACGGATGGTTGCGCTCAACGTCTCTATCCAATGACACTAAAGCCTTTGTCGAAGATCTGCCTTTTGAGGGTGAGGGCTTGTTTAATTCCACTACAGATTCTGTTCTGCAAGAACTAGATAAAAGCATCAAGACTTCATGTAACTTGGGAGTCACACAGTCCACCAAACAATCCAATCCGAAATCCTGGAATGAATCATGGTCTTGCAGATCCTCTCATAAGTCATCCCCTGAACCTCAGTGGCAGAGATCCTCTAGCATTCTGTCTTGGCCCTACAGAAACAAACAAAAGCTCATTACTGCCTCCCAATCTAGAGCCAAAAATACTAAGGCTCCCAAGCAGAGCCTTTGACTTGGGCCACGAGGCCATACCTCCCACCCGTCTGTCCCCATTCTTGTCTGCCTGGAGAAAAATAACATTGGACAGATGGGCTCTCTCTGTCATCGCAGAGGGCTACTGTATAGAGTTTCTTCAGGTCCCCACAATGTCTCATTTCATCCCTACACCCAGTTCTGTCACACTATTAGAAGAAATCCAAAATCTTCTTCACAAGGATGCAATAGAACCAGTCTCTCAGTCACAACTTCATTGTGGTTTTTACTCCTGTTATTTCATGGTTCCCAAGAAGGATGGAGGCCTCCATCCTATTATGGACCTCAGAAATCTCAACAAATGACTCATTTAGAAGAAGTTCCAAATGACAACCCTGCAGAATATCCTCCTGCTCCTCGAGCACGAGGTTTGAATGGTGACCCTGGATTTAAAATATGCTTACTTTCATATTACGATTCATCCAGTTCACAGAATGTTTTTCAGGTTTGCGGGGGGGGGGGGGGGAGAGACATTTCCAGTACAAGGCCCTCCCATTTGGCTTCTCAACTGTTCCCCGCATATTTACAAAACTCACGGTGGTCATTGCAGTCCATCTTTGTCTTCAGGGTATATGGATTTTTCCATACATTGATGACTGGTTGCTAGTGGCAAACTCAGAGTATGCCATACATGACCATATTACACTAATGCTGCATACCCTGGAAGCCTTAGGACTCACAGTCAACCTGGAAAAGTCCATGCTCATCCCTTTGAGATGAGCCCAATTCATTGGGGCTATCCTGGATTTCCAGAAGTGCAAAGCTTTTCTCCCTCCCAAGAGAGCAGGCAACATTATCGCCCTGATACACCTCCTCTGGCAGCGGGGAGAGGCCACGGCGAGACAACTCCAATGGCTTCTGGGACTTATGGCAGTGACTACAGCAGTCATAGTCTTCACCAGCCTGTGCATGAGACCACTTCAGCTGTAGTTCCTTCGTCGTTTTCGTCCACAGTCCCACCCCCAATCTGTTTCACCTCACCACACCAGTACTGGCCTCTTTAAAATGGTGGATGAACCTGCAAAATCTGTTGACAGGAGCCCCTTTCCACCCTCCCACCCCATCCATGACTCTGACTACAGACACCTCCATCTGGGGATGGGGAGCTCATCTCATGGGACTGTGTGTTGGGGCCAAATGGGAAACCCATGTGATGCACAATCATATCAGTTTCCTAGAGATGCTAGCGATTCGTTATGCTCTCCAATATTTTTAGCACTTCGTGCGCATCAGTACTGTTGCAGTCTGGACAGACAACACAACGACCATGTGTTATCTTAACTGTCAAGGTGGGATGATATCCAGAGGCCTGTGCCAGCTAGCCCTGGAGATTTGGGATGAATGCCATTCTTGGGGCATGTTCCTATAGCAGCACACCATCCTGAATCTCTGAACATGCAGGCAGACTTCCTGAGCAGGATCGCTGCATGAGTGGGAACTAAACTGGACCTACCTCAGACCGATCTTCGATCTCTGGGGTTGCCTGGAAATAGATGCATTCACTTCCTGGCACAATGCGAAGTGTCACCTGTTCTGCTCCAGGGCGGGGAGGGATCCTACCTCCCTGGGAGATGGACTCCCATGGACACACAGGCATGTGTTCCTGTTCCCACCAATTCCTCTACTTACCGAGGTGATCAACAAGGTGATGAGGGAATGTCCTCGCTGCATCCCGATAACTCCGTAGTGGCCCAAGCAGCATTGGTTCCCCACCGTCCTGCACCTATCCAAGGGCTCCTTTATCCACTTCCCAGCGGTGCCGGATCTCCTCCTTGCCCAAGGGGGACAAGTGTTGCACCACGATGTACCTCATCTCCGGCTGCCTGCGTGGCAGATCCTGTGGCAAGAATAAAGGACAGAATAGACCACATACTCTTCAGTTGCCGGAAACTGTCCGCACAAATTTCCTATGCTGGGAAATGGAAGAAGTTTGTGGCTTAACTTAGTTCGGAAGGGTTGCCTCCATCTCCTTTGGACTTGGTTGCTATTTTTGGTTTTCTGCTGTCCCGCCTGGACTTAGGCCTCAGTTGTGCCTCCCTGCGGGTATATCTGACCACTATCTCTGCCAATCACCAAGAGATAGAAGGCCATTTGGGTTTTTCCCACCCGCGGATAAAACATGAAAGGCCTCAGTTGCCTATTCCCTCCATCTTGAGCCCCTACGCCAGCTTGGGGACTTACCTCTAGTTTTGTCCAGACTGATGGGCAAATCTTTTGAACCAATGGCCACCTGTAGCCTACAACTCCTATGGAATACTGTTTTCCTAGTGACCATCATGTCTGCCAGAAGGGGGAGTGAACTTTCTGCCCTCTATTGCGATCCATCTTACCTCAACTTTCACCATGATGGTATTACCCTGGCTCCAGACAACTCCTTCCTACCCAGGGTAGCCTCGGAGTTCCATTTGCGGGTGGACATCGCTCTTCCAGTGTTCTTTCCGACCCCTCAGAATGAGGAGGAGTGTCTTCTTCACACGCTGGATGTGAAAAGAGCACTGCTTTTCTACTTTAATAGGACTCGTCTTTTCGAAGATCTCCAGCCCTTTTTGTCTCCCATGCCTTACCTGGGCAAGGGAAGAAGCTCTCATCTCAACATCTGTCCAGATGGATTGTGGAGATGATCAAACTATGCTACCTATTGGCCAAAAGGCCACTCCCTAGTCCGCTTCACGCACACTCCACCAGGGCTGTGGCTACTTCCACAGCCTTCCTGAGAGGAACACCATTGGGTGACATCTATAATGCAGCAACCTGGGCCTCCCCTCACACGTTTGTGAGGCATTATGCCCTAGACATCCGTCTTCATCAGCGTTCCACAGTGGGGTGAGCTGTGCTGCAGGCGGTGTGGACTTAAGACCTCCCATTCCCTCCTCCAGGTATGTGTGGGTTTTGCTTGCTACTCTCCCAGAGGTGTGAAGCACAGAGACCATGAAGAAGATATACTGGTTGCTTACCTGTAACTGGGGATCTTCGAGTGGTCATCTGTGCATTCACACCACCTGCCCTCCTTCCCCTCTGCTGTCAGTCTTTCCTGTCTTGTTCTGAGACTGATAGCAGTGGTCAGAAGGAACTGGTGGGATTGTCGTGCCCCTCCCTTGGTCATGCACACTGGAGCCCAGCACGTAACCGGGGAGAGCACACAAAAATCCCTTTCGCTTTAGAAGATATTGATCGGGGTTGGTGCAGGCACACTATATCCCAGAGGTGTGAATGCACAGATGACCACTCAAAGATCCCCAGTTACAGGTAAGCAACTGTATTTCAGATCAAAATTTTTAGATTAATTTTGGACTAATTATTTTGGATCCAGATTTGGAGAGAGCATCCTTTTTTGCTATCCCAAATTTTTGGAACGGTCTTTGATGGATAGTGATTACCACAATACTTGCCATATTCTTCTGAACAATATGAAGAAAATTAAATTATCACCTCAGAAATCCCACTGTTCAGCAATAAGCAATAGATTAAAAACATAATTAAACATAATTACAATTTCATATAAGCAAGTAAGGCTTACTGCAATTATCTTGATTGACCAGAAGTAGCATAAAGGGGAATCTTTCTGACCTAGCAGCCTTTCTCTTTTCAGCAGAGGGAGGTTTCAGACTTGAAACCTTATGTATGCTAGTAAAGTACAGGGTCATTTTGGGCCAGAGCGTGCTGCTCCGCCAGCCCAGGAGTGGGTACTAGGGCAGCTATGGGCCGAATCAGATTCTCTGATCTGATTCGGCTCGCTGCTGAATTGCTGCCAAAATTCGGCGGTGGCTTTAATAGCGGCTGGAGGGGAGGGGGTTTGAGGGAGAGGCTCCAAACTTACGGGGTAGCTGCTGGAGCCTCTTCCCAAATACCCACCAAGTTTCAAGACAATTGGACCAGAGGGTCCAATTCTACGGGATCCCAAACAGGTTGCCCCCATTCCCTCCATTGTTCTCTATGGTGGGAAAAAAGTAATTTTTTCCCCAACATAGAGAACAATGGAAGGGATGGGGCAACCTGTTTGGGGGCCCATAGAATTGGGCCCCCTGGTCCAATCTTCTTGAATCTTGGTGGGTATTTCGGGGAAAGGCCCCAGCAGCTACCCTGCAAGTGTGGAGCCTCTCACTCAAACTGCCTCTCCTCCAGCCCCTCATATACCCTATGAGTTTTTGCCATTGACCTCAATGGCCCATAGGGTATACTGGTGCTGAAACTAAAATTCGGCCGGTGATGTCAGGGGGCGTGGTATATGCTAATGAGTTGTGCTAATAGGTATGCTAATAAGCTCCTGCACCTCTTTTTCTACGAAATGACCCCTGGTAAAGTATACTTAAAAGTTCAAAAATGTCAGAAATAATCTTTAATGATCAAAAGTATCTTTGTGGGATCTAACCCTTTGTCAGAAAGTCATCAGAAAAAAACAACAAAGAGGCACTGGGAATTTCTCTCTCTTCAGCCAAAGAGTTTAGCAAAATATCCCCAGAAAGTCTTCTTGGCCTATGATTCCAGTTTAAAACCCAAGATTTTCTGCAATCCCCAGGCTAGCCTGATCTCATCAGATCTTAGAAACTAAGCAGGGTCAGCCCACGTTAGTACTTGGACAGGAGACCACCAAGGAAGTTCAGTGTTGCTACACAGAGGCAGGCAAATGCAAAGCACCTGTATTCGTTTTTCCTTGAGATTGCCATGATGGGTTACCATAGGTTTGCTGCGACTTGACAAAACTTTACACACACATGCACAAAATGCTAAAGCCATATAGGTCAATGGTTATCATGGGATAATAGAAGAAGAAAATTGCTGCACAGGCTGTAGTTAAGTTTTGATTATAGTATGAACATTCATGGGCACTTTCAGTCTTGCTATAGATTGTTTGGGACCTTGTTATTCAGAGCTTTTCCTGTACCAGTCATGCAAAGCTATCAGGCTCCCTTTTCTTTTTCATAATCTTAAATATCCTGTTCAATATTTCCGAATTTTCAGTGACAGTTAGATGTGGAAATGCAGCTAGCTAAACTTTGTTGTAGCTTTGTCCTAAAACTTTTTCTAATCCTAATGGGTTTTAGGATGCGTTTTTCAATAGTGATGTTGACAAACAATTTCTGTCACAAGCCTTTAGTTAACTCTGATGGTACAGGGCTTTTGACTCAGGATCTTCTTCAGCCTGCTTTTGTCCTCAGGTTCTAGTTAATATGAGTTTGCAGATAGATTGAGATCTACCAGGCCTTTGCTGACAGTGTGCTTTATTCTCATGGCCTTCCTGCTAGCCCCTCTTCCATTGTTAAATTTGTATCACAGCTGTTGTTACCTTGGCTTTGATCTTTTGACCTACTACTTTCTCCCACCTTTCTTCTGTTGTGCAGTCCTAAGTAGCTGACAGCACTAAATCTACTCTGGTCCCCTGCAACTCATTGGTGCTACTGGTGGTGACTGAAACTTTGGTGTCTTCATCTAATGTCCACGGGGGCTAAATATCAAGCAAAAAAGCATGAGAAGCAGCTCTGAAGGGAAATGATTTGCAATTCTAGTTGATATGGCCAGTAGTTTTCCTTTTTTTCCAAATTCACAAATGCCAAAAAAGCTCTTATTGCTTGTGAAATTGACTATAACATCCTCCCTCATACCATTTCATATCAAGCCAGCCTCTTAATTTCATTATTAGCTCTCAGTGGCTGGGATGTGTGAACAGGAATTTATATTTGCAATGGAAGCAAGAGTTCTTTTGCATAAAAGGTAACAGCTCATTGATTAACAATAAGGTTTCCATTACAGACGGTGTGGAATGAATCTGAGATCAGATGAGAGATGCATTCACCCTTCCCCTTCTTTAAATCTAGAGGCATACTTGGTGGGGGGATATGTCTCCAATATTCCATTGGGTAAACTGGACTTGTGAAAAGGCCTTGATGTGGTAATCAAGACATGACTGCTTAGCAATTATTGAATGCATTTCAAATGTTCAAAGCACTTTGCATACAAGAACACTCGCAGCAGAGTCTTAATTAGAGTTATACCCTTCTAAACCCATTGACTTCAGTGGACTTAGAAGTCTGTACGTCTGATCAAGATTGCATTGTCACACTTGTAATTGCTAAACCAGCTGTATACCATAAATAGTTCCCATCAGCTTGAAGTCTTAATTGTAATAGTGGGGCTATTATCATATAGACAATTTTTAAAACGAAGACCATCATGCTTGTTAGTAATCATCATCTTATATTTTAATAGTGAGGTGTGGCCCTATCTGTGTATACCTAACTCCACAGATCAGGGTCACAGAGAAAGAAAACAGATTTTCCTGCAAACCTGGGAAAAATGGGGGCTGTTAGGGGGGTCACTTCCTCTGTTGGAGTCACTTCCACTACCATCTCTCCCCCCCTCCCTCCCTCCCTATCTGAGGTGAGGAAAAAGCCACTCAACACAACGGTCTATTAGAGGCCAAAAGCCAAACATCGGCTGGGTCAGAAGAGGCAGCCTCGCCAATTCTCCCTCCTTCACCCCCAGCAGGCCTGCATCAAGCTGAAATGCCGACACAGACAGCAACAAGCATTGCTTGAGGAGGCTGGTTGGCAGAATGGCAGTGGGTAGGCAGGCAGGCAAACCACCGAGGAGGGTTAGTGTAGTCAGGAAAACAGTGAGGGTGAGGTGGGATGAATACAGGGCAAAGGGTGTGTGGGGGGGAGTAGAGAGAGCAGGAAACACTGGAGGAGGTGGGGGGAGTTTCCACTGCCCCCCTGCTGAGCTGGAAATGGTAGAGGCAGCAGGGGGCTGTAGGAGTTTCCACTCCCCCCTCCAGTAAGCTGGAAATGTTGGGAGTGACAGCGGGCACAGGAGTCATAGGATGCCCCCTCCTCACAAGTTTCTTGTGGGTCCCAGCTTGTCATGATACCTAATTCTCAGTGCTGCCAGACCTGAGGCTACTTAAATCAGTAGATTGGAGCCATGAACAGTCAAAATAACTTTCTCAACAAACTTGGGAAAACCCACAGCTTTGTGCCATAATCTGAAATCTAAAACACACAAGCACATACACACTGGGGGGTTAAGCCCCACTCAATAATAGAAGCAGCAACTGCAGCTTTAAGAAATGAATGGCCTCAGTTGCCATTTCTAGGCAACCACAACAGTATTACCAGCCTTGGTTTCTGTCAGCAAAAGGCAGGGGCCAAGGGCAGGAGATGAAAATGATGTAAACTCCTTTTAGTCCCCACTGCAAAGAAAGTGGGTATAAATAAAATAATAAATATAGCTGTGTTCAAACATTTTAATAGGTTTTTGCACACTGTGATGGGGGAAAAGAGAGAAGGAAACTGCACTGGAAATTTGCAAAATGTGAAAATGAATTGGCAAAACAAAATCTTGCCATAATGTACTCCATTGCAAGCAACATGATGCCTGACAGTTTATATGCCTTGTAGTAGATCATTTTGGCAGTGCATTTTGTGCAGGAAATGGGACTTCGGAAAACAGACACTTTGAGGAATTGTTGGTGTTTCTAAAGAGGGGGTAGGTAGATACTTGGCTAAGATTTAAGATCCTCCTGAATTGGAACATTTGAAAACAAAACAGTTCTACGAAGAAGAGTATCCCACATTGTAACTAAATGTGTGTGTGGGGGGGTAATGAAAAAGACACACCTGCATGAAAAGAAAGCTGTGAATCATACTGAAAAGAAATAATGGTGCTTTGAATCCTATTGCAAAAAGGTTAAATGAACACTGCAATCAAAAATGTTCATAGGAATTTCCCACCTTCATAAGTCCAGGGCAGCTAACATTTTTGTTCACAGCGTTTCACTGTCATTGCTTAGTTTTGGAAAGAATCCAGCTTTTCTATTGGATTTGCTGGTACAGATCGCTTAATAAAATCTTTTTAAAGCTGTGGACATCCTTTATTCAAACACAAGAGTTCAGTACTAAGCAATATATATCATCTTTCTGAGCAGATCTGTTGTTCTCTTGATAAAGGACGTTAGTAAATTCTGCCTTCCCCTCATCATGATCCACCAGAGTGCTAATCAGAGATGAGTTTCCTAGGAAGTTCTTCAGTGTAGTCTGTGAAAGTGCTTTAGCAATCAATTCCATTTTAGTATAGGTATTTATTTTGCTTGGATCATTTTTACATGATTGTAAGTTGAACTAGGAAAGTGCTTAAGTAGCTTTAATTGCCTAATTTTTAATAGCTATTGGGTCAGATCCAATGGCTCCCTTCTGCCAGTTAAGGATAATTCCTCTGCCTGAACAAGGCACCTTCCAATGGAGCAAGGCATCATGATTAACAGAATGTAGCCACTAGATCCAATACAGTAATTTTATAATTCTTGTATGAGTTCTGGGTTTTTTTTAAAAAAATGCTTTAGGTTTCCTCAAGGTTTGGGATCATTTTGTTTAATGCAGTCTCCATGCATACAGGTATTTGTTTCTGCATTCATTTGTTTTCTGTGAACAGCAGCCCCCCCACCCCCGAAACCCCATCACATTCTGTACCACATCGCAAACTGTTAGAGGAATAAATTCTGTAAGACATGCAGAGGTTTCCGTATACACTTCCACAGTTCTAACCTGTGATTTCAGGAGACGTAATTTTCCAAATTAATTAGTTGTTGAAGCATGTACCTAGTCTCATCATTCAGATATTTAATTGAGGCGGATTATAGGATACTGTAAAAATGGAAAATGTCTTTCATACTGGGAATGCAATTTAAAAAACACCCATGTGCTGGGGAAAGTAAGTGTTGGTAATTCAGAAGATGCATTTTTCTCATAAATCCAGCCACTAAAGAGAAGAGCTTTGCCATAGCAGGTAATTATAATGATTGGACAGAATGTGCTTAATTAGGTAGATTTTATTGCTTCTGTTTTAATAAATTAAAATAATTTAAGAACTTAATGGCTAGAAATCTGCACCAGGCGCTAATGGGAATGGTTTTCCCACTTCTAACCTGTTATGATCTGGAGTTTCCTAACTGTTCAGGTTAACACTAAACTCAAGTTAAACCACTGTTTTAAAATATTGTAAACACATCTGAATTCAAGATTAAGTCAATGAAATATTTTCCTTCATGAGTATGCAATTGCTTTGGCCTATATTTTTTCCATTAAATTGTCTCCCCTTCCCCCCCACATAAACTGATGAACAAGACAGAGATAACAAGTACTATCTCCATTTATTCTTGTTTTGTCTTCCTGTTTCAACCTTCCATTTCTCTAGCCATTGACTTAAAGAATGGCTCTGGAGAGTTATATCAAGGACCTGCCCGAGGCAAAGCAGATACCACTTTCACCTTGTCAGATGAAGACTTCATGGATGTGGTCCTGGGCAACATCAATCCACAAAAGGTATGGACCCTATTAACACTGCAGCAGTAAAGGACTGTCTGTTAACCTGACTATGAATGTTTCAGTAACAGGTCTCTTTAACAGATAATTAAAGAAATTCTGAAAAGAACCCCAAAACAGTTACTGTAGCAACATGCTCCATGTTGCCTGAGTATAATAACTGTTAGTCATTTTGAACAACATCACTATCATTCCTATTCTGCTAAAATAGATTTCATAGAAAGTTTCGTAAGTCATGTGTTATAACTTTGTGCATATGTGGACAACTAAATATGTGCCTCAAGACAGAACTGGATATCCCTAAGGGCAAGAACAAGGCAGTCATCTTACCAATGGTATAACTATTGTAATAAGCACTTCCTTGTTCTCTTCAAATAGAAGGGACAGTTTTGACTATGCAAAGGAATATATGTAAAGCTGTCTTCTCTGCTGATGTGAATAGGCAAGCCAGAATGTACAGGAGCTCCATGTGAATATTAGACTTTGTACTTACTTCTGGATCCCAAGTTTTGTTTTGATGAATGTTACCTAGTAGAACTTATTTATGATACAGGACATTTGTTTTCTGATGGAGCTGATTTGACATGCAGTAAAACTATAAAGCCCTGACTTGGATAGCCCACGCTAGCCTGATATCTTGGAAGCTAAGCAGGTTCAGCCCTGGTTAATATTTGGATGGGAGGCTGCTAAGGAAGTCCAAGGTTGCCACATAGAAGAAGGCAATGGCAAAGCACCTCTGAACATCTCTTGCCTCAAATACCACACAGGGTTGCCAAAAGATGGCATCCACATGACAGCAAAACAAACAAACAAACAAACAAACTACAAAAGATAGTGCCTAAGTAATACTTTAAATGAAATGATCCTCAACTGGTACAAGAATGTAAACTGAAATTCGTATTATTACAGCTGGGAAACCAAGATGAATCAGAGGGAAAGAGCAATCCTGTTCTCCTCTTTACTATCACATCCTTCTCCTGGTCACCGTTTCCTCTTTCTCTGAGCTTATCTTCTTCATGGCTGCCACCTCCAGCTACCACATTTACAGTCTCAGGCCATATTTTGTGTTAATAAGGCATGACCTCATGAGACCTCAAGCATTGTTTTCTTGCTGTAGCAACTACATTTGAAACAGAGGCCACCTGACTAATGATTCAGTGTGAGGGCTTGGAGGAAAGGATATTACCCTCACCATGGCAGTAGGCTGACAATCCAAAATGGCAACCCAAGATAGTGCTTGACAAGGAGGTTTGCTTTTTTCCTCAAGTCCAGACATCATTAGTTAGGTTTTTTGACAGGTATAGAGTTGAATTTTTCTGAAAGCTGGGAGTTTCCCTTTTTCCAGAATTTTCACTGTTGGTTGCTTAGATTTCATGATCCAAATGGAACCAGCTTTTCACATAGTGATTACAAATGATGGGGCATATTGGTGTGGGAACAGGACAGAAGGAGAAAAGATATTGCTAATTGTGCCACTTGCTTCTTTATGTCCCTACTCCTGGCATGCCTTTCTCAGGTTTTCCACTGAGCTTGTTAACTTAAAATAACCAATCCCTGGCTGGACCAGAATATCCGCCAGTCTAAGTGGGCCGGCAGTGTGGTCATTCTTGGGCTTGGAGGGAGCTTACAGTCTGACACCAGCTAGTTGTTTAATAGATCTGATCCAGATGTTAACCAGATGACATGAGAAGCAGTTATGTATTCAGGTGTGATGTATATGGGGCCACAGTAACACATTTAATTGCAGTAGTTGAACTACCTGCTAAAAATTGCCTCTTCATGGTCAAGCCACTAGTTGAACCAGCACAAGAACATTCAGCAAAAATGAAGATAAGATTCAGTTAGGTGTTCAGCTTTATCCTTCCCGTTAACCATAGGAGATGCTGAGTTCAAGGGGAGATGCTGAATATGCTGATGCAATGTGTTTTCTTTCCCCTTTTTGTATTTTAAAGGAGGTACTGGGGGGGGGGTATGCTGAAATTATGTTTCTGAGTGTGTTTGATGCCCTAGAAGGCCTGCAAGCTGGGCTATTTTTGGGCAGGAACACACAGGAACAGAGTTCCGGCTGACTCCTAAGTTGACCACTCCTACAACCAAAACCTCTGGCATGCGTGGCTACAGAGCACACTGCCCCCCCCACCCACAAGAGGGAAAGGCAGCATGTTAAAATGCCCTCTTTCCCTCTGGGGAGCCCATGGGGATTTCCTTGACAATTTCACTCCCTGTCAGTCAGCTGAGAGTGAAATTGACAAGGAAAAAGCCTGCCTCTGCCTTCCCTTCTCTAACTGACATGTCGCAGCTGGAAAAGGGCAGGCAGGGAACCCAGGCATGTTGAAAATGCCTTTCTTCCCCCCCCCTCCCCATCTGGGGGAGGGAGAGAAAGGCATTTAACCATGCCCCCCTGCACTTCCCTGAGTCTCTCCACAATAGCGGAGAGGGTCAGGGAAGAAAGGGGCATGTGTGCATGCCTGCCTTTCTTTCCCCAGCCTGTCTGCCATGGCGGGCAGGCTGGGGAAAGAGGGCATGTACACACATATGCCTGGGTTCCCCTCCTGATCTTCTCTAGGTGCGAGAAGATCAGGAGGAGAACCCAGGCACATTGAAAATGCCTTTCTTTCCCTCCCCGATCTGGGAGAGGGAGAGAAAGGCATTTACCCATCCCCCCCAGACCTCCCCACGTCTCTCCACAAAAGTGGAGAGGTTCAGGGAAGGAATGGGATATATTTGCCTAGCTGCCCTCAGTCTCCCCAGCCTGTGCCCCTTGGCAGACTGGCTGGGGAGACTGAGGGCAGCCAGGCAAATATGCCTGCGTCCCTTCCCGATCTTTTTTTGGGGGGTAGGAGACTAGAAAGGCAATGCTGAAGTGCCTTGCCCCAGCCATCTGGTTCGGATGGGGGGGTAGACTAGAAAGGCGATGCTGAAGTGGGGCGGAGAAGCTCTGGGGGGGGGGAGGCAAGCTTCCATGCCTGCCCTGTGGTTTCCCAGCCCCTCGCCTAATATGCTAATGAGCTGTACTGTCGGGTGTGACCTAATATGCTAATGAGTTCCTGCTGTTGGGTGTGGCCTATTATGCTAAGGAGTTCCTGCTGGGCTTTTTCTACAAAAAAAGCCCTGCCTACAAGTGACTATTCAAAATTATTCTTTTCCTTTCCTTTCCTTTAGTTGAAGGAGGTGTATCCTGGTAATTTTAGTAAAACCTCTAGTTCTGTTTGTGTGTGTGGTTGTTTTTTAGTTTGGTCTTCTGATTAGTTCCTAGTTAAAGTCTCTCCTGTGAATGTTTTAAAAAGCAACTCTGAGAGTGCAGACTGACTATCTAATTCTCTCTCCCCCCCCCCCCCCCCTTCTTGCTGTAGGCATTCTTCTCTGGAAAACTAAAAGTTAAAGGAAACATCATGCTGAGCCAGAAACTGGAGATGATTCTCAAAGACCACGCGAAGCTGTGAATTCCCTGCTGGATTGAATTAGCCTAGGAAGAAGAAAGGAGTGGTTTCCTCTACAGAATGACATCCTGAAACCTAATGCAAATTCTGTATTAGATACCTTCTGATACACTTTACTACTAATGTGCAAGTTGTCTTGACACTTTTAGATTGACATAGCTGGTTAATGAGGTTTCTCTTCTTCTTCAGTGTGAGTCTTTATTCTTCAGAATTTATTCCAATTAAAACATGTAATTAATATATTTCTATATCAGTCTAAACATAATTAAATCAAACATACTTTGATACCATCTTCATGCTTCTAGTTATTTTTATTCATTTCTACTGATCAGGGGTGGGGACAAAGGTATGCCATTTTATTCATTCATTCATTCATTCATTCATTCAATTTGTTCCCCGCCTCCCTGCCAGCAGGCTCAGGGCAGTTTACAGTAGTCGGTACATAAATACCATAAAAGTCACATAAAATCATTTAAAACAATTTAAATACAGTAAAACATAAGATCATAAAGTGCTAGCAATAATTCCTTCATTAATTGAGATGGTGTGCTGAAGATGTACAATCCACAAAAATAACACACAATCTCAAGACAATCAGGTATGAAAAAATGTATACAGATGTGTGCTAGATGCCCACAGAACAATACAATAACAAAAGAGACTAGATTAAAGCCATTAACATCATTTAGTGTCTGATTAAAAAACAACCACTTATTCCTTCATTGAAAAAATACAAAGGTCGATAAGATTTCACATAGCAGACTGCTCCAGACTCTCCCAGTCTATATCCCTTTAACAGTCTTGTATTCTCAAAAGCAGTCTGCTCCAAATTCAATCACTCTGTGCCTATTTTTCAACACTTTTTCCGGATATTTAAATGTTTCAGACCTCAGGTCTTTCCTCAGGAATAAATCTATAAGCAAAAAATTCCAGTGATATTACAGTGAGATTACATTGTATTATACTGGCTTATCAGTCTCTATTTAAAAAAGTGAGTATAGAAATTGATAAGTACGTCCATCTTACCCTATATAGGAATCTTACATTCAAGGTTACATTCAAGTAGACACTGTCATTGATTCTGAAAATACATTAACAATAGTCATTATAACAATAATTGTTTGACCAACACTTATTTATTTAGGATTTCCCCTGTGATACTTACTAGTCTTCTGTTAATCTACTTGGGCAAGGTCTCCTCACTTATTTCCATGCATGCTGATGCTGCTGACAGTGTCAAATGAACCCAAACTATGCCTCACTACTTCTGTCCTTCTAGTTTGGGTCCATTTGACTTTGCTTATAGAGGAAATGTGCTGCCTAAGCAGGGTTGGGGTGGAACATTCAGGCAGGCCCTCAGGGCATGGTGGTCTGAACATTTTAATTTAACACCCAGTATTTGGTGTAGTGGTTAAGTGTGCGGACTCTAACCTGGGAGAACCAGGTTTGATTCCCCACTCCATTTTCACCTGCTAGATGACCTTAGGCAAGCCATAGTTCTGGCACAGCTGTTCTTGAAAAAGAGCAGTTTCTGTCAGAGCTCTCTCAGCCCCACCTACCTCACAGGGTGTCTGTTGTAGGGAGGGGAAGGAAAAGGAGTTTGTAAGCCGCTCCGAGACTCCCTTGGGTAATGAAGGGCGGGGTATAAAACCAGTCTCCTCCTCCTCCTCCTCTTCTTCTATTTTTCCCAATGGGTAAAAAATTCTTGTTTTTCTAACATTGCCCTCTGCCTATTCAGATGTCATTTGACTTGGGTCCTTGAGGTTATCTTTTCCCCAATCAGATTTTCTTGCCTCTCTGTGTTGGTTGTGTCTGCTTGATTCTCAGGATTTCTTGTAGTTTTCCCGTACTCAGTACTATGTTGAATCTGGGCCTTCTGCACCTATTCCATACAAAAGGCTTTAGGGATCCCCTTCATACAGGGCTGGGATCCTTCTGATGCAGGACAAAAAGGGTGGTTGGGAACTGAAGGAGACATGAATGGAGGCCAGATATGTCTTCAAGAGGTGCAGTTCATGATCTCAAATAGGATGAAATTGGGATGTCTCTAAAAGGGGAAGGAGATAATAACACCTGGATAAAGGCAGGCAATTGAATGAAGGCATCTAGATCACAGGCATAGATCCTGTGTGTGGTAATTGGACATGGTGGTGTTTACAGTCTGTTGTGGGAAAAGGCCCGTTGATGAGGTTTGGAGATCATTAATTGTTTGAAGTGCCAGTTCTGGGTGCCTTTTCTTCTCCAGTTGATAGGATAATATCAGCTGTGGTCCTACTTCATGTTCTGGTTTTCTGCCTTTTCTATGCTGGTCAGAAATTTGTTTGTTTGCAACCAAGTCTCAGCATCAAGATGAGGGTGACAGGGAAAATGGTAGCAGAATGGCATTTGCTTTTTGAGGCTAGCTTATGTTAATATTCTGTTTTACATCTTTTTTGCATCCCCTTAAGAACAGCATTGTGGGGGGAGGGAACACATGTTGGGCTGCAGCAAGAGGGGAGGAGGTGAAAAAGTCATGCTCTGCAGGTGAAAATATTTCTGTTGTGGAAATGCTTAGCTGGATCCCAGCCATGATATGCTTTCCTCAGTACAAAGTTTCTCAACCTGCAGGCTTTTGATATACCATAGTAAGGGGCAACATTTCAAGCCAGTCATGTTTTATACAAGCAGCAAGATGCAGTGTATGCAAAAACATTAATGAATTCAACACATGGATATTTCCTAAATTGCAACGTCTGCCTATTAAAGGAAAAAAGCAATGCAGTGATTTAGAGTGGTATGTAAAAAGCCTTTTTATTGAATAATTGGTAAATTTATCCAAATAAGTTTTGCCTGCTGTCTCTAGCAAGAGCTCTGTGCCTTTCCCTTATTGTCAGTTGTTATGGCCCTATGAAAGGCTTTTGAAATTAATATCCATTTTAAGCAGGCCAATTGAAGAATTACACCTCTTAAGTGAACCATTTAATGCCCTTCAATATATAAGAATGGAAGTGAAAAGGGGGAAGGCCCATAATATGTTTCTTAGGGTCAACCCAGTCCTCTGCTGCTGGCTCATTATGCCTCTGAGTCAGTGGATTTGCTCTTCATTAGGATATTCTGGAGGATTTCGCTTCATCTAAGAATCGTCCTTAGGAATCAGCAGATATCTGCACTTCAGTGACGACTGGTGCATTCCTTATTAAAGAATCACATTAAAAATGGATGTTGTTAACTTGTTAAGTTGTAGCAGGCTTTGAATATGTAAGCTATTCTTCTGTAATCTTATGAATACCATTTTTTATAGGCTGGTGTTGATTCAACTAGACTAAGTCATGGTTCTGTAGAACTGTGAACCTATAGACAGTGCAGGTGAATTCGTTCCTCAGGTTTCAGGACACTTTAGAGGTACATTCTGGTGGTTCAAACTCTGAAGATGGGCGACTTTGTTTCTATGTTGGTTGTTACTGTAGCCCAATCCCATGGGATGTTTCAGTCCTACCAATTCCCTCTTGATCCACCTGAATGACAGAGGTCAGGTCAGAACCAGAGCAATCTGTGCAGTCTTGCAGAGACACGGTTATCATGGGGAGAAAGGGCTTTCAGGCAGTGCTGGATGAGAAAAGGAACATTTTTTTCAAGCCAGGTCTCCTAATTTAAATTTGCAACGAAGTAATATTTGTATTCTGATTTGTATTCTCACCATTCCCAGCTATGGAATTATAGGTTTTAGCTAAAATAGCCAGTGTATTCATTATGCAAGTTTTATACTTGATTGCCTTAGAATTAATCAAGACTTAACCTAGTACTGAAAAACAGACTAATTTTCTGAGTGTGTTTGGCTTTTAATTTGATCCCACACTGCCTTTGACACTGGTAGTCTATTGTTGAAAGAGAGGAAATTTTAAAATGCACATCTCTTTAGGCAAAAGGACAATATGGCCCATTTCCTGTGTAAGTCTCTTTGTGTTAAGAGAAGCCTGCCTGGAGTTGGCAACCTTGGGAACCGCCATCTCAAGCCTTCGCTGGTGATGTTTGCAGCCGTTTTCTCCCTGATCACTTTGCCCCACAGTCTTTCTCATACATTCAACAGCACAGTGTATTTATCACTTATGAGTTTCTCATTCTTATGAATTTCTCATTCATAAGAGCGCAAAAGTGCCTTTCGGGCTTACAATTCCCCCCCTCGGGTCCCGAGACGTCAGACGAAAGGTCCCGCACAAAGCAGCTGGAACGGCAATGCCCTTGGCGGATGGATCGTCTTGGGGGTATCTCTGACAATCCTAGCCAGAACGGACCACAAAAAAACCCCTAACCTAAGCTATCAAAAACCCGAATATCATTCTTGTTGCCAATTGTCCATCTTGGGCTGCTCTTGATGCGAGTACTTATTTCCCCTTCTTCTTGTTTCCCCCTGGTCTTAAAAGGGCAAGTAGAAAAAACCTGATCTAACCTGAAACATTAAAAATAAAAGAAGTATACTTCATGTGTATTTGCCATTCACTTTCTTCTGCAGATAAAAGTGTTTTGTGGGATTGTGGAAATTATTACATTTAAAAAAAAAAAGAAAAGAAAAAGAAAGGCATAGCAAGGCCAAGGCAAGGTCAGACCACAGATCCCAGACAGGCACACATTAAAAGGGAAGAGCTGCCATGCTATTTCAAAATATAATTATCTCAAGAGTAGTGACGGGCATATTCTACAATCAAATTCCTTTACCAGGCTGAAATTGGTTTGGTGGGTGGCACTACATGAAAGTTGTCTTTGAATGCATGCAGAAAGTGCTAAGAAGATTGGGGAACCAAGTTAGTCAAATTGTTAATTAATGGAGAACAGGAGAGGGGTAAAC
The DNA here is from genome assembly GCA_029233225.1 of Lepidodactylus listeri. Lineage (NCBI taxonomy): Eukaryota > Metazoa > Chordata > Lepidosauria > Squamata > Gekkonidae > Lepidodactylus > Lepidodactylus listeri. Next base: position 73,302,638 of record JARCFY010000004.1, read on the forward strand.
TTGTAGGTGACATAGAGCAGAATTGATTGTTTTTATTTTATTACTAAAAATGAGGGGTGCAGGGGGCTATCAAGTGATGCAGAGGGGTTCTGCAGTTGGTATGGATAAAGATGGTAATGTAGCATGAAAGATGATGGGAGGGTAGAGTGAATTCATAATAAACCAAATCTGCCAGCTCGTTTCCAGAAAGTGTTTGGCTGTACAAAAGCATGAATGAATCAAATTAAGTAGGACAGGGAGCCATAGTTTAGGATTAAAGTATTTTTAGGGACAGTGGAACAAATGCCACTACATCAGTCAAGGAAGGATAAAGATGCAGTGTGAGGAAGGAAGACATTCCACAGAAGGAACTCCACAAAAGGAATTTCACAAAACAGAGGCCAGAGAAGTTCTTAGGGAAGAACAAAATCAAGGTTATTCCCTGAGTAAGAGTGTGTTAGTCTAAAGGTGGATATCAGAGCTCATAATTGTTAGGAAGGAAGGCTCCCGTTCTCCTGGGTTTCCAACTATGCAAAACTGATCTATCCAAATCTTGATCTATGCAAAACTGAACTATTCAAGAGGGTTTTCTACACAGAAAATAGAGTCACGTTGTTACAAAAGGCTTTACAAAGTTACTTGGATAAATTATTGGGGACTGTGGTCTTTACTACTCTGTATAGTTTGCTGCGAGTTGGCTCATGGTGTAATTTTGCACCATTTTGTGTGTCATTTTAATGCTTATGCTTTGCTTCACATTAGTTTTTTTAGGCTTCTGATTGGATCTACAACCCAATCTCATTTCATTGTTTATTGAATGTTCTATCTTTTTGATTGTATTGACTCTGTGTAATCTGCTTTGAATCTCAGTGAGAAAGGCAACATTTATAAAAGAGAAAACTAGTGCTGCCACAACCATACTTAGAATTGGAAATGTTTGTGAAAGAAAGAGATTTTTTTTTTAAAAGGAAGAGGTCATAGTGATAGTGGAGAAACCAAGTTTCAGTGAGGGCAATAGCTGTTGACATGAAAAATAGAAAAAGCCTGGTCAGCAGCTGCTTTCTAAGTGAAGGAGTGCCAGTTCCAAAGGAACCAGAATATGGGACGAAATGAAGGAAATGCTGCTATAGAAGATATCCAGAGAAAGGCAATACCCTCCTTTTTCAGATCTTTCAAGGGACCTTTTTCTCTTTTACATTCTTTTTTTTTTCCTTAGGGAGGCTGCTACAGAGGAAATGTGTCACCTCTTATGCACATTAATGTGAAATACAAGTTGTGTCAGCAGCGTTATTTTGTGAGATGTAGAAGGCTGCGTATATTTGTTTCTGTGTGTATGTGTGTGAGAGAGATGCAAAGCTTTTCAAGCAATTGAATGCAAAGTTTAGAGATGGGCTTTGAAGATGCACTCTGTGCTAAATGGCAAGTGCAACTGAAATGGAATAAAGTATCTCCAACTTTTTCCCATTGTGTTTTACTATAAAATAGAAGCAGCTTTCATTCATCCTCCTGATGGCACTGGCCGTCCTCATTGTCTACAGTAGTTGATTACACAGAAAAATGCATGAAGTTGATAAGAGATTTTTCTACAGGGTAATTAATTTTGGGTTGCATTCTTCTGAAAAGGCAAAGGAACATGAATCTTATCAGTAATTAATATATTCTGTACCATAAATAATGCTTGCTATGTTCATCAGAAATATTGTATCTTTGCTTTTTAATAGAGTTAGAAAAAATGGTGCACCTTAAGAAATCTATTATTTGATTTCTTTTTGATCATGAAAAAATATGCAAATAGGCACTCAGTATAAAATTCTAATTAGCTGAACATGCATTGTTATGTGAAATCAGAGGAATTAAACACTGAATTAACTTTAGCATCCTTTGAAACTCTTCATCCATTCTGGGATTTTTAATGAAAAGGATTGACATACACGAGAGGGACTGGATAGCTTATAATTCAGTATCGCCAGCCTTTTCAGAAAATAAGAGAGGCTGCTTATCTGTAGGACAACTGGCTCACATGACTCTCCTGCCAGTGGTGGGCACTTTGTCTGCTGAATACATTCTGGATCTTTTGGATTCCCTTGAAATCCCCAAGATATTTTGCCATAGCAGGAGCCTCAAAACTGTGCTCTAATAGGCAAAAATAGTTGTCAACTCTACTCACAGTACCATCAATAGTATTTTGCAGGGGTCATTTCGTAGAAAAAGAAGTGCAGGAGCTCATTAGCATAACTCATTAGCATAACTTATTTGCATATGCTACACCATCTGACATCACTGGAAGTATGTCAGAAGGCAAGAAAAAGAGAGAAAGAAGGAAGGAAGGAAGGAAGGAAGGAAGGAAGGAAGGAAGGAAGGAAGAGCTGGCAGAGAGGGGCCAGTTACTAATCCAAGCCTCAGAAATACCACTATTCTGGGAGGATAGCTTCAGTGGTGGCTGAAGCCTTCAGAAGGCTGGTTGGAGGAACAAGGACCTTTCCAGGGGACGGGGTCATTTTGCTGCAGCCATGACACAAACAGGCATTCCCCCATGGGGGGGCTGGTACCAACTCCGGGAGCTGTGCTCCCCTCAGCTCCTGCTCAAAATGACCCCTGGTATTTTGCAGTATTGTGTTTTCTTTTCTTTCTTTTTTTCATCTTGCCCACTTCAGCCTCCTCCTTTAACTGCCCATGAGATGGAAAAACAGTCCAGAGCAGGTTTTAGATGAATTTATAGATTCCATCTGAAGACTATGAAACTTTGGGACTAATTGATTGCTGATTTGTATGTTAATTTATTGAAAATTGCCCAGAACCCTGTGTACTCATGGATGGGGTGATATTTATATACTAATAGCGAAGGCGCTCCCTGCGTGCGGATATCTAAATCCACATGGGGGGCACCTGGGGGGGCAGGGAGATTGTTCTGCACACTTGGGAGGCTTCCCAGATGTGCAGAAAAATCTGAAAACTTTAAAAAACTTTCAGGGGGATTTAAATCCCCCCAAAAGTTAAAGAGTGTTCGGGAACGCTCTTGGAACTCTGAGGCAGCCCTGCAGCTGAGAGCCACTCAGGCTGAGCCACGGGGGTAATCCACTTACCTTCTGGATCTGTGGCTGCTGCTGGCGGGGGTGGGTGGAGAAGCCTTGCCGGGCCTCACTGGGCCTCGCCGTCACTGGGGCAGGGGGGAAGAGCTCTCCCTCTGCCAGCTCTTCCCCCCCACCCCCCAATGACAGCGAGGCCCGGGAAGGCATCTCCACCTGCCCCCACCAGCAGCAGCAGCCACAGGTAAGCCACAGGCACGGGGGGAAAGATCTGGTGGGGGAAAGATCTGGTTGGGGGAGACCTGGCAGGTCTACCAATACAATGGCAAGGGCTGGGTAGATCTGTTCTCCAGAGGCCAGGTCTACCAATACAGTGGACTGGGGCAGGTAGACCTGCTCTCTGGAGGAAGAATCAGGGGGGGGGGATTGCCGGGGGGGGAGGACTTACCTGGGGCTGCAGCCTTTAGGAATCCTCCCCCCGTGAGTATCGCAAGTCCCCACCTCTAATAATAATAATGATGATGATGATGTTTTGCTACTGTTACATAGGTATTGTTTTCACCACAAACAGAGTAGATATACACGTTTGCAGCCTTCATTTGTTCACAGAAAAGAAGTTTTAGCAGAGGAATTTTCCAAGTAAAAAAGAGAGAATAAATATTCTTATAGATTGCCCAGTTATCCCTTCTAATCAAATTACTGGTTAAATCCAGGATGATCAGTTAATGTTTCATCAATAATACCTAATGGTGAGACATGCTTCTGATTCTTGAGACTCTTTTTCGCCTTGTAATAGTCATTAAAGTTTCAGAAACTAACATTTATCAGAAGGGGACAGAAAAACAGGCTGGAGCCCATGTGCAATATCTATGAAGAGACACAGAAGGAGAGAACTGTAAGTTGATTAAAAGTGAAGCACTTCTCTCTAAAATCCAGTGAAGGCTTAGTGGATTTGTTGCATGCTATAGGAATGTTGATTTGATTCCATTATGCTCTGCTTGTATATTTGTAAATCAAACATTACAAAAATACCTTAATTTTCCAGTATTCTCTTACCTCTAGGAAACTGAGGCTGAAATCCTGAAAACACTATTCTGGAACTAAGCACCACTAGATAAAATTGAACTTACTTTTGAGTAGACCTGCTTATGAGTGCTCCCTAAAACTGGCAATACAACTCCTAGAACGTCTTGTTTCTCAGGGAAGGGGAAAGTACATAACTGAGTAATTATTCCCTTGGTTTATATATTCTTTGATCATAAAAATGAAGAGTCCCTATAGGCTTAGAAATCCTGGGAATATTTCATAAAATGCAAAAACAATTTATTTGAGTCCAAGTGAAAGATTGCTTTTATGACAAGGCAATTGGCATTGTGAGGGAATGTGAAAGCCCTGCCAACACAACTACTAAAACCATCTTCCTCTAATCCCTACTTTAATTTCCATGTTCTTCAACAGAATTCTCAACCATATCAAAGACTGGTGAAAAAATCAATCAAATTTAATGAACAAATGGTAACCTGGAAAATGGAAGAACTATTGTTCCTTCATTACTGTTGGATTTATAGGGTCAATGTTATACATGTTGTGCTCACTCTTAAGGAAGCATAACTGTATGAGTTTTGTGTTTGGAGATCAGTCAAAGTATCTCAAAAGGGACCATTGTCCTACATATTACCTGTTAAATATGGATTTTTTGTGTGTGTGCAATGGAACCAGGTACAACCAAGACTAACGTCCACAGATTTGAAATAGGTTACTTTTTATTTCCACAATGGTATCTGGCACTGAACAGATTGGGTTACATATATAGGACAATACTTGGAAATGTCACTGCTTCCTAAAATTTGTTATATACATACATACATATATATAATTTATAAATTCAACTTCCTATGTGTACAAAGCCCAGGGTGGTGAATGACAGTTTCAGTAAAATACATTCAAATCGAAACAATTAAAAACAGTAGACAATACAACAATTTCTGAATGGCGATTAAATAAACCACACTATCACTACCCCATGGAGGGGGGAGGAGAGAAAAAAGAGGCCAGGCAAGATGGAAACCATTGCTGTCCTCAACCGTAAGCCTGGCAGAACATCGCTGCCTTACAGCTGAACTGGGGGGGGCATCTCTACGGAACTGCACTAGGTTATGCAGGGCATGGATTTTTGATGAGAACTTAAACTGAAGTATTGGGGCAATTATGATTAATGAAATTCTGCTTTATCATATTCTTTTTGAACCTAACTTAAATAAGATTGTCTTATCTAAAAGTTGACCAATCACAATTGGAACTAGTAATAAACTTGTTGATAGTAGCCTGGGAAAAAGTAGAAGCACCATGTATTACTAGTTAGCTAACTAGCATTTGTAGGTCAGACATGTTGTTATAAGGTTCTAGAAACAAGAATAAATTTTGTGAAAGATGGACAACATTTATAATATGTGAGAATGTGGGTGGAATTTACCTCTTAGGTGTACTTGTTTCCCCATATATTTGCCTTACTTTTAATCTTTCTAATAATGTTTAAAGATCAAGCAAAATAAATAAAGATGAATACCTCTTATCAATATGCTGTTTCATATCATTCACCAGAGTAACTAAAGCCACCTGAAACCAGACTGAAAGGACAAATGAGTCATCCAGGAAACCCCAGAGTTGCTCCTACCACCACCCTCTCATAATTTTTTTTAATCAAAAGGTAGGGCTGCCAACTCCAGGTTGGGAAATGCTTGTCTGGGTAGGACAGGGTTTGGAGATGGGAAGGACCTCAGCAGGGTATAATACTGTAGAGTCCAAAACAGCCATTTTCTCTGGCTGAATTTATCGCTATAGTCTGGAGACCACTTGTAATTCCAGGTAATCTCCAGGTCCCACTTGGAGGTAGGCAACCCTTGTGCTGTTTTAACCACTTGTGCTGTTATGACAGGAACACAGTTTGTTCAGTGATTTCATGAGGTTCAGAGAATCAGTCTGAAAAGATTGCTCTAACTCAGTGGAACTCACTCTGCAGCTCATGGAGAGCCACATTTGCAGTTATCCTCAACCAAAAGTCCCACATTTCCCCCCATTCCAGTCATTTCTGGAAGGCTCTCAGCTGGTGCATCTGTTTCAAGGTGGGAAAGTACCAATCACAAGCCACACCAGACAATGTCCTTGCCTACTTTTCTGAAATATGGGGCAGGTGCCACATTGGGGAACAATGCTCAGAAGAGCTACAGAGGTCATTATGGAACTCCCAAACCAAGTTAATGAGAATCAGTGCTCTTTCATCTTGTTGAATTTTTTTTGAATATTTTTATTGATTTTCTATACCTACATCCAACTAAAAACACTACAGTGCCTAAAAAACTACTCTACCCTAAGGTATACAGAAGTCAGAACTATATTATGGTATGTTATTCTTGCTATAAACTGTTCAAAAAATGTTAATAAATACAGGCTTCACAATGTTAATAATTCTATCTTAAATGCTTAAGAGATACATGGATGGCTAAAATTCAAAATGGGATACATAAACATATATGTCTTTCAACAAAAACAGCTTATTTTTCTTTGTGCTTTCTCTTCTTCTTCTTTCCTCTCTGGGGTTTTGGTGCTACTGCTCCCAAAGCTGAATCTGACCCTCCTTCTTCTGAGCTTTTACTTCCAGATGCGTCTGAGCTTTCCAGTCCATAAATGTTCTCTTGAAGATCTAAAGAGTCCTCTGTTGAAGCTTTATCTTTTCCTTTTTTGCAATAGTTCAAAAATTTCTTTACCTTTGCAGCTGAATCAATTCTTTGCTTCTTGTCTTTGTAGTTGAATACCATGCCTTCAGGAGTGAGCCACCGATACATAATGCCCTCTGTTTGGAGAAATGTAGTTAAAGTTTTGTAGGTTTTCCTCTCATCCTGATTTCAAATGGAATGTCCTTTAACACTTTAATATCCTCTTCCTGGATCTTCAGGACATTTCTGTTTGTGACCACATCTCTAGTTGATTTTTTGGAAAACCTCACCATAACTTCTCCAGGCAGATTTTTCTTCTTTACAAATTCAGGATAGGTCCTATAGGCCATATCCAGATTGCTTTGTAGTTGATCCGCTTGAAAATCTGTCACGGTAGCCAAAGCATCGCTCAGGATTTTTTAAGGTTTTCCCCTTTTTGTTCAGGAATGCCTAGAAATCTCAAAAAGAAAAAAAATCTCCATCTGAAGTTTCAAAAGATTATTTTGGTCAGAAATCCTTTCTTTTTCCATCATAGAGAGCCAGTTTAGTGTAGTGGTTAAGTGCGCGGACTCTAATCTGAGAGAACCAGGTTTGATTCCCCACTCCTCCACTTGCACCTGCTGGATGACCTTGGGCAAGCCATAACTCTGTACCAGCTGTTCTCTCAAGGACAGTTGTCTCAGAGCTCTCTCAACCCCACATACCTCACAGGGTGCCTGTTGTGGGGAGGGGAAGGGAAAGGAGTTTGTAAGCCGCTCTGAGACTACAAGTGAGTGAAGGGTGGGATATAAATCCAATCTCTTCTCTTCTTCTTCTTCATGTCCAGTCTTAAATCAGTCTTTTCTACTTTGGTTTTAACTTCTGCCATTGCTTTAGCTGTCTGGTCAGACCTCTTGCTTAAATCTGCAACTTGTTGCTGCAAAGTATCCAGCATAGAATTCAAATCATTCAGTTGATCCATCAGAGGGCGCAAAGCTATTGCCAAAGCTGCAGTTAAGTATATACTGGTCTCAGACTTTGTAGCCAGAAGCATAGATGGAGCTTTAGGAGAAGGTTTAGGTTTCCCTGCTATCTTTTCTCCTCATCCAGTCATTGCTTTTTGTTTACATTAACGGAACGTTCCCAAAAGTTAATCAAAAGTCTTTCTTTTTCAGTTATACAAGGTAGATTAGTCCCATTTGTTCTTCAGCCATTCCACAAGCAATGCAGATTCTCTGTGGTGCTGTTTCTTTAAGAGGAGGGGGGGATTTAAACCATTGAGCTAGCCAAAACCAGAAATCCTCACTTTGTTGAATTTTCACTGGTATTGTATTGCACTGTACTTTCAGTAGTACAGTATTATTGTAAAATGTAATCATCATCATTTCATCTATTACAATCCAAGATGAACCCACACCAATATAAAGCACAAGCTAAACAAAGATAAACCACAGATAAAACTTATAAAAACAGTAGAAATGTGTACCTTTCTTAAGTACTAGTTATACTGATACAAGGCAGTTGATAACAAGATGAATACTAATTTCAGTTAATAAAAAACATCCTTCAGAATGGTGACAATCAGTGCTATGTGAAAGTGGCTATTTGATGAAATGCAACCAAATGGTTCTTGAATCATCCTGTTTCTTGTTCATGTCAACTTGTATTTCATTGCAAGTACATGGAATTATTTTGGCTCCTTTCGTAACTGATGTGTATTTTGTGAAGACTTTGCAGATTCCCAGCTTGTATTTTGGAGCAGGATAGTTCTGTATCCATCTGAACTATAGTTATTTATATTTAAGCATTTTGGAAACTTCATGAGGGAGAGCTGAAGGAAAATGGTTGCCATCTTGAAAGATCCTGGCTGAGGCCAAGGACAGACTGGCAAAATGAAGCGCAACGGAAGTGGGGCAAAAAGACCCGGGCCAAATTGTCTCGGGGCTTGCCATTCCCACTGGGCAGACTGAAGCAGGAGCATTCTGGGGAGGCGGCGGAATGAAGCATTCACACTGCAGGGCAGTTCCTGGCAGTGCCTTCATGGTGGTGCATGGCTTTGGTCTGTTTTGCCAAGGTGCACATATGCGCACGGGTGCAGCAACCGGATCAGTGGTTCACGTTACCGGCGCCACTTGATGCGCGGCTTATTTGTGTCCACACTGCCAGGAAGCAGGATGAATGCTTGACACCGGTTTCACCAGGTACCTGTTTAACACAGAATGAAAGAGCTTCAGGACTGGGTAAGTACGGCACGGCAACGCTGGGCAGCTGCGGCTATCTGAACGGGCTCTCTTCATCCACTTGAAAAGCGGACCTATATCAGGCCAAAATGCCAGTCTGTCCTCAGCCTGAGTGTTTTGCTCTCTCCTGCTGCAGTTATGTATAGCCTGGATGTAGCCTGACGTACAAGCCCTTGGGTGCAAGCTGAAGCCCATGGATCTTTTATGTAAATTTATTTATAAGCCATTTTTTTGTAAGCTGCTCTGGTTCCCCATTGGGGAGAAAAGGAGGACAAAAATATACTAAATGAATAAATCAGAGTCCCGGGGACTACTTTAATACTCCCCTTCTACTAAGTCAAAAGGCTCTATTCTACAGGAGAATTCACTTAACAGTAGGGAATCTTTGGATCCAGTGTAATGACTTACCCCTTACTGTCCAATGAGCTTCACAGCCAAGAAGGAATTTGAAATCTTGCCTCCCTGGTCAAAGTCCACCTATTTTAACATACTGGATTCCTACTGATCATGGTTTTTAGCAAACTAAACTTTTCTGGCTATTCAAAGGATATGAGTACAATGGGCTTATTATAATAATTGTTAAAGGATTTTAACATTTCACATAAGTTTTGTTGTAAAGATTTTACAACAATGTGATTCCTTTGTTCTAATTTCATTAGTTTATTTAATGGTAATTTCAACATGGCTTAAAATGAGGCATCCTAGAAAATAGTTATTTTCACTATTTTCAGGAGGAGGAGAGAGGGAGGTCAGGTGTGGAAATTAGAGAAATCTCATCAGGAGCTCTTATTCATAGTATAATAACTTGCTTAGAGATGTCCTCTGGAGATGTCCTTAGAGATAATATTAGGTAATAAAGTGCCTGACTTATTCATTAAGCAATTACAGCAATTATATCTATTTTGGTGGCTTTAATGAGCCAGTTGCTAATTCTACTATCTGTTAAAATCAGAAACAATGATATGATCATACCACTATAAGCAATTAGTAGAAACAATGTTACATTAATGACTGAGTATATGGCATTATGTGGTATCTTTCAGAATCTGCAGCCAGCAATTATGAGATTACAGCAGTCTTGCTTATAGCTTCATTCTTTATTTCTAACAGAGATATGCTAAACAGGGGAACTATTTGCCTATTTGCCTAGGGGGCTGTGTGTCTGAGTACATGTTTCACATTAAGAAGTCCTAGGTTCAATCCCTGGCAATTCCAGTTAATGACTACAGTTAATGACTACAGATCCTTACCAAGGATTCCCGACTGCTGCTGAGAGGACAATATAGAGCTAAATGGACTGATAGTTCTGACTTAGTATAAGGTAGTTTCTTATGTTCAAATGCCTTACAGTCAAGGAAGATGTTTAGAATGATAAAGCTAACATAGAAAAAAGATAACTATGTTGGAAATATTTCCAGAAGATTCTCCAGTTCCTAGGTCTGTCACAATAATTAAATGTCTTGGATAACCCAGCAATCGAAAAAAAATGTATCACTATACAATTGTATACAAGTCAGGAAGTGGAGAGGCCAGGGCCGGTGCCAGGGGTTTTTTTGCACACTAGGCGAGTCTATCTTCTGGCACCCCACCCCCCAGTGCGCCTACCAATTTTCAAACATAAATGCATTTTTGAAAGAATAAAAAACACAAAATTTGAAATTGTTAATTTCTTTTTTTTAATTGTGAGAACAAGTAATACAATCTCTGACTTTCTCTCTCAAATAGAAAAACACAAATCACAAAGCATTTTGAAAAATCCTGTTAACTGTGATGGTGAAATTTAACTCTCTTTAATGTTTTAAATATTCACATCAGAATCTCATTTTGCATGCTTTTTATTTGGCAAATTTTGTCATCAATTCCTTCAGGTCAAATTCCTTTAGGCTGAAAGAACTTGTGACTGACCCAAGGTCACACCAGCAGCTGCATGTGGAGGAGTGGGGAATCAAACCTGGTTCTCCCAGATTAGAGTCCATGCTCCTAACCACTACACCAAACTGGCTCTCAATTAAACTAATAAAGTCCCCTCTGGCCTTTTATAACATCCATTTTCACTATTCACACAAGAACAAAAATATTTGGTGGGGGGAGAAAGATAAAACATGCCTCACTAGAAAATCTAGTTAATGATCACCAGTATACAGGCTTAATAAGCATGCTGATTCTGAAGTGTAAAGTTCTAATAGGGATGGCCATTTGAATATACAATTATTTAAAACACTGAACTAAACACTCACTAATGGTCAGGTGGCAGTGGCAGCAACAACATGCAGGGGGGCAGAATTGTGGGGACATCCCTATCCCCATCCCCGATGGCCAGAATGCCCATGGCCAGTGTTCCCTTGGGCCGCATTGGCTCCCATCCCGGGGAAGATCCCCTGCTGAGCTGCTGGCCCACCTGCTCAGGTGCACTTCCTGGGGAGCTCTGGTGGGGGGGGGGGGCAAAGAGAGATGCAACAGAGATGCCACCTAAAGAAAAGCAGTTGGCCCTGCTGGAGGGAAAGGCCGGGTGGCAGCTGAGCTGGGGGGACAAGCACCAAGGCCCTTGGGGGTGAGCGAGGAGGACCCAGGCCCTGGAGCACCCCTCCCTCAGTGCTACACAAGCGCCTTGGCCTTACCTTGCCAATGAAAGCCATCTCCTGCTGCTGGGTGAGCTGCCGCTGCAAGCAGCCCTTCCACACCTGTGCAGGAGAGAGAGGAGGGCACAAACCCCACCTACCAGAAAGGAACCCATTGGTCAGTGGGGCTTCCACACACCACACCCCTCACAGCTGCTGGGCACCTGCTGGCCAAGGACGGTGCTGGATCTAGGAGAGGCTGTTGTTGTCCAGGTTGTCTTGTCCCCTGCTCCTCCTCGCCCTCCCCCAACCCTGGCACTCCATGCAGAAGACCCTCCTTGGCTGCTTGAGACCACCCGGGGCTGCTGGAGGCAGGAGAGGGCCCGGGATGGGGAACAGAGGCACCAGCGCAGCCTCCCTCCAGGCAGCACGGGAGGACCAGCAGGAGCAGTGCAGCCAGGAGCCCCTCGTGCATCCAGGTGGCCACCATGGAGCCACTGAAGGGGTGCATGGGCTGGCCTCGGCTGCTTCCTGCAAGGGGCGGGACCCACCGGGGTGGCAGGCCAGGCCAGTGTTCTCCTTGGGTGGTGCTCTAGGCAACTGCCTAACCCTGCTTTATGGAACCACTGGCCCTGGTAGAGGCTCACCAGAGTATTATTGAGCCAGTTTGGTGTAGTGGTTAAGTCCACGGACTCTAATCTGGGAGAACTGGGTTTGATTCCCCACTCCTCTACTTGCACTTGGCTGGATGACCTTGGGCAAGCCATAGCTCTGTACCAGCTGTTCTCTCAAGGACAGCTTGGGAAAGAGCTGTTTCAGCCACACCCACCTCACAGGGTGTCTGTTGTGGGGAGGGGAAGGGAAAGGAGTTTGTAAGCCGCTCTGAGATTACAAGCAAAGGGCGGGGTATAAATCCAATCTCTCAGCTATACTGGCATCAGCTATACTGGGCTCCATTCTCTCATTGTATATATTGCAAGAAAGTCGGTTCCATTTAAAGAGTACTTCTGAAGTAGTTGCGAGCAAGGGTGGCAGTGGTGCACAAGTCCTGGACAGTGACTGAGTGCTTTGACTGGCCAGACCAGATATAAACATGGCCAGGCCAGAGGTGATGTGATGTCACTGGCAGATGAACCAGGGACTGCATGATTGGCTCAGGAGCTCAAAAGGGGGTGCAAGCTGAGAGAAATGGAGACCTTCAGAGAGCCCCAGGGGATGCCTACTTGAGCAGGGACTTCACCCCATGAGATAAACTAATGCACACAAATAGGAAGCATCTGAGAAAATGTCATTCCCTGGGACCTGCAGAACTTGTTGCTACACTTGATGAGGCAATCTCAGGACAGATCTCTGATAAAGTTCCAGACCAGAAAAAACAGTCCAGATATCCTTTCAAAACCTTCCATCTAAACATTTTCAGGCTAAGAGTGGGTGGGTGGCCAAGTCACCGATGCCTGCTAAATTTAAAACTATATGATGGGTTAGTGGTAAAATTGAACCCCAGTGTTGTAAGTCAAGTGCTAGTAACCTCTAGTTACATATCTTTGTAATGTTGAAGTTGTGCTGAGTGATCTCCCCAAGTTAAGAAGGGGGATTTTGTGTATTTCTTGCATGAATTACAATACAACAGTCTGCTTCTCCTCTCTGATGTTTCTGAAGACCCAGAGGACAAACAGGATCACTTCTGACACTATGTGATGTTCTCTTTTGCTTGCAGGTAAAAATAGAGTACTCATTCAAGTTTCTGCTCTTAGCAGAGATAGGTGTGTTTGAACCAACATCTGTTTACTTGCAAGGCAATACCGAAATGAGAGCAACTAGTTTCAGGACAAAGGAGCTTATGCATTCTACAGTTTTAATGAACAAAGAGAACTAATCAAACAAGGACTCTCCCCATAAAATTAAACAAATGTACATAAACATTTTTAAAGCAACTGTTCCAGTGTAATAAATACAGTAAATATACCACAGGCACCATAAAAAAGCAATTCCACTGTCTTTGGTTTTTGAACACTCAGTCTGAGGGTGCACAGTGTTTCTAGTTCATTGGAGACCAGAAGAGAGCCCATTATTGGAAAGTTTATTTGTAACCTGTCAGGTGCCTAAATCAACATCAAGAAACTTTCAAGCATTGTATGAATGCAATAGTACTGGCTGTTCACAGCTGCTTTTTAAAGAAAAGTCTGTTTCCCAGCTATTAAGTTGTGTTTGACCATTCAGCAATTGTGCTGAATCTCAACTGAAAACACATTAGAAATTTAAGATCCTGGTTTTCATTTTATTTCAGTTTATTCTAAGAAAGTTTGTGTGGGGTTCTGTTTTGTCTTTTGCTAACACATTTATGCCCCTTTTCTGGACAATTTGGTTCCTTGGTTTTGAAAGATGAATAGGGAGGGTAATGGAAGCAAATGATGAGAAGTGAAGTGTGATCCGTAGCATACAACATTATTAAATGCCAGAGGGAATTTCTCTCTGTAGAAGCCAAATAAGATAAGCCATGAACTCTGCTGGCCCCATTTGATGAAGGGATGCATAGTAATGAAGGCTGATTTCCCATGGCATTTGTTAAGGTGAAAGGTGTTCTAGGATGTTACCTTTTGGTATTTGCATTGTACTTTCACCTATCCAGTGTGCATCTGTCTGAAAACTCCTTAGTCTTTGTCACCATCTTGTCATGTTTTTGTCTCTAAAAAATTATCTTTTCAAGATACACATCTTGAAAAGATACAAGATCTTTTCAAGATACCTGAGAGTCAGTTGGGGACAGAATCACAAAACTCATACACTTCTGTTTTCTATTGACTAAGAAAAATACTCTGTGTTCTCTCAATCACTGCCATCTACTCAAATTACCTTTTTATCTGTAGAACAACAGGACAGGAAGTTTCCAGAGGATAATTCAATTTAATCTCTTACTGAAGAACAGGGTTCAGTGCATATTGACCTCTTACAGATATACTATCTTCAAATACCATCTCCCAAAAATCAAGAATAAGAAAGTTACATTGTGACAAAAATAATTGTAGAACAGGTTGCTGTAGATTATGAAATTCAAGGAATTCATTTATTATGGGAATGTGGGATAAATCCCTCTAGGGCCAGCTGCCAAACTAACCTAGGGGAAATTCTTCCATTATACTGATCCTGAATTGGAAGCAAAACCCATTCAATTGAGTGAACCAGAGAGAAAAGAAACTGGGATAGAACATACAATCTTACCCTACCCCATATCCTATCTTTAGCCGTGGCAGTTCCTGATTATTGATGGAAAGTTGGCTTCTATCACAAGGTATTAATTGAAAGAATTTTCTTCTTCCACACTGCTATTGCTCTGTAGTAGAGCACATGCTTTGCATGTAGAAGATCCCAGATCTGTCCAAGGAAGGATTTCAGTCAACAGATGTTAGAGAAAGACCTTTCTCTCCACGAGACCCTGGAGAGCTGATGCCAGACAGAACAGACAGTACTGAGCTGGACAGAAAAACCATCTGGTTTGAGGTGATTAAAGAATGTGTGTTAAAATGGACCCAAAATTTTGGCTATAATATTGATCTTGACCATTGGTTGCAAATATGGAAAACAAATGTTAAAATAACAAAATCAGTTTCCTTTAAAGAGAATGTATATAAAATGTTCTATAGGTGGCATCTAATGCCAGAGAAATTAGCCAGAATGTACCCTGGAATGTCTGATAAATGCTGGAAATATAAGATATGGGTGGGAAGCTTCTTTCATGTTTGGTGGAAAGGTAAAGAGATTATGTTATATTGGAGAAGGGTCCATGAAATGTTACAAAAATATGTTTGATACCGCTACCATTCAAACCTTAAATGCTTTTGCTTAATATGCCTGATATAAAAGATAAGAAAGTTAAGCACTTAATTATACATATAGTTACAGCAGCAAGAATTCTTTATGCTAAGTACTGGAAGAAATTAGAGATACCAATGGAAAATGAACTTTGTCGAACTTGTTGAAAGACCAAAATAAACAAAATGTGTGAGAGAATTGGATACCATTCTATGACTGGGTGGAAAGAAACTTCGAAGATCAGGAACAATGAATATAACTATCATAAACTTGGAGAAACTCTAACTTGAACTGTACAGAGTTCAATTCTTTTTCAGGAATCTTAATAGAAGATCTTAACAATTTGATTAAGTGGCACTAGCTTTAGTAATTACATAAAAGAAAGAGATCTGGAAACAAAGAATTAAGATGGAAAATTTGTGATAGCTATTATATAAACTTGATGAAACTTCCCTTTATGTCCTATCCCATCCCTTGTACCCTTCCTGTAATGTGTTAAAACCAAATAAAAATCTATAGTAATAAAAAAGAAAAGAAAAACCATTTGGTTTAGTATGAAATGTCTTTATAAGAACATAAGAAGAGCCCTGCTGGATAAACCAATACTCCATCTAGTCCAGCATCCTGTCTCACACAGTGGCCAACCAGTTCCTCTGGACAGTGAAGAACAGGGCATAGAGGCCAAGGCCTTCCCCTGATGTTGCCTCCTGGCTCTGGGATTCTTATGATCACATAAAGTAAGGTACTAGATTAAAATAACAAAGATTAGTTATGCCTATTTGTGAACACACACTGAAATGGCAAGAAAATAGAATGCCAACTTCCTGCTCCACTGAAGGTTTTACATTCTATGACAATTAAGACCTGAATGTACGCACCGACCACTAATCTCAAACATACCACTGCACAGGAAACAGTAATCCCACATGATTTAAACTAGTCACTAACTATGGTTACTTAGCTCTGCATCTAACTTTTCATTAATATACCAATGAAGCATTGTTTCAAGATGTTTAGTGACTGAGTGTGTGTCAATATTGCATTGTAAGTAGAGAACAATTTGGCCCCTTCCTGGCTGACAGCCAAAATGGCTGCTAAGGCCAGGGGGTGTCCTTTGCTTCCCCCGGAGGAGGAGGTGGAGCCCAGAGTTCCCGGGCATATGGGTCTTCAGTGGGGGTGGCAGAGCCAGAGGCTTATGAGGCGGCTCTGCTTACCCATCCACACAGTTCCAAAAGTTTCTTGGGTCTGTCAGGACTGCTCGGGGGAACCCTCTGTACAGGGGCGTAGACTTTTTAAATCCCCGGGGGGGGGGGGGCGCGCGCTCGGGACCATGTCCTTGCCGCTCTTCCCCCCGCCCCAGGGAGCCGCTGCCGCCGCCGCTTCCCTCCCCCGGGCCGTGCCCGCCGGGCCGCCCGCCTGCCACGCTCGTGAGAGCGCTCCCTCTCTCACTCCTGTCCCCCCACCACCAATCCCGCCTGCCCGCCTGCCCGCTTTTCCTGCAAGGAAAAGGAAAGCGCGGGGGGGGGCGAGGACAGTGTTGTGCTGCCAGCGGCGTTTTGGCGGGAGGAATTGGAGTTCCTGGAGGGGGGAGCTGAGGAGGGTTAGGAGGGCTTGGTGTAGCTTGGACCGAGCAGGACGCTTCCCAGTCACCCAGCCTAGCCCCCAAGGCGAGGGAGGGTGAGCAGCGTCGGCTGTAGTGCCTCCCCGCCCTGATACAGCTTGCGCATGGGGAGAAGGAGCTGCGAATTTCTCTGAGAGGCTGCTGGGCAGAAGGACCCGATGTGTGAGTGCGCTCGAGCATAGGATTGCTGCTGCCTGCAGCCGGGGCCGGTGCATCACCCTTGCGGGCCCCCGCCTCCCGCTCTGCCTCGCACGCTGAAATTTCCCGGGGGGGGCTCAGCCACCCCCGGCAAAATGGAGCGCCCGCCGGTGGCCAGTCAGCCGGCCATCACCGCCTCTCTCCCCCCCGCCCCAGGGAGGCAGGAGGGCAGGCCGGGGGTGGGGGGGGGGAAGGAGAGGCGGTGATGGCCAGCTGACTGGCCACCGGTGGGCGCTCCATTTTGCCAGGGGTGGCTGAGCCCCCCCAGGAAATTGGGGGGGGGGGCTCGAGCCCTCGAGCCCCCCCATAGTTGACACCCATGCCTCTGTATAGGTCCTTCCCCAAGCTGTACAGTTTGGGGGTGGGGTTGGAGCCTTCAGGGTGGTAGACTGATTGCATGGCCCACCAGGTTTGGGCCATGCTTTAGATAGCACACTCCTGGTGAAACTTGGCTCACCCATGCAGGCAAAGAGGGGACTGGGGTCACCTCCTGGCTTGCTCTTTTCTGTTAGGTTGACCCTTGCTGCTTCAGTTAATGTTGTTAAATAAAAGTGGTCCTTACTACAAAATCCTTTGTGTCTGTCTCTTCATTCCAATTGGGGGGGGGCACCATATGGTATTCTAATGAAACAGAAATTGTGATATCTTCTCAAACAGGAGCTGCCAATAATGCTTAGCAACATGCATGTTAGGCTAATTAGGCCACATGTCTTCATGTAATGACTACTTACAACTTACAGTTCATTATGTTGTCAAACTGGTAACAGAGAGGAAGTAACACCTTTACTTTCTCATGGTAAACTTGTGTGAATGGTGTTGTGTCCTTAATGCTTGGCATCAAAATCAGGAGACCGCATAGTTTCAAACAGGAGCACAGTTTAATAAGTCAGTTTTTTTCTCTGTCTGGAGCTTCACAGACAACAACTTTCCTCCCTCCTGTTCTGCCCCACACCAAGTTCTGGAGTGAACTAGGGCAGTCTAAAACACTGGCCCAGATTAAAGGAACAGAGTTGTCAAAACACCACATCCCTCCTTTCCACCCAGTCATGAAATTGTACCCATATACATCAGCTCGGAAACTGAGAATGTCCCTACCACCCTAGCAACTATAGATAGCGATAGATACATTTTTTTAAAAAAAAGAAAAAAGAGAAAGAACAAACTGTACCAATAGACCAATGGAAATAACTGTGCACATAGAGCCTAAGATTCAAATATATCTTAGTTTATGTGACCTAGTATTGCAAAAGGTGGAAGCACTATGACTGGTCCTTTGTAGGCTCAGGGAGGATAAGAGGTGATGCAGTAGAAGGAAACTCACAGAGATTTTAGTCTTTAGAAGTCTTTAGAAAAAGCATGGCCACAGCTTTTACTGAATACAGTCAAAGGAGAATTGGTGCAGCCTGCTGCCTGATAACTTCACCCTGGCCTTGTCTGCTCAGGGATACAATGATGGAAAGGCAAGATGCCTTGCAATGGCTCGTTTCCTTTCTCCAAGGTCAGGGACAAAGAGTGACACTAGGGGAGCAGCAGTCCAGGAGGCACCCACTGACGTGTGGAATACTTCAAGGGGCAGTGCTCTCCCCGATGCTATTTAACATCTCTATGTGCCCCCTTGCCCAGATTGGCCACTAGTGGGGTGCCACTAATATGCTGCTGATACTTAGCTCTATCTGATGTTGGGGGGCCGGTCGGACTTCAAACTGGAAGACCTGGACTGGGCACTAAAAACCATGGCAGGGTGGCTTAGGCTGAGCTGGCTGAAACTGAATCCTATGATGACTGAGTGTGCTTGAGTCAGGGTGGTCTGGGGGCAGGGATCCCACTCCTGACCTTCAATGGGGCATCATTGGTGCCAGCGCTGGAGTCTGGGAGTGCTTCTGGATACCTCCTTAACAATGGAGGCCCAGGTAGCAGCCACTGCCAGGTCGGCCTTTTACCATCTGCGGCTGGTCAGGCAGCTGGCTCCCTCCCTGGACCGTAACTACTTGGCCACAGTGAACCATGCAATGGTCACCTCGAAACTAGACTACTGTAACACTCTCTACATGGGGCTGCCCTTGTCACAAATTTGGAAACTGCAGCTAGTGCAGAATACGGCAGCCAGGCTGTTGATGGGCCTCCCTAGATGGGAACACATCCAGCCTGTGCTGAAGACACTGCACTGGCTGCTAATAGTATACTGAATTCGCTTCAAGGTGCTGGTACTTACCTTTAAAGCCCTATATGGCCAGCATCCGGCATACCTGAGGGACCGCCTTTCCCCGTACATACCCCAGAGAGTACTATGGTTGGGGCTGCAAAATTGGTTGACCCTCCCAGGCCCTAAGGTTGCTGGGCTTGCTGTCACCAGGGCTAGGGCCTTTTCAGTGGCAGCTCCATACTGGTGGAATGAGCTCCCAGAAGCGATCAGGGCCCTGCGGGACCTATTGCAGTTCTGCAGGGCCTGCAAAATGGAGCTCTTCCACCAGGCCTTCAATTAGGAGCCGCCTCCACTATTTTCACATTGAACCCCGGTCCAGATAATCAGCTCAAGTGCAGAACATCAAGACATCAAGAAATCTATCAAATCTGATGCCACCTCTGAAATTTTAGAGAAACATCAACAGCACTTATTATTATATGTATTAAATTTTTAGGATGATTTTATTGGGTTTTAAATTTTTTAAGTGTGATTTATGTATTGTGTAACTTGTTTTTAGGAATGTGAGCCGCCCTGAGTCTGCATTGTGGGGAGGGGGGTACAAGTGGAATTTTAAAAAAAAGACCTAGGATATATGTGGGTGCCAGCCACTGCATAGTCCCCTAGCCATGTGGTGGTGGAAGCAAGAAATATGAGCTGCGCGTGCGGCTGAGTGGCTCCACCCCCAAGACCCCTTAAGGGAGTTCCCAAACTAGAGAAGGTGGGCACACAGGCATGCCCTCCCCCCCTGAAGGATCCATCCCAATGCCCAACAATCCCCAAGCTGTGATGAGAAAATAAGAACAATGTAACATACCATAAATACTTGTTAACACCCAAAGCACAGGGAAATAATGGAGAGAGGGTGGACAAGCTTTCAAGGAAAAAAATGAGAATGAGTTGGCTACAGCATGGGGCTTAAGTAACCCAGGGGGCATCCCACCCATCCCCCTTGGCCTGCCTTGTCTGATGCAGCTATCCAACCCTCAGCTGCAGCCAATCTCACCTCCAAGAGCCTGCAGGCAGCTGACAGGCCTGTAACTGGAAAATTTTTATTGGTGGGGGGCAAATGAGTACAGTGGTGGTCAGTTCATCATTATTTAGTTATTATTTATACTTTATTAGTTATTTTCCAATTTTCTACTTGAGACTTACATGAATTACACTTTGTAGTCAAACAGCACAAGAGATCTAATAAAAATGCAATAGGACTAGGTGAACAAAAATTACAAAAATGCAAAAAAAGAGTATCAAACATGCTATGTCAAGCAATGTAGAAAATGGATTACAAAAAATGGAAAACAATGCTGCAAGAGCATGATAGGACATATAACAAGCAGGCCCATAGCCAGGATTTTGTGGCTTGTGAGGCAACTTTTTTTTCTGGTGGGGCTGAAGTTCTCAGTGCAGAAAGAAAAGCCATTTAGCCAGTAGAAGGCTGTTACCAGGATAGATCTCTAAACTGCAAACTATCAACCACTTTAGTTGACAGTTCTCAGCTGCTATAAGTTAATTACTTCTGCCAGCCTAAGCAACAATTCTGATAACAAGCCAACAGGTGGGGAAGATGACGTCTATAGTCAAGAAACCTAACACTTAGGCAGAAAAACTCTCTTAAAGGAGACCAGTTTCTTGACACAAAGTTAGAAGGGATCCTATAGGTTCTACTCCAACCCCCTTGCTCAGTGCAGGAATTAGTCAGATACAGCACCCCACACTGCTTAAAGGAGTGCACACCTTTTAAAAAATGTTTTAAAAAGACTGGAAAAAGCATTTACAGGTGAAATTATTGTGGGGCTGTATCTTTAAGAAAGGGGGCAGAGCCCCCCAAAGCCCCATCATAGCTATGGGCCTGATAACAAATCAATAATATATAGCATACACTGTGACATAGACTACAGTCCTATTCTATAAGCTTTATAAAAATGCCTTCCCAAACAACCATTTTACATAGTTTGCAGAATTAAAGAGGTGTGAGAGCCTTCTTCTAGTTACTGAAACCTAAAACTGTACATTCAACCTTCTTTTCTCTGTAAATCACTAACTCAAGGCTTCTAACAGTGCCACCCAACACCCCTTCAGGCTTTTGAAATCAGGACTAGTCAGCCCTGCTAACTTGCTAATTCTGTTCTAGCTAATTACATAGAGAATTCACCCTTGGAAGCTTTATGACAGAATTCACACTTTTTACCTCAACTCCTTTTCTTGCAAAGAAAATTTACATCTGAAAGATGTGTGACAGATTTCACACCAACCTGTAATGCTGATTGGAGGGGCATGACAACTGGGGCACTGGCCCCTTTTGTATCACCTGGGGGCAGTATGAGGCTTCCTTTCTTGCCTCCCCTCCCCTCCCAATCCACAATGGCAATGATTTGGTAAGTCAAAGCTGTGCTTGTGGGTAATGCTCTTTTCCTGTTTCTAGATCTGATTGTGTTTTTGGATTGTGTACAATGGAAGTATTTGGAGGCCTTGCTTCAGTGTCCCTGCCTTCTGATATTAGGCAAGTGACAACCTGGGAGAGGACCTTCTTGGTCATGGTACCAAAGCTCTGTAACTCTCTACCTAGGGAAAGTCATCTGTCCCTTTTGTTGGTATCTTCTGCCAGTGGGTGACTTTTTTTTGTTTCATTTGACATTCTCTCAATAATCCCTCTTCCTAACCAATGTTTTAATTACTATTTTGATGTTTCATATGTATTTTAACTCTGTTTTAAAAAATTGTTTTAATGATGTGTCTCGGGGGATTTTACTGGTTTTAAAATGTGATTTTATTATGTATATTTTAAATTGTTGTCCACCTTGGTGGCCCTTGTAAGGGCAGAAAGGCAGGGTACACATTTTGTAAAAGATTTTACTTGTTCAACAAGGATATCAGTTCCAGGAAACCATGCTTTCTCTCTTAACAAAGCTTTGGTTTTAACTACTTCTTAGTTACCTTCATGAGCCATGTCCACTGCATGGTTCCATACAGGGGTCCTTTCGTAAAAAAAGAGGTGCAGGAGCTCATTAGCATAACTTATTTGCATATGCCACACCCCCTGACATCACCGGAAGTGATGATGTCATTGGCAGTGTGTCAGAAGGCAAGAAGGGAGGGAGGGAGGGGGAAGGAAGGAAAGGAACAGGAAGGTAGGTAGGTAGGTGGGAGAGAGAGAGAGAAGAAAGGAAGGAAGGAAGGAGGGAGGAAGGGGGGAAGGAAGGAAGGAAGAAAGAAAGGAACAGTAAGGTAGGTGGGGGGAGAGAGAGAGAGAAGGAAGGAAGGAAGGAAGGAAGGAAAGGAGAGGGGAAGGAAGGGGGAAAGGAAGGAACAGGAAGGTAGGTAGGTAGGTGGGGGAAGAGAGAGAGAGAGAAGGAAGGAAGGAAGGAACAGGAAGGTAGGTAGGTGGGGGGGAGAGAGAAAAGAAAGGAAGGAAGGGAGAGGGGAAGGAAGGGGGAAAGGAAGGAACAGGAAGGTAAGGGCTCTCTGGATGTCTAGAGTTCTGAAGTTGGAGAAGGGACAGATGTTGGCAGTAGGGGGGGTGAGGGACTTCTCCCTGGGGGGGGCGAGGTTCTTCTCCCGGGCTGGCGGCACTCGCCGCCAGGCCCGGGAAAGAGGATCTGAGCCGGGGGGGGGCGAGGGACTTCTCCCGGGCCGGCGGCACTCACCGCCAGGCCCGGGAAAGAGGATCTGGGGGGGGGGCGAGGGACTTCTCCCGGGCTGGAGGCGCTCGCCGCCAGGCCCGGGAAAAAGGATCTGGGGGGGCGAGGGACTTCTCCCAGGCTGGCAGCGCTCGCCGCCAGGCCCGGGAACGAAGATCTGGGGGGGGGCGAGGGACTTCTCCGGGCTGGCGGCGCTCACCGCCAGGCCCCGGAACGAAGATCTGGGGGGGGGCGAGGGACTTCTCCCGGGCTGGCGGCGCTCGCTGCCAGGCCCAGGAAAGAAGATCGGGGGGGACGTCTCCCGGGCTGGCGGCGCTCGCCGCCAGGCCCGGGAAAGAAGATCTGGGGGGGGCGAGGGACTTCTCCCGGGCTGGCGGCGCTCGCCGCCAGGCCCGGGATGGGTCTGCTGGGGGGGGAGCGAGGGAGCATCTGAGCGGGGGGGGGGCGGGGGACTTCTCCCGGGCCGGCGGCGCTTGCCGCCAGGCCCGGGTTGGGTATGCTGGGGGGGGAGCGAGGGACTTCTCCCGGGCTGGCGGCACTTGCTGCGCGCCCGGGAAGGGTCTGCTGGGGGGGAGGGAAGGGTGAGCTGGGGGGGTGGGAAAGAAGGGCCGTCTCACCAGGCCGGCGGCGCTTGCCGCCGGCCCGGCAAGGATGAGCGGGGGAGGAGGCTTTCTTCCGGCTCCGCGCCGAAGCGTGGGCCGGGAAAGTGAGCTGGGGGCGGGGCTCTATCAGGTGCCCGCCCCCCTGGCTTCCCCTCCCGGAGCGGCGTTCCGGCGCGCCCCGGCCCTAACGGAGCCCTGGTTCCATAGTGAACATGAGAGAACTAACTACATAGCTGGAAGGAGGAGGTTGTTGTCAGTTACAATAAATTCACTCCTAACTATTGAAAGAGTGGATGACTGCTTGGTCGATTATTTGGAACATCTTTCCACCAACCACTATAGACAGTCTTGACAGCATGTGAGAAAAGAAAGTTGACATGTGCTTCAGCTGTGTTTGTAACTTCATGATTGCTGATTGGTGCAGATGTGAGATGTTTTCAAAAATAGTCTACTGGATCACTTCCTGAAATATTTCTGCAACTGAAGAGATGTCAAAACCAAGGCACTTGTAGCCGTGAAGTCCCACATGTGTTGAAAAAGTTGTGATATATCTGAACATAGGATGACGCTCCAACTGATGGTAATTAGCACTGAGGTCAAACTTTGAGAAGAATTGTGCACCATTCAGATCTGTAATCATGTCATCCACAGTAAGAGTAATGTGTCTCTCTGAACTGATAGCCTGGTTAGGCAGGTGCATATTCACACAAATTCATATTTTACCTGGTTGTTTAGATTTTTGGACTGCTACTATTGGTTAGATGAGTACCAACCCAAGAGAGGGCCTTCTCAGTCATGCCAAAATTATGGACCTCTCTCCACAGGGATATTCATCTGCCCCCTTCTAGTGCTGTCTTCCACCAGTGGGTGAAGATTTCTTTGTTTCCTTTGGTGTTCCCTCAATGACCTCTCCTTCCTGCTTTCTGTTTTAATTGCTGTCTTGGTGTTATATAGAGAGAGTGAGAGCCAGTTTGGTGTAGTGGTTAGGAGTGCCAACTCAAATCTGAGAGAACTGGGTTTGATTACCCACTCCTCCACAGGCAGCTGCTGGTGTGACCTTGGGTCAGTTACAAATTCTTTCAGAGCTGTTGTCTCACGAGCAGTTCTCGAAAGAGCTCTCTCAGCCCCACCTACCTCACAGGGTGTCAGTTGTGGGTAGGGGAGGGGAAGGGAAGGGAATGGAAAGGAGATTGTAAGTGGCTCCAAGACTCCTTTGGGTAGTGAAGGGTGGGGTATAAATCCAATCTCTTCTTCTCTTCTTGACTATTACCTAGGGCACCAGGTTCAAAATCCCCATTCAGCCATGAAGCTCATTGGGTCCTTTACTCTTTTCCCCTCAGCATCACCAATGTTGCTTTGATGTCAAAACAGGAACTACATGACTCCTCCCACCTGCTCTGCCAAGTGGGCTCCACTGCCACAAGAAAGGGTGGCTGGGTTATTTTTCCCACTTTCTTCTTCTTGATGCAACCGCCTGTGTTGTGTGGCTTTTCATTCATGCGGTCCCCAATCCTTTTCATTGTTGTTTAGAGGCTCATAGGCACCTGCTACGGGGAGGCGGAGGCAGCATCTATCTGCTTCTGCCAGCCTTTTATGCTTGTGCATAAAAATTTAGTCCAATGGAAAGCACTGAGAGTCTGGGCTCTGCACTGCCCTTCCATTCATGTAAGCAAAGCTCCACTAACTCTTCGCACACAACCAAGTCCCTGAGAATAAACTTACTCAGGACTGGAAATTGCTCTGTGGAAAGGAGAGGATGGGGAGCATCCCACAACCCTAGCACCAATCCGATATCTTTAAATATGAGTGCGTAAGTAATTTGCCCCTCATCCTTTGAGGTGGCATTTCCATACTGACAGAAACATATCTGCACAAATGTATCCTAGTATAATTTTAAAAAAATTATTAATAGGGGTAACAAATTATCCAATGGTTTGTATAGTTTAGGTTAGAACAATGGCTAAACAATCCACGTCTTGCTCAACTGTCTTCAGCTAGCAGTTCAGGGAGAACTATAGCTGTTTTGAAATGCATGTTATCATGAGGGATTTAGGGTGTGTGGGCAGAAAAGGAATACAAAATAGGCAAGGAAAACCATTTATGAAAGATTGTGTTGATGTTTCTGATTATTTATGAATCTGGGGATATCTGAATTTATGTAGGTACTGCTATTGGTTCTACAGAAGTAGGTAATACATTTTCTATATAGACTCTTATAGCATTACTTTGTATTATAGGAAGCAATTCTATAAAAGAATACTGACTGGACCAGCTGTTATATTTACAGTAGATTGAAGATCTTCAGTTGTACAGCTGCTGCAGGTAAAAAGCTATTAAATTTTCATCTATGCAGTCATCTCACTAGGCTCATTTCAAAACTTCTATAGTTGAAAATGATCACACTCTAAAACAGTCATAACCTCCATAAATCCAGATCCTTCAGAAGAAAGCTTGAACGTACATAGCTGTCACTTTTGCATTGGTTTTGTCGTTTGCTGACCATGTTTATATGTGGCCTTCCTGCCTGCCTGCCTGCATGTATAATAAAACTTCAATTTAGGGTGTGTGGATCTTCTCAATGATTTGTAACACTATCATTATGGTCCCCCCCCCCCCCCCCAAATTGTTTGTTATATAGTCAGACTGGGAAAGCATTAACTTCCAAATACAAAGTTGCAGCTTGCCACTTTCATGGCCAGGAATAACTCTCTTTAGGTGATCAGTTACCTTTAAAGCTCATGGAACTGTAGGATCATGAAATCTGAAGAGGGGACAGCCCATGACCCCCCCCCCCCCCCCACAACCAGATATTATTCTGACGGCTGAAACATACATGACTGAATTGTGCCCAGAAGCATAAAATTTAGAGACAGGAGCAGGGACAAAATGGAGGTTGTTATGCTGAACATCATAAATGGCTTGGAGCTGGGGTAATTGAAGGGCTGTCTCCACCTGTGCTGTTTAACCCACTAGATCCTTTTAGCAATCCCTATATTGTGTTCCCCCACCTGCAGCGGTGAGGTGAGTGACAAGCAGAGAAAGGTTTTGTTTTTTCCAGTGAGGGCATTTTACCTTTGGAACATCCTGAGCCTTGAGGCTTGCCTAGCAGTCATTTAGGCATCCTTTAAGGTGCCTTATGATCCTCTAGGCATCATGCTCAAACATTCCTTTTTACACAGGCTTTTAATTGAGGGGTTCCATAATAATTTAATGGTTTGCTCCTGGCCTAAGAACTATTTTATGAATGAAGACATTTTAGACTACTGATTGTTATATGCTAGTTTTATACCTGGGCTGAGTTTATGGTTCCTTTGTTCATTAATTTTTATGCATTTAAATTTTCTACATATTTATTTATTTATCAAATTTTTACCCTGCCCTCCCAGCCAAGGCCGGCTTATTTATTACTTATTTAGAAAATGTACATGCCACCTCTCAGAAGATCTGCTCCACACAGATAACATAATAAAACCAATACAATAAAATAATTAGAGTAACAATAAGAATTATCAATAATAAAGCAGCGTGAAATAAAACCATACAAAACAGCAACAGTCAGGCCTCAGAAGGTAAGGTGCCACCAATGGGGGAAAAACCTTGTCTGATAGCTACCCACCTCACCACTGCAACCATTGACACAGAGAGCTGGGCTTGGGAAGACGATTTAAACTGACAGACTGGGAGGAACAGAAGGAGGTGGTCCTTCAGGTGGTACCCATGAGAAGTAGTTGTGTAAACCCACCTTAACATTCACACAATAAACACAATATATTATCTTAGATAATGAGAGTTGATAGAGACTAGAGATGATGAGATCACCCATAAAGTGTTGTGCATTATGGGAAAGAAGTGGCAGAAGCAGAAGGGATTCAGTACTGGTTAACGTGAGGAAAGTTGTGATAAGAAGGAGAGGGGTTTTTAAAAAATCCTTTACAAGAGTGACATAAGTTGTGAAACTATAGAGGGAGAAAGGAGAAAGTCTGATAACCAAAAAAAGAAAAGGAAAAAGGAAAGAAGACTGTCCTAAGTGAAAACCTGAAACACCTCAACTTTTTCCTGGGTAAGGAAGCACCAAGAACACAGACCTGAAGGTTAATACTAATGAATATTGACTGGTTGCCCTGCTGATAATAGTAAAGGATTGTTTTGATGAAGCGTGGGCGGGGGGAAGTAGTGCTGGTCATCAATACATAGCTCAGAATTAATGTCTTGGATAAATAGGTACAGCTGAAACAAGTATTTTCTCACAAGTCAATTATGTATGGCCTTTTTTAAACACAGGATTGCTAATGCAAAGTCATTTAGTCTCTTACTGATTACTTTATATCCAGTGTTTTCCTTTCTTCTCCAGTATTTGGAAATCCTTAACTGGAGTGTTGAAAAAAATCCAACCAAATCATTTAGTTGGTGCTAAAGGGCTTTTTAACTATTTGGGGAATTAAAGAATAAAATGTCAAGCTCCCACTTGATTCAGGCAATATTTGTTCTAGGAACATGTTCAAATCAATGGTCAGCAGCCAGTGTGATGTAGTGGTTAAGAGCAGCAGACTCTAATCCGGAGAACTGGGTTTGATTCCTCACCCCTCCACATAAAGCTTGCTGAATGACCTTAAGCCAGTCACAGTGCTTTCTAAATTCTCTCAGCCCCACCTACCTCACAAGGTGTCTGTTTTGGGAAGAGGAAGTGAAAGGCAATTGTAAGCCACTTTTAGACTAGGTTTGCCAGCCCTTAGGTGCGGGTGGGGTATCCCCTGCTTTTGTGGGCTTGGGCCCGCTATTGGCCAGCTGGATATCAGTGGAAATCCCACCCCCCCAAAGACATCCCTCAGGTGGAATGGGACATTATCTGGAAGTGATGTCATCACGTTGGTGACATTGGGGGCAACACTCTACTTTCTGGACAAAACTCTATGATTTGCAGCCATTTTTACTATAGAATTTTGCCCCAAAAGTAGAGTGTCACCCCCGATGTTGCTGACACAATACATCACTTCCAGAAGTGATATCATTGTGTCAGTGATGTCACCATCCTAGAACACGCCCCCACCTGACCCCCAGCAGCAGCAGTTAAGGACCTGACCACCCTATTTGAGAGTCCTTAAGGTAGAGAAAAACTGGGTATAAACCCTCATTATTCTTACTATTTCCAAGTGTTGCATTTAGAAATGGGCTAGGTCAGGCCTGGATGGAAAATGAGCCTTGAAAGTGTCCCTTTCAAAGTTGTGGAAACTCTTCTGACTTGAACTTCAAATTTACATACCCCTAATCTATCATTGCACTGCACTCATTTTAATTGTAAAAATGTCAAGGTAATTTAATTCATATTTCGTTTGTAGTCTTCAAAAGGCTTCTTTGGGGGATGCCTCAAAAATGTCACTACCATCCATATTGTTACAGATATGAATGCTGTGGAAAGTGTTTTGAGTATGACATTTATGCTTTAATAAATCTTAGTACAAGTATAAGCATCAGTTTTTCACAAGTCCTTCACAAAATCCTTACTGAAAATGTTCCTGGTTTGCTCAGATTTCTGTTGGCTGTAACCAATGTTTTTTCTAAGCCATGGAGTCTTGTGAGCAAAAATTCTACTTTGTGAGCTACTGGCATTAAAGTTGTGAGCAAGCAATTTGGCCACTGCATAAATTAGTTTGCTTTGGAGCCATCCTTCCTGAACTAAGACAAAAATGTGTGAGCTGGAGGCTAAAAAACTGTGAGCTAGCTCACACTAACTCAGCTTAGAGGGAACACTGGCTGTAACTTAGTAGCTGAGCACTTGTTTTGCGTTTAGAAAGTTTCAAGTTCCATCCATGTCATCTGCAGTTAAGGGTTTAGGTGGTGGGGACTGGGGAAGACCTTTATCTCCCCCAGTGCAAAGAGCTGCTGCTAACCTAGGCTAGATGACCCAATGGCATCAATAAAATGTTAATTAAAACATCCGACAGCCAAGGGCAAGGATTTCAGATTGATCTCAGAGAGATTTTGGGGCTGAAATCTGGCCCACAGATTGCTTTTGCTGCTATAAGTTTGACTGCCACTGTTCTTTCTGTGATGCATCCAAATTAGAATTAGGAAGACCCAATGTCAAAAGAACTAGGCAACAAAGTCTGCACTATGTGTATGTGTACTTTCAGGTTGGGTACTTGGGGAATTCCCACTGGTTGGGGGACAAAAGGTGTTTTTAGACTGGTTTTAATGTTTTTATTTTTTTTGTTACCCACCTTGAGTCCTGAGATATTCAGAAGAAAGGCAGGCATATAAACAGGGTTGCTGTGAGGATAAAATGGAGGTGGGAGGATGGTGTAAACCTTAGGTTCCCCATTGGGAGAAAGGTGGGCATAAATGAAAATAAATAAATAAATATTTACATTGAACTCAGAAAAACTGAAATGGACTGGAAATCTTATTCATGCAACCAATGGGTGTGGGGGCAGTGGGCTTATATTTTACCTGAGCACCTATTTTCTTTAGTCAACCCTGAGAGCTATTATTGCCCCATTGTTCCCCCTCTCCAAGAGCCATGGGGTTTTTTTGCACTCCAAGATCCTCTGGCCTAGTCAGGTGATAGGCATGGGTCCACATATCTTGTAGTATCAAGTCAGAAGCTCTCAATTAATGCACTTCTTCTGCTGGTCCTTCAAAGCTTGCCCATGAATAATTACCCAAGTTTACATGACAATAATCTCTTTCAGAATCTCCCCCATAATGTAAACTTCTCTGTAAACTTAATCAAGCTCTCAGGAAGGACCATCCACCCAGCTCCTCACCCATTGTTGTAAAGCACTGTACTTGCTTGATTCAAGTGATTCAGTCATCTCTGCCAGACTGAGCTCCCTGTCCTATTACATCACCTATACAGCACCTCCACAAGGCAAAATTCAAATCTTATTTATTTATTCCATTTATACCCTGCTTTTCTCCATAATGGGGACCCAAAGTGGAATACATTGTTCTTGTGATCTCATCTGTTCCATTTTTTCCTCATAATACCCGTAAATTTCCATGGCAAAGTGGGAATTCAAGTCTGTGAACTCCTGGTCCCTGTCCAACACTCTAACCATTCTGCTATGCAACACTGACTCTTCTAATCACAACAACCATGCAAGGGACTTCAGCCAATAGTATTGGTATGCAGGTATTCATGAGGGATATAAGACTTCCCTGATAAACCCTCTCTTCTTCTTCTTCTAGAAGGCAAGTACATGGTTTATAAAAAGAAACCATTGGTCCCCTCCATTTTGTAATCGGTTCTCTACCCAAGTGTCTTTCTGCAACTGGCATGAAACAACATCCTTTAGTCAAAAGCAGGCAGAATATTATTATCATTTCCTCCATTCTACCTTTACATCTTTTCAATCTTTTCTCTACACATTTTAGGTTAAAATTGTAATTGGACACTAGCTTAAAGTAACTATAATAAGGATTTGGCAAAGTAAATGGTTTATTGGTTTGCCCCAGAAAATTTCTCCTTTATATTATCACTGAACAGTTCAGTTTTGCTGTCCTATATTGCTCTTGTTTTGCTTTTATTTACTATTATGTCTCTTAGCTAGGACACTACAGTTACTCTCTATTTAAGTATCTGTCTCTTCCCCCTCTTATTCACCCCTCTTTCAAGAATATTAAGCTATAATCTCAGCTGTGTATACAATAAACTTTAAAGATCCTCTTGGTTCAGGTCTGGCATGTGTGAGGACCCTTATATGTGCATGCCCAGATTTGGCGGTTTGGTTTGGGCAAGTGTGTTCACATTCTGAGAAGTGTTTCAGAATCTATAAAGGAGACAACACTTTGGGTTTTTGCATTAATTTACTTTCTCTCTACATAATATACATTATAGACGATACAACCAAATCTGGTATCTATCAATGATACCTAGTGCACTTTCTAAATTAATCATATTCAGAGCTAGATATATGCTAAACTGGGTTGTCTTATTGGGTTAGTTCCCCAAAGGAGTTTTTCCAGTTGTGCAGAACTGGACTCAAGATACGTGACTTAAAATAGAACATTGGATGGTGCAAGGGTGGTACCTCATGCTTATGAACTGATTGATATTGTTTAAACATTTACAGTATCAGACTAGCACATCACATAAACTGAAATTCGCAATGATACAAAAAACCCCAAACAAACATAAAACACCAAACCGCCAGAATCATGAATTTCACAATTAGAGAATAAGGACATTCAGACAGTATAACACACCCAGTATAATCAGGGGTCCGTTGGAGCGAGAGTGCACAGAAGCGCAGCTCCAGGAGTGAGGAGTCCAGGGGGCGGGCACATGACCAAGCCCCACCCCCTCCTCGGCTTCCCCGAGCAGTGCAGAGGCGCAGCGCCTGCTAGGGTCTTTATTGTTTTTAATGTTTTGTTTTAATATTGATAATTTTATCATTGTTCCTTTTATGACTGTGTGCTGCTTTTCCAGAGACTTGCTCAAGGTGGCATATAAATTTTCTAAGTATACCATTTTTCATCTGGGCACATGGCACATAAGTACTGGAGAAATTTCACCAACCCTTCAGCAGCTTCCACCCCATCAGTTTGGTGTAGTGATCAGGAGTTGGACTCTAATCTGGGAGAACCGGGTTTGATTCCCCACTCCTCCACATGCAGCTGCTGTTGTGACCTTGGGCCAGTCACAAGTTCTCTCAGAGCTGTTCTCTCATGAGCAGTTCTCAAAAGACCTCTCTCAGCCCCACCTACCTCACAGGGTGTCTTGTTGTGGGGAGAGGAAGGGAAAGGGATGGGTGGTGCACATATCCTGGGTATCTCAAGTCTACTTGAAACCTGGTGGTTTCAAGGGAGCAGGAAGAGAATGAAGGTATGTTCTTTATGCTTATTTTTATTGCACAAAGTATTGGATGGGGCAGGGAATGGAGGAAGAGCAGGTCAGTTTCACTCACCTGTGGAGTGGAGGCTGAGGGGTGGGTGTTGCCTTCTGACACACTTCTGGTATGTTAGGGGGTGTGGCATATGCAAATGAGTTATGCTAATGAGCTCCTGCACCTCTTTTTCCACGAAATGACCCCTGAGTATAATACATCCAGTAATTATGCAGTATAGAGGGAGAGGCGGAAAAAGCTACCTAAAAATGTCAGAGGCCATTAAATGAAAACCTTATTCCTTAAACAAAGTCCTTTTCCTGCAGAATTCTGCTCTACTACATCCATATTTCCTTTGTGAACAGGTATATTTTACACATTTTGCTGTGATGGATGTTGACAGGATCTTATTGTTAGCCAAATGGGCCCTCAGCCTGGTGTGCCAGTGTCCAATAATGTGAACTACCAGTGAGATTCCTGAAGCAGACAACTTTTATCACAATAAAGGAGACCATGGCAGCAAAACCAAAGGATTCCCAAATTAAGGCATCAGCCATAATTTTTTATACAGTGCGACAAACAACTTTTAGACATGCACAGATGTCTGCTAATTACAACAAACTTCCTTTATATCTATATAAGTACACTTGACAAGCATATATTTCTTTTGCTCTTATTTGGCATATTCATATATCTTCTAAGCTTTGTAAAACTTCCCTTATTTTTAAAATACTACCTTTGCTTAAACAGCTATGTACTGGAACATCTTACCCACTCTACCACTTCCTGATTTGTACATTAACTGAATTTATCTTGCTCAACAGTTTAGTTAGCATAAGTTGCATAAGGCAATTTTAAAATGGCTTCAGTCTTGCCTTTCACTGTGATCTATGAAGGCTACCACTTGTGATCTGGATCCTGGTTGCTAAAATCATGTAAGAACCACATAAATAAGTCATTGATGTCTATCATAAACCAGTCACTGTCTCAGGGCATCATCCTTGGCTACTCAATGACACAGTGATGTGGCCATTTATCACCCTGTTTCGAATTTGCTTTTTCTGGGCAAAGTGATTGAGAGACCAGTGGTGGACCAACTCCAAGCCTTCTTGGATAATTTGTGCTCTGGACCCTTTTAAGTCTGGGTTGAGGCCAGGCTACGTGACAGAGATGGTGTTGGTGGCTTTAGTCTGAATGTGGATTTAATATGGTCATTCTTAAACATGACAAAGTTTAGTGCCTCAGCACATGTTAATTCAGCTCTGTCTCTTGTTTACTGAATACAGTGTATGTGTTTTCCTCTACTCTTTGCCTCCTAAAGAACCTGGGATTCTGAATGGCCTTCAGTTAGAGGTATCCCTTAACCAATTAGTGTTGCATTTCCAGAGGAGATCTAGTGCTGATTTACTGCCTTGACCTTGGAGGGACGCATGCCAGCTTTAAATGTTCTGCTGAGTTATCAAATTGGGGACAGTTTTAACCAAGTTTAGTGCCTGCTTCAGGTCTCTCCCTCTGTTAAGATTGCCTGCAAAGATCTAAATTTGGTACAATAACAAACTTTGGCACAGAACAATATAACTTTCTTCTTTTTTATTTTTTTCCAGTCATATAATCCAAAGAGAGGCTAAATGTAACGTGAAAACTTGCATTCATGTTGAATTGTGTCTGATCCAAATTTTAAATATTATCTCACCTGTTCTGTGGTTTTTCCATAGGTGAAATGACTGTCCATTAAACTGCTAGAAAGGTAGGAAGAACTTGACATTTCCATGCTTTCTTTGTTATGGAAACTAGTGAAAAGTCTGACTAGTGTTTGAAGAGGAATCCTTCTACCATGTTTTTCTTTGTTAGTTTTGCCCATAGACTTGGTTCCCTTCCAAGGTCACATTTTCATACTACATACTTGGTGAGAAATGCTTGTCATTGTTCTGACTTTTCAACTGCTGAGCTAAACGGGGAGTGGGCTTGGCTTGAACTTAACAGGGTTCGTACATGATTTGAGACCTGTGAGATGTTAAGAGGGTTCAAAGTCTTTCTGAAAGCACTTTTCTGTCACCTTATTAATCATATGTTCCATAAGAATAAACCTGATTGTTCAGAATATATGACAGCTGTGAAGAGCTTTAGCACTTACCACAGGCAGTAGGTCTACTTGATATGTGGCATTATGTTTGTGTTTGCATCTAATTTTTATAAGTGTGGCTGAAGGAGAGTATGAACATTTAACTTTTCAAGCCTACTTTGAGAACTTGTGTTTAGCTTTTCATCAATAGAGTAGAATCATTCAGAATAATCAGGCCCTTGCTCTGCAGGGAGCAATGTAAAAGCCATTCAGAGCATTTTGTGTCTCCTTTGTTTTAGCTTGAATCTATTATGAACAAATCATGGACTTCACTCATATTTGCATTTTATTGGTTCCCAGAAGAGAAATCAAAATGTACTGCAGTCTTTCTTGTTAAGTCCTGGTATAGACAAGCAGATGTTATTTGACTGCTCTCTCTCTCTCTCTCATATTTCCCACCTATAGGCTCAGCCTTGGAGGAAATGTGTTGCCTGTATATTCACATAAAGATCTATAGTTTGAGTTGCTTGCATATTGTTGATTTGGATACCCAGATAAACCTTAACACAACATAACTTGAAATCACCATAATCTTCATATTGCAAACTTTCACCTTAGCCACAATTCAATCTTGAGCTGGCCATATTTAACTCCACAGTGTTTTAAATGAGTGTCCTTAGTTATGGCTCTTTTCACCACATAGAATAAATGTCAGATGTTTGAGAGCCATAAAACGTGAACAAATATTACATACATGTTTTTATTGGAAAATATGCGAATTTGCTTTTTATTAACATTAAATGAGTGCCAGAAATAAAAACCAAAGGGGTAAAACAGATATCAATAATGATATTTATTTGTCCAACGATATTTGTCCGAGAGAGAGAGAGAGAGGTGGAAAGAAAGTATGAAATAGGTTGAAAGAAAGAGAGAGAAACAAAGAAAGCAAATAGATGAGAAGGGAGGGGAAGGGAGGGAAGGAGAAAAAGAAAAAGACAAAGGTGGGAAGAAAGCAAACAGGTGGAGGAGGGAGGGAGGGGAGAAAGAGAGAGAGAGAAACAAAGAAAGCAAATAGATGGGGGATGGAGGGGCAGAAAGGAAGGAAGAGAGAGAAAGAAAAGTGAAAAGAAAGAAAGAAGGAGAAAGAGAAAGAGAAAGAGAAAAAGAAACAAAGAAAGCAAATGGAGGGAGGGAGGGGGAGGGAGGAAGGAAAAGAGAGAGAGAGAGAAAGAAAGAAAGAAAGCAAATAGATGAGGGAAGGAAGGAAGGGGAAAAGAGAGAAAAAGAGAGAGAGGTGGAAAGAAAGCAAATAAATGGAGAGGGAGGGCGAGGTGGAAAGAAAGCAACTTTAACTTTAAATGTGTTCTCCAACCCCCACCCCCACCCATGCCAGCCGGTTTGGCTTGGAGAAGGGATTTAAAGAGACAAATGCCTTCTCTAAGCCAAGCCAGTCAGCCAGTGTAGCAGTGTGGTGGGGCTTGGAGAATGCATTTAACTTTAGATGGGGAGGGAGGGAAGAAAGAGAGAGAGAGGTTGAAAGAAAGAAAGTGGAAAGAAAGCAAATAGATGGAGGTAGGAAGGGAGGGAGGGAAGGAAAGGTGGAAAGAATGCAACTTTAATTTTAAATGGGTTCTCCAAGCCCCATCCCCACCCCCACGCTGGCTGGCTTGGTGTGGAGAAGGGATTTAAAGAGACAAATACCTTCTCCAAGCTGGTTGGGGGGGGCTTTTTGAGAACACATTTAAAGTTGCTTTTTTTCTCTGCTCCCCCCACCTCAAGCCCACCTAGTGAGGGGAACACTGGCTGGGGAAGGGAAGACTGATTGGGGAGGCATTTATTTATTTATTTATATTTCATATTTATACCCCACCCTCCCCGCAAATGGCCTCCCCTTTGCTTCCCCAGCTGCCCTGCCAGGAGCTGCACAATATGTATGAGTCGCATGAGGCTCCTAAGCCGCAGTTTGGCTACCCCTGCTGTAGAAGATTATTTTTCCTCAATAGAAAGCACCTTCTCTTTTTCACTGTAAAACTGGCAACAACATCCTTGCCTATAAATAATTTTCCTATCAGGAATAATATCACAGAAATGGCTATATCTTGATTATTACGTTGTTGTAGGCACAAAGCAGATAAATTTTTGTGTAAACAATAAATATATGTAATAATAGGTTGGCAATAAATTTACTCTGGGATTACCTGGAATGCTATATATTTGCTACAACAAGTCAAATAAACCTGTGGTAGTTGCGCAAATTCTCCAGATTAGTCTAAATAAAAATAAAATAATCATAATTACTAGAGTTGAAAGTTAATACGATTCAGAATTAATTTAGCCTAGAAGTAATTTCCAAAAGATATTTAAATAGGCAACAGACCTGGTATCAAATGTCCCATTCATCAGTGATGTGTGTCAGTCACTTCCATCAAGTGAAATAGTCAAATCACAAACTGCTGAGATTACAATCCTGTATAGTGGACCCAGGGATGATGCAATCACCTCCATATATTGCACCATGCTCTTAGCCAAGAAAGGGATTACAAGTTGGGAGGGGCAGATGAACAGGTGAACATTTTTTCAATACTTACCTATTGTAAAGTTGGAGTCATACATTTCGTTATCTATCTGTCTATCTGTCTGTCTGTCTGTCTGTCTGCCATCTATCTAAGAACATAATACTTTCAAAAAATATTGTAAAATACATCAACCCACTCCATAAAGCAGACTATTTTAAAAGTGTTATAAAATGCAAGCATGAGTGTTCTAAAATGATTATTTTCTAGAATAAAGGATAGAAGTATTTTTTTGCTCCAAACCAATGATCAGTGCCAAAAATCAATGAAAAGCAAAACTGAGCAATTCTTTGCCTTGATGACCATCAACTAGCCTTAGCATGAGGCAGTAGAATAAATCGTTTGTAAAAGATTAATAAAGGATACCTGCCAGTCAGCTATGTGAGTACTTGACTCAGCTGAAATCCATACATAGGATGTTTAATTGTGGGGCAGGAGACAGCAATAATAGATTTTTAAAAGAAAAAATATATACTATTTGGAAAATTGAGTGTGGTGTACCATTTTTTGAAAGATACATGTGGGGTAGTAGTTAGAGTGTTGATCTTGCTAAACCTGGCTTCAAATCACTGCTTTGTCATCAATCTCACTGGGTGAGCTACTAACCTACTCCAAAGGCTTATTGTGAGTACAGGAGAAGTAGTTTAGATATATTATATTAGCCAAAGATTCTTGAATAATAGTTGGGATTTTTTTTAAAAAAGCAACAGATTTACTGCCTTGTGTCAATATAATTCAGTGTGTAGAATTAATCTGCATTTTTCCATAGCATTAAGAAAAAAGCCATTTTCAGCCCATTTGGTTACTTTTTTTTCATGAACACAAAAGCCAAACTAGATTTACTATTAATGCTTAACATGTTCTCTAATATTCTGACTGCCACCATGTTTAATCAGGCAGTGCAGAATATTAGATACAAAAACTTATGAAAAGTACAGTGAACATCACATACATATAATGCAGTGGGCTGGTGCTGCTATAGAAACACAGAAGACTTAAATTGTGTTACCTTAGGCAAGTAACTCTTCTTCTTCTAGCCAGCCTCACACATTTGTTGTGAGGATGCAATGAGCAAAGACAACAATGTGTACCCCCAAGATCCTGAAAGGAAGAGGGAGTTGTGGTTTAACAAAAAATACAACACCCAAATAATACAACACCCAATTGGCAAAGCACAGTGTAAAACAGTGTTGCCCTGACCACTGTGTCTATATTTTGGGGCCCAGTCCCTACCTCTCTTTGTGCCATGTCCAGCCCATATGTCCTGCCCGGATAGCCCACCCTGGTCAGAGTCTCAATCAGAGGGAGTTTGTACAAGACAAAAAAGATTAGATAGGTTAAGAGAAAGGTAGCAGACCACATTTGTATGACTGAATGTTAATCAGGGCGTACAAGGACAAGCTAGGTTGGCTGCAGAAAGGTTCTGTCTTGGCAAAAAGGGACAAGTCTAGAGAGATGATCCAGTCATCACAGCCAGCAACATGGCTTCTATTCTAAAACATTTCAACCTAAAGTCCTGTTGTCTGGTCTCAATCTAACCAGAAAGAAAAGACTTTCAGTGATCTCAACCTGTAACTGAAGGAGGCTATTTCAAGAGCTGTGCTTTGTTGCGCAGCGCGTCTGCAACACCCCTTCAGAAGTTCCAGCCACTCCAGCCCCTTGCAGCCACTCCAGCCACTTTCAGCACCCCAGCTTTCCCAATTCTCACCAGCATTCACTCTGCTGCAACTCCTTATAGCAACCACACTTACACAGTCCTGTGGTAAACTATATACAGGATTTATTATTTACAGGATCAAAATGCTTCGCCAGAACCGTGGTACAAGAGAATGGACATACATCAGTACTGTACAATTCCATATATACATGTAGTGACCAATCAGCTTCATGCTGAGTCATTATGACTGACCTTACTTCAGTGCCAGCCATAACCAGTTTAGACCTGCACTACACAGCTACCAATTTGACAGATAGCTGTCAAATAGATCTTGCTGATCTTAGTGCTGGAGCTTAACACTGTCAACACTCCCCCTTAAGATTCAGCACACAAGATCATGTTAAGACTCCCCCTAAGAGTTAAGAACTTTGTTTCATCCAAACTCTTAGTGAACATGTCTGCAATATTTTCCTTAGATACACAATGTTGTAGAGTAACTAATTTCCTCTGAATAGTGTCTCTTACATTTTGGTATCTAATGTTGATGTGTCTGGATCTAGGCCGGATACCTTGGGAGTCTGCTAATAATTCAGCTGCTGTGTTATCACATTTTACAATCATAGGCATGCTACATTTCACATCAAAATCTGTTAGCAACTGCTGTAACCATTCTAGCTGAATAACACATTCATTGATGGCTGCAAATTCAGATTCACAGGTACTTGTTGACACAAAACATTGTTTTACAGACTTCCATATCACCAAAGATCCATTTACAAATATCACATAACCAGTTGTTGACTTGGCATCCTGATTAGTGCCCCAATTGGAATAACTGTAAGCTAGAACCTGTTGAGTATTGTTCCCTTTCAACACTAACTTACACTTCAAGGTTCCTTTTAGGTATCTTAGAACTCTTTTAGCAGCATTCCAGTCACGCTTACAAGGTTTGGCACTCTTTTGACAAAGAATATGAACTGCATGACTAATATCAGGGCGAGACCATGTTGCCAAATATGTTAAAGATCCTAACAGTGATTGATACAATCCCTTTTGGTCAAAACTTTCATCTTCTGGCTCCCTAGCATAACCAGTAGACATTGGAGTAGACACAGAGTTAGCATTGACCATGTTATATTTTTCCAACAACTGTATAATTTTGTTTTCTTGGCTTATCTCAAAATAACCATCAGTGTTTCTACTGATATCCATCCCAAGATAATGACTGATAGTACCTAGGTTTTTCATTTTGAAATATTGCTTTGTTGTTTGTTCAAACCATTGTAACTGTTCCACCTGTTTGTACATGAAACACAAATCATCAACAAAAACCATAAGGTAGCATTTGTTTCCACTGATTACCTTGCTGAACATACTGGGATCTGCAACACTCTGTTTAAACCCCGTGTTTGTTAGAGTTGTAGTAAGGCATAAGTTCCAGAGATGACCACTCTGCTTAAGACCATATAAACCCTTCTTCAATTTCAATACAAGGTTAGTATTCTTATCCACAAAACCTGGAATTTGTTGCATGTATAGTTGCTCATCCAAATCAGCATTCAGATAGGCGGATGTGAAG
The DNA here is from genome assembly GCA_029233225.1 of Lepidodactylus listeri. Lineage (NCBI taxonomy): Eukaryota > Metazoa > Chordata > Lepidosauria > Squamata > Gekkonidae > Lepidodactylus > Lepidodactylus listeri. Next base: position 73,342,883 of record JARCFY010000004.1, read on the forward strand.
TCAAAGTGTTGAACAAGCATCCCCTCTATTCCTGCCTTTGTCAGAGCCACATTCAAAGTATTGCTTTTTACAGTTGGTGCAAATGTCTCATCAAAATCTTCCCCAAACACTTGAGAAAATCCCTGAGCCACTAGTCTGGCTTTCCTTTGAGGCATCCCACCCTGCACAGGTTTCAGCTTATATAACCACCTGCACCCAATAAGCTTTTTCCCTTCTGGCAATTCAGACAATTCAAACACGTTATTTTCACACAAAGAATCATATTCAGTTTGCATAGCTTGCAACCAAGCTTGTTTTTCACCTTCAGGCAATTGAGTAACATCATTATAACATGAAGGTTCTTTTGCACAGACAAAGTTAGCCACTTGTGTCTCAAAACCATATATTTGTGGAGGAATCCCTTTGTTACTTCTCTCAGACCTTCTAGGTGTACTAGGTTCAGACTTAATACCACCTGAAGCAATGGGTTGAGAAGAAACACTAGGTTCAGGACTAGAAACATTTTGTGAATCACCTGTTATTGGCAACACTGCCTGGTCTGGTAATGAGTTAGCATGTATTCTGTGCCAATTCCTGCCTTCAGTGAAACTGGCAGACCTGCTAAAACTGACTTGGTGATGATCATTTGAGAACCTATATGCTTTCATACCAGATTGACATCCTAAGAAAGTCATTTGTTTTGATCTAGTACCACCTTTCCTGCGCTGATTCAAAGGTATGTTCACCCACGCTTTGGAACCAAACACACGCAGATAATTTAGCTTTGGCATTTTCCCATAGAGCAATGCAAATGGAATATTGTCTATCACCCTTGACCAGGTTCTATTAGACACATACACAGCATATTTTAAACTTTCAGCCCAAAACTGTTTAGGTAACTGAGCATCAGCAAGCATTGCATACATGATGGTTTGTAAAGTAGCATTTTTTCTTTCTGCCACACCATTTTCCTGTGGAGTGGCCACATTTGCTACACGGTGCTTTACCCCTAACTTGAGTAACCATTGTTTCATTTTGTTTGACATGAACTCTGCTCCCATGTCAGACTGCAGTTATTTGAAATCACCTAATTGATTTTTGACCTTTTTTGTACCAATATTTCAGAGTTTCAAATGTATCAGATTTGTTTTTCAGAATATATGCCCAAGAATATTTTGAAAAATCACCAGTGATCACCAGTGCATACCTGTTGTCAGATATACTGGGTGGAAAGGGTCCCAAAAGATCTACATGCACCAATTCTAAAGCATGAGTAGACTCCCTCTCACTGCTGCGAGCTACAGGGAAAGCTTGTGATTTGACCTGCTTGCAAACCTGACAGTCTAGGAACATATTACAATCATTTATCCCTTCTCTACCTGTCAAAGCAAGAGTTTTGTTAATAGCATGAAAAGAGGCATGTCCAAGCCGGCGATGTAACAAGTGTAAGCATGAGTTATGAGGAATTTTGTTACCCGGCACACTAGCTGTTGCTGCCGTAACAGAGTTATCTAATACATACACTCCATTTCTCAAACTTGCTTTTGCCACTTCCCTCCCACCTTTCTTAATAACACACAGTTCCTTTCCAAAAGTTACTTCAAACTTAGCATGGTCCAGTGCCAAGACACTAAGCAGATTGCTCTCGAGCGTGGGTACACAGAGCACATTTTGAAAGGTGTGATTAAGAACTGATAAAGTTAGTTCACCTCTGGAAGTCACATCTGCTGTATGACCATCAGCCAGACTCACATGACGTTGCAGAGCCTCCTGTAGATTCCTTAACATTTCAGGGCTTTTGCAGATTATATGGCTAGCCCCACTGTCAAGAATCCATGCCTGGTTTTCTGTGTCACCTGTAACAACAAGAGATGCATTGGGACGGCCTGACAACATGTCTGAGCGCCCAATATTTTTTATCTTCTTTTGCTGTGATGGACAGGATTTCTTTAGATGGGAAGTTGAACCACAGACGAAACATTTCCTTACACGCAGAGCCTTGACCGGTTCCTCACGTTCAATCCTCACATCCCTCCTGCTGCTGCCAGCTGACTCCACCGTCTGGGCTCGCTGCACGGCTACTGAGGAATGTTGAGACTTTAGTTTCGCTTCATAGTCTAAAGCACGACCTATGATCAACTGCAGAGTTAACTGATCAGGCTGCAGTCCTTCGAGTGAAGTAATTAAAGTGTCAAACGCAGGAGATAAGGAACTCAAAAGCAAATAACATCTGTCTTCAGCAGAAATCACCTTGCCGCGTTGTTCCAACTGCTGATAAAGCTGAGTCAAAGCATTTACATGCTCCCTAATTGATTCATTAGGCCCTTGGATTTTTCTGTACAAGCGACGAGTCAGAGACATTATTGTGCCAGCAGATTTTTGCACATAAACTTGTTTAAGTGAGTCCCATGCTTCTTTAGCGTTGACAGAGGATGAAATATGAATTAATTGGTCGTCACTTACTGCCAAAACGATGCTTGCCAGCGCCCGCTCGACCTTTGGCACGTCTCCCACTGGAACTGGATCCGGAGGGTCATTAACATACAGCCAGAGGCCCTCTCTGATAAGATAGTGTTTCATCCGAAACACCCACGTATCATAGTTTGTGGAAGTCAGCTTGTCCACCACCTGGGTAGTCGGCACAAGAGCCATAATTTCTCTCCGCTCCCTCGACACTCACAAGCTGGATCTGTTATCTCCACTCTCGGCGTGTCACACCGCTGCCAAGGCTTCTCCGGGCAAGTCACACTCCCCCACTCCTGGAAGAAGTCAGCAACCGTCCTCCCGCAGCTACACAGCTGGACACACACTCTAAGCACGGCTCACCGGCGTTTGCAGAATGCAGAGCTGGTTCTCCACCGAACTGGGTCTCCTTCAGGCTGGGCTGAATCTCCAGCAGGCTGGGCAGGCTAGGCTCTCCGTCAGGCTGGGCTCCGTCAGGCTGGGCCCATAACCCTGTTGCGCAGCGCATCTGCAACACCCCTTCAGAAGTTCCAGCCACTCCAGCCCCTTGCAGCCACTCCAGCCACTTTCAGCACCCCAGCTTTCCCAATTCTCACCAGCATTCACTCTGCTGCAACTCCTTATAGCAACCACACTTACACAGTCCTGTGGTAAACTATATACAGGATTTATTATTTACAGGATCAAAATGCTTCGCCAGAACCGTGGTACAAGAGAATGGACATACATCAGTACTGTACAATTCCATATATACATGTAGTGACCAATCAGCTTCATGCTGAGTCATTATGACTGACCTTACTTCAGTGCCAGCCATAACCAGTTTAGACCTGCACTACACAGCTACCAATTTGACAGATAGCTGTCAAATAGATCTTGCTGATCTTAGTGCTGGAGCTTAACACTGTCAACATGCTTCTCATACTTTCTCTGCGCATCAAACTTTCCTATTTCCCTCCCTCTCAGCTAATCCAGAAGCTTACTTCATGATGAATGAATGAAAACATTTCTCATCCCATCACTGGTGGATCTGTGATCCATAAAAGATGGACTGGGAGAGGACTCTTGTCCTTCTGTAACTAGGACTTTTGTAGGACTTAGCATGCATGCTGGAGAACTTAAACATTATGCTTTGTCTCATTCTGTTCTCTAAATACTTGATTCTGTAGGTGGACTTTTCAGGTACACTTGACAATGATAAATGAAGTGATTTCTCATTTCTTAATGTCAAAAGAATGCTTTGTGCTTTGTTGTGATTGTGTCAAGGGAAAGGTTGCAATGGACAAAGAATGAGCAGAACTGAGCAAGTTAACATTTTCAGAACAACACGTTATTGACTTTCCTTTGAATCATTTATGGCAGCATTTTTCCACTTTCAAGTCCAAAAATACCCTCCGGAGAAATATGCTTTCATATACAGAAAAGCCAGTCATAGTTTTAAAAAATAAAATTGTGGTATATCTAAACTACTTGCATGCAAAATGCTTCACAAAAATCAGATAAGACTGAATAAAAGTAGACAATTACAGTTAAGCTTATTTTCTTTCCTTTGTGGGCATGTGCGTGTGTTTCTGAATGTTGTTGTTATGGGCCTTTTGATTTAGCTCATTTTCGTTGTTATGTGATACATTCAAAAACAGGCATAAATTTTAACAATAACAATTCTTTTTAATTTTGTTGGAATGCATGAGGGAAAGTGTCAAAAACTGGATTTTTGAAATCAGAACAGTATTCTCATGGAATTCATTAACAACCCTAATTGAAAGTTCACTCTAATTTTGCAAACTTGATCCACTGAGTTCCATTGGAATGCCTCAGAGATGCCTTAGCAGCCTTGTGGCACCTCACTGACTATTATCATATTGTGGCATAAGCTTTCAGTAGCCAGAGGAAACACCCTCGGGTGTATGTGGGTTATACTCAAAGAAAGAAATATGGGACAAACTTTCAAGAAATATGGAATGAAGCCTCTACTTCCAGTCAGAGAAGAAAGAGCTAAGCTGTATAAGTGTCCCTGAATTTTGTCCTAAATGATAATCACACAAGTACAGAATAATGATGTATATGGTGCCCACAAACACACAGGAATAGCTTGGAACAGTTCCATTCTTAACATAATCTTGTTTTCCTCAGTTACATGATTACATCTTTGCTTTCAACAGCAAAACTATACAACGTGGAAGACTGATGCGCATCCTTAAGCAGCTGTGTAGATGTGCCCAGGAACCCTAACTTGGTCACAGCTCCCAATGCATATACCCATATGCTAGGATTGTATGCCCATCATTCACACTTTGTGTATTTGCTCCAGGAGATGATGACTATATTTGCCATATGGAATGTTAAGTTAGGATTAGTAAAGCCTTATAGATAACCCCAGTGAGTAAAGTAAGGAATATTTTAGAACTATTCCTAATAATAAATATATCATAAAAAGAAATGAAATATAGTTCTCTACACATTATACTGAAAAGTTGTTTTTAGTAAATAATTCCACACACCTAAATTTTCAAGGTAATTAGGACCCTGTGTTTTTCTGGTAGTAAGTCAAGGGCTATGTCTGCATAAGACTTTCTCCCTTACCTGGGGTTTACAGCAGTGATCATTGATGATGCTCTGATATCTTAGGATACAATTACAATGCATTTCTCCTGTGAGAAACATTCCTGTGAAAGACTGCTGGTGATTAAGTGGACTTGTTATTATCATGTGACGAATACTTAGTACATAGAAGATATACACCCTTTGCAATCTTGAAAAGTCAATAGTCAAACATGAAAGGATCTGAATACTAACAGTTTTCCTTAGTGACAGAAAAAAAATCTCATATTTATTTCAAATGGTAACTCCTCATTGCCTCCATAAATTATTTAACCTCTCTTCCAGGATTTTAGGAGTACTGTAAAATATCATATCCTAAATCATCCTATATAAGAAAAAATACCTTAGAATAGCGATTTACACTGATATGGTAAAAGTGTCTGACCAACATGGTAAAACAGAGCAAATAAACTTTTTTGTCTCAAGTGATGAAAAAATGCCTGTTGGTTATACTGACTATATAATTCTAGTATAGTTCTATCTATATTTGCTTCCGTTTTGCTTCTATGGCTTAAGACCAGCATACCTAAAGGACCACTTATTCTCATATAAAGAAGAAGTACCCCACTTTTCTCTATCTCAAGGAGTCTCAAAGTGGCTTACAATCACCGTCCCTGCCTCTCCCCACAACAGACACCTGTTGAGAGGTGAGGCTAAGAGAGTTCTGAGAGAAACTGTGACTGGCCCAAGGTTACCCAGCAGGCTTCATGTGGAGGAGTTGGGAATCAAACCCAGGCCAAGGACAGACTGGCAGTCTGGCCCGCTCTGCCTCCGCTTCAAAAGCGGAGGCAGAGCGGCTGTTCAGACTGCTGCATCTACCCTGAGGAGGCGGCCTGGATGCATCATGTCCAGCGCCGCTCTCCTCCTGCAGCAGCCAGGCACCACTTAAAAGTGGTGTCCCAGCTGCTGCGATGCGCGTTCCACCCGCCTCTGGTGAGTGTGAACGCGCACCAGGAGGGGGAGCCGTGCGGCGTTCACACGCTGCCATAGGAAGCCGCCCGCAGTCTGAACGCTGCGGGCGGCTTCCTTCCGGTGGCGTGCGAATGCCGCGCGGTGGGGGCAATTCCCCCGCCTTATTCTGCTGTGCTGCGGAGGCACGACAGAATACTAGTCTGTCCTCGGCCCCAGTTCTCCAACTTAGAGCGTACTGCTCTTAACCACTACACCATGCTGGCTCTCTGTGAACCTACCCAACTACTCTCGTTATCTTTGGAGGCTAGAAAAGGGGCAACCTGAGAAAGGGCCTTCTCAGTCATGGTGCTGAAATTTTGGATCTCTCTCCTCAGGGAGATTATTGTCTTCTGCCCATTGGTAAAGCCTTTTTCTTCTGTTTGGTATTCCCTCACTCTCTGTCCTAGCTCTCCTCTCTGTCTGTTTTTCATATGTTTATATTTTATGTTTTTATGTGTTTATATTATGTTTTATTTAATTATTTTAAATATTCTATTTGTATTTTAAATTTTTGAAATGTTTTAATGTTTTGTTTGAAATGTTAATGTTTAAATGTTAAATGTTTGAAATGTTAATTTTTGTTTCCTTGGGTACCCTGAATTGGGTGGAAAGGCAGCAAAGAAATGTTTTCAGAAAGCAAACAAATAATCAAATATTTCTTTGTTTAAGTTGCAGTACACATTATTTAGGGGTGTTTATGAAAATTCTCCATTCCCTAGCTGTGACAATGATAGTTGTGCCATTCTTCCTTATTCCCCTTCACAAAGGGCCTCGAGAAGTTACTAGTTCTGTGGAAAATTTTCTCTGATGGTGGAGTTGAGCCCCCAAAGTTCTTTTTGTTTCTTCCCTGCCCCTCCACAGACCAAGGGAGTCTGGATTGACTGTTCCTGGGAGGTAAAGGAGGCACATTTCATCCATCTTTAATTATTGCGGCAGCTTCAGCTGTAGTAGGATCATCATTATTGTAGTGTAGGGGAGCCAAGGGTGATTTATCATCATAGCCTACAATAAATTGAGACACCTGCCTTCTGTTGGCTGGATAGGTGTTTACTATTTTGTCAGATTAAGAGGAAAGAGTGATGACAGTTATGTGTTGAGATTCTGAACAATTTTGGTTGTGCATACTCTAGCTTACTTATGGTAGTAGGAAGTGAAACACAGACGAGATAAATTGTTAGCCTGACTACTTTATTATATTATTAATATTGGGGGAATATTAGCTCTTAACAATCAGCAGTAGGCGTTAAGGACCATCACCTGTATGTATACAGAGTATACTGTGTGTATATAGAGGCTGGGCTTCTCTCGGACTCTCAAGAAACTGACACGGAGACCCAAATCAAAGTTAAAAAAAGGTTATTGTTTACTTTGTAAGAATAAAATGTTTCACACAAATGCTACACAATCATACACACAATTATACAGATCTAGGAAGTTAGGTAGAGTTAAAGAGACATTTGCATTAGCAGGTATATTGATGGTATCCGTTGGGGTGATATTTACCTACACAGGAGTCTGGTGAGGTTCTGCTGGAAAATGGGAGGATATTTCAGGAAAAAAGGGAGAGAGGAGCGTGAGTTCTGAACCTGCAGAAAACATGTGACGGATCCCAGTGGGGCACTCAAGGATCCGGGAGGGAGGAAGGAAGAGGGAAGGCAAGAGAACGCATAACTCTTAGGGCACTGTATTTATTTGGGGGTGTTATTGGGGGTTTGGCGAGGTCCAAAACCTCCCCTGGGAACGCCTATGAATAGTCCGTTCTGTGCCACTGGCCACTAAGAGGGTCCTATGGGGGTTGTCAATATTCAAATCTACCTGATGGTCAGGACAGGATGTCGACGTCATCTGCTGCAGGCATTATCTTCTAGATGAAAGTGGACCCCAGGCAGCACAACTAGTTCATCAGGAAGCATCCTGCTGTCTTCGCACCCCTGTGTGATGTTCTTTTGATGTGCCAAATGGGGGAAGTTGAAAGGAGGGGGAACTAAGCTTGTGTATGTGTATGGAGTTTATACCCTTATGGAGTCAGTGGGTATATGTCTCTAGCCATAAAGGATGACATGGCTCTTTGTGCATGTGAGTGTCTTTGTGCTTTGGGGAAACCTCCTGGCCTGGAGGTGGTAACCTCAGAAAAGGGTGCTTTCAATCGCCTCTGGAAGCGTTTGCAGTCATTTTCCCTCTGGTTACCCCATGCAACAGTTCATTTCACACAGTCAGCAACATAGTCTGCTTGTTTACTTGTATAGATCCCCATAAGAGTGCAGAAAGCATTGTGCTTACAGAATAAAGGGAAAAATTATGAAAAAGACATTTCTGAAAAGGGACTTAAAAGCTGAGAGGGACAGTCTTTTCTTGATGGAAAGAAAATTTATTTCCACTTGGGAGTTCAGCAGTATACTTCTTTACATCTTGAATTAGAAATATATTACTTTTTCTAAAGAATCTACTCAGTCTAAATCCACAATTGATTAGCAGAGCATAGCCTTTATTCTTTGAGTTTCATTTTATAGTTTTAGTTTGATATCTTTTTGGGATCCCTTTCCTCCAAAATGTATTCATTGTCACCTGGCATCCCTATCAGACCACTAGTTAGAAGTTAACCATATAAAACCAAGTGTAATTTATTTTATTTATGTTATTTATAGTCTGCCTTTATCACTGGGACTATCAAGGTGGTTGATTTATTTACAAAACTGGATTTTTGAACCACCCTCCCTTATAAAGGGCAGTGCACATCAGTAGAATATAATAAATACATAATCAAAACAATAAAAATACAATAAAAACACAATTAGCTTAAATAGATGAAACTCAGAATTTACAGTTGTGCCACTGTCTCATGGGGGAAGGCAGGGAGTGGGAGTGCCAGACAGATGGAACCATCGCTGTCCTCAACCAAACTCCTGGCAAAACATCTCTGCCTTACAGTCCCTGCCAAACTGCATAAGGTCCCACAGGGCATGGGTGTTGTTTGACAGAGAAGTCCACTAGGTTGAAGCCAGGGCGGAAAATGCCCTGGCTCTGGTTGAGGACAGCTGGATATCTCTTGAGTTGGAGACCACCAATAAGTTCTGCAATTTCAAAACATTATCACATTGAAAAGCCTTCTCCTTCTCAATTTTTTGTAGTCTTGAATCATGTTTACTGGTAGTCGCTTTCACCTCCAAGAGGTCCCGTTGCAGCTGTTCTGTTCATTTGCCAGATTCTTTCAGTTCATTTTGCATTAAATCCATCTTAGTGTTGAGAGCAGTCAGCTGGTCCACTAGTGGCCGCAGCAGTGTTGAAAACATTGAGCTCATCTCTGTGGTATCTCCCTTTGAACTCGGAGGACCGCTTCCTAATTTAGGGGAGGGTTTTGGCCGCCCCGTCATTATTGCAGCTTTGCTTTTGTTTACACTTAGATAAGAAGGGCCGTAAAAGAAGCAATCGTAGTCGCACTAATGTCTTTTGAAAGGTTTTTTCTCTGTGTATGCGATCCAGCCCTCCAGCATTTTCAAAACGCCTTTGTAGTTGCAGTAACGCCGTGGGAAAGTCTCATTTGCTTTGGTAAGGGGGGGGGGGAATGTGATCCTCCCTTTCCCTCCCTGTCGCTTTATTTATTGTTAGGTTTTACAACTCACGGTTTTCACCATTGCGTATCAGGAATGTTGATTGCTTCTCCGCAAGGCATTTTCTGCTGCTTCTTGGTCACGCTTACACAGCCCGAAGGCTTCCTCGGCAGGGGAACCTACGGGGGTGATGAGGGGGGTCTCAATCTTGTGGTCGCCACCATCAAGAGAGTCTCCTCCTCATGCCACCCCAGGCAGAGCCCCTTCACTAGGGTCTCTGGGGGCTCGGAACCTGTCCAGAACCCCTTCTCCCTACCGGGCACAGATCACCTCTCCTGCATAAGCAGAGAGAGGCGTCCGCCATTGCGCACGTCTCTTCCGGAAGTTGGAGACCACCAATAAGTTCTTATCAGACAAGTGCAATGCTCTTCACGGGGTATACCAGGAGAACTGGTCCCGAAGATACATGAGTCCCAGACCATTAAGGACCTTAAAGGTTAACACAAAGACCTTGAGCCTGATCCAGTACTCCACTAGAAGCCAGTGCAGTTACAGTAGTCTAGTCTGGAGGTGACCATTGCATGGATTACTGTGGCTAGATAGGGCGAGACAGGTAAGGAGCCAGTTTGTAGAGCTTGTCTGTGAGGGTGACCAGTGCTGTCTCCACCCCATGACTGGGGGGAAAGCCAGACTGGAATGAGTCCAGGGATGCTGTATCTTCCAGGAAATTCTGGAGCTGTTATGTGACTGCTCTCTCAATTATCTTACCTTACCCAGAAATGAAAGATTTGAGAAAGATTACACACAATGAGTCAATACAATCAACAGGATGGGACATTTGATGAACAATGAAATTGTATTTGGGTTATAAAACCAACCAGAAATCTAAAAAACAGAACTGAAGCAAGGCTTCAGGCTATTCTACGAGGTGGGGGCCACAATGGAAAAGGCACATGTGCAGGCAGATGTTGATTTTGCCCATTTGCAGGTTGGCACCTGCAGAAGACCCTTCTTAGACAAGCAAAGCTATCTTGGCAAGTCAGGGACGTCTTATTTCCTTAGCCAGTTCAAAACAATTAAAAATATTTGCTACTCAGAGTGAATCCTTTTAAAATAGGATAGGTTATGAAAATCTAATGTGTCTCTTGTTTCTGTATCCTTCAGCACTTCTTAAAATATTGATTCAGTATAAAACCATTTCTACTCTTTTGGTAACACTGATGCCAACATTTTCTAAGTTTGCTTTCATTAATGTCACTCTAATATATGCCTGAGGTGATAAGTCTCCTTTGTTGCTGGGAAACAAAGAAACAATGTTCTATAAAACCCAGCATTTTAACAGTTTCTTTGGATACTCTCCTTTACCTTACAACCTTGCTTATAAGAAGAATCATCTTCTTGCTTGCTTAGGTGCTTCACATGGCTGGGATCCTGACTTCCGGCTTGAGCGAGTGGACGTCATGAGGCTGTGCTCTGTTTAGGGGCACTCTAATTTTAAATTATTTCATCTTATTTTGGTGTTTTCTGTTGGTATCAATTTATCTCTTGTGGTTTATCTAACCTGTATTTTATATATTTTTTGTTTTTGTTTCTCTTTCTATCCTTTCCCCCTTTCCTTTCTCAGGCTGTGTTATGGGAACTAGAGAGTAGGCTGAGCAGAGATTGGTGTTTTTGGCCTGTGTTTCCTGTTTCGTCTGCCTCACTCTGTTTTATATGCCTTACTCTGTTCGAGCTTGTATTATCTCAGGTTTAGTTTTATATCTGTTTGTGCTTTTAACTCTCTCCCTTCTCTGCTTCAGTGTTGGGAGGAGGAGAAGAATAGAGTATCATTTTAATTCTGTGTCTTCCATTATGGTTCTAACTTCATTTATCTTATTTTGTTTTATGTTCAGGTTCTGTAAACCTTTTTTTGTTGTTCTGTTTTGTCTTGTCACTGCTGTTGTTGATTTATTTATTTTTTGGTTTTGCCAGGCTATGTTCAGAATCTGCAGGAGGTGGTTGTAATAGCATTGGTTCCCTCTTGTTTTGCCCTTTCCTCCTAGGTTAACTAAGTATAGAGGTTTGAAAGGGGGGGGGGGTGATAGAAGGACACTGTTATTGTCAGTGACCATTTTTCCTTTTTTCTATAATGTACCTGAGGAGATAAGTGCTTAGTTATGTTGTTTAAATTATACATATATACTAGGAATAAGACCCATTGTGAAAATAAATACAATGGGGTCTAGAAAGAGTCTCTGGGTGGGTGCCCCAGCCTTGGGCACTCAGTGTCAATTTGCTGTGGAGACCTCAGCAAGGTATAATGACACAGAGTCCACAGTTTTTTCCAGAGGAACTGATCTCTGCCATCTGAAGAGCAGTTGTAATTCTGAGTGATCTCCATCCCTCCCCTGGAGATTGGCAACAATAGTTCTCGAGGAGGAAATGGCTGGTTTAAAGGGCGGAGTCTATGGCATTTTACCTGTCTGAGGTCTTACCCCTCCTCAAACCCCACACTCTCCAGGCTCCCCCCCTCAAATCTCCAGGAATTTCCCAACCTAGAGGTGGCAATCCTATCTCCTTCCAGCCAACCATCAATGTACTATTATCTGCCCCTCTGACTTTCAGTTTCCATCTCCCCCACTCCCTGCAGCCTCTAGGAAAAGTGCAGTCTTTCTCTGCAGTGGGGACCCAAGCAGGAGGGAAGCAACCTCAGCAGGATATAATCATACAGAGTCCACCTTGCAAAGCAGTCATTTTCTCCAGGGGAGTTGAGGTCTGCCATCTGGAGAGCAGTTTTAATTCTGAGTGATCTCCAGCCCTCACCTGGAGATTGGCCACAATGGTCTCCAGGATAAAATAACTGCTTTGGAGGGTGGGCTCTATGGCATTCTATTCAGCTGAGGCCTCTCCCCTCCCCAAACTCTGGCTTCTGTAGATTCTACCACAAAATATTCAGGAATTTCCCAACCTGGAGCTGGCAATGAGTTCCCCACCAAGGCCAAAGTAGGCCTGGAAAGGGCCTCCTGACTTTGTCCTTTTACTGCCAGAAACAATGTTCAATCACAGCAACCTTTAACATCCAATTCTAATTCATGCATAGGTCAAACTGATACCCTTGCAATGCTTGTTCAGCAAACTCTGCTTAGTTTGCTGAGCAAGCAAACTTGCTTGATAAAATTTATGAAAGACTGGAAAATATAACACAGATCTGTCAGAAGCAACTCTCTCTGTACGAATCCTTTCAAAAATAGTTAGAAAATCAAGTATCTGCCTCTGACAGTAATAAATGTGGTGAGAGATGCCACACTGGTTATGATTGCTCTAATAAGAGCAGATGTTTAATTACATCACTCCTTGAGAAGAGAGACCTGATGTTAGACCAACATTCTGTTATTTTGAATGTCTATCCCTATCAGGGTAAAATTATGAATTGGATCCTTAAATGAGAGCTAGGCAATTTCTTTATGACTTCATCCCATGTGAACCTAAAGCAGGTTGAGTGAGTGCCAGGTGTTGTTTGCTCTGACAGGATTTTACTCTCTTTCCACTCACCTAGAATACCATTGCTGCTTCATGGTGGTAACAAAGTCTTTCTGGGACCCTATGGTCAGGACTCTGAATCTGTATGAGAACTCTTCAAAGCTACCAACTTTAAGTAATAATTCAAGTCCTGGAGCTAGAAGGTTTAGGAAAAAAATGATAACCATTTAATTCCAACTGGAGAAGGCATGATTGAACAGAGATCACTGAGACATATTGCAGGGTCCCCAGACAGAGTGCACCTAACTACTCCTGGTGCCCCTGATCCCAAGCTGGAGATCCATGAGGGCTCAGGTGAAGTGGCACTGGATGGGATAGAAACTGACCTCTTCTCCTCCTTTAGCTCTCTTATACTCCACCTGAGCAGGATAAAATGATTAAAAGGTTTCACTATTTGCAGGTAAATTTGGAGAAATTAAGGCAGAAACCTAGCAGTGACAACGTGAATACTTCTGTCAATTTTTCCCCACCCCAATTCAGACAATGGAGTACTTTCAACTCATGGAATCACAGGAGTGCCAATGCAGGATTCCACACCCCCTTGAACCTGAGATTATAATCCAAAAGGGGAATGGCTGTGTTATAATAAATACTAGCACTGTTACAGAGATGCCTCAGCAATGACGAGAGAATTCTATTAAGCTGGTTACCTGCAATATTGAAGGGTGGGGGTTCAAATATAAATTCCAGGAATTGAATTTTTTTGATGAAAGCATCTTATTATTTTGCTCTAGGAAACTTGAGGCCTTGAAAGTTGCTCCCTTACAGGATACTCATCTTACTGTCTGAAAGCGCAAAAAGGGATGAGAGGGGGCACCTTCCAGCTGGCCTTGCCTGCTTGGTTTCCAGTGGGTTGCCCCTAAGAGACATTCAGATTTTTGAACTCTCACCTTTGGCACTTGCAGTGTACCTCAAGCTCCCAGAACTGTCTCTTGTTGTGTAGTGTCAATTTATCTTTCCCCTTTTTTCAAGCAATAATAGGATGAAAAATTGTTGGACTATTTTGGGGAACTTTTAAAGTTCTTTAAGTCGATCTTTCCCTAAGGCTAATTTAATAATTGCTGGGAATTTTAATGCCCGTATTGGCACTCAAGATGAGGATTGGTTACTGAAAGGAAAGATGCAAAATCTAGATCCCTTGGAGATAGGTTACTCCCTTTTTAAGACAGAAGTTCCAAAGACCGTAAAATCAACCAGTCAGGATTGAGTGTGCTGAATTTAATATTTTAGCACAATGTTGCAATGCTCTGTGGTAGAAGAGAAGTGGATAAATTCAGAGATTATACTTTCCCCCCCTCAAAGGTGTAGTTGATTGACTATTTTATTATTTCTCCAGCATTGCTCACTTTTGCCGATAATTTACAGGTGGGGCCTTATCTCGGCAGTGACCACCTGCCGGTTACATTCCCCTTGGTGGGCTTGTCAGGGGGATCATTCCCAGACCATCAGGCTGCCCTCTTGAGGGCCCAAAATACACCTACACTGGTCTGATGGAATGCAGATGTGGAAGGGAAAGTGGTTGCTCTTTTAGATTCTCTAGATTTTCTGAATTTTACCACACATCAGGATGTTTCTTTGGAATTCCTTTTGGGAATATTGGACAAGGTTGTGGGACTACTGAAACCAATCCTTTCTGGAGACCTAAGGGTGAATAAGAAACAACTTTTGCCTGGTAGCAGTAAGTGGTTGGATAATGAACGTCGATCTCTCAAACGTCAGATAACTCAAGCTCATCATAAACTGAAGCTCATCATAAAAATATAGCTCCTGAGTATATTTTGAGCTGAAAAAGCTAAAAAGGAAATTCAAGCAAGTAGTTAGAGATAAAAAATATGACGAAATCAGAAAGGGATGGAACTCTTTAATTCCTGCCTCTCAAAAAAAATTCATATTTTTTTTTTGGTCCTTGGTTTTCGGTGCTATGGGAGGAAAGAAGGGGATGGATTTCTGCATTTCTCCAGTTGTTTGGGGAGAATATTACTCTAATCCCTTTAATAGTCCACAAATGAATGAAGAATCTCTGCCAGAGCAAGGGATGCTCCCAACTTGGACTTGAGTTTCACCTGAGGAGATAGTGACATTAATCAAGAAACTAAAGCCAGAGAAAGTCCCTGGGCCCAACTTGGTCACATCTGAAGCCATTCATTCTGATACCGGATGGTGGGCCCAGTTTTTGGCATCTATTTTTACACTGATTAACAACTCAGGTAAAATGCCCAGATCCTGGCATCAAGCCATTATTGTACCAATTCACTGAAAAAGGGGACAAACTCAATCCAGCTAACTACTGACCGATTAGCCTTTTGTCGATGCTGGTGAAACCATTTATACCTACATCAGAAACTTGGATTTAGTCAGAACATGTTATTGGCCCTGAGCAGGCTGGATTCATGCGTGGTCACTCTACAATGGACCAGTGTGCAATCTCTACCACTTGGTGGAAAAATATTGCTTTTACTGACCTACAGGCAGCTTTGATTCTATATGAAGAAACCAGCTATAGAACACGTTGAGAACCACCTCCATTGACTGCACACTGCATACTGTTGTGGTTAATTAGAACAAGTTAGAACAAGTTAAACAATTTCGGTATTTGGGAATATTTTTTAAAAATTATTTTATTGATTTTTATCCCACTCTCCCGGCCTAGGCTGGCTCAGGGCAGCTTACAAACAGGATAAAAATTCTAATAATACATAAAACACACTTCATTGCTTACTACAATTTCTAATAGATAATACAATAATATAAAATAATATTAAAATCAACATAATATTAAAGTGCTAGCAATTTCACAGAGCTAGTTATTCCACATATTGCTGTTCGAATGACCAATGCAATAATTCACTATTTTTTTAAAGGAGTTCAGTATATACCTGCGGCACTCTCAGTGTATAACTCTAAATTGGGAGCTCAGTTGTTATATGGTGCCCCAATCTGGATTTCTGGTTGCCATGATCAGCTTAATATCTTTTCTTTTGAAGACTCACGGGAACTCCATGCTATGTGGCAGGAACTGTATTGAGAGCGGAACTAGGTGTGTACCCTCTAGAGGCAAGAGCCTTGGCCTCTGCTTTTAGATTTTGGCTTAAGCTAATTTTTACCTCATCAGGATTGGGTGGCTTTTTCTACTGAGGACGGATGCCTTTAAAACAACCTGGCAGAAATTGGTAACCTCCTGCCTGGATTGGCTGGGGATTTAATGATTGCCCCACTCTGACTTCTATTAGAAACTTGATTCTGAGAGACCTTTATGCTTTAGATGAGTTCAGTATCAGAATGTGAGCCCATAGAGTTTGTTCTCCTCTCTACTTGGGACTGGCATATCCGAAATTGAGCCACCTCAATTCAGACAATGGAGTATTTTCAACTCATGGAATCACAGGAGTGCCAATGCAGGATTCCACACCCCCTTGAACCTGAGATTATAATTCAAAAGGGGAATGGTTGTGTTATCCTAACACTGTTACAGAGATGCCTCAGCAATTACTAGGTGTTGTGTTTGTGTTCTTGAATTATGTTGCATTACCAACTATGGTTTACCTATGAAAGGGCTCTGGTATCCTAATGCTCCATTTCTCAATGGCTGACTAATAAAGACTCCCATTGGTGCTGAAGCCAATCTAGGTACCCAATCGCTGAGCCCTGCTTGGGTCCAATAACATCGCTTGTATATAGTTACAGTGTTGAAAGTTAGTTGTTGGAACCGTATAAATTAGAGTGCCGCTCTCATTGAACTGTCTTAGAGCTGAACAATGTAATGAATAAAAGCTTGTTTGTTGGATTCATTGCCTCTGCCTCAATACTTAATACTGGCGACGAGGATGGGATCCCAGTCCTAACCGAATGGCTGAAATCACTCTGTCTGCCCAGCTGAAATCACTAAGGGTGCCCAGAGCTAAATCACTATGGGCATGGCATCCAGGGGCCATATCGAACTGTTCAACCCAAAGGTTGGGAACTGGGAGTCATACCTCGATCATTTTGAATGCTACCTCGTAGCAAATCATATTGATGGAGGCGATGTCTGCTGCGCCACTTTTCTGAGTACATGTGGCCAGGCTGTATTCGACATTGCTCAAGATCTAGTTGCCCCCTCCAAGTTACTTGAGACCCCTCTTGGCATCATCAAGGCCCGGCTGACCGAGTACTTCACCCTGAAGATGTCGACTGCCACCCATTGACGCGCGTTCCATCAGTGGAACCAGAAGGAGGGCGAGTCTGTCATGGAGTACCTCACCGCACTGAGGCGGGCTGCTTGAGACTGTCACTTCACCAATCTGAAGTCTGTCCTTCTCTATTGGCTGCTGTGTGGCCTCCGAGATGAAAGCATTAAGCGGGCCCTACTCCTACCAAAGACTCTCTCATACGAATCGACCCTTGAAGAGGCCCTGAGAGTAGAGGCCGCCAACCTATCCCTCCGTGAGCTGCGATTTGGTCTCCAAAGCAACACGTCATGCCGCTCTGGTGCTGTACACCACAGCAGTACTGCTGATTCCGATGACGCCTGGGATGACCAATCAGACGTGTCTGATGATGGAGTCTACAATGAGAGGGCCAATCAGAAGCCGCGCAGCTATTGCAAAAGCCCACGTCACTCTCAAAAAAGCCCGCAAAGAAAATGCTGTGTCGGTTGCGGTGCTGCGCATGTGCGTAGAGACTGTCAGTTTCGCGATGCCATCTGTGATGTGTGTGGTAAGGTGGGCCACCTTGCCAAAGTCTGCCTTTTGTCACAAGGTCGTAATGCCCCAGAAGAGTTCCAGCATTCGCAAGGGTCTGTGAATGCCCCCAGTCGATTGTATCGCTCCAAGTCTTCATGATCGGTTGACCAAAGACCAAGGCACAGCAACAAAGCAAGTGTGTCTGAAGAGTACACCAACCACCTATATATCCACCAGGGGCTGCATCCGTGTCCGAAAATCAAAGCCACCATTTTCATCGTGGGACTGTCTTGTCAGATGGAAGTCGACTCTGGGTCTGCATTGTCCATCGTCTCATGGAGCACCTTCCAACAGGTCTTCCCACGGTTCTCTGCTCACCGCCTTCAGAGATGCATGCTGCAGCTGTTCAATTTCCCAAGGCACCAAGTTCCAGTTGTTGGTATCACCACAGTCCAGGTAAAATATAAAAAGTTCTCCAGCCGCCTGAACCTGCTCGTGGTGGAAGGTTGCTGCACAAGGCTTATAGGTTTGGACTGGTTCGCCGCCTTGGGCATTGATGTGGTTGGCGTGAATCACATCAATCAGCAGCCTTTTATGGACTTTGAGGCAGAGTTTCCTGAGGTGTTCAAAGCAGAGCTAGGCTGCTACAAGGGTCCCCCAGTTTCCTTCAACCTGGATCCTGCTGTTCAGCCACTCCGCCTCAAGCCCAGATGTTGCCCCATCACCTTCAAGCCCAAGATTGACGAGCATATCGATAAACTGTTGGCCCAAGGTATCCTTGAGCCAGTTCTCAATGCCAAGTGGGAGACACCCATCGTCACCCCTCTCAAGCCAATGGCTCCGTTCACCTGTGTGCCGATTATAAATGCACCATCAACAGGGCCCTGCAGCTGCACGCATACCCGGTTCCTGTGGTGAGTCACCTTCTAGCCTCGGTCTCTGGGGGCTGGGTGTTCACCAAGATCGACCTGGCCCAGGCATATCAGCAGTTGCCAGTGGACGCAGCCATGGCTGAGGCACAGACCATCGTAATGCACCATGGTGCATTTAAGGTGAACCGGCTGCAGTTCGGGGTAAGCGTCGCCCCCGGCATATTTCAAGAACTCATGAAGCACCTTCTTCGAGGCCTGCCCAGCGTCATGTCCTAATTTGATGATGTCTTAATAGCTGGAACCTCTGATCTTGAACTGGCTACTCGGGTGCGAGAGGTCCTTCAGTGGCTACAGGAGGTGGGCCTTCGACTCAAGAAGTAGAAATGTGAATTCTTCGTCCCTTCCATTCAATTTCTGGGCTACCTCCTAGATGCAGACGGCATCCACCCTGCTCCGGACAAGGTTGCCACGATCCGCAAGGCACCCCGCCCAAATCTAGAAAAGAGCTGTAGTCCTCTTTTGGGCTCCTGAATTTCTATCATACTTTTTTGCCCAACAAGGCAGCTCTTGCTGAACCACTCCATCATCTGCTTGACAAATTGGCTTCTTGGACATGGGGCCACCGAGAACACTCCTCCTTCCAAGCCATCAAAGATCTCCTTACCTCCGATGCTGTCCTCGTGCACTACAATGAAAAGAAGCCCCTTGTCTTAGCCTGTGATGCGTCGCCTTATGGACTCGAGGCCGTACTTAGCCGCTGGTTGCCATCCGGCCAGGAGGCCCCTATTACCTTCTATTCAAGGACTTTATCCGCTGCTGAGAGGAATTATGCCCAGATAGACCAAGAGGCATTGGCAATCGTCGCTGCTGTGAAGAAATTTCATGATTTCATATACGGGCGGGAATTTGAAATCATCACCGACCGCAAGCTGTTGCTTGGTATCTTCACAGCTAATCGTCAAACCCCGCAAATCCTGTCACCCCAGATTATGCAATGGGCAGTTCTCCTCTTCGCCTACTCTTGCCACCTGCTCGGCAAGACCATCGGGCATGCTGACGCCCTCAGCCGCCTGCCGCTTCCATTGCCAGGGCCACCCGGGGCTCCAATCCAAAAAGCATTGCTAATCGAAGAGCTGCCGCAGCCCTGCTTTCCATTGTCGACATAGTGTTCCACACCAGCCGGGATTGAATGCTCAGCCGTGTCTACAACCATGTATGGAGGGGATGGCCTTTGGGAACACTCGACGTCGAGTTCCAGCCATTCCTGTTGAGATTGTTGGAGCTGTCGGTAAACAAGGGCTGTCTGTTGTGGGGAAACCGAGTCATTGTCCCTCCCCCACTTTGCTAGTGGGTGCTGGATGCCTTACATGAAGGGCACCCGGGCATTGTTAAGATGAAGGCCATCGCCCGGAGTTATGTTTGGTGACCTGGCCTAGATCAGCAAATAGAGCGGCGGATCCGGATGTGTCAGCCATGTCAGGAATCGAGGCCAGCAGCTCTGGAGGTTCCCATCCATCTGAGGGAAAAGCCGAGGGGACCGTGGTCCCGCGTTCATGTGGACTTTGCTGGGCCTTTCCAGGGCTGAACGTTGCTAATTGTCATGGATACCTATTCCAAGTGGCTGGAGGTTCTTCCTGCTACCTCCATGACATCGGCCGTCGTCGCCCACTGCCTGGACTGTCTCTTCACCACCTTCGGCCTGCCGGACCTCCTCGTGTCTGATAACAGAACTCAATTCACATCAGCAGAGTTCCAGAAATTCCTGGACAAATGGGGCATCTGGCACATCACCTTGGTCTCGCTCCATCCCGAGACAAACGGCCAGGCAGAGTGGATGGTCTGAACGGTGAAGGATGCATTCCGAAGGTTGGGAGATGGGAATTTCCCAGCCAAGCTCGCTGGCTTCCTGTTACAGCAGCACTCCTCGCCGCACACTGCAACAGGGAAGTTGCTGGCAGAGCTGCTTATGAGCTGCCAGCTGTCAACTCACCTGAGCTGCCTTCACTTGGACCTGGCGTTGGACGTCCACTGCAACCCTATAGCTACAGGTTCCATGCGGTCCTTTGCACCAGGAGACACGGTGTATGCCCGGAACTATGGGGCAGGTCCGTACTGGGTCCTGGCAGTTATCCTGCACTTGACAGGCCCCATTTCATAGGAGATATGGGACGACACGGGGCAAGTCCGTCACCAGCACCTGGCCCAGCTGAGACACCAATGGCCCGCACAGGAGAATGGATTGCAATGCTCCCCAGTTCCTGAGCCAGACCAACAGTTGCAATGCCCCCCCGTTCTTGAACCGGATCCTCATTTGCAGTGCACACCAGTTCCCGAGGCCGGCCCGGGAGGTTTCCCTGCACGGTGAGACACCAGCGCCCAGGAGAACTGCCCAACAGAGAGCATTCCCATGCCATCTCCAGCCCGGGACTTTCACGAGGAACTGACTGCTGAATCTCTGCCTGTTCAAGTCGCGGTAGGCCCCCTATTGGAGCATGGGCATACCCCAGAACTTTCAGAGCTCCCGGACTTGTCAGACTGTTCTCACTTGAGTCCACCACCACAAGTCACACCAGCCCAAATGGAGTCCCTGAACTTTGCAGGTCGTTCTCCATTGGGTCCGCCTTTGCCACGCTGGTCCCAGTGAACCAGCCGACTGCCCCTGCACCTAAGGGACTTTGTTGTTTAACTTAGGAGGGAGGAGTGTTGTGTTTGTGTTCTTGAATTATGTTGCATTACCAACTATGGTTTACCTATGAAAAGGCTCTGGTATCCTAATGCTCCATTTCTCAATGGCTGACTAATAAAGACTCCTATTGGTGCTGAAGCCAATCTAGGTACCCAATCGCTGAGCCCTGCTTGGGTCCAATAACATCACTTGTATATAGTTACAGTGTTGAAAGTTAGTTGTTGGAACCATATAAATTAGAGTGCCACTCTCATAGAGCTATCTTAGAGCTGAACGATGTAATGAATAAAAGCCTGTTTGTTGGATTCATCGCCTCCACCTCAATACTTAATACTAGGTATGAATACTAGGTATGAATTGATATATAATGAAAACTATCTCTCATAGTACTCTTTTTATCATTTGCAGAAAACCTCATGCAAGATGAGAAGAGGTGATTTCAGTTTCCCCTTAAGTTTGCAACCACACTCTGCACTGTATCGTTGTCTAATGTCTTGGGTACCTTGACCATCAAATGATGTAAGAAATTGTGGAGGGAATGGAGAAAGGGGAGAAATCCATTCTCTAAACTTGTTCTATTCAT
This sequence comes from Lepidodactylus listeri, assembly GCA_029233225.1. Classification (NCBI taxonomy): domain Eukaryota; kingdom Metazoa; phylum Chordata; class Lepidosauria; order Squamata; family Gekkonidae; genus Lepidodactylus; species Lepidodactylus listeri. The sequence continues at coordinate 73,364,746 of JARCFY010000004.1, forward strand.
AGTACCCAACTTAAAATATCTTAAGATCCCTAAAAAGCAGAATGATTGGATTTTGTTATACACAATATTCTAAAAGGTGCATGAAAACCATGTTGTACCAAGCATATTTTCAGTATATCTATTGTGTTTCAGGCTGTGCAGTCCTTCTCTGGGAAAAATCTTGTTTGATATATAAATATTTACGAGATAGAACTTCATTCACTGTAACCACTGTAACCCATAAGAAACTATGAAAAAGAGACCAATATTTGTCTAAAATACATATTGCTTGAAACTTTTTACTAAATTCTTAAAAACAATTTGGGAAGCAAATATGTGATTCCTTATAAATAAATAAATACAAAGAACACAACAATGGCTTCCGTATCTCTGAGGATTAGATCACCAAACTGAGTCAGAAAAATAACCATTTTGAAACATTATGGTCCCTCTTCACATTTCTTTTTGTTTGTTTCTTCTCAGATTTTAATGAGTTTTAAAGCCAAAAGGGACTACTACAAGTTTCTAGTTTGACCTCCAGCACAGCACAGGTCACAGAACTGCCACTGAACCATGTCTGAAGGGAATCATTTTTTTCTCAAGTATATAAGCCTACACGTTCCAAGTCAACAATCTAACTGAAGTATGGCACTTTTGGATGCCACCTGTTTTATGCACCACACAACAGAAACAGTGTCAAATATAATTGGCCCTGTTTAACTGATGTAATTTTCATGCAGAAACAAGTTTCTGATCAGCACAGTAGATAATTATTTATCAGAAAATTCACAATTTCAATGCTTTTCAGTTTTTCATCAGATTATTTACAGAACCAACTATACAAATACATAATTTTAACCAAACATATTAATATTTTATTTTTAGCATCAATTTTTTTTTTAAAATCCAGCATGAATCTACCAAAAGTATAAAATGTAAATCATAATACTAAAATCTACTGTCATACTAAGATGTTTCTGAACACCTGAAAGGGCTATATTTAAAAAATCAACAGAAAATTCTACAAAATTGTATGACATGTTTCTTTAATAATAAGACTCCATATAATTTTGCATGAGCTGTACACTGAAAACTACACAATGTGGTTTCCTTTCAGTATTTAAACTGACTCAGACTAGTTCTTGCTAACTTCAGGTTGGAAATTCCTGGACATTTTGGGGTGGAGTCTGGGGAGGGCAGGGTTTGGTGAGGAACCTCAGTAAGGTATAATTACTTAGGGATAATAACACAGAACAGCCATTTTCTCCAGGAAAATTAATCATTGGAGATCAGTTATAACTCTAGGAGCTCTCTAGGCCCCACATGGAGGCTGACAACCCTAGGTCAGTTATAGCATTTTTAAGAACATAAGAGAAGCCAATGTTGGATCAGGCCAGTGGCCCATCCAGTCCAACACTCTGTCACACAGTGGCCAAAAATACTAGGTGCCATCAGGAGGTCCACCAGTGGGGCCAGGATACTAGGAGCCCTCCCAGTGCTGCTCCCCCCAAGCACCAAGACTACAGAGCATCACTTGCCCCAGACTAAGAGTTCCTGTCTATAGTAAAGGTAAAGGTTTCCCTTGCTTGAAAGCCAGTTTGGTGTAGTAGTTAAATGTGCGGATTCTAATCTGGGAGAACTGGGTTTGATTCCCCACTCCTCCACTTGCACCTGCTGGATGACCTTGGGCAAGCCATAGCTCTGTACCAGCAGTTCTCTCAAGGACAGTTATCTCAGAGCTCTCTCAGCCCCACCTACCTCACAGGGTGTCTGTTGTGTGGAGAGGAAGGGAAAGGAGTTTGTAAGCCACTCTGAGACTCCAAGTGAGTGAAGGGCGGGATATAAATCCAGTCTCTTCTCTTCTTCTCTTCTCTTGTGGCTAATAGCCACTGATGGACCTTTGCTCCATGTGTTTATCCAATTCCCTCTTGAAGCCATCCATGCTTGTAGCTGCCACCACCTCCTGTGGCAGTGAATTCCATGTGCTGATCACTCTTTGGGTGAAGAAGTACTTCCTTTTCTCTGCTCTAACCCAACTGCTCAGCAATTTTATCGAGTGCCCATGAGTACTTGTATCATGAAAAAGGGATAAAAGTACTTCTTTCTCTACCTTTTTGTTGTTGTTCAGTTGCACAGTTGAGTCTGACTCTTTGCAATCCCATGGACTACATCACACCAGGCCCTCCTGTCTTCAGTCGTGTTCTGGAGTTTGCTTAATTTCATGTTTGTTGCATCAATGACACCGTCTAACTATCTCATACTTTGCCGTCCTCTTCTTCTTTGACCTTCAATCTTTCCCAGCATCAGGGTCTTCTCCAGTGAGTGCTCCCTTCTCATTTGGTGGCCAAAGTATTTGAGCTTCAGCTTCAGTATCTGGCCTTCCAGGGAACAGTCAGGGTTGATTTCTTTTAGGACTGACTGATTTGATCTCCTTGCAGTCCAAGGGTCTCTCAAGAGTCTTCTCCAGCACCATAATTCAAAAGAATCTATTCTTCAGTGCTCGGCCTTCCTTATAGTCCAACTCTCGCAGCCATACATCACAACTGGGAATACCAGGGCTTTGACCATACAGACTTTTGTTGGCAGGGTGATGTCTCTACTTTTTGTTATACTGCCTAGGTTTGCCATCGCTTTTCTTCCGAGGAGCAGGCATCTTTTAATTTTATGGCTGCAGTCGCCATCTGCAGTGATCTTGGATCCCAGGAAGGTGAAGTCTGTCACTGCTTCCATGACTTCCCCTTCTATTTGCCAAGGAGTGATGGGACCGGATGCCATGATCTTAGTTTTTTTGATGTTGAGTTTCAAGCCAACTTTTGTGCTGTCCTCTCTTACCCTTAGCAAGAAGCTCTTGAGGTCCTCTTCACTTTCTGCCATTAGAGTGGTATCGTCTGCATATCTGAGGTTATTGATGTTTTCCCCAGCAATTTTAATTCCAGCTTGTGATTCATACAGGCTGGCATTTTGCATGATGTACTCTGCATATAAATTAAATAAGCAAGGTGACAATATACAGTCTTGTCGTACTCCTTTTCCTATGCTAAACCAATCAGTTGTTCCATATCCGGTTCTAACTGTCACTTCTTGACCCTTATACAGGATTCTCAAGAGACATGTGATGTGGTCTGGTACTCCCATCTCTTTAAGGACTTGCCATAGTTTGTTGTGATCCACATAATCAAAGGCTTTAGCATAGTCAATGAAGCAGAAGTAGATGTTTTCTGATACTCTCTTGCTTTCTCCATAATCCAGCGAATGTTGGCAATTTGATCTCTAGTATCTCTGTCTCTTTGAAACCCAGCTTGTACTTCTGGCAGTTCTCTATCCATGTACTGCTGAAGCCTAGCTTGTAGGATCTCATGTGAAATGAGCACCTAAAAGCCACAATATTGTTAAGCATTCCTTGGCATTGCCCTTCTTTGGAACTGGAATGTAAACTGACCTTTTCCAATCCTGTGGCTACTGTTGTGTTTTCCAAATTTGCTGGCAAATTGAGTGCAGCACTTTAACAGCATCAGCTCTATCACATGCAAAATCTTGTAAGCCTCTATCATGTCACCTCTCAGTCATTGTTCCTCCGGATTTTATATCTATCTATCTGTCTGTCTGTCTGTCTGTCTGATGAGATTTCATAACAAGAGCCATGAAGTCTGCAATCAGTAAATAAGTAGAGCAAGGATATTAGTCATTCCTGAAGAGATCTATCTGCAAACTGTTGAGTGTATCAGACTTCTGCTCACTCTGACCCAAACTAGAGGCTAACCAGTAGAAGTGCAGCCAAAGATGGGCTACAAAGTCTCAACTGTGGTTGCTATCCTCAGGTCACTACCCACACTTATATTCCTTTGGTGGTGGGAATTCCTGCTGTAATTCTTTTGAGCCTAATCTTTTGAGATTCTGCAGATTCAACAAGTTGGCCTGCTTCTGACTTACTATTAAGACTTTTCTTTTTAAGTTGGCTTTTGACCTCAAATGTGATGGAATTTCATAGGACTCTTATAATGTACCTGAAGTTAACATTATGCTGTTGATTTATTTTGTTTTTCACTCCTGAATGTTTTAACATTATTTTCCACTCATTTGAGCTGAAAAGTGAATTAGACATCTTCAGATAAATAAATGTAAACAAAAATGAAAAAAAAAACTCATTGCTTTCAGAAAATTCCATTCTGTATTCCAGGGCCAATATATGTGAATCACTGAGCTACAGGAAACTGACAGCTGCAGCTCTCAACATTTAACAAAGCAGTGTGTCAGTGATGCACTTTGGATAAAGCACCTAAAAGCTACTATGTTGTTAAGCATGCTGGAGCAAAGATAGATTTTTTTATAACAGGCTACTAAAATTATATTTCATATATATGTTTGTCTCCTTCAAGAGGTAAGATATTCAAGGTAACCATTATCAAATAGTTTTCCTTTGATGGAATCTTGTGGCAGCCTTGTAAAATCTTTGTTTTCTGAGAACATGTTCAGTTTAGGAAGAAATAGTAATACAGCAAGGCCAGGCAATACAAGTTCCAAGCAAAAAATCAATATAATCTAGAGTAGTTACCAATAGAAATATCTTAAAGTTATTATACTTTTGGTGGTTTATAAAGATTTTAATTATTACCTGATTTTTAATTATTACTGGATGAACAGGAAACACTCCTACATAAACTGTTGGGTGCCCTTAATGCTTCTTTTAGAAGCACAACTGTATGATATGCCCAACACATGTTGGCTCATGGGTGTGCAACCAGACTCTCAGTCAGACATACATCAGGAGAACTCATCTTAAAAAGCACCAGACTGCTTGACACCATGAGGGACTTCTGTGAGGAGAAAGAAAAAGCTTCCAGTTTCCCTCTCACCCATTGTTTCTGCTGGTGAAACCTGGGCAAGCGGAAAACTGGAAGTTCCCTCTTCCCCCTCACAGCTCTTCATTGCAGTATCAAGTGAACAAGCACTTTTTAAGGTGAGAGCAGATTCTGTGACTCCAAGAGAGATCTGGGTGTCAGAGGGAGCTACAGCAATGGTGGGGAACATGGGAAAACTATATGCCTTCCACACAGAGGTGGTAGGATAATGTCCAATGATGACACTGCCCAAGGGCGTAGACTTTCCAGTTTCCCAGGGGGGGGGGGCTGGAGCTGGGGCTGGGCCAGTGACATTACAGGCCATTGTCTCCATGGGAGGCTCAGCATGTCCTGGAAAAGTTGGGGGGGGGGGGGCTCCAGCTCCCCAGCCTCCCTGAAGTTGACACCTATGACACTGCCCACTATATGTAAGTAAAAAAGTTGTTCTGGAAATTGAACATGGTCACATTTAGAACAAATTTTGAGTCCAGGGGCACCTTTAAGACCAACAAAAGTTTATTCAAGGTATCAAAATATGTTTTACTGCTTCAGACCAACATGGCTGCCCAACTGGATATATAGTCTCATTTACTTTCAAAAGGAGGAAAAGGTTAAGAAAATGCAAATCAGAATGCTTAAAAGTTATTGAATGCCACAGTAATAGAAGTATAGTTAAAATGTGTATCACAGATTAGGAAAAGTACAACAAGACCCATGCTGCACTAGCATGGTTTCATGATCTCAGTGTTGTATTTGTAGCACACACCTTGTGTGGCTCTCCAGAAAATCCAGGTGGTTCAAAATGACTTGACCGTTGGTGGTAATTGATCATAGGGAGCATATCACTTCTGCAAAAAGTAACGAAATTGGCTCCTGACTTTTAAATCATTAAACAGGTTAGGGCCCGGATATCTCAGAGAATGTCTTTCCTATATGGCCTTTCCTGTGGCTTTGGTATTGCTTGATGCTTGGACTGTCCAGGAGGTAGGACACTCTGTGGCACTCCCTTGTCACAGGACTACTTCCCTAGACCAGTTCACTGGGTTTGCTCAGTTCTAGCTTTTAAGGGTTTAGAGCTTATTCTTCCACTGAAAATACAGAGAGAATTTGATGTTATTTGCTTTGTTACACTACTGGTTTCTGTTATATAAGTATTTGTTTTTCATTTTAAAATGTTATAGTACTGATAAAGATTTTTGTTTGTTTTTAATTGTTTTGTCCACCGTGAAGTGCAAATCTAAATGATTGTGTCATTAACTATTTTCTTGGCTGTTAACAGATTAATCAATGACTTTATAAATATGCCACCCTGCTATCAAATCACAGTTGATTTATGATGACTCCATGGGGTTTTCAAGGCAAGAGATGTTCAGAGGTGGTTTGCCATTGCCTGCCTCTGTGTCATGACCCCATTATTCCTTGGTGATCTCCCTTCCAAATATTGACGAGGGCTGACCCTGCTTAGCTTCCAAGATCTGGGCTAACTAGGGCTAACCAGATCAGGGCAAATATGCCCACAGATACCCCAAACTACTAAAGGAGAATTTCTGAGACTCTTAATGACTCTATATAAAGTAAGATAATGTACAATTTAGTAGATTAAAGTGATGGAAAATGGGATATTACATAAGATCAAGATGGCTTCAAAAATAAGCAAGGCAAAAAAAAAAATCCCCTCAGTATTTTGGAACCTCCTAGACTGAAGAACATATTGGCATTTAGTTCTGTTGAAGACAGTCTCAGTTGTTCCTGTACTTAAGAAGGCAACCCATAGTAGTTTCATCTGTGAATATCTGCTAGAAAACCTTTCACCCCACCCCGTAATTTAAATTCTGTTTCTGCATAACTTGGCATAGGGATAAAACCAACTTATTTATAAAGTCTGAATGGCAATAGACCCTACGAAACTTCTAGGTTCTTGATTAGAATAGGCTCACAAATTAATTACTTGGAGATTTTAACCTATGATTAATGCTTTTGTTGATTAGTCACTCTGTTTAATCATTTAGAGCTTGAAGGCCCAACATGTACTTCAAATCCCTGCATACTCAAAAGTATGCCAGCATTTTTCTGCTAGGCATCTGTTCGCAAGTATCCAAAGCAAGAAGTCTTTAAGAGGGGAAGCCAATCCTTTTTTTTTTTTTTTACTAGCGACTCCATCTGCAAAACATCCGATCGCTAGCAAAATCCAATAACTTCAATTAGATTTGCCAATTAAACAGAACTAACTGCTTCAGAGAAATGCACAAGTTATCTTGAATCCATTGACATCTCAATTTGGTTCCAAGAAGTAAAATATATTTCAATGGCACTACCATTTGAATTCTATAACCCCACAAACATTCCATTTGGATTTTGTATATCCCATTTTTCAACCACCACAGTGATGTATTCAAATAATGTAATTTTTTCAGTTGCAAGACTGTAAACCTTTCTAGTCAAAGGTATAAAATATTTTCAGTCACCAAAGTTCTTACTAACCATATTTTTTTGCTGTCAAGTCACAGCTGACTTATAGGGTGTGATCATACACACCTATTTGCCATGGAAGAGGGACGATTCATTGACGGCTCAAACTGGCACGATCACACCAGCACATCTGGGAGGCATCCCAGAACCGTCAGCAAGCCGGGGCAAACCAATTTGATCCATCAGAGAATTGGGGTAAAAAGCTACTAGTGAAAGTCCAGTATCAAACGGTTGCTGTGGACCACAGCCGGACTTTTCCGGTGTGATCGCGCCAGCGCGGAAGAGTGGCATTGCGGATAGTATAATCACACGCTATCCCGACACCACACTGTTTTTTTGTCCCCCTTCTGTGTGTGCATCATCAAAAACCCGTGGGAGGGAGAAGCAAGTCATCGATCCCCCCTCCTTCCTTCCAGCAAGGCATAGATCCCCCCTCCTTCCTTCCAGCGAGGCATCAATCCCCCTCCTTCCTTCCAGTGAGACATCGATCCCCCCTCCTTCCTTCCAGTGAGGCATTGATCCCCCCTCCTTCCTTCCAGCGAGGCATCAATCCCCCTCCTTCCTTCCAGTGAGACATCGATCCCCCCTCCTTCCTTCCAGTGAGGCATTGATCCCCCCTCCTTCCTTCCAGTGAGACATCGATCCCCCCTCCTTCCTTCCAGTGAGGCATTGATCCCCCCTCCTTCCTTCCAGCGAGGCATCAATCCCCCTCCTTCCTTCCAGTGAGACATCGATCCCCCCTCCTTCCTTCCAGCGAGGCATTGATCCCCCCTCCTTCCTTCCAGTGAGGCATAGATCCCCCCTCCTTCCTTCCAGTGAGGCATAGATCCCCCCTCCTTCCTTCCAGCGAGGCATCGATCCCCCCTCCTTCCTTCCAGCGAGGCATCAATCCCCCTCCTTCCTTCCAGTGAGACATCGATCCCCCCTCCTTCCTTCCAGTGAGGCATTGATCCCCCCTCCTTCCTTCCAGTGAGGCATAGATCCCCCCTCCTTCCTTCCAGCGAGGCATCAATCCCCCTCCTTCCTTCCAGTGAGACATCGATCCCCCCTCCTTCCTTCCAGTGAGGCATTGATCCCCCCTCCTTCCTTCCAGTGAGACATCGATCCCCCCTCCTTCCTTCCAGTGAGGCATTGATCCCCCCTCCTTCCTTCCAGCGAGGCATCGATCCCCCCTTCCTTCCAGCAAGGCATCAATCCCCCATTTAAGTGCCTTGGAAACCCACCACACACAAAACATCCCACTTGCCCGCGGTTGCATCTGATCATGCAGCGGCAGTTTGCCCCGGCAGGTTTACAGAGCTGTGTGATCGCACAACTGTGGGGCAAATTGCTCCAGGGCAAAAAGCCTCGATTTCCCTCTGGCTTATCTCGCTTGTGTGGAAGGGACCATAGTGACCCTATAGGGTTTTCAAGGCAAGAGATGCCTTGAAGAGTTTGCCATTGTCTACCTCTGCATAGTGACCCTGGACTTCCTTGGTGGTATCCTACCCAAGTACTAATCAGGGCTGACCATCCTTAGCTTCCAATAACTGACAATATTGTGCTACCCTGAAAAACTGAGTATTTATTGTGAATTTATATGGAATTCTAGTAAGAACTAAGTTATACTGAAGAAACACAAAAGCCCAAGCTAGACATTACACACAAATACTTGGAACAAACTCCCCCCCCCCCCTCACCAGGGCTGCCAAAAGGAGTGGACTGGGGCTGGTGGCAATTTTTTTTGTGGGGGGGGGGGGATTAAGTCAGCTGCAGGGCCCCTGAAGCCAACCTCATGCTGTATTTACAAAATGCATTTAATTTCCCCCCCTAATGCTCTTATGTTCTAAACAAACAAACAAAAAACTGCTTTTGTTGTCTTTCCCTATATTTGCCTCTTTTACACAGTTTTTTCCTCTTCCTTTGTCTTGCTGTCTTCCTTTCATGATCTGCTTTGTCTATCCCCACTTCTAATTTCTCTTCCTCCCACCTTACTTTTTTGTCTCAATTTCTTCTCATCCATCCTGGTTGGCAACTTAGAATACATTTAATAGTGGTATAGCAGCAAAGCTTTGTTAATATTATAAACAAAAGGGAGGAATTAATATTTCCCTATAAGCTACTGAAGTAGTAAAATAATGCTTTCCCCCTCTACATCCCCCCCCGTCAAGTCACAACTGACTTATGGAAGCCCAGCAAGAGATGTTCCGAGGCGGTTTGTCATTGCCTGCCTCTGTGTCATGACCCTGGTATTCTTTGGAGGTCTCCCATCCAGGAAAGATCAACCCTGCTTAGTTTTGGAGATCTGATGAAATCAAACTAGCCTGGGCTATCCAGGTCAGGGCTCTCCATCCTTTACATGCAGGATAATAAATATTAATCTGCCTGAGTGGTAACTAATGAGGAAGGGAAGTTAGAACTTATTTATTTATTTAATGTATTTATATCCTGCCTTTCTCCACAAGGGGAACTCAAAGCAGTTTTCCTCTCCTGTTTTATCCTCACAATAGACCTGTGAGGTAGGTTAGGCTGAAAGTGTGTGATAGGGGCTAGGTCACCCAGCAAGCTTCCGGCACGACTAGGGATTTGAACATGGGTTTCCCAGATCCTAGCCCAACACTTTAAACCACTATATAAGCTTAGCTTCCATTGCAAATAGTGGGGAATGGCTGGGTCTGGAAATAACCTGGGTCAGGGAATATTCTAATTCCTTTCATTTTTGGCTCTGGAACTCCTGTGATCATCTAGAAGCTGGTGGTCAATTCTGAGATTCCTAGTTTTATTTTCTGATGACTTATGCCTGCCACAAATGGACAGACAGATGGACATGCAGATCCTTTTATTATTATAGATGTGACCTAAGTGATTTGTTTTGTTATGATCTTTGCTTTGGATCAGGGTCTTATGGGAGAGGCAGACAGAATCTTTGTCTGGGGGCCTCTGGTGATTCCCGGCAGCACTGCCTCTCATACAACAACTTTGGAAGGGGTAGAGGGGAAAGAGCTGCTTATGTTTCTTTTTTATTTTAGCTCCAAATTGTGTTTAGAACCCCACAGAGAGAAAAAAGCTTGGGAGAAACTGTTAGAAGTGGGAACACAAAAGTTCACAAAAGCAGTAAAACAACCCCTTCCTCATTTGTATGGCCTTCCCAAACTTCCTTTTTTGTGAGAGGGGAAAAGGGACTCGGAAGTTCTCTGAACCACATTTGAATGTGATATCTAGTTGGATTCTAAAGAATTATACAGTTACACTGTCAGGAGCCAATATATAAGGCACAAAAGAATTAGGTCTAGTACTCTATTGCTCAAGATTTTTGCTTCTTTCTGCAGCGTCCTGTAGCCCCTGAAAGATGCTTCTGAGAACTGGGGGACCTTGGGGGTCATGAAGAATGCAGGAGGAAGGGGCAAGTGACCTGGCAGATTCCTACCAAATCTATGTGGAAGAAACACAGAGTTATCCCACATTGACTTCCACCTCTGCATCGCCTTCTGATCCCTGAAAAGATTACTCCTGAGGTCACAGGATCAGTGCAGAGGAACAGCCATGAGGAGTTTATATTTACTTCCTTCCTTGGTGACACTCAAAGCAGATCACATAATTAAAAGTAATACAATAGGAAGCATGTAAAACAATGTAACAAATACAGCATACCATGCAGACAACACAATAAAAACTAAATTACAATGTTAGAGAATGTACTGGAGAAACCCTGGCCGAGGACAGACTGTTGTTCTGCTGCGCTACAGGAGCGCAGCAGAACAAGCCGGGGCGAACTGCCCCACAGCGCAGTGTTCAGACGCCGCCGCAAGGAAGCCGCCCACAGTGTCCACACTGCGGGCGGCTTCTGGCGGCGGCGGCAGAACGCCGCGCGGCTCCGCCTGCCCGCGCGTGTTCACACCCACCGTAAGCAGGTGGAACATGCGTGCAGCCGCCAGGGCACCACTTGGAAGTGGTGCCCGGCTGCTATGGGAGGAGCATGCTGCTGGATGAGGTAAGTCTGGGGTGCCTCTGCGGGGCAGATGCAGCAGTCTGGATGCCCGCTCTGCCTCCACTTTTAAAGCGGAGGCAGAGCGGGCCAGACTGCCAGTCTGTCCTTAGCCCCTGTATAATATCTCTCCTTATTATATAGTTGAGTTTTCATGTGACTCTTTCCTCAACATTCCACAAGCTCCCACAACCTTTGACTCCCTGCCCTGTCACTCAGAAGCTGTCCCTATCCACTGGCTCTGAGTACTCGCATGTCATTGGCTGGGTGCTGGGTCTGCTCCTCTTCCCTGCCCTCTCCTTCAGCCACTGTGCCCTGTCAGAATTTTTGGCAGATTGTTAGCCTGATTGCTCTTTTATTTATTAATATTTGGGGGAATATTAGCTCTTAACAACATGCAGCAGGCATTGCGGATCTCCACTTGTGTCTACAGAGGCTGCGCTTCACCGAGACTTTCCAGGAACTGACACAAGACTCAAGTTAAGAGTTATAAAGATAAAGTGTTTACTATAAAAATGATAAAATATTCATAGGTAATATTACACAATCATACACACGTTTACACAGATCTAAGAAATTAGGTAGAATTACAGAGACGTTTGCATGAGCAGGAGAATTGATGGTGTCCGTCGGGGGTGATAGGAATCTAGCGGAGTCCGTCTGGAAAAAGCGGGGAAAGTATCTTCGGACAAAGGATTGTGGTTCTGGACCAGCAGAGGCCACGTGGTGGATCCAAGTGGTGCACCCAAGGATCCGTGAGGGAGGGAGGAAGAACAAGCAGGAACGGGGAGGAAAATCTCTCTAACTTGTGACTCTTGGGGAGCAGTATTTATTGGGGGGTGTTCCTGGGAGGTTGGCAAGGTATGAGACCTTCCCAGGAATGCCTATAGATGGTCCATTCTCTGTCCCTAGCCACTAAGAGGGTCCTATGGGAGTGGTCAATATTTAGATCTACCTGATGGTCAGGACAGGATGTTGACGTCAGCTGCATCTGGCATGGTCTTCTAGATGAAAGGGGTCCCAGGCGGCAGAACTGGTCCATCAGGAAGCATCCCGCTGCTTTCACAACCTTGTGTGAAGTCCTTTGATGTGCCAAATGGAGGGGGGAAGTTGCGGGAGGGGGTTCAAGCCTGTGTATATGTATGGAGTTCGCACTTTCGTGGAGTTAGTGGCATGTGTCTCTAGCCCAGCCATTCTCAACCTGGGGGTCGGGACCCCTTTTGGGGTCGAACAAGCATTTCACAGGGGTCGCCGGCTGGCATCCGAGCCCCTCCCCTTCCCACCCCTCCCTCACCAAAAGCTCTGCTCCGCTCACCCAGAAGTCCGAGCAGAGCATGCCGTAGCTTTCCTACAGAGTGGGGGGTGGGGGTGGGGTTTCAGAGTCCTCTGTCTAAAAGTTTTGCTTCTCCAGGTTGCACAACTTCTGCGTCTTCTGGTAAGCTTTTGTGTTGTAAATGTAGAAATCCTTGGGGAACAAGGTGAGATCCCTCCTCCGGTGGCCACCCCCCTTCTTTTTATTTTCAACACCAAAGTAGAAAAAAAGGAGGGGTGTGTGTGTGTGTGTGTGTGTGTGTGTGTGTGTGGACAGGGAGAGAAAGAGAGAGGAGTAGAAAAAACTGTGGATTAAAAACAATATATATCTTTAATCAGGCTTCTTACTATTTTCAGTGCCCAAAAAGTTGAAGCAAAAATGTGGCTTCCGTTTCGCCCTCCTGCTCCAAGAGCAAAGTTTGATTCCAACCCAGCTCTCCTCTCCCCCCACAGTCCTTTTTGAATTTCTCCAGCTTTTCCATTCTTTGTTACTTCTTAGCTTTTATTTTTAAAAAGAAAGAAATCATTTTTTTTCTGTTTCTGACTGCTCATGCCAGAAAGAGATGTACTAAAAGGACAGGATTGCCCATTGGAAACAATGGGAAACACTTGAAGGCCCATTGGAAATAATGGGAGCTAGGAATGCCAATTGATTTGCATGGGCTCCACTGAAATACATTATAGTACAAGTAGAATTGCAAAGAAAATGTGGAATGGATTTTCCATTAGGGTCTCTGGACCCATATAGACTACTCTGGGACAGGAATGACAGGCCCCAGCTTGGAATGATAGCCCCAGGGGGTAGCAGAAGCCTTCTGGGACTGGAATGACAGGCCCCAGAGTGGAATGACAGGGCCTGGAGGTAACAGGAGAGTTCTGGGACTGGAATGAGAGACCGCGAGAGTGGAATGACAGCCACTGGGGGTAGCAGGAGTATTCTGGGAATGGAATGACAGGCCCCAGAGTGGAATGACAGCCCCTGGGGGTAGCAGGAGTGTTCTGTGACTAGAATGAGAGACCACGAGAGTGGAATGACAGCCACTGGGGGTAGCAGGACTGTTCTGTGACTAGAACAAGAGACCATGAGAGTGGAATGACAGCCCCTGGGGGCAGCAGGAGTATTCTGGGAATGGAATGACAGGCCCCAGAGTGGAATGACAGCCACTGGGGGTAGCAGGAGTGTTCTGTGACTAGAATGAGAGACCACGAGAGTGGAATGACAGCCACTGGGGGTAGCAGGAGAGCCCAGGAAAAGTGGCAAAAGCCGCCTCCGCCCCACCTACCTTCCTTCCCCCCCCCTCCCCCCTTTCTCTCTCTCTGTCTCTCTCTCTTCTCCTTTTCTCTCTCTTCCCCCTTTCTCTCTCTCTCTCTCCCCACTACCTGCAACAGCCTCTCCCCCCCCACCTACCTTCATTTTCTCATGGCATCTTCTGTTGAAGAAAAGTAAGTCTGAAGCCTTAGTGTTCGTTGTGTCTTGTTGGAAATAGCTAGCAAATATATGTGTGTCTAAAGTCTGTATTAAAGTTCTTTGGTGCTAACTGCCATGCAAGAGAAAACATCTGAAAAAGTAGCTTCATTGTTGTGTGTGTTGGCAGAATTTTATGGTTGGGGGTCACCATAACATGAGGAACTGTATTAAAGGGTCACAGCATTAGAAAGGTTGAGAACCACTGCTCTAGCCAAACAGCTTCACATAGCTTTGTGTATGTGAGAGTGTCTTTGTGCTTTGTGACAATCTCCAGGCTGGAGGTGGTAACCTCAGAAAATGGTGCTTTAAACCTTTGTTGGAGGCATCTGCTACCATCTTCCCACTGTGCACTATTTTAACCCATGTAACTGGCAGCATAGTCCATTCACTGCTCTCATAGATCACCAGAAAAGTCCAAAAGAATGTTGCTCAGGCTTACAGGATGGCTTTTGCACTTGACGAAGACACTTCTCCTGCTTGCCTCCTGTGTGGGACTAACTATTCCCTCAGTGGCTGTTGGTAGGTGTAATGAAATGGCAATTACCTGTGTATGTAAGATGGCTGCTGTCTGTGGTAAAATGTTCTCCCATAGGGGCCTGCAGGGGTATCACTCACTGGGTTGAATGGGGCTTCCTCATCTGCTGGCTTACAGTTCCCAGCTGCCCCGAGGCCAAAAAGTGTGGGAAAAGAGGGACCCTCCCAAGGGGCAGGGCACCATCGATATAGACTCCAGCCTATCCATTCATTCTGCAGGAGGTTAGGAAAGTCTCCTGCTGCCTGTGCTGACACAGGCTACAAGCCAGAGCCGTGTGTGTGTGTGTGTGTGTGTGGGGAGCTGAACAGATGGAAAGCTGAACAGTGAGGGGAAAATAAAGGTAGGTTGATGCTTGGTTGGGAAGGAGATAGGGTTGCCAACTCCAGGTGGGGAATTCCTGGAGATTTGAGGGACGGAGCCTGGAGAGGGTAAGGTTTGAGGATGGGTGAGGCTTCAGACAGGTACAATGACATAGACTCTGCCCTCCAAACCAGCTATTCCCTCTTGGGGAAACACTGATGCCAATCTCCAGGTAAGGGCTGGAGATCATTCAAAATTACAACTGCTCTCCAGATGGCATTGATCAGTTCCCCTGGAGAAAATGTATTTATTTCCACAATGGGCCTTATTCCTAGTATCTAATATAGTAGGATTACAGAATTGAAGGCTGGAGCAAGGAGGGACAAAGAGATGAAATTGCCTCTCCCCTCAGGGAGCTGCACGTGCTGGACAGGAAGCAGGAGCAAATTCAGTTCCATCCCTTCCTGCTGCAGTCCACCAAACCCCTATGACTGTTCCTCAGGACTACCCCTCCAGATCAGAGCAAGCAGCAGCAATCAACAGGAATACAAGAGAACTACACCTTCCACAGACACGTTGGTACAATACAGTCCACCATAAATGGAGTGGCAGGTCCCACTGGAGCAAGGAGTAATTTCTACAGATTCCTTCTTCCCCTTTCATCTTCATCTCTACTCCACCTTTCTCCACAATGGGAACCCAAAGCAGCTTACATCATTCTCTTCCATTTAATCTTCACAACAACTCTGTGAGGTAGGGTAGACTGAGAGTGTGAGAGGGCTCCCTTAATGGCCAACACAGCCCTGGAAAGGGCTATGCCCCTCCCTCTGCCTTTTGCTGACATAAATTAAGCCTTCTACTGGCAATACTGTTGTGGTTCTG
Organism: Lepidodactylus listeri; assembly: GCA_029233225.1. Classification (NCBI taxonomy): domain Eukaryota; kingdom Metazoa; phylum Chordata; class Lepidosauria; order Squamata; family Gekkonidae; genus Lepidodactylus; species Lepidodactylus listeri. Next base: position 73,380,492 of record JARCFY010000004.1, read on the forward strand.
CTTTTGTTATTCTTTTTTTTGGGGGGGGGCTAACCACACAATTGTTTGTTTTTAAGATTTTTCTGCAAATCTGGCATGTTTTTCAAGTTTCTAGAAAGATCTGTTTTGTTCGTTTATTACTCTAATCTCTGGATTTAAGTTACCACAGTTTAGGCCATGTCGAAAATTAGATATATTGATGATATGATATGGAAAAGAGCATTAGCTGTTCCCAAACTGGACAGTGGAGGGGTTGGAAAGAAGCAGAGGGAGCAAACTGTATACTGTAGTTGCTATAAATTTAACCATCACTCATACATATGCCCCGACTACAGATGCTGAAGAGGGAGAAATTGAAAGCTTTTTATGCAAGTGTCCAGGAAGAAATTGATCACATACCCAAACAAGATTTGCTGGCAATCATAGGTGACTGGAATGCAAAAATGGAAAACAAAGTAGAATGAAGCAGGAGAGTAACTCATAAAATCCTTTGAAGACAAGTTGTTCATTACGAATACATGTTTCAGGCAACCAAATAGATAATCATATATGGATCACTGGATGGCAAATACAGAAATCAAATAGATTACATAATTGGAAGCAGAAGCTGAAGAAGCTCTACTCTGCTAAAACAAGGCTAGGAGCTGCTTGTGGTACAGAACATGAACTGAAAATAGAACAAAGCTGAAGAAAAACAGCAAAGCAGTCATAGCGCCAAATACACTCTAAACAACATTTCTGAAGAGTTTAAAGACTATGTAAAAGAACAGATTTGGATAACTAAGTTCAGGCAAATGGAAACAAGAAGAATGATGGGATAAAACCAGAGATTTTATCAAGGAAGAATGCAGAAAGACTATTCCTGTAACTAAAAGAAATGAAATGCCTCAATGGATGACTGATGATACTCTTAAAATTGCTAAAATTAGTTGAGAAGCAGAAGCAAAAGATAACAGAAATAGAATCAGAAGTCCAAACACAGCATTCCAACAATTGGTATGTGGCGACAAAGAGAACTATTATAACAACCAGTGTAAAGAAATAAAAGAGGAAGGAAGGAGAGATCTGTTCCACAAGATCCTTGAAATCACAGGGAAATTCAAAGCATGATAAGGCATGCTGAATGATCAACATGGAAAGGCGTTAACTGAACAGGATGAAATAAAGAAAAGATGTGAACAATACATAAAATAACTATATAGAGGAAAAGAAGAAGAGATTAGATTTATACCCCGCCCTTCACTCACTTGGAGTCTCAGAACAGTTTACAAACTCCTTTCCCTTCCCCTCCCCTCCCCTCCCCACAACAGACACCCTGTGAGGTAGGTGGGGCTGAGAGAGCTCTGAGACAACTGTCCTTAAGAGAACAACTGGTAAAGAGCTATGGCTTGCCCAAGGTCATTCAGCAGGTGCAAGTGGAGGAGTGGGGAATCAAACCCACTTATCCCAGATTAGAGTCCGCGCACTTAACCACTACACCAAACTTCCTTTGAAGAAGTGTCTTTTGAAGAAAAACCTACAGTTTTAGAAAGTGAAGTGAAAGCTGTACCTACTAGCCATCCTACTGTTATTTACCCCCTGGTCTTCAGAGGGTCACCTCACTTTCCTATATCTACCCTTCCTCACTATTTCACCTTTGCCTCCTCTGGTTGACCCCCACATCCTCACCTTTCCCAGCTTCTTTCTCTCCTTCCCTACACCAACCTACTATTTCTCCGTCCTCCAGTAGAAATTGTTGGGAAAGGGAAAATGAGATGACCACCCACAACTCCTTCTGGGTCCCTCACTTGTTCCTTTCATAATGAAGTGCTAGCATATGTAGAAAATGTTTCTACTTTAGTACTTATGGCCGATATAGCCCTTTGCATATCTTATGGCAAGCTGTGCAGGTGACAACTCACCTACTCTCCCATAGCCCACTGGGAAAGCTGCCTTGGTGTCCTATTGGCCCGGCCTGCCAGTGCCTCCATTCTTACACCCCTACTTTTGATGCATTGCACCTTGGGAGTTGTAGTTCTCAGCTGGCCTTACTGCAACCATAGCAAAGGGAATTAGAACTACAGCTCCCAAGTTGGGACTCTAAATAGGCTGTGGGGCATTAGAGAGAGTCAGTTAAACTGTTAATCAGTTACAGTGTTAAACAGGAAGCAGCTTTGGAATTGGAAGGGGTTTGGGGGAAAGGGAAGGCCTATACATCTCTTTGAATCACATTTGATCTCCAGACTACAGAGATCAGTCCCCATGGAGAAAATGGTTGCTTTGAAGGGTGAGCTGTATGGCATTATACCTCCCTAAAGTCTGAAGGACCTGGTCCTCCCCTTAGTATTGCCAATCTCCAGGAGGCACACAGAGATCTCCAAGATCAGTTGTCCCGGAGAAAATGGCTTCTTTGGGCAGTGGACTTCATGGCAGTATGCTGTACTGAGGTTCCTCCCTACCCCAAACCCTGCCCTCCCCAGGCTGTACCTTTCAGATCTATAGGCAACCCTGTAACTGGCTATGGAACCACTTCCTAGGCCCTTGAAAACCAGAAAACATGGGTTCTCCTCCCATACTACCCACTTGGGCCAGCAAAATGACTTGAGACAGCCCTGTCTTGTAGCTAAGCAAAAGGAAATAAACATGGCTTGCCTCCCTTTATTTTCCCCGTTCCTCCGCTGCCACACCAACCACAGCTGGGACACTCACTTGAAGCCTCTTTCTTGAGCCCATTGTATTTCTTCCCACAACGGGTCTTACTCCTAGTATTTGATAATTAAGTGAAAATAACAGTTAAAATTAAAAGTTTCTAGATTTTAGTTCCCCTTTTCCCATCCTTCTTGAAACAGCAGTGATTTTCTGGAGGTTACTGTCTCTTGGCTATATATAGGCGATGTTGTTTATACCATCATCATAACTTTAAGTCAGTGTAACTGCTCCATTTCTCTAGGCAGAAACACTTAACATGGGAACCATCTCCACATGTACAACTGGGCCTGCAACCACAAAGTTTCCACAAAGTAAGTAAAGGAGGAGGGAACCATACCTCAGAGTAGGACTCCTCTACATTCTTCATACCTCCATCCATGCCCTCTCCTAGACAAGTTTTTTTTGTTTCAAGTGCAGCAAAACATGGACACAACAAACTTAAAAAAACTATTGGTGCATCAGTAATTCTGAACTGCTTAACTGGTCCTGTGAAGTAAGGGGTGTTGATATACACTTCACAGTTAAACCTCCGGTGTTGCAAATACAAAAAAGTGCTCCTTTTTGCAACATTAGAATGTTGCTTCTCTTGGGTTCCATGATTTGTTACTGGGTTGTCAGCAGCTGACAGTCCCAAACTGATATTGGGATCTGTGGCTTGTGAAATTAAATAACACTATGTAGGCTACTGGCAATGATTCCAATCAGATTATCCAAAAAAGAAATATAAGAAATGACCTTTCGAAACTATTTTTTTTTCTTATCATGAACTCTGATGGGAGTTCCTGAAACAATGAAACAAGTGGAAGTCATGTCCTTTTGCTGATATCATTCTGGAACTGCAGAAGCATAAACTGTGAAAACACTGAAAACATTTTGTTTGGTATTTTAAAGCTCCTACTTGCTTATGTTTTACAAATGGGTGTTCAAAATGCCAAATTTACCACAGATCTGTTTCTTCTTTCCTTTGGTCTACCCTTGCATATCCTAGTGAAAACCTTCATCATTTCTGTACTTTTGTTTTTATATCCCATCTGCTCTTGTGACCATAGATTATCATAACAAGTGTTTTGATTTGCATTGCTTATTCTCTAATCCTTGTGTTAATGAGAACCCCCTTTTCAGAGTACTTGTGTTACTGTTATTTAGGGAATATCAGTACGTTCGGTGCATATTTTATTGGAATGCCTCTTGTATGAGACGCCTAGGCATCAATTTTTAAAGTACTATTTGAACAATATTTCTTCTTATCTGACCATAAAATAATATCCTAATGTTACCATTACTGTTGCTAATTTTTTAATTGTTTGGGCCTAAAATCATGAAGTTGATATTTATCAGAGTGGGGTACATGACTGCTCACAATATTTGATCCAATGAGCTTTAATCAGATGAAAGGAAAGAAATCCTTACAAGAGATTAGGAGGTGAGTGCTCCCAGCCAATAACCTTTGGAGACAAGCTCCACTGAAAGAATTTGTGGAGTCTTTGTTGAGATGTGAGTGCTTGGCAGCTCCAAATTTATGCAAATAACTCCTGCTGAGGGCTCCTTAGGATCAGCAAAAAGGCTGGGGGGAAGCAAGATGCTGGTTCTCCACCCATGCTTTGCCTCATCATCAAAATCAGCTTCTATGGTTTTTAAAGTTATATTCTTGGAGGTGATAAGAACATAAGAAGAGCCCTGCTGGATCAGACCAGTAGTCCATCCAGTCCAGGATCCTGTCTCATTTTCTCTGGATGGCTAACAATAAGGCATAGTGGCTGAGGCCTTCTCCTGATGTTGCCTCCTGGACCTGGGATTCAGAGGTTTAGTGCCTCTGAATGTGGAGCTGTACTTCAGTCACCATTAGGGATGTGAAAAAAACTTCAGTATTTTTCCAATTTGGGTCTATTGGATTTGGAAAATATCACTATACATGCACATTCCTGAATACCAGTATTGGTATTGTATTGGGATCTGGGTAAATATTTGGGAAACCTGAATTTATTTGGCTCCATTATACCCTATGGGGACTGTCCCCATAGGTTATAATGGAGTTCAGAAGGCAATTAAACTTTAAATGCCTAAGTTCACTCTCCAAGTCGTGCCGCCATGGCAGCATGACTCAGCAAGTTCAGAAGGCATTTAAACATTAAACACCTTCTGAGTTCCCTAACAGCTGGCTGGGTGAGCCCATTCACTGTTAGGTTGACATGACTGGAAGTCAGTTCATCAGACCGTTCGCTTCCCCCGCTTCCAGGTGTGGGGAGGAGTGAAAGGGATCTGTGAAATGGCTTTTAGCCATAAACCTAACAGCAGTTGGATGAGCCCGTCTGCTGTTAGGCTGACATGGCTAGAAGCCAATTCATCAATCCCTTTCACCCCTCCACTTGGAAATGGGGGGGGAGAGCAAAAGGGATAGATAAAATGGCTTTTAACCTTTTAAATCCAAGAGTGGGGCAAGTGAGCCCATCCACTGTTAAACTGACATGGTTGAAAGCCAATTCATCGATCCCTTTTGCTCCCCCCCACCCACTTCCAAGTTCACCCAGCCTGCTGTTAGGTTTAAGTGGCCAAGTTTTCCTGATTTAAAGTTTAAATGCCTTCTGAGATCACTCGCCAAGTTGTGCCACCATGATGGTATGACTCGGCGAGTTCAGAAGGCATTTAAAGTTTAAATGCCTTCTAGCTGTGCCCAAATAAAAGCTGAATAATATTGGCTTTTATTTGGGTGCAGCTATTTTGGTAGCAGAATCAGAATCTCTAATCTGATTTGGCTGAATTTATTCAGTTTGGTATATAGCGAGCACGCCCCCCTAATCACCATGGCTAGTAGTCATTGATAGACTTCTCCTCCATGAATCTATCTAATAATAAACTGTTTATTCCTGTGACCATCACTACATAGTAAGCCTGGCTAGCACATTCTGGTCCAGCTGATGTTTCTGAGCAGTTTTCAAGGGCAGCCCCATGTGCAGTGCATTACAGTAATCTAACCTGAATGTGATCAGAGCATGGATCACTGTGGCCAGATCATTTTTTTTGAGGAAGGGCTATATCTGGAGTACCAATTGAAGCTGACCAAAGGCAGAGGGAACTTGAGCCTCCAACTGTAAATAATAATCAGTCTTGGATTCCACAAAACATACACCAACAGAAGGGATTTGCCTGTTTTTTTTAGCTTGGTGTTATTTGCTAAAGAAAGAGGAAGCTTTTTTTTCAGTTACCAGCCTATTCTACAATACTTGCCTGCTTTTCCTTGAGATCTGGTCTGAGCCCGCTTGCGGGGAGGGCGGGATATAAATACGAAAAATAAATAAATAAATAAATAAATAAATAAATATAAGACTCAGTGGCAGCAGCTAGAGATACTGAAGCACCAGTCTCTTACTGTGTTTACACAAGTTTAGTCTTCTTAATAGCACAATCCTGAGTATGCTCATTACATAAGAAGAGCCCTGCTGGATCAGACCAATAGTCCATCTAATCTAGGATCCTGTCTCACACAGTGGCCAACCAGTTTCTCTGGATGACCAACAACAGGGCATAGAGGCTGAGGCCTTCCCCAGTGTTGCCTCCTGACTCTGGGATTCAGAGGCTTAGTGCCTCTGAATGGGGAGGCTCCTCTCAGTTACTATGGCTACTAGCCATTGATAGACTTATCCTCTATGAATCTATCTAATTTCTTTTGATAGCTGTTTATTCCTGTGGCCATCACTACCTCCTCTGGCAATGAATTCCACATTTTAATCATTCTCTGTGTGAAGTAGTATTTCCTTTTGTCTGTCCTGAATCTACTGGCTATCAGCTTTATTGGATGCCCTCGAGTTCTAGTATTTCAGGAGAGTGAGAAAAATTTATCTTTGTCAACTCTTTCCATCCCGTACATAATTTTATAACCCTCAATTCTGTACCCCCTTAGTTGTCTCTTTTCTGAACTGAAAAGTTTCAGATTCTTCAGCCTTTCCTCATAGGGAAAGTGCTCCAACCCCCTACTCATCTTGGTTGCTCTGCTGTGTACTTCTTCCAGCTGTGCAATGTCTCCCTTGGATCTATATATCTAATAGCCAAGTGGCCCCCTCTGTGCGGATATCTAAATTTGCGCGGGGAGGCACTTGGTGGGCAGGAAGATTTTCCTGCACACTTGGGGGACTCCCCACATGTGCAGAAAAATCCTAAAAGTTAAAAAAAACTTTGGGGGGGATATTTAAATCCCCCCAAAAGTTAAAGTGTATTGGAACTGTGTGGTGTCCTGGCGGTTGGGAGGCGTCCCAGCCTGGCTGCCAGAGCCCGGGAGGGAATTGGCGAGCCTGGCAAGAGCCGCTCAGGCCTTGCCGGTGCCCATGGAGGGGAGAAGCGGCGGGCCTGAGCAGCTCTTGGGTGCTCAGGCCTCGCCCAGTAGCCAGGGGTGTGGGGGGAGAGATGCAGTGGGCCTGAGCAGCTCTTGGGTGCTTGGGCCTTGCCGCAGAAGCTGAGGGGGGGAGAGAAGACTCACCTGTGGCTGCTTCCTCCACTCGGTGGAGCTCCTTCTCTCCCCCCATGAGTATCATGGGTCCCCCCCTTCTTGTTTTCCCTAACTTCTGAATGGTAGATATCTGTGTCTTCATGACCAAGGTCATTATGTAGTTGCTATATAGCTCCCAGCTCTGTATATATGCCAACATGGAGGAGATCATTCATACTAAATTTCTGAGAGCCACACTTGTGGTCCCCTGCTGCATTCCTATGTACTTTTGCATGCAGAAGCAGGTTTAATTTTTTTGGAAGCTGGTGCATGGATGCACAGGATCAATTACAGGCTTAAATTGTTTTTGTCTTTGTCTTATGTGTCTTGCACCTTTAACACTAACAAACACCTTTCAGCCAAAATGGAAAAGATCATTTTCAGAGAAATTATGAACCATTGGATATTCTCCTAGTAGTTTAACACCCCTGGGTTATTTCAAAGCTAAATCTGAAATCAAGCAAAGGATTTGTGACATTGAACTTCAACACCATGTAACTGCCACTGCAAAATATCATCACTTCTGGAAATTTGTGTTGTCAAACTATTTATCTAATTGTTTGTTTCCCAAACACAGGATAGCTTTCCTTCTGGCCTGTCTCAATGTTCTTCTGTACACTTTATTAGAAGGTTGATATTGTGGAGTGCCACTTCAGGAGCATTTATGCCCTTGAGCTACTGGAGAAACTGAAGCAGCTGGACAAAGGGGCGTCAAGTTTTAAAATCCCCGGGGGGGGGGGGCTTGTGTGCACATGCTTTGTGTGTGCGCACGCCGGGACCATGTCCCCACCACCGCTGCCTCCCCCCCCCCCCCGCCTGGCCACTCCTGCTTCCGTCCCTCCCTCCATCCATCCAGGGGCCAGCTGGGCATTTGCTTAGCTGGGCCCTGGACAGAGGGAGGGAGGGAAGGATGGAGGCAGCCATGGCGGGGGGGGGGAAGAGAGAGAGAGAGAGAGAGACATGTCAGTGGTGGCCCTAGGAAGGGCCCGGGGATGCACGGCGATGGGCGCTCCATTTTCCCGGGGGGGGGGGTTCAGTCCCCCCCCAGGAAATTTTGGGGGTGGCTTGAGCCCTCGAGCCCCCCCATAGTTGATGCCTATGGCTGGACATGTGCAACTGCATTGCCCCTTCTATAATGACCTTGGATATATTTATTACATCCATCCAAAAAATCCTGGGAAGATAAGAGGAATGGCAAATATTATTTCTTCTTGCAGACCTTCAGATAGAATTGCCAGAAATGTACAGGTGTGTGTGTGTATGTATGTGTATATATACGTGTGTATGTGTATATACACACACACATATATATTTATATATATACGTGTGTGTGTGCGTATATACACATACATATGTATTTATGTATGTGTGTGTGTAGAAGATTGCATATATAGTCTTATAAGTACTCTGTTAGTGTATGCCTTATTCTGTTGGTCCATGATCATAATACATTACTGACTGATACAATGGTGAACTTTCTTTTCACTTTAGTCTGCATATATAAACCAAGTTTTAAATTGTGATGCCATTTTGAATCACCACTTGGAAAGACCAAATATATACGATAACGGAACATAGTCTTCCCTGCCTAGGATATTCAGTGGGAGCCTAACTAGACATTACAAACTGCACAAATTTACCACAGGAACTTGCAGCTATCATGTAGTAAGTAAGTAAATGTACAGCAGGGCCCAATTGGGATCAGGACCATTGCACAGGAATTGCTGCCTTTTCCCCTGTGCTGTTTGTGGTGGCTAAAACAGTCTGGGAGCCATAGGTGGAAGCATAATGTTCTCTGTGGGGAGCCAGAACCATATGCTGGCTCCCATTGGAGCAAATAATGGCCCCCCCACCAGCCCCTGAGCTGTTGTAGCCAGTGCACACAGTCCTCCCATGCAGTCCAGATCCTAATTGGGCCTTGCTGCATATTTACTCATAAGTCACCAAGAACTAGCAGCTGAAGTATGGCTCCCAGTCCCTGTAAAGGACTCATGCCATCTGTAACACTTAGGCCGAGGACAGACTGGGATTCTGAAGCAGAAGGGAAGCAGGGCCAAAAGCCACGGGAGAAAACTGGCCCAAAGCTGGCCGTTCACACTGGCCAGACTCCTGCATTAGCATGCCGGAATGGAGTGTTCAGACTGCTGCGGAGCGGCCCTGGGCGGGCCAGCCTCAGCAGCTCGTGGCGGGGCCGTTTCGGCAATAGGTGCACGGCCACAGCAGCAGTCTAAAAATGTTAAATCCCCCACCTTCTGTATTGGAGCTGCTTGTGCACATGACAAGACTAAGGTGTTGCTGGTCAATGATATTAAGTGGCATCAAGAATCTCAGGACTGAAATGTGCTCTCCTCAGCCCCATTCCTTTTTTCATACTAGACTCCAATAGATGGGTATTTGGAAGTATTTGGAATAAGCAGAATATAGAGAAAGGAGCAGGGGCCGTTTCTCAGAAGTAGAGCATTTGATTGGTACATGGAAGGCCCCTGGTTCAATCCCCAGCATCCCCAGAAAAATCTGGTAGTAGGTGATGTGAAAGACCTCTGCCTGAGACTCTGCCAGTCAGAGGAGATAGTACTGACCTTGATTGACCAAGGCTCTGATTCACTGTACGGCTTCGCTGTAAAGATTATGCATGGGATATAGCAGGTAGAGAGAGAAGTACTTTTCTCCCTTTCTCAAAATACAAGAACTTGTGGGCACTCAATGAAATTGGGGTTAGGACAGATAAAAGGAAGTACATGTTCACCTAAAGAGTGATTAACACATGGAATTCACTGCCACAGTAGGCGGTGGCAGCTACAAGCATGGACGTCTTCAAGAGGGAATTGGGTAAACATATGGAGCAGAGGTCCATCAGTGGCTATTAGCCACAAGGTATAGATAGGGACTCTCAGTCTGGGGCAAGTGATGCTCGGTATTCTTGGTGTTGGGGGGCAGCAGTGGGAGGACTTCTAGTGTCGTGGCCCCACTGGTGGACCTCCTGATGGCACCTGGTATTTTTGGCCACTGTGTAACAGAGTTTTGGACTGGATGGGCCATTGGCTTGATCCAGCATTGGCTTCTCTTATGTTCTTATGTAAGGCAGATCCATGTGTTGAATAAGAGTTTTTGAAGAAGTCTGAATATGACTACACCCTACAATATATCCAGTGTTCTTCTCTGGCTCTGTATTGCTCAAGAAAGTTTGGTCATGACCTGCATTCTGTGTGTTACTTGTCTATGATTACTGACCTTCTTATGATGGAAATCTAAAATTCTCTGTGTCATTTATGATTATAAGATGGGCAGAGAATGGTGAATGTGTTTCCCAAAGCTTATTTGAACTGCACTGTTGTGTGATGATGGTGAGCTATCTAGTCATTAGTCAGAGAGACCATGCATGAAATATTTATTGGAGACTAGGGTGAAGCAAAAATGTAGCTGAGGATAGCACATTTCAATCCTGAGGATATTTGTTTTGAAGTAAATTGTCTTAGAACTTGCTTACAGCAAGCATAGTTATGATTGCAACCTTAAATGTAGTTGCTGCTATTTTCAGTGTTTAGGGTATTTATTAGTTAGGTTATTTTATTGCAAAGTTCCCCTGCTTATCTGGGCAGAATTAGTTTAATTTAATTTTAACAAAAGTAGTCATAAAATCTTCAGACAACAATCCCTGTTTCAGAAGAGGCATTGTCTTCTATTTGTGAAAGAAGGGAGAATACTTCATCTAAAACCATGCATACTTTGACACATACATGTATCATTTGAAAACAGCAAATGCCCTTTTCCTTTAGTACTAATGTGTTTTTCTCATATGCAAATTTAATCAATTAATTGATTAAGTGGCTAGAACCCACATGGTTAATTAAGATTTGTTTAACTGGGTGAAATCCCCAGTTAAAGCATAAAAGTGAGCAGTTCACTGAAATGAATAGGTAACAGGCTATATCTCCATTTGTGTTTTGGATAACTGCAAAGCAAGTCCAAACTTAACTTCTCATAGTGCTGTTTGTCTTCCTTTGTCCTCTGTTTCACCCTATAGTTTATTCTGCCTCAGAGAGGCAGTCTAACCCTTCTTAGCTGCTTGTTGAAAATTGAAAGTAATATGATACACCTGATGGCACTGGTCAGTACAAATCTTATTATGAGAGTGCACTTTTTAATAATTACCATCGCCTCCAGCGACTCAATGGGGGGTGCTATACCATCCCCAACAGTATCCTAGCAGATCCCACAATACTTTTGTGCTGATTAAAAGACTATTGTGTTGTGATTCTGTTCTATAACATATGACATTGTTTCTGGGACATCAGTCAATGTTGTACCGATTATTTCAATATATGACTTTCAGTCTAGAGTGATTTCTCCCTACAAGAGGTGCATGAGCTGGAGAAACTCTTTGATTTCTAGTTTTATGGAGCATTCTGTTTACAATTAGCAATGTTCCAGATGTTCATGCATTTTAAAGGCATCTTTTACAGTCACTTATGTTTCCCATCAGAAAACACCAGTGGTTTATGTTCTGGTAACTGTCTAAAGAATCTTTCTTTCCTGAAGTTCAGTTTTAGCTGAGTAGAGATTAGAGGTGTTTGCAGAATGAGAGGACAGGGTTTTTTTTTTACTCCCTGCCTTCATAATCTTTGTCTTGAAAAGACCATGTTCCTCCTCCAATCTTTTAAGCAAATCTTTTTTTTAAAAAGGTGAAGAAGAAGGAGGAGGAGGAGGAGATTGGATTTATACTCTGCACTTCACTTGGAGTCTCAGAGTGGCTTACAATCTCCTTTCCCTTCTCCTCCCCACAACAGACACCATGTGAGGGGTAGGCAAAGCTGAGAGAGCTCTTTCCAGAACTGTCCTTAAGAGAACAGCTCTGACAGAACTATGGCTTGCCCTAGGTCATCCAGCAGCTGCAAGTGGAGGAATGGGGAATCAAACCCGGTTCTCTCAGTTTAGGGTCTGAGCACTTAACCACTACACGAAACAACATAGTATTTTCCTCTGCCTCTTATCAGGAACTCAAACCATGCCTTTTGCTAATCTAATTTTCAATCAAGATTGTGTGGAGTAAATCTTACTGCTTTCACGTGGCCTTGATATTAAGAAAGTATGCATCAGATTGCAACTTGGGTGAGTAGGGCTGCCAGCTTCTTGGAAGAGCATGGAATCACACACAATACAATACACAACCTTTATTGGCATACACTGCAGGGACATAGATAAAGAAACAGTAGCAAACAGCTAGCAGTAAACCAAACAGTAGCCGACATGACTGGATGGAACTAATCAGCGAGGATTAAGCCTTATACTCCCTTACCCTTAACTTCCAAACATAAGCTAAAAATTCGGCTACAGAGTAATTGCCGAGAACTTGTCAGACAGTGAAATTTTTAGGTCACTGTCGGACAAGTTCCTTGAGGGGGGTAGGTGGGGGCCAATCAAATAGCTACGCATAGTGGAGTAATGGGGGCAGCGTAGAAGGATATGGGCCACTGACTCAGGTTCACTAGAAAGACAACTACAGGTTCTATCCCTATAAGGGATACCCCTATATCTGCCTGACACAACAGCTGAGGGAAAAAGATTGAATCTTGCTAACATGAAAACCCGCCGATGAAGCGGAGCGATTAGATTGGAAATATAGGGAGCCATGGGGGCTTGGGGGAGGGGAAGATCAAGGAAGCGTGGAGAACAGACTCCAGAACTCCCAGCATTGATTATTTGGGCTTCCATATCCCAAATCCTCCTCCGCACCGGAGCATGGAATCTCTGGGTATTACAACTGATCTCCAGTCTACAGAGATTCATTCCCCTGGCTGCTTCGGAGGGTGGAGTATAGGCATTAATACCCTGCTGCGGTCCCTCCACTCCCCAATCCTTTATTCAGGCTACATCCCCAAATCTCCAGGAATTTCCTAACCCAGGGATGATAACCCTAGCTGAGCCTGAAAATAAAGCATCTGGCTTCATGTTTGTGCTTTCCTGGTCCCATTGTGACATTTTTTTGTTTATTTAGTGGGATACAACATCAGCTAAAGAAAAGTAAGAGTAGGTTTCATGCCTTAAGGAGTCTTGAAGTGGCTTACAATCACCTTTCCCTCCCCCCGCCCTGTACAACAGGCACCTTGTGAGGTAAGTGGGGCTGAGAGAATTCTGAGAGAAACTGTGACGGGCCCAAGGTCACCCAGCAGGCTTCATGTGGAGGAGTGGGGAATCTCAAACCTGGTTCTCCAGATTAAAGTCCGCTGCTCTTAACCACTACACCATGCTGGCTCTGTAAGGAACAATAATTTCATTCATTATATCCTTTTGTGAATGTTTTTCTTAGTGGAATTTGCAGCAGGCTTCATACTTTTTTTTTTGCCCTAATTTGTCAGCTACATTCACTGAGCCAGTTAAAGGTTTGCATCAGTTTATACTTCTCCCTTCCAGTGAATGGTAGCTGTTACACTTGAACCAGCAGATGAGTTTCTAGCATGTCTACTGAAACGTTTGAAAGGAACGATCATGTCAGCAAATATGTAACAGAGACAGACTGGAGGCTAATTGTTTCTTCCCATTATGTGTTTACCACATATTCTCAGGCCATTAACAGGAGAAATACATCTCCCTTCAAATATTGTCGTGGTGATCACATACTGTAGTTATTTCAGTCACATTTTCTAAGTGAAATTTGAAGCAGCACTGAAGAGCTATAGTGAGCATGCCTGGAAGAACCACTAGGCCAGGATGCCAATCCAAACACATGTAACATTTTTTTTTCTGGATAAGGGTGCATATTTATTTATTTATCTGTTTCAATAAGTCTTAAATCATCAATACAGACTATTTTTAGAGTGTATTGGAGAAATTCAAGTGTTCTCTTGGGGATTTGGATTCAGATCTCAAGCCCTCTCAGAAAGATCAGCACTGGTTGTGTTGACAGTGCTGAGTATGTCTGCATCAGTCTACTGTGTAGGTCAAATTGTGATGTGGATTGCAGCCAGTGTATTAAAACAGACAATGTACTAGGATTTCTCTTAGTTAAATATGTCCACATCATAGCTTTACCTTATTTATCTTATTTGTTTATTTATTGAGTGACAGACAAGACATATATAGATCCAAGGCTGTAAAATATACATGTTTCCAATTGCTAAACAAAATAAGTGCATTTATATATTCCAGATGGCATATTAATGTGTAAAATGTTGACACTGCCCTGTTTTAGGCAGCCTTTTAAGTATGCAAATATCATATTTTGAATATAGTTTAGAATGTTGTTTATTTGTATACCGAAGAACTGTTGGAAATACCTGGTTTTTTTTAAACCTTGGGGATAACTGTTTTGATGGATGTTAGCAGAGATACACAGAATAAATTGAAACATTTTCCCTTTGCTTTTATGGGTTTACATATATGTGATGGAGTACTTTGTTTTAGGATTGGGACAATGTATACAGGTGGAAATTGTGTAACCAACTTCTTCTCAGGCCAAGAGATAATTCACGGTGACTATATCTTGCTGAAAGGTCTTACAGAAATGGGTTATCTAGCGCTCTTTCATCTTCTGTGGAAGGAAAATGCAATAATGCAGTCAGGAGATTTTCAGAGAAATGCAGTATAGTAGTCATTTTGGAAATGAGTTGCATGTTTTATTTTCGGAATGACTACTATTCTGTATTTTTTCTGAAATCCGACCGAATAACTGCTTTGTCACTTATCAATACACAGGTATTTCCAACATTGTCATCAGTAAATATAGGAGATAAAGTAAATAAAGAGATCTGTGATAAGATTTTCCTCTTCTTTTAAAAAGTTTTAAAAGTCACTGGGAGAGATCAGATTGGGGCTGGGTTACCCTTCTCCCTGCAGTATTTTCCAGTAAAAATTGCCCTTGAAGCGACTCCTTCTCAAATCAGGGAGAATATAATGCACCCATGTATGTTCTTCCTACAAGACAAGTAGTAGATTCAGGAGATGGTGATTTATACTGGGAAAACACTGAGTGGGGAAAGGGTCTAGCCTCCCTTCCCAGCATCCAGGCTCAGAAGCTTACAACCACTTTTAAATATTTTGAAACTATGGGAGACCTGAACAGATTGATCCAGCACTGTCTGTTTGAGCAATATTTATAGAATACCCATATAACAAGTACTAACAAGAGTTGTTGCAGCCTAAGAGATATGGTAACTCTTCTGAGCAGTAGCGAACATTCTTGTGGTCAGGCTTTTTTTGTAGAAAAAACCCAGCAGGAACTCATTAGCATAATAGGCCACACCCAACAGAAGAAACTCATTAGCGACTTCCGGCAAGACTTGCGACCATGGCGGACGCGCTCCTCCGCACTAGCGGGGAGCGCGATCCGTACCCGGCGGGAAGAAGGGGCTTCGGACCGGTGCCGAGCCCCCAGAGACCCTAGTGAAGGGGCTCTGCCTGGGGTGGCACGAAGGGGATCTCTCCCTACGGTGGCGATCGAGGGATTGAGGTCCCCTTTCATCACCCCCATAGGTTCCCCCGTCCGTGGGAGCCGTATGGCTAAAAGCGCAAAACCGAGAAGCAGCAGAGAGTGTGAAGCAATGAGGCTGGTCCGGCTTGCTTGATGGCAGCATCGCGCTTTAGAGGATATGAACTTTAAAAAGATATAAGCGCAGTCGTGGAATTTGCTCCTTTCGTCCATCTTATCTAACTATCAACAAAGAAGCACAGTCTCAATAATGGCGGGGAAACCGAAACCTTCCCCCAAACTAGGAAGTACAGCTCCGAGTTCAAAGGTTGATACCACGGAGATGAGCACGGTGTTCTCCTCGTTATTGCGACCTCTAGTGGACCAAATGACAGCTCTCAATGTTAAGATGGACAAGATGCAATTGGACCTGAAGGAGTCGAATAAAACTACAGAGAAGCTGCAGCGAGAACTTCTGGAAGTTAAGACTTCAGTTAAAAATCATGATTCAAGACTACAAAAAGCGGAGAAAGAAAAGGCCTTCCATTCTGATCAGCTCTTGAAACTACAGATGGAAAGATCGAATTTTTTCCTAAGACTTCAGAATGTACCAGAGGATAAAGGAGAAGACCTTAAAAATCTGTTAAGCGAAGCGCTTGAACCAGTGACGGGCTTAAAAGCAGCGGAAATAAAAAGCGATATGGATATGGTTTACAGAACCTATCCAGATTATACTAAAAAGAAAAGCCTGCCTGGTGAGATTCAGATAAGGTTCTCCAAAAAGTCAACAAGAGATGTGGTGCTTAGGACCACAAATAAAGCAGTTCTGAAGATCAAAGGAAAAGAAGTTAAAGTGATGAAAGATATCCCATTTGAAATAAGGAAAAGAAGGAAAGCCTATGGAAAATTGACATCTTGGCTACAGTCTGAATCTATTATCTATAGGTGGAATGTTCCGGAAGGACTGAGCTTCAGCATCAAAAACAAGAAATACAAGATTGACTCTGTCCAACAGGCGAAAAGTTTTTTGGAAAAAAGCAAAGAAAAGAAAAAAGAGAGAGACTCAGATGGTTCACTGGCATCGCAAGAAAGTATGTATGGATTTGATAGCTCAAAGAGCGAAGAAGAAACGTCTGACTCGGAAAAGGGAGCAGCAGCTCCAAAAGTACAAGAAGAGACTGTTAAGACAAGAAGAGGACGAAAGAAGAAATAAAGGCTGAAATGTTTTTTGAAACTGCACTTATATATAATAGATAATTTGTATAATTAAGCATTCCTTCAAAAGAGCATGTCTGTCAAACAGCTTTTTTTATTTTTCATGTATCATCAGTAACAATTTTATCTGAATATTAGCCAAGGTTTAAAACGCTTCATATGTATTAATGGCATAGCAATATTAAGCAAATGATAAAGCACACTCTGTATAAGGTAAACATAGCTTAGAAAAGTAGCGTTGTAGAATTAGATATAGATAAAATTAATAAAAAAAATTTTTTTTTAAAAAAAGAAGAAACTCATTAGCATATTAGGTCACACCCGTGACAACGCAGCTCCCTCCCAGGATCAGCTTCCCTAAGTGCCCCACAGCTTGTGGAGTGCATGGGGAACCCGAGGGAAGGAAGGCAGTTTCTGGATCGACTTCCCCAGGCACTCCGCGGCTTGCAAGGCACCTGGGGAACTTGGGGGGGGGGGGGAGGCAGTTTAAACTGCCTTTCTTCCCTGGATCAGCTTGGCTTCCCCAGATGCCCTGTGGCTTGTGAGGTGCCTGGGGAACCCGAGGGAGGGGGAGGCTGTAGGCGTGGCCCACTCAGAAGCCAGCCAGAACTCTGTTCCTGTGTGTTCCTGCCCCAAAATAGCCCTGCTTGTGGTAAATATTCAGTGAAAGGGGGAGTGATGGAAGGAAGGCAAGTAAGAGTCTCAGATGCAATGGTGGATTGTCCCAGCAGTATACAGTAACATGAGATGTAGGTACATGGATGGCTGTGGAGTTTGGTATAACTCTGTTCTTTACAGATTATAAATATTAATCTCTTCAAGAGATGAAGAGCACCTGAACTGAGTGTAATAACTACGATTTTTGGCTGTTTAGGACTTCTTCAAGTTTTTAAATATCTGGTGGAACTTCCAAATCTGTTTGGTGCAGTGTCAGTTGCTGTAGTTTCCCTGTGTTCCTGTTCCTACACTCCAAAACAACAGATAACGCATTTCAATATAGCCAGAGCAGCTGCCATCCAGCCACCACCATTCTGCTTGTGATACAGTTGCTCAGTTGCTGTTGCTCTGTTGCTCTGGAGATTAGTGATGCTTGATCATGTCCTGTTTATCTGCTGTAAGAAGGGACCCAATTATTTAGCAGGCAGTTTTGGTTGTTCATGCGCAGCTTGAGTCTGTTTGCTAGTTTAGTTTCCATGCATATAGTCATACACAATGCACATTAAATCTCACCATTTGCCTCTGCCTCTTGTGCTTTACTGTAGATGGTTGACAAGGAATGAAAAAAGTCAGTTATCTATGAATGCTGGTGGGGTTTTTTAAGTCTTACCATTTGAGATTTGTCTATGTCTGCACTCATTATTAATGGCTACCAATTTGGATCTACAGCAACTTGCATGTGTGCATTTTGTATGGCCCATGGGAGTCATATTTTCCCATGCTTCCTGGCATCATTGACACAACTATCCATGATCCCAGGGGAAATTTGATTTCATCAACTGTACAGGTACAAGAGTATCCATAAGGCAGAGGGAAGAGAAACCCCACCACCACAGCTACTGTGTGGCTGCAAAGCTGCTCAGCATATTGCTTGAGTCAGATGTCAGACAAGCAGGGGTCCATTGGAGCAGGAGCGCACAGGAGCACAGCTCCGGGAGTGAGGAGCCCAGGGGGTGGGCACATGACCAAGCCCCGCCCCCTCCTCTGCTTCCCCGAGCAGTGCAGAGGTGCAGCGCCCTGGGGAAAGCCCTGCTAGGGTCTTTATTGTTTTTAATGTTTTGTTTTAATATTGATAATTTTATCATTGTTCCTTTTATGACTGTGTGCTACTTTTCCAGAGACTCGCTCAAGGTGGCATATAAATTTTCTAAGTATACCATTTTTCATCTGGGCACATGGCACATAAGTGCTGGAGGTATTTCACCAACCCTTCAGCAGCTTCCACCCCATCAGTTTGGTGTAGTGGTCAGGAGTTGGACTCTAATCTGGGAGAACTGGGTTTGATTCCCCACTCCTCCACATGCAGCTGCTGTTGTGACCTTGGGCCAGTCACAAGTTCTCTCAGAGCTGTTCTCTCATGAGCAGTTCTCAAAAGATCTCTCTCACAGGGTGTTTTGTTGTGGGGAGGGGAAGGGAAAGGGATGGGTGGTGCACATGTCCTGGGTATCTCAAGTCTACTTGAAACCTGGTGGTTTCAAGGGAGCAGGAAGAGAATGAGGGTGTGTTCTTTAAGCTTATTTTTATTGCACAAAGTATTGGATGGGGAAGGGAATGGAGGAAGAGCAGGTCAGTTTCACTCACCTGTGGAGTGTAGCCTGAGGGGTGGGTGTTGCCTTCTGACACACTTTTGGTATGTTAGGGGGTGTGGTATATGCAAATGAGTTATGCAAATGAGTTATGCTAATGAGCTCCTGCACCTCTTTTTCTACAAAATGATCCCTGCAGACAAGTAAGATGAGCTGAGTTGATCCAAAGTTAAGATCATGAGTGGTCATGGCTGCCAAAATCACTATGTTCACTTGCTGAATATGTTCACCATAAAGTTCTCAGCATTCCTAGAGGGAATGAGGAATACTGTTGCCAATCTCCAGGCAAGGGCTGGAGATCACTCAGAATTACCAGTCCTCTACAGATGGCATAGATCAATTC
Source organism: Lepidodactylus listeri (assembly GCA_029233225.1). Taxonomy (NCBI): domain Eukaryota; kingdom Metazoa; phylum Chordata; class Lepidosauria; order Squamata; family Gekkonidae; genus Lepidodactylus; species Lepidodactylus listeri. The sequence goes on from JARCFY010000004.1 coordinate 73,399,904, forward strand.
CCCTGGAGGAAATGGTGGACTCTGTTTTTTTTATACCCTGCTGAGATGGCCCCCCTGTGATAGCCAATGTGACTTCAGCCAGGGCTTCAGTGCAGGGTGGATGCTTCAGGGGGGGGGGGAGGAAAGCTGAAGATTGGGGGAAAATAAAGGTAGGTTGAGAACCAGTTAGGTGGAGGACAGGCATCATCTCCCCCCCCCCCACTCCACAAGCCCTCCTTTTTTTCATCCTCCCCACTCGGGGAAGGGGCGGCGGGCGGAGGATTCCAGGATGGAGGAGCTTGCTGTCAAACAGCTGGTTGAGAGCTTCCTGGCTGTCCAGGGCCCTCGTGACGAGAGGGACCCCGTGATGCATCTCACTTGCTACACATGGAAAAGGTTTGACTGAATCTTAGCAAGGAGGCAGAGATTAGAAACAGGTGATTTGAATGGAAAGTCAACCATTTCCCCTGTTGCCTGGGGATCACTTGTAATCCCAGGAGACCGCCATCCACCACATGGAGGTTGACCTCTACCATACCTAAACTACTTAAAGAACACAGAGATCTAATGGAAGCCCCTATTACAACCCAAACACTAAACCCTATTAAATCCTTAATAAATAACAAAACTCCAGGCAGAGATGGGATCAAGCCTAGGTTTTGTTTCACACTGTTACACTTCACTGCTTGCCATAGGTATTTCTGAGGGGGGAGTTTGGGTGGAATGAGTGGATGCTAGTTGTAGTCACAACATTTCCTTAAGCAAGCCCCATTGCTGGTTCCCAAGGGAGCTGGCCTTGGAGACTCTTCTGCCAGGCTAGGTATAGAGAAGGGCGCTGTATATCAGTCATGGTTGCCCTGGTTATTGCAGGATGAATGGTGACACATGCATAGGGTGTGGGGTGCATTTCGAATTATCTATATTAGAGACTGCTTTCGTGCCTTTTGTCAGTTCTGACAAAGAACAAGTTTCCTAATGTAAGCATATCTCAATAAACTACTTTCACTGCAAAAGTGGAGTGTGTAGCGAGTGACTTAACTGGAAGACCTGACAGATGGTTTCCCGAGTGAGTTTTATAAAAGGTTTGCAGATATCCTAATAGAGCCTCTTTCTAAGGTTTGCAATGATGTCTTATCCTCTGGCTTGGTTCCTCAATCATGGTTGCTCTCCAGAATAGTAGTTATATCAAAAACAGATAAAGATCTAACCAATCCTGGCTCCTACAGGCCAATTTCACTTATTTTTTTATTTTTTTTTATTTTTTTTTATTTTATTTTTTTTAAATTTTTTATTTTCAACTTAAACATAAACAATCAACAAACCCCTGAACTCTGAGTTAATACAAACTAAACATTGAAGAATCACAATTAATAGATTTAACTAGAGAAATACAAAGTTCAAATACTTTTTTGGTAATGCTGTACAAGATGTAGTTGATTTTGACATATACTCGAAAAATCGAAACCATTTCTCCGTAAAGTTATTTTTTGCTGCTGGGTTTTCCGTTCTTTGTAGCTGTAAGGCCAGTTTGTCCATAACTGCGAAGTCCCACAATTTCAAAAACCATTGTCGCATTGTTGGGCAGTCTTTAGTCTTCCATTTTTGAGCAATTAAGGTCTTTGCCGCGAGTATAAAAAGCGAGGCCAAGTCTTTGGTTTGCTTTGTTGACTTCATTTCTGGCCAATGATTTAATAGTACAGATTCAATTGAATAAGGAATAGTACAATTCAAAATATTATTTATACGATTTACCACCTTTGTCCAAAATGAAGCAATAACTGGGCAAGACCACCAGCAATGTTTGAAGGTTCCTATTTCTCCACATTGCTTCCAACAATATGGAACAAACAAGGAATTAACATGGGAAATACGTAGTGGGGTCATATACCATCAAGAGTATATTTTAAAATTTTGTAATTTTATGTTTAAAGCCTTTGTTGTAAAAAGAGAAGAAGACCAAATATCTAACCATTGTGATTCAGACCAAGATATATTGCAGTCATGTTGCCAGGCTTTTTGAAGCGATGACATCTGGCTCCAGCTGCTTTTGTTTATCAATTGGTAAATAACGGAAATCAACCCTCTAGAATTTTGTGGTTTTTTTAATATATGAGATTCAAATGATGACTGTTCTCTCATTATAAGAGGAATTATATTTGGATTTTTAAGGAAATGGCTAATTTGGTGGTAATACAACCAAGGGATTTTTATCTTGTATTTGTCTTCCAATTGTTGTTTAGGTATAATTCCTTGTTTGTTACAAAGATCACCTAATCTGAACAAACCCTTATCTTTCCATTCTTCATATATTTGATCACACATACCAGGTTTGTACCAGGGTTGACCAATAAATACCGTAAGAGGTGATACTTCTGGAGCAAGCTGTGATCGAAATCTATCCCAGATTTTCAACGTAAAGGCTAAGTAGGGATTTACTGGTCTTGTTAATATTCTTTCATTAGGTTTGTTCCAAATTATTTTGAATAGTGAATTCTTAACCAGTCCTTGCTGTTCAATTAAGGCCCAGGTTTTAATCAGAGAAGGTTGAGCGTAGGTCAAAATAGTCTTAAGTTGCGCTGCATAAAAATAAGATTCCAGATTAGGTAACCCTAATCCGCCTAGTTTTGTTGGTTTTATCAGTATTGAATATTTAACCCTTGGTTTTTTTTGTGCCCAAATAAATTTGGTCAACATTGATTGCCAGCGTTTAAAAGTTTGTTTTGGAATTTGGATTGGTAAGTTCTGAAACAGATAGAGAAATTTTGGAAATATGAATGATTTAATAGTTTCTATTTTCTCTAAGAGAGTTAAATTGAGCTTGCTCCAGTCATCTAATTTTTGTTTAGTTTCTACCTCTAACAGTGTATAATTACATTCATAAATCTTCTTAGTCTCTATTGGAAAAAGAATACCCAAATACTTCCATTTAGATTGAACCCATCGAAAAGGATATTTTTTTGTTATCTCTTTCTTGACTTGAGGAGTCAAGTTTAAGGGAAAGAGTTCTGATTTATCATAATTAATAGTAAACCCTGAAATTGTGCTAAATCTATTAATTTGTTTTTGCAGGCGACCCAATGAAGTCTCTGGATCAGAAATGAAAAATACTGCATCATCTGCAAAATAGCTAGCTTTACAATGACATTCACCTATCTCAATACCTTTGATCATAGCATCCATTCTTATTGCGTGCGCTAAGGGCTCTAAGGATAGTGCAAATAAAATTGGAGATAGGGGACACCCTTGTCTTGTGCCCCGAAATAAATTTAATTTTTCAGATCTATAATTATTAGTTTTAATTTGTGCTGAGGGATTTTTATATATAGCTTGAATAGACTGCACAAAGCGAGGACCAAAACTCATATGGTGTAATAATTCTAAGAGGTAGGGGATTTCCACTTTATCAAACGCCTTTTCGGCGTCCAGTGCTAGAAACACAGTCTGTTTTTTGTTAGCCATACAAAAATCAATCAAGTTCAAAGTTTTCCTTATATTGTCCGTGATTGACCTATTAGGGACAAATCCTGATTGATCAGGATGAATATACTGAGAAATAATTTTATTTAACCTAGTTGCCAATAGCGAGGAAAATATTTTGAAGTCGTGGTTAAGAATTGCTATTGGCCTGTATGAGGCCGGGTTGAGTTTTTCTTTACCCTGCTTGTGTATCATGATGATTTTAGCTTCAGACCAGGTTGGAGGAAAAGCTCCAGTATTCATGATGTTATTTGTGAGATCACAGTAAAAGGGGAGTATTAATTCTTTAAACTTTTTATAAAATTCACATGGCAGGCCGTCCAGGCCTGGGGCTTTATTAGATTTAGTAGATTTTATAATTTCATTCAGCTCTGCGATGGTAATAGGTTGGTCTAAAAGGTCTTTGTGCTCATCTGTAAGTTTTACATTAAATTTTGTGGAGTTCAGATATTGCTGAATTTTTTCTTTAGAAGGGTTGCTTGAGCTATATAGTTTTCCAAAAAAATCATAGAAGTTTGTATTGATTTCTTTTGATGTGTAACCTATTTGCCCCTTTGGATCTCTTATTGCGTGTATCAAGTTTATATTTTGCCTACGTTTTACTCTGGACTTTAATAGCGTTAACGACCTAGGGGTTTTCGTTATATATTTCTGTCTAAGCAATAAGAGTTGTTTTTGTACTGATGATGTTTCTAATAAATCTAATTTTTTTCTCTCCATTGTTAACTTGTGTAGAGTTTTTTTTCCTCCAAATTTAATGTGACGAGCTTCTAACCTCTTGATATTTTCTTTTAATTCTAAAGTTGTATTATCACGGTCTTTCTTAAATGAGGTCGAAAGTGAAATCAGTTTTCCCCTAATAACTGCCTTAAATGCTTCCCATACTGTTTCCTTTGGGACACCACAATCTGTATTAAAATAAAAATATTCTTGAATCGATTTCTGTATTTCCTCACAAAACAGCTCACTATGGAGCAAAGAGGCGTTTAATTTCCATTCCCATCCCCTACTGTCCAGGGCGTCTTTAGTAAAGCAACAATCTACCCATGAATGATCCGAGATCTGTCTAATGCCAATTTCCGAACTTTTAATCTGATTAACCAATGATTTAGAAACCAAAATATAATCTATCCGGGTATAAATATCGTGGACAGATGAGTAATATGTGAACTGTCTATCTGCCTGGTGTAATAATCTCCAAATATCTTCCAGTTGGAAAAAATCAAAAATGGCTTGGAGTTCAGTTGGTTTAGTATTAGTCTTCTTTCCGCTTTTAGTTTTATGTGTTTTATCTAAGTTCGGGTTGACCAACATATTTAAGTCACCACCTATGATTACCGGGCCTTGCTGAAAGTCAGACAATGTCTGCAATGTATCTTTTAAAAACCTGATCTGTTCCACATTTGGGGCATAGATTGAGGCAATAGTAATGGGGTCTCCATCTAATAAACCTTTTACAAAAATAAATCTACCTTTTGGGTCCCTTTGGACTTGTTGGCACTGAAAAGGAGTGGTCTTAGAAATAAGAATGGCAACCCCTCTTGCCTTTGATGAGCCAGGTGCCTGAAAATTTTGAGAAAACCAGCTTGATTTTACCACATTTTTAACCGTTGTTTTTAAGTGAGTTTCCTGTAAGCAAACAAAGTTTGGCCTTTCCTTATACAATACATTTGTGATCCTTCTTGATTTGATGGGATTTTTAAAACCTCTGCAATTCCATGTCAAACATTTAAACTGTAAGGGCATAACTAAAATATTAACTATAAAGGAAACTTAACTTATAACCTAACTTTAACTATACCCTCCACCACCCTACACTCCACAGAGGAGCTGCTTCTAGACTCTCTTTTCACTATTAAGTATCAAAGAGAAGGGAGACAAAAAACACTCCCTTACTAGATTCCCTACTCTATAAGGGGGAAGATTTCCCAAAATATATTTTTAAACTCCTCCCCCCACTCCCTCTACAAGTCTTGCCAAGCAATCTATATGTAAAAAACAAATTTCTGTCGTAAGACTTATAAGATACATCTCTAAACTCATTTCAGTATTACATCATACTTAGACATGGCTTTTATATTAAATTCATATAAAATAAAATATAAAATTTCTTGATAACTGTTCCACTCTTGACCCCAACTTAAATAACATATTAATTACTCCAAACATAAGAAGTATTACTTCATACTTGATTCCATTAAATAAATATTATTATAACTTGTCCCTTCAATGCATTCCATAATATTTTCAAATACAAAAACTTAAATATATCTCAACAATAAGTCAGGTCTCATTCTTTCTTTAAAAAACAAACTACAAGTTTTAGGGCTATAAGTATTACTTCATACTTAATATCATTAATTATAAGGCATTATGATATCTCCCTTTAAAAATTTTCCAAAACTAAAAATAGTCAATTATCCTAAAAATTAGTGCTTAATGATCTACACCAGGGACTATAAGTATTACTTCATACTTAATAGTATTAATTAGAAACATTATGATATTTCCCTTTAATACAATCTGATTAATTTTAAAATATTTCAAGTAATAACTCAATAATAAATGAGGTCTTAGTATTTCTTTTGATAAGCAAGTTTAGATTCTAAAATTAAAAGTATTACCACCTATTCAATATCATTAAATGCATGACATTATAATATATCCCTTTAAAAGATTTCCAACAGTACAATATTGAACAGTTCTCTTAAGAAATATAAAGCTATTAAACTATATGGAACTGTCCAAAGGTTCCATCGTTCTATTTTGGGCCTTGTCGATTTTTAGCTACCAGACAAAAGATTTTACACTCTGAAACATCTCAGAAAAAACAAACCAGTTGCCAGTTTTCAGTTGGCATCAGCCGGCACGACTGGGAGTAATAATAGTTCCTCTTCCTTTGTCAGCTGGAGACCTAAAGATTTCAATAGTGTGATGCCTGAGGCTTTATCAAGTGCTGTTAGTTGAGTGCCATTCTTATATACTATCACATCAGAAGTAGGGCTCCATCTGAATCTGATTTTGGCCTCAAAGAGCTTGGAAGTGATTAGTTTCAATGATCTTCGTTTCTCCAATGTCTCCATTGAAAGGTCCAATAAAACAATAATTTTTTTCCCTTCACATTGTAGCGATCCACCTTGTCTGGCTTCCTTAAGAACTCTATCTCTTGATCTTTGATATAAAAAGGTAGCTATAACGTCTCTCGGGCGGTTTCTGGTGGCTCTGGCGAGTGGCCCTACTCTATAGGCTCTTATTATGGCCGGGGCGATGCCGTCCTCCATTTTAAGAGACTGTGCCAACCAGGAAGATATCCAGGACGCCAAGTCCATATTTCCCTCAGTGCCCTCCTCCAGCCCGCGAAATTTTAAATTAAGCATTCGCCACCTGTTCTCCAGGTTTTCTAACCTGTTTGTTGTTGCAGCCTCGAAGAACTGTAGCTGCCTGACTTCTTCCTGTAGTGTTAGTGCAAGCTCCGAGGTGTTCTCCGCCATTTTGGAGACTTCTTTCAGTTCCTTTGTTAGGTCGTTGAGCTTCACGTGGACCGGTTGAAGCAATTCAGCCATAGAATTTGTCATAAGTTGATGTAAGTCAGTTCTAAGCTCTGCCAGGTCCTCTCTCGTGAGCGGAGAACTGTCGGTTTTGTTGTTCCTTTTCTCTAGCGGCGCTCCGGTCGCCATTTTAAGCGGAGCGGGGGATTCGGCCTCCGTGACGTCCGTTGGTCTTTCAGTAAGAAAAAAGGAATCAACCGTCCCCGAGGTCGTCGTAGAAGCTCTTGGCTTTGTTTTTGAGGATCTTCCCATGCTTTACAAAGAAATGTAGCTTCTGGAATCGCGTTTTTAGAGGTATTCGGGAGTGGGGATCGGGAGCTCGCTTATCAGACGTCCGCCATCACGCGCCGTCGCTCCGCCCCCCCCAATTTCACTTATAAACCAAGATGCAAATATATTTACCACCACTACCACAAATTGATTAAATACATTCATCACACAGTATATCCATCAAGATCAAACTGGGTTCATGTCGAACCACAATATAGCAGACAACATTTGTAAATCACTTATCATAAATTATAATAGGAAAAAATGAATTGAATCTCTTATACAATCAATTGATATAGAAAAACCCTTTGACAAACTTGAACCCAATTTCACTTTTGCATCGTGGAATTTGGTGAAAGCTTTTTACATATCACCCAAGCCTTATACTCTTCACCTGTAATCCAAATTTGAATAATCTGTCCTCAAAAGATTTCTCACTTTCATGAAGTACCAGATAGGGATATCCACTTTCAACCTTACTTTTTGACCTATCTATTGAACTCCATGCTATTGCTATCCACAAGAATCCCCAAATTCATGGTATCATGGTAAAAGATAAGGTGATTAAAATCAGCCTATTTGCAGAGTTTGTAGTTTATATTTATCAAATCCTTTAGAATACATCTTGGCAGTTGATAGAGAACTAAACCAATTATCAGTAATTTCAGGGCTTCAGGTTAACTAAGCTAAAACAGAAATATACCCTATACAACTCTCCCAAACCAATATTATATTAAAAAATTCTTATGATTGTAAGTGGGACTCTACATTCTGGCAGCATTTGGGAGTTAAAATCCCCCTTGATCTAAATGATCTATTTAAATATAATTTCCTGGAACTATACCAATTGATTTTATCCCTCTTGAGAAACTGGAATAATCTACAATTATCCTGGTTAGAAAACCCCGATTTAATAAAATTATTTATCTTACCCAAATTAATTTGTTTATTTCAGAACTCTACCAATCCCTCTTCCAAATGCTTTTCACTAAAAGTTCAAAAATCATTTAATGGCTATTTGGAATAGCAAAAAACCTAGGATTAGTTTTAAAATATTGAGTAAGCCTACAAGGGAGGTCTTGGATACCCTGATCTAAAATTATATTGAGATGCATCACTCCTAGCAAGTTTATTAAAGACCTTAAATCCAGTTTTGTCCTTAGATTGGGTACACACAGAATAGTTTTGTCTGTCGAAAAACATTGCTTAAAATCTTTTGGAACAACCAAAAAGAAAGACCAAATACCATAGATGACAACATATTCCTATCAAATTCACTTTGACTATGGGATGATTGGTGCAACAAACTAGCACCCCTAATATTTCTGCTGTCTACCTTCATAGGACAATATTGGTTCAAATGAGGGTTGCAGATGCAATCATACAGGCATTGGAGAAAAACCTAATATACAAGTCTAATTGATATAACCAAAAACAACAATCTTAGAAAAATCTGTTTTAGAAGCCAAAATTAAAACACAGATACCTTCGTACCATTATTTCCAAGTTAGGAACTTAGTAAATCTACACTTAAAGAACACTTGTTGATACTTTTTACAGACTTTGAAAAAAATACTAAAAATACTTCTGACTAAAGACAAGGGACTCATCTCGAACATTTATACAGTCTTGTTGACAGTTTCCAATAATAAGCCACCATATGTACAGGCTTGGCATAAAGATCTTGGTTTTACACTCTCTAACATCCAGTTGTGAAAAATTTGGCATTCTAACATGGGCTCTTCCAGATCAATCAATATTTAAACCCAGATGTTTAAACACTCATGAGATGGTACCTAACACCAGTAAAAATACATCATATGAATCCTGACCCTCAACCAACCTGCTGAAAACAATGTGGAGATCAAGGATCTTTTTTCACATTTGGTGGTCTTGCAAGCATATCCAGTCATTTTGGCATCTAATCCAAACCCAAGTATTTGTTATTACAAACTATTTAATTCACCTTCAGCTGGAAATAATGCTGCTAAACCTAATTCAAAACACAAATATACCTCTAATAAGATGAAACCTAATAGCATTATTATGTGCTGCGGCCCACCTAGTAATTGCAGCAGCATGGATAAGCAGTAAACTCCCTTTGTTATCAGATTAGTACAAGAAGATATGGGATATATTTGTTATGGAAAAAAATTGGACCAACAGACACAGATCGAGTTAAATCAATATATATCTATATATGGCATCATATTATTGAATTTATAGCAAATAATGATTCTATCTTCCATTTCACTCACCCTAAACCATTCCCAATTTTATAGTAAAGTTATGTAGTTATAGCAATAAATATAATTTTAATTAAGTTTCTTTTAAACAGTTATTTAGCTAGTGTTTATTTAAATTGGAAATGTTATAATTGTCAAAATTATTACACTTAATGTACTACTGATAACATAGGTCTATATTTTTATGTCTAATTTCTCAACATTTTGACTCATAATATCTGGTGTATATTGTTTCTAAGCTTTGATTGTAAAATTTTTAGCTGATTCAATAAAGTTATGAAATTGAATAAATAGAATTGAATAAAAATAAAAAATGTATAGACTGGACCCTGTGCAAGCTAGAAATCTCAAACTCACAGCAGACCTCCCTGAGATGGTCCTCTACATTCCCTCCAAGTTATATTTGAATTGGACTTGGGGATTCCAAGTTACAGCCACCCAAAGAAGGTGCACCGGGGAAAAGGGCTTTTGTGGAAATGTCAGATGCAGCTTCAGGAGTATATAGAATGGACCCCATGCAAGCTAGAGACTCTTAGTGGACCTCCCTAGGATGCTTCCCTACATGCCCTCCTAGTTATCTGTGGATTGGACTTGGGGTGGGGTCCAAGTTACAGCTGAAGGTGCCCCAGAATAGTGCTTTTGGGGAAAATGTCAGGCACAGCTTCATTCATAGAAAGGACTCCATGCAAAGCAAATGCACAAGGAATCTAACCTTACTGCCCAGTCCTCTACTCTCTCTCAGAGTGGGGGCAGATTACATTCCAGTTACCAGCTCCCCCAAATGGTCTCTCACATTTATATCCACCCACCCCTCCTGGGTATGAACCCCTCTGTGTGCTGTCAGGATGAAAGTGGGCACAAAAGGACTCTGCACAGAGGCAAAAAGTTGTTGGCACTGCCCCGAGACACCTCTGACAGCAGTGATTCAGAGGGTGGGGAGGGGAAGCATCCTCCCCTTCCAGATCCAAACTCCTGTTGCTGCTCCCACCTCGAGCACACACCTCCATGGCCCCTCCCAGCCTGGTGCCAGAAAGCAGCTGACCCTTCTCGCCTGCCACATGGGTGGCACAATTGCTGAGGTTGTCATGAGAGAAGCCATGTTGGAACAGGCCAGTGTCCAACACTATGTCACACTATGTCACACAGTGGCCAAAACCAAGATGTCCAATGCCCCTTTCCCCTGAGTCCTGTAGCTGGTAACTTAGCTAGGTGCAGTCAAGAGGATTGCTTGGTATGGCAAACCCCCTCCTCCCCTGGGCCCAGGATTCACCCCCACTCTTTTGGGTGGCCACATCTCAGGGCTCTGTTCATTCTCCATGGTCAAGAGAATCACTGAGCATGGCCAACTCCCCTCCTCCCCGGGCCCAGGAGTCACTCACACTGTTGTAGGTGGCTACCTCCCTGCACCCTGTTCACTCTCTAAGATCATCATGATCACTGAGCATGGCCAATCCCCCTGCTCCCTGGGCACCGGAGTCACCTCAGCCCTCACTCACGACTGGCACAATTGCTGAGGTTGGCCAGCCTCTAGACCTTGAGACAAAGAAGCCCCAAATCTGCCAGCACTGAAATTCAAAGAAAGATGTGGAGGTGGCTCAGAACCTTGAGACAAAGAAGACAGCATCTGAAGAAGACCAGGAGACCAGGAACGGTGAAATCATGAAGCCTTTATTGAGTGATTCAGCATGTCCCGTAGATGGTCAGATCAAGCATGCTTCCAGGGCTCTCATTATATGCTGGCCGGAGCCACACCTCCGGCCACACCCAAAAGACCTGATAGGGACTTTACATATGCACATGTTTGTCATGGGTTCCCTGGAGGAACCTTTGGCCGCATTGACTCTCCAGGGAGAACCTAGGTCCCCCATTGGTGGAGGCTTTGAATCCAGATGTCTATTGTTCCTCCAGATTCAAGCTCCCCTCTCTGCCTGACCATGTGCTCTGGCCATGCAGCAGGCGCCATTACTTGGGAGCACATGGCAGGCCGGTTGTTACACAGAACATACTACATTACACCCCTCGCCCCTTAGTCCGGACTGTCCCTTGGCAAACATAGTCTCTGAGGTGCGCGGGACGTTTCCGTTCTCTGGTTGAGCGGCGTGGGGTTGCTGGAGCCGCCAGTGTAGGGAGTGGAGATTTGGGGATATCTGCTATGGGTTGAGCCGGGTCTGGTGCCGGTGCAGGGACGGTGACTGGAGTGATGTCTGGGCGGGCGGCTTCTGTGGAGTCCTCCTGCAGAGTCTTGGCAGGTCGTGGGGCAGGTGGATCATCTGTCTCTGGTACCTCGGGTTCCGCATCTGAGAAGTCCAGCCCTGGATCGTCCGTGGAGAAGGCGTGCAGGTGGCAGCGAAGCTGGTCCATGTGGTGCCTCCACCATTATCCTTCCTCGCCCACGACTTCATAGGAGAGGGGACCGGTGACGCGGATAATCCGCCCCAGCAACTACAGGGGGGCCCGGGTATAGTTGCGGACGTAGACTGGGTCCTCCGGCGCGAACCCTCTGGGAGCTTTGGGGACACTGGGTTCTTTGGAGGCAGCCGGAGCCCGATCGGGGTGGAGCCGATTGAACTGGGTTGTCAGCCGGCGGCCCATGAGCAGCTCTGCAGGGCTGCGACCGGTAGCCGAATGAGGGATAGTGCGCTGGCCGAATAGGAAAGCCGTTAACTTAAACCCCAAATTCCCCTGGTCCATGCGCCTCAGCACCTCCCTAGTGGTGCGGACCATTCGCTCTGCTTGGCCGTTCGTGGCTGGGTGAAAAGGGGTGGATCTCACGTGCCGGATGCCATGGAGCTCCACAAAGCACTGGAATTCCGTGGAGGTGAAAGCCGTGTCGTTGTCTGAGACGATGGTGTCCGGCAGGCCATGGGTGGCAAAGATGTGCCACATTGCTTGAATGGCAGCTTCAGAAGAGGTGGCACGCACCGGAACAACTTCCAGCCACTTGCTGTAGCTGTTGACTAGAATAAAGAAAAGCTGCCCCTGTACCGGGTCCATGTGGAGCCGGGACCAGGGGCATTGGGTGGACTCCCAGGGGCAGATGGGAGCATGTGGAGGATCTGGATGGGTCTCTTGGCACTTTTCACAGCTGCGGACCCGGTCCTCTATCTCTTTGTCAAGGCCTGGCCACTAGACGTAGCTCTGGGCCAGGGCCTTCATTTGTACTACCCCAGGGTGGTGCTCATGCAGAGCAGTCAGCACTCGCGGGTGGAGGGGCTCCGGAATCACTACTCTTGAGCCCCAGAGTAGGCACCCCTTGTGGGTGGAGAGTTCTGCATGCCGGATTGAGATGGCCACGAGCTCAGGGTCTGGATTCTTGGGCCACCCCCTTCCCACCCATTCGGAGACCCAGGAGAGTTGGCAGTCCCCGGCCGTGCACCCATACCTGAAGCGGCTGGTCCGGCAGGTCCTTGAGCAGTGTGATGTGGTAAGCCGGAGCTGGGTTGGGGTCGCAGGAGGGCAGCGGAAGGCAGCTGAGTGCATCCGCATGGCCCATGGCCTTCCCTGGGTGATGCACCAAGTCATAATCGTACCCCGTGAGGAAGATCGACCATTGGAGGACTCGTGGGGACAACACCTGTGGTGTGAGGCGATCCGGGGCGAGAAGGCCCAGAAGAGGTTTGTGGTCCATGGCGACCATGAACTTGAACCTGTACAAGTAAGTATGGAACTTTTTGACCCCAGCCACTATCGCAAGCACCTCCTTGTCTATCTGAACATAGTTCCTTTTGGCCAGGGCTAGGGTCCGGGAGTAATAAGCGACCGGAACCTCCCAGCCATCTGGCAGTTTGTGACCCAAAACTGCCCCCACCCCATACGGAGATGTATCAAAGGCCAATACGACAGGCAGGGCTTTGTCAAAGTGGGCGAGGACCACATTGGACATTAGGAGGTCCTTGATGCCCTGGAAGGCCGCCGCCTGGTGGGGACCCCAAGTCCTGGTGACGCTTTTGTCCAAGAGCCTGTGTAAGGGCTCAGCTACCGCCGGCTTGTGGGGAAGGAAGGCGTGGTAGAAGTTGATGAGTCCCAGAAAAGATTGCAGCTCAGCCTTGGACTTGGGGGCTGGGGCATCGGAGATGGCCTTTACCTTGTCCTTAGTGGGGTGAATTCCATGGGCATCCACCTTGAAGCTGAGGAAATCCACCACAGGCACCCCGAGGAGGCACTTCTCACGTTTCACATTCAGACCGGTGTCCTGGAATCACTGGAGGATGGAGCGTAGGTGGGCCAAGAATGTCTTGACATCTGGAGCTGCGATCAGGACGTCATCAAAAAAGGGTTGCACCCCTGGAAGACCTTTTAGCAAACGGTCCATTAACTCTTGGAAGATACCGGGGGCTACGCTGACCCCGAACTGGAGACGCTTTACCTTAAATGCCCCCTTGTGCATCACAATGGTCTGTGCTTCTGCTGTGGCATCATTGACTGGCAGCTGCTGGTAGGCCTGGGCCAGGTCTAGTTTCCCAAACACTTGTGCCCCAGCCAGGGAGGCCAACACGTGACTGGGGCTGATGATCGGGACTGGGTAGGCATGGGCCTGAAGTGCTGTATTGATGGTGCACTTATAGTCCGCGCAGATGCGGATGTCCCCGTTTGCCTTCATTGGCGTCAAAATCGGGGTTTCCCATTGGGCGTGGGACACTGGTTCTAGTACTCCCTGGGCGACCAGCTTATCGAGCTCCCACTCGATCTTGGGCCGCACTGCGAGTGGCGGATGGTGGACCGGTATGCGCATGGGCCGGACCGTGAGGTTGAGGTCCAGGGAGACAGGCGGCCCCGTATATGAGCCCAGTGTCCCGTCAAAAACTGCTGGGAATTCTTCACAGATGTCGGTAAAATCTTTTGGCTGCAGGCTGTGTACCCTGGTGATGCCCAGCCCTAGGGGCTGAAACCAGGAGAGTCCCAGCAGGCTTGTGAGGTTGCCCGCCACCCCCAGGAGGCCCAAGCATCCCATAAAGTTCTTAAATTGGACCCGGAACTTGCCCAACCCCCTTATCGGTATCGGGTTCTTCTGAAAGTCCCACAGGGTTCGGCCCTGGACTTTCTGAAGTCGAGCCCCCCCCCCCGGGGAAGAGCCTGTGAAGGGTGGACTCCGAGATTATGGAATAGGACGACCTGGTGTCTACTTCCATTTGGCAGGGGGTCCCCTCGATCAAAACTGAGACCTTAATTTTGTTGGGGGTGTCGGGGGGCAAGTTTATTACCTGCTGTGTCTTGTGGTGGTGGCGGCGGGTTGCTGCTGTCTGGAGGAGTTCAGCGGACTCCTGATGCATGGCTTGGGTGTGGTGGTTGGAGCGGGTGCGGCAGGCCCGGGCGATATGGCCCTTCTTGCCACATGACCGGCACTCTGCTTCCCGGAAACGGCAGGTCCGGTGGTCATGCTGGTCGCCACAGCTAGCACACGTGGAATGTTTGGAGTGTGGCGTCGGTGAGCAGGACACCTTCTCACCGAAGTTGCTGGACCCCTGTCCTGGAGGCCAGCACTGTACCTGGAACGTCTCGTCGTCCTCGGATACATCGGAGTTTGCAGCGGTCCTGGTCTGGTGGGTGGCTGTGGAGATGCCTAGCTTCTCCTGCTGAGAGACCTCAAAGGCGCAAGCCATGGTTAGCATCTCATCCAGGGTGGCAGTGGAGTTGGCCATCAGCTTTCTTTGAAGCTTGGGGTCATGAACCCCACACAGGAATGCAGAGTATAGTGTGTCATCTATGGCCACGAACTCGCACCCCACCAGGAGATGGCGGAGAGCCACCAGATAATTGGAGGCAGACTCACCCTTCTGCTGCAGCCGGTGGAAGAACTTCACCCACTGTGTGTTCTTGGAGGGTCTGGGCGAGAAGTGGTTCCTTAGGAGCACCATGATGTTGTCATATGTGGCCTCCGCAGGGGTACAAGGGGAAAGCAGGCTGCGGAGTAACTTCAGGGTCTTTACCCCACAGGAGGCCATGAGCCAGGACTTCTTCTTCCCAGCATCCGTGATGTCCTGTGCGTCGAAGTAGGATGTGAGCTGGTCTGTCAAGGCTTCCCAGTCTTCGGGGCAGGCTGGATCGAATGGGTGGGTGGTTCCCAGAGTGGTGGCCATTCTGGGATGTGCAGCAGTGCGTTGAGCAAGATCCTCAGGAGCCGATGGCGGTGCGGTGGTGCTGGAGCCGAGCGGGGCCGGTGGCTGACAGATCTGGTCTGGGCTCGATGCAGTGCTGGTGTTGGCCGAGGAGTTGCTCATTGGGATCCCACCTTCTTCGCCAGTGAAGAGTACTGGATTCGGGAGACCAGGAACGGTGAAATCATTAAGCCTTTATTGAGTGATTCAGCATGTCCAGTAGATGGTCAGATCAAGCATGCTTCCAGGGCTCCAGGGCCCTCATTATATGCTGGCCAGAGCCACACCTCCAGCCGCACCCAAAAGACCTGATAGGGGCTTTACATATGCACATGTTTGTCATAGGTTCCCTGGAGGAGCCTTTGGCCACATTGGCTCCCCAGGGAGAACCTAGGTCCCCCATTGGTGGAGGCTTTGAATCTGGACGTCTATTGTTCCTCCAGATTCAAGCTCCCCTCTCTGCCTGACCATGTGCTCTGGCCATGCGGCAGGCGCCATTACCTGGGAGCACAGCAGGCTGGTTGTTACACAGAACATACTACATTACAGCATCAAAACTCAAAAGAAGATGTGGAAGTGGCTTGGGGCCCTGAGACAAATAAGACCCAGATCCAACAGCGTTGAAACTCAAAGGAAGATGTAGAGATGGCTCAGGGCCCTGAGACAAAGAAGACCCGTTTATGTCTGTGTATGTTTGTGTGTGTGTATTTTTGCACAACCTTATGGAAGGTGTATTCCCCTCATTACTTACTTTCTTGACCCAACCATCCATAACCATAGGACATAATAGATTTCAACTGGTGTGCAGATGCAAAGTGGTTGCAAGATGGAAGGAAATGACACTCCATGACCATGGCACAACTGTAAAGCTGAATCCAACTGCAAAGCTGTTCAGCATGCTGCCTGAGTCAGGCAGCAGTGACATGATGAGATTTGAGGCTCAACTCACAAGTGATTGTGAATGTCAAAAATGGTATTTTCACCTGCCAAGTATGTTTGCTATGAAGGGTGCAACATCCCTAGCTGAGATATTGATATAGGTAATTGCCTATTGTCACTATTTACATCAGTTGAATACAATATGTATGGGCACATCTGAAAAACATTATTTCAGTGATATTAAAAACAGTATCTCAATTGTATTAATTCCATACAGTATTTTGCAATGTTATGAAAAATGTGTTCCCCATCACCCTGGTGTATATAAGGAAAGAAAGATGCAAACTAGCTATTTAATACAGTAGCATATTCTGTCAAATACCACTGAAATATTATCTTTTTGCACTCCCCAGAAGTAATATCAAGTATACATCTTCTGTAAGGTGCTGTGATGTACTTCTACCAACCTGTCTGCCATTTAAGCAACCAATCTATAACTCAGGTTAAGCCCAAGTACTTGGAAGTAATCCAGTTAAATCCACTGAGACTAAAGCAGCTTCAACCCATCTACTTTGGCTTAACCTTGGTTGCAGATCAGGCGGTAAAAGTGCCTGAATGATGGGTAGTTAGTTACTCTGGTAATATTAACAGAACAATAAATAATTCAAGCTCAGTTTTTCTGCAATAAGTATGTACCAAAGGGATATATGAAGTAGTCAAGCTAAATGTTAAATCCTGAAGTGCATTTAATTTTCCCATATTGAGATGTAATAAACTGATCAGCATAATTATAATTCAGGACATTAAAGTGCTTTCATCCTTAGAATATATTTATAGGCTCTGTAATAACTACAAGATCATCTGAAATTGATGAGCTTTCAAGATATCATATATTCTACTCTGATGCAGTCCATTGGCCATATATGTCTACTACTGCATTTCTGTAAATCAGTCATCAATGAATGGAAAACTAGAAAAGATCTTTAGAATGAATAAATGAATCAGTTCAGATAGTATTCTAAATTGTCAATACCAGCTTGACACATCATTCCATTTAAACAGTTGATGTTATGCTGACTCTATGCAAAAGTAACACTTATAAATGGTCTTACTGTTCATGCCAGCATCCATACCTTTTTTTGGGTGTGTGTGTGAGGGGAGAGAAAGCAATTTACACTGCAATCCTAAGCAGAGTTACACCCTTTCAAGTTCCCTGAATTCAATAACCTTAGAAGGGTATAACTGCACTTAGCATTGCAGTGATAGATACCTCCCATTAATCATGCCTAAACTCATGAAAGATGCACACCTCAGAAAAGCATCTATCACAATTATTGCAAAAACACCTAGAAAAACTCCAGAATTAGCATTTTGAAGGGCTCCTTGGCATAATGTCTGTGATCAAAGTCATGTGCTTTTACGTATCACTCCTTTAATAAACAGCGTGTTCTGAAGGTGGTTTTCTAAATGATATAGTAGTATCAGATCTTTGTCGGAATGAATGATTAGCATGAGCACCACGTTTTACTTACGTGTTGGCTGGATCTTAATGTTAACAACATTAATTGAAGACAAAACCAAGGTGAATTGAGGGTGAATCTGGATTTCAGAAAGGAGTCCGCTTCTGCTTTGAATATTAGTGTGAAGATAAATGATAATTTGAACAAATGATATTTAAGATATATAGAAATTAGTTGGGAAAATTTCAGTGGTCAATTGGGAAAATTTCAGTGGTCCAGAGAAATAGTATTGCTTTCTTAGTCTCGTAATCTTGGTTCCAACATGTATATATATGCTAATTTACAGTGATTTTTAGGCCTTCGCAGCCTTTCAGGTTTAGTGCAGTGAAAGCTGCTGTAGAAGGAAGATTAATATGAATGACAGAAAAGGATGGCCTGTGCATATCATGCTGTATGTTATAGTATTTTATATTAACAAGGTGTGGAGTCAGGCAAAGGTGATATAGTTGGTCTAAGTGCCCTAAGCTGCCTTTATGGAAAAGGGTAAGTGTATTGTTACAATTGTATATGGAACAAGTGTACAAGTGTATATGGAAAAGGGTAAGTGTATTGTTACAATTGTACAGCATAAATATAGAGGGCAAAACTGGTAAAAATGCATTGCAGACTGTTACCCCAATGTGTTCAAGGCAACAAGTGTAAACTTCCTTGTTCATGTGAACAGAACTCAGGTCCAAGTTAGATGGCAGGCAATGAATACTGTGAGCCCAGAGGTTTGGAGTCAAGATTAAAAGTGACAGAACTCAAAAGCAGGCTTAGAAAAAGAAAATTAGTCTAATTTATTACAGAAACTGTAATAAATTAGAATAATTGGAGAAAGTTTGTTGAGGAGAACTGGAATTGCAGATAAACAGTCAGAGAAATAATTTAGTACATTTCAGATCAAGGTACCACACAGCCCATCGATACCAGTATCTGATTCTAGAACCAAACCACAACATAACCCCTACAGAACAATGGAGAGGATAAAAAAGGGGAGGGGGAGAAGTGAGGGGAGAAGGAATATTACCTATCATTTTCTAAATTGGGGTGGTCTAATTCTATGGCACACTAGCAATGGGTGGGGTTGGGTCCAAGAAAACACACTCGGCAAGGGTACCAAGTATGTGATCTAGCCACAACTTCAATCAATCAATGCAAAGAGAAGTGAGTGTGAGTCTGATAAGTATGTCCAAACCCAGGATACACAGACAGGAACAATCAGGTGAATAAGCACAAGTACATGTGCAAATTGGATATGCCATTTAGCAGTTTGAAAGATGGGATGTGCTAGCAATGCACAATGAGTGTGCTGGCAGTGTAGACATTGACATGGGAAGGGGCCTCCATTACTGGGACTGGGCACAACAGGAAACAAAAGACGACTTTAGCAGGCTTGCCAGAAGGGTGGAGAATGTCTAGGAAAGTTAGAATTAGCAGCTCTGATTGGCATGAAAGGTGGAAGTGGTGGCTTGCCATTTAACTGCTCAAAAAGGAGGGGAGGGATTAGAGACACAAGAGAGGTTTGACTGTTCCTTGGAATGAGAGCTGGCTCAGAAGAAGTCTTGTCTGGACTGAGCTTCAGTTTATTTGCCCTCATTTAACCCATTACCTTTTCCAAGCACCTGTTCAGGTTTTCCATAGACCTTTCTGACTCAGCTGTTAAGGAGAAGTAGAGCTTGGTATTCATTCATTCATTCATTCAATTTATACCTCACCCTCTTCACCAAAGCAGGTTCATGGCGGCTTCTTGGTGTCAGCTTATTATTGGCATTGTACACTGAACCCCCGATGATACTTCCCAGCAATTTGATGTAGATGTTACACAGCATGGAAGACAAGCTGGAACCTTACAGAACCCCATGCCATGGACCTGAACAGTCCCCTCATACCACCTTGTGGAATCAGCCAGTCAAATAACCGTGGAGCCACCAGAGCTCAGGACATCCACTCTAAACTCAGTTAGCCTCTCCAGAACGATACCATGATTGATGGGTATCAAATGCTACAGAGTTCCAGGAGAACCTACCTCACAGACTTCTTCTGAGAATAAAAGGCAGAGAGGGACATGATGTTGTAAGCTGTTTTGGGAGAAAAACCTTGTAAATAAATACTCCATTGATAAATACTCTGTTGATAGATTCTGTTTGAAGAAGAGCATATGAAAGAGAAATCAAGGTATAAATGTAAGCAGGGGTCCTTTTGTAAAAAAAAGAGGTGCAGGAGCTCATTAGCATAACTTATCTGCATATGCCACACCCCCTGACGTCACCAGAAGTGTCAGAAGGAAGGAAGGAAGGAAGGAACAGGTAGGTAGGTAGGTGGGGGAGAGAGAGAAGAAAAGAAAGGAAGGAAGGAACAGGAAGGTAGGTAGGTAGGTGGGGGGAGAGAGAGAGAAGGAAAAAAAGAAAGAAAGAAAGAAAGAAAGAAAGAAAAAGAAAGAAAGAAAGAGGGAGGGAGGGGGGAAGGAAGGAAAGGAACAGGAAGGAAGGTAGGTAGGTGGGTGGGGGGGAGAGAGAGAAGAAAGAGAAAGAAAGAAAGAGAAAGAAAGAAAGAAAGAAAGAGACAGACAGAGACAGACAAGGTGCTTCTCTCCCCCCCCAGGGCCGAGTGGCTGTCAGCCACTTGGCCCAGTGTTTCCCTCCCTTCCCCCCTCTTGCTTGGGCAATGGGGCCCAGCTTTTCCCTCCCTCCCTCCCCCCTTCTGCCCGGGAATGGTGAGCAGGGAGGGATGGGGGCTTCTCCCCAGCCAATGGCCTGCCGTGGCCCAGGAAGAGCAAGAGGGGGGAGGGATGGGGGCTTCTCCCCGGGCTGGCAGCCTGCCGCGGCCTGGGAAGAGTGAGAGGGGGGAGGGATGGGGGCTGAGTGAGAGAGGGGAGGGATGGGGGCTTCTCCCCAGACCGGCGGTGTGCTGCGGCCTGGGAAGGGTGAGCAGGGGGGAGGCTTTCTTCCAGCTCCGTGCTGAAGCACGGGCCAGGGAGAGCGAGCTGCGGGGGCGGGGCTTGGTTATGTGCCCGCCCCCCGGCCTCCTCTTTCCCGGAGTGGCGCCCCGGCATGCCCTGGCCCCAACGGAGCTCTGAATGTAAAGGTTCTCTGCCATTTATTACTAACTTGCAGAACAAAATCAAGGCTAGCTGCTGTACAAAATGTGTTCAGAAGCTGCATCCTACACTAGTGCAACATATGCCAGAATGCTTTTGCTAGTACTAGGGATTTGCAAGAACTTTGGGGGGGGGTATTTTTTGGATTTGGGTTTTTTGGACCCTTAAAGGGTCTTGAAAGCTTGAATTCCAATATTGGCATTGTATTGGAATTCGGATAAAATTCAGGAATCCCACATTTTCCAGCTCCATTATACCCTATGGGGCCATTATAGAATGGCAAATCTCCTAGGGTATTTTCAGTTGGCCTGTGAGAGGGGGTTTGAGGTAGTGGCACCAAATTTGCAGTGTAGCTGCTGTAGCCTCTTCCCGAAAGGACCCCAAGTTTCAAATGGACTGGACCAGAGGGTCCAGTTCTATGGGCACTCAAAGAGGGTGTCCCCATCCTCTATTGTTTCCAATGGTGTGGGGGGGGGGAAGCAAGGCAGGCATAGAACAAGTCTAGCAGATTCTCCCAGAAAATCTCTGCAATAGAAAGGGAAGTGTGGGAAGGGGGCATGTTTGCAGGCCAACAGTGGAACCACTGCAATGTGCCCAGCAGAACCAGGGCCAAACCCCAACAGGACCAAGGTCAGATCTGAGAATTTCCATTGTTTCCAGTGGTGGGGAAAAAGCAAGGCAGGAACACAACAAGCCCAGCAAATTCTCCCAGAGAGTCTCTGTAGTAGAAAATGAGGTGTGGGGAGGGGGCATTTTTGCAAGGCCAGCTGCAGAACCAGTGCCCCTCTAGCAGTGCCAAATCCCAGCAGGCTAAGTAGTAATTCATCTCAGAAATGCCAAATGTACATCCCTTAATAGTACAGATTGCTGAGCTTGATTTTGAACAAAAATAGTAAAGACATAAAAAGGCTTTCTTTAGTCTTGTTACTGCCTGGTTAATCTTTTCCAACAGTAGCAATAGACACCTGACTCAATGGACATCATGGAGAGTCTTTAGAGAAATATGTATTTGCTTGATTTTTAGAATTATACAGGCAAAGGACCCAGAGTGAAATTCCTCAGAGTGAAATTCCTCAGGACATTATATGCTGGATCTTCCATTGCCACTGGCTCCCAATGTGCTTCCAGGACCAGTTCAAGGTGCTGGCATTGATGTTTAAATCCCAGTATAGCTTGAGACCAGCATACTTGAAGGACCATCTACTTTGATATAAACCTACCCATCCACTCTGGTAATCTTTAGAAGCACTGCTTTGAATACCCTCAACAGGTGGCAACTCTAGAAATGGCCTTCAAGTTCATGACAGCAAAATTTGGAACTCACTCCCCAGCGTAATTCGTCTGTCTGCTCCTTTCACCTTCTGCCAGTGGGTGAAGACTTTATTTTGTTTTTGTGTTCTCCCACTATCTGTTATTGGCTTCCCTCCCTGGTTATGTTATGTGTGTTTGTGTGTTTATATGTTTTACTGATTTTGTTTAAATATTTTATATATAGGTAAAGGTAAAAGTTTCCCTTGCTCGAAAGCCAGTTGAATCCGACTCTAGGGATGCGGTGCTCATCTCTGTTTCCAAGCCGAAGAGCCAGTGCTGTCCAAAGATGTTTCCGTGGTCATGTGACCGGCACGACTAGATGCCAAGGCACATGGAATGCTGTTACCTTCCCACTGAACTGGTACCTATTTATCTACTTGCAATTTCTTGCTTTTGAACTGCTAGGTTGGCAGGAGCTGGGACCAGAGATGGGAGCTCACTCTGTCATGCAGCACTCGGGTCCCGAACTGCTGAACTACCAACCTTCTGGTCTATATATACTTTATTCTGAATGCTGTTCTACTGTCTCAAATGTTTTGATGCTTTGATATTAGCTGCCTTGGGGACTCTATTTGTGTGGAAAGGTGGCACAAAAATGTTTTATGCAAATAAATAAATGAAATGATAATGGTATTTCTTCAGTTGACTCTGTCTGGTTTTTGGATTATATGTTCCCTAATTCTGATTTTAACTTAGATAATTATTTCAGAAGGTGTGATTGAACTGAGGATGACACTGAGTTACTGCTCAGCATTCCACAGTATTAGAATAATTTTCCTGTGATTCTTTCATAATTATGATGACAAATTACATTTATATCCAATCACTCTTCCATGGAACTCACAGATGCATATGCAAGGCTTCCTGTCCAGCAGGCTTTGACAGGACTCCAAACTTAGCTTCATTAGAACTGATGCATTTTCAGACCACAACCTTGTTATCAATGTAATGGCATCTTTTCCAGCTGGAGAACTTTGGCTTCTATTAGTTTTCTACATACTAGGCTGAGAGCTGAAGCATATATATTTCCTGGTCCCTCTATGTATTTCTAGTTGACAGATCTTTTCTTAGTATCATTTCATAGTAACCAACTTCCTAATGCACTATTTGTAGACACAAACCACAAATCTTGAAGCTTAAAAGTTAAGCCACAGGCACTATCACAAATAAACACTCAAGTAACTTGCATCTGAAATGTATTGGTGTTGTTTTAGTAATGGCTAACTGTATTGGGAACTTAGGTTGTGGTCATGTGCACCAGAAAACCTGGGGGTGGGGTGGCAAGGCAAATTCCTCTAGCAGAATTTGACCTGCAGTTACATGATCATACCTCCCTTTGAAGTGGCACAGTCCATCAGTGTGTGATCAGACACAACTGTGGGTGAGTCAGAGGTTTTTTGTCCTGTTTTTTCCCTATGCGCTTAAACAAGGAATTGGTGAATCGCACCTCCACACTGAGGGCTCCCTATGGAGTTGCAATGATGCACATCTTGTAAAGGGGAGGGAAACAATGGCACAGAGTCAGGATGGCCTGATCAGATCATTCTGATGCCATGAGAGCGCACTGGAACGATCGCAACCTGTTTACTACCATTTTTTCCTCGGTGTCTTTTAACTCCGCTTCTGCGGCAGAGCAAAACAGGTTGGCAATGGCTGCGGGGCACTTCCCAGATGTTGTTGTCTGATGGCTCTGTTTAAATTTGCCCGGCATTCGCACCTATGTCAGGTCTAATTGCGTGTATGATTGCAGCCTTAGTGAATATCTCGATCAGCACCTGAGCTCTCTGGTGTAGGCTTTACTACTACGTTACTGAAGTCGTGTAGGGTGAAAGCTGCATTTTCTTCTGAGAGAGTGATTAAGGTGACTTGGAGGTCCACAAAGAATTGCCCTGCTGGCTATTTCATGTCTTACTTCATGTTTTTCCATCTTTGGGCAAAGCCAATGATAGCTGTTCTAACATCCCCAAATGGTTGAAATGTCTGGCAAAGTCAACATAACGCTACTCAGCTGTTTCATCCCTGAGCCTGCTGCTCTGGCATCCAGCCACCTTTCAGAAGGGGGAACGAATGTTGGAGGGAAGCAGTCATAGTTTAAATCTGCCTCAGCAAGACAGCAGACAGTTTGAAGGGTAGCTCTGCAGAGTGCCCAATTGTTAGGCCTGTCTCTGGTGATGAGCAGCCTTCATACTATGGCAGCCTGGTGTGGGTGGAATCATGCATGAGTGAAGGATCCAACCTATTGGCTAGTCAGTAGATGCCTGTTTGTACCTGTAAGAATTAAAGAAAATTCAAACCACACTTTGAAGCTAGTGACGTAGCTAGCTTAAACTCATGAGTTGCAGCCAAGTTTCTCCTTTGGCTATCTGGAGACCTGTGCTGTTGATCTGTTCTTTAAAACCAACCTGTAAATAAATAAATCTTTGCTATTTACATAAAACTTCTGCTACAGTGATCTCCATGTTCTACTTGCTTGTCATAAAAATTATCTCATGGGAGTAAACCCAACGCCTATACACTTGCTACTCTAAGAATATCTTATAACTGTGGGGAAGATTTACAGTTTAAAACAAACCAATCCCCCCAAATCCTGAAGCTGTGTGGGTCCCCTCAGTTGTGACAGAAGAGAACAGTCACAGATGCTATGGTAGTTTTGAAAAAAAAGTTATGTAGGGCTGCATCTGTCATTTTTTTTTCTAGGTCTTTTAAAGTTCCAGGTCACTTAATGATAAATAGTTAAAAATATGAACAGTCACAACTACATAAACACAGTTCTCTGTGTTTGGAAATCCCTTTTTTTTTGACAGCTGACCATGTAACATTTTTTTTTGCCAGTGTATTTAGTGTACAGAAATAAAAAAAACAATGCTTGTAAGTGCATAATTCAGTTAACCAAAGGCTTAGATCTTGTAACGCCATATAAACTTACTTGTACCTGATTATAAAAGTATTAAGATCTGATCTTCAACACCTCTGCCCGTGCTGTCCCCATTTTAAGAGGTCTTATGGTGACAGTTTTATGAATGTTCATGCAATTATATTTGGCTGACCCGACTCCTCAGGACCATGAATGCTGTTAATTATGACCAAAAAGTATGCCAGGAAAGCAATAAGATGTTGAGTTGTAAAATATTGCACTAAACTGATCATATCCATCTGCTTTCATAATATGTGCTCCTCCTGTAGTTACTGAAGCAATTACAGGAAACTGATCTAAAGAGACATCACTATTCATAGGTTGATTTCAGATGGATGAGAGTAGCCTTTTTAGAACATGCTATTTATCGAGATAGGGCTAGTATTTCTAAAATATATATTTTGGTCAAATGGAAAAAATATTAAATATGTTTATAGTACAATATAAAAATGTCTACCAAAGGTCCCTTGTTTTAGATGTACTAAATTTTCTTTATATCATTCTGGGCTGTCTTGTTTACTTGTCTTCTGGCCTTCCATTTCATCTATGATTGCACTTTGATCGTAGTTTTCAATTTCCTGGTTCTAATGTCAACTCTGTTTATTCAGGCATTCTCCAAATGCTGGAAATCAAAACTAATTTTTAGTGTCTACCATACAAATATTGAGAGATGTTCTTGCAAGATTCACATTGATCTTCCTTTGCAATGGCCTCAGATGGCACCTTTCTCATGGTACATGTGACTGTAATTTCAGGGATCAGATAAGATTGCTTCAGTACATCTGATCCCCTGTATGTAAGGGCTTGCCTTCACTGGCCCCATGCAGCCTGCAATGACTGATGGTAAAGCAGCTTTGCCTTTTCAGCTCTTAAAGCTGTACCCTGCTTCAAAACAAACATATGAACAGAAGAATCATATGTCACAGCCTCCTGGAACCGTACCACTTCAGAAGTCAAGTGGAGGAAATTAGCAAGAATATTGCCACGTGCACAGAACATTGCTGTCATGGAGAAGATATGGCTTCTTGGTCTTATGCTAGCTTTCCACAAATGAGGTTTACATGTAACACTCAAGACATGATTTCCTCACTTGTGTTCTCAAGTGGTACAATTCAGAAAATTGTGCCAAGGGACAGTGTCATGTATATTTTTAAAATATTTATGTGCTGTCTCTTCAGAGACCACCTAGAGGCAGTTAATAAAAGCAAAAGAAATACAATCAAATAATATTAAAACAATCCAGACAAACAAAAACAGGCATAAAAACAATGTAAAACATCATCCAAAAACATAAAATGATAACCACAAAACAGTGTTCAGGCTAGATCTAGAGAATAAACCAACTTTTAAAGATGCAACTCTTCAGTTAAAAGCATGGGTAAAAAGAGTTTGGCCTTGTGCCTAAAAGATGGTGACACTCACCAGGTGACTAAGGTTGCCAGGTCCTCCCCGGCCACCACTGGTGGATTGGGGGTTGAGTTGCCAGATCCAGGTTGAAATGCTCCTGGGGATTTGGGTATGGAACCTGAGGAGGACAGGGACCTCAGTGGGGCGCAAGGTCATAGAGTCCACCCTCCAAAGCATACCTTTTCTCCATGGGAATTGATCTCTGTAGAGTGGAGATGACCTGTAATTTCAGGGGGTCCCTAGGTACCACCTGGAGGCTGGCATCCCTACAGGTAACCCTCAAGTGAGAGATTATTCCACAGGTGAGGTTCAGCCACTGAAAAGGCTCATTTCTAGTTGCCACTCATCTTACTTTCACAAGTAGGGGCATTAAGAGCAGGACCTGAAAGAGGACCCTGATCTAGACTGTATGGGGAAAGTGGCCTTTCAAGTATCCTGGCTCCAAGCCATGTGGGCATTAAAGGTAATTTTTTTTAAAAAAATAAAAATAAATATTAGAACATTTATAATCCACCCATCCTTGTGGTTCAAGGCTGCTTACAATCATAGTTGAAAACCTCCCCAGCAAAAACAAAAAATAAAATAGCAAACCCCAGATCTCTTCCCACTCCTCCCTTAAAATATGCCTGACATTCAAACCCCCTCATTTGACCAATGACTTCAATGAGAATGCATTTGGAGGTCTTACTTGGTAGGTGTTGTCAAAACTATCATACAGGAACCTACTGATCAATGAGGTCTTCCTCACACTTTGTTCTCCAGGGAAGACCAGCTTGCATCACCATCACATGGGCTGCACAGGGGTGATATGATCCTTGTATCCAAATCCCTAGCAATGTCTTGTCCAGTGTAGACCTACCCAACTCAGATGTTAGAAGAAGAAGAAGAAGAAGAGATTGGATTTATATCCCGCCCTTCACTCACTTGGAGTCTCAGAGCGGCTTACAAACTCCTGTCCCTTCCCCTCCCCACAACAGACACCCTGTGAGGTAGGTGGGGCTGAGAGAGCTCTTTCCCAAGCTGTCCTTGAGGGAACAGCTGGTACAGAGCTATGGCTTGCCCAAGGTCATCCAGCCAGGTGCAAGTGGAGGAGTGGGGAATCAAACCCGGTTCTCTCAGATTAGAGTCCGCGCACTTAACCACTACACCAAACTGGTTAGGGAGAAACAAGTGGGAAAGCCTCAAGGATTTGTGAGTGGCACCTCATTTCCCCCTATATCTCCCTCTCTACACTACACATGAAGCTGCCTTATACTAAATCAGACCATTGGTCCATCAAGGTCAGCCCTCCAGGGCCTCAGGTAATAGTCTTTCACATCACCTACTGCCTGGTACTTTTTAATTGGAGATGCCAGAGATTGAATCTTGGACCTT
This sequence comes from Lepidodactylus listeri, assembly GCA_029233225.1. Lineage (NCBI taxonomy): Eukaryota > Metazoa > Chordata > Lepidosauria > Squamata > Gekkonidae > Lepidodactylus > Lepidodactylus listeri. Next base: position 73,428,003 of record JARCFY010000004.1, read on the forward strand.
CCCTGTAGAAAGCAGAGGCATTTCCACTGAGCTCAGGACCTCCCTGATTTCCTCTTTCCCTCCTCCTGGCAGCCCCCATACTCTCTTCTCTCCCCCTGCTTCCTTCACACCTTTCCAGTTACCAACCTTCCCTGCCTGGTAGTCTTTAGCTGTGTTTAATTAATTCTTTTACCCACTGCCTTTTCCTCCATTTTATCCTTACTACAAACTTATGCAGTAAATTATGCTGAGAATGAGTGGCTGCCCCAACATCACCCATTAATGGCAGAGTGAGGATTCCAGTTTGGGTCTCCCAGATGCTAGGACCAAGCTAGATGTGCTTGTTCCTAAGGAGCTGGATCCAGGTTCCCAATACCCAGCTCATGTTACTGTAGCTACACTGTGTGTGTGTAAAGTGCTGTCAAGTTGCAGCCAATTTACGTTGATGGCAGCAAGGGGCTTTAAAAACATAAGAACATAAGAATAGCCAATGCCCATCCAGTCCAAAACTCTGTTACACAGTGGCCAAAAATGCCAGGTGCCATCAGGAGATCCATCAGTGGGGCCAAGATACTAGAAGCCCTCCCACTGTTGCCCCCCCCAAGCACCAAGAATGCCCAGACTGAGGGATCCTATCTATACCTTGTGGCTAATAGCCACTGATGGACCTCTGCTCCATATGTTTATCTAATTCCCTCTTGAAGTCATCCATGCTTCTAGCTACCGCCACCTCCTGTGGCAGTGAATTCCATGTGTTAATCACTCTTTGGGTGAAGAAGTACTTCCTTTTATCTGTTCTAACCCAACTGCTCAGCAATTTCATTAAGTGCCCATGAGTTCTTATATTGTGAAAAAGGGAGAAAAGTACTTCTTTCTCAACCTGCTCTATCTCATGCTTAATCTTGTAAACTTTGATCATGTCACCCCTCAGCCGTCGTTTCTCCAAGCTAAAGAGCCCCAAGTGCTTTAACCTTTCTTCATAGGAAAAATGTTCCAACCCTTTTATCATTCTACTTGCCCTTTTCTGCACTTTTCCCAATGCTATAATATCCTTTCTGAGGTGTAGTGACCAGAACTGTACACAGTATTCCAAGTGAGGTTGCACCATCGATTTATACAGGGGCATTATAATACTGGCTGATTGGTTTTCAATTCCCTTCCTAATAATCCTCAGTATAGCATTGGCCTTTTTTAATGCAGCCACACACTGTCTTGACATTTTCAGTGAGTTACCTACTACAACTCCAAGATCTCTCTCTTGGACAATCTCAACCAGTTTGGACCCCATCAACATGTGTTTATAGTTAGGATTTTTGATCCTATTGTGCATCACTTTGCACTTGGCCACACTGAACCCCATTTTCCATGTTAACACCCACTCATCCATCCTCGACAGATCCCTTTGGAGTGCCTCACAATCCTTCCTGGCTTTCACCGCCCTGAACAATTTCATATCATCCACAAATTTAGCCACTTCACTGCTTACTCCCAACTCCAAAAGGATTGGACACAGTACTGATCCCTGTGGTACCCCACTGCTTACCACCCTCCACTGAGAAAATTGCCCATTTATACTCACTCTGTTTCCTATTAATTGGCCAGTTTTTGATCCACAAAAGGACTTGTCCTTTTATTTCAACCTGCCCCATGCAAACCCCACTTAAGGCAAGGGAGGCAGCAGCACCCTGCCTGCCCAAGGCTGCAACCAGCTTGCCTGAGCCTCAGGCAAGGTGAGGCAAAGGAACCTGGCTCAACCCACTCAAACCCAGGGTTCTGGTGAGGACAAAATGGAGGAAAGGAGAAGGATGTAAGCCACTTTGAGTCTCCATTAGGGAGAAAGGTGAGGTATAAATGAACTAAATAAATAATATAATAAATATAGGAAAGGAATGAAAGAAGGAAGCAAGGAGAAGTGAGAATATGGGGGTTGCCAGGAGATGAGAAAGAGGAAATAGTGTAAGAAAGGTGATATGGAGGGAAATAAGCTGCACTATGCAACTGGGCCTGGCATGGCATCTAGCATCATGCAAGTGGGCCATAGTTTTCCTGGGTAGAGGCTACCAGGGGTATAGAAGGAGGGAAAACTGAAGATACCCACTGAAGCGGGGGAGATAAAGATAGGTTCACTGGTGGATGGGAAGAAATGAAGGAGGCAGGACAGGGGAATAGGCCATGGGGGCTTTAAGGAAAAGAGAAAATAGTAGGGGAGGGGGAAATGAGATCCCCCCACAAGTTCACTTGTATTTGTATATTTTTGTAAAGCATTTAAGAATGCATACTTCATTAAAACAACCCAAAGGCAATGATAATCAAAGACTAGTATAAACATGGGCTGCAAGATTAAGCATGCTTCCTTGGAAATAAAATTAGGCTAAGACCATTGAAGCATTCATTTTCTACTTCTTATTTTGTCATGAATACATTGCAGCAAATGTCCCTCCATCTCTGGGTGGCTCTCATTATGAAGCTATGTCCAGTGACCAAAAGTACATGACAATGAGCCCCACTCTTCTTCAGGCTTTAGCTGCTGGGAACAGTACAGCATCCCTCAGTTTGTTATATACAGGGGTCATTTCGAGCAGGAACACTGTTCCAGGAGTAACAAGCCCAGAAGCAGGCACATATGGTGATGCACTGTGGAAAAAATGCAAAAGCATACTGACTTGATCTGTATTTTCATGCTTGTTGCAGGGTAGCTTCCCTGCAAGAACAAAGGAAACCTGAAGTGTCTTTAGTCAAAGTGTAAAGCTGGCTCGCCAGCTCTGAGTTGGGAAATACCTGGAGATTTTTGGGGTGGAGCCTGAGCAGTGGGTATTGCCTTCTGACACACTTCCGGTGATGCCAGGAGGTGTGGCATATGCAAATAATTTATGCTAATGAGTTATGCTAATGAGCCCCCTGCACCTCTTTTTCTACAAAAAGACCCCTGGTTATATAGTTAAAACTGTTACATGTTGGGAATCTTGGCTGCAAATCTCTCCTCAGCTAAGAGTGTGCTAACTACAGCCATGGATCCATTTTCGGACACTACATTCCTGTATTTGAGCCCTAAGGACTACAGAACAAGTTTGAGTGAAAAATGCCCATGACTTTGCTCTGTCAGAAAGGTCAGATGTGGGTCTGATACACAGATTTTTGGGAGCTCTGCAAGATTTGTGTATCAGTGTCAGATGTGACCTTTCCAATGTGATAAAGACTCACAGTTTCAGCTCTTTTCTATCCAACTCTGTATTCACAAAGCACAAAGTACGGGAATATAATATTGGAGTCCCAGAGTAGCCTAGAGAAAGTCATTATTTCTCAGTTTCATTTCTACATCTATAAAAAGGGGAAATGATAATGATGACATCTCAGAAGGTTATGATGATTGAGGTGCACTTTGAATATTTAAAGGCTACAATAATGCACACTTTTGTCTCCATATCTTTTATCATTAACACTTCATTAGAAGATGTCTAATGGGCCATAGTGTCAGTCACAATAAATCAATAGAACTAAAGGGTTAGATCCTACCAGCTAAAGGGTTAGATCCTACCAGGGATGCTGTACTGTTCCCAGCAGCTAAAGCCTGAAGGAGAGTGGGGCTCATTGTCATGTACTATAGCAAATACTATAGGAACAAAAATACTATAATTAACATGCATAATAAAGATAATACAATGGAGTGAAATGAAAATGAAACCAAAATGGAGGGGAAAATCCACTTCTTTCTTGTAATATATACTCAGAAATCATGTAAAGTTGCATGAAGCCTGAATGCTGTTTTAAGAACTACATCCAGTTCAAGGACATATATTTAAATAAAGGAAAGTTTCTTCATTGACTGCATTCTCAAACTTTCATAGGAACATGTATTTCTAACCCCATGTCACCCAAAGAAGCCACAATTAGGGATGCTCAGACACTTGCCACTTTGGCTTGCTTTCTGACCACTGCCAGTGGTGATCAGGCAGCCAATTAATCAATAGAACTAAAGGGTTATATCCTACCAGCTTTTCCACTGGCACAAGAGGAGGAGATGTGAGGTTCTTCTGCATGAGTTATGTGCCCTGATTTTGATGCTTTCTGGAAGTGGGTCCCCCTCCCCTCTATTTCTACACAGCATTGCTGGACATTTGTGTAGCTCCCAGGAGTTCCCTGACTTTTCTCGTATATTTCTCAAGTTTGCTTTTCTCTGAAGTTTTGGGGAAAATTGCAGCAAAGCCTGGAAGGCTTCCATGTGGCTGGAAAAGTAAGGAGTTTCATGGTCCCACCCACCCAGCAGCCATTTCCCCTGTGGGACTCATTTCCTATTGCTACTGCAGAGGGGGATTTCTTTTTTTAATAGGCAAGAAATTGGGGAAAGGGCATATCTCTATAACAAAATGGGCTAGATACTTTTCTTACAAAATGAAAGCTGGGGATTCAGAGAATCTGATGCATATTTTGGTATAGCATTATATTAATATGATGCTATTAAATGGCCAATTTAAAAAAGAAAAGAGGAAACTACTGGGGAAATCTGCTGTCTGGTAGCCCTATCGTGCTGTATTATGCTAGCAACTGCAGCAGCAACAGGGAAACTACACAAGTCTGCACCTGTGTGGAGAACATTGTGATCTTCATCCCGTATGGCTTTTTACCCGGGTGCCTTTTGTAATCCCTGGCTCAGCCTTTTCTGTAATCAAAGGGGTCCTTTCTTCCTCTTGTACAAACAGGCTGGTAGGGATCCACCCCACCATGCTATACCATTTTAGGTTTTAGTGCTGTACTAATAACTGGTGCTCCTGGGGGGACCAACTCAGGCTGCAAACCCATGTGGTGTGTTTATGACATTTCAGGAATGAAACTGATTTTTGCTCCATGACTGTTGAGATTGTATGTTTAGCATGAGATAATTTAGCAATTTTTTTGTTCCAGCCCCAGAAAACTGGTGCTTATTATCTGCATGCACAAGATCTGTTTTGTGTTGTTAATGGAAGGGAAATTTGTAACAAAGTTCTACTTTGATATTCAGAGGAGAGACTACACCAATGAACTTCCTGCTAGTATTTATTTTTCCTGCTAGTATTTAAGAATGATGAAATGGGTGGGTGTTATTTTAGTTCTCAAAATGTGTTTTGCACCAGGATTTTCCTCCCCGTAATGTGTAAGTACAATAGTATAGATAATTGTAGGTTTAATATAGAGAAATAATTAACAGTACCTTGACAAGCTCCGTCTATCCCGGGAAAATTCTCCAATTAAGCTGCCTCTCCCTGGCATTATAGCAACACTGCCAATTAAAGCATGATGTATTTTGTCATTTTTACACAGATGAAATTTTTATTCTTTAATAGATTGAAGAATTTACATTTTGGCAGGTATATAACAGACTCTGTCGCTTAAATTTAACATAGCTATAAATATGTTTTAATGCTCATCCATCAATTTTTCTATGTCAATGCAGGGGGGGAGAGAATGAGGAGGAATGGGAAGGACATGACTGTGACTAAGCCCTACTCTAAGGGAATCTGAGTTTGCTGTTGATTTTTCCAAACTGCATCATGCTTGTGCTGCATCAAAGAAAAGTTTTTGGAAGCCTTCCTTTTGTCTCTTTTTGCAAGGTGCTATATGGAGAGACAGAGGGAGAATGACTGTAGTTGGGGAAAATCTCAAGGGAGTCATGGTTCATATGTTCAAGCCCACATGCCTTGTAGAGCCAGTTTTCTATATTGGTTTGAGTCTTGGACTAGGACTGAGGAAATATGGGTACAAATCCCTACTTGGGCATGAAGCTTGCTTGGTGACCTTCAGCCTCTCTCTCAGTTTAACTTTTTGTCACCAGGTTGCTGAGACAATAAGATGGAGGTGAGTAAATCTGTGTTGATATTCCCACTGCAACTTCTGCATAGAGCTCCACTTGTAAAATATCATTGTCTTTATATCTCAAATTTAAGAAAAGTTCAAAGGCAGAATAAAATGAGAAATAAATGAGAGAACTACATTTCTAGTGTTGCACTTTTTTGGGGGGGTCCTGGTAAAGCAAGTTCCAGAAACAACAAGAATAATTGCACAGAAAGTGGTTGGATTACGGCAAATATTTGTTAAGCTCTATCAAAGGCTTTTTCAAATGTAAGGTTAAATCCAGTGCTGACAATCTTAGCTGCCCTTGATGACAACATGGAAGCTACAGTTGGTACAGGCACAACTGCTAGACTGCTAACAGAGGCTAAGCATTCTGAACATACCACTTCATGTTTGATCACATTACTGGCTGCCAGGGCTATTTTAGGGCACAAACACATAGGAATGGAGTTTTGGATGGCTTCTGAGTTGGCCACACCTACAACCAAAATCTCTGGCATGTGTGGCTACAGGGCACACTGCCCTCCCCATGTTACACACAAGAGGGAAAGGCGGCATGTTAAAATGCCGTCTTTCCCTCTGGGGAGCCCATTGGGATTTCCTTGTCAATTTCACTTTCCACCAGTTAGCTGAGAGTGAAATTGTCAAGGAAAAGCCTCTCTCTGCCTTCCTTTCTTTAGCTGACATGTCGCAGCTGGGAAAGTGCAGGCAGGGAGCCCAGGCACATTGAAAATGCCTTTCTTTCCCTCCCCGATCTGGGGGAGGGAGAGAAAGGCATTTAACCATGCCCGCCACACTGCCCCGAGTCTCTCTGCAATAGTGGTGAGTCTCAGGGAAGAAAGGAGCATGTGTGCATACCTGCCTTCCTTTCCCCAGCCCGTCCACTGTGATGGGCAGGCTGGGGAAAGAGGGCAGGCATGCAGACATTCCTGGGTTCCCCTCCTGATTTTGTCCAGGTGTGAGAAGGTCAGGAGGGGAACCCAGGCACATTGAAAATGGCTTTCTTTCCCTCCCTGATCTGGGGGAGAGAGAGAAAGGCATTTTACCCATGCCCTCCACACTTCCCCAAGTCTCTCTGCAAAAGCAGAGAGGCTCAGGGAAGGAATGGGGCATGTTTGCCTGGCTGCCTTCAGTCTTCCCAGCCTGCACGCCTTGGCAGGCTGGCTGGGGAGACCAAGGGCAGCCAGGCAAACATGCCTGCTTCCCTTCCCAATCTTTCAAAGGGAGGGATAGGAGACTAGAAAGGTGATGCTGAAGTTCCTGGTATCTTTCAGTTTGGTGTGGTGGTTAAGTGTGCAGCTTCTAATTGTGGAGAACCAGGTTTGATTCCCCTCTCCTCCACTTGCACCTGATGGATGACCTTGGGAAAGCCGTAGTTCTGGCACAGCTGTTCTTGAAAAAGAGCATTTTCTGTCAGAGCTCTCTCAGCCCCACCTACTTCACAGGGTGTCTGTTGTGGGAAGGGGAAGGGAAAGGAGTTTGTAAGCCAGTTTGAGACTCCAAGTGGAGGGCAGGGTATAAATCCAATCTCTTCTATCTTCTTCTTCATCTGGTTGGGGGAGGGGGGGGGAAGAAGACTAGAAAGGCGCTGCTGAAGTGGGGTGGAGAAGCTGGGGGAGAAGAGACAAACTTCCATGTCTGCCCTGTGCATTCCCAGCCTGACCTAATATGCTAATGAGCTGCACTGTCAGGGGTGTGGCCTAATATACTAATGAATTTCTGCTGTTGTATGTGGCCTTTTATGCTAATGAGTTTCTGCTCAGCTTTTTCTACAAAAGAAGCCCTGCTCCAAATGGATTGATCCCAAGCAATTCTTAAGTTCAGCGGTTTGCAGAAGGTCCATGTGTCTCAGCTGCCATTTTAATGTCAGGCTTCCAGAGACTGCCAAAATGATTCCCTGCAACTTTGTTCACTAAAGCATTAAAGGGAAAAATGTTTTAAAGCTTTATGTTTCCCATCCCAGTCTCTCTCTCTCTTTATACCTCATGTTAATTTCATTCCACTCTGATGATCTTCCCTTTATTTTTTTGTATGCAGCACTGAAATCCTTTTTTTTCCCCACTGGGGACACTGCCATTTGCCTCCTTTCCAATCCCCCTTTTAAGTCAATACCAGCAGGGCACTAAACTCCATGCAGCTCCTTTTAAAGTTTCCCCCATCATTTTAATGTTTTTATTCAGTGATCCAAGACTAGCAATAGTCTTATATTACTAGACTCATGCAGCTTATAAAATAAATTAAAAATATAACAACTAGGAGAAAATGGAGCTTGTACACCAATGAAAGGGGGAGGATGGCAGAAGAGTGTGTGGAATGACCTCAATGTGGGCTGGGAGTAACCTTCAATGGGTGGCAAAAGGGTGGGGACGAAATCCAATGGAATCTATGCTTTTGAATTACCTTCGGCTTTGATGCAAAACAAGGGGAAAATTGGCACAAAAGCACTTTCAGAAAACCTGGGGAAACTGCTCAAAGTAAAAAAGCTCTTGAAAATTGGAGACTCCCAAGCTTCACATGCTTATCTGATTTCATCTCCCAAGGAAAGTTTCATGACAAAGCATTTATTGAACTACACTCAGGCATACAACTTCCTTGGCATCAATACTTACAATTAAAAAACTTAATGAAAAACTTAATATCACAAGGAATCTTTAGTAGACCAAGATCAGCCTTTGAATAGGTTGTGTGAATGCATACCAATGACATCAAAGGGGTAATGGCCAAGCTAAATAAGATTCTGGAAATTGGCTACTCCCCCAACTATTCAAAATTGGCACAACAAAATATGGGATCAATTTATTTTAGCTAAAATCATGAACGTAATTCAACTATCAAATAAAATTTCCCCCAACACATCTTCATGCTTTGAATCTACCTGGTTCTATCCCCTTAAATATATGACAGAAAAATATATACTCTGCCTATCTTTCATGGATACACTTCTGATCCAAATTTTGGTCCATAGGATAGTATGGGTTTCTTATAGATGGAAGAATTTGCTACATATAATTTGATCACATAATTGAAGGGGTTAAAACACATATTAAATATATGAAAGGTTGCAGATATTAATATGAAACAGAGTGTCAAACAAAACTTTGAATACACTGTAATCACCTCTACACTGAATTTGTTGTTGATACTGTTGATGTTATCATTTGTATTTGTTCAAGCTGTTCAATAAAAACTAAAATTAAAAAAGAAAAGAAAGAAAACCTGGGGAAACAGCAACCAGAAAGTGATTTGAGCACTGAAGGGAGGAAAATCAATGCAGAATGACAAAGACAACCCGATAGACATGCGTGGTGAAAGCGAGGGGAAACATCCATGCACAATAGGCCAGGAATTAAGTAGGATATAAATATTTTAATAAATATATAATTTTCTGGTTGCTCCTTTTGTTTTCCCTGCCAACCTGAAATCTTTTAAAATAGATATGCCAAGGACTGAATTAGAAGCATGCAAGGCACTGAACTACAGGCCTCTCAAAGTGACTAAATGATGAACATACTGGTACAGGGATGTCTGGAGATGTAATTTGTCACTATAATATTTATTTTATTTATGCTGAGCATAACTGTTAAGATAGGAAGGCTTATCTATAAGGCATCAGATTCATATCAGGCCCCATAAAGAGACAGAGAGAAACACTGCACTATAGTGTGCTTTGCCATCAGTCAGCTTAAATTTTTCTTTTTGGCCTCAAAACTATTAAGTCCATTTTACTTCCATAACCTGCCAAATCTGCACACAAATTTCTGTGCAGCAGCAGGAATCTCTCTTTGAAATGTTTGCTGAAGTTTTAAGTCTCCTACCCAAGGTACAGTAGTCTAAAATGTGCTACCACTGGGTTGGGTTGTTGCACAGATTTAACAATGTCAAGTTTGTCAGTTCAGTCAAGTGTGGCCTATAACTAATCTATCATTCTATCATCAGGGCTCCGCCGGGAAAGAACAAAAAAGGGAGCCGAAAGGAGCGTAAATATCACCTGCAGGTTAGCTGGCACCTCCCTCTACCCCCAGGAATGCAAGAACTAAGAAGGGGTCCTTCTGGTTGGATTTTCCCTTACCTGGGGGAAAGAAAGCGGTGAGGTGCGATAGTGCCGAAGGACCGAGGAGGGCTCCAGACACCGGAGAGAGAGTGGAGAACGACCACAGACGCCGAGACACCCAGCGTAGCCTCGAAATTTCCTAGCGAGCTGGGCGGAGGAAAGAGCAGTGGCGACGGTGGTGGTGACGACTGGAGGAAGGCCAAATGCAGCGGGCCCGGCTGGGAGGCCGCGGAGGTGAAGGACATCTGGCCCCAGTCCCATCAAGCGAGGAAGCCGGCAGGGAGAGTGACAGTCCTCAAGATGCCTGGGGTGGCTTTGGATTTGCCTAAGAGCAGCCCTAGTGGCAGCTGGAAAGGAGCCGAATGTAGTGGGCACCATAAAGAGGTCAGGGAGGCAGACGGCGCCCAGCTTCGGACCCGAACGGTGGGAGCGGCGGCGGCGAGAGCGATGGCGGCGACAACCGGGAGGGTGACGAACACGGCTGCAGCCCGGCAGACTACCTGTGAATGGGCAGCCCCTGGAATAACGCGAGGGGGCAACCAAGCTAGACTTGGCCCTCAGGACGGTCTACAGGACGGCACCCCAGGCCAGTACAGCAGGTGGGATGACTGCAGCGTGGAGATCTTGCGTGGAGATCTGGCTAGAGGACACTGCACCCCCAGCTGGACAAGTGGGGATTGGCGGAGGCTTCGAGCTGGTGAGCTGGAGAGGACCTTCAGACTCGAGCACGTCATTGGCTGGCGCTGGTTATATTAGAACAAGGGTTCCAGGGTGGTGGGGTTAGGTGGGTTAAGGGATTTAATTGGTGCAGAAATTGGGAAACCTGACTGGCATAACGTTGTGGGTAGTAGGGACCTGATTAGATAGGGAGGGGGGGTTAACATTGGCCTTTATATTTTGACTGGCCAATGAAGGAAGATTGGCTGTACCAAATTGGAAAAATTTAAGTACGGGAGACCACTGAGGACCCAGTATAAGGGAGGCGCCAGCATCACACTGCAGAGCCCAGTGATCTGAGGCACATGCAGAGATCACAGGGCAGTGATGTCTGGCCAGCAGATACCGTTGCTCCTGGGGAGGGGAAAGAATAGCGGTGGGTCCAGGTATGTGGGGAAGGGAAGGATGCGGAGAAATAAGCTAGCTCGGCATCCTTCCAACCTGAGACCCATCCCGAAGGTGGTCAGCAGAGGGGTCAGGATTGAGAACCCTCCTCCGACATTGGTGCTGTGCAATGCCAGATCCATAAATAATAAAACCATGGTCCTATGGGACTTCATGGAGGAACAGCAGGTGGATCTGGCTTGCGTGACCGAGACCTGGGTGCGGGAGGGGAAAATGGTAGCACTTTCCCAACTCACCCCACCTGGGTTTACGGTCCTACACCAATCACGGACTAGGGGGTGAGGGGGAGGGGTGGCGATGTTCATCCGGGAGGCTTACTCCTTCAGAGCGCTCCCGCATGTAGAGATCACGGGCCTAGAGTGTGTCGGCTTGGTGCTGGAGGCCGGGGAGAGTGTGGCGATCTGGCTGGTGTACCGACTGCCTAACGCGACCAAGAGCCTACCGGCCCTGATGGAGGCCATAACAGGCTGGGTGCTGGAACACCCTAGGCTGATAGTCTTGGGTGATTTCAACGTCCATGCTGATGACGCGGCTTCCATACAGGCGGCAGACCTAGTGTCATCCATGGCGGCGCTGGGACTCTCCCAGTTTGTAACGACCCCCACTCACCAGGCAGGACACACGCTCGATTTGATCTTCGCAGCTGGGGTAACAGTGGACCAGATTGTTGCATCTGCAGTACCATGGTCGAACCACCATGCACTGAAGGCCCGCCTGGACATTCCACTCCAACCCTGTTTAGGTGGCAAGCGTATTTTAGCTTGCCCTCAGAGCAAGATGGACCCAGGGCAGCTCCTAATGGCTCTGAGGGATCCAAGACCCCCTGGCGGCTCATTGGATGAGCTGGTAGAAGACTGGCATAGCTGACTTTCTGCAGCCATCGACGAGATCATTCCTAGGCACCCTCTGCGCTCCCGCACTAGGCTGGCTCCATGGTACACCCAAGAGTTATGGCTCATGAAAAGGGAACTCAGACTGCTAGAGAGATGGTGGCGGCGCGCTCGCGATGAAGCCACAAGAGCATCTTATAGGACGTTTATGAAGGCCTATGAGATGGCAGTCAAGGCCACTAAGAAAAATTACTTGGCGGCTGAGATTGCATCCGCTAGCTCACGCCCGGCACAATTATTTAGAACAATTTGGTCTATAACAGTATTGCCGCAGGGCAAAATAAACAATAGGGAATCAGAAATCGGCTGTGAGGCATTTGCGAGCTATTTTGCGGATAAAGTCTTGGCGCTCCGCCGCGATCTCCCCATCATAATTGATACAATGAGCGAACTTGAGGCCCCTTGCACATCTGTATTGCCGGGTTTAGACTCCTTCGGCCAGATCAGCCTTGACGAAGTTGACAGGTTAATCATGACTGTACTTCCAACCACATGCCTCCTTGATCCGTGCCCCTCCTGGCTCATTAAAGCAGGCCACGAGGGGTTCCGAGGTGCACTGAGGGAGATTATGAACTGCTCCTTCATGGAGGGGCAGTTCCCGAAGGCACTCAAGGAGGTGATGGTCCGTCCTCTCCTGAAAAAAACAACTTTAGACCCGGCCGAATTGGTGAACTACCAGCCGGTCTCTAACTTGCCTTATTTGGGCAAGTTAATAGAGAGGGCGGTGGCGATACGGTTGCAGGGGTTCCTGGATGACGCTTCGGTGTTAGATCCCTTCCAGTCAGGCTTTCGCCCGGGGTTCGGGACCGAGACAGCTCTGGTTGCCCTTACTGATGACTTCCGGAGACATCTGGATCGAGGTGGTGTGGGGTGTGGCTGTTGCTCGACCTGTCAGCGGCGTTCGACATGGTCGATCATCGGCTGCTGTCCTGCTGCCTCGCCGACGTGGGGATCCAGGGACTCGCTTTACAGTGGCTTGTCTCTTTCCTTCAAGGTCGGGGACAAAGGGTGGTCCTTGGGGAGGAGCAGTTCCAGAGACACCCGCTTGAATGCGGCGTGCCTCAGGGGGCTGTTCTGTCCCCAATGCTCTTTAACATCTATATGCGCCCCCTTGCCCAGATTGTCCGGAGGGCGGGGCTGGGTTGTCACCAGTACGCTGATGACACCCAGCTCTACCTGATGTTGGGGGGCCAGTCTGGCTTGGGACTGGACGATTTAGACCGGGCATTGCACGCCGTGGCTGGTTGGCTTAGGCTGAGCGGGCTGAAGCTGAACCCGACAAAAACGGAGGTCCTGTGCCTGGGTCGGGGTGGTCCTTGGTCGGGGCTCCCACTCCCGACCTTCGACGGGGCGCCATTGGTGCCTTCGCCGGTGGTTAGGAGTTTGGGAGTGCTCCTGGATGCCTCCTTGTCAATAGAGGCCCAGGTAGCAGCCACTGCCAGATCAGCCTTTTATCACCGGAGGCTGGTGCGGCAGTTGGTTCCCTTCCTGGATCGCGCAGACCTGGCCACAGTGATCCATGCAACGGTCACCTCGAGGCTAGACTATTGTAACGCTCTCTACATGGGGCTGCCCTTGGTGCAAATCCAGAGGCTTCAGCTGGTGCAGAACGCCGCAGCAAGGTTGCTGCTGTGTCTCCCGAGGCGGGAGCACATACGACCAGTGCTAGAGGCACTGCACTGGCTACCAGTGGCGTACCGAATTCACTTCAAGGTGCTGGTATTGGCCTTTAAAGCCCTAAATGGCCTGGGTCTGACCTACCTAAGGGACCGCCTTTCCCCATATGTACCCCAGAGAGCACTCCGGTCTGGGGCCCAACATCGCCTGGCCATACCTGGCCCAAGAGAAGGCAGGCTCACTGCCACCAGGGGGAGGGCTTTTTCGGTGGCGGCCCCTAGCTGGTGGAACGAGCTCTCAGAGGAGATCAGGGCCCTGCGGGACCTGATGCAGTTCCGCAGGGCCTGTAAGATGGAGCTCTTCCGCCAGGCATTCGAATAGTGGCCGCCTCCTTTTTGCTTCCCACCTTTCTGCTTCCCCCCCCGCTAACATCCAGTGGTTACCAACGTCGCCAATGATCCTGAGTGCTCCCAATACCAGCATGCATAATAACGTCAGATTTATGCCATTAACAGCACTGAGCACTTTAATAATTGTGATCGTATTGTTTAATCAATGATTAATTTTAACTGTTTTAATTGTTTTATAGTGAACATGTTCACCTAATTATGTAAGCCGCTCTGAGCCTACTGTGTGGGGAGAGCGGCTTAGAAATCAAATGAAATAAATAAATAAATAAATAAATCAGATATAGTCATTCTATTTATTCTTTTGGCTGACCTTTCCCTCTGTCTACCTAATATATATCTACAATGGGGACCCATGACAACTTGTCTTTCCATCTTCCTTCCTCCCCTGCACTCCTTCTCAGTCAGTTTTTCTCTTGTCCATCTATATTTCTTCCCTTCCTTTCCCTCACAGTCCCACATCTTCTAGCAGCATCCTGCTTGCTTGGCTGATTCTTTGACAGAAGGGGCTCTTCTGTTGGTTTCTCCACTGCCTGCCTGCCTGCCCACTGTGTTGCCTCCCTGGCTGTAGCAGTGCCTCTCTCAGCTTCCTGGCCACTTGCCTGCATAGTGTCAGTGATGCCATCTCTCTTTGCTTCTGTAAAATACCTAGAGTCATAAAATTTTGACTTTGTCCTGGTAGGCTGGGGTTGGGGGGGGGGGCTTTTACAAAGTTCCCTTACCTTTTTCTTTAACTTTCAGATATTTCTGCAAACCTGGGATATCCCCCAAGTTTGTAGAAATCTCTTATTTCTCCATACATGGCACCAATCCATAGATTTAAGCATCTACAGATGGGGCATGCTGACTATTAGAAATATGGATTTCTGCCAGTTAAGGATCACACTATATCTGATGAAGTGGGTTATGGCTCAGGGAAGTTTGTGTTACAATATAATTGTTGTGCCAAAAAATTCTTTGCTGTTTTAGCTGCAACATTATCTTAGTTACTGTGATGGAACTTATTAACTTTGTTTTTTAATTTTTGTTGTTGTTGAATCTCAGTAGGCTTTACTTTAAGGCAAGACCATAGAATCTGATTCATTTGCATTAATTAGACAGCAAACCTACAGCAATACATATGTGAACCAAACTTTAGCTGTGGTTGTTTTTAGGTTGCCACTGGGTAGTGAGAGCTGCTACTCGGCAGGAGCTCAACTGTCCTGAGTTCATGGTAACAAGGAAATGTTGGTAAGAGGCCACAAAAAATGTATATTTAGGATGTTTGGGCTATTGGTTCCAATCAGCTAAGATAGTGAGAATTTATTTTAAATCTTTCGGACCTGTTGATTGAAGAACTTAATTTGTAAAGTTTTATTTAGAAAGTCAAAAAGTATTCAAAGTTTCCATTAGCTACACTATAAAACAGGTAGTTATTCAAGTGTCTTATGATAATGCCACTTGCTCTGTAATATCTTTGTTCTCTTACTTTATAGAAGAATTTATGCTATTCATTTTATGAGAATATAGTAGAACAGAAAGTTATGAGAAAACTAGTCACTGTAGCTGTATAACATTAAGTAGAAATGACATACTTCATTTTTCTATTAAAAGATACTTTGATATGTATGACTTATGATAGAAGTTACCTCTTATTCCTCTGCTAATATAAAAGTTGCACGTGTGACTTTATATGACACCTTATTGGCTGTGCAAGGTAATGTTTTTGTCTTATCCCAAAGATAAAAGTACATTCTTCCTTTATATAACCTCTTGAAAAACTTACTACTTGCCATATCCAGAGCTTCCAAAGTTATAAACGGCCTATAAGAATAATGTGTTATAAAGGACGTATTAACAATGGGTTGCTCTCTATTTATTTCAAACTGTCTAAGATTTTACAGATGCAGATAGGGACACTAATGTGCAAGAGTATTTGTAACTAATGGTTGGGGATGGGCATGAACTGGGAAAATGCGGTTTGTGGTGGTTTGTGGATTGTGGTGTGTTCCATTTGTGAGCCACAAACTATCATGAACTTTTACAAAAAGAAGAAAAAGGAGTTGGATTTATACCCTGCCCTTCACTTGGAGTCTTAGAGCAGCTTACAATCCTCTTCCCTTCTTCTCCCCACAACAGACATACTGTGAGGTAGGTGGGGCTGAGAGAGCTCTGAGAAAACTGCTCTTGTGAGAACAGCTCTGAGAGAACTGTGACTGCCCCCAAAGTCACCCAGCTGGCTGCATGTGGAAGAGTGGGGAACCAAACCCGGTTCTCCAGATTAGAATCTGCCACTCTGAATGGCTACACTAAACTGGCTCTTCTTAGGGGTTTGTGATGTGGTAGAATGGCCTCCCGGCATGCTAGAGACACCAAACTCACAGGGGATCTCTGGCTGCCTCTTCTTGACCTGCATTTTAGTTTGGTGAGGATTGGATTTATGGGGTCTGAGTTATGCCCCCTCCCCAAGGTGCCCTTCCTCCATTGTTTCCAATGGAGGGAAAAAACAGGAAAAAGAGAGAGTGAAAGAGAGAGAGAGAGAGAGCAAGGGCAATAGAAGCCCAGCAAAATAGAATCAAAGTCCCAGAGAATCTCTGCAGTAGACATTGAAGATGGGGGGTATTTTTGCAAGCCTAGAAGAACCAGTGCAATGTACAGAGTGCCCAGCAGAACCAATGCCACTGTGGCAGTGCAAACCCAACAGGACTAAGGTCAAGCCAGAGAACCTCTGCAGTAGAAACTGAAGGGGGGGCATTTTTGCATGTCCAGCAGAACCAGTGAAATGTACAGAGTGCCCAGCAGTGCCAGTGCAATCAAAGTGTCTAGCAGAATCCAGTGCCTGTGTGGCAATGCCAGCTCAACATGACTGATGTCCAGCACAGAATCACACTCTAAGTGGGGTGTTGTGGTGGTTGCCAGCCCAGCAGAAGGGATATACTAAAAAAAAAAACAGGATTGCCTACTGGAAACAGTGGACAAGAAGGGCATTTGAGTTCCTCTGCAGGAATTCTATTATATCTTCCTTGCACCTCAGCTGAGTCTAAGCATTACACCTAGAAAAGCTTGTTTAAACTGATGAATTTCTGACCAGCACAAATAGCCTGGCAAGGAAAAATTACCAGTAAATGGTATCTGGAAGAAGAGTGGAGAACATTTACGATTTGAATCCTTGAGCACCAAGAACCAATCTTCATTTAAAGATCTTATTTTGAAACTTTTTACAGCTTACTCACCTAGTATTGTACCTTGCAGCCTGAGGTCATTTTATTGGGAGGGAGTCTTTTATCTAAATTCCTACTCCAGGTAGACATAGAGGTATCTGAAATTAACAACTGAAACAAAACAGGAACTATTGACAGCTCGGAAAGGGAAAATCAAAATTTAATAACAGCTTGATAAATAGTAGTAGATAGGTTTGGAAGCCCCAGCTCTAATCACTAGGTGGAGGAGGAGATACATTGTAGAATACCCAACAGGTTTTTTAAAAATTTGACTTGGGGCTTCCGGTTTTGGTGACCCGAATGGCAGATGTGTCCCTTGGGCACTCAGAGGGACACAATCTGTGAAATGGTGGATGGGAGAGGGTTCACATGCCCAGACCTCCCCGGAGCCCTTGTAGGGGGCTCCTAGCCATGGGGCATGAGAGGTGCCACTCCCAAGGCATGTTGCCAAGGGATTGAGGCTCCTTTGAGCCCTGAAGGTCCTGCCGCAGCAGAACCAGCAATGGCTTTAGGGATGCTTACCGAGACAAGTGGGCAGTTGGCTGAGCAGTTCCCTTACCCAATAGAGACATCCACAATGAAGTGTGAGTTCTTGTGAAATGACTATCCTGATAAACAGCCAAGCACCAAAACATCTCCTTAGAGAAAGCAAGGGGGCGGCGGCAGAGCCTTCCCTGTGAAAAATAAAGCCTTGTAAAGAGCATATTGAAGAGGGGACAGGCTTTGAAGCAACAAGTAAATCAAGAGAAAACTAAGCATGTTTTCAAACAATAGAGACTTTTGAAACTTTTCTTTTAAAGTAAACAAGTAAGCAGATGGCAGAGAAAAACAAACAGTGCCAAAAATAAAGCCTTCTTCAGGAAATGCCAGTCCGGCTGCTCCAGTCACAAGACTGGAATCAGCCACATACTTTCCCAATATGATAGCAGCTGCATTACACCCTCTGCTGGACAAGATAATTACTTTGAATGAGAACTTTGCAACTCTCCAAGCACAGCTAAATGACACCAAATCAAAGTCCAAATAGCTGCAGAGATGAAGGAAGTAGATGCCAAAACGACCAAGCTTAAAAAGCGAGTGGAGGTTGTGGAAAAGAAGAGAACCTCTAATGAATATCAGCTTTTACAACTACAAATGGAAAAGTCAAACCATGTTTTGAGATTACAAGGGGTCCCTTAGAGCAGTTTACAATCCTCTTCCCTTCTTCTCCCCACAACAGACATACTGTGAGGTAGGTGGGGCTGAGAGAGCTCTGAGAAAACTGCTCTTGTGAGAACAGCTCTGAGAGAACTGTGACTGCCCCCAAAGTCACCCAGCTGGCTGCATGTGGAAGAGTGGGGAACCAAACCCAGTTCTCCAGATTAGAATCTGCCACTCTGAATGGCTACACTAAACTGGCTCTTCTTAGGGGTTTGTGATGTGGTAGAATGGCCTCCCGGCATGCTAGAGACACCAAACTCACAGGGGATCTCTGGCTGCCTCTTCTTGACCTGCATTTTAGTTTGGTGAGATGAAAGGAGAAAATCTCAAAAAGATTTTAAGCGATGCCTTGAACCTGGTTGTGGATTTAAAAGTGGAACATCTTCAAAGTGAAATGGATATTGTCTACTGAACATATTCAGAATATATCAAGAAGAAAAATCTGCCTGGTGAAATTCTCCAAAAGGCATATCAGAGACCTGATACTTAAGGTGACTAATGGGACTACCCTAAAAATCGAAGATAAAGAAATAAAAGTATTAAAAGACATTCCATTCAAAATAAGGAAAGGAGGAGCAAATACAAAAACTTGGTTTTGTTTCTGCAAGAGAATTCCACACCCTACAAATGGATTATACCAGAAGCCCTCTTCTTCAAATACAATGACAAGAAAGAAAGATTGGACTCTGTTACAAAAGCCAACACGTTTTTAGAGCAGTTTCAGAAGACAGATAAGCCAGGAACAGCAGCAGAGTATGTCAAAACATTGGAAGAAGAAAGCGACTTGGGAAGCAGGCAAGAACTATCATCAACATCAACTGAAGCAGAATCTGATTCTGAACTTGGGGCGGCTGCCCCTAAAATCCCTGATACCAGACAAGGATATGAACTTAGAAAAAAGAAAGAAAAACATTAAATGTTTTATCTCTAAAGTTTGAACTTTATTAACTTGAGCGATTTACTTCGATGTTCTTTATATAGTTAAAATGGTTGGATTTTTGATTATAACTGAATTTTATATATCACTTTCAACATATCTAGATGTTAATGAGTGATGTATTTTAGTAAGCTACTTTTGCATTGTATGACTACTGCTACTTGGGTTTTTAGTGGTTTCTTTCCTTTCTCCTGTAGTTTGTAGTTTACCCCTCCCTTTTGATTTCTGTGTAGATTTTAGAATAAAAGCAATAAAAAAGTTTTTTAAAGAAAAAAAGAATTTGACTTGAAGAAAATCAAGACATTCTGTATGACCAGTATACCATACCGGAGCACCACGTCTGATGACTGAATCCATAATTGCTCTATAAAGGATCATAAGTGCTGGAACAAATTGCCCTCCTTTACAATAAAACATTTTTTTTAAAGAAAATAAAGGAGGAGTTCAATTTCTATATTAAAATTCAAAATCTCAGGACCCCGCTGGCCCCCAACAGCTGGCATGCCTCTATGATGCCTGAAGGTTTTGTGCTGATGATCCTGCACACGGTGACAAAAGCTTGGAAAATGGAGAAAGGGGGAGCAGTACCTCAACAACACTGATCTTATCTATTCTGAGTTAGATGTTGGCATGGATGCACATTCAGGTGATGTACGTTTGGTGCCCGCCTGTATGCTTGATATGGATATTTTACAGCTTGTGGAACCTGAGGATGTGGACAGGATCCTTGGAGAGCTATTTAATATATACATGAAGCCATAGTGAGAGGTCATCAGGAGGTTTGGGCTGCAGTGTCACCAGTATGCAGATGATACCCAGCCTGTGCACACCAAGTATATCTGAGTAAGATCATTAAGCTAGAAATGAACAACATATGGAATGCACTCATAACACCACTGTTATGACATTAGAACAACACCACTATCACCTTAATATTTAATATAGTATTGTTTTAATGTGGTAATGTTTATGGTGATTTTGATTGTTTTAATATGTATTTCATTCTGTGTAAGCCGCCCTGAGCCTGCTTTGGTGGGGTAGGGTGGGATATACATTTGAAAATAAATAAGTAAATAAATAAAATATGGATATGCAAATTCCAAGAGAGATTTTTTGTGAACATAATCCTGAGGTACTTGAAATTTCTTACTGTCTCAATTGAGTTTCTATGCAAGGATAAAGAAAGTGTCCTCTTTACTTTGGATTTAGAGAAGTTTAGTGCATTTGTTTTTATCAAAGTTTATTTCTAAATATTCTTTGATGGAGAAATCATAAAACTTGTTTAATATTTCCACTAAACCTGAGAGAGTACGGGCTAATAAAACTAGATTGTCTGCATATGCTAAATAAGGTACAGTTTGACCACACAGCTGGAGAATAGGATCTACAATCCTGGCTAGGATGAAAATCATTTATATATAAATTAAATAAATGTGGGGGCAAGATGTAGCCCTGACTAATACCTCTTCTTACCCTGATTAAGTTTGAGAGGGTGGAGCTATCTGGTATATAAATCTGGAGAATATTTTCAGAGCATAGATTCCTAATAACCACCAGCAATTTGCCAGGCATATCCATGTTAAAAAGCTCAAGTAGATTTCCTAGCTTGTATTGTTTTAATATGTCCCCAAAACAATACTGCATGAAACAAATATATTATTCCTTGACTAAAACAGCTAACAGCACTTTCTGAGAAGCGGACACAGCGATATCCACTATCCAGCAGACTGGCAAACTGCATGAGAGATGTGCCAATTTTTCTCTTTATAGTGTCAAGGGGGAACTGACTTTCATTCTCACTTTGTGTGTTTGTGTGTGTGTGTGTGTGTGTGTGTGTATGTGAGAGAGAAACTGTGGATTAATAGTCAATGACTGTTAAATCTAGGGAAAGGGATATGAAAGGAAACAATGTGAGAGGCATGAAGGTCCACTGAAGATGCTGGAAGCCAGGAATGCCAGTTGACTTGCATGGGCTCTACTGAAATACATTACAACATAAAATAGTTGCAATGAAAATGTGGAACAGACTTATAATTAATATATTTGGGCCCAGATAAACTGCTCTGGACCCTAGAATGGAATTCGTCTTCTGAGACTGGAATGACAGCCCTAGGAATGGCAGAAGTGTTCTGGAATGACAGCCCCCAGAGTGGAATGAGGGCACCTGAGAGCAGCAGAAATGTCCTGGTGTTGGCCGAATTGCTTTAATTTATGTTCAGCAATTGGCATAATAACGGGTTCTTGCCAACTATACCAAGGTCCCGCTTCCCCGGAAGTTCTCAGTAAATAGGCGTGGAGACTGATTGGTTTCTTTAAATGATGTTTACTATAAAGCTGTTATTCAAGCATACAAGGAATAATAAAAAACCACATAAACACAAGATCTAAGGAAATTAGACAGAAAATAGCACTGTCGCATGAGCAGGAGTATCGTTGAGGGGGAGTTACGTTACCTGTCTTGATAGTGGGTGAATCACTTCCACGAGAAGATTGAGGAGGGATGAGTGGAAAAATAGGGGGAGCGAGATCTGAACCTGCAGGTACACGCTCCAGTCCTGGCTGTGCAAACCAGGGATTAAAGATGGAGGCAAGGTACTGGGTACAGGAAGCTGGACATGAGAGGTTGGTAAGCAGATAGGGGTCGAAGATGGTAGGCTAGCTGGTCTATGGGGGCAAGCTTCTGTTGTGCAAGATCTTTTATCAAGTGGCATTTGGGTGGGCTGCGCTGACCACATCCCATTGTCACACCCACTAGGTTGTCCGTCCTTTCTAGTCTTTCTATTGGTCAGTGTCATAGCGAGGAGGGGGCAGGAAGGAGTGGGCAATATTGCAAAACTAGGTGCTAATCAGGATCTAACACCTGGGCCATCTGGTCGGTCTTCTTGGCGCCAATCTCTGGTCTCGTGATGGCTTCGGCCAGGTCACTTGATGGACGGCAATTAGTTGCTGGGCAACCTAATCTCTTACTGGAACTGTTGGGGGCAGGTGTGAAGGGGCCAGTGCAAAGGAGAAAAGGACTCTTTGAAATGGAGTTTTGGCTTCCCTGATGGTGGGTGCATGTGAAGTAGATGCGAGAGCTCTTTGAAATGTATCTCATGTTCTTCATGAGGGAGTTCTTTGAAATGTATTTCTACTCTTCATGCAAGTGTGAACTCCGAAGGAAGTTTCCCGCTGTGGGCTGGAGCCTCTCATGGCGATAGAGAGTGCTTTTGCCTTAGGCAGAGAACCAACCCCAAAGGTCAAACTTATGATATTAAAGTTCATAGGAGCATATAAAATGCCTTGCTGGCTTACACTGGAACTAGAATGAAAGCCCTTAGAGTGTAATGGGGGGCCCTGACTGTAGGAGAAGTCTACTGGCACTGGAATGAGACATTGCAAAGTGGAATGACAGCCCCTAGGAGTGGCATAAGTGCTCTGGGGCTGAAACGACATCCCTTGGGAGTAACAAAATTGTTCTGGAAGTGGAAAGACAGCACCCAGAGTGGAACAACTGTCCCTAGGAATAGCAGAAGTGCTCTGGGACTGGAATGACAGCCCCTCCCAACTGGAATGATGGCCCCTGGAAGTAGCAAAAGTCTTCTGGGGCTGAATGACAACCACTGGGAGTAGCAATCCTATCATTCCTTTAGTACATCCCCCAACAGAATCAGGGCAATGTACTAATGCCCAGCAGAACCTAGTACCATTGTGGCAATGCAAGCTCAACAGGGCTGATGTGAAGCACAGAATCACATTCCAAGCACAAGGGGGGGTTGTGAGCCCAGCAGAACCAGTGCAATGAGTAGTGCCCAGCAGAACCCAGTGCCACTGTGGCAAAGCAAGAAAAAGGAGAAATAATGTCAAACCAGAGAATCCCTTCAGTTACAATGTGCAGAATGCCCAGTAGAACCCAGTGCCACTGGCATTGCAAGCTTAAAAGGACTACTCTCAAAGCACAGAGTCACAACAAATCAAAGCAAGGGGGCAAGTTTGCAAGCTTTGTACAAGAAAACGGGAAAGGAACACAGGAACCCTGGAAAAGGGGTGAGGACCCTCTTGAAACTGAGATGCCTACTTTGAAACTGACTAAAGTGTTTCCAAGGCTGGAAAATTCCACCCTCTTCTTGTTCCTTTGAAGTTTGGTAAACGTTTTTATTGAGTGGAGGCAGTCTGTCTGGAAATGTATCCTTTCACTAACTGCCATGAACCTCCACAAACAGCTTGAAAGTTCAGGTAAAGTTCATTCCAGTTGACTTGCCATGAACTTCACTTTGTGAACCATGAACTGGCCGAAGTTTGTCATGAACTTTCGTTCATGAGCCAGTTTGTGTCCATTCTTAGTAGAGGTTGAGTCTGGCAGCTCAGTGGTATGGCTTATGAGACAATATAAACAGGAAGTGGAACTAAAAGTGCATACAGTGGAACTGTACAAAAACAGGCAAGGCAAGCCACAGATGGCAGTGGCAAGTACAATACACCCTTGTGCTTTGTATTTCATTTATATTGTTTAGATAATATTAATGCCATTTAACAGCTGAGGAATACTTTAGGTCCAAACCAGCCATAACATGGAGAAATGATCACTCAAAGGCCCATGAGCTGAATTGCTGATTGGTGACATGAGAGGGTTTCCAGCTTTCCAGCTACTGCCACAGATTGACTTAATAGAAATTAAACAAACTCCAAGTAGGAGCTACATATTATAAAGATACTTGTTTTGGGTTTTTTTTGAAATGACAGTTATTTTTTTCTCCCTGCCAAGTACATGAGCCATGAGACAAAGTGAGTGTCACTGTTTCTTCCACCTAACTCTTCCTGAGACAATTACCTCATTGTTTTAATCTCATTTTCTATTCCTTGTCAGCCTGATCCTCCTTCCCAGGCCTTGATTGCAGTTCTGGATGCATGTACTTTGTCACAGAACACTCAGGGAATTGTCTCCAATTGTCACAGACAAAAATTTGCAGGAAAAGAAGCATCTTGACAAGAGTTAAGATATTCTGCTTGTACTTTCTCCTGTATCTATCATTTCCCCCAATACTGGCTTAATCTGCTTTGCTTCATATGATTATTACATTTATTTCACATGCTGACAGTTGGCCTCTCTCTTCTTTACCTCATTTTTGCTGTTGCCATGTAATATATGTCTAGTGCTCCTAATAGCTCCTTAGAGATAATGGAAGTAATTCAGGCATTTGCTTCCTTTTCCCCCTTATTCTAAACATCTTTCAGTCAGTGACGCTATAACCTGGAGCAGAGTGTACAGAGATGAAATGAAAACAACACTTTTCTTCTGAAGAGCAGTTTCTACTCAGGATGCAATAAATTGTCAACTGCCTTGCATAACTGCCAGTGTGTTCTGTACTGGGAGAGGCTAGGGTTGATTTGTACATATTTTTCAAGTAGGCTGTAGGCTCTGGTCCTATGTTAAAATTCACAGAACTCATTGTGGTAACCAAAAGGAAACAGTTACTCATAAAATAGGAATTTCTGAATGGTCCTAATCTCATAGGAACTCAATGAGAGTCATGATCACTTTAATGTAAGTTGTGGAGGTGATGAGGTCCTTACCTTTCATCTTCAAGGGGCTCTATCAGTACGGAAGTACATTAATTTCCACATCAATAAAAATACAGGAAAAGGCCCACTTTTCTTTCATTAATTTGAATAACAAAAATGAATAGAAGTTCACTGTACTAATCTGTGTGAGGCTACTGCTGCTTTGCAACCATCATGCTTTTGGCAATGACTAGTGAGCTGCTGCACGGATAGGAAAGGATTTCCTGCCTGCCTCCTCCTGACTACCTGTCAGTCACCTCTTTCTTGAAATCTCCCTTTTCTCTTAAGATAAAACTTTTTGTCTCTGTCAGCCCCCAGGGTTCTGACAGCTGGCAGGAAGACTCAGAAGAGAGGTAAACATCAAATCTAGGGTACAGGGACAGAGATTTCCTGAACCTGACAAGTCCACTTGTAAACAATAACTGGGTCAGCTAGCAGTACAACCTGTGAATGCATCCCACCATGCTTTTAGATTGGTCCATGAGTCTTACATCAGACTGGGTGGATGTAGAAAGCCAGTCTGGTGTAGTGGTTAAGTGCGCGGACTCTAATCTGGGAGAACCAGGTTTGATTCCCCACTCCTCCACTTGCACCTGGTTGGATGACCTTGGGCAAGCCATAGCTCTGTACCAGCTGTTCCCTCAAGGACAGCTTGGGAAAGAGCTCTCTCAGCCCCACCTACCTCACAGGGTGTCTGTTGTGGGGAGGGGAAGGGAAAAGGAGTTTGTAAGCCGCTCTGAGACTCTTAAGTGAGTGAAGGGCGGGATATAAATCCAATCTCTTCTCTCTTCTTCTTCTTCTTTATAAGCAATTTTACTACTGGAGGCAGCAGAAACAACCTTTCATCTGCCCTGATTTTTCGTGGTTTTCAGACCCTTTTACCCTTTTCCCTGGCCAAAAGGAAACTTTTCCTTTAGATTACCACATTACTCCAGCACTTTTCTTCTTAGAAATATAGACTGACAATAAGATGTGGTTTTTTTTTCAGACTGCACCAGCCTTTTGCATTTTCAAGCATGTTGTGCCGCTTCTGATGATCACACCATTAGTGTGATCCATTCAGACTTACCCTCAGGAGATTCATCTGTTCTGGGTTTGTTTGGGTTTGTTTGCCTTTTTTTTGCCATGCATTGAAGCATTGGAGCATTTCAGCATCCTGGTTCACTCTACCTTCTTTATATGAGAGTAGCCTCATTTACTCTTGTGTAAAGCACAGTAGCTGAAGCACAAAAGATAATTTATTTGCACCTTTATTAGCTTTGGTATTGAATGGGGGACATGAACCTAGCTCAGGCTGGAAAGAGAGGCACAGACCAGAGAGAGAGAGAGAGACAGAGACAGAGAGAGACAGAGAGAGAGAGACTCACTCACAAGGCAGAACAGAGGAAGCTTCCCCAATGCAGGCACCTTCGATTGGTATTGAAGAGGGGGACATGATCCTGGCTCAGGCTGGAGAGAGAGGCAGAGAGTGGAGACCAGACAGGGGGGTGGGGAGAGACATGCACACTTGCCAACGCACACTTGCCAAGGCACACAGATGCACACTTGCCAAGGCAGAGCAGAGGAAGCTGTCCCAAATGCAGGGACCTTCTATTACTGAAACATTTTGCAATTGAGATGCAAATAATAATAAAAAAAAGCACTGTAATTTTAAAGTGTGTAGTGTATGTTTTCATATTGTAGTTGATTTTATGGAATTTTATTGTACATGAATTGTGTTGGTAGCTGCCCTGAGCCTGCCGAGAGGCGGGGAGGGTGGGATAGAAATTTAATAAATAAATAAATAAATAAATAAAAAGACCCACACCAGCCTGCCCCTTCTGGTGGGTTTTGGCAGGTTGGTAGTTTGCTGGAAGTCACCAATGCAAAAACTTAGTTCAGGTTACAGAGCAGAGGCTTTGTTATGAATACATTTTGCTTCCACTACCACCCCCAAAAGTGCAGAAGAAACCAGTGTTATTAGGAATGCAGGAAAAAACAGAGAAGATATGAGAGAGTGCTGAGATGCTTATGAAGTTGTGTGAATATGAGGAGAAAAAACCCTATTTTTAAATTGGGTGATGCAAGTGGACCCTGTGATGCTTGGAAACTGCCAAAACAGAGTCCAAATTGGTGGGAAGGGGAAGAGAAGATAAATTCTCTTCAGACGTCATGTTCCTCCTGGCACTACAAGCCTGATTCCTGTTGTAGTAAGAAAATAAGAGAAGCCAATGCTGGATCAGGCCAGTGGCCCATCCAGTCCAACACTCTGTCACACAATGGCCAAAAATACCAGGTGCCCTCAGGAGGTCCAGCAGTGGGGCCAGACACTAGAAGCCCTCCCACTGTTGCCCCCCCTCAAGCACCAAGAATACAGAGCATCCCTTGCCCCAGACTGAGAGTTCCTATCTATACTTTGAGGCTAATAGCCACTGATGGACCTCTGCTCCATGTTTATCTAATTCCCTCTTGAAGCCGTCTATGCTTGTAGCTGTCACCACCTCCTGTGGCAGTGAATTCCATGTGTTAATCACTCTTTGGGTGAAGAAGTACTTCCTTTTATCTGTTTTAACCCCACTGATTGTTGTGTATTAAGATCAGGGTCGCCATGTGCTCACGTAATGGCGACCGCCACATGGCCTGAATCTACTTGAGCTTCGGCCAGGTAGAACAATAGCCAGTCGGATCCTAAACGACCGCCAGTCATGAGCCTAGGCTCCTCCCCCGGGAACCTATGAACCGTAACCACTATCTTAAGGTCCTATCAGGGAATGTGGGCGAGGTCAGAGGATTATCTCTGACCGGCATAAAAGAGGGCTCTGAGCCTGGGGTTTCTTATGTTCCATCTTGACCCACAATAAACTACTATGCTGATTTCATTGTTACCAGCCTCCTGGCCCTAACACATTCCACTGATGACGAAGCTGGGATCCTGATGAGTGACTCATTAGGTGAACTGAGCAGCCCTGCACCGAGCACCGATACGCCGGCACCAGGCACCGCCGAGCTCCAGCACTCCGAAGCACCGCTGCAAGCCCCTGTGGACATCGCTCACCACACTGTTCCTGCACCGGTAACTATGGCTGATGCTCTGGGACCAATACCCCCTTTTGATTTGTCTCGTCCAGAGACCTGGGAGGCATGGATCAAGCAGCTGGGCTGCACCTTCATTGTCCGGGGCATCACTGATGCAGACATGAAGGGGGCCTTGCTCTTGAGCTCTTGCGGGGTGGACATGATGCGAGTCACCCAGAGCCTACTTGCCCCTCAAAATCCCCTTGAGGTGCCTTACGACGTCCTCACCAAGGCCCTTGGGGACTACTTCGCTTCCAAACCCTCAAAAATGGCCCTGTGCCTGGATTTTATCCAGCGCCAACAACAGCTGGGAGAGTCAGCTGCGATCTTCCTGGTTGAACTCCATTGCATGGCTGTGGGCTGCAAATTCCGCCATGTGGATGACCACGTGGAGACAGGGTTCATGAGGGGAGTGAGAGAAGCCAAACTACGGCGCTGGCTGATAGCGCTTCCTGAGCCAACCCTCAAGAGGATGCTACAAACAGCCGTGGCCTTCGAGGCAACTCTAAAGGACAAACCATCGACCAAAGTCCATCACACCGCAACCTCCGAGTCCAAATCATCTGAGGACAAGGACATCCACTGGCTCCAGCAGCACTCATAGAAGGATGAGTCCCACTCTTCCCAGGCCCGCTCCCAGCACCCGGCATCTGCCACAGTTTTTCCCTCTTCTCCCAAACACAGGCCACCCCAATGTGCGCTAGCTGCAGG
The DNA here is from genome assembly GCA_029233225.1 of Lepidodactylus listeri. Lineage (NCBI taxonomy): Eukaryota > Metazoa > Chordata > Lepidosauria > Squamata > Gekkonidae > Lepidodactylus > Lepidodactylus listeri. Next base: position 73,456,538 of record JARCFY010000004.1, read on the forward strand.
GACCCCCACGAGTGACACTCCTGCAGTTTCTGGGATGCCATCTGCTGATCCTGTGGGAAAACGGGGCACATCGCAAAGGCCTATTGCACTCTGGCCAGCCGCCGCTCAACCGCCACAAACTACGAGATGGTGGATAGCCTCACAATGGCAGTACAGGTACTGAACTTACCCCAGCCCCTTCCCGGAGCGATTACAGTTGACCTACAGATCAAGGGTACCCCCTGTTCCATGTAGTTGGACTCCGGGTCTGCGTACTCCATAGTCTCTGCAGCAATCTTCAAACAGCAATGCCCACGGGGGAAGGGATCCCAGCTATGCTGGCTGATGGGTCTAGTTCTCCAGGATTTCCAAAAAAAACCTGGTCACAATCAAGAGGCTGGCCAAGGTCAAGGTCCAGTACCATGAATTCAATGGCCTCCTCAGCCTCCTCATGGTGGAACAAGAACTCATCAGTCTCCTGGGACATGCATGGTTCAAATCCCTGGGTTTGGAAATAAAAAGGGTGTACCACTTGGGATCCGCAGACTACGAGTTCGATGGCACACTGGGCTCCTACCAGGGCCCCCTGTCTCACTGGATCTAGATCCCGCTGTCTGCCCTATCTGCATGGCGGCCAGGTGACCACTACCCTCCATGCAGCTGAAGGAGGAGGCTGAACTGGACAAGCTTGTAGCCCAAGAAGTGCTTGAGCCAGTCTCCCACGCGAGATGGGAGACCCCAATACTCATGCCCTTGAAAGCGAACGGGGAGTTCCTCATTTGCACGGATTACAAATGTACTTTGAACTTGGCCCTGCAAGGAGGGGAGTTCCGGTTCCGCCTACCTCCGAAGCAGACGCTTGGAAGAGAGCTGCGGCATTTGTGACAGAACCCTTCAGTGTTTCAAGGCAAAATATTTGCCTTTCTTCCTGCCTGAAGGGAAGGAAGAAGCAGAGGGCTTGTAAAAACACTTTTGGGGGGAGGGCAATCTCCTTGGGGCAACTTTTATGCCCTAAGCAGTTCCTGAAGCGGAGTACTGCCAGCAACTTCGGTTCGACAGGAAATAGAGGGAGCGGGACCCTGTGGAGCCAAAGAACACTCTGGACCAAAGTAAAGACTTCGAGAAAAAAGCTGAGTATATTTTTCTTCCCCTATATTATTTTTTTCTTTGCCTTTATTTTAGGGAAACCGGGGCGACTGGCGAGTTCTGGATGTCCTGGTCTTAACCCCTCTGTTTAAAGCGGCCATTTGAGAGCGTTTCAGGTGGGAGCGCGTAAGGGGGGGAAGCTGCACTTACTTTTCTTCTGTATTTCTCTTTCCTTTGTGTTTTCCTTGAGTCTCCCTGAACCGGTTCGGTGTTTGGGTCTGCTTGGGAGTAGGTCGGAGTCGACGTTGTGAAGGCTGGGGAGAACTGCACAGAAGCGAAAATCATGACTTGCAGTTTCGGTGGAGTGGTAGAGGGAAGGTGAGGCAAGACGCGGAGTTGGCACAGCAGTGACGTGAAGCTTACTGAAAAAAACATAGGAGTTTAAGCAGTTCACGTAATCTACGGAGGAGACTTCAGCTTGGACTATTCTAACAATTCTAGTGACCCTTTAAGGAGGCTATAGAGTGATTGGTGTACAGGAGGTGTTAGAGTAGTTTCAACTACACTAGAGGCTACATAATAAGCGTAAAAGAGAAAAGTACACGCAGCATTAGTTAAAATTGGGTGAAACAGATTGATACAGTTAACCTAGCTGTTTAATTTATTTTTGCTTAATATTGTTCTACCTTCCTTCCTTGCCTGTGTCTCTTTGAGTTCTATCTGGTGACCAGTAAGGGCAATCATAAAACAGTTGGATCTACATAGGTGACTAGCTTTGTTTAATATAGGACACCAATTTGTAATTTAGTTAGTATTTAACAATTAATTAACTGAATATTAAAATAATAAGATTTAAGTAAGTCAATTAATTAACTCACAATAGTCTAAGGGCAGGTCAGTGCTTAATTGGACTTTAAATTAATTAATTAACTATCAAATTAATTAGTAATTGATTAGTAATTTATTTAAAACTTAAAATTTAAAATTTACAAAGTATTTAAAGTGACAGTGCTGACTCAAATTTAACTGCAAATACAGTACTGAGGGGGACTGTATAATAGGACCTATTTTGGACCTTCTTTGGAAATAATCCCATGTAAAATAGCTACTAATTAATTAATCTAATTAAACTGAGATTTATAAAGGGGTAATTTAATCTACAATAAATTAATTAATTGGGGGAATATTACGTTATCAATTAATTGTTTGGTTAAACGCTGCTTCCTTTAATTAAATAATTAAATAAATTTAGACTACAGACTATAAATACCTTCTTGTGGGTAAGTATCTGGACATTTATGGCATCTGGTGGACCTAGAAAAAACTCCTTACCATCACCATCGCAGCTAAGGGCAATGAGCCAGATGAAGTCGTCCATGAGCAACCCAAGTCAGTCTGCAAAAGACGCAAAGTCAATGAATGATGAATCAGTGGCTGCAGCCATTAAGGCTGTGATGGAAACAACACTACCAGCTTTGATGGAGAAGGTGGAAGAAAGGTTTCCAGTGTTAATCCAGAGGGAGATGGCTCCAATCTATAACAAATTTGATGAGTTAGCCACACATAAAATCTGAGATGGAAGAGATTAAAACCCACGTGGCAACAAACAAACGTGACATACAAACCTTGATGACTGGAGGTAGACAAATTCATAGTAGAGTCAGAGAACTAGAGCTTGACCTTCAAGATTTTAGGGCCAGAAATGTAAGTCTGGAAGACTCACTAATCAACCTGGAACTACATAAAGCTTCACTGATTTTAAGGTGTCAAAATTTATTAGAGAAGATTGGTTCTAATTTAAAAGAAGTAGTAGTTACTGGCTTGGTGGAACAATTAGAAGTTGGCACTAGATCGGAAGTGTTGGAAGAAATTGATACAATCTTCAGAAGAAATACGGCATATGCAAGGAAATATAATGTCCCAAGAGAAGTGCATATTAAATTCCACAAGAGAGAAATGAGAGATAAAATATTAAGAGCCTCTCGAGAAAATAAAGTGGTGATTCAGGGAGAAGAAATTAAATTTTTAAAAGAAACCCCTTGGCGGATGAGAGAGAGACAGCGACCATATCAGTGGCTGGCAGCCCTCCTACATGAAAAGGATATTGAGTACAGGTGGAATAACCCAGAAGGTTTAATGTTTGAATATAAGGGCAGAAGATACAAACTAGACTCAGTCTTCAAGTTAGAAAACTTCTTTGAAAACTTTGGGGAAGACTTTGGAGTGGAAAAAGAGAGAGAAGATGAGGAAGAAGAAGATGGGCAATCAGAGAAAGAAGAGGAGGAGGAAAAGGAAGAAACCAAGAAAGACACTAACAAAAAAGGTGGGAAAAAGGTGAATCTGTAATACCTCGCCAAATTCTAACCAGGAAACAAGCAAAGAATAAGCCCAAGGAACAGAAAAATAAGGATGGATCTGAACACTAAGGATTTCAATATCATCTTGGTTAATGTTAATGGCTTGAATGGTTCTCAAAAGAGGAGATGTATCATACAGCAGGCTATTAAGTTAAAGGCAGACTTAGTTTGCTTTCAAGAAACACATATTAAAAAAGAACATTTAAAGCACTTATATTTTAAAAAACTGGGAGCAGTGTTTGTCGCGGCAGATGAGGGAGAAAAGAAGACAGGAGTGGCAATTTATGTGAAAGATCAATTACATCCCCAACTAGTTTATTCATCTACAGATGGAAGGATATTAGCGATAACTATAGTGAGACAAGGAATAGAATACTTAATAGTCAACATTTATGTCCCCAATTCAAATCAAAAAGCATTTTACAAGGATCTGGCTCAGGTATTACAAATGCAACAACATATGTATAACTGGAGACTTTAATGTGGTGTTGGAAAGAGACCTTGATAGGAAAACACAGGGAGGAAGGGGGAAAAAAGGTTTGCTACTCCCAAATAGCTTTCTTCAAATTGTAGAAGAATATGACTTATTGGATGCATGGAGAGTTAAACACAGAAATGAGAAAGATATACCTATTACTCACCAAGACACAAATCATGGTCACGAATTGATATGATTTGGGTGTCTAGGTCAGTGATGATGGAATTGAAAGAAGTAGATATTTTACCATTGATGTTTGCAGACCATAATCCAGTGTTGTTGTCCATGGCAGAGGTGAAGAAAAATAGAAGGTGGTCAATGAATAGATTTGTGTTAAAGGTTCAGAGTTTTGTAGATAGATTGAAAGAAGATATAAAAGAATTCTTTAAGATAAATATCCAACCAAATATGCCAATTAATATTGTATGGGATGCATTCAAGTCGTATATAAGAGGAAAGATTATCAGCCATACGTCTTGGGTGAGAAAGCAAGAACTCAGAGAATATGCTAATTTAGTTGATCAGGTAAAAATAGAGGAGGAGGGTTTATTATGAAAGGGTAAGTATAATAGTAGGAAAAGGTTGATTTTACTTCAACATAAAATAAACTTACTTTTGAGTAAAGAAATTGCAAAAAAGATAGAATACAACAAGGTGTTTTTTTTTTAGAATGTTAACAAACCCTCAAGGTGGTTGGCCTATAGGTTAAAAAAGGAGAAGGCAAAGAGGTCAAAAATTACTTTAAAAAATGACAAAGGTGAAAATAAATACCAGCTAGATGAGCTAAAAAAAATAGCAGTAGACTATTTTAATAATTTGTATAGGCAAGGGGAGGAGAATGAGGACCAAATAATGAATTATTTTAATAAGAATGCAAATTTAGGGAAATTCACCAATGATCACAGGAGAATATTAAGCGAACCTGTTACAGTATATGAAATTGTAGAAGCTTTTGGAAGACAAAAGAACAATAAAGCACCAGGTCCGGATGGCCTACCTGGTGAATTCTACCAGATTTTTGAAGATCAAATTTCTATTAGAGCTTATAAAAAATATTGGAGAGACAGGCACTGTCCCAGGCTCATGGAATAGTGCCATCATAACATTAATCCCAAAAGATCAGGATAAATTAGAATGGATTAGTAATTACAGACCAATTTCGCTGCTGAATGCAGATTATAAAATTTTTGCGAGCATATTGGCAGAAAGACTTAAACAAGTATTAAAACAAATTATCAATAGAGATCAAGTGGGCTTTCTTCCCAAGAGACTGTTAAGAGAAAATTTGAGATCATTAATTAATGCCTTAGAATATTATGAAGCCCACCCAGAAAAGCCAGTGGCTCTGATGTTTATGGATGCCGAGAAGGCGTTTGGTAATCTTTCCTGGAAGTTTTTACTTCTCAAATTAAAGATGCATAATCCGGGAGACAATTTTATAACTATGATTGAAGCCATATATAGGAAACAATGTGCTAGGATAGTGATTAATGGAAATGTCTCTCAAGAATTTAAAATAGAAAAAGGTACCAGACAAGGTTGCCCCCTATCACCTTTGCTTTTTATTTTTGCATTGGAAACCCTTTGTGATCGGGTAAGGAAAGATCAGGAAATTAAAGATCTTAAATTTAAGGGCCAAATGTACAAGCTCTGTGCATACGCAGATGATGTGATGTTTATCTTGGAAAACCCAGAAAGTTCGCTATGTAGATTACTAGCAATAATTAATTATTATGGTGAGGTGGCAGGATTTAAAATTAATCTCCAGAAAACTAAATTAATTACCAGAAATTGTTCTAAAGGATTGGACTCTAGATTACAATCTCTTTTTAATATTTCAGTGGTTAAGAAAATAAAATATTTAAGAATTACCTGTTCAAATAGAGTGAGTTCGTTAATTGAAGATAATTACAAAAATTGGCTAAACAAAGTTAGAGAAGACCTAAATAAGTGGAAAGAATTAAAATTATAATGGCTGGGTAAAATAGCTGCCATTAAAATGAATATTCTCCCTAAATTTTTATTTTTGGCACAAATAATTCCACTGCTAAATGAAAGAGCCAGCTTATATAAAGAAATCAATAAGATTACGAAAAAATTTATATGGTATCCTAAGAAGCCTAGGGTTAAATGGAAGGTACTTCAAGATAGAAAAGAAAGAGGGGGAGTTGGCCTCCCAAATTGGGAGATATATGGTAAAGCTGCTGCCCTAGTTTGGATATGGGATTGGATACAGTTAGATAACCCCAGGGTATTGGTTTTGGAAGGACATGATCTCTGTATGGGCTGGCACGCATATGTGTGGTACAACAAGCAAAAAATCCATTCTAATTTCTCGGCACACCTTCTAAGAGCTGCCCTTATGAGGACATGGTTAAACATTAAGGAAAAATTTTATACAAAAATTCCAATGTGGTTATCACTGTTGGAGGCCTTCATTAAACCATCTCTTTTAACTCAAAATAAAGTACAGAGTTATGAGTCACTATTAGATAGAGATGAGAACATTAAAGCGGAATCCCAATTAATAAATGAGGAGGGAATCCATTTAACTTGGTGGGAGAACATTCAACTTCATACTAGATATAAAGAGGATAAAAAGACTGGATTTAGCAGAAGACCAAATGAGTTAGATATAATATGGTTAAATAATGATTCTAACTTAATAAAGAAGTTATATAATGTAATTTTGAAACATGAAATGCAGGATGAGGAAATTAAACAAGCTATGATAAAATGGATGGAGGACTTTGGGTATAACATTAACATAGACAGTTGGTTAAAAAATTGGAAATGTATAAAAATTTTGAAGGTGGTAACTTATAAAGAAAACATTTACAAATTATTTTACCGCTGGTATTGGTCACCAGATAGACTAAGTAAGTGTTTTAAATCGATGTCCAATCTTTGTTGGTTATGTGAGAGTAATATTGGGACCCTTTACCATATGTGGTGGTCTTGTAAAGTAGTTCAAAAACTATGGTTGTTGGTCAAGAAATTGATATGGGAAATCATGGAATATGACTTGGACTTCCAGAAATATATCTGCTGAACATGTTACCGGATGGCTTGAGGAAAACAGATCAAAAATTAATGGCATATATACTAACTGCAGCCTGTATACTACGGGCAAAATACTGGAAATCGTCTTCTTTACCAAGAAGGGAAGAAATAATTAACAAACTCTCAGAATGGGCAGAAATGGACAAATTAAGTTACTTAATGAATACAGAAAACAAAGGTGATCCTGTTGGTGTATGGTCCAAATATACTACATGGTGGGAAAAATATGTTGCTCGTTTGGGCAAAAATTGGTTTGAGAATGTGGAAAATTGCATTTATTGGTAAAAATCTTAATGAAAAATATTTTTTAAAAAAATAACTTGGCCCTGCAAGACTGTGCATACCCAGTGCCCATGGTCAGCCATGTTTTGGCCTCCCTGGCAGGGGCCAAGGTGTTTGGAAAGCTGGACCTGGTACAGGCCTACCAGCAGCTTCCCGTGGATGATGCCATGGCCGAGGCACAAACAATCATTACACACAAGGGAGCGTTCAAGGTGAAGTGGCTTCAGTTTGGGGTCAGTGTCGCCCCCGGGTTATTCCAACAATTCACGGATTCTGTGTTGAAAGGCATTCCAGTGGTGAAGCCATTCTTTGACAATGTCCTGATCACAGCCCCGGACGTCGCCACGTTCAAGACCCGTCTGCAGACTGTCCTCCAGTGATTCCAGGACACCAGCCTGAAGGTGTGCAGGGACAAATGCACCTTGGGCGTTCCTTCCGTGACATTCCTGGGTTTCACAGTCGATGCCCAGGTCATACACCCGACCCCGGAGAAGGTAGCGGCCATCACAGATGTGCCCCAACCAACATTGAAGGTGGAGCTCCAGGCATTTTTGGGCCTCCTGAACTTTTACCATGCCTTCCTTCCACACAAGGCGGTGGTAGTGGAGCCCCTCCACCGGTTGTTGGATAAAGGAGCCAAATGGGTTTGGGGGCCACAACATGTGGCAGCGTTCAAAGGGGTGAAAGACTTGTTAGTTTCAAATGCTGTCCTGGCCCATTTTGATAAGTCCTTGCCGGTAATTCTGGTTTGCAACACGTCTCCATACGGGGTGGGTGCAGTACTGGGCCATCAGCTTCCCAACAGGCAGGAGGTGCTGGTAGCTCCAGAATGTTGTCATCAGCAGAGCAGAACTACGCCCAGATCGACAAGAAAGCCCTGGCCATCGTTGTGGGGGTCAAAAAATTTAATGACGTCCTTTATGGTAGGGCTTTTACGGTGGTCACGAATCACAAGCCGCTCCTGGGCCTCCTCACTCCTCACCGCCAGACCCTGCACATGCTGTCCCTGTGGGTCCTGCAGTGGTCAATTTTTCTTTCAGGGTACCAGTATTCTCTGGTGTACCACCCCAGAAAGGCCATGGGCCACTCCTATGCCCTTAGCCACCTCCCGCTGCCTTCCTGTGACCCGGACCCGGCTCCCGCATTCCACGTAGCACTCATTGAAGACCTCCCAGACCAGCTGGTACAGGTATCCAATGTGGCCTGCCGCACAGCTCGGGACCAAGTCCTCTCCCAGGTCTCAGACTGGGTGGGGAGGGGGTGGCCCAACCATCCAGGCCCTGATTTCGCTGCCTATGTGGCAAGGCAGCACAAACTGTCTACCCACAAGGGGTGCCTGCTATGGGGGATGGTCATCTGGGGCAACTCCGCTCCAAGGTCCTGGCAGCCCTCCATTAGTCCCATCCCAGAATTGTCTGCAGTTATGTGTGGTGGCCAGGCATGGACAAGGAGATTGAGGACCAGGTGCACTGGTGCAGCAAATGCCAAGAGTCACACTCCAATCCTCCTCATGCCCTCGTCTGGCCCTGGGAGTCAACCAACAAGCCCTGGTCTTGACTACACCTGGACTTTGCAGGGCTGGTCCAGGGCCAGTTGTGTTTTATTGTTGTAGACAGCTACAGCAAGTGGCTGGAGGTAGTCCCGGTGCGGGCTACCTTGACCGTAGCAGCTGTCTGAGCTTTGTGGCACACCTTCACCACCCACAGAGTGCCCAACACCCTTGTGACAGACAACGGGATTGCTTTCATGTCTGGGGAGTTGCAGCACTTAATGGACTCCTTCGGTATCTGGCACATCTACTCAGCGCTCTTCCATCCCGCCACCAACACCCAGGCGGAACAGATGGTAAGGACCACTAAAGATACTCTTAAGCGGATGGAGCAAGGGGACTGGGAGCTCCAGCTGATAAAATTCCTATTCAGCCAGCGGAACACCCCACACACTGGGACGGGATGCCGACCTGCAGAGATGCTGATGGGTCAGCGCCTCGGCTCCATACTGGACTGACTCCGCCCCGACTGCACCATTAGCAGCGATGTCTAGCATGAGTCCTGGCCAGCGCCATGAGGGTTCTTCCCTGAGGACCCAGTCTACACCCGGAGCTACGCCAGAGGCCCGGTGTGGGTCCCCTCAAGGATCATCCGCTCAACAGGCCCACTCTCATACAAGGTCTTCACGGAGGATGAGGCAGTGTGGCAGTGCCACATTGACCAGCTCCAACGGTGCCTCCAAGGCAGTGCACCCGGCGTTCCTGAGACTCCTGCACCCATCGACTGGGACCAGCTCCTGCTCCAGGAAACAAGCCCCAACTCAGAGGAGATCCAGCCACCTGATGGTTCAGGTGATTCGACACCACCACTGCCAATGCTCCCTACAGAGACTCTTGCACCATTGCCTGTTGCCCCACTCCCCAGTCCGAGCAACCCCCTGGAACCCGCAACTCCCCTGCACTCAGAATGCGAATGCCGCCGGCCAGAATACTTAAAATTTGTAGGGGGGAACTAGAATGTTTGTAGGGGGGAACTGGACTATGGGGGGAGGGGTGTTGTGTATTAAGATAGCGGTCGCCATGTGCTCACATAATGGCAACTGCCACATGGCCTGAATCTACCTGAACTTCGGCCAGGTAGAACAATAGTCGGTCAGATCCTAAACGACTACCAATCATGAGCCTAGGCTCCCCCCCCCCCCCGGAACCTATGAATTGTAACCACTATCTTAAGGTCCTATTAGGGAATGTGGGCAAGGTCAGAGGATTATCTCTGACTGGCATAAAAGAAGGCTCTGAGCCTATGTTCCATCTTGACCTGCAATAAACTACTATGCTGATTTCACTGTTACCAGCCTCCCGACCCCAATACTTTCCACTGATGGAATTAATAGAACAGATTATGGATATTTTCCACAATCCAATTTATTGTTGTCATTGTTTAACCCTGTTGTGCCATCACTGACCTTATTCTGTCATAACCTTATTGTGGCATTATTTATTACAGTACACACTGTTTATTACAGTACACATTTCTTACAGTACACACAGTACAGTACACACTGTTTTCAATAGCAAGGGTATCTATTCTACTCCCTCTTTTCTACAAGGTGCAGCTTTGTGATCCTTTAGCAAGTAATGGTAATTAAATTAACTCTGTTTGGACGTTGTTCTCTCTATTCGTTACCTGGCAGTAGATGACAACGATTGAAGAGATGATGCAATTCCCAGTAACACCAAAGCAGCCTGAATATATAACTGTCTATATCAGCATGGCTGCTTGCTACCTTTTGGATAATAATTCTGAGTGATTCCCCCTAGGGATGGGCACAAACCGAACCACAAAATTCATGATGAATTTTGCTCTGCTCATGGTTCAGGAACTGAAGTCCGTGACAGGTCCATGGTCACAGACTTCCATGAACTTTTAAGGCAGTTCATTGGGTTTGTGCACGTTCCTGGCCAGAGCAGAAAGCAGGGATTTAGGGACTCCAAGTCCCTTTAAACCCCTGCTTTCTGCTCCAGCAGAAACCCACAAAAACAGTTGAGCAGTTGCTCCCTGTGAAACCACAGTCCATCACCCTGTGTTCTGGGAGAACCTGAGTGCTCATCCACCCTGAGGATTGTCTGAGGATGTCCCCCAGATCTCCCGTTGGGAACTCACCCAGGAGGCTGGAGGAGTAGGAGGAGGCCGGTGGCAGAGAAGGGGCACCCAGCTGAGGCGGTTGGCAAAGGAGACAGCTGCAGTGAGCCGTGCAAGAGCAGAAGGGCCGCAGCCATGGGCCATGGTGGCAGTACAACTCAGCTGTTTTTGCTGCTTTATGAAAACCCCATTTAAAGGGACTGAGTTTTGCTGGGTGAATGATCCACTAACCGAACCAGTTTGACTTCAAACCTCAAACAAAACAAAATCACATTTTTACGATTAGTGCCCATCCCTAATTTCCCCTACAAGATATTTAGTGAACCCTCTACAATACAGGATACCTTTTCAGCTGAATCATGTGATGAGTGTAAATGTATTCTATAGCTGCTGCAGTTTTAATAAACATATTTTGAGAAGGTGAGATATGGTGAGGGAGCTTCTTGTTATTCTCAAGAAAAAAAATTCTTGATGCCATTAACAGAAGAAATAGAAGGTTCATCTACTCCACAGAGCCTAACAAAAGAAGCTAATGATTATGGTACTATGTGTCAGTTAACAGATTTTGTTCTATAGAGGGTGGCACTTACTTGCAAATGGCAGCAGTGAGATTAAAAAGGGGATTTCCTGGTAGTGCCAGGCTCAGTTCTTAATGCCATTGCTCATTATTCAACTAAGAAAGAGATATAGTTGAATTGATGCTATTTCTACAAGTTAATTTTCTAGGATACATACATTCTAATTAGTGCCCAGCACAACCATGCTATGTTTTATTTCTAATTTGTGAGCTGGAACCTGCTGCTTTAAATACAAAGCAACTTTCATACCGGGAACCACCTGATTGTTATTGAAATGCTGCGGGATTATTTATAAGCCTTTGGGGACAATGAGGTCATATAAAATGTGATGGTAAGTTACAAATTTTCAGTAAGTTATTTATCATATTATGGGAAAGATAGAATATCAGATTGATTAAATATGAATGGAATTTATTTCACAGGTTCATTTGTACATCATCCCAAAGCCCTAGTGCTAATTTGTTGTATAATATTTATCATCAAGATAATAGGCAAATGAAGAAACATTAATTAAATTATACTTTTTATTTTTAAGCAGTAGTTCAATTTCTTTATTTCTTTCAGGCTATTTTCCTTTGATCACAAACATTATTTATGTGCGGCACTTGATGAAGCTTGCCAGATGGTTTATTATCAACAAAAGTGCTTATTCCTCTTAATCCTTGTTCCCTAACTGGAACCATATTTTAAATGCCTTTTCCTGCAACCACTATTTTCCTGCTATTTTATCCTCTATCCTACTGTCTGTTGTTCTCCATTTAGAAATGTGTTGGTTTCTAGATTTCTAGCTCCTTGGAGGAGCACCTATCTTTCCCCTCAGAACAAAAATTAAGGCACCATGTATAAATGAGGCCCTGTAGAAATAAATTCCATTGGGTTAAAGACTTATTAACCAAGTTCTTTGTTACTATTAGGACTCTGAGATGATTCAAAAGCTTTTAAAATAGTCAGTTATAGTAGAGGGAAAGTTCCAAAAGCGAATAGACTGAATGGCTAAGATATCTACAATACACTGCTCATTTTTTTAATGCTTTAAAATTATATTTATTGTTAATTTGTTTATCATATTATTCTGCCATTCAAAGTAGTCTGGGCAGTTTACAGTAAACCAAATAAAATTCATATGATTTTTTTCCATTAAAAGATTAAATGAAACAGAAACTCAAGAATAGTAAAAAAAAATTCAAAACAGTCTGAAAATTTAAAATTAAGAGCACATATTCACAAAGGTACATAGAAAGCAGCAGAATGCAACATAAAGAACTGAGTAACTAGCCAAAAATAAGAATGTGATATAAAACAATCAGAAAGCATTCCTGAAGTCTTCATAGTAAGCCAACATTTGATACCAGTGTACTCAAATATTAAACATAGTTCCTAAAATTCTTATTCTTTTGCTTGTACTAAAAGTAAAAAAAAAATCACCCCAATAGTTAATTTTAACTGATAATTTTTTTCAGTGCAATCCTAAACAGTACAATCCTAACACAGTTTTAAGTGTTAGCAGAGTCGATAAAATAATCCAGTCCCACAGATGCAGTCACTTTTAATAAAGTTTGCTGCAACAAGATTTGCTAAACAAGGAAACAAACAAATAAATAGGTAGGCCTTCCAACAGCAGAAACACCATGTGTACAGCTGGCTTTGACTGGGAAGGCGGGGTAAAAATCCAATAAATAAATAGATAAATAAATAAATACAGTGCCAACAAGTCACAGCTGGTTTATGGTGACCCCAGCAAGGGGCTTTCAAAACAAGAGAGAAGCAGAGGTTGTTTGACAAGTACCAACCTTGCTTAGCTTCCGAGATCTGATGAGATGCCATGCCACCTTGCCTTCTCAGGATACAATTACTTAATTAAAACATTTTTAATTTGTTGGGATGACTTAAAACTATTCTCTAGCAAATTTTTCATTTCCATTTGTTTAGTTTATCTTAATGAATATTTTATGACATTTATTTTTTCAATTGATGCAAAAACATACAACATTTTAGTAACAACATTTGTGGTGAATTTTGTTAATTTAGTTTGGAAAAGGGATGACTGTGGTTTTGTTGAATCCCACTAGGTTGTTCAGACTTTTTATCCCTCCCTATCCTAACTGGATGGAAGTTTCTTACCCATGCCAGGGTTTGGGAGTCATCTTCCTGTATAGGACCATAGACTCCTATTTCCATTTATTATAGAGTTCATGTAGTTTAGCAATAGTTAAACTTCTTATCCTTCCTATCAGTTTTGGGCAAATGGTTATCCCTTCATGGAAACTCATCTTTGCTGACACTTTGGCTGCCTTTTATGGCTGCAGTCACACACACTAAATAATCCACTTTCAGTCTACTTTCCAACTGGATTTTGCAGTTCACACAGTAAAAATCCAGTTGAAAAGTGCACTGAAAGTGGATTGAAAGTGGATTATTTAGCGTGTGTGACCGCAGCCTATGGCTCTTTTCACTGGGAAAAAGATATGTTCTCAGAGCACATGACATACCCTGCATGGGAGGCCTTCCTCCAGCTTACTCCCTTATGAACCTACCCAATCACTGCAGTCATCTGCCAAGATACTGCTTTGGGTGCCCCTGCCTTCTGACAGTGGCAACTCGAGAGAAGGCACTCTTGGCCATTCCATCAATACTCTGGGACTCTTTGCCCAGGGTGATTTTTCTGTCCTCTTCTGTCTCTATCTTCCACCAGCAGATGAAGACACTTTATTTTGTTTGGTGTTCTTTCAGTGATCCCTCCTTCCTGCCCTATGTTTTAATTGCTTTTATGTATATTTTAGTTTTGGTTTTAATTGCTTTAATAATTTGTTTTTGGCAGGTTTAATGGTTTTTAAGAAGTGATTGTATTATGCATTGTATTATTATTTTTACTCTGTTAGCCAACTTGGTGGCATTGATGAGGGCAAAAAGGTGGGGCATAAATAAATAAATAAATAAATAAGGAGCCATCATCTGACAAAAAAAAGCCCCTAACAGGGTTCTTAGGCTGAAAAAAGGCTTCACAATTAGTTGAGTGGAGTGGAAAGATACTGGACATTATATTAGCCAGCAGATTTTTATTTTATTTTTCGTATTTTTCTGAAAATCTGGAGTTTCTCTGAGCTTTTTAGAAACTTCTCCCTTTTCTATTCATGGAACATTTTATGAATTAATTGGGAATCTAGTTATTTAAAATTCACATTTGCATTTGAGCTTTCAGGATTTTTTTTCAGTAGTTGTCTGATTTTAATTTGTTAATAAAATTTGAATGGAAATAAACCCAATTTGAATCACAAGTATATGCTTATACGTATGTCTAGTTCATTAACACAGTTAGTAATGGAGCATGCAATCATAAACTTTTTACAGCTGTAATCAAATGAGAAACATTTTAAGATTTGCTACATCTCAATTGGAAAGATGGGCCAAAACAGTAAGGGAAATTACAGGTTTCAAGCTGGATGTGACAGTTTTGAAGTACTGCAATTAGAATGTAATGTTCCAACCCAAATTGTTTAAGGCACCAGTGATGTGTATACTCTAATTAAGCAACAAATACAAAAGGTGACAGGGTTCAAATTAATAACTAAAGCCAGAAAGTATTAAACTCCGGGATTAAATAAAGATTATTTTCTGGGGTCAGTGCCCCTGCACTTACCCTGGGGGAGTGCAAGGGCACACTGCACCAGCAAGCCCTGAATCTGGGAAAGTTGTCTGCCAGCTTGCAGCAAGTTGTGACCTTGACAGAGTCTATTCAGGAGTCAGTGAGCTTTAAGGAGCCCAGCCGGCTCTTGGTAGCACACTCAGCACCAGAAGCCAACCCAGCCAAGTTTCTACCAGAGGGGATCTGACAGGAGGGCAGGGACAGCAGGTAGCACTGACCTTCTTAGAGGAGGTCAGGTGGGGGTAGCCAGCTCTTTAAAGAAGTTCATGGGGAAAGGCCAATGAGCTCACTAATCCAAGGCAAGTATCCATTGGCTCAGGGGTCAGCCACTCCCCATGACTAGGTTGGGGAGAGAGGACTGGCTTAGCCCAGGGATGGCCCTCCCTTGGGGAAGCATTTAAAAACCATGCCCAGGAGCAGCCAGGGAGGAAGAGCCAGACTCATTTTCTGGCAAGTGGGAATAGGTACTTGGCAGAGCAGTGTGGGGAAAACTGGGTGAAAAGAAACCCTCTCTTCTTGCTCTATTCTGAAGCTCTATCTTGGGACACTTGCCCAACAAAAAGCAATCCTGGAGGGTGAGACAGCTCTGGTGTGAGAGTCCTACAGAGTCAGTCACAAACAAGTATCCTTAAAGAAAGGTGATCTTTATTGAGAAAGGTCTTTTGAGGTCATCTACATGTTCTGTGTCAGTAATGGCTGGAAGGATCCCTAGCCAGAGCAATTAAACAGAATTCAAAGAGGGTCTTGCAATGGAATGCAACCAATCACATAAATCAGAAAAGGCGCTCAAATATACTGGTTATAAGTTCTCACAGAAAAAGCAGGAAGGTGCATCAGCAGACACTAACTAGCTGCCAAGGTCAGAGTGAGACTGCGAGTGATAAGCAAGCAGGGAGGGAATCATAACATAACATTCCAAGCAGCCTACATCTCAAGGCAGTCCAAGCCACCTCCTGGGCAGGGGATGGCACCATTAGCTGACATTCTGCCTCCCCCCAAGCTCCCTATCAACCACCAGGTTTTGTAGGATATGCTTTGTGGAAGGCAAGGCATAATGCAGGAGCTTTAACATGTTCAACAGCCACCCATTCATTTTCTCCAAGCCCAAAGTCTTTCCAGTGGACCAAATAATTCAGTCAACCCCATTTAACTTTTGAATCCAGAATCTGTTAGATTTCGTAGTGTGGTTCACCATTCATCATCAGAGGAGGCAGAGCCGATGGATAAGGTCTCCACAAATTTTGGTCCAGGGTCCCATTTCAATAGGCTGAGATGGAAAATGGGGTGCAAAGATTTCAATGATTTGGGCAATGCAAGTTTGAATGCATCCTCATTGATTTTGCGCACCACATAGAAAGGACCAATATATTTCCAGCCCAGTTTGCGACTGGGTTGCAACCCATGAATGTTCCTAGTAGACAAGCATACAGAGTGCCCAGGTGCAAGAGCCCACCCCAGAGCCTTCCCTTCGTCCGCCTGTTTTTTATAGTCCACTTTAGCTTTTTCCAAAGTTTTTCCAATCAGTGGCCAGAAGTCTTGCAAAGATTTCCACCACTCCTGGGAGCTGGGCCCCCGGGACAAGGTAAGAGTCAGCTGTGGGAGGGGAGCTCCTTCATACCCAGATGCAGCCATGAAGGGAGTTACCCCTGTAGGGGAGTGAACGGCGTTGTTGTAGCTGTACTCTGCAATAGGCGATAAGTCCACCCAATTATCCTGTTGGTAGTTCGAAAAGTAAGTAACACAAGAACTCGTTCGATTTGTCCATCAGTCTCTGGGTGATAGGGACTGCTGAGAGCCTGTTCCATCCCCAACACCTGTAAGAGCTCCCACCAGATGATGGCAACAAACTGAGCTCCACGGTTGGAAATTATCCTCTGTGGGATTGAGTGCAGTTTAATAATGTTACTCCACATATTTGGACATGTCACCCCTCATGTGGGGCCACCAGAATTGATGTTGTAATAAGTGGAGGGTTTTCAAGAACCCAAAGTGGCCCGAGAGTTTAGATTCATGGGCTGCATGCATAACCTACCCCTGCAGGGAGTTTGGGACTACCAGTTTATCCCCTTTACACCAACAGTCGTTCCCCCTCTAGTTCAGCATGATTGGAGTCAGTAAAGGCTTATACACATTTAACTCGCCAAGAATTTTCAGGTGATTTGCAGTCTGCCCAGCTTTTACTGTGGGTGACCACTGCTCCTCCCAACTGGGAGGGAGTGAACTTCGAGTTGATAACCTCATTGCGTAGACTGTCGTGTTGTGGAAGGCAAGACAGTGCATCAGCAAGGGAATTGGCTTTCCCCGGGAAATGGTGGAATGGAAATTGAAAATTGGAAAAGAACTCAGCCCATCTCAACTGTTTGGCATTAAGAGTCCTATGAGTTTTAAGTGCCTCAAGGTTTTTGTGATCAGTCCAGACCTCAAATGGGAGGTGCGCACCCTCTAACCAATGGCGCCAAGTAGTCAGTGTCAACTGGATTGCAGCAGCCTCCTTCTCCTACAACACCCAATTGCATTCAGTGTTCCCATAGGCAAGGGGGTGTAATTTACCATCCAACCTTTCTTACAAGATCGCCCCCTCCCCCATGGCTACATCAGAAGCATCAACTTGGACAATGATTTTTTCTTCATCGGAATGTGCTAGCATGGGCTCAGAAGTGAACAGAGTTTTCAGTCTCAAAAGCCTGCTGACATTCAATGGTCCACTGGAGCCGAGCCCTGGGTTTTGCCTCTTCCAGACCCTTCCCCTTAGTCTTTAACAAATCAGTAAGGGGTAGGCTGACATGAGCAAAATTGGCGATGAATGCACAATAGAAATGTGCAAATCCTAAAAAGCTCTGGAGTTGTCTACAGGTCCATGGGGCTTCCCAATCCATCACCGTGGCCACTTTAGCAGGGTCCATTTCCACCCCCGAGGGGATATATGGTACCCTAAGAAATCGATCTCCGTTTTATGGAACTCGCACTTAGACAGTTTAGCAAACAGCCTATGGGAGTGGAGGGTGGTCAGCACTTCCCTCACTAACTTCACGTGGGAATCTTTATCTGGGGAGTATAAAAGGATATTATCCAGATAACATAGGGCCCCACTGAACAAATGCTTGTGCAAAACTTTGTTTATCAGATTCATAAAGACTCCAGGAGCCCCTTGAAGCCTGAACGGCATCACCAAGTACTCAAAATGGCCCAACAGGGTATTGAAAATGGTTTTGTATTCATCTCCCTCTTGGATGCGCACCCTGAATTAGGCATCCCAGAGATCCAGTTTGGAGAATATTTTCCCCTTGGCCACCTCTGCTAGTAAGTATTTGATGAGAGGGAGGCGTTGGAGGTTGAGACGGCATTTAAGCCCCGATAGTCAGTGCAAAGTCTCAGCCCCCTGTCTTTCTTTTTCCAGAACAACACCAGAGCTGCCAGGGGAGAAGTGGTGGCTGAATAAAACCTCAAGCCAAGTTTTTATCTATGAACTTCCATAGTTCCCCTTTCTCAGCTGGACTCATGGAATACAGTTTCCCTTTGGGTAATGTATGGCCTGGCAACAATTCCATCGCACAGTCAGTGTTTCTATCGGGAGGAAGTTCAGTCTCTTCAAAAACCTCACCCCGCAGATGGATCCTGAGAATTATTTTGGTTAACTAGTAACACTCCCATTCCCATGATTAAATAGTCTAACTTAATAATGCATGTAAAATGTAATAAGGAAAATAAAAGGAACAAGACAAATGCTAGAAAGGTGGCTATGTACTCTGATTCAGGAAAAAAACCAACAATAGTAACAAGGCTCGCAGCACTTTGAACAAATGAATTTACTGCAGTATAAGCTTTTGTGAGCAAGCACCCACTTTCCGCTACACTATAACTAGTCCTGTCCATGGGGAAAGTTCACTTTCTCATATTACTCTACATGAGAGACATACAAATACTGGAAACCATCTAGATATCATCAAAAACATACCACATAGTTAAGAAAACTTAAGGGCATTCACATTTTCCTAGAAGGGGCAGTGATTTCCCCTAATTCCCAGTCTACTGAGCCCTCCCTCCAGCAATAGAATAGTAGGAATCTGCAGAATGAGGACTGGGATGGGTGGAAATTGCTACTTGTTAAGAAAATTTAAGTGCCCTAATGTGTTCTTAACATTGTTGGGTGTAGCCCATTGTCTACATCCAAGTAAATAAATGCACAGTTACTGAGACACAACTGTATATGTGTCAGTCTTTCAGACAGGAGAAAACACTTGCAGGATTTACTTTAAGCATTCCTAAAACTACAGTTTTTACCTAGAAAAGTGAATAGAAGATGGCTAGGCCTTGTAAAGTACAGTCACCTTCCGCAGGATAAGCTCAGTAGTGAAACAACAGGACATCACAGGTAGTGAACTACAACTCACAGTTGAGATATCTTCCATGCATCATCTGGGGTCTACAATGTTTGTGGGAAGATGACAGTTCCCGCACAACCCTTGGGAAAGGGTAGGCCTTGCTTAAGGGTAGGTCCCCCCTAACCTGAAGCAATATTATACTATATTTTGCTGTTGAATATTATGTATAGCTGCTATGAACTCCATGCTGCACAGATATTTATTCCAGAGATCAGTGGTATAAATAGACAATGGTTTGATTTTTTTTTTAAATGTATGTTAAAAAATTTAACTCTTTCATGTATAGGATTTTAAGACATTATACATTTCTAGGCAGGACCCAAACACTGGGTTGAGAACTCATGGGCTGGAGAACTTGAAGGTTGGAGTGGTGACTGTTTTTGGCTGTTCTCCTATTTCCATGACATGGCCTATGTAGTACATTTCTAAAATAAATTAGAAATGTTTATTTAGTATGATAGTACAAGTGGGGGACCTGCAAAGACTTGCAGGGGGCACCTCATTTCCCTCTGTATCTCCCCCTCCAATATTTTTTTCTTTCCTCCTGGCAGCTCCCATATCTTTTCCTATTTGCCAGCTTCCTCCACTCCCACCAGCCAACTTGACTTTCATTTGCCCCCATCTTCCCCTTTATTTATTTTCTTCATTTATACCCCACCTTTCTCCACAGTGGGAAGAAAGCAGCTTAATCATTCTCTTTGCCTCAATTTTATCCTCACAACAATGCTGAGAGGAGGTTAGGCTGAGAATGTATGACAGACTCATGGTTACCCAGTGAACTTTCATGGCACACTAGGATTCTTGTGTTTCCCAGATTCCAGTCATAAAGTCTAACCAGTGCACCACACTGGCTTTCATGAAGTGGCTGCTGTGAACAGTTGCAAGCAGCCAGTTGTGGGTGAATCATGCAAGTTGCAAGCTGTTAGTTGTTGCTGCTAGGCCTGGCCCCAATGTGTCATCCTAAGACCAAAACAGCCCTGAAAAGGGCTCTCGCCCTGCCTTTTACTAACAAAAATCAAGCTTTGAAGGCTGGCAATACTGTTGCAGTTGCCTAGCAATGCTCCCTGAGAGCATTCATTTCTTAAAGTTACAGGCACTGCTTCTATCTTTTGGGGGCTTTTTAATCCTTCAATTTAAAAAAAAATAGATTTCACATTTGTGTGCAAACCTGGGTCCTTTTTCAAACTCCAGATTTAAGTATCCACAGATTTGGCCATATCAAAATTAAATATATTGACGTAGATGTAGAGATACACATCTAAAATATGCAGCAAGAAAATGCTATTTTTAAATATTACTGGAATTGAAGGTTTTTTGTTTTAACCATAAGGGATGAGTAATATTGTTTATACTTACTAGCTGTATCCCAATTATGTTGAGATGGCATTGTGGTCAGTCATATTTTGCATTGAAATTATGTGGCATTGGAATAATGCCTAAAGCCTGGTTAAATTTTTCATTTCTCTTACTTAGAAATCAAAGCTGGGCTCCACAGCTCTACCATGATAGCTCTACCATGAATGACAATAAAATAGGAACTCTAATACCCTCAGAAGGACTATATTTCTGTCTGATTGTGAAATACGATGGTGTTACAAGACATTACATTGCCGGGTAACAATATGTTATGCCATTATTTATATGCTGTGTTAAAGATTGTTTACTGATTAGGATGTGAATGTTAATTATTGTTGCTTCTTATATATACAAATGAGCTCTACAGCATGTGTTTTGCGGTTCCTTATTTTCAGGGGTCATTTCATAGAAAAAGAGGTGCAGGAGCTCATTAGCATAACTCATTTGCATATACCACACCCCCTAACATACCGGAAGTGTGTCAGAAGGCAACACCCACCCCTCAGGCTCCACTCCACAGGTGAGTGAAACTGACCTGCTCTTCCTCCATTCCCTTCCCCATCCAATACTTTGTGCAATAAAAATAAGGGTAAAGAACACACCCTCATTCTCTTCCTGCTCCCTTGAAACCACCAGGTTTCAAGTAGACTTGAGATACCCAGGGCTGAGAGAGGTCTTTTGAGAACTGCTCATGAGAGAACAGCTCTGAGAGAACTTGTGACTGGCCCAAGATCACACCAGCAGCTACATGTGGAGGAGTGGGGAATCAAACCCGGTTCTCCCAGATTACAGTCCAACTCCTGACCACTACACCAAACTGATAAGGTGGAAGCTGCTGAAGGGTTGGTGAAATTTCTGCAGTACTTATGTGCCATGTGCCCAGATGAAAAATGGTATACTTAGAAAATTTATATGCCACCTTGAGCAAGTCTCTGGAAAAGCAGCACACAGTCATAAAAGGAACAATGATAAAATTATCAATATTAAAACAAAACATTAAAAACAATAAAGGCCCTAGCAGGGCTTTCCCTGGGGCGCTGCGCCTCTACACTGCTCGGGGAAGCCGAGGAGGGGGTGGGGCTTGGTCATGTGCCCACCCCCTGGGCTCCTTACTCCCGGAGCTGCACTCCTGTGCACTCCCGCTCCAACAGACCCCTGCTTATTTTACATCTAAATGACTCTGCTGATGTGCTTCTGAACCTCATTGTCATGCTATGACGTATGTTGCATATATGATACTACCAGCCTTCTTCAGGTGAGCAAGATCTCATATGTTGTACAATATAAAGTGAGTGGAAATGATGAAAAGACTGGAACAGGCCTGTAGCCAAAAAAATTTTTAGTTTGCGGGCCTTTTAAAAAGTTGGGGGGTACTGCACACAGCCCCGCTTCTCCCTCAATGCATTTAAAGGGTCCCTAAAATGCTTTAAGTGAGGAGCAGCAGGAGGCCCCATGCATGCCTGCACTCCAAGCCATGGATTCATGGCTTGGAGTGCAAGTGCATGGGCCCCACTTCTCCCTCAAAACATTAAAACTTTAAATGCTTTGGGGAAGAAGCAGGGGGGCATGTGTGTCTACACTCCAAGATGCAAATCTGCGGCTTCCCCCTGCTTCTCACCAAAAGTTGGGGGCGTGGGAAGAAGTCAGGAGGCCAGCCCCCTGGGGGGGCACTGTAACTATGGGCCTGGAGTGGAACTACCCCTTAATGTACACACACTGTGATTTGCAACACCTCTGTGTGGATGTTATTGACAGATCTCTTTGTTGAATGATAGAACAAATCTGTCTTGTTTCAAGTTTGCAGTAAATCTCAAAACTCCATTTGATGGAGATGGGCACAGCACATCCACATTCAAAATGGGAGGGGAGGGGGAGAGAGAGAAATAAACATACAGATGTCACACTCTCCTGTAAAACTAGTTTGTGAGGGGGATTGTAGTATTGTCTTTCCAGTCTGACACCTCTCCCTCTTTCACTGCACTTAGTTCAGTCTTTGAATGCTATGTGTTTAGCAATACAACTGTAAAACTTGTTTCTCAGACTAAGCGAGAACTCCTGGATTAGCTTGCTTTATGAGCCTATCTGTGCTATAAACTTACACTGTCATATAGATAGAGAAAAGGGAGTTGGAGATCCTGGCCTTTTCTCCTATAGGCACACATGCAAATATATGTCCAAGGCTTGATCAGTAGGTTGACCAGGAGCACTCTGGTTTTAATAACATTTAGGTTTTAGCTCAGGTGGTGGCAGGAGGACAGCTACCAAGACTCCAGATTTGAAGAGTAAATTAAATAGTTTTTATTAAAGTATTTCCCTAATTACAAGGACACTAAACATTCAAAAAGAGAAAGCAATACAGAACTAAGAAAGCAGACATGATTGATAGCAAACAGAGGGGTCAGTTATGGGGAGATACAACCTGTCCAGATGTGCAGGGGTCCATGGAGATGAGATTAGGGCTCAAACCAAAGTTCGAGGGTTAACTGCCAGTTGGCTTCAGGGGTGGACACACAAAATCTGAGGCCATGTGCTCTGATGGATATAGACACTGGAAAACAATGCAGACCAATGGGAGGCCTTGGGGGCTGTTCTTAGGTGAGAACAATAGATTTTCTAGACCTATAAGGAGTCCATGGAGGTGTGGTACCAGGCAAGAGCGTAATTCAGGTGTGACCAATGGGGTCCCAGAGGGGAGTAGTCTAGCTGGACAATAGCCTTGATGGGTCTAGCCAGGTGCTGGATAGCTAGTTGAATGGGTCTTGATGGCCACTGATGGTTTGGCAAAGGTAGATTGACTGGCTTCACAGATTTACACAAATGGTGGGAAATGCACCTTTGATAGATGCCAGGAAGGAACGTTAATAATTTGAATGTATGATTGGTTTATCTTGGTATCCTGAGGGATGGGGCAGGAAGGACAGGTATTGAGACAAAAGGATTCTTCACAGGGGTATAGGAATCCCAAAAAGGACTACGTGCAGAGTTGGAGACAGAAGGGCTATGTTCCAGGTGGCAACTGAATAGCTTTAGAAATGCAGATACCTGATGGAACTCACCATTGTTTCTTCTGCATACCTTACTGGGTGGAGGGAAGACTGGAGGTTTGCACTGAGGCCTGACTTATGAAACCTGAAAATGGAGACCCTTTCCCCAGAGCTTTGGTTTGGTCTGTGGTGCAGGCTGAGAATGCTTTCTTTGGCCTGACTTTTGTGGGTATCTGGTTCAGGTCAGGAGTGGGGTGTACCTACTGTTGGGGCTACCCTATAGTAAGGCAGCGCCTCTGGGTAACAGTAAGATAACAAGGGAAATTGATTCACAGTGAGTCCTTTAGTATGAAGCAGGTCTGGTTTTGCTTTGGAGACCTCCATTTCTCTCAGATTTTCTCTCCATTTCTCTCTCAGGTTTCTATTGCCAGTCATTCTCCATGCTAAGAGAATCTTTTCTAGTACAAGTGTGTTTCTCTGACTATGATAAAGTATGGATGATATTAGCCTGTCATCACTCATTTTCTCTCATTCTGTTTATCAAGGCAGCTTTCTGCATCTTCCCTGGAGCAGAAAGAAAGCATTTCTCTTTGATTCTCTCCTCCTCCTTTGTTTGCTTTTGTTCCATTTATTTTCATTTACACTCCTCTCTACTTTTCTGTAAGAAATGGAGTGCCAGAGGAGAGACAGCAGCATCAATTGTGTGGAGTGGTAGATAATTGAAAGGGTTCAGGTGGAAAGTCAACAGCACCCCAGGGGCTGAAATCATGTGGCCTAATGAAAGCCCAAGCAGGGTTGTGGCAGCTCCTAGGAGAGAGATCTGCATTGCTCTTTGTCATATTTCTCTTTGTTAGTAACTATTTGATCCCCTACTATACAAATGAGAGGTGGCAGATTGGAATGTCTCTGGGAACCTGGGCAGGCATAAGAAACCATTCAGTTCTCTGCCCCCTCCCCAACTGCTGAACCTGGCAAACAGAATTTCTTCTGCCTGCAAAGAAATACAGATGTTGAAATCCTGAGACTTCCTTCAGATCTCAAGAGCTGAAAATAATACATTTAATGATTTAATTTTTTTTGTCCCTTCTGAAATTCCCAGCTTCAGTTTTGTTCCTTGTAAAAATGAGCTGGAGTATCTTTATGTGAAAACAGGAGAACTGAAACTCAGACACAAATGAACACAAAAGGAAATGAAATAGGAAACATATACCCATCCCTACTTTTAGGCTACAATCTTAAACATACTTTCTTAGAATTAGATCCTACTGCACACAGTGAGATTTACTTGGGTAAATTAGAATTAGGTTGCCAGATTTCATTTTTTGTTTTAATTGACAGAAGAATTTACGATTCTTTAAACCTCAGCGTGCCAGTTGCCAAATTCAGATTGCCAATAGTTAAAAATAATGTGTGTGACATTTCAATTTTCAATGCCAGTTCTGGATTCTGGAGAACATGGCCACCTGTTCAAAAATTTATAGATTATTGTTAGTTCAGGACCTTTGTCCATACTTGGAGAAAACACGTGGGGACCAATTAAAAATGTCACACTTTGTGCTTTTTGTACCTACATATGTGTGAAAATATCACATCGCACATGCACACACACACAAACACACATTCACCTATGAAATCACCTTCTGAACTCTGGATTTATGCAAAGCATATTTACTATACCTCCTATAATGGTGTGTGTGTGTATCAGTTCAGAGGATAGCAGTCCTTGTCTGCAGTAGAACAGTTAGATTCGAGTTCAGTCCCATCTTAGAGACCAACAAGATTTTCAGGGTAAGAGCTTTCAAGAGTCAAAGCTTCCTTTATCTGACATGAGTAAGAGTGGAGATTTGAGTCTATTTATCCCAGGCAGAAAGGGTGTTGCATCCTTTGCAAACATTCTTTACAATACCCCTTCTGACTGGGATAAAAGGACTCACACCTCTCTTCCTACTCATGTCTGATGAAGGGAGTTTTGACTCTCAAAAGCTTATACCCTGAAAATCTTGTTGGTTTTTAAGGTGCTACTGGACTTGAGTCTATATGACCTTGATATAATTTATAATATCTGAAAATATT
Source organism: Lepidodactylus listeri (assembly GCA_029233225.1). NCBI lineage: Eukaryota > Metazoa > Chordata > Lepidosauria > Squamata > Gekkonidae > Lepidodactylus > Lepidodactylus listeri. The sequence continues at coordinate 73,482,431 of JARCFY010000004.1, forward strand.
TTCTAGTCCTTAAGAGTTGCAGTATTTACTTGGAAAATTCATACCACAACTTCTGATTTGTGTTTTAGATTGTGCTATGTAGACTTTTTAAAGGTTTCTTGCAATTTTGGATTACATGTAATAATGCTAAAAAGAGCACACTTCCAAAATTGAATTTTTGGGGCATTATCTATTGTATGTTTGCTAAATAGCAGGGAATTGCCATGATCATTCTGACTCCATTTTGTGGCCTTGGTCTCTGGTCCAAATCCACAAATTTAACTGTGGATGTCAATGCTATTTTAGAAGAATCTGGCCATTTAAAATATTTTTGAGGGCCTGATCCTGATTGGTCCCACAGTCTAACAGGACCATGGAGGACGTCTATCAATGGCTACTAGCCATGGTGATTGAGGGGAACCTCCACATTCAGAGGCACTGAGACTGAATCTCAGAACTAAGAGGCAACTGCAGGGGAAGGAACTGGTTGGCCATTGTGTGAGACAGGATGCTGGACTAGATGGATCATTGGTCTGATCCAGCAGGGCTCTTATGTTCTTATGACCAGGTGGTTTTGTTGCCCCCATCTTTTCAGGGTGTGATGTTTTGACACTTGAAAGATGTAATGGGAGGAGCAAGATCACCTGGTCCCACTCCATCATGGGCTCAATCAGAATGTGGCATTTCTCTGAAATGGTATCAGTGTCCATGGTCAAACCTGTGGGCTCCATAATATCTAATTTGTCCCTCTATCCCTATTCAGTCTGTGAGCAGCCAATCTATTCTCCCATCTGAGAAAAATCTTGTCTACATAATCATCAGAGGGTATGTACACAAGACAAAAGGTTAGATTGGGTAAGGGAAAGGCAGGAGCAGGCCACAGTTGTGTGACTGAGGCTGTGGTCAAATGGGCGTTTAAATCTGGGAGGGCTCCCAGATTTAAAGGGACCGGGTTTTTTTAATTTTGGGTTGGGATGATTACACATGCCAACCCTGGTGGTGGTGGTGGCTGGTGGAGGAGGTGGTGGCTGATGGAGGTGGGCAGCAGCTGTGGCGGGCAGCAGTGGAGGCAGAGGTGGTGGAGGTGGTGGCTGGAAGTGGCGGTGGGCGGAGGCGGCAGTGGCAGCCAGGGGCATACTTCCCTGAGCCCCGCTGGCTGCCTGGTAAGTTCCCCCCTTTTGCACTTGGGCGCTTGAGTGCCCAAGCGTCCAAGTGCAAAAGGGGGGGGGGAACCGGAGGGACGATCTGGACAGCCCTCTCTCGCAATCATTGTGAGAGAGGGCTGTCCAGATCGGCTCAATCACAGGTTCCTTGCGCAACCACCAGGAAAATACTTGATTTTCCCAGGGTCAGAAAATGCAGGAGGAACCCGTGATTGAGCCTGCTTCAATGCGGGAGTTGTCCCAGCCATTGTGAATGGTCCCTTTAAATGCAGGAGGAAACAGCAGTTTCTCTCGCTTTAAATGGCCATGTGACCGTGGCCTGAGTTTTAAACTCAGGGTATAATTTATTTATTTATTTGTTCCATTTGTATCCCGCCCTCCCCGTGAACAGGCTCAGGGTGGCTTATATTGATCGGTACCAAGTACCATAAAATTCACATAGAACAATTAAAACATTTTTAAAACAATCAGATAATCATAAAGTGCTAGTAGTTGTTATAATAATCATTCCATCAGATAGTTCTACCAGGGGCTGCAGTGGCTCAAGTGGTTAAGACGCTGAACTGCAGACAGAAGGTTGGTAGTTCAGCAGTTCAAGATCCAAGTGCTGCATGATGAAGTGAGCTCCCGTCTCTGGTCCCAGCTCCTGCCAACCTAGCAGTTCGAAAGTAAGAAATTGCAAGTAGATAAATAGGTACCACTTTGGTGGGAAGGTAACAGCATTCCATGTGCCTTTGCATCTAGTCATGCCAGCCACATGACCCTGGAAACATCTTTGGACAGCGCTGGCTCTTTGGCTTGGAAACAGAGCTGAGCACCTAGAGCTGAGTAACCCTAGAGTTGTATTCAACTGGCTTTTGACCAAGGGAAACCTTTGCCTTTACTAGTTCTTCCAGGAAAAATATATACTTGGCACAGAAGGACAAGCCTAGAGGAATGACTCAATCAGGGTGGTCAAATTTGTGATGGAATAGGCATCTGGTGTAAAAACTGGTTTAGACTTCACTGCACTGAGTCTCCACTCAATGAAGACCCTTTGCACACATTTTGCCAAACTCCCTTGGACCTATCAATCAGCTCAGAAAAGGGCACACTTTTGGGGATGAACTCACAGACAGATGAAACTCTGAGGCACCACTGCATGTGCAGAGATGCCCCATGATTTGCAGCCTCTGTCTTACAAGTTTGCCTAAAAATTTCTCAAAAGTTCCCAACCTTATCCCCCCCCCCCCCACTCTGGACAAGTGGCCTGGCCAACCATTCCTCCTACCCTTTACTTGTAAAAGATAGAGAAAAGATATTTCACATAACACATGTATCTGCAAGAAGAGATTGAAATTTCCTCCAGGCTCCAACAGGCCTCTAGGGACCATCTTCAAACACTCATACTATTTTCCCTTGTGATGGCACTGTCTAGGATGGAATAATTAAGTAGTACTCCAAGGACCTTAAAGTGGCACCTAATCCTACATATCAAGATAGTAAGGCAGATTGCCATTATGGTTTGTCGTAAGGCAATTGATATTACTGGGTGGATGCAGCTGTGAATTCCGTTCCTGCTGTGAATTACTGCACAGCTGTCCTCTGACTTTACATTTATAGGAGCACTTAGAACATATGTTACTTTGGGGGAATAAGAGACAATGGCTGAGAATAAGACACTACATTTGACTATTTTATAACTTAACAATATATAATTCATCATTCACGAATACAAATTACTTCTATACAGGTAAGTTTCTTATTATACACTTAATGACTAACTAATCTTATTTATTCAAGGAGCCAAAAGCCCCGCTGGTCAGAAGTCCCTAGCGACCACGGAAAGCCAAGTCCGAAGAAAGTTGCCAACGAAGACCCCGGTTTAATTTTCTTCATTTCGTTTTAAGAAACTTCTTCACAAGCTACTAATGATAATGAAAATAACAATAAACACCATATCTTGTAACCCAACAATCAAAATTTAACAATATTAATAAATAAATGAATAATTGGACTGGACATGAACTCAACAATCATTACCATATGATCCTGGGTCTATATATGTTCTATTTTTTAGTCCTTATTTTTAAGTCCATTACAGAAAACTACAAACATACAAAATAATGCCATTAATTATTTAAGACATACCACCATTATTTTATAATTAACAACCAAGGACAAAACAAAACAATATACAACTACTTACCAATATGCACACTATTTTATCCTACTCACTGGAATACTAACAGGCACAATTAATCACAGTAACTCAATACTCTGTCATTCATAAGGTGCCTAAGAATACACAACAGTGGCCTGTTCCTTAAGTAGGACACCTACTTGACCTACCAATACAATTTAAAGAAACAGTACACCTGCTTCATAAATAACATAACAAGTCCATCTCCGTATTCAAACCATGAGGTTGCAAAGTTCTCAAACAGTATATCTAGTATGTTTCATGTCTCTGGAGAAGTTTCTGAGTGTCTACTTTATTATACCTGTTAGTATTTAAAATTCCCAACACTGTAAACCTAAAATCTTCACAGGTATGTTTTTTTACCAGGGGCGAATACATTCTCTGCTGTTTTATACGAGATTTATGTTCAATTATCCTAGTGCGCACCCTTCTTGTGGATAATCCTACATAACACAACTCACATGAACACTGAATTAAATAAATAACGCGTAAGGTTTTTTTGTAACTCTATTTTATTAAATTTTTCAAAATTTCATAACAACAAATACAAACAATAACAACAACATTCTAACCATAAAATAAAATACAAACATAACCAGCAACTGTACAACTTGACATAATCAGTTACAATCTAAAACTATTACCGAGTATTAATACAGTATAAATTCTTTATATTTAGATGGAAGTTTTGTAGTTTCATTAACATTTGTTTCTATAAAATGAAAAAAGGAAAACCATTTTCCCACAAAATTTAAGTTCTTTGAAGAATCTTCTGCAATTAATAATTGAGTAGCAATTTTTTCTTGAATTATTATGTCCCATATTTTCTCATACCATTGTCTTAACAAAGGAATTTTTACTGATTTCCAATTCTGCACTAGCAATATCTTGGCTGCAAGTAATAATAGTGCCACCACTTCTGTCATCGATTTGGTTAAAGATAAGGCTTCCCAATGATTTAATAGGACAGATTCCGGTGTGGCCAGGATGTCTTGTTCGATAATTTTACCTATATTATGCATAAATTTTAAGTTGAATGAAGGGAAATTAATTTCACTGGTTCTCCAAGCCTGTGGACAGACCACGCATCTGCCACAGCTGTGGTGCTCAGGACTGGCCACCAGAGGTCTCACTGGTGCTACTATATCAGTATGCACTAGCATGTTTCTAATACTTCTAGTTTTCCTAAAACCAATTCTTGGTTTATTAGCACACCCTGGTAAATCACTCACCTCATGCCAATGCTTATATATGATAGACTTAAGTTTATCCGCTAACGGTATGTACTCAAAAGCACATGTTAAAGTATCTGAACCAGTACTAACTTGAGGTCCCTGAAAAAAACTGTTACTAGGTTTCTGTTGGACTTGTAAAGCCACTTTGTAAATAACATTGGAAGGATAACCTTGTGCCACAAATTGTTGGCTTAATTTCTGACTTTCCCTGGCATATTGTTCAGGAAAGGAGCAGTTCCGTTTAACCCGTAAAAATTGGCCATATGGCAAATTATATTTTAAATGTCTCACGTGGTGGGAACGAAAATGGAGTGATGAATTCTAACCCATAGGCTTAGAATACATTTTCACAGCCAACTGTGATGTTTCAGTTTTGTACACGACTGTATCTAAACTGTTAAGCCAATCAATGAATTCCATTAACTTATCTTCATTCAAAAAATAAAAAATAAACAAATAATCCAGAAATCTTTTAAAGAAAAAAAAATATTGACAGAATGGGTTATTGTGCTTGTTTGTGATCCACTGTGTCTCAAAACTGGCCATAAATATATTGGCTACACTAGGGGTGAAGGAACTCCCCATAGTGAAGAAGTGAAGGTAGTGGAACCTTAAAAAGCATGAAACAAAAAAAATCTTTATTGAAAACCACAGCTAACACCATGGAAAAACCCAGAGTTTACTGCTCCAGTGGCTCTCTTCTTGCCCAAGTGTTCATTGATAGAAACTGTCCTGTTCCTCTGAACAGAAGCACTCCATCTAGGGTTCATCCTCTTGCTCCTACTGTTGTACCTCCTCCTCCCCCTCCTTCATCTCCTTCTCTTTCTCAGCCTGCCTCCCGGTCTTCTCCTTGGTTGCTTGATAAACAGCCTGTGATGTTTTAGTGGAAATTCAGTTCATGGGCACAAAAGACAGCTCCTGCATGTGTTGTGCTAAAAGTTGGGAACTTTGTCACAATTTTCCCAGCAGTGCTGAAGACATTCTCAGAGCAGACACTCTTGGCCATGCCAAGTAACTCTTTGCCACAACATACAGTGAGGGCCAGACAAATTGCTTTTCTTGCCAGTAGCAGCAGGGTTGGGCTCCCACAATGGTGTAGTTTCCTATGTGTTCTCAGTGGTAGGCTTCCCATTCCTGCTTGGCAACATTAGCTGCCTGGGAAACTTGCTGCTGTTGTGACTGATCTGTCTCTTTTTCTGCGAAGTAAACTGCCACCAATACTCTGTGTCTGCCTTTTGTCCCAGCATATGGATGATATTGTCATCTTGCAGCTGTAGGTGTGCTGACACTGAGGGCACTCTTCTCCACCTGCAGCAGCCCCACAGTGCCTCCTGGACCACTTAGTCCTCTACAGCATCCAGGTGCTGCAGGACTGCAGCTTTATGATCACCTAGGCTTCTGTTGTAGAGGAGAGATGTATCACAGGTCAACAATACATGGAAGATACGGCATGCATGCACATGGGAGAGCAGCTTCATGCATTTGATATTAACAAGGCCCTAGAACTGCATACATCATGACACAAACTCCAGCACTATTAACAGCATAACTGTAGAGCAGCAAACCCCATTCACTATATGAACAATGACTTGGCAAAGTACCTTCTTGACTCTAGCAATAATCTACACCATTATGGGGACATCTGCTTGGAAAATATACCTGCCAAATGCATCTCTGAATTGGGATCCAAGTATATGGCAGTCCAATAAGTGCCATTATGCCTCATAGCTGTTAGTTGGTTGTGTTCTGTGCTGAAAGCCGAGATCTCAATGGTGCTGTCCTGGCCTGACCACCTGTTCCTCTTCTGCAGCTCTGACTATAACCACCAACATTTGCAGAACATTGCTTAATGATGCAGAGTTGATATACAGCTTGTCGGTAGCAATATCAAACGGATGCAGGATGGCTATCAGCTGGCTGAGCATGGTCCACTGGTTGGGTGACCAGTGAAAGTCCTGAGAATCCATGAAGTATTCCTGCAGAGGATGCCACTGTTCAGACAGTCACTCAGTCATCCTCAGTGTGCTGCCCAACTGGGTAGGTAAATCCTAGATTAGCTTGAGCTGTGCCACAACTTGGTGCTATTGCAGCAATTTTAGGCAGCTGTTGGTGATGGTGGAGTGACAGAAATGTATGCACATTGATTGAGCAATCTCAAGCATGGCTTCTATGTCCCTGCCATGCTTCCCAAATCACCTCCTTCACTACCAGGTTCAGGAAGTGAGCTACAAACAGTATATGCTTTAGGCCCTGGTAGAGTGCCTTGATGATATGACTTGTATTGTTTGTGTACAGTCAAAGAAAGGAGACTCAACATTGCCAACAGTCAAAGAAAGGGAACTCAACCAGCCACTGATGACCTCCTCCAGTCTTTGCCCAGTGTTCATTGCAGTGTGGGCTTTCCTCCCATGCCCAGAACCACCTGATGGAGCACAAGGAAGCTGCTGTAATCCAGAGCCAACCAATGTTTCATCACCGACATGTTGTTTTGAACCCAGTAGCTGGTCCATGTGTCTGAAGTGAGGTGCATAACACCCTCTATGCACCACCTGAGCTCTTCCTGAAGAGTACAGGTACTGCTGTGTCAGAGAAGTAGCTCTGTTCTGTTCACCCAGTGACGGAACAACACCTCATCAACAAGTGAGTGTGACTGAAGGCTCTCATAGAGGAACTTTGCTAACCATTGGTTCCTCTCCAGTGTTCATGGGTCAGAAATGCCGAGTAACCTGGTTACTGTTTCAGGCAAAGTCACTTGGCCAACTCTTGTCTTGGGTGATCAACAGCAGGCATGGATGACTAACAGCCAGTATGGTGTAGTGGTTAAGAGCAGCAGACTCTAATCTGGAGAAGTGGGTTTGATTCCCCACTCCTCCACATGAAGCCTGCTAGGTGACCTTTTCCAATGACGATGTGGTGTCTGTAGTGGTTACAGACAGCCATCACCCTTGTACTGGGGAGTGTTTGGAAGTGGTCCCACAAATGGAGGTTCATGAATGGCTGGATGGCTGTGTTGACCTGAAATGGCAGGGCAGACATTACTGTTGGTCAAGGCAGCAATGGCGAAGCACATCTGCTGGTGCATCTGCAGGTCCCACTGTGTGCTGGCCTCCTGGGTAAAGGTGCAAGCCTCCTGGGTAGAGGGGCCAGTCTTCTCAGGTATGGCTGTCATTAGGGGTGTGCATAATGGAACTCCTGGGCCAAAAATATACACAAAAATAATTAATTCAGACTCCTGGAACATTATTAGGAACCCAGGATTCTTAGTGAATTGAAACTACCCTACCTGAAAATCCATGTTGTTTTGAGTTCGGGTATTTTCCTAGCCAGCAGAAGTATGCACAACACTCACCATGTTGTTCTTCAATTTTGCTTCCTTCCAATCAGATTCTGGCAAAGGTCTAGTGCTCCCAGCTAATCACCTTTGCAGACAAACTGCAGAGAGGGAATGCACAGCATCCATGCACACCTGTTATTATCTGATTTCGCTTGTTTCCAGAGCAATGATGGTGAGAGTCAGAGAATTGTTGCTAAACCCAAGATCCCCAGAAGGGTGGAGGGGGGGCATTGGTTGCCGTGAAGTGCTTTATTGGTCCACTGTAAACTGTAGACATTGTGATGTGATGTAATGCCGCAAAGAAAAACAAGGTGTAGCAAAACTTTTTATTCTTTCTTGAATAAAAAGTTCTTCTACACTTTGTTTTTCTTTTCTGCTACTACTGGCATGGCATGGCCCTGACTTCTTCTCTACATGATGTGATGTAAGGAAGGGCCATGGATGTATCTGAAGACACTCCACCAGAAAGAGGGATTTTCCTCCCTTTCCTATTCCCTTCCTTTCCCTGTATTGTTGTGAAATGAGGTGGCACCACCTTCTTCCTATGCATTACTGATGGGGAAAATGGTCAGCATGGCTGAAGAGTACTGGACTCAGGAGACCAGGAACGGTGAAATCATGAAGCCTTTATTGAGTGATTCAGCATGCCCAATAGATGGTCAGAACAAGCATGCTTCCAGGGCTCCAGGGCCCTCATTATAAGCTGGCCGGAGCCACACCTCCAGCCGCACCCAAAAGACCTGATAGGGGCTTAACATATGCGCATGTTTGTCATAGGTTCCCTGGAGGAGCCTTTGATTGCATTGGCTCTCCAGGGAGAACCTAGGTCCCACATTGGTGGAGGCTTTGAATCCGGATGTCTATTGTTCCTCCAGATTCAAGCTCCCCTCTCTGCCTGACCATGTGCTCTGGCCATGTGGTGGACACTATTACCTGGGAGCACATGGCAGGCTGGTTAGAACACAGAACATACTACATTACAATGGCATTACAGTCACCCCTCTAAACATCAGATCCCTTTTGGTCAGGCAATGCATGCCTTCTGTATTAATACTGGATCTGATGGTGTAATGATTAATACAAGTGAAATTTTCCCTTTGGAAGGCAGATAGATAAATCAAGACAGACTAGCCATGTTAGTCTGTCTGTAGCAGCAGAAAAGAGCAAGAGTCCAGCAGCACCTTAAAGACTAACAAAATATATGGTAGGTTATGAGCTTTCATGACTGATGGCTCACTTCTTCAGATACTTCAGTCACAGCAGCAGCAAGTCTCCCAGGAAGCTAATGCTGCCAAGCAGGAATGGGAAACCTTCCACTGAGAACACATAGGAAACTACACTATTGTGGGATCCCAACTGTAAAGTACTGGGTTCAAAGTTTCGTTGTGTGATTAAAGCTCATAGTTTATTTAGAGGTCAGAACAAGACTGCTTAGCTGGACTCACAGGTCTGCTTATATCCCTGTTCTCGACCCCACCCATGCACACACCAAACATCTGTGATTCACTATTTACAGTGCTCCTGCATTCTACTGATCTATCTAAGGGTGCAGGCTTTTCCCTTGGTCCCTACTAGCATCCTCTGGGTCTACTGTCTCTGGATGCAAAGCTCGACAGCTTCGCCTGGCCACGTGTTTGGCCAACCGCGTGTGCGGCTCCTCGGCCAGAACATAACACCAACCCTGCTGCTACTGGCAAGAAAAGCAGTTTGTCTGGCCCTCACTGTATGTTGGAGGGGTCTGGGGAACTCTTCAGAAGGACACAAATAGATGCACAGTTCTCTGCAATCCGTGGCAACCCCACTCCACCCATTTGGAATCCTCTGCAGTTAGTACAATAGTTGTACCAGATGTCAGAACAGCAGGTTTCTCAGTGCAAATGTAAGGAATTTTTATTGTCACTAATTTACTGTTACAGTAGAAGAAAATGAATGTATGAAGGATTTATTTTAAATGCCAAGGTGGCCACTCCTGTCAGTCATTTTTCCACCATAGAGATCTATTGAGAGGTTCACATGTGGAGAAATGACCTACTTTTAGGGAGCCTGGTAAAATAGAGCCACTTTGCTGCATGTGCTTGAGACTTGGGGAGGGGCCGTCTAGAGAGGAGAAAGAGAGCTGAATTTCGTGTATTTTTGGTGGCATTATGTTCAATAAGTGCAGTATGGGAGAGCCTTGAATTGGCTGTGCACTGAAAACAATGGTGTCTGTAGTATGCTTGTACAGAAATTAGCTACTGGGGGTGTTGGTAAAACAGATCTGCTTTGCCTCATGTGCCTGAGATTTGAGGGGCCTGAAGAGAAGAAGGACTGTGTACATGATGTTCAATGGCTGTTTGAATAGAATGGGCATTGAAAAGAATGATGTCTGCAGTGCACATGGACAAAAAATGCCATGAGAATCCAGATTACAAAAACATGGCATAGATTTCTAACTCAAATTGGTAACACCCTACCCAAAATGAAGCTACTATAGTAAAAATCACCCCCTCGAAGCCCAGATCCAGATCCAGAACTGAAATGAAATTTTTCTTGGCCTCCCCTTCCCAATTTTTGTATAAAGCAGAATGTCTTTTTCTGCAACCGAGGTAGGATGGTGGACTTTTTCAGAAAATGCCTTTTTTTTCTCCAGCAGTTATCTCAAGTTGGACACCATCTCCTGTGAAGAGGCTTTCTGAAGAAGCTTCAGGGCCATTTCTTCTGTGTCCATCTGAAATGGCAACTGCTGATGTGCTAATAATGCTGACTGCAAGGACCAGGTTGTATAGGTGGCTGGACACATCCAAGATCAGTTGTCATGACCTTGAGAAAGCTGATGGTTCCCTACTGTGGTGGCTTGTTGGTTTGCCTTGTGAAGTCATAACAGGATTTCTGAAATGGTAAGGAGGAAATGAGTATGTTATGATAAAGCAGTATCAGTCAAAAAACATTGTCCTGCAGATCTCTAAGCATGCACAGACACATCTTCCTTTACCTAAGTGATAGACATTAAAATGTTATAGATAAGCTTGAATGTTAACATGTTTGAATAAACAACCTATGATGAATAACATTTGTTCTTTCCTACATATTTGTTAGAAGAGAAGGCACAGATGTTGGAGTTTCAAAAAGACTGGATTATTCCAGCCACACCAGCAACAAATGATACTGAAGGAAGCTCATGATCCACCATCCATCAACTACCCATACCTGACCTAAGAGATCTGTGAAATATACAAATTACAAATACATCATTATGGGTAAAAATAAATAGAAGGATTGCTCAGAAAAATCATGCAGACACAACAGGAGAAAAACATTCTAGAAAAGTTCTTGGTTGTAGAAATATAAGTAAAGAACCCAGGAGGCAAACATTTTATACTGGTGAAATAGAACTTGATGGTATTTTATTGCTGGAAGCCGCCTTGAGCCAGCTTGTCTGGAAAGGCCAGATAAAAATGCAAACAATAAATAAATAAATAAATAAAATAAAGCACAGAAAGCAACATCTTCATGGAGAAGAGATCAGTCATTACCTCAACCCATAACCCCCCCCCCCAAAGCAGGCCTGGAAAAGAGGCCTTGTGACACCTCTCCTCTCCACCCCCCAGCACCGCCTTTAAAAAGGCCTGGCAACTGAGCTGGTTCTTTAGAGAGGAGTTAACATAGTCTCTCCAGTTCTTTCCATACTGCCTTTGCAGTTTGCATTTGAATGACTCACAAAACATCTCTATTGGGCAAACCTTTTATTAATGTACCTCTTGCCTTCTCATTGTGTATGTCCCAGGACTTCTGCTTTGCTGGGGTGTAATCTCCTTGCTGGTATTAATTGACAATGTACCAAAGTCCCATTTCAAGCAAGAAGAAGAGAAGAAGAAGAGGTTGGATTTATATCCCGCCCTTCACTCACTTGGAGTCTCAGAGCAGTTTACAAACTCCTTTCCCTTCCCCTCCCCACAACAGGCACCCTGTGAGGTAGGTGGGGCTGAGAGAGCTCTTTCCCAAGCTGTCCTTGTGAGAACAGCTGGTACAGAGCTATGGCTTGCCCAAGGTCATCCAAGCCAGGTGCAAGTGGAGGAGTGGGGAATCAAACCCGGTTCTCCCAGATTACAGTCTGCGCACTTAACCACTACACCAAACTGGCTCTCAAAAGCAAGTTGCTTTTCATTCTCTCCCTCCAGATGAGAAAATTGTTGTCAGTCGACCTATCTAGTAGGTAGTTGTGCTGAGCTGTGCAGGAAGCAGCCATTTTACAGTTACTTCTTTTTGCCTACCAACCTATGTAAACTTTACCTATTTTTGCAGCAGTGCTCATGCTGGGCCCATAACTCTGTTGGCAGAGTTTAAACATGCAGAGGAACAGAGCTCCAACTGTTTAATGAAAATAACTTGCTTTCGTAAAGAAGAAATAAACTCTGGTAGAAAAAGAGAAAGAGAGACTTACCTAACTAACTGCTGTGAGAGACAGGAATGAATAGGGAAGGCTCAGTTAGAGTAGGAAGTCCTAAAGAGTTAATCAGGAAACAGGAAAAAACATAATTGGAAATTGTGGGAAGCTCCTAATCTAGCTATACTAACTAGCAGTCCTTCAGCTGTCCCCTATAAGCTGTTATTCTGATCTACTTCAAGTAGGTTCACTAAACACATTGCATATTCCAACAATTTCTACTTTTCTCTTCCAGGCAGAGTTGCTCAAGTATTTTTCCAAGTGGTCTTGTCTCTCATTCTTGCAATAGCATGCATGGTGAATAAGAAAAAGAATGATCACCTCATGCCATGGCTTATTTTATTGATACCTGTTCCCTCCCATTGCTAATGTCCAAGATCCCAGTTACTGGATGCCAAAATTCATGATTGGTTGATTTATCTGTTAACTGGTTGGTGTGAAAAATTACCACCAGAACAATACACACATGTATGCAGTAAGGAATTGCACAAGTACAAAGGCATGCAAAATCAGTATGTAAGACAAGAAGTTGACTGTGCCTGTGCCACAGGCAGAGAATCTGACAAGGAAGGAAGTACAGCAAACCAAAAGAAAAAGATAAATTTGTAAGGTGTTTGGGATATTGGCTGAGCCAACAAAGAACTCCTATAATTGGCTCACCATAGTCAACACCATCAATTAAGGTAAATTCATCTGGCGAACCAATTCGCAGCCAAGATTGCAGTATTTGTTTGTTTAATTTATATCCCACCCTCCCCACCAAGGCGGTCTCAGGGCGGCTTACAGAATATATATGTGTGTGTGTGTGTGTGTGTGTGTGTGTGTATTAAAACAATGAGATATGTTAAAACACAAAATTTAAAATAAAACCATGACATATAAATCATAGACATTAATAAATATAAATATTAATAAGTGATGGCGTTCTCTTAACATCCAGATGGTCATTACCACCATAATCTGGGTTCTTGACAGGCTGTTGGTTATTCAGTTGGTGCTGATGTTAGGGCCAGGGCTACAATATTGGAAGGCGGCACCCTAATCAAAAGCCTGTTGGAAGAGCTCCGTTTTACAGGCCCTGTGGAACTGTAAAAGGTCCCGCAGGGCCCTGATGTAATCTGGGAGCTAATTCCACCGGTTAGGGGCTACCACAGAAAAGGCCCTGGCCCTCGTCATGGCTAGCTTGGCTTCTTTAGGACCGGGAGGGCTAGACGGTTTTGGGACCCTGATCTTAGTGCTCCCTGGGGAACATCTGGGAAAAGGCGGTCCCTTAGGTAAGTAAGCCCCTCACCATGTAGGGCTTTAACTGAATCCGGTATGCTATAGGCAGCCAGTGCAGTGCTTTTAGGGCAGGCTGGATGTGTTCCCATACAGGAAAACACAACAACAGCTTCACCACTGCATTCTGCATCAGCTGCAGCTTCCGGATTTGGGACAAGGGCAGCCCCATATAGAGAGCATTATAGTAATTCAGTCTCGAGGTGACCATTAGTATCCCTAATCCTGAGTCATCATGTGTAAAGGTCTATACAAATGATTACTGATCCACTAGCAAAAGATTTTCTTGCCTGCAATAAACTAGAATGCTTCTGTATCTTGTTGATAAATTATCATGTGATTCCTCCTTCCAGCTTTGACACCTTCTCTCTATACTGTGCCACCCTTCTCTGCCTTGGCATCATGAGAGCAGGACATGTTTCCTGCATCTCTATCCATCCTAGCTAGTCAGACTAGAATCCTGTCCCTATCCAGTTTAGAATGGAGTTCCTTACAATAAAGGACTCATATTATTTTGCAAAGATAAAGAGGGTCTGTGTGTAACTTTGTTTCTTGTCTGCACATACTACCCAGATGGGTTCTGCTGCGTTATGTGTCTTGAGCACTCTGCTAACCAAATAATCCTTCATAAACACTCAAGATACCTGGTGGCAATGCTCCAAGTTTGGTGGTGATTTACACCCAAGCATAGGCATCAACTACGGGGGGGCTTGAGGGCTCGAGCCACCCCTGAAATTTCCCAGGGGGGACTGAGCCCCCCCAGGAAAATGGAGTGCTGGCCGCCATGCCTCCCTGGTCCCTTCCTAGGGCCGCTGCCATCTCTCTCTCTCCCCCCCCCACGCCTGGCTGCCTCCATCCTTCCCTCTGTCCATCCGTCCAGGGGCCAGCTAAGCAAATGCCCAGCTGGCCCCTGGAGGATGGAGGGAGGGATGGAAGCAGGAGTGGCCAGGTGGGGGGGGGTGAGGCAGCAGCAGCGGGGAAATGGTTCCCCCCCTGTGGATTTTAAAACTTGATGCCCATGGCAGAGGGTCCCTCTCTCCCTCCCTCTCTCCCACTCGCTCCCCCCTCGCTTCCCTGGGACTCTTCCCCCAGCAGGCAGTGGCGTACCTCACCACCACCAATGTGCCAAGGGGGCGGGTGGGCCAGCGGGCGAGGAGCAGCCAGCCCTGCTGCCTGGAGCGCGACTTAAATGGCATGCACTAGCCCACGCACATCCTCTGCAGGAGCCGGATGGGATGGAAAGATTGCCCCCCCTGCTCCGGGGCCTATCGTCTCCTCCCAACACCCCTGCAAAGAGGCCGGGGAGGCTCTGCCAGGAGAGCTGGCCCCCAGTTTCCCTGGCTGGCCAGCTGGCTCGAAGGCTGCTCTGAGGAGGGGGGGTGTTGGAGGGGAGATCCTCCCACTTTCTTCTCCCCCTGGCCAGGGCAGGGGGCCTCCCGGCTCAGCAGCTCCTCCTCCTCCCACCCGAGGGCTCAAGGGCGGCAGTGGCACCTTCCCCCCTGCTCTGGCTTGCCCCCCCGCGCCCTCCGGGGCTGGCTGCGGCCAGGAGAGGAGAGGAGACCAGACTGGACAACTGCAGGAAAGCCTGGCAAGGATACCCACGTGGGGGAGGACAGTTCAGTGCTTGGTTTGTGCTTTTGTTTTGTTTTTTAAATGAACTCTTTTCTTCTCCCCCTGGCCAGGCGGGGGGGGGGGGAGGCAGCGGTGGCAGGAACGTGGTCCCAGCGAGCACGCACGCAAAGCGCGTGCACACACAATAGTCTCCAGCCCCCCCCCCCGGGATTTTAAAACTCGATGCCCATGCACCCAAGTAAGCATGCCTAGTAAAATTCATGATAAATTCTGCCTACATCAATTATTTGTATATATTTAAGTCCTACTGAATCTTACTTCCAAGCAAAACCTCTGACTTTCATCTAAATGGTCATAGGATCTGCAGTGATGTTGTATTCCTTCGCTCTAGCAGCTGTATGCTGGTGTGCACTTAACACCCCTTTATTATTAGATTAAATTTTGATATGCTTTTAATGTTTTACTGATGTATTTTAGAATCTTGGAATATTGTAAAGGTGTACTTCTTTTTGTATGACTGGTCTAAGGACTGTAGAAATAAACTGAACTGAACACCCTTTCATTCTTCTACCCAGGGCTCATTTCGTAGCAGGAGCTCCTCTGCATATTAGGCCACACACCCCTGATGTAGCCAGTCCCCCAAAAGCCTCCAGTAGCCCCTGTAAAAAGAGCTCTGTAAGCTCTTGGAGGATTGGCTACATTAGGGGTCTGTGGCCTTATATGCAAAGGAGCTCCTGCTATGAAATGAGCCCTGCTTCTACCTTTCCTGCCAATCATTCTCAGAAAGGAAAAGAAGCCACCAACCATCTTTTCTTCCTGATCAATAAATACAGGCAACTCAAGTGAAAAAGGCTTACATGTCGGTTGTTGTAGTTGTTGTAGAACCTGACAACAAATCAATCCACCCACGATAACATTGGTCTAGAATGAGGAGAAAATGAGATTCAGATAGTGGCGTGGGAGACATGGGGAACATAGTTGCTTGAGGACACTCTAGCTTTGACTAAGATAGCCACACAGGTGCTTTTTGGACCAAAATTGGAAGATGTTCTAATTCAGCAGCTGTGCATTTGGCACTAGGCACATGACTTTCATCTTTAGAGGCGTCACACACATCTTTGTCTTGTGTCTATTGCTCTTGCTGCTTAACTTTCCTTTTCTTGGTCCTGTATTAATTTATTGGTTATCTTATTGTAATATATAATATTGTAACATGTGTACCTCAAACTAGGTTTTGAATATTGGCCCTATATTAGACTTCTTTCTTACCCTTTTGGTTCTTGATTCCAGTTTTTGGGTCAAGTTTGTTCCCCCCTTCCTGGGTCTCACAGACATGGTTGGGCTTCTGGCAAAACTGACCCTGTAGAACCATGGCAAAGGAAAATGACAAAGGCTAGGCAGGGTACACTGATTCCCATCACAGTGCATGTCTGGACTGTACCAATCTTTCTTTTCCTCACAGCAGACATTTTGTTTTTATATGGAAGCAAGAGAAGGATTGAGGGAAGTATCTCATTTTAACCATTCCATGGACCACCAGATTACCCTTGCAAACCCCCAGGAGTCTGTGGATCCCAACTAGAAATCCACTGGTTGATATTAGAATTATTCACAAACGGGGGCGTGGCGTCGGCGCGGATGGAGAAGGACATCTGAATCCCTAGCTCCGACCCTGACTCCCCTCGAACCGAATAAAAAGCATTCTTAGAGCCTGATTTTTAACACTAGAATGGGTAGATCTGATCCGGCTACCAAATCATCAACAGCGCCAGCTTCCCGAGGGATCAACAACTATTTCCAGAAGCAGCAAAACTCTGGGGCCTCTGAAGACAGCACGAAAGTGAACAACAAAATGGCGACTGGGACCACTTCCTCACTCCCGCCAAATACAAAGCAACAAGATCCGCAGCTACAAACCCTCCTATCCACTATGGAGAAAAGAATCTTAGACAGTATGGCAGCTCTCATTGCCCCATTAAACGAACAGCTTGCTGAACTAAACATCATGATAAATAAGGTTAGTCAGACAGCAGAGCGGGCCCATGATCTAAGCATAAACTTAAAACAAAACGTCCACTCCTTACAAAGTGAAACGGCCTCTTTAAAAGATCGTGTACTGTCCTTAGAGACGACAGCTCGTAAAACATTTTTAAAATTTAGAGGTTTTCCTGAAATTTTAGACACTAATAAAGACTTACAAATCTTCCTGTCAGAATGGTTGGCGCGAGAAATGAAACTAGAAGACGGGGTAGCTCCCTTCATTATGTCTGCATACAGAGCGGGATTGGCAAAATCAATGCGTTTCTGGGGGCCCAGAGACATAATAGCTGAGATTCCAGATTTTCGCACCAGGAAAAGCATTTTAGAAGCTGCAAGAGCGAATGGTTCCCTAGCATTCAAAGGAAGCTCCATCCAAGTTTACCCTGACCCCCCTAGAGAAATCCTGAACAAGCGACGCGATCTGCGCCCCGTCCCTGAAGCCCTGCGCCAGGCGAAAATCAATTATAAATGGCTCAACTTTATCAACTTATCAGTAGAATTAGATGGCATCTCCCATGTTATTAAAAATCTTGATACAGGACTTAAACTACTAGAGACACTGAATTTAGACCTTCAAATGGACACCAGTAAATTTTCTAACAAGAGAAAGCACCCACCGTCTCCAGAAAAAGACTATAAACTATCTAACCGGCATACTTGAGCAAGTTTCTCCAGCCCAGGTTTCCATATCTCAGGGAAGCAAAATAATACTTGTTCTTAATATTTATAAATTTCAGACATCTAAATGAAGAACAGCTCTAGACTTCTATCAGCAATGTAATCTGAATCTTTTTCGGTGTTAATGTTAAGTTTAGCATTTGCTAGTTTATTCAAACAGTTCGGGGGGAAGGGGGGGATTTTTTGTTTAGTAACCCATTTTACAGTTTCCTCCAGACAGAAGGAGTTCTGTCAGCCTAGCTAAGGAGACTGTTAGGTTTAGTTGTTCTGTCAACTTTTTTTTAATTGCATAGAGATTAATAACTGTTGAATACCTTGAGTTTCATAGATATACATTTCCTGTTTATATACTTTTGCTCTTAGAAATATACTGCTATTTACAAAAGTGTTATCTGACAGAACATTGTATCCAATTTAATTATTTTATACTATAATTAATTGAATCACACATACCAACTAATTATTTACTTGTCTTATTATTTACTTGATTTATCAGTGCAATAATTATACAAAATCAATATCTTTAAATCAGCTTGATAAATTGATAAGAATTAACTGTTAATATATATTGTTACTTACAAAAGTTTTATCTGTTGGAACATCTTATCTATTTTAAGTATTTTATTATTCAAACTATTTGAATTATATACACCAATCACTTATTGACTTGATTTAAAAGTGTAACAGTTAATTACAGATAGTGTATTTGATTCACCCAGATAAATTGATTATTTGAATTGATAATCTAATTAATTTCTAAGGTGTGTTAATCAGCTGTTTACTTAACTAATTAATTCAAGAATCTATTGTTTGTGGGAAGAGGGGGAGGTTATTTTTTGCAAAGTAGTAATAATAATCTACTTCACTAACTTAAAATCAAATTTTTAATTATTTCAATATCTTACTTTTGAACTTTGAATTTGCATTGCAGTTTAGCTTACAAGATACTGACTTTCTCTACTGACTTGCACTCAAAAACAATCAAACATTCAAAACACTGAAGGATAGCTCTAAAGAATAATTGTTGCTTATATCACTTATTCTTAAAACCACATAAATCTTCACACAAACACTCTCACACAATCACACTTCTAAGGTCAAAAATCATAAATTTACTAACACACTGCATCACAACTACATTAGCTTGAATTACAACTCTAAACTCACACGGTCACTATATTCTTGCTCAAAATGACACCTAACACTTGGAAACTACTGACACAAAATGTGCGTGGGCTTAATAACTTAATCAAACACAAGAGGGCATTATCAAATTTGGCCAAATTGCGTTCTAAAGTATATTTACTTCAAGAAACACATTTACACTCCAAATCCCAACCTGAACTCAAAGCTAAATGGTTACAACATCAATTCCATGCCAAAGGATCATCAAAATCAAGAGGAGTGGCGATTCTATTGTCTAACAAAATTCGCTTCCAGCACAAAGCATCATTGGCAGACCCAAATGGATGATACATCTTCGTTAAAGGCACTCTTAATGATCAACTGGTAACCCTAGTTTCAATCTACGCTCCCAACACCAATCAACTTCCTTTCTTGCAAGAAACACTATCTTCACTGGAATCTTTTCAAGAAGGAGAATTAATAATAGGCGGTGACTTTAATCTAACAGCTGATTGGGCTCTAGATCGTACAAAAGCTCATGGAATTAAACCACAGAAATCTCCATCTGATACGGGTTTATCAGACCTTATACACCAATTTAATTTAACTGACATCTGGAGGCATTTACATCCGACAGAAAAGAACTTCACATTTTATTCAGCAAGACATGATGTCTACTCTCGTATAGACTCAATACTCATCTCTAACAATCTTGTTCATAATGTTCTGGACTCTAACATCGGTAACATCACATGGTCTGATCATGCGGACGTGACTTGTGTCCTGTCATCTGTAGCTGAAACTCCACCATCGAGATCTTGGCCACTTAACAAAGCTCTACTATTTAATGATCATTATACAGAATTAATAGATCTCCATATTCAGCAATACCTACAAGATAATGTCAAAGAAGAAACCTCACCATCCATTATCTGGGACGTGCTGAAAGTAGTCCTTAGAGGACACCTCATATTGATGTCTTCGCGTTTAAAAAAAAGAAAGGCCCTAACAGATGAGATAATAAACAAGATTAAACATTTTGAAATGGAACACAAGAAAACTGGGAACAAAAAAATTTATAAACAGCTTCTCTCCGAACGGAAAGCACTTGAACTTATAGAAAGCTCATCAATACAAAGGAATCTTATCTTCACAAAACAAAAGTACTGGATCAACTCTACTAAATCACTGTGTCTACTGGCCTGGTGAATTAAAGATAAAAGATCTTCACATCACATCTTGGCAGCCAAAGACCAATCAGGTAAAATACACACAGCCTCCTCAAATATTAATAAGATATTCACAGACTTCTACCAAACACTCTATATGTCTTCCAACCCACCCAAGATGAATATTCTTTCATATCTCAAATCAAACTTAAATATACCAATACTCTCTGAAGAACACTGTGAGATTCTGGAAAAACCTATTGAAATCCAAGAAATACTTGATGTAATTAAAAACTTAAAGAACAACAAATCAGCAGGCCCAGATGGATACCCACCAGAGTGTTATAAAAAATTCTCCAGCTTAATTGTGGGACCACTGGCTGAAGCCTGCAACAACATCTTGATTACTGGTCAGTTACCACCATCCTGGAGTACTGCTTCAATCATAACAATTCCTAAATCTGGCAAAGATGTAACAAAACCGGAGTCATACCGCCCAATCTCCTTACTAAATCAGGATTACAAGATATTCTTGGCAATCTTATCTAAGAGATTAAACTCATTTATATCACTATACATTCATCAAGACCAATCGGATTTCATCCCAGGTAGAGACTTAATGGACAACATCTATAAAACGCTAAACATTATCTCCACAAGCGAGAAATCACACTGACTCAATTCTATTATCACTTGATATCGAAAAAGTGTTTGATTCTCTGGAAACTTCGTACTTGATCTCATTATTACAACACATGGGATTTGGTCCTAAATTCTTAAGAGCAGTCAACGCAATCTACATGAAACCAACCACCTGTATTAAAACAAATGATATCGCATCAGAAAAGATAACGCTCACCAGAGGCACAAGACAGGGTTGCCCCCTATAGCCAATCCTCTTTGCTATAGCACTTGAACCTCTAGCAGCTGAGATTAGACACAACAACATTTCAGGGATATCATTCGGATCACACACATTTAAAATAAGTCTCTTTGTGGATGACATGCTGGTTTACATCTCGAACCCAAAGGAAACTTCAAGGCAGCTTCAATTAGTTTTAAGTAATTTTAGTACAGTCTCAGGCCTCAAGATAAATCACACAAAATCATACATAATGCCTCTAAAATTATCAACTGATACTGAAATAAATATTTAAAAAGACTTTGAATATCAATGGGCCACTTCTGATTTACCCTACCTGGGAATATGCCTACCTAACAAATTGTCCAACCTGATCAATATCAACCATACATCCAAAATTGCTGAAATTAAAGTAGATCTTCAGAACTGGGGAAAACTAAATCTCACATATCTAGACAGATTAAATCTTATCAGATCATTTGTTCTCCCCAAACTATTATTCTTATTTCGTACGATCCCAATCACTTTGACAAGAGACACTCTCAATAAATGGCAAACAACATTAAACTCCTTCCTATGACAAAACAAACGTCCAAGGACAAGCTTCTTTACACTGAGACATAGAACATCATAGGGAGGCCTGAACTACCCAGATTTATCATTTTATTATAAATCAGCTCTGATGTTACCTGTCATCAAAATACTTAAACATAGCGACAATCTAGATTGGGTCAAACTCTTCTCAACAACACCAAGATCGATCCATGAAACTATCTGGAACAACTCAGCTTTTCGTCCAAAACTAATCAAAAATAATATCTTCCTGACTGCTATTTTGAAAAACTGGGACTCCTGCAAATTAGTTACTTCCAAAATTCTCTAGATTTATGACTTTCTTCAATCAATCATGGTTTCCTCCAGGAAATGATCAAAAGCTGGCTACTAACTGGAAAATCGCTAATCTGACCTAATTAAAAGATATCTTAACAAAGGAAGGTCTGTTTTCCAAATCTGCACTGGAAGAAAAATTGAAAAAACCCATTCCTTGGTTTTTTTTATCTACAACTAAATCACATGATCAACCATCTTAATTTACAACATATTTTTAAAGAACAGCTCTCTCCTTTCGAGAAGTTAATCAGTCCAAGTAATCACAATTCAAAAGGATTAATCTCAACCACCTATGACATTCTGATTCATCTACAAGGGGACAAACCACTAAGATACCAACATCAATGGCAGAGGGACTGCGAAATAATATATCAATGCAACAGTGGTCAAAAATCTGGACTTCAAAACTAATGACTTCTCCAGTAATCTCAACTAAGCTGCAAACACATCGTATCATCTCACGGTGGTACTTGACACCTGAACACTTATCCAAAGCAACTTCATCACACTCACCGTTATGCTGGAAGAAGTGCGGAGAAGTTGGATCATTGGCCGAGGACAGACTGGCAGTCTCGGCCGCTCTGCCTCCACTTCAAAAGCGGAGGCAGAGTGGCCGTTCAGACAGCCGCATCTGCCCCGAGGAGGAGGCCCGGACACATTGCGTCCAGCGCCGCGCTCCTCCCGCAGCAGCCGGGCACCACTTAAAAGTGGTGCCCTGGCTGCTGCGGCGTGCATTCCACCCACCTCTGGCAGGTGTGAACGTGCGCTGGGAGGGGAGCTGTGCAGCGTTCGCACGCCACCGTAGGAAGCCGCCCGCAGTCTGAATGTTGCGGGTGGCTTCCTTCCGGTGGGGTGCAAACGCCACACAGTGGGGGAAATTCCCCCCGCCTTAGTCTGCCACACTGCGGAGGCGCGGCAGACTACAAGTCTGTCCTCGGCCATTTGCACACTGCTGGTGGAAATGCAAATATATTCTGGAAGGAAGTTTTGACTCAAATAAAAGTCATCACGGGTTATGACATTCCACTTGAACCTACCTTAATATTTTTTGACATTTGGAAAACAAAAGACATACACTCATTACAACGTGATCTTATCACTAGTCTACTAGTGTCAGCTAAAACATCCATAGCAGCTAGATGGAAAGAGAACAATGCACCTACTCTCTCATACTGGCTCAACAAAGTATGGGACCATTTAATAATGGAAAAGATCACTGATCATCTAAAACAGTCAGATCTATACCCTATACCCTATACCCTAAACCCAAACAGTCAGATCTATACCCTAAACCTTACCGATAAATGGTATCAGTTCATGGAATTCATTTCAGCATCAGATATTCAACCGCAAAACAACACATATCAAGCCCTATTACAATGCTAAATTACATAATTCTAAGCCTACAATGCACGAAACTCACACATACTTCACTAACAGATTGATTAACACTAACTTCTATTTCATACTCATAGTTCACGTGCTTTATATATTTCATTCATAATTACTTGATAATATAAAGTTACACTAGATTGTATTACTTTTGTTTTAATAATATTGTTGTATTGAAAACAAAAATGCAAAATCAAACTTGTAAGTTGTTAAAATTTTCTGTTTATTTGTGAAATTCAATAAAAATATTTGATTAAAAAATAAAAAAAGAATTATTCACAAACCTTTTGGTCTGTTTTGATGTTCATGTAGTCCACACATGAGCACCCACTTTATTAAAAGGGGGAGTAGCTTCTTATGGATGGAACTGGACCATTTCTTGGTGAAGGTAAAATTGTATTTCCAATCAATTCTGCTTTTTTTATGATATCTTTAAAATGTGTATTTTTAAAACCTCATGGACCTGGCAAAATGTCATTGCTATGATATTTCATAATCCATGCTTCCAAAGGTCACATTGTAATAAATGATATCTCAGTAGTGCAGGCAAGGAAATACACCAGCATTGTTTAGAGAAGCCAAAATGAAGTAGTTTTCATTTCAGCCCACGTTGACAGTCACATCAATGTATCACAATGAGTGCACACTGGTCTATGGATCTTTTTAGAGCTTCCAGTGCAAACCTAAACTGCTTTTTGAAAGTGTTCTAGAAGTTCAGAGCTAAAATTTCTGTGGTGAAAGCTAGGTACGAGCATGGATATGGGAGCATGGCTATTGCACTGCCATTGATCTGAAATGGGCTGGTTTTGTATGAATGAAAATGGTGTGACTAACTCCTATTTTACTAAATGTATAAATTACTAAAACGGCCATTGATATAAATGAGTATTTCCATAATTGCAAAGCAACCCACAGGATTATGATTGCAGAAAAATAGGTGACAAAAATTGTACTTACCAAAATTTCTAAAGACATTTATTAGTATCAGGATCAATTTCCATGAGATAAATTCAGCATACATGATTTACATGATCACCTCTGTCCCCATACATATTGCTTCTGTTCCAGATTAAGAGTGCAGTTACACGGAAGGAACCTCAGCCTTCTCCTGCCCCATGCTGTTACCCCAAGCAAAAATTATCAGGGGAAGAATGCCACAGGCACCACATTTTCTTCCATAACTGGCCAAGTAGTTCATTTCCTGGAATGTTTTAGTTCAGGGTAACAGTGTAGGGAAGATGTTTAAAGCTCTTTCTCCACAATCTCAGTCTGGAGTGGGGAACAGCATGCACAGGAATGGAAGAGAACATATATATCACATTTAGCACTGTTCCACAATCTGCATCCTGTTAGCTCCATGTTGTGGAAATCAATACTCAGTGGTCAGATTCTACTCCCCTATATATTTAGGATGTAATCAGATTGAATCTCTGGCATTTCAGCCCTTTCACACTTATTTATTAATTATAACATATCTCACTTTTCCTTGTGGTTCAAGGTGGCTTACAATAATAGTTAACAATTTTCAGTTAAAAACTGTTTTATAAAGATAATAAACCAGAATGGCAACAAGTCTTGCAACTGGTGGATACAATAGTAGCCGAGCCATGATACTATAGAACACAAAGTACTAAGTATGTGGCTCCAGAATAGCATATAAAAAAACTATCTACATCATTATAGAGATTTATTTCACAGTGCTGATACTAAACATTAAATGCTAAGTGAGAAATCAGTTAGAGGTATCAGTTCCAATAAATAAACAATAGGCTGGTAATTTAAAAATCCAATTTAGCAGTAATTTACTTAAAAATGTTGTAAATCTTCATAGTAATCAGCAGGAGATGTTGATGGGATGGGGTACTGGCTCAACTCCCATTTTGAAGTTTTTTTTCTTCAAGGCCAACCTCTCACTTTTCAGTTGTGGCACATCAATAGCTTAACAAAATTAAAACAAAGTTTACTGCCAAATAGTTGTAACGAGTCGAACACTGCATTCTGTGGTTTCATTTGGGTTTAATGAGAAATGTGATTTGTTTAAGCAATACGGTATTATGTATGACCTACTGTATCTTTAAGAAGTAGACTATCCTTTGAATATGAGAGGTTTGCTGCTGATGCTTGTGAATGTTTAATGTATGAAGTAATATTGCTTAACTGCTACTTTAACAAGGTATTTATAATTGATCTATATGTGAGCATTTTATGATTTCTGTTTAGAATATTTTAAGCAATTGATGTGCTGTCACCCCATTGATTGCCAGGGTTGATTTGGCTGATCTGGCTGGCTAGGCAGGTGTCCCCTCCCTCCCTCCCTCACCACTCCACATACGTCCCTCCAAAAGCTGCATGCTCCGTCGAAGAGGACAACCATCCCAGATAGAAGGAGTGTACCATTCTTCAGTCAAGGGTATATGATAGCTGCACTCCCCTGCTAGAACCTCTAAACAAGCTCAAGGTTACATGGGAGGAATGAATGATATGTGTTTGACATGGTGGAAGGTTGCCCTAGTTTACAGATTACTTTAACAAAACTTCAAGTCAGTTTGTTGCAGATTGAACAAGAGTATCTAAAAAACCAGGTTCTTCTTTTGGACAATTCATGCTACAATAAATCAGGTTTTTAAGGTACTATGGAGAATCTCTATTGATTGAAGGAATTTCCATCAGTGGAACAGGATTTTCTTGCCTCCTCCTCACCACACAAAATGCTATGCAGTGCTGCTCCTAGGAGACAATGGACCCCAAGGAACAGCACCAAGGAGAAGTGGAGCTCTGTAGCAAGAAGAGAGAACTGGTGAAAATTGGGTTCTCTTTTCCTCCCCACTGGATTTAATCCATATTGTAGTATATTCAGAATTTCATTATTACTTGTTGTCAAATCAATAGAAATTGTTATTTTGTGCGCTTTTCATGCATTTTCTCATATAGCATGTTCGAGGGAGTTTCCTACAGAAAAGCTAAAGCTGAACAGGAATTATTGGGAAATTTTGCACTAAGGGGGTATAGTTTAGCATGGTGTTAAAGCATGTGCTCCTCATTTGCGCATGTAGTGCATTTTCCTTTGGTGTGCTAATACTTTTGTCATCTTTCCAGTGAATAATGACAGCCATTCATAACTCTAGTTTACCAAAATCAGCAGCTATGTTTTCTGGAACTTTGAATGCGTCAGAACATCTCTGCAGTATTTTGTTCTTTAATATTGAATAACTAGAGCCATCCTCTGAAGATGAGGCTAAAAAACCCCCAATCTCAAAATGAATACCATTACATTTTGAGACTTACTGTAGCATAAGAACCCATTTTTTAACATAAGCAAAATGTTTCTTCAGAGAAGAAACACATTCTTTACATCTTTCTGTCTTTGACTACTGATTCAGAACTACACATATTTCTTGTTAGAATTACACTAATGTGATTGAAAACTGCAATTTGTGTTGATCTATGCATTAAGATCCTCTGGTGTATTGTCAGAAGGTTATAAAATAAACTGTGGGGGTATTTGTTTTTGCTTCTGAAAAAAAGAAGAAGCAGCCTGTTATGAAGGGGGAAAAATGCCCTGCTTTTAGTCCAGTTGAGAAGCTGCTTGCCATTTTCATACAGTGATTGGAAGCTTGAGTGGAAAGAGGAAGTACCTTCAGGCATGAGAATGTCCATCAATGAGGCAGATGAAAGGCGTCCTGCAGAAAAGAATTACTTTAGAGACAACTGGTTAAGAATGCTCTTAAGTGGGCAGGCACAACCATGTCTGGAGTGTTTCTCCTTTTCCTTTGGAACAATTAAGTGTTTTCTATTTAGCTGCAAGAGAACATAAGGAAAGTGTAAAAATTTTGAAGGACTATTTTGTGCATCTCTCTTATTTCACAGGTCCATCTATGTATATAAGATGTGATAATTCACATGAACTGACAATGTACAAATGCTTAACAATCTTTATACTCAGAATACTTCTGTAAGTATGTATCTACTACCCCCAAGCCGCACATATGAAACTGGAACTGGAAGATAGTGGCTTACTGACTGAGCATAAATGGAAAGTTGAACCCAGGTCAGCAAGGTCAAAGTCCAATATTTGGTCACTATTCTATAAGATCTGATAACCACAACCTAGATTAGCAGTAAGGCATGCAGTTGGCATGAAGAAAAGCATAGGTTCAGCTGTTAACATGTCCAGTTAGAAGGATCTTGGATAGCAAGACTAGAAAAGAGAGCCAGTTTGGTGTAGTGGTTAAGAGCAGTGGACTCTAATCTGGAGAACCAGGTTTGATTCCCCACTCCTCCACATGCAGCCAGCTGGGTGACCTTGGATCAGTCACAGTTCTCTCAGAGCTGTTCTCTCAAGAGCAGTTGTCTCAGAGCTCTCAGCCCAACCCACCTCTGTTGTGGGGAGAGGAAAGGAAGGAGTTTATAAGCTGCTCTGAGACTTCAAGTGAAGGATGGGGTATAAATCCAATGCTTCTTCTATAACGGAGATGTGTTAGAGACAGCTCTGGGCTAGACAGACAAGCTGTTTGACTTGTCCAGTATAAGACAACATCCTATGGTGAAATAAGAATTAGAAGTCACTCTTGCCATCTGGTTTTTAGACCCTTGGGACTTAAATAATCAGATAGTCCTTCTTAAACAGTCATCACAGAAATCATTTGTCTAGGACAATTGTATGATCTTTCTGGGAAGTATAGTAGGAATGCATAGCTGCAAGTAGTATTCTGCCCACTGACCAAAGATAGGATCATTTTTTAAAACATAGTGGGACCAATGTCTGTTGGTCTCACCATGGTTGATGTGCCTCAGTATTTGATTGCTTGACACATTAAGTAATTTCAGTTGTTTCCATTCATAAAGCAATTGTGTTAATACTAGGGATGGCCACAAACCAGGAAAATGAGGTTCAGTTTATGGTTTGTGGCGTGCACAGTTTGTGAACCATGGACTGTCACAATCTTTTTGAAGCTAAACAAACCGGCTTGATTTGTGAGGTTTGTGATGTGGTTGAATGTCCCCCAGTGTGCTAGAGACACCAAACTCATAGGGGATCTCTGGTAGACTCTCTTCTACTTTTCCTCCAAGTTTGGTGAAGATTGCATTTACGAGGTCCAAGTTACCCCTCCCCCCAAAAGGTACCCATAGGACAGTGCTTTCTAGGGAAATGCGATGCAGGTTCAGGAGTGTATAGGATGGATCCTGTGCAAGCTAGAGATACCCAGCTCACAGCAGATCTCCCAGCCCCAGAGCATACTTCACCACCAGGTGAAATGTGTGCACCAGGAAAACAAAGCCCTTGAGGCATGTGGTCTTCAACACTGCCAGCATATTGGTGCCAGTTTCCATGACCATATAGCCATGGATGATGTTGGTGGCACCCAACATCTCCCTCAGGCTACTCTGTATCATGGTGGCCGTGTTTTGGGTCATGTTGTCTGCATACATCCCCCGTGCATGGAGCAGAATTACTTTGTAGCTTGGTGGCCTTGGGGCCTGCACCATGCCTCAACAGTCCGGACAGACATGGTCTCCAGTTGCCACCAGTGGGCACTGAGGGAGAGGAAACCATGCTGTTGGCTGCTCCAGAGGTCTGGCATGAAGTGCATGGTTTTGCCTTGCACTCTGGAGAGCTCAGCCTTGACCATCACCACTGCAGACTGGTGCATGGAGGGCTAGACTCATTGGCTCATGGTCCTCCATGAGGGGATAGAGTATCAGGGAGCCAGGTGTTACAGCAGCTGGTGAAAGGCTATAATCGTCCACAAGTGAGAAGGGTTGGCCATCCACAGCAATCAGCTTACAGATGAGACAAGTGACTGCTTTTGGGGCCCTCCACATAGCCCTTCTGGATGGCACTGTTGATGTCCCTGTGGAAATGTCTGCCTTGATGTCCCACCACTCATGGCACCCTGAGTGTGGGGAGCCTGTCTTAGAGGGGCCTTCTGCTCCTCCTCCACTTCTCCCTGCTGAAGGGAGTGGTCATCTTCTTTCTCCAACTGGCCACCACTCTTTCTCCCAGTGTCAACATGCAGGGGTGCACCCTTTGCAGGTGCCTGCAGAGGATGGAGGAGGACAAGTGTTGGTGGGTTGTGCCCCTTTAGATGTGAGAGTGGCACACCTGGCACTCTGCCACACAGGGGTCATTAGGGAGGGTGCCGAAACCATTTCAAAGTGTGGGCTGGGAACAATGCCATAGGACTGGAGAAAGTGGGAGGAGGGACAGCTGCTTTCTGGCACTGGACTGGGATGGGCACTGAGGGATGTACTGGAGGCAGAAGTAGCAACAGGGAGTTGTATGGAAGAGGAGGATGCTTCCCCCCTGAATTTCTGCTGTCAGAAACTTCTCCAAAGAGTATTATCAACTGCTGGTCTTTGAGCAGTGCTAACAACTCTTTGTTCTCTGTGGAGAATCCCAGGAACAGATATGGGGAAGGAGGCTCTGAGACGTCTGGTAATGCCCTACCAGAGGTGGGCTCCAATGGGCTGGCAAGATGGGTTTGGTGCCCAGGGATGGGGGCCTGTGGCTCATGGGGGGGGGGTGGAGGACATCTCCCCTCCACAACAAGCACCCTTTGCTCCCCCTTTCATCTGCATGGCACAGAGGAGATGGTTCACAATCATGACCAGTGGGAGGCTATAAAATGTGGGTCCTTAGCCAAGGAGCTCAGCAGCTAAGTTCCTCTCCTTGGCATGAACAGAGAGACAGGGTAGCTCAGAGCCCTGAGTCCATTTAACAGCCCCAAACCCTAGCAGGAGAGAGGAGTTCTCAATCAAAACATGGGTCTTCAGATAAGAAACCCACTAACTAAGCCTCTTTGCTCAGCATGAGCAGAAAGAAAGTGTGGCTCAGATCCCTGAGTTTACCTAACAGTAGGGATGTGCAGTCAGCTCGTTTGAGCCAATAAAACCCTGAAGAAAGCCTACACAGCATTATTTGGACTCCCCAGAAACTGATTCAGATTCTCTAATCTGATTCGACTTCCTGAATAGATATTGCTGTATAGAAGCCAAATCTATTTGGCTTCTATACGGCAATCCAATTCTGGAGCAAGCAGGCTGGGGAAGGAAAAGAGAGGCATTTAAACATGCCTCCCCAATCTTTCTGCCCTTCTCTAGCTGGCTTGCAGCCATGGGCCAGCTGGAGAAGGCCCGGGAAGGCATGTTTAAATGCCTCCCAGATCTCTCTGGCCCTCCCCAGCCTGCCTGCTTTGGCAGGCAAGCTAGGGAAGGCACAGGGAGGCATTTAAACATACCTCCCTGGTCTCTTCAGGCTGGGGAAGGCAAAGGGAGGCATTTAAACATGCCTCCCTGATCTCTCCAAGTATCCCCAGCCAGCCCGGTTTGGTGGGTGGGCTGGGGATGGCAGGGGGACATGTTTTAATGCCTCTCCAGTCTCTCTGGCCTTCCCCAGCTGCCTGGTTTGGCGGGCAGGCTGGGGAAGGCATGGGAAAGCATGTTTAAATGCCTCCTTGATTATTATTTTTTTTTTGAATAATTTTTATTTTACCAAATTGTTAATGGCTGCATAAACAAGTTTTACATAATACATTTTTATACATCACAAGAACCTTGCATTAATTCCAGTTAGCTTATCCAATCATAGAACTTAGACCAAACTACAATAGTATCCGTTTTCGCATATGGATTTAACAAATATGCTAGCTTATCCATCTCTGCCCAGTTCAGTAGCATTTTAATCAGTTCTTCTTTAATTGGCATCGTTTGTGATTTCCACTTCTTAGCCCTTAGAATACGCGCTGCCGTCGCTATATATGACAGTAGTTTTTGGTTCACCTTTGCCATGCCTTCTGGCATCATATTCAAAAGAAAAAGTGCTGGGTCCCGTGGGATCTCCGTTTCCATAATATCTTTCGCCAACTTTCTAACCATAAACCAATATTTCTCCACTTTCCCACATGCCCACCACATATGCCAATATGTCCCTCTATCCTTCTCACATGCCCAACACTTATCTGAGACCTTGTAACATTTATATAATTTATCTGGGGGCCAGTGCCATCGGTAGAACATCTTATAGATGTTTTCTTTATAATTTGCTACCTTCAGAAATTTAATCAATTTCCAGATCTTGTTCCAATACTCTATATCAATATTACCTCCTAAGTCCCTCATCCAGGTAATCATTGTTGGCTTTATGATCTCTTCCTGCATGTCTTGGGTCAACAAATATTTATAAAGCTTAGTTATTACTTTGTCATTATTTTTTAACCAGATCTCATCTAATTCATGAGGTTTGTTATTAATTCCCTCTTTTAAATCTTTTTGGTATCTGGAATTAAGTTGCATGTTTTCCCACCAAGATAACTGCAGTCCTCTCTCTTCCTTTAATTTTGCCTCATTTCTAAGATTTCCTTTACTATCAAGCAGGTTACTATAACTCGCTATATTTTGGGAGCTTATTAATATTGGTTTAATAAAAGCTTCTAAAGGAGAGACCCAACTAGGGATCTTAGTATAATTTCTTTCTTTTACTTCTGTCCATATTGCCAACAAAGCTTTCCTCAACATATGCGTGTTAAAATTTGCATGGATTTTATATTTCCCGTACCATACATAGGCGTGCCAGCCCATGTATAGATCGTGACCTTCTAAAGCGAGCACTCTCCGGTTATTTAATGTCAACCAATCCTTCAGCCATATCATAGCCGCTGCCTTGCCATATAATTCCCAATTAGGAATGCCTATTCCACCTCTTTCTTTTAAATCTTGCAACAATTTCCATCTAACTCTCAGCTTTTTAGCGGACCATATAAATTTTCTTGCAGCCTTATTTAATTCTTTATAAAAGTAAGACTTTCTTTTCAAAATAGGAATTGATTGGGCCAAAAATAAAAATTTCGGCAAGATGTTCATTTTAACGGCTGCGACTCTTCCCAGCCAAGATAAGTTAAGGTCTTTCCATTTTGCAAGGTCATTTTTGATCTTTTTTAATAATACTATATAGTTGTCTTCTATTAGTGAGCTGGTCTTGTTGGTGCAAACTATTCCTAAGTACCTTATCTTTTTGACTATTTCAATTCCTGATAGTCGATGAATTTCAGCTTTTATATGCTCAGAACAATTTTTAACCACGAATTTGGTCTTTTTGATATTAATTATAAGGCCTGCTACATTACCATAATTAGATATAACTTCTAACACTCTACCTACTGATTTTGCGGGTTCTTATAAGATAAACATTAAATCGTCGGCATATGCACATAGCTTATATTCATTACCTTTACATCTTATTCCTCTAATTGTCCCATCTTCTCTGACTTGATCACATAGTGATTCTAGGGCAAAAATAAATAATAATGGTGATAACGGGCATCCCTGTCTAGTGCCTTTTTCTATTGGGAATTCCCTTGAGATATCTCCATTAATACTAATTTTTGCCGATTGTTTTTTATATATTGCCTCTATCAATGTTATAAAGTGCTCTCCTGGGTCATAATGCCTTAGTTTTGCCAGTAAGAATTTCCATGAAACATTATCAAAGGCCTTCTCCGCGTCCATGAACATCAACGCAACAGCCTTTCCTGGGTGGAGCTCATAATATTCCAATACGTTGATTAGAGTACGGATATTCTCTCTTAACTGTCTCCTTGGGAGAAAACCTACTTGGTCTCTGTTGATTATCTGATTTAAGACCTTTTTAAGCCTGTCTGCTAATATGCTGGCAAATATTTTATAATCGGCATTTAGAAGCGAGATGGGTCTATAATTATCAATTAGATCTAGGTTTTCCTTATCTTTTGGGATTAATGTTATTAAGGCTGAATTCCAAGACTCTGATACTACACTAGTCTGACCAACATGTTTTAGTAGATCTTTATAAATGATCGAAACTTGACCCTCAAAAGCCTGGTAAAATTCCCCTGGAAGACCATCTGGGCCTGGGGCTTTATTTTTCTTTTGCTTTTTAATGGCCTCCACAACTTCAAAAATTGAGATTGGTTCACATAGGCTTCTTTTTTGTTCTTCTGAGAATTTTTTACCATTATCTTTATTTTTCACATAAGTTTCGATGTTCTGTACATTTTCCTCCTTTTGTTTATATATTCTACCAAAATACCTTTCTGCTATTGCTTTTAATTCTGATTGAAGATATTTACTCTCTCCTTGTTCATCTTTTAATGAGATTATTGCCCTTTTTGCCCTTTCTTTCTTTAATCTATATGCTAGCCACCTTGATGGCTTATTGGCATTTTCAAAAAAGAATAATCTATTAAATTGTATTGTCTTCCTGATTTCTTTACTTAAAAGTATATTTAATCTATGCTGCCTGTATAATAATCTTTGTTTACTTTTAAAATCACCCTGTGTTTTAAGCCTGAGTTCCTCTTCTAACTTAATTTGTCTAACCAAATAATTGTATTCTTTACTTTCCTGTTTTTTTTCCCAAGCCGAATAACTAATTAACTTGCCTCTCACGTACGCTTTAAATGCGTCCCATACTATATTAATCGGGGTATTGGGTTGTAAGTTTATTTTAAAGAATTCTTTAATATCTTTCTTCAGATTATCCACAAAAGTGGAACACCACGAGTTACGGTTCCGCCCACCTCCGAGGCAGACGCAAGGAGTGAGAGCTCCGTGAGTTTGCCCTGAAACTCCACTAGAACTACCAGGCATAAGATTTGCCTTTCTTTCTTCTTGTTGGGCAGAGAGAAGCTGAGAGCTTGGGAACTGTCTTAGGGGGGTTGGCAACCTCCCTGGACAGGGTTTCCCCCCCCCTTTTTGTCCCTGAACTTTATGCGGAGCTCTAGGTGGAACGCCGACGTCGCGGAAGCGGTCCCGGCTGAGAGGTGGAAGAGGAATCTAATAGAACCAGTGAAAAGACCAGACTGGAAAGATAAAGCGACTAAGTAGCAAAGTTAAGTAGGATTGGGTTTTGCTTCTAATTTTTGGTTATAAGTCCAAACTATTTACTTTGGGGTATTAAAAGTATTTTGTTGTTGTTGTTGTTATTCGTTCCCGGTGGAATGGCCAGGAGTTAAAGGGATAGACGCGTGGACCGGGTAGGAGAAGCGCTAGTTGGAGGTAAAAAACATGCTGCACTAACCTTTCTTTTTCTTTTTGTTTGCTTTTCATATCACGGTTTGCCGGGCCTCGGAGTTTGAATTTCCAGTGCATGGGCAACAGCGGAAAAAGGGTCGCCTGGTGAGAAGGGTGTCACGGCGTCGGGTGTGTCTGCGGTGGACCACGCAGGCGCGGAGACGGCATCGCGAGTGCAGGGAGGCATCACGTGACTACGGGAGCCTAGGAAGACAGCGTAAAGCTATGGAAATGGCGTTCTAACTGATGGAAGAGGAGCGTCAGGAGTCGGAGAGCCGGAGATCAAAGAAGAGGCCGAGAAACGGAAGTGGACACTGACAGAAGCAGCCGAAAGGAGAAAGCTTAAGTGAAGTCAATAAACTTTAAGCGGTTTGGAAACTTTAAGGGGCTAAAACAAATAAGCCTGGGAGTAGTGGATCAAGTTTGAAGTGTTTTGCTAATGGTGAAGGGGGAAAGCTAATTAAGGTAAATTGGTGGGTTGTTGGGCTGCTTTGGGTGTGCAAAAGAAGGGGGAAAGCTGTAAATTTGTAAGATTTCTTGATTCACAACTGCAAGTATTTAGTTATATTGATTAATTGAAGGTATATACTGGAAAGATAGTTAATAATTTTGTAAGATAACTAGCAATCTTGGATTAGCTGAATAATTTAAAGTGTAGTTAATCTGATTAATTTTGCAAATAGATTAATTCTGTAAATAGGAATAATTAATTAAAGAGCGGGCCAAAACTAGAGCCAATTTAATAACAGCTGAAAATCAACAGTTCCTTATAGTCACATATAATCAATCAAGAAAAATTGAATAACTGAACAATTATTAAATTATTAATCAGAGAAACCGGATCAGAATAATCAAAATTAGTCTAGATTAATAGAAATATATAATTGACTATTTGAGTATTTATTTAGATTAATTCATTTGAACAGATAAATAGTTTATTGATTAACTTATTTAAATAATTAATTCAAACACTTAATCTGAAAATTTGAAAACCAATTATATTACACTATCAGGGTAAATATATTTAGGTTATAAAATTTTGAGTAAAGCCACAACTATATATTAGTTAAAATAAGAGCAACTTAGAGAGAACAACAAGGTCCAAAGAGAGAACATCAAGGATAGAGTAGGTACATGGTATCTGGCAACTCAGGAATTCCACGGAAAGGCTCGCTACCATCGCCAGCGCATCTGAACCTGATGAGCCAAATGAAGGCATCAAGCAGCAACCCAGCTCAAGGCAACAAGGAAATCAAGAACATGATAGATGAATCAGTTGCAGCAGCCGTCAAAGCCGTATTAGAAAACACACTACCGGTGCTAATGGGAAAGGTGGAAGAAGGGATCCCAATCATCATGCAAAAAGAGATGGAAAAAGCTGAAGAGAGGATCCCAGTAATTATACAAAAAGAGCTCGCACCGATGTATGGAAAGTTTGACGAATTAGCAACCCAAATAAAAACGGAAATAGATGAAGTAAAGACACAGGTTGCCACAAATAAAACAGATATTCAAGGGCTGATAACAAAGGGGAAACAGACACATGCAAGGCTGAGAGAAATGGATTTGGACGTGCAGGAGTTAAAGGCGAAAAATGAAAGTTTAGAAGAAGCGCTAATCGGCCTGGAGATGGACAGAGCGGCATTAATGATAAGATGCCAAAATGTACCAGAAAACCTGACGGATTGGAAAGCAGAAATCATCACAGCAATGGCAGACCAACCGAAAGTAGGCTCTGAGCAAGAGATAAACTTGGAGATAGAGACAATGTTTTGGCGGAATACAGCCTATGCCAAAAAATTTAAGACCCCAAGGGAAGTTCACATCAGGTTCAACAAAAGGAATATTAAAGATAAAATCCTCAAAGCAACATATGATAACAAAGTCCTTATCCAAGGTGCGGAAATAAAATTTTTGCGGGAAATTCCATGGAGAGTACGGGAGAAAAGGAAAACCTACCAACACCTAGCAGCCGTACTATGTGATAAGAATATTCTTTACAGATGGAATGTTCCAGAAGGCCTAATCTTCGAATATAAAGGGCGAAGATTTAAGTTGGACTCAACCTTTAAACTGGATAACTTCCTGGAAACGCATGGACCGGAACTGGGGTTGGAAGAAGAACAAGAAGAAGAGGAAACAACATCAGAGAAAGAAGGGGAAGAGGAGGAAGAAAAAGAAGAGAAAAAAACAGAAAGAAAAGATGGGAAAAAGAAAGATAAGAAAAGAGATACCAGAATCCCATCTCAGATCCAAACTAGAAACCAGTTAAAGAACAAGACAAAAGGCCCAAAATAGTAGAATGGAACAGACATCTAAGGACTTTAAATTGGTATCTATTAACGTGAATGGCTTGAACTCACCTCAAAAAAGGAAAAGAATATTTCATCAACTAACCAAACTTAAAGCGGAAGTAATCTGCCTCCAAGAAACCCACATTAAACAAGAACATATAAAATATATTAGTAATAAGAAATTGGGTACCATGTTTGTATCAGCAGATAAAGAGAAAAAAAAGAGGGGAGTGGTAACATATATTAAAAACCACTTGCATCCAAAGCTGATACACGCGTCGGAAGATGGGAGAATTGTTGCTGTTTCAATAACTAGGCAAGGTAAGGAATACGCTATTACTAATATATATGCCCCTAACACAAATCAACAACCCTTCTTTAAGGAGGTCGCAGAAGTGCTGAAAAAACTAAATAATAACAACATCTGTCTGATTGGAGACTTCAATGCGGTAGTAGACTTAAGAAAAGACAGGAAAAGTACAAATAAAACTAGGAAAAAGGGTAAAAAGTTGCCAAGTATTTTCTACCAAATAGCAGAAGAATACGACATATTAGATGCATGGAGAACTAAGTATAATAATCAAAATGTCTACACATACTACTCAGGGAGACATAAATCTTGGTCCCGGATAGATATGGCCTGGTCATCAAGAGAGATATTAATGGAGTTGAACAACATAGAAATATTACCATTAACTTTTGCTGATCACAACCCGGTGCTGCTATCACTTAGAGAAATAAGGAAAAGCCCTAGGTGGTCAATGAATAAATATCTATTAAAAGGCCTCCTTGATTATTTAACCCCTCCCTCTGAAGTAGCTCAGGCAGGGCAGCAGGCTCCCATCATTGAAGGGAAGACAAATTACTTTCCCTTCAATGAAGGGAGCATGCTGCCTCTGTGGCATGACTCCAGAGAAGGGGATATTTAAACTTTAAACCTCTCACTCTGGAGTTGTGCCACAGAGGCGGCACACTCCCTTCACTGAAGAGAAGGCAATTTGTCTTTCCTTCAATAATAATAACTTCTCTCCCCCACTTCAGGAGGGGATTATTGTACCCTGTGGGGTCAGTCCCCATTGGGTATAATTGGGCCGAATAAATTCAGCAAGCCCAATAATTATCGAACTCCAGTATCGGTTACTGATAGTGGGATTCAGGAATATCAGCAAATGCCTTTTTTCCCAAGTTTTGTAGATCTGAAATAAAAAAATTCTGATTTTGTAATGCACAGCCCTACCTAACCCCCCAAAACCCCAGTAGGGGAGAGCACTATCAAAATGTGGGTCCTCAGCCAAGGAACCCACTAGCTAAGCCCCTCTGCTCAGCTTGAGCAAGGAGACAGGGTGAGTGTGAGCAGGGAGACTGGCTGGCTTAGAACCCTGAGTCCACCTAACACCAAAACCCCAGCAGGCGAGAGGAGTTCCCTTTCCCAACTATGAGGGAATCTGCTCTGCCACTCTGTTTTTAACAAGTTCTCTTCCTCTAAATGTGAACAGCTGAGAGAAGAGAGGCTGTGGAGCTGAGCTGAGCATATATATATAGCATTCTGATCCCATAGAGCAGAATGGGAATTTTGTTATTGGCAGCCAGTAGTACCTGTTAAGCTCTGAAGGACTCCTATTGGCGTTTCCAAGGCTGAAGAATTCTGACCCCCATTGCTTTGGAGTTTTGCAAACAGTTTAATTGAGTGGAGACAGTCTGTCTGGAAATGTAGTAATTTAGGAACCACCATGAACTGCTAGGAACAGCTCCAAATTTCATGAAATGTTCATGCCAGGCACCCTGCCATGAACATTGCTTTCCATACTCCTCATCAGCCAAAATTCATGATGAACTTTACTTCATGAACCAATTTGTGCCCATCCCTAGTTAATACTGAAAATGAAAGTCACTGTGGAATGATGATAATAGAATTTAATTTCGACAATGGATGCCTGGATTCAAATCCCCTTACAGCTTATTTGATATCCTGTGACCAAGCCACTATCTCTCAGCCACACTTGCTAAGAATGAGACGCAACACATGATAACCACATAAACATTCCTTTGTGCTACATTGCCCTGAAGGGCTCGTGATATGACATTTTATGTACTGTTGTGGATTAAACAGCTACTCTTTATTGCCAGATAGTTAATACTACTTTGTAGGATCAAAATACAATTTACTTTAAAAAAAAGAGTCTATGTATTTTGATAAGAATTTCTAATAGATAACCAGAAAGATTATATGGCTGGGAACAGGGCCAAATTTTTAATCATCTGAGAAACCAAGTAAAAATGTGGAATACCATTCTTTATGGGACACTGACATTATGAAACCATTACTCTGTTTAATCTTTGATGGTACACCAGGTAAATCTATAGATTTTATTATATATATTTTGCTTTGATCTAACTGATGTTTTCGTACTCTGGCCAATATTCTGAGTGTGTTGTATTTTGTCATAGGTCAACTCATTGTTTGTTGTGGCTGTGATTTTGTGTTTTCTTTGTACTTTGAAATATAATGCAGAGCAAAACTTTCCTTGAAGCCAGTTAATGAGATCACTCCAGACGTAAATAGCGTGAGTGTTCATTGTTGTGATTACAACCTGCCTTAGAGTGACAGACTATTGTTTCTTAGACAGTCTTCAAACATGAACATGCTTTTGCTTTTAACAGGATCTTTCTGCTAAACTAATCTTTACCTTGTACTCCCTAGTTCAAGCTTCAGGGTGCTTGGATGTGATGTTTATTTGGATTGATGAGGTCTGGGTTATATAATAACCCCAAAGTTCGTTAGTTCCTTTGACATGATGAAGACAAAATGTCATTTGATTTTTGTTCAGCAATCTGTTACATTACATATGAAAAGGGCAGCCCATTTTCTGACATAATTTTAAAAAGCTTCTTATTATATATGTCAATGGCATATTGATTAGAATTTATTAGGCTATTGGGTTTTGGATTAAACTGTTTTAGTTACCATATACTATCAGTATACTCTTCTGCTTAAATTATATTCCCTTAACAGTTTCCAGTTACTGTATGTAACAGCAGGTGAGTTTTGTAGATTTTTTAAAAAAATATATTTATTTATTTATTTTGATTTTTATCCCACCTTGCCTGTAAGCAGACTCAAGGCAGCAAAAAAATATAAAACAGTGACTAACTGGAACAAAATCAGAGATGACCTGGGTAAAGAACTGATAAATCACGTAAAGCAGATCCTCTCCTTTATACAATTGTGTTCATTTTATACAATTGTGTTCAGGAAGCAGATTACTTACAATGCTAGAGGGAAGTGGAATCTGAATGAATGTGATAAACAGTGGCTTGTGATGTTATGGCTCTTATTGTGAAGTTTATTTGCTGGTACTGAGAGTCTGAAGCTCAGTACAAAAGGCCTGGGGAAGATTCATTGTGCAGATGAGGCTCTGTTAATTTGAAAGAAAAAACTCACATCAATAGTCCTAGTACAGAGGACTTCAGTCAGCACAGTGGATTGTAAGTCCATTTTTTGTATCCTTAACATTGGGTTGGACCCTACAGGTATTCCATTTGTGGAGGCAAGTCTTGAACCCCACTGTTCCCTTTCTCCACCAAACCCCAGGATCTGCACAAAGAAAACAGCTATACAGAAAGGGAGAGGAGTCAGTCAAGTTCACCACATCTCTCTCTTTTATCAGAAAAACAGCCATATGACCCTATCCATTAGTAAAAGGAAGAATTTTTTATTTTGAGTATTTATAGGATACCTTTACAGGAGAACTGCTTGAGGCACCTCACAACAACAGTTTGTCAAATAACAGTAGTTATATTAAAAGAAATAACCAATCCAGTCAAAAATAAAAAAAATCCAACCTAACAGCATTAGAGGAAACAACATCATCATCATCAACAACAACAACAACAACAACAACAACAACAACAAAACAGCTTACCTATTCACTGCCAAGACACAGAACTTCAATATATTGTCCAGATTATCATATACAGGTCAGACAGAAAATATAAAATAACATAGGCCATTAAAAACTATAGTAAATTTTTAAGGAAAAGTTATCATTCCTGTTTTACAGATGTATGACTGAGTTATTTGTGGCTAAATGTGAGCTGGAACTTATCCATCTTAAAAAACACACACACCCTGGTTTCTAATATCTTCAGTTTTGAAACAAGCAAGCTAATAACAAAGAAAAGAACATGTAAAAAGAGCTTACAACTTTCGTTATGGGTCCCTGTACTCGAGAGTGCTGGCAAAACAAACACAAGGGACCTCTGAACATGTTTGAACACTGGAGTCTTTGATGTGAGTTAATGTTCTCTTAAAAGCTTTAATAATAGTGTTCTATTTTAATCTTAGTGATTTTCTTTTACTTAGTATAAAGCGCTTGGATTAAAGATTTTCTAAAGTGACTAAACATAATTTTGAAATGACAGTATAATGTATGGCTGATGTGGAG
Organism: Lepidodactylus listeri; assembly: GCA_029233225.1. Lineage (NCBI taxonomy): Eukaryota > Metazoa > Chordata > Lepidosauria > Squamata > Gekkonidae > Lepidodactylus > Lepidodactylus listeri. The sequence goes on from JARCFY010000004.1 coordinate 73,523,539, forward strand.
TTTGGCTGCTTGCAAGGGTTACAGTCTTGTAAGAAAGATAACCCAGTGTACCACAGAGTGTCTCATCCTTTTAATCAGTCTTGTAGAACATGGTATTGTTTAAATATTCTCTACTATTTTATCTGTATCTTCAGGGAGATACAGATCCCCTTGATTATAGACATGTGCATATTTTAATGCCAATCCATTCCCCACTAGCCCTTTTTTAAAAAGGCATACTGTCATTGTATGCTGGGTTTGTGTAACTCTTTTTCTATGTTGTATAAAATCACTGCTCTTCTATAGTCTTATTTAACAGTTCAAACTGAAACTGTCCCAATCCTGCTTCATCTTGACTCCAAAATGCACTGTAGTGAAGCTAATGCACAGAATTGCAGTGGTCCCATTTTTTTGTGAATGAATGTTAATAAAAACATAGTGAGAATCGTATGAAAAGGTTCTGAGGTCAGAGGCAAAGCTAGTTAGCTCTGCTCTGTAGGACTACCCCTTTATGAAATTAAAGAAGAACCATTTCCTCCTGATCTGTAGTTATATATTATTTATTTAGAAAATTTCCATGCCACCTCTCCAGAGTACCATAGGATATACTTCTAGAACTTTGTTGCCCAACCCAAATATATGAATTATTAGCATTAGAAATGTGTGAAAAAGAACACTTAGGTTATGAGGCCTTTTCTGTCTAGCAGTTTTATACTTTACTCCATTTAAGTATCTTGTCATTCACGCAACTGTAGAATCCAAAGGGATGATACTGAAAAGAATCCATCCTGAGTCAGGGGAAATCTCAGATGGGCTGAAGTAGGTGGGTAGCTTTTGATGCCACTTCCATTTTGCAGAATTATTAATTAAAAATTATTTCCCAAAATCCTGATACTAATGATAATAGAAAAAAAGTTAAGTGGGGTGATTCAAAGCTCCTTTGGTTGTTGCATCCACTATGACTATTCTCACCTCATATGAACATAAGTACATAAATGAAGCCATGTTGGATTAGGCCAATGGCCCATCCAGTCCAACACTCTGTATCACACAGTGGCCAAAAACCAGGTGCCACCAGGAGGTCCACCAGCAGGGCCAGAACTCCAGAAGCCCTCCCACTGTTCCCCCCAAGCACTAAGAATACAGAACATCACAGCCCCAGATAGAGTGTTCCATCATTACAGAGTGTTTCATCATTACCTTGTAGCCACTGATGGACCTCTGCTCCATATGTTTATCCAACCCTTCTTGAAGCTGTTTATGCTTGTAGCTGCCACCATTTCCTGTGGCAGTGAATTCCATGCGTTAGGTGAAGAAGTATTCTACTGCTCATTAATTTCATTGAGTGCCCATGACTTCTTGTATTGCGAGAAAGGGAGAAAAGTACTTCTTCATCTATCTTCTCTGTTCCATGCATAATTTTGTAAACCTCTATCATGTCACTCCTCAGTCATCGTCTCTCCAAGATAAATAGCCCAAACTTCTTTAATCTTTCTTCATAGGGAAGGTGTTCCATCCCCTTAATCATTTTAGTTACCCTTTTCTGCACCTTTTCCAATGATATAGTATCTTTTTTTGAGGTGCAGTGACCAGAACTGTACACAGTATTCCAAATGAGGCCACACCATAGATCTATCCAGGGGCATTATGATACTGGCTGATTTGTTTTCTATCCACTTTCTAAAAATCCACAGCATAGCATTTGCCTTTTTAAAATTGCCATTGCACACTGAGTCAACATCTTCAGTGAGTTATCTACTACTAGGAGTAAGGCCTGTTGCAGGAAGAAATACAACGGGCTCAAGAAAGTGTCCTGGCTGTGGCCGGTGGGGCGGCAGAGGGAAGGGGAAAATAGAGGGGGGTGAGCCATATTTATTTCCTTCTGCTTAGCTATAAGGCAGGGCTGTCTCAAGTCCTTTTGCTGCCCCAAGTGGGTAGTATGGGAGGAGAGCTGCATGCCATGTTTTCTGGGTTTTAAGGGTCTAGAAAGCAGTTCTATAGCCTGTTACAGGGTTGCCAACTCTGAGTTGGGAAATACCAGTAGATTTGAGGGGTAGAGCCTGAGTAGGGCAGGGTTTGGGGTAGGGAGGGACCTCAGCAGGGTATAATGTCATAGAGTCCATTGCTCAAAGCAACCATTTTTTTCCAGAACTGATCTTGGAGATCTCCAGGTGGCACCTGGAGACTGGAAATACTAAGGGGAGGGCCAGGTTTGTTGAAGGACTTCAATGAGGTATAATGTCATAGAGCATTTTATACATACATACATACATACATGAGAGATGACTCTCCTGGTCAGTTACCGCCAGTTTGGACCCCATCAACATATATTTATGGTTAGGATTTTTGGCTCCAATGTGCATTACTTTGCACTTGCCCATGTTGAACCTCATTTGCCATGTTGATGCCCACTTGCCCAGCCTTCTGAATCTCTGAATGAGATGAAAAGGTAGAGGAACCAGCAGAGGTCATTTCGTAGAAAAAGAGGTGCAGGAGCTCATTAGCATAACTCATTAGCATAACATATTTGCATATGCTAAACCACCTGACATCACCAGAAGTATGTCAGAAGGCAAGAAAGAGAGGGAGAGGGAGAGGGAGAGGGAGAGGGAGAGGGAGAAAGAAAGAAAGAAAGAAAGAAAGAAAGAAAGAAAGAAAGAAAGAAAGAAAGAAAGAAAAAGGGAGGAGAAAGAAAGAAAGAAAGGGGGAGAAAGAAAGAAAGGGGGGAGAAAGAAAGAGAGAGAGAGAGAGAGAGAGAAAGAAAGAGAAAGAAAGAAAGAAAGAAAGAAAGAAAGAAAGAAAAAGAAAGAAAGAAAGAAAGAAAGAGGGGGGGACAGTTACTAATCTAAGCCTCAGAAATACCACTATTCTGGGAGGATAGCTTCAGTGGTGGCTGAAGCCTTCAGAAGGCTGGTCAGAGGAACAAGGTCCTTTCCAGGGGACGGGGTCATTTTGCTGCGGCCATGACACAAGCAGGCTTTCCCCCATGGGGGGGGGCTTGCACCAACTCCCGGAGCTGAGCTCCCCTGAGCTCCTGCTCAAAATGACCCCTGGGAACCAGTATCATAGCTGTCAAGGCAAGGACTGCCAGTCTCAGATGATCAACTTGAAGCCAGGTGGCTGGATGCAGTATGATGACTCTGTTCAGCAATATAGCTTAACATTGGTACAGGAAGTGAATTTAAAGTACAGTCAAGACTCAACAAAATAACTGTGTTTATAGCAAGGACATCTGAATGTAGCAATTTTCAGCATATAGCAGAAGCTATATGTGTTTCTTTGTGGTGATGTTTTTAAACATTGTTATTTTGATATAAATAGGGTGCTAGCCATCCTGTAAGTGCACACATTTTCAGTCTATGTAAACATCAACTGAGTTTTTCAGAAAGAGAGTGCTGTGTCAAGACCCATGCAGCTTACCGGCAGACTGGTGCTATGCAGCAGTTGCTCTCTATGAGGGGACTTTATGCACTTGGGAAACTCTCCAGGACTGGTGACAATATAACTTAGTAAACTGATCAAACAAGTATTTTAAAAAGCCTAATGAGGACCAAATGCTGAAATCACGAAGTGTCAGTTAAAACAAATGATATATTTTTTTAAAAAACGAACACATGCTATGCTCCCCAAAAGTTGTAAGCCTTATCAAATGCTTGAAAATTAAGAAGTGCCTAAATAATGACATACACAACCTGCACCACTTGAGCTTTGAGACCCAGGACAAATGGTCTTCCTGGTCCTCCTTCTGAAGTGCCCAGCGTGGGGGGGGGGGAGTGCAGCCTGTTCAAGCCCCTGAGACCTTATAAAAATGTAGATTTTGTGATTGTGAGGTGGTATGTTTGGAGAAATGAGTTCTCCACCAAGAAAAAGAAATGCTAATTGTAATACTTTCAGAATATATCAAGATAGGTAGCCATGTTAGTCTGTAGCAGTAAAAAAGAGTAAGAGTCCAGTAGCACCTTAAAGACTAACAAAATATGTGGTCTGAAGAAGTGAGCAGTGACTCAGGAAAGCTCATACCCTACCACAAATTTTGTTAGTCTTTAAGGTGCTACTGGATTCTAACTCTTTTAAGAATATATGCTATTGTTTTGTTTATGTATAGAATTTTTATACATATAGCAGGACGGTATCAAAGTGTGAGAATGTGTTTTCAGTTGGTGAAACAAGAGACTGTTGCTACAGAGAGGTTAAAGGGTTACTAAGAAATGATTTCAAGTTTTTAATTAAGAGGGATACATTGAGAGAGCTGCTAAAGTCTAGAATTCCAGAACCAATCACAACAAAGCTTAATCAAGTGTCAGCAGCTGATTGGACAAAACCTTCCTGAGAGGATATATAAGTGACATTTGAGGGAGGTAGCAGAGAAGAGGCTGAAAAACATCTTCAAAAAGAAATAGTGAAGAAAGCTACTGTCTGAGCCATTCAAGAGCCGGATGAGCAAGAAGCTAAAGGTGAGGAGGATTGGACATCAAGGAGAAGGCAAGAGAAAGAGCACAAATAGCATAGGAAGAGGTTAGAGCATCTATGGTGAGTCTGGCATGATGAGAAGAGTGCCTCAGCAGGACTAGAAGGAAGACTGTTGTGAAGCATCCTGTGGCAGTCCTATACCATCATAATCAGGAAGTTTCCAGGTCAATCAGGACATTCTTCAGTGACAAGCATATGAAATATGGACTGTGGTGGAGGAGTACAGAAATTAGTAGGGAAAGTGACTATTAGAGCTTGGCAACAGTCTTTTATTGGGGGAAAGAGTGGTGTAAACATTTGATTTGCAGCTGTTTAAAAATAAGCATGTATTTACTCTAGTTAAGGTTCAAATCTTCATTTTATCTGATCAAAAGCATTGGCAAGGCTTACAAACCTTTGGGGTCTTATCAGGTCATCACTATTCATCAGTCTGCATCCCCCCTTAAAATATTTATTTATTTATTTATTGGATTTGTACCCCGTCCTCCTTGCTGAAGCTCATAATAAGATGCAGCTATCCTTCATGATTCAAACCAGCAATTCTGGGAGAAATAACATACCATCCTTTGCTTTAATTCCATTTTAGTTAATAGCCATGTTGAGTAGGTGCTGAAGTAGAAAGCTGGGATATACATTTTCTAAATAAACAAAAATGCAACCCAAACAACTATTTCCAGGGCTTTTTAAACAGCTGTGTCAGTTGTGTACAGTTGATGATATGTTCCCTTTGTTAATTTCAGTATTCAGTTGGATCTAAGCCAGACAGCAGTCTTGTACAGTCTTAATATGTTTATTCAGACTCTCAAGTTGTGACAGCAAATAATTCAATTTTAGTACAATAATTTATTTCTGATTACTAAATAATGCTCTTTTAATAGTGTTTATCTCTGTTAGTAAAAGTGAAATCTCTATTATTATGTGTGAAGTTTTTAAAAACAGGAAGATTGTAAAAACAGTGAAATTAGGTTTACCACTTTCTTAAAACACTACTGTATCAATTCATTACTCTGAATTGCTGACTCCAGCAAAAAGCAGGGAGGACCTGACTTACCCACGGCCCTCCTTTTGCAGCACCGGGCAACAGGGGAAGAGAGTCAACCAGGAGCAGCCTGGGGTTGTGATGCCTTGGAGAAGGAGGGGCCTGACCACAGAGGCAGTTGGGAGGTGGCTGGGCTGCAGGAGCAGCAGGAAAATTAGTCCTTCCCCTCCCCAGAGGACCAATAAAAAGGTTCTGGTTGGGTCTAAGGGAGGGTTTTCCCAAGGGGAAGGAGCCTGATGCTCTCCCTGACCTCCATCCTTTGTCCTGACTCTCATGCAGTTTGGGCACGAACCCCAGGTTTAAGATATGTTGGGGGGGAGGGGTCCATCCTGATACCTTTAAGTGGTTGGGCCAAGCCAGGGGGAGCAGGCAGGAGATGAAATAGGAGGCCAGGAACTCCATGACCCATGGTCAGGGGCTTGCAGTGTGGCAGAGGTGGATCAGCTGCCTTCCCACCCTTCCCTGCCTTGGGCTGAAGTTGGGGGTTTCCTGGTGATGGGTTGGGGGAGCACCTTGGGGTAGGAGGCAGCCAGCAATGGTAGAGAGGATAAGAGATAAACACCCCCCATCATTTGAGGCACCAGGTCACTTTGTCCATGGCTGAGCACAAGGCAGGGCAATGTGGGGATGGGTGGCACTGAGAGGCTGGGGCAGGAGGACCTCTGGCAGTTGGTTCCCTCCTCCAGTCCTTCTTGGGCAGGCTGCAGCGAGGTGCCCTTCTTCTTTTCCCCTTTATAGTGCATGCCAGCCCCTTTTGTGGCTGCCAGTTGGGGAGGGGGCCATGTGGTGGGAGGCTTGGCTTGGCTTGGCTAGTTGGGCAGACAGCACTCGAGTTCTGTCACATCCCACCTCAGTCTTTTCTTATGTGGGTAATGTGGCTGTGTTCCCCTTTACCTTTTCTCCACTTCCTGGCAGGGCAGGCTACCAACTGATGGGCAGGGTGCAGGTGCCTTGTATGGCTGGGGCATGGATAGGCCAGCCTCACACTCACCCCACTTTTCCCTGGTTGGTCTGGCTCCCCCTCACTGCCCAGCAGCTAGGTACAAGTGTGTGTGTGTGTGGGGGGGGGGCAGGCTGCTAGCAATGGCTGCAGCTGTCCTGTGGGTGTAGGGCCTCCCTCATGAGCAGTGCTTGGGGTCCATGCAGGGCATGTTCATGCTCAAGGTGGCAGCTGTTGGGCTGTCATCACTTGGTGGGGGCCGCTGGGAGCAGGATTCCTTCATGGATGGTTGGTGTAAGTTAAGGTTGGGCCATGCTGCTTGGGTAACACCATGACTTTATTTGTTTTGCAAGCCACTCTTCCAGGTGACTGAGTACTGAGCCTTCCATATCTGTTAGTTTTCTGGTTGGCCAACCTTCTGGGACCAGGGTCTGGAGATCAGGTAATTAGTTAGGCAGGCTCCATGGAGAGCGGTTGGATGGATGAATGGATGGATAGATGGACGGATAGATGGACAGGATGTTAATCAGCTCTCTGGTCCCTCATTGCGACTCAGTCCATGAGGGCCTGGAAAAGAGAGGGTCCTCAAGCTGCTTGTGGGGTGCGGGAAGTGCCTGTGTTTTCACACCTTGCTTCTTCTTAGTCTCTCCTGAGTTAGGTCATGAAGCCATCAAGTTGAACCACGCAGTGTGAGATGGAACTGACACCCCAGAACCCTCTGCTGTTTCATCCACCTTCATGGGTGATGGTCCACCATAAGAAGAAGAGAAGAGATTGGATTTATAGCCCACCCTTCACTACCCAAGGGAGTCTCAGAGCGGCTTACAATCTCCTTTCCCTTCCTCCCCACAACAGACACCCTGTGAGGTAGGTGGGGCTGAGAGAGCTCTGACAGAAACTGCTCTTTTCCAAGAACAGCTGTGCCAGAACTATGGCTTACCCAAGGTCATCCAGCAGGTGCAAGTGGAGGAGTGGGGAATCAAACCCAGTTCTCCCAGATTAGAGTCCACGCACTTAAACACTACACCAAACTGGCTCTCCAGGTATTCACTTGTCTGAGAAAGTTAGGGGGAGCATTTTTGACGGCTATTATGTCGACATAATAGCCGTCAAAAATGCTGCCCCTAACTTTACCTTGCTGAAACCGAAAGGGAAGGAGGGCCAGACGGTTAAATTTGCAAAGAAAAACAAGAAGGGTAAAAAGGGTGATGAGGTGGAGTGCACCTTTCACAATTGGATAGCTGGTTATGGTATACATGGGGGTCATGGTGGCAGCCTATCTGGACAGGGAGTGGCACTTGTGCACAGGTGGCACAGTATTTTTCACTGGCCTTGATTGTATGCAACTTCTTCAAGATGGGGCAAGGACCTTGGCATGAAGGAGGCCCTTCAAATTGTATGGTTCGGCCAGAAGGGTATGCATTGCGATGCCCTGTTGCCCATGATTGCTTGCTGTAAGACTAGGTGCTGCCCCCAATGCATTGGAGTTGCAGCTGCGTGAGAACAATTTGGGGGAGTGGACTGGCATTGCCCTGACACATCAGGCTTCTGCCAATTTGAAGTTACTGCAGGTGCAGCTTCCTACCATGATTTTTATCTGGTCAGATTGCCTGGAGCAGAATTCATGGGGGGGGCATTTGCCTGGAAAAGATGGACATTGCAAGGTGAAAGATGACTGGCAGGCTGGGCAGCACTGTGGAGAGCATGGAGGGTCTCTGGAGATGGCATTTGGACATCAATCACTAGTTGGAGGCCCTGTTCAGGCCTGATGGCATGCATCTGTCTCCATGGGGCATGGATATCTGGCTGCATGGAATTCACTATTCCCTACTGGCTTGGCTACAGCTGTAGGAGCATTGGCAGGAGCCAGGTGGGGGAGGCCCCCTGCTCTTGTGGTAGTATTAGCATGGGGCCAGATCCATTTCAGGAAATTGGCATGCATGCCGTTTCCTGGATAAGGGGATTGACTTAAGGGATCTTGGCATGGGGGCTTTATGGGAGCAGGTCAGCTTCAGGATTACTAGCATTCACCCTAATGAGCAGATGGCAGGGGAGACCACTTGAGTCATGGATATCTGGCTACATGGGATTCACTATTCCCCACTGGCTTGGCTACAGCTGTAGGAGTGTTGGTGGGAGCTGGGTGGGGGGTGGTCTCTCACTTTTGTGGTGGTATTAGCCTGGGGCCAGATCCATTTCAGGAAATTGGCCTGCTTGCCATTTCCCAGATTTGGGGATTCCCTTAAGGGGTCTTGTAATGAGGGCTTTATGGGAGCAGGCCAGCTCCAAGGCTACTAGTGTTCACCCTTACAAGCAGATGGCAAGGGAGACCATGTAGGGGCAATTGTCCATGTGGACTACATCAACTTGCCATCCCATGGTTCTCCCATCCAAGCCATCTGGCTTGGTGGGAATGGGTACATCAACTGGCACTGGGCCAGCTGACACTGCCAATCTGGGGACCCATGCTATGTCAATGCTTCTTAAAGCTGTAACCAATAAAGTTGTGGCCATTTTATTCCACATTTATCCAAATCTTGTGTATGTCTGTTTCATTTGATGTTGGTGTAGGGGATACATGCTGGGTGACCTCTCCCCTACCCCACCTAAGAGCTGGAGCTTCAAAGACTGATGCAAGAAACCTCTGGCCAATGACATAAATGTAAAGGATACTCAGAATTAGAGCTCATTTCAGTGTAGAAATACGGGGGAAGAGACCCCTCCAGAACTTATATTTTGTGACTAGCCCTTTTAATTCTGTTTTAGGTTGCAAAGGTGCATTGGCCCAGTAACTTATTCATGGCCCCCCTGGTGCTCTTCACCATGTCTGTCTGTGGGGGATACCTGCTGCTAAGGGAGAAGTGGGTGAGTGGCATCTTCCCACATTCCCTTGCTGCATGATGAGAAGAGGAGGGCACGTGTCAGCCTTTCAGTGCCAGGACTCACCCCACTGCTGAGGCAAGGAGAGTGGATAGTGTCCTCCTGCCTCCCTGAAATGAGAACAGGGGGTTAGGGTTGAGGAGTGTGCCTAGTGTCTTCAATTCCTGAATTCCTTAAGTTTCTCTTCTGGATGATAGGTTCAAGCCATGAAAAGCGTAAGACCCTGGGAGTATTATTTTGTCAGAATGTAGAGGCATAGTGGTACAAAGATTTCCTTGGACAAGGCATTAGATCTGTGAAAGAGAAATCTACCATGCATCAATGCCATCCTGTGGTATCAACTCTTTAGTTGAATTGGTAGCCCTTCTCAGTTGGATGAGTCCAGTATTGGGTTAAATTTCTGTCTCTGAACCTCACTCAAAGCTGCCTTTATTGGTCTATAAGGCCAAGTGTTATTTACTGTGACTAGCAGTAGCTTTCCAGGGTCTCAGAGGTCATATATGACCTGCTCTTCTTAAAAGGTAATGCCAGGGACTGAACCTAGGCTATTATGCATGCAAAGCAGACCACTAGGTCATAGTCCTGTTCCTTTTCACAACAAAGTGAAACCTCCCTGTTTTTAAACATTCTTCTTCAAAACCCATTTTTTCTATGAAACATCTAACTTAATTCATTACTCCTCATCTTTGACCGTAACATCTTTGACCCCACTCTTCTATATGTAGACATATTTGTTCCTTTGCAATTGTTGTTTCGTTCATCTCCCCACTCTTTTATTTATTGTCTTTATTTCCATGTTACTGCTATGGCTCTGTTGCCCTCCCTACTGTTCAGATTTAAAGTACAAGCTCATTTTTGTTAGTGTTGCTTCTATAAATTAATCAATCTCACTGAATGCTTTGGAACAAGTCATTTTATTTTTGATTCAGAATTTATCTTTTGAATGTGGTAATTTAGCCTGTTGCCCTCTCCTGATTGATTTTGAAGGACTTCAAATAAGAAATCTGATAACCTGTCAACTGACAAAGAGAACCCCAGCTTTTATAAGCCATATGCTAAAGTTTAGCCAGTTTAGCTAGACCAGCTTCATTGTTTCTGAAGGCCCAGCACATCTCCAGTTCTAATCTCAAAGTACCTGTTTACTAACATGAAGACATGTAATCTCTTTTATCTATCATTTTATTTATTTATTTAACATTATTTTTAGTCTGTCTTTTTCACTGAGTATCATTAGCATATTGATGACAACTAACCCCAAAACTACGAATGATAGAACTATGCCCTATGGAACTCCATGGGGTAGGTCCCACACTAAGGATAACTGGTTTCCAATAGTAACCCTTTGAGTCCAGTCTGCAAGGAATGATTTGAACCAGTTCAATATACTCCCCTTAATACCTACTTCTGCCTCCAAAAACATCAACAAGATGGCATGATCTCCTGTATCAAAGGCTCCAGACATATCCAATAAGAGCAACAAAGAGACAAGGCCTTTGTCTATACTCAGACAGAGGTCATCAACTAATGCTATCAGAGCTGTCTCTGTCCCAAAGCCTGGCCCGAAGCCAGACTAAAAAGGGTCTAGAGTAGATGAGTTATCCAAGACAACCTGGAATTAGTCTGCTACTGCTCTCTCTATCTCTTTGTTAAGAAAAGGCAGTTTAGAGACTGGGTGATAATTGGCCACATCATTTTTCTGTAGGGATGGTTCTTTAAAGTAGTGGATGGATAACTGCCTCTTTGGGTGGCTGAAGGAAGGTGCCCTGAGTTAGTGACTGATTTACAAGACATACTAAGAGTTTGTTACATGATTTAGCAGCCAGAATGGGCAAGTATCCCTACAAGTAGTGGCCTACACAGATTCCAGGATCTTGTCAACATCCATCATGGAAACTGGGTCAATATGAGCCATGAATTGCTCAGGTGATGTATTAGGCCTTTCTTCTGGTGTACCTATGTTACAACTACCATCCAGACCAAACCTTATTCTCATTATTTTAGCAGTGAAAAACTTAGCAAAAATATCACACCTAATTGTCTGTTCTAGGACAGTGAAGGCTCATATTTAGGCATCAGCAGATGCTGAGCTACCTTGAACCCAGGGGTCCTTTGGGGCTGGAGCAAGGTGAAGCGCAGCTCCGCCAGCTCAGGAGGGGCAGAAGGGCAGCCACGGGCTGAATCAGATTCTCTGATCTGATTCAGCCCGCTGCCAAATTGCCGCCAAAATTTGGCGGCAACTTTAAAAGTGGCTATAGGGGAAGGGGTTTAAGGCAGAGGCTCCAAACTTGCAGGGTAGCTTCTGGGTCCTCTCTCCCAAATGCCCACCAAGTTTCAAGAAGATTGGACCAGGGGGTCCAATTCTATGGGCCTCCAAACAGGTTGCCCCCATTCCCTCCATTGTTCTCTATGGTGGGAAAAAAGTAACATTTTTCCCACCATAGAGAACAATGGAAGGGATGGGACAACCTGTTTGGGGGCCCATAGAATTGGACCCCGTGGTCCAATCTTCTTGAAACTTGGTGGGTATTTCAAGGAGAGGCCCCAGCAGCTATCCTGCAAATATGGAGCCTCTCCCTCAAACCCCCTTTCCTCCAGCCCCTCATATACCCTATGAGTTTTTGCCATTGATTTCAATGGCCCATAGGGTATAATGGGGCTGAAACTGACATTCCCTTTCTGACAAACTTCCAGTGATGTCAGGAGACGTGGCATATGCTAATGAGTTATGCTAATGAGTTATGCTAATGAGCTCCTGCACCTCTTTTTCTACGAAAGGACCCCTGCTTGAACCGATGGGCTGGATGGTTGTGATGTTAAGTAGCTGATGCTATAACAGCAGAGAAATTACCTTTCTTCGCCCCCATCACTGCTGCTCCATGGGTCTTACAATGCGCTCTGAGCATGATCTGTCAGATTCAGTATGGTTTCTCTGCCAGTGCCAACCCCTTTCAGATCATCCACCTCTGTGGCAAACCAGGGGGCTGGGTTTTGTCCCAAGGGTGGGGTGGGGGGTTGATGAGCAGCACCCTCAGGGCTGTAGCTATGGCGGGGCATTTTGAGGCCAGGCCTCTCAGTCATGAGCCACAACCCCACCACCCCTGCCCCTGCCCCAAAGGTGGGAACACCAGCCACTCTAGTTTGCCTCGCTACAGGAAAAAGAGAGCTGGCCAGTGGGCTCTCCACTCTGCAGTAGAAAGCACATTCCGGCTGGCTCTCCTTCTCCCAGGAAGGAGTGAGATGGGTAGGCAGGCGAGGAGTGGGCAGATCAGGCAGGCAGGCCTCTCTGCAGTGCACCTGCAGATGATCCCATCTCATGACTCCTCCCCTCACACAGGTGCACTGAGGCTGAAGTTGGGGCTGGCAGTGGGCTCTCCCCAACAGTCTCAAAGCTCTGTCATACTGGCCTGCTGCTGGAAACCTGCAAGGCACTTACTCAGCAGCCCAGCCTCCCCTGCTAATCACATTGGCATCAGTCACAGGCCCTTTTCAGGAGGGAGGAGGGCTGCCAGGTGTGCCCTAGTTGGAGGCAGGCAAGGGATTAGGAAGCATCAGGTGGCAGACCCAGAGAGGGAAAAGCAAGGCCCAGCTCCACTGCTCACCAAATTGCAATAGGCCTGGGATAAGGGAGCCGGCTGGAATGCGGAGTAAGATCGCTAATTAGATCGCTAATTAGATTATTAATCCCCTGCCCACCAATCAAAATTTTCTGGCTATGAGCCTGGGCACTTTGCTGAAAGCCTCAAGCTGCTTCATGCTCTACACTTTTACTGTGGCCTCAACAGAACATGTGCTGGAATTCTAAAATCTCCCAAAGTGTTCTGGAATCCAGTAGAATTCATGAGCTTCTGTGAGCAGATTATTTTAACTGGGTCCCTTTGTCACAGCAGAAGCCTCAAATTCCTTCCTCCCTGTCTCTTATATTATGCTAACTGATGACTGTTGGAGATCTTTCTAGGAGAGGTCAAATTTCTCTATAATAGTGCAAAGTAGTCTATATATGACCACAGCATTTCTCATAACTGATAGTTCAGTGTGAGCTCCATGCTTGACCAGAGCTTCAGGGGAAGTTTGACCATGTTGCCTTTCAAAACCTTGCTTTATGGATTTCAGACATTTAATACTGAATGCAGATTGAATACAGAGAAGCGATATCTGCTTTTATGTCTAAGGAACATTGAACAAGGAACTTAGTCATAATTACTTTGTTATAAATCTCTTTTTTATCTACATACCCATTTGCTGTGAAGTTGCAACTGACTTATGGCCACCCCAGCAAGGGACTTTCAAGGCAGGTGAGAATAAGAGGTAGTTTGCCATTGCCATAGAATCACAGAGCCATAGAATCATAAAATCACAGAGTTGGAAAGGGCCATTCAGGCCATCTAGTCCAACCCTCCTGTTCAATGTGGGATGAGCCTACAGTATCCCTGACAAGTGTTTGTCAAGCCGCTGCTTAAAGACTGCCACTGAAGGGGAGCTCACCACTGCCCTAGGCAGCTGATTCCATTGTTGCACAGCTCTTCCTGTAAAAAATTTTTCCCTAATATCCTGCTGGTACCTTCCTGCCCTTAATTTCAACCCATTGTTGCAAGTCCTATCCTCTGCTGCCAACAGGAGCAGCTTCCTGTCCTCCTCTAAGTGACAGCCTTTCAAATACTTAAAGAGAGCAATCATGTCCCCCCTCAACCTCCTCTTCTCTAGACTAAACATTTCCAAGTCCCTCAGCCTTTCCTCCAGCTTGGTCTCCAGACCCCTGAACATCCTTGTTGCTCTCCTCTGCACCCGCTCCGTTCCATCCACATCCTTTTTGAAGTGAGGCCTCTAGAACTGCACACAATACTCCAGGTGCATTCTGACCAATGCACTGTACAGTGGGACTATCATAGTGGTACAATGGTACAGTAGGACATCTTGCGATTTGGATGTTATGCCTCTGTTGATACACCCCAAGATCACATTAGCCTTTTTTTTGTCTCTGCATCACACTAGCTGCTCATATTTAACTTATGGTCCACCCGCACGCCACGATCTTGTTCACACACACTGCTACCCAGAAGTGTATCCCTCATCTGGTATGCATGTTCCCCATTTTTGTTAACCAGATGTAGAACATGGCACTTATCCTTGTTAAATGGGGTTTTTAGCCTCCAGGTGGGCCCTGGGGATCTCCCGCTTTTACAACTGATCTCCTGTTGACAGAGAGGCCCCTCTACTCCCCAAACCCTACCCTCTCCTGGATCCATCCCCAAAGTCTCCAGCTATTTTCCAACCCAGACCTGGCAACCCTAGCTCTGAAGTATCCAAGCATCTTGGTGAACAATCAGCTCCCTGGCCATTTCACACAGGTAGGATGCAAACTGAACTGAAAGGTCACCGAGCTTCTCTAATCAGGACTTCCAGGCCAGAGCTCCAGTGCCCTATTTACTTTGGTGCTAAATTACTTTGTAATTGACTGCAGCTCTCAGTACTTCAACTTGAAACCTTGAATTATAAATAATGCATTAAGAATAGATATAAAAGGAAATTCTCCAAAGGCTGTGTATTGTAATATAAGAAATGCTAAAATGAACAGCAAACAAACCCCCAAAATGATTTGCAGTAAGCAAAAATACAGACTGTCTTTTGTTCACAACAAATTGCTGCCATACAAAGTTGACATGCTAGGATGATTAATACTATTCCACAGGGATCTCTTCACTTTTCTTTCTGCTGCATTGGTGATAGATCATCAAAATGTAGATATGGCTTGGTTTTGCTGCCACTAAGAGCTTCTGGTTCCTGAAACCCTGACCTCTCTCATCTGTCCTAGATAAACAGAAGTGCTTCAAAGACTGTGATGTCTTTGTGGCTAAGCACAAGGAATAATTCATAACCTTTGGAATTGGGAAAACTAGAGAATATGGAATAAGAAGAAGTAACAGGATCTATGTTGTTTTGGATATTCAGGAAACATAACTCAGTTTATTCAGAATGATTACTAAATGCAACAAACACTATACATTGAAGAAAACAATATGCCCTGTTCTCCATATTTCACCACTGAAATGTTATTGTTTACAAGTTCTATATTGCAAAGACAAAGCATTGTTTAATATAGATATATAATAGGTTGATTTTTAAAAAAAACCACAAATCACAATAGGATTTCAGCACCAATTCATGAAACATTTTAATGTTTAGGAGAAAGAAACAGGAAGAGAAAAATTCGTCTCTAATTATCATAATAAACCACACAAATCATATGCTGCCATGAACATTTATATGAACACACCCCTCTTTTCTCTACCATATTTATTTATTTATTTATTTATCATATGGCAGAATTACACAGAAAGTATATGCTTACTGTGTGTGACTCTGCCATGCAATTAATAATAATAATAATGACAACAACAACAACAACAATAATAATAATAGTAATCATTATTATTATTATTTATAGTCCATTTATTAATTGCCCATCCCCACAAACAGTGGGGCTCTAGGCGATGTACAAGAGTTCTAAAAACATAAAAGAAATAAAAACCAGTCCAATAACATAATTAAAAGCAGGTGGTGAAACTTTGTAGCTTCCTACCATATCTGGTATGTGAGTGCTTCACAAGTTCAGGGGGAATAAGTTCTATACAGAAGAAGGGTCCAGGTGGGTAGGTAGGGTGCCAGCCATTGTTGTCCTCAACCAAATGCCTAGCAGAACATCTCAGCCTTACAGGCCTTTACTTCATTTAATACCCCACCTTTCTCCCTAAAACTCAATGTGGATTACAAATTATATGTATAAAATTAAATCAGACAGCATAAATCATCAAATAAATGATGTAGTGGGACTAGGATTACCGAACCAGAAAACAATGGAAACAAACAAATCTGTCTAAAGCATGATATACAATAATGCCTAGAAAATGGGTTATACTACAGTTCTAATCCTTTTATAAGAATGTCCTCCTGAACATTTCTGGTTTGCATATTCTATAAAATGACAAGGTTTGGGGGCTTTCCTGATCTCCTTAGGCAGGACATTCCACAAGGTGGGAGCCACCACAGGGAAGGTGCGCAAATGGGAAGTTGCTGATCTTATTTGTTTGCATGGTGGCACATTTGGAAGGCTTTGCTCAGAGGGGCCACCAACACCATTCAAGATTTCTCCCAGCTTTCTTTCTTTCTTTTTTCCCCCCAATAATTTTCCTTTATTATTTAAACATACATACATACAAACATACAAGATACATTACCAAATGTCTAACTTTCAAATAAATTCATAGACAAATACAATTACGACTACCCTAAAAAAAAAAAAAAAAAAAAAAGTTGAGTATTAAAGTAACCAACTAGTCTTCAAAAAATTCTGAAATCTATATCCTTGTACATTTCTCTGACTTTTTAATATCTTATCTAGATTTCCTAGAATTGGACACCACCTAGCATTATAATTTGAAGGACCTAAAGAAGGGTCCTGTAATGATAGAGAATCCGATATTCTATCCATAAGTAAATAGTCCCAAATTCTAAATAACCATTTTCTGATAGATGGAGATTTATGATCTTTCCAGCATTTTGCTATGGTGGTTTTAGATGCAGTCAAAAGAATCATTATTAACTCTTTATGTGCTTGTGGTATCAATATATTCTGCCAACAATTAAGTAATATAACTTCCACTGTACAGGGAATGTTGTATCCTGTCATATGTCTAATCTTCTGAATCACTGTTTGCCAAAATGTTTGGATAACAACACATTCCCACCAGCAATGTTTGTATGTACCTACCACCCCACATCGTTTCCAACACCTAGAAGGAATATTTTTATTAATACAATTTAGTTTTCAAGGTGTTAAGTACCACCTAGCAATAATTTTAAAGTTTTGTTCTGGTATATTAATTATTTTAGATTTAAAAATATATGATGACCATATAGCCTCCCACTGAGCTGTCGTCACATCCCAGCTTTCTTCATATAACCCAACTCCACAGTAAACCAAAGCACCAGATTCTGCTTTGAGAGTTAGGGGAAGGGGCAACCACTTCAATAGTTTTTAGGAGCTTTTTATCCCAAACTTCCACCTTGGCCTTGACAGAGATGTCAATTGTTATCTTAAAATTCCACCTAGGCATTCCAGAACCAGTCAGATTCATTAGTCTCTGACCCCCCCAGCCCTGCAAAGCATCAGTGCAATTTTCACCCATACCTTGAGGAGTTAGTGGTCAAACAACTGCACAGTTTGAACCTCCAGCCCCCATACCAGATCTTCCCCCAGATATTCAGTGCAAAAAGGAAGTCCAGAGAGAAACCAATAGCAGTTAGGGAAGTTACAAAATCCTGAAATGGCCTAGATAGAAGCAATTGCCATGAATGTTGAAAGCACCCAAGACAATCAATCTAGATGCCTGCAGCATGAAACCTAAGATTAGTTCCACCAGGTCAGATACATTGCCCAATAGGGAAGTAGGCAGCTAGTAAATAAGCAGAATGGTCAATCTACCTAACATAAGAAGCAGACTATGTCAGCTATAATTTGCATAGAGAATCTGCGAAGGGGGGCACTAATGAAGGATAAAAGCCACCACCACCACCACCCGCCTCCAGTGTTGGGTTGATGAAGGACAAACTGCATAACCAAGCAGAGTTAACTGGGACAGTTAACCCCATAATTTTAATACAGCAAGGTCTCTGTCAAGTAAAAAAAGATCAATGCTCTCCTCCTCCAGCAACCCAGAAAGGAGTGCTGTTTTATTCCTTGCCAATCTGGTGTTGCACAATATCAGTGAAGAAGTGGAGACAGCAGGTGCCCTTGCAGCAGCATCCCTAGGGATAGAACAGATGTTAGGTAAGAAGCATGCATAGTTATGTTTCATCATCCAACTTTCACAGCCCCCACCCGAATCTTCCAGCTCACATCTGCACAGGAATAGTACCCTCATCCAACATCCTATTCAGAAAAGAGCAGCCATCAGTACCACTAGGAAGTCCACAGCAGTAGATATTCCATCAGCCTCAAAGAACCTATAAAGCAGTCCAGAAACAAATTAGTGATCAGCCAAAGCTGATGTCATAGTCCATTCATAGGCCAATAGTATTCATGGTTTCAGATATACACCCTCTGTCTACCCTGCCAGCTGCAGATCTTTTCCAAGAGTTATGGGGAAGAAATAAGGAAGATGAAAGTGGAGCAAAGAGAGGGAAAGGATATAGGAAACACAGAAGTATGTTGTAAGTATAGGGTATTTTCCATGAGCCCATGTTGTGCAGCTCAGAAGCTTATTTGGGATGCTAAACTGTACCTTGCTTAGAGTGACAAAATACCTTAAAATGGCCACATATGTGTATGTGCATAAAAGGGAGAGCTAGAACTAATATTTAAAATAGCTTCTGCAATCTCTGGAAACAGTTTTTTATAGAATAAGAATATAAGAACATAAGAGAAGCCAATGTTGTATCAGGCCAGTGGCCCATCCAGTCCAACACTCTGTCACACAGTGGCCAAAAACACCAGGTGCCCTCAGGAGGTCCAGCAGTGGGGCCAGACACTAGAAGCCCTCCCACTGTTTCTCTCCCCACCCCCAAGCCCAAGAATACAGAGCATCACTTGCCCCAGACTGAGAGTTCCTATCTATACTTTGTGGCTAATAGCCAATGATGGACCTCTGCTCCATATGTTTATCTAATTCCCTCTTGAAGCCGTCCATGCTTGTAGCCGCCGCCACCTCCTGTGGCAGTAAATTCCACGTGTTAATCACTCTTTTGATGAAGAGGTACTTCCTTTTATCTGTTCTAACCTGACTGCTCAGCAATTTCATGGAGTGCCCATGAGTTCCTATATTGTGAGAAAGGGAGAAAAGGACTTCTTTCTCCACCTGCTCTAACCCATGCATAATCCTATAAACCTCGATCATGTCACTCCTCAGCCGTCGTTTCTCTAAGCTAAAGAGCCCCAAGTGCCTAAACCTTTCTTCATAGGGAAAGTGTTCCAACCCTTTTATCATTCTACTTGCCCTTTTCTGCACGTTTTCCAGTGCTATAATATCTTTTTTTGAGGTGTGGCTACCAGAACTGTACACAGTACTCCAAATGAGGTCGCACCATCGATTTATACAGGGGCATTATGATACTGGCTGATTTGTTTTACATTTCCTTCCTAATAAGCCCCAGCATAGCGTTGGCCTTTTTCATTGCAGTCGCACACTGTCTCAACATTTTCATTGAGTTATCTACTATGACTCCAAGATCTGACTCTTGGTCAGTCTCTGCCAGTTCAGACCCCATCAACTTGTATTTATAGTTAGGATTTTTGGCTCCAATGTGCATCACTTTGCACTTGGCCACATTGAACCCCATTTGCTACATTGATGCCCACTCGCCCATTCTTGACAGATCCCTTTGGAGTGCCTCACAATCCTCCCTGGTTCTCATCATCCTGAACAACTTCATGTCATCTGCAAATTTAGCTACTTCACTACTTACTCCCAACTCCAAATCATTAATAAACAAGTTAAAAAGCATCGGACCGAGTACTGATCCCTGCGGTACCCCACTGCTTACCTCCCTCCACTGAGAAAATTGCTCATTTATACTCACTCTCTGTTTCCTTTTAATTAGCCAGTTTTTTATCCACAAAAGGACTTGTCCTTTTATCCCATGACAGTTGAGCTTATTTAGGAGCCTTTGATGAGGAACTTTATCAAAAGCTTTCTGGAAGTCAATGTAAACAACATCTGTTGGGTCCCCCTTGTCCACATGTTTGTTCACTCCCTCAAAGAACACTAACAGGTTAGTGAGACAAGATCTTCCCTTACAGAATCCATACTGAGTCTTCCTCAATAGATTTTGTTCATCAATGTGCCTACTAATTTTTTCTTTAATAACAGTTTCTACCAACTTACCCAGTATTGACATCAGACTGACCAGCCTGTAATTTCCCAGATCTCCTCTGGAACCCTTTTTAAAGATGGGAGTGAAATTCGCTACCTTCCAATCCTCAGGAATGGAGGGAGATTTTAAGGAAAAATTACATATTTTTGTCAGGAGATCCATAAGTTCATATTTGAGTTCTTTCAGAACTCTCGGATGTATGCCATCCAGGTCCCGTGATTTATTTGTTTTTAAGTTGTCTATCAATTATAGGACCTCCTCTCTCGTTACCTCAATCTGACTCAGGTCTTTCAACACCCCTCCTGAAATCAGTGGTTTTGGAGTAGGGAAGCACTTCTCATCTTCCGCAGTAAAGACAGAGGCAAAAAATGCATTCAGCTTCTCAGCCATTTCCCTATCATCCTTCAGTACACCTTTTACCCCTTGGTCATCCAAGGCCCCCACTGCTTCCCTGGCTGGTTTTCTACTTCTAAGGTATTGAATGAATCCCTTTGTTTCATTTTTAATGTCTAGCCTGCCTTTTAACTCAAACTGTAGCAGTTAAAAGCAGAATATCCTTTCCATCATGAATTATCCTCTCTACTTCCATTCCTTTCAAGTTTTATAGTATGTTGTGAGGCTGCCACATTATTAGTCTCTCTCATTTTATTTACAAACAAATGTACTTTGAAATTCAGGTCATCCTCAGTCCAAGAACATCCCCTCCAATCTATTGCTAAACCAATCTTTCACCAGTGAGCCAGTGAAAGATGTCAAGCTCCTAGAAAAGGTCCATTTATCTTCATTCACCTCTCCAAAAAGGGGGGGTGAGGAAAAAACTCCAATGGCTGTATAAGTGACTATCACCCTTAATTGTCAGATGGATTAATGCATTTTAAGATTCATTGAACAGCTTCCTGTTAACTGTTTTTCAATCAAGGTAAGTTTTCTCCAGTTTAAATCAAGAATTCATTTTTTCCTCATATCAAGAAGAAGCCTGGAAGGCTTTCAGAATTATACCAAGACATTAATTCTTTCTGAAGTTTCTGTCCTCTATGAATGTCGATGGCTTGTGAATCTATATCTGGTAGGAAAAGATCATTGGAAATAATTTGCCCCTTTAGATGGCTTTGATATGCAATAGGGAAAATGCATTTCAGTCAAGACATACTTTTTTAGAAGAATAAAAAAGGGATTTGGTGGGAAGGTAGCTTGGTATAGTCCAATCTCATCTGATTTCAGAAGCATTGATGCTTGGATGGCAGACTACCATGGAAGGCTGGATGGGGCTGTGGAGGGGCTACTCATTAAATTTGCAGATGACACCAAATTGGGAGGAGCAGTGACCACACCAGAAGATATAGAGTTCAACAATATCAGAACACACTGGGAAAGTGGGTGGATGTGAACAAAATGCAATTTAACAATAGGGTTACCAGGTCTGGGTTGGAAAATACCTGGAGACTTTGGGAGTAGATCCGGGAGATGGCAGGATTTGGGGAGGGGAGGGGCATCTGCATGGTACAATGCCATAGAGTCCACCCTTCAAAGCAGCTGTTTTCTCCAGGTGAACTGATCTCTGTCAGCTGGAGATCAATTGTAAAAGCGGGAGATCCCTAAGCCCCACCTGGAGGCTGGCAACCCTATTCTGAGCATAGTCAAATGTGCCTATGTACACTATTACAGATTACTTTGTCATAGCTGCCTCCTCTCACTATCTAACTACAAGCACTACCATCACCTGCAATTAGTGGAAGGCATATCATTAAAAGGGGAGGGTTAAGATTTTTCGGTTGAGACACTATTTAGGTGTCTCTGTTTGCCTTTGGTGCCTTTCCATGAATCTTGCAATCAGTTCTTGCAGTCACCTCAAGATAGATGCTGCTGACTTCATGATACAAAAAACACACAAAATATTATCTGTAGGGTTATTTCAAATCTTAATCTTACTACACAGGCCATAAAGTAAATGGCACATAAGTCATCCCAAACTTGGCATGTAAGTCACTTTAATGACATAACCATGATCCTGGCAGTGGTATATATCTTTTTTCAGTAATGGAGAAGATTCAGTTTGCATACTGTGAAACTGGAAAAAAAAAAAAGCAGCCATGAGCTGCAACTTATCACCAAGGCATGATCTGGCCCTTTAGCACAAGTGGATACTGTACAGGCACCAACTAGCCAAGATGGTTCTCAAGATGACAGAAAATATCAAAATCTGCCTACAAGTTCACCTTATATGTAGGCAAGGAAATTCATTCAAGGTAAGTACACCAGACCTGACAATTGTGCCCATGTTAACAAATCTCAGTATTCCTGCTCCAGTCATGTTATTTGAACATAAGAACATAAGAGAAGCCAATGCTGGATCAGGCCAGTGGCCCATCCAGTCCAACACTCTGTCACACAGTGGCCAAAAACACCAGGTGCCCTCAGCTGTGGAACCAGGACACTAGAAGCCCTCCTACTGTTGCCCCCCCCACCCTCAAGCACCAAGAAGACAGAGCATCACTTGCCCCATATGTTTATCTAATTCCCTCTTGAAGCCATCCATGCTTGTAGCCGCAACCACCTTTTGTGGCAGTGAATTCCACGTGTTAATCACTCTTTGGATGAAGAGGTACTTCCTTTTATCTGTTCTAACCTGACTGCTCAGCAATTTCATTGAGTGCCCACGAGTTCTTATATTGTGAGAAAGGGAGAAAAGTACTTCTTTCTCTACTTGCTCTATCCCATGCATAATTCTATAAACCTTAATCATGTCACCTCTCAGCCATCATTTCTCCAAACTAAAGAGCCCCAAGCGCTTCAACCTTTCTTCATAGGGAAAGTGTTCCAACCCTTTTATCATTCCAGTTGCCCTTTTCTGCAATTTTTCCAATGTTATAATATCTTTTTTGAGATGTTTGATTTTACAAAGGAGCTAAAGAGGGACCCGATATTGATTAGGGCCAAAGCAGTGGGAAGGGTTTTTTGCAATAGTCTCTCCATGCTGATCTCTGTCAAAGGTGGTGATTGCCTAAGATGTGTTAACCCTGTTAATGAAGAAAACAAGTACCTGCATTGTGACTGTCTTATTGTTCCTTATCAAGTCTTCCAGAAAGCAGGGAGGGATTTTTCTGTTGGGAAAGTGGAATGGTGGAAGTTAACCCCCTTTAACCAAAACCATGGTTTCACTCTGTATCAGGGGTCCAGTGTCTGGAAGGGAGTTTCAATCACTGAGTGTGAACAATCAGTTTCATATGGTATATCAGAAGGAAATTCCAGTGCATTCAAGTTAAAAGTAGGGTGTAGTAGCTAGCATCAAACTAGGAGACCCAGGTTCAAATCCCCATTTGTGCCATGGAAGCTTGCTGGGTGACCTTGGCCCAGTCAAACACTCTCAGCCTAACCTACCCCAGAGTGTTGTTCTGAGGATAAAATGGAGATGAGGAGAATGGAATACGCTGCTTTGGGTATCTGTTGGGATGAAAAGTGGGTATGAATGAAATAAATGTTTACTAGTAGCTATGTTAGTATGTTGAGAAATAAACCATAGAGGTCTATAGCACATCAAACTCTAACGATTTTTCACAAAGGTAAGCACTCCATCCATCAGAATACTAATTCCCAATACAAGGTTCCCTCCTCTGCTCTCTCTTATAAAGAAGCAATGATCAAACATCTAGTTAAATCAGTAAAGGCAAGGCTCAAAGGGAATTTAAGTCTCATGTGAGAAAAGGCTCTAATTTGTCATAGCAATAGTTTCTGTAGGCAACAGCCTACTTCATCCAGAACTTGTTAAAATAAATTAGTCTTGAAAGCTCCTCTAGCCATTTTGTCTCCAGGACAAAATTCTTAAAATTACTAGTGATGTCACTGAAGGTCATAATTACGTGGTTCAGATGTGAATTTGACCAGCTTGTAATGCCTGGCTATTGGAAACTTGGTGTAATTTTCCTGAGAAGTGCTCCTGCAGCTTGGAATGTAAAATGAGGCTTTGCAAACAGAGCTAGAAAGTAGCATTCTAGAGGGAGAGGAGGAGAAGTTTTTATGAAAGTTCTTTGAGAAGGCTTGTAAGTACTAATCTGAATCTGAAATGAGCTGAAGTGTGTAACATGACACCTTTGTATTCTGTTTTGAAGCTGGCTAACAATGAATGAAACTTATTACCCATGAATGTATAGTGAACACTCAGTTAAAAGCAACGATTGATATTTGCATTGGAAGGCTAGTAATACTATAAAATATTATAGGTGGCAATAGGAATATCTGTTTAGAACTGATAGGGCGTGATCATACGCACCCATTAGCCACACAAGAGGGATGATTCACCAGCAGATCAAAGCGGTGCGATCACACCAGCACATCTGGGAAGTGTGTCACAACCGTTGTCAAACTGTCATAAGCCGTTTTGCTCCATCAGGGAAGCGGAGTAAAAAAACTCGAGTTAAACTCCAGTATAAAATGGTTTGCTGCGGGCCACAGCCGGACTTTTCCCGTGTGATCGCACCAGTGCAAACTTGTGGCATCAGGGATAGTCTGATCAGGCTATCCTGATGCCATGCTGTTGGTTCCCCCCCCCTTCTCAGTGTGCACATCACTGAAAGTCCTTAGGGTGGAGGAGCGATTCATCAATCCCTTGTTTAAGCAAATCTGAAACCAACCACAAAAAAAAATTAACTCACTTGCAGTTGCGTCTGATCACGCAGCAGCGAGTTGTGCCGGCAGGTCCACAGACCTGTGTGATCACGCAACTGTGGGGCAAATTGCTCCAGGGCAAAATAGCCTTGCTGCCCCTCTGGATTATCTCTCTCGTGTGGCTGTGGCCCTAGTTTAACACACATCTTTGATTTGCTGGTGCAGGTTTGCAAATATTCAGCTGACAATAGGAGTACTGACAATAGGAACACACAAAAAGGAAATCCATGAGTCTCACAGGGGAGACTGAATTCTTTGCCTACCTTTCACCAACTTAGTGGGCAGCCCACTCACTAGGTTGGCCACTCACAGTGCTCAGCAATGCTTCCTCTAAGCTATGGAGCTCTGTGAGCAAAAATTCTACTTTGTGAGCTACTGGCATCAAAGCTGTGAGCAAGTGATTTGGCTACTGCATAAATTAGTTTGCTTTGGAGCCATCCTTCCTGAGCTGAGAAAAAATGTGTGAGCCGAAGGCTAAAAAACTGTGAGCTAGGTCACGCTAACTCAGCTCAGAGGGAACACTGCTCATCAGGCACCAGTGCTGTGCTGCTACCTTTTCCAGCCTGGCTCACATGGCAGTGGCAGCTCTGGCTCCAGCTACTCCCCCTGCCAGCAACACCACCCAAGGGACCCATGAGAAGTTTGTGGGGGAGGGGGAATCCTGGGGAGAACAGTGCTCTACCACTGCTCTGCCCCATTCCCCATCTGGCTGCCTGCCCGCCCACAAGCTGCTCTGCCTGGAATGTGTTGGGGGACTCAAGAAATGGCTCCCTGCCCTCCAATGTCTGCCATTTTGGAAAGTAGAAATACTGATGCTTTAAACATGTGTACATGTATTGTACTTTATATCATAATCCTGTTAATGTGGTTGGGAGTGAATTTCTACTCTGGTTGCATTTTTGGCAGAATACATTAAAATTTGCTCTAGAACTCTTACATTTTAGGACACTGTCATCTGCATAGTAATACATTGCAAACACCACTTACACTGTCAACTTCTGTGGATAAAATATGCACATGAGGTATAACATAACTTCAGAAATCTATTCATTTTGCCATTGGGGTGCTTTGTTACAAAAACATGGGTTTACAAAAAATATCTTGTAAGGTGTTTTTTTTTTAAAGGAAGGTGGTGAAGGGAGGCATTTAAGTGCTCTGGAAAGATATAGCCAGTCCAGATAACCTCACAACCTTTTCTGACAACTTGGAAAATGCTAAAGTACAGAGTGTGCATGGATGGACTCTTGTATAACCTTAAAAGTAGAGTCCCTCCCTTTAAGGCACTCTGGACTGGGGTGCACGACAGCCTACTTTGTTGACCATGCCCTGAAGAGGCTGTTAATAGGAAGGAACTTCCTCTGACTTTGAAACTAGCTTCCTTTCTTTCTTTGGGTATCTCCAACAAGCAGCTAGAGGAGGGAGATCTGCTGTCAGCAGTCAGGCTGTCACCTGCAGCCATTGTCCCAGCCTAGAGTGCACAGAGACCTAAGGAACCTATAATCAATAAAGTTGTTGTCTGGTTTTTTCCCCAAGTCTCCTGTGTTATCCTTTTCTCCCTCCCTTTTGGGCTGGTCCCTACTCCAGCCATAAATTTAGCTCCCAGTCTTAAACTGAAGCATCAACTGTGCCTGGGTTGGGGTGGGGTGTGGTGGAGCAGGGAAACTCTGGGCAGTCGTGTGCCCAACATTGGTTCTTAGCCAGGCACCGATTGCACTGCTTTCTGTGCCCTCACTCCTTTTGGCCAGCTATACAGTGGGTGGCTCAAATTTGGTTTGTACTGCATGTTTAAAAGGAAGGAACTTCAGGCAGGGTGGACATTTGGGGGTGGAGGGTCAGATTAAGTAGTGTCAGTAAAACTCACCTCCCTTTACACATTTTCATATTTTAATTTTGGTGTTGTGGAATCTTTGATATTTGACAAGGGACACTTGCTAGCATTGCCAGGAAGTGATTTTACTCATTGGCTAATACATCAATGATTAATTGGATAAAACACCTTGAGTTTTTCACTTTTCCTATAGTAAAGCAATATGTTCTGACTACATGTGAATGTAGTATTATATATGGTTAGTGCAACCTTTGGGGCTGGTGATGTTGACCATCTTCCAAGAGGCTAGTAACAAGCAGAAACCATGGCTTTCCACTGCTTCTTGCCCTAAAACTAACTTTCTTTCCTTCATTACTCCACACAGGCTGGTTGATGCAGTTCACTGTCAGCTGTTGAGCTGTCTGCTGTATCAGCCTATGCTGCACAAAGACCTGAAAATAGCCAATCAACCTGTGCCCTGATTTTCCTCAGTCCAGTGTATCTGTGTCCTTCTTTCCCTCCATTTTGGGTTGGTTCCTACTCTGAGCACAAGATAACCCTACTGATAACCCAATGACCCCTCCTGATAACCTGGACAGTATTTGCCTCATCACAGAGAGATATTCTTGAGGCAGAAAAATACCCCAGATGCAAATGTTAGCAATGTAGAAATGTATTTTCAGGCTTTGGTAATCTGAGTACATGTGCTGCCAAACTGAGCATGGCTCTAGGTACTTGGGCATTGTGAAACACAATTACTTTTGCGGAACATTTTTCTACCCCACAATACAGCAAAATTTGGTGTGGGGTATAATTTTGACCCAGAATACAATTTGTGTAAGGTTTTTTTTCCAAACATGTCAGTAGTGTTAAGTGATTGCTACCATGATATTCAGTTATTTTTTGAAATTTATGACGAAGAGGAAGAACCACTTGGGCTAAAGAAGGCATGGCAGAAATGATGGCATCATGTGGAAAGAAGGGATGAGGAATCTGAGTAATATCACACTGTGCAATGTGAAAGCAAATACTATTGAGAAGAAACCCTAAAAAACAGAAATAGAAATACTTTTAAAAACTGCTTTGCTAACTTGCATTAAGACAGATATTGTGAAGTTCTGGAAACCAGATCAAGTACCTTCACTTGATGGACACTTGGAAGTGAAGGATGTAAAATATTATGTAATCTCCTCTCCTATAAGTATCTTTGTGAAAGGAAAATGGAACAAATTAGGCAGTACTACCCTTTCATTTTATAATGGAACAGTACTGTGCCCAATGAAAATATTAGATAAGAGATTTTGTTAGTAGTTTAATAAGCACCATGAAGACAATTTAATATGAATATGTTTGTTCTCAATTGTGAATAATTCTAATAATTGTATATGTATCTTTTGTCTTCTAATACAATAAAAGTTAAAATTAAAAAAGAAAAAAATAGAAGCATCTCAAAGTAGGAGAATAATTAAAGGCAATAGTTGTTATTTGGTATTTAACAACAGGAAAGAAACCTGGTGCTTGTTCATATTTCCTTCTGATCAATAGGCTTATCACTCAGCCTCAGGGTTAGTTGAAGTATGAATACAGAGACTCAGGATGGTAGCTGTTATCATTTGTATAGGCTCAGAAATGTCCCTCTGTTATTCAAGCTGATTATCCAGTTTGATTTAGTAATGTTAAATGGACAGCTGGGTCTTGATCCTCTTGGAGAGTTTACTTTTATTTCTATAAGAGTATCTAATATCATAGATTATTGTTTAGTCAGTTTTGCTGCTCTTCCTTTAGCCACTGACTTTGGGGTTGGTGAGTTCTTGGGAGATGACCTGGAAGGCCCCTGATAGCTACTCTCTACCTATCCAGTCCTCTTTGTCTAGCAAAAGGTCCAATGGACCATTTGGAAACACAAGGGAAGGGTTTAAGAGCCAGTCTCTGGTCCACAACTCTAAGTTATCTTTTGAAAGTAGTCTTGGACTCAAAAGAATATCAGACTTTTTATACATTGATAACATTTATCACTGACCATAGGAAGGGGATTGATCTCTTTTCTAGATCGATGGAAATTTTCTATCTATTTTTATGTAAGCCATCTGTTTGTAAAGCAGGTCCAAGCAATATTTGATTTGATGGAGCTTGTAGGGCTGCTAAACATCTAGTGTCCCATAATTTGTGACTTATGAGACAGCTTTGGACTGAAAGTTTAGTGAACGATCTCCTGGCTGATAAGTGTGCTTATAAGTGAATTGTGAAGGAAAAGAAAGTTGCTGCCAGAATGAGATCCTGGCAGAAGCTAATCAAGGTTGCTCAGTATAATGAGTCCTCTAGATTCTGGTCAATTGTTTCCTCTTCTTTAAGAACTAGAGGTAGTCTCTCTCATGTTATTAGTGCTCAGACTTGGGTATTCCATTTTTCATCACTGTATTCTATGTTGAAAAATGATGGCAATCTAGATGCCACAATGTCGCTTGATCTTCCAGAATGGCAGCTAGTCCTATGTTTAGAGACAGCAATTCTTATTCGAGGACTCCATACTCAGATGGCCACAGGCCTTGATGGTATTCCAGCAGAATTTATTATTAATGGCAAGGACTGGCGGTTGCCTCTTTTGGCTAATCTTTTTAGTAAAGTGAACTCTACTGGTGTGATTCTCCTTGAATTCTAGTATAATTGTCAAATCCATAAAGCTGGAGATAAGGACAATCCTAAAACCTATGGACCCATTAATCTGTTGTCAGTCATAGGTAAGATCTACACAGCATTTCTGTTGAGCATACCATTGAAAGGGGGCAGTTGAATCATGAATGCATAAAGCCCCTACATAACCAAGGCTAACCAAGGAGTCTAAATAAGAAGGGAGTTTACCCTTATACTGAAGGCCCAAGGAAAGTGGAGAACATGTCCTCCAAGCATCAAAATGGGTATAGCTCTTTTCTGGCATATCTCAGTTTGGCCACATTTTTTTTTGCATTGATTTTTAGAGGAATAAAAAAGATCCTCCATCTTAAGATTTACAAGAGATAACTTCTATTCAAAGTGCTGGAGCCTTATAAGAGTCCCTGAGGGTTAGGATTACCAAGCTACCCTCAGGGGCCACAAAAAAAGATTAAACCAAAAATTAAAGGTGCATACCTAGGCACAAGCTGCTATAGAGCTAAGACCAAATTTATAATGGAGGGCCAATGATGAAATACACCTAAGGAGTACTTCAATTGCCCAAAGGAATGAGAACTGTACTTTGTTTATAGAATCATGTACAGCAGAATCCATATAGGGACATCACTGAGTCAACAACTCTAATAGCAGCTGGGATATAATGTGCCCCATTAGAAAAATTAGAAATGCAAAATTGCCTTCATAGTTGTCGTAGATTTCTGAGTGACCAATTGTTTATGAACTGAAATCTGAGGCTCATGAACTTTTAATGCTGTTCATCGTGGTTTATGGTGGTTTGTGAATAGATACATTTTCCAGAAAGACTGGCACTACTCAAACTGTTTACAAAACTCCAAGGCAACAGGGGGCAGAATTCTACAGCCTTGGAAACACCAACAGGAGCCCTCTAAAGCATAGTAGGCACTGCTGACCGCCAATCACAGAGTTCTCATATTGCTCTATGGGCTCAGAATGGTATATATTCAGTCAGCTCCCCTCCCACCTTTTCCTCTGTTGGCTGGTGACAGTGAAAGAAACAGGTGCAGAAACTGTTAAGAGCAAATCAGATCCATTGCTTTTAGCTTGTAAACTGTTCTTTGATGCTGGGGTTTGGGTGTAGGTAGACTCAGGGCTCTGAGTCACCCCACCTCTCTGCTCACACCAAGCAGCAGGGCTCAAGCTACCCAGATTTTATACCCCACCCCTCCTGATTGTGATATGCTCTCTGCCCCCATCCAGGAGGTCATGCCCCTAGGGATGCTGACAGTGCCACCCAAAAGGGCAAGGCTGAGGGCTCAGGAAACATTCACTCACCTCATAGGTGAGATGATTGCTGTTGACAGGCAACCCTTCTCCCTTGTGAAGGATCTACCATTTTGCTGGCAGCTGCAACACCTGGCTCCCTGGTACTCCATCCCCTCAAGGAGGACCATGAGCCAGCGAGTCTTTCCCACCATGCATCACTCCACAGTGGTGCTAGTCAAGGCCAAGACTGAACCATCCATTTCACTGCGGACCTCTGGAGTAGCCAGCAGCATGGCTTCTTCTCCCTCACCACCCACTGGTGACCAACCAGAAATCCTCTTTTTCCAGACTGTTGGTCCCAGGCCCCAGAAGGGAACAGTCTTGCTACTGGGCTACAAAGTGGTTCTCCTCCATGTGCAGGGGATGAATGCAGACCACACAGCAGCAAACATTGCTGCCATGATACAGAATAGCCTGAGGGGAAAGGTGGGCAGCAGTAACTTTGTCTGTGGCTGCATGGTCACAGACACTGGTGCCAACATGACAGCAGAGGTGAAGGCTGCACGCCTCTAGGAGGGCATGATCTTCCTCGTGCACATTCTTCACCTGTTGTTGAAAGATGCTCTGGATTTGGGGAGCACTGTGAAGCCCATCTGGGACACTGCCACTCTCGAGCTGCAGTTCTTGCTTGAAACCTGCTGGTACCTGGCTGCCCACTTCTTGTGTAGGATCAAGTCTGTGTGTCTGCTGCATGAGAGACAGGGGGATATGGATGAACCTGAGTACTGGCTCATCCAGGGCCTACCCACCCACTAGAACTCCACCTATGCCATAACTGCACTTTTGGTGGAGCAGAAGAGCGCAGTGCAGAATGTCATCTCCTTTGTGACCATCCTGCATGGGAAAGAGGAGCTCAGCATCAGCTCCAATGACTGGCTGACCGTCTCCAAAATGCTGTGTGTACTCCAAACCTTCTAGGACACAACTGACATGCTCTATGCCCATATGGCCACCCTGGGGCAAGTCATCCCCTTGATTCAAGGGCTGGGCAGGCCACTTACCTTCATACTGCAGTGGGGCCTTGAGGGGATGGCTGTACTCCCATGGGTCAAGGTCTTGGAAGAAAGGTTGCCGGTGGGCATCATCACCAGGCTGTATTCTCTCTGCAAGGAATGGGAGTACAAGCTGGCCTGTATATATGGATTAAAGGCAACATTGCTCTCCCTAATGCAGAGCTCATGGAGTAGAAGTGTGAGTTCTGCAAAGAAGTGCAGAGGGTGGAGGCCAGCAGATGTGGCCAGAGGGAACAGTGGATGAAAGAAGCTGGGGAGGAAGAGGAAGAGGAGGAGAGAGAAGGAATTGCAGCCCAGCACCTCTGCCTCAAAGAGCTCAACCAGGCAGAAGCCCCACTATTGGCTGTCAGTGTGGAGTGGGAGGTCAGCAGCAGCATTGAGGAGGTGAGGCATGCCATAGTGGAGGATTCAGCAGAGGTGATAGTGAGGGAGTACCTTGCCAAGTCCCCTTAGCCTGCAAACACCAGTCCCCTCAAATATTGGTCATGCTAGTCTGTCACCTGTGCCAGCCTCTCTTGCATGGCCATGAATCTCCTCTCTTTCCCTCCCACCAGTATTCAGAGTGAATGGGTATTCTCCCACCAGGGAGAAATTCTCAGCCCCCACTGCTCCCGCCTGGACTTGGCCAGGATAAATGAATTGGTCTTCCTGAAGATCAACCTATCCCTGCTGGGCCACCCCAGTCTGGACCTGGTGGAGTAAGATCAAGGCCTCCTGTTGTCTCCTCGGGTACCCCCTCATTCCTGCTCCTCTCTGAGTGATTCAGCGTGTAATATGCGGGTTGTGCCCTTAGTACTTGGGTGGGAGGAGAGCTGCCTCTGATGGGTGGAGATAGACTTGGCCCCACACACAACCCAAACAACA
Source organism: Lepidodactylus listeri (assembly GCA_029233225.1). Taxonomy (NCBI): domain Eukaryota; kingdom Metazoa; phylum Chordata; class Lepidosauria; order Squamata; family Gekkonidae; genus Lepidodactylus; species Lepidodactylus listeri. The sequence goes on from JARCFY010000004.1 coordinate 73,556,013, forward strand.
TCTACCTCATAAGAAAACACCTACATCATGAACCAACATCTACCTCATAACACAACACCTGTCCTACAAACCAGCATCTACCTCATAACAAAACACCTACCTCAAGAGCTAACAACTACCTCACAGCACAACATTTACCTCATGGAATGACATCCACCTCAGCAAACATCTGCCTCAATGAACATCTGCTGGTACAAGCAAGCCCCTGTTTGAGTACCCCTTTCCATTGCTTTTGTACAGTTCAGAATCACAACAGGTAATCTCTTGTCTGTACAATGTGTTCCACTAATGGTGAAAAATCAGAAATTTCATGAAATATGATCTTTTTCTGATTCAGTTTTTCAGTTAAAAATCTTTTCTTTTATGTAGAATTCTAATAAGGGTTTATTTCAAAATAATTATATCTGTATTATCTGTTTTCATTCTTCTATTAAAATTCTGTCTCTGTTCCTTGGTCTCTGGTCCTCTTCCTGACAAAGCACACCAAAATATCTCTTGAGAATTTTTTTTATTTTGGCAAATCTGGAGTGTATTCTGTAAATCTTGTCAATTTCAGTATCCATGTCTTCCTCTTCCAAATCCAGAAAATCTGACAAAGCTTTAATTATCTTTTCTCTAATGTCTTCATCAGAAGACTCTGGAATGGATCTGAATCTCAAACAAAATTCAGTGGGTAGATCCTCCTCTTTTCCTAGTCACTGCCATTATCAATTAATGGTTATTAAACCACTAAGTCCTCAGAGTCCCTTTTTACTTTTGTAGTCCCAGAAAAAGATTATTTCACTGTAAGAAGACTTTTCTTTGTCACAGAGAAGATCTGTCTGTTAGGTTAATTGTTTCCTTTAGAAGTTAAGAAATGAGGATTGGCAGGGCATAATGTCCATATAGGCTCCATCGCAGCTGTGAGGGTAGATGTATTCCCAGCCTCCTGGCTACTCAGACTCCCAGGCTAGCTATAAAAACCTCCATTTCTACAGTTTACCCAAGAGGATGAGTGGGTTATCTCACAATCTCTCTTTGATCCAGAGTGATTACCTCAGGCAGAATTACACCTTCTAACCAGTGTTCTCAGCCATGGTGTTTCCTCGCATTTACTGAGATATCAGCCTTTTTTGAATCCTCACTGGAATTCCCTATTGTATTGAGAAGCTCATGCAGAATATGGTGTCACAAGTCTGAGCAAAAATATTATGTTTAATGACACCTTGTATGCTTGCAACTAAAGTGGAATATAATGAGTTGTTAGAAGTGCTAAGTGGATCACAATTAATTCAGACTATCATAGACTGACAATTACAATAAATTCTTCAATTGTTACTCAATAATTAAAAAGTTATATTGAAGAGAACCACATGGCAATTTTTAGCATGTATCCAGCTTTCCCCCTTCTGTTGCAGTCCACTGAACCCCCTAAAGGTTTTCTAGAAGTCAGCATATCATCAGGAACAGCATAGGGGTCAAAGTGTATGAGGAAGGAATTGGCAGAAATCACTACCTTCCCTTCTGCAAACAAAATGCCAGTCTGTTGGAGAAACTATGCTGTTGGATCCATGCCTTTGTATGCAAGTAATAAGAATTTTTCAATATATTGTAAACTGAATGTTAATGAATAAGTTATTTTTTGTACTTTTTCTTAATTTACAATCATTTAATTTACTGTGTATATCTGAAATGCAATTCTCATTTACTTTGGCTTTTTTACTTTGGCTTTTTTTGGTTATCAGAGCTGTATATGAAAAATTATCAGAGCTGTACATGAAAAATTGGATCTCAGGTATCTTTAGCATTCTAAGTGTGAGCTTTTAAACTTATTTTTGTTGCATCCTTTTTTCCTACACTTTAGTCTTAATTATTGGTTTATATTTTACTTGTTACAGATTTATGATTTGAATGTCCCCTTTTTTCCTTCTATGATTGACTGATATAAACATAAGTGTTATTTCCTCTGCTGTAATAAGTCCACTTAGATATTGTATCATACATGTAGATGTTTTCACTGTTGTCTTTTATAGACAGTTTACAAGGGTAGACTCCAATGAAGAAGTAATAGAAGAAATGATTCTGAATAAGATATTGAAACAGTATCTTAATTAGCTGGCAGACCATCAATGGTTATTCTTTACTGTGTCATGCACTGTATATAGGGACCATTTGCACAGTAGGCACTGTATTGTTGGCACTGTATATATCAACAATATGGTTTTACACAGTTAAGGAGAATTGCTTTCCTTCCCCCTCAGTGACAGCTCAGCAGCAGTAAAATACAACATTGTGCCACTCACTGCTCACTGAGAATATTTTAGACTTTTCAAATATTCTAGTGTTTACTTCATTTATATAGGTTGTCTGAATTAGTGTGAAAATTCAGGAAGAATATGCAAACAGGGGCAGTATATTTGGCTATAAAACGCCTGACCAGAATATATGACTGATAGGCCATAAACTTCTGAGAGGCTGCTCATTTAACAGGACTGAGTTATATAGTTTAAATTCTATTCCCTTCAATGGGATGACATTGTTGGAACTGATCAGTGAATTGCTGCACAATTTTAATTAATTTTGTATGTGTGTAACAAGAATTCTAATATTACAACTAAAGCAGCCATACAATCCTCTATATTTTGAAAGCAACTGTAATAGAAACAATTTGTTCACCCAGAAGGGGCTAACACAATGAAATTAATTGGAAAAGGTAGTGAAAAAGCATTATTTGCCCAGGGCATCTGTTCTACAGAGAACAGATGCAAAGTTGATATGGATTTAACATACAGTAGCAATACATCTTTGTTTAGAAAGCAGCCCAGGGAGAAACATGTCAATGAGGATTGACTCTCAGGTTTTAATGCATAACTTTACAAAGAACACAGCAGTGATTTCATGCTTTCTGCAAGTGTGGGAAAGAGTGGCAAAGTATGGAATTTCAACATTATTTGGGGTGGGAAAGTAGAGAGAGATAATTAAACTAAACTGCACAAGTATAATGCAAGTTGAATGTGTCTCATGATAACCATATTTACCAGCCCATGGAAACATATTTTGAATGTAACTATATATTGATACAAAGAAGATTCTTCCTGAATATATTTGGATTAGAAAGAAAAAATACAGATTAATAATTTCTAAAAATGCATCTTGGTTATATTGATATGTTTATCTATACTTGATTTTTCAGTCTCAGCATTATAACAATTAATGTTCTATATGCATTAACTATGGTAACTCAGGGACTGATTTTTCACCCTCGCGGCTGGAAATGTTGTGTTGTGCTGCAAGATGCTTGGACATGTTTTTGGAATACCATGTTTTTGGAATACCAAGAATACCAAGAAAACTGTACAAGAAAGAAAAAATAATAAATGTGTCAAAAGTTGATAAAGAATACAAGTGTTAAATCTACAGCTTGGTGGGGAAATGGTTGTAGATTATCACATCAACTTTTCCCATTATTTCTTGTTCTAGCAAAGGAAGCTATTCTTTCATTGAGATAAAAAGTGTAATATCTCCAATTAGGGTTCAAGCTAAAACATACACCAGCAGCTTAAAAACCAAATCAAGAAGCAAATAAAATTGGAGAAATGCATTTAGAGGTCAGGGATTTTCAGATCAGAAGGTTTTTCTGTCTCAGCTAATCCTCCATGTTAAGAATTTTAGAGTCATCCTTAAGTTCTCCTAAGATTCACAAAGGTAAATTCCCTATTATATTCCTTTTAAATTTGCTTATTTATTCAGATAACTGAGCTCCCGGGCGCCTTGCAAGGCCGTGGCTCCCGGGAGCTGTTTTGCCGCCTTGCTGGATGCGAGGCATCAACAATGACTCGCTCCTGTGTGTCACGAGGCAGGCGGGGCGGGGCTTGCCTGTTGAGAGCCTGCGCCCTGCTCCCACCTTTGCAGTCAATCTGCGTGCTCATTGGGAGAGGGCACGCTGCTTTGGGAGTTGTCTGGGCCTGCCTGGGTGTGGACCGGTGGATCATCCGGCGGTGGCGAGTGAGTAGGGAGGTCTCCTCTCCTGGGTTCGTTGGGAGGCGGCTTGGCGGCGGCGGCTTGACTTTCAGCGGCTGAGGCACTGGCGCGATTTCAGCGCCCCCACCCCCCTGTTGGCTCGGTCATGCAGTGCAGGGTAGTTGTGCGTTTTAGCGCCCCCCCCATTTTTCTCAGCGGCTGAGGCGGTGCATGATTCTGGCACCCCCTGGCATTGGCGGAGGTGGTGCGTGATTCCCCCTCACCCCTTGGCATTGGTGGCGGCATTTTTTGGGGCAGGCTCTGCGTCAGTGGCAGTGGTGCGATACAGGCCGCCCCCCCACTTTTGCTCGGTCCACCATTTTTTGCAGGGTACTTCAAACCAGCTTGTAGGGTCCCTCCCCTGGTTACTTGGTGGGGTGCCGATGATTTGGATTGTCATAGTGTTTGACTCCCTGTTGGGTGGCCATTTGGTGGGGTTTGTCTGGCCTCTACTGGGTTCCTTGCTGGGTGGCCATTACAAGGAGGTCCTTTTTGGCCCCTGTGTGCTCTCCCTACAGGACAGCCATTTTGAAGAGGTTTGCTTGGCCTCTGTTTTGTTCCTCAGTTGGGCGGCCATTTTGGGGAGGTCTGCTTGGCTTCTGTTTCAATCAGAGGCAGGGCACCAATTTGGGGAGATCTGCTTGGCTTCTGTTTCAATCAGAGGTGGGGCGGCCATTTTGGGGAGGTCTGGCTGGCCTCATGTTCAGGGGGCATTTTGTGCTCAGGCTTGGGGTAGCCATTTTGAGTGCATAATTGCTGAGGTCTTGCTTTTTTCCACCTGAGTGCCAACCAATCTTGGTCTCGGCCCCCACAGTGGCAGTGGGGCTTTTCTCTTTTGGGCGGCTGTTTTGTTGTTCATCACCTGTAATTTTCAGCACTTCTTGTTATTAATTTTCTTGTGTATTTAGCAGGTTTTGGCCATGGCTTCTGGGAAGGGAAAGGGCAAAGGTAAAGGTAAACAGCCGGCGCCCAAGAGACCTCTGGTGCAGCCTGCATGAAGATGAAGAGGATATGGTGAACGTAGCCATTTTACAAGGACTAGAAGTGCTTGAGAAGAATCGGGGTTTGCCAGATGGGGGTTTTGCTCCGGGCAAAGGTTCTAACTTATCTTTTCAAGCCCAGGTGCTGGCGAGGCTGGCCTTCTTAGAGGATAGGCAAGATGCGGATGCTCCAGGATACAGGGAAGGATCGGCGTTGGGACAGCAGGGTCCAGGTGCTGGGGAACAGCAGGTGGCTCTCTATCCGACTCCCCCCCATGCAAAGAGGTAAGGAGGTAGGAATAGGAGGGCAAGGGCCGCAGTGGCCTGGGGGCCCTGGCTATCAGGGTTCTGTCGCCTCTCCCATGCCTCACACTAGTTGGCCTCATTACTTATCATCGGGTTTTCCATCTGTTCCTCATGGATCTTGGCCGGCTTAGAGTTACCCCCAGCCTAGCGTGGGCTACCCATATTTCAGGGGATCTGCTTATGAAGCTGTTGCTGCCGGGGCTGTGCCGAGTGGCGACACTGATTTACCTTTGGGCAATCATCTTTCCATCGCTACTAAGGAAAAGATCCTGAAGGGGGAATATGTAGATGTCTTTAGCTTGCTCTATCGTGAGATGGAGAAGAAGGACAAGGATAATTTGGATGAGCGGGAGAAAGAACGCTTGAAGCGTCGTGTGGTAGACAGGACGTGGGCAAACTGGTACCCTGGGTTTCTGATCTACGCTGCTGTCATTGTGCGACACCAGCCTTGGAGGGCTTCTGCGATGATCCAGTACATGGACATCATTTATAAGGCTTTCACGGATTTTCCAAGCCCGTCTTGGTTGCAATATGACGAGGAGTTTAGGATGAGGGCAGATATCAACCCAGCCATGCGGTGGGACAAAATTAATCCTAACCTGTGGCTGCAAATTATGTCACCTAATAGGTCAGCTTGGGGTGAGTGGTCGCACAGTGGCCACTCTGTGAAGAGGGTGCATGTGCAGTCTGGTTCCCGCCCGCAGGCAGGGCAGGCAGTTCAACAACGCCCACTTAGTTGGGAGTTTTCTTCCCAGGGAACCTGTGGCTGCAAATCCTGCTCTTTCCGACATGAATGCACCCTGTGTGCTGGACCTCATGCCTTCTCCAGTTGCCCCCGGCCTAAAGGCTGAGGAGGAGGTAAAGGAGGCAAACACCCCGGGGGTGGGGGAACCTATAACCCCCCTTCTGATAAAGGGACCCAGCCCAATTAAATTGGGAATTTTGAGGGGCTGGTTGCATAGTTACCCTAGGGTGTGTGATCGGGATTACCTCTTAGAGGGGTTCACAGTTAGTTTTCAAATACTGTTTCAAGGGTTGAGGGCACCTTACTTAGCTCCTAATTTAAAATCAGTTTTGGGAATAGAGTCGGTAGTTCGTGAGAAGATTACTAAGGAGTGTAACAAAGGTAGGGTTCTAGGTCCATTTAATTCCCCGCCAGTTGTTAATTTGAAAGTTTCCCTGTTGGGAGTGGTGCCCAAGAAGGCACCGGGTGAGTTCCGCCTCATTCACCACCTCTCCTACCCTCGTGGGGAGTCGGTGAATGATGCCATACCGGGGAGTTATGTTCGGTAAAATATACTTCGTTTGATCAGGCCATGCAGGTAGTTTGCCTCTGTGGTGGGGGGGTGGAATTGGCAAAGTGTGATATTAAGTCCACCTTTTGGCTCCTCCCGGTACACCCAGAGGATTTTGAGCTGCTTGGATTTGCATTTGAGGGTAAGTTTTACTTGGACCAGGCCCTTCCTATGGGATGCTTGGTGTCCTGTGCTGCTTTTGAGAGGTTCAGTTCCTTTTTGGAATGGCTTTTGAGATTCAGGACGGGTCATCGTAGTACGACCCATTACCTTGATGATTTTCTTTTTGTAGGTAGGAAGGACTCTGGGCAGTGTCAATTTTTACTGTCCAGTTTTGTCAACCTGGCTGAGGAACTGGGTGTTCCTCTGACTCAGGAGAAGACTGAGGGCCCGGCATCCACGCTAACTTTTCTGGGGATAGAGATCGATACTGTTAGGTTATGCTGCAGGTTACCTCGGGACAAATTGGTGGCTTTGAGGGCACGTGTAGCCTTAGTTAGGTTTCTCTCTAAAGTTACTCTGCTGGAGTTGCAGCAGTTAGTTGGCCACCTCAATTTTGCATGCAAGGTCGTGGGACCTGGCAGGGCTTTTGTGAGGCAGCTCTGTGAGTCAATGAAGGGCCTCCATCTTCCACACCATAGGACAAGAGTCACCAGGGGGATGAGGGAGGATCTCCTTGTGTGGGAACGGTTTTTGGATTCATACAATGGGGTCTCTCTTTGGTGCGAGGAACTCCTGCTTGAGGCTGAGCTGCAGATTACTTCAGATGCTGCTGGCTCATCTGGCTATGGGGTGTACTTTAGGGGACATTGGTGTGCTGGGGATTGGCCCACGGATTGGTTTCAGGCTGGGTGGGTCAAGGACCTCACCTTCCTAGAATTATTTCTCATTGTTGCAGCAGTATGGATTTGGTCCGCTGATTTAGCCAATCGGATGGTACATTTCTGGTATGACAATCAGTCCACTGTACATGTAATCAACTCCCCTACATCAGAGTCCCCCAGGGTTATGGCTTTGGTCCGGGCCTTCACATGACAGTGTCTAAAGCATAATGTCACGTTTAAGGCCAGGCATGTTCCGGTGGTCAATAACGGGGTTGCTGACGCTCTCTCCCGCAAACAGATGGCAAGATTTCGTCAGCTGGCTCCAGAAGCCAACCTGCTCCTGGCACAGATGCCCGAAGAGGTGTGGGAGATTGGAGGGCTGAGGCCAACAGGGCAATGAGCCTGGCCCTTGCCCCTTCCACCCAAAGAGCTTACCTGAGGGTGGGTAAGCAGTTCCTGTCCTTCAGGGCTGAAGCAGGCTTGAAACAAATTTGGCCCATTCCCGTGTTACACTTAATGCGCTTTTGTGTGACATTGAGGAACGAGGGTCTCTCAGCACACACTATTAGGGGCAAGCTGTCCGCATTGGCTTTTGCCAGTAAAGCCTCGGGTCATGAGGATACCACAGGCGATTTCCGTCTTTGGAAGATGCTTGAGGGGTGATCATGGGAGAGTTACAGGATAGCTGACACCAGGGCACCCTTGACCCCTGCAGTGCTGCGCGGACTAGAGGGCCAGTGGTCCTTGTGTTGCAGTGACAGCTATGAGGCTGGGCTCTTTCACACTGCTGTGCTGGTTGCCTTTTTTGGGGCACTCAGGATTAGCGAGCTGATGGTGGGCTCCTGCACTAATGCCTCCAGCATGGCACTCGAGCGTAGGGATGTGTCTATAATTAACTTTAAGCTTCGGATTAAGCTGTGTAGGTCCAAAATGGACCAGCGTGGTAAAGGGTTAGTTATTGAATTACGGCCTAGTTCTGAGCCGAGGTAGTGCCCAGTGGCCGCCCTTAGTCAGTACCTTGCACTACGGGGTGATGGTCCTGGATACTTGTTTCAACATAGAGACGGCACCCCCCTTACAAAGTTTCAGTTTTGGTCCGTGACGCATACGGTGTTGGTCCGCCTGGGACTGGGCGGTGTCCGTTTCTGTTCACATTCTTTTAGGATCAGGGCCGCTTTGGCTATGGGGTACCATGCCAGCAAAATCCGATGGATCGGGCATTGGAAATCCCATTGTTATAAGGGTTATGTTAGGCCCTGCAATGTGTAAGGCTGTCTAGGCTTTATGTTAATCCTGGTTGTTAATTGAGTTCTTTTTACAGGTGCTGCTGGCCACAAAACGAGATGAAGGGTCACTGTCTGTGGCCACAGCATGGTCTTTTGGGTGGCTTATCGGGCACGGAGGACATCCATCGGCGCTCAGCCTCAGCGAGGTGGCAACTGTCGAGTGGTTGGGTAGGAGGGGCATGAGATGGCCTGCGCTTCTGCCCTTGTTGTTTGAGGAGAGGCGGGGGCCTCCCCCTCATGTCCTTGTCATACACCTGGGGGGCAATGATTTGGGGCTGATAAAGGGCGTGGCCCTGGTGTTGCAGGCCAAGGCCGACCTTGTGAGGATAAGAGCAAGGTAGCCCAGTGTGCAGATTGTGTGGTCAGCCATGCTTCCCCGCCAGGTGTGGCAGCATGCGGAGGACCCCAGGTGTATGGCGGCATGCGGAGGACCCTAGGAATAATGCCAATAGTCAAATACGGAAAGCCATGGAGTCTGGGTTGGGTTTCTTTTTGCTGCACCCCAATATATGGGTCGAGTTTTCTGACCTGTATAGGCCTGATGCGGTGCACCTTTCCAACAAGGGCAATGGGATATTTTTAGAGGACTTGCAGCATGGGATACGGTTGGCACTCGGTTGCTGAAGGGGGTAGCAGAGGCCAAAGCAGAGGCTTGGCCTTGGCTGTGGCAGGTTTGTGCAAGCAAGAAAATAGAACTGGTGAGCGCCTCACGGCATATTCCGTTTGGGAACAGGAGGTCATCAGGAACTGCCCTAGGGCTGTGCAGTCCAGGGTGGTGAATGATGATCGCCTCTGGGAACCTCTCAGGCTAGGCTCCTCCCTGAAAGTCTGTGCAGTCTCAGGGGTAGGCGCTCCTGAGGGGCTACCAGTATGCTGGGCTGCCGGTTATGAGCCAGAAGTTGGCTGGCTCCAGACCGGAGCTAGGTGTCCTGCCCATATCAAGGGCAAGGAGGTTGTGTCAGGGAGTGACGCCTGCCTTGCCTGTTCCAGCACTTGCTTAGTTTTGCCCGTTGCTGCAATGTTCTGTTTAAATAGTTAATAAAGTGGCCCTTGTTTAATTCCAAATTGTTGTCTGTCTCGTTATTCTGGCTGGGGTGGCAACTGAGCTCTCGGGTGCCCGGCAAGTCCGTGGCTCCCGAGGGCTGTTTTCCCGCCTCACCAGATGCGAGGCAGCAACAACGCATCACAAGGCAGGTAGGGGTGGGGCTTGCCCATTAAGAGCCAGCTCCCCGCTCCCACCTTCACAGTCAATCTGCGTGTTCACCCACCCACCCGCCCGCCCTGTTTGCAATGTAGGCTATTGCTGGTCGCCATTCGGGGCTGGGTAGGAATTTTTGCACCTCTTCCTTGTTTGGCAAATGGAGGGGGTGTTTTTTGCCTACCTTACACTGTAGTCGGTGGTTTAAGGGCATAGATGGTGGTTGGGTATTAAATAGATTGGTCACTTGGCAGGTTTGTGCAAGTAAGAAAATGGAACTGGTGAGCACCTCACGGCATATCCCGTTTGGGAACAGGAGGTCATCAGAAACTGCCCTAGGGCTGTGCGGTCCGGGGTGGTGAATGGTGATCACCTCTGGGAACCTCTCAGGCTAGGCTCCTCCCTGAAAGTCTGTGCAGTCTCAGGGGTAGGCGCTCCTGGGGGGCTACCAGTATGCTGGGCTGCCGGTTATGAGCCAGAAGTTGGCTGGCTACAGACCGGAGCTAGGTGTCCCGCCCATATCAAGGGCAAGGAGGTTGTGTCAGGGAGTGACACCTGCCTTACCTGTTCCAGCGCTTGCTTAGTTTTGCCCATTGCTGCAATGTTCTGTTTAAATAGTTAATACAGTGGCCCTTGTTTAATTCCAAATTGTTGTCTGTCTCGTTATTCTGGCTGGGGTGGCAACCAGTTTTTTTCTATAATGTGAGACCTGTTCATGGATTCAAAACCTTGTACACTATGCATGCATCAACAGTAACTGGATCATACCTAATGGTCCCATCCTACACATCTCCATGTACGTGTTTGCAAATTACATATGTAGGCCCTACCAAAAATCAGAAGCACTGCAAAAAAGCAGAGCTCTAATATTGTGGAGGTGAATGTGTATGTAGGGGCTTGCTATACAGCTTTGGCTTTAAATATGGATATTCAAAGATGGGTGCAATTCTACCTTGCTCTTTGTGTATTCAGTGCTAGGGCTGGGCATGAACCAGGAAAATGTGATTCATGAAGGTTCACAGTTCATGGTGGCCCCACAAACTAAACCACAAACTATCACAAACCAAAAAGGTTCATAAAAACCAAACAAGTTTGTGAAGTTTGTGACATGGTAGAATGCCCCCTCCAGTATGCTAGAGACACCAGACTCACAGCAGATCTCCAACTGATTCTCCTCTACCTGCTCTTCAGGGTTGGTGAGGATTGGACTTAGGGGTTTCAAGTTCTGGCCCCCTAAAGAAGGTGCCCCCTTGGAAAGTGCTTTCTGGGGAAATGTCAGGCACAGGTTCAGGAGGAGTATAGAATGTACTCTGTGCAAGCAAGAGATGTCTAACTCAGGGGAGCTCCACTTGATGCTCTTCTACATGCCCTCCAAGTTATGTGCAGATTGGACTATGGGGGGGGGTCATGTTATGCCCCTGCCCAAAGAAAATGCCCCCAGGAAAAGTGTTTGTTGGGGAAATGTCAGATTCAGGTTCAAAATGGTATATAGAATGGACCCCCTGCAAGCTACACACACCCTGCTGCTCCTCTACAATATCTCAGATTTGGGGGTGTATTACATTTCTGGGGTCCAAGTTACAGACCCCCTTCAAAAAGGTCTCCAATGCTCTTTCTGGAAAAGACAGCTGCAGTCACAGGAGACTATCAAATAGCTCAGGACCAAGCCAGTAACACTAAACTCACAGGGAAACTTCGCCTGGGCAGACCCACCACAGCCAGACACTGGAAGTAAGGCAAGCATCCCCCCTACACATACAGCCCCCTCCCCAATCTCCAAAGGCAGGTTCTGAAGGACAGTTAAGGGAGACCAGGCATCCTTAGAGTCTTGAGGGCTTCCCAAAATAACCCTACAGCAGCTTGCCAGACACCTTAGCCAGACACCACAAAGAAAAGAAGGAGTTCTGGTTCCAGTTGCAGCAACAGTGGCAGCAGGCAGCGGAGCACCATCTGTTTGCTTGCATGCTGAATTCCTCGCTTGCTTCAAGGGCACGCGAGTTGTGCAAGTCCCTCACAGGGTTCTTTGGAAGAGGACTTGGGCAAGGTCTTTGGGGGTGTGTGGCTGAAACAGGCGGCAGCCTGTTAAGCTGAACATTCTCTGTGACCGAGGCAAGTAATGAGGACAAGTTGTTTCAATGCTCTTCATTGATTCATAGCAGCTGCCGGTTTACCCTATGGGCCATTGTCGAGGCTCCAGGCAGCTGACTTGGGGATTTGCTTGTCGGCCCAGAGAGAGTGGCATTGTTGGGGACACAGGGACCAGATCGGATGAGATAAGGAGTGACAGAGCAGCCGAGTGCACTTACTACATAGGCAGACCGTTGCATCTCTCTACTGTTTGGAGGTTACTCTTTATTTTTATTTTTTCTGCATTTCTTTTTTTCATTGGAATTTTTGAGGGAGAAGCTGTGCATGCTTGTGTGGAGGTCGCCAAGGAGAGTTGGGGCGTGGTTCCAGGAGAAACTCTTGTAGCAACTTTATTTTACTTTACGGCTCGGGAAATATGCTTGGATTTTTCTTTTTCTTTTTTTGTTCTTTTTTTCCGGCTTCCTTGGAGTTAATAGCAACATTAGTTAGGAAAAGAACTGGAGGACGGTTCTGCTGAGCAGCTACGGCTTTTGGAAGGTTTCTTGGTTCCTGCTCAGCCGGGTCCTGTACTGCGACCAGCTCTTTATCGACCTTAAAGACACCTAACTACCGAGGAGGCTAAGAATTTCCCTGTGAGACTCACTGTGGCGGCAAGACCCATCTCTACAGCCTATTATTGGCTCAGGAGCAGCTTGTGGCTGGTGAATTTAATAGGATTATTCTCCAAAGAAAAGAAAAAAAAAGAATTTTCTGGCTGTACTATATTATTGGTTATTGTTTTGGTCTCTCTCAAAAATTGTGGTTAAATATTTTTTATGTTAGATTGCTGTTATTAACGGAAAATAGTATTGTATTTGTGGTTTTTAGGTAGTGATTGTTAAGTGTCCTTTTTTAATTAGGTAGTTACTGATAAGTTTCCTTTGGTTTGCTCCCTCCTTTTTCTGTGGTGGTATAGCTTTGAACTTTGGAAATTGGAGTTTAAATAGGGTGGTGTTGAACCCAAATTTATTTAAGGTGGCTTATTAGGTTGTTAGCACCATAAGTAAATAAGTAGTATTTTTCATTGACTGTGTTGTAGGTAAAAGAAAATTTAGATTAAATAAATAAGGCTAAATTTAAGCTTGAATCCAATTGAATTAATTTACTTAGTATTGAAGATGTCTAGTGGCCCGAGGAAGGGATCCACCTCTGGTGGTGGACAATCTAACCCTTCACCTAGTCAAAGTAAAACTCCTTTGGCAAGCCTTTCACAGATGAGTGTTAAAGAGTTGAATGCACAAATTCATGAAAGCATTACTCAAGCAATGAACCAAATTGTTCCGAATAGCTTGCCCAATCTAATATCTAAAGCTATGGAACCATTTCAAACAAAATTAGATAGTTTTACTCAACAAATCTCAGCCCAAATGGATGAATTTAGAATGCAGATTGTTGAAAATAAGCAAGAGATAAATAAGCTACGTGAAGAGGCGGGTAGAAATGAAATGAAAGTGGAAGAGATTGATTTGCAACTTCAGGATTTAAAATTGAAATTTGATTCTCTGGAAAGCTCTCTGATTACCCTAGAGATGGAAAAGGTCCAAGATTCCAAAATATTCCTGAAATCAAAGAGGAAAATATAAAAGTAACTATGGTTGAAGCATTCTCTCAGTTTTTAGGCCTTGAGTCTTCGGAGACTATGAAAAGTGAAATTGAGGTGGCCTTTAGAAGAAACTCCACATTGACCAGGAGAACTAAGGCCATAAGAAAGGTTTACATCAAATTTTTAAAACGGACAACCAGAGATAAAATACTGGAGTTAGCCAAAAGTACTCCCTTAATTATTCAAAGTGTTGAGGTTCCAATCTTGCGAGCAGTTCTGTTGTGGGTCAGAGAGAAGAGGCGTGGCTATCAACAGCTAGCAAGCATTCTGAGAAATCATGTGATTCCTTATAGATGGCAACATCCTGAGGGCATGACTTTTCTATATTAAGGCAAACGACACAATCTAACTTTGGTTTTTAAGGCAGATGATTTCTTGTCTAAATTTGGGCCTGAATTAGGCCATCAAGCTAAACCACAAAGTGAGTCTGAAGAAGTATTATCTGAACAGGATAAAATTCATACAAACTTTCTGAAAAGTAGAAAGCACAAGACCCATGGAACGTGATTACGAGACTCCAACTCAGGAAGGAGGAAGAACACAAAGATAAAAACAATGGACAGGAAGAAACTTAAAATTTTGTCGTTAAATGTTAATGGAATGAATGGCCCCCAGAAAAGAAAAAGAACTTTATATCAATTAAATAAAATGAATCTGGATATTGTTTGCCTGCAGGAGACACACATGAGGCGTAAGGATGTCAAGTACCTCGATTATAAGTGATTGGGACAAAGCTTTGTGGCAGCTGATAAAGACAAAAAGAAAAAAGGAGTGGTAACGTATGTTAGACCATCTTTGCAGCCCAAGCTAGTATATGCCTCGGATGATGGCAGAATAGTGATGGTAAGGATTTCTAGATACTGTAGACCAACCGTATTGGTTAATATATATGCACCCAACCAAAGTCAGGAGCCTTTCTTTCTTATGCTTCGCGAGCTGTTGGCATTACATGCGTGTGAAGAAATATGTGTGGTCGGTGATTTTAACGCTGTAGTTGATGAGAAGATAGATAGGAAGAGTTCTAGGCCCAAAACTTATAAAGGTAATCAGCTTTCATCCTCTTTTTTACAGCTAGTGGAAGAGTTTAAGCTAATTGATAACTGGAGGGTTTGGAATTTGCATAAAAGAGATTTTATGTATTTTTCTCTGTGGCACCAATCCTGATCACATATTGACATGATATGAACGTTGGTTACATTGCTAAATGATTTTAAAGAGGTGGATATTTTACCTGCATCTTTTGCAGACCACAACCCTCTCCTATTGTCACTGCAGGGTCCTGTTAAAATGACAAGATGGACTTTAAAAACTTGGCTGTTATCTAATCTAGAATTTATTAAAGAATGTAAGAAGGAATTTACTTTCTTCTTTGCAGATAATATAATGCCAGAAATGAATATGGCGATAGTTTGGGATGCATTTAAGGCCTTTACTAGAGGCAGAGTTATTAGACATCAAATATGGCATGCTAAAAAAGATAGGGAAATGTATTTAACTTTTATTAAGTCGATTTTAAAAGATGAGAAACTGTTGAAAGATACTCCTCAGGATGAGCAGTATAAAATCAATCTAATGAAATCGCAACATCTGTTGAACTGCTATCTTTCTCAAGAAGTGGCCAGGAAGCTTATGTTTGCTAAACAACAATTCTTTGAAAATGCAAATAAGCCATCAAGATGGCTGGCCTATAAACTGAAGAAAGAGAAGAATACTAGGTATATTAGATTGTTAACCAATGAGGTGGGCGTTGGAGTTTTTATGTTAAAAGAGTTGAAAAGGATTGTTGAAGCCTTCTTCTCGAGAGTTTATAAACAAATAGAGTCTTTGGCGACAGATTTAGATTTTTCTATGGATAAATTTGTAACGGGGAAATGTATTAAAGAGCAAAGGAGACTTTTGAATGAACCAATCACAACATTTGAAGTTACGGAAGCTATCTATCATATGAAAAAAGGGAAATCACCTGGACCGGATGGTTTGCCTTCGGAATTTTATAAAACATTTTTGGAAGAATTGACACAACCATTAAAAGCAACTATGAATAATGTTCACGAGAATCAAACGTTACCAAACTCTTGGAAAGAGGCTTTAATTACTCTAACCCCTAAGAAAGATAGCGACTTGTCTGATATAAAAAACTTCAGACCCATATCTCAACATTGATTACAAAATCTATGCCGACATTTTAGCTAATAGATTGAAAAAGGTTTTTACCTATGTAATTCATCGCGATCAATCTGGTTTTCTCCCACAAAGACAGTTGTGACATAACGTACAAAATATCCTAAATGTACTGGAATATTACGAAATCCATTCAGAGAAACAACTGGCGTTATTCTTTATAGATGCAGAGAAGGCATTTGATAACGTTAATTGGGACTTTATGCTAACACTTTTAAATAGATGGGAGTGTGGTGATAAATTCTATTCAATGGTTAAAAAAGCTACGAAGAACAAGAGACAAGAATAATAGTTAATGGTGATTTATCCACAAAAATTTCTATTCAGAAAGAAACACGGCAGGGCTGCCCTTTATCATTGCTGCTATTTATATTTACGTTAGAGGCCCTTAATGAGCTTATTAGAAGGGATGAGGAAAATAAAGGCCTTAGTATCAAAAAAGAGAGTTTCAAGCTACAGGCTTTTGCCGATGACATTGTATTTGTGTTAGAGAACCCTACTTTATCGATTCGACACCTGTTGTCTTTAGTGAATTTATATGGACGGGTGGCAGGATTTAAAGTAAATGCTAAAAAATCAAAAATTCTAACCAAAAACTGTTCGAAGCTAGTTGAAAAGCAATTACAGGTGATGACAGGTTTTATTGTGTCAAAAAAAATTAAATATTTAGGGGTCTGGCTAACTAATAGATGTAGCTCTCTTTTTAAGGATAACTACATGACTCTGCTTGCTGAAGTTAAGGAAGATCTTTCTAAATGGGGAAAGATACAATTCTCCTTGTATGGTAGAATTGCCACGATTAAAATGTCAGTATTACCTCGAGTCAACTTTCTATTTCAAACCATTCCTATTCTTAAAAACCAGACCTTTTTTTAGAAAACTGGAAAAGATAATTTCAAGCTATGTTTGGCAAGCAAAAAAACCTAGGATAAGTCTCAAAGACTTAAAGGACAGTAGAGATCGCAGGGGTTTTGGACTACCTGACTGGTTTTTATATTATAAAGCCTCAGTTATGGTTTGGCTGAAAGACTGGATTCTGCTGAGAGATATGAGAACATTGACATTGGAAGGCCATGACTTAGCAATGGGTTGGCACGCCTCTTTGTGGTACAAGGATAAAGCCCACTTCAAACAGCATACAATAAGGGGCTTGCTCTATAAGGTATGGGAGGAGATTAAATGTTTGTTTTATGTTAAGACTCCTCTATTGGTATCCCCTCTAGAGGCCTTTATTAGGCCGTCTTTGTTATTAGAAGAGAAAAAGATAAATTATGGTGATTTGTTAGATACTGAGGGATGCTTGAAGAGCGTACTAATATTGCAACAACAGAATGTCTGTTTAACTTGGTGGGAACATTTGCAACTTAAGTCTAGATATAATGCAGACAAGGTACTAGGTTTTTATGAGATCTCAACAGACCTAGACAAAATTTGGCTGAGTTCGGACAAACATAATTAAGAGACTATATGGCTTTTTATTGAATTATAAAATGGCAGATGAACTAGTTAAACCTTCAATGATACAGTGGGCTTGTGATTTGGGACATATGATAGAGTTGGATTCGTGGTCCAAAATATGGAGGCCCAATATTAAGCTGACCAAAGCCGTAACATTTAAGGAAAACATCCACAAAATGTTTTTTCATTGGCATTTGTCTCCTGTTGGGTTATCTAAATATTCTTCGTTGATCTCCAACATATGTTGGAAATGTAAAAAGAATGTGGGTACCTGTTTTCATTTATGGTGGCTTTGTGAGCGAGCTCGCAAATTTTGGTCAATGTATAAGAAGTTGTTACAAGAGGTTATGTCCATTCAGCTTATATTTATACCTGAAGTGTTTCTTTTAAATATTATTCCAGACTGTTATGTAAAAGAAAACAGCCTTTTTCTAATACATGCTGTAACGGCAGCCCAAATTGTGTATGCTAAATATTGGAAGTCGGAGGAAATACCAAGCAGACATGAATTTATTGTAAAACTTGTTAATGTAGCAGAAATGGACTTGTTAACAATAAGACTTAAAGGCAAGGAAGATGAGAGTTTTTTTGCCTAATGGCACAAATGGTATGAGTGGTTGAACTTACTTGTCCAAAAGTGAGGCTATATTTGTAATTTGTTTTTGCCATTAGTGTTTTTGATTTAATTTTGTGACAATGTTTTGAAGTTAATCTAATTGAAGAGATTGTTGTATTAATTTGAAATTATAAATAAAATGTAAAAAAAAGAAGAAAAGAAAAGAAGCATGCCCACAACTTCACCCCCCCCCCCCCGGGCTGGAATACAGCACACTACATCATCACCCTGGGTGTATTCTTGTACTTTGCAAAAGAATGGAAACATAAACATTGAACTGGCAGCCCCCCCCCCAGTCTCCAGAGGCAGGTTCCAAAGGACCGAGAGTTGGGGTATGGAAACAGGGCCCCATGATTGGAGCAGGTGGGAGGCACAGCTGCTTTTACAGCCCTGAGTCCACCTGAGACCCACACCCAAAAGCATACAAGGACATATGTAGATGTGGTGGCTCAAAGTTCGGAGACCAGCTGAGACCCACACCCCAAAACATGCAACAATTTATGTATTCATGGTGACTCAAAGCCCAGAGAAAGGTTCACCATGCAGAGCAATCATTTGCTAAATGAGGTGAGTGACTGACTGCTTCCCCTAGTCCTTTTTGATAGCACCATTATGTCAGCATGCCCAGGGGAATGACCTCTTGGAGGGTGGTCTGAAAATGGTGGCCCTGGGTCCACTGGAAACCCAAAACCCAAAGTGTACCCACAATGCTCACCCTACAGCAGTTTGCCAGACACCTCAGACAGACACCACAAGGAAGGGAAGCATGCCCACAACTTTTCTAGCCCCCCCCCAGCTGAAACACACAGGTGCTGCAGAGTACACCCACAACCCAGGGTGTATTATTCTACTCTGCAATGGATGGCATAGATGTGGTGACTCAAAACCCTGAGACCCAAACACAGGAAACTCACCTGGCCAGACATGGAACAGACTGACAGATCAATAGCTCTTTCTTGATTCTGTGGGTGGTGGTGCAAGGCCATTCAGCCACCCAAGATCGAGCAATTGCAGGCCTGTGATGCTCTTAGATGTCCAGGACTGCACATGTACTACACTGACTGACTCAGTGTATGTTACAATGTTCACAGATCCCCACCCCCATGGCTGGAACACACAACCAGTATTTAAAGGACAAGACAGAGAGGAAAGTCTACAAACATTCAACAAGGGCTCCCATGGCAGCTTGGCAGACACCCTAGCCAGACATACAAGGAAGGAAAATGAGCCCACAATGCTCACAGGCCCCCTCAGTTCAAAAACATAGATCCTCTGCTCACAGCCCACCCCAGGTGACATTTTGGGGTGGGGGTGGGGGTGGATGGGTTAACAATAATTTGTACTGAGATTTTTTTTGTAACAAAAGATTAAAAACTTGCAAAGACTAATAAAAATAGAAATTAGAAAGTAAAAAAAGAAAGATATTACAGAAATAGAAAATAAAGAGAAAAGGGGGGAAGGGAACATTAAGGAATATAAATGAAGGGGCTTCCATTTTTCTCTACAACAAATACAAAGAGAATTACAAACTTATCACTTGCTGTATAGTTAGGACTGTGAGCCCTTTAAACACCTTCAGAGTTCTCCAAGCCATGGAGTCATGTAGTTTGGAGAAGGCATTTAAAGAGACTGCAATCAATGGAGGATGGGAGCATCTTCTTTAGGAGCCCACAGAATTTGACCCCCTGGTCCAATCTTTTTTAAACATGGGGTTTTTTTTGAGGAAAGGTACCAAATTTGCAGCATAGCAAAAAACAGGGGCCCCCAGCGCTCCAGATACCCCCAGATTGATTCTCCATAGGGTGTACTACATAGGGTATAATGAACTGTATTGAGATTCAGAAATACTGGGAAATACCAATACTTTTTGGGTTCAATATACCCGAACCTGAAAAATACCAGGTTTTTTGCATGCCCCTTGTAATTTTTAGGAGAGATTTTCACACATTCTCATCTATTGATAAGTGCAGTGAAATAATTATTGTAGATCCATGAAACAGTTATTGCAGATCCATGAAAGATGTGGGGAGGAGTGATAGCTTTGCACCAGGGGTGCAATTACACCAGTTTCACATAATGGCAAAGGATGCACAATAGTCCGGTCTACTGAACAATAGCAAAGCAGATAGCACTGTGAATGAAGAACAGGGATAAGTGATTGTCTGGCACTCATGAGATAGTGAGTCAGTCACTGCTTTGAATGGAAATATGGATAAAAAAAATAGTTTGGCACCATGTGAAGTAGCAAGGCAGTGAGCACTCTGAAAGAGAACTATGATGGTTAGTAGTTGGCAGCGGATGCTGTACTAAGCTAATCAGATGCTTGCTTGAGAATCCATGGACAAATTCCCCCATCCACCCACCCCTCTGGAATGTTCAAAAAATTACCAGAAAAATATATATTATTCAGTAGGGATAATATGTCCAGCTCTTTCTGATTTCTGTTGTTTGGGAAGTCCATATCCTTTTCACTTTTTAATCCCATCCCCCTGATTTTGGTGCTTTATTTTGCTTTGCAGCTATTTTATGTCTGTTCAGTGTCTGTTTTTATGACAGGCATGTGGGATAAAGGTGGTTTTTTAATTCATGTAATACATGGTAGATTTGTCTGACCTCCTTTAAAATGGAGGGCATGACAAACAGAACACAAAGGCTGAGGACAGATTGGCCGTCTCGGCCGCATCTGCCCCCAGGAGGTGGCCCGGACGCGTCGCATCCGGCGCCGCGCTCCTTGAGCACCAGCCGAGCACCACTTTAAAGTGTGGTGCGCCCTGCACGCGTGTTCCACCTGCCAAAGCGGGTGTGAACGTGCACGGGCAGGGGCAGCTGCGCGGCGTTCGCCCGCCACTCCAGGAAGCCGCCCGCAGTCTGAACGCTGCGGGCAGCTTCCTTTCGGCGGCGTGGGAATGCCACAGGGCAGGGGAAATTCCCCTGCCCCATTCTGCCGCGCCAGGGAGGCGCGGCAGAAAACCAATCTGTCTTCGGCCAAAGTTTTTACCCATAGGTGACAGGCAATGAGAGAGAGAGAGGGCAGGTTAATCTCCCTACAGAAGGAATTCTATTATTTTGATGGCAGAATAAACCCTTTCCTGGGTTGCTCTCTCTCTAGCTTCAGGTGGCAGGGACATCCAAATCATGGGTAGCCTGAAAATGACCATATTGGTAGGGTAGGTAGGTGATCCTTAAGTTATACTGGTACCAAACAAGACTGGACCAATATGGTGCCTGTGACCCACTCAAATCAGCATTCTTACCACAGCATTCTGTACTAACTGTAAGCAGCCTCACATAGAGCCCACTGCAGGACCATAAGCCAAGAGTTACCATGGCGTGTACCCCAGAGGCTCAGGAAAGGCAACAGCTGGCTCATCAGCCAAAGTGATGGCAACTGCTGCCTCTTGCTTATCATACAGGAGTTCCAGTTGTAGCAACACCTGGCATCTATGAACCTGCTCTTTTAGAGGGTGTGCAACCCCATCCAGAACAAGAGACAACTCAGTACCTGAGTCAATCCTTCCATCTACTAGCACTACCACCATTTTGTCAGGTTTAAAGTTCAGTTTATTAGTGTTTCTCCATCTCCAAACTCCCTTCACACACCAGTCCATGGTTTCAACAGTCTCCCTGGAGTTCTCTGGGAGTGGGAAATAGAATTGTATCATAGTTATTAGAAACTTCTGGATCTAGAGTATATTTCTTTAGGAGGGGGTGTATTATCATATCAACTGTTCTAAAGCCCGCTTGCGGGGAGGGCGGGATATAAATGTGAAATAATAAATAAATAAATAAACAAATAAATAAATAAAGCAGGGGTGTCTTCTATCAAGGATACTTCTATCAAGGAAGTATGTACTGTCTCCCAGACCCAATCAGCCAGCCCCACACCTGTTAAATTTAAGAAGCTTGGAGGGGCAAAGGTCAGACAGACAGATAGTAGATCTCAGACTTTTATGAATTTTGCCTCCATTCTCAGATGGAATAAATAATTAATCATTATAATGAGGTAACTGAGAAAAATGAGAAGTATTGGTGGAGCAACTCTCATAGAACAGGGCTTTTCCAACTCCCTCTTCTGAAAAAAGCTGCTATGCTTCCTCATATGCTGGCAACAAGATGCAAGAGATCCACTGAAACAATGCTGGCCACAGTCTGATTTTATAGGGCAGGAGTGTCCAACATGGCACCCATGAGTGCCATGGCACACATCAACACCATCCCTGGCACCCACCAAGTGTGTTTAGAAAGTGGATGAGGCCAGATGGGACTCTGGCTCAGTAGGGCTTCTTACAGGCCTCTGGAGACTTGAATGGCTGCTCAGAGAAAAATAATGCTGATCAACTTGCAGCTGCCACCAGTGGTGGGAGTTTCTTCCTTTTTTTAAAAAAAAAAACGCCTCAGTACATTATACCGAAATAGTGAAGCAGTGAAACAAGACCTCACCATTGCTTTCTGAATATATACACATGTTTAATTGACATTTATTATGCATTTAATTTTGGGGTGGGGGGGACTTTTTGTGCTGCGGAGCAGGCTCTGTCTCTCTCTCTCTCTCCCCCTCTCGCAGCAGTGGGGTGGCAGCCTGAGCAGCCACGGGAGTGCCTGTGATGTGGGGGAGGTGAGGGCATTTCTCCTTCCCCACCGGTTCCAGGGTGGCGGATGCTGCCCGCACCTGCCACACTCCCAGGGGCCCAGTGGCCCTGCTTCTCTTTCCCTGTTTTTCTGCTGCTTTCCCTGTTCAGGGCTGCTGAGTAGTGGTGGAGGAGCTGCTGTGTGCTTGGTACCGAAGATGGGTGGCGTTGGCTGCCTTTCTCTGCAAAGGCCTTGTGTGGCAGCTGCCATTGGCAAAGCCTCGCCTGCCCCTCCCTGTGTGCAAAGGAAGAAAGCAGCGGCGCCATTGGGGGGTGCTTGGGGGGGTGACCTGGACAACAGGGGAGCAGCCATGGCCACCATCTCCCAGAAGGGTGTGTCAGAAGCTTTACCCCCCCACCAATGGGGCCAGTTACACAAGTGTGCCCGACATTTTGAAGACACAGTGGAGAAAGTACAAAATGCATCCAACATGTTGAAGATAGAGTGGAGAAAGTACAAAATGCGCCCAACATTTTGAAGATAGAGCGGAGACACCATCAATCACAGCAGCAGGCTGTTTTTTTAAAAAAAAACACATGCACGATTGCATTATTTTGTTATAAATTATAACAAAATAATGCAATCATGCATGCATTTAAAAAAGGGTAAAAAAACCTAGGAGGGAAAGAGGAAGGGGCTAGGAGGGGAATGGGAGGGGGCAGCAGCAGGAAGTCTCGCAGCAGCCTCACAGCAGCCGGTAATGTAAAAAGAAACATGCGGGGCAGATGAGGAACTGCAGCTTCAAGTGTGAAATTGAAGAAAATGCTCCAGGGCAATTTTGATGGGGAAACTCCAGAGAGAATGAGAGGCAAGTGGCATGTACGAAATCGGTCTTAGTGTATTTTAAAATTACCCCTCTTTTTCCCTGCACTTGGGCTTCCTGTGTGTGGTTGGCACTGTTTCTTACAGCAGCCATTTTGTAGTTCCTTCCACCATCCTATGTCAGAATTCCAAAGCTGCCCACAGGCTCAGGAGGTTGGGGACCCCTGTTATAGAGGGAAGGAGGAATAACTGAAAATCACCCAATTCAGAAGCTAGTGCCATTCCACTAAAATAAAATATCAATACGATACAGCCGATCATATTGATGTTTTTCTGCCTTACAGAATGATATTAGTGGTCTCAAGAAATGTTGTGACAGTAGAGGAATAATTCTATGGGATACTAAAAACAGTCCAGTAAACTGTAACATTGCTCACATTTGGAGACCAGCATTTAATAAGACTCAGGTTTAAAAAAGAAGGAAGAGTGAGTGTCAACATCTGTTTTGCCTGAGAGCTGTGAAATGCAGAATAGAACCTGACATCGGACATGAAACAAGTTCACATGGAACTGGGGCCTTCAGGGGGTCAGTATAATTGGTCATCAAAATCTGGTGACATATTTTGTGGCACTGGCCTCTAGTAGTAAGCATCAGAATAAGCAGTTTTGTCAGACATTGAAGGATGAATAGTCCACAAGGACCTAGTGGATTTAAAATGCGGTAGTTAGCTGTGATGAGATGCCGATCCTGCTTTTGAAACCATTAACTGATGATGAATAACACTATAAATTTTCTTTATTATGATGATCTATCTGTTTTTAAAAGCCATTTTAACAAAGGGTGGGAATTAAAGTAAAAGAATACTGATAGAGAAGTCATCTGCAAGACCCTGCTATTAATTTTCAGTACATATACATGAAACCAATATGGATTACTGATTATATGTATATTGTATTCCATATTTGTGTGTGTGGAAACCAGCAATGAAAAACATGTGGTGCAGGAAACCAAATGTAATAGAAAATCAATGATGCTAAATACACAATAATTTCCTGTTCATAAAAATAAAACAAAAGAAAGTACATAGTAGTAAAAATATGACTGAAAATTACTTATAAAGTAAAACTCAGACAAGAGAGAAGGGTTTGGCCTGATTCAAAAGTAATGAGAGATTTTCCCCATAACCCAGAAAAATTAATCTGACATGCCACAAATGCAATTAAAAACAACAATGTACAACCTATGATCAATGATCATCCATTCACTCCTACATCCTGTTAACGAGTGGATATGAATAGGTTAAACACCCTGAAAAACCAGCTTGTGCATAAGTCCAGATCAATTTCACCTAGTCAGGTTTTTGCTCACCTCCTTATGTATCCTTCTAGTTGCTGCTCATGCTTCCGAAGCTTTGCCTTGGCTGCCAGCCTGTTGAACTCCAACCCTTGTGAGCTGTGCTTGCCAGGGGGAAATGGGACAACACCACTGATACTTTCTTATAATACCACTAGGAATAAGGCTCATTGTGGAAATAAATACAATGGGCTCTAGAAAGAGGCTCTGGGTGGGTGCCCTGGCCTTGGGCACTCAGTGTCAATTTGCTGTGGCGACCTCAGCAAGGCATAATGTCACAGAGGGCACCCTGCAAAGCAGCTGTTTTTTCCAGGGGATTTGATCTCTGCCATCTGGAGAGCAGTTTTAATTCTGAGTGATCTCCATCCCTCACCTAGAGATTGGCAGCAATGGTTCCCCAAGAGGAAATGGTTGATTTGGAGGGTGGAATCTATGGTATTGAACCTGTCTGAGGTCCCACCCCTTCTCAAACCTCACCCTCCCCAGGCTCCAACCCTCAAATCTCCAGGAATTTCCCAACCTGAAGTTGGCAGCCCTATCTCCTTCCCAGCCAACCATCAACCTACTTTTATCTGCCACTCTGACTTCATCCTTCCATCTCCTCCCCCCTCCCTGCAGCCTCTACCTAGGAAAAGTACAGTCTTTCTCTGCACCAAAGCAGCTTACATTATTCTCCTCTCCCCCTTTTGATCTGCACAACAATTATGCGAGGTAGGTTAGGCTGAAAGTCTGTGACTGGTCTGAAATCATCCACTCAGCTTCCACAGCAAGAACCTGGGTCTGGCAGACCCTTCTCTGAAGCACTAACTGCTATGCCACACTTGCTGTCCTGGGGGGCTGCTGCAGGTGAACAGGAGCAAGCAACCATGCCTAGTTAAGTCATGCTAGTCAGGTGTCATCAAGTTACCCAGAGGGTGCTGCCAGGCCTAGAGTAGCCAACCTCCAGGTGGAGCCTGAAGATTGCCTGGTATCACAACTGAACTCTAGACAACAGATCCCTCTCCCCCTGGAGAAAATAACTGCTTTGGAGGGGTGACTATGTTATTCTATTCAGCTGAAGCCTCTCCCCTCCCCAGCTCTGGCTTCCATAGACTCCAGCATAAAATCTCCAGGAATTTTCCAACCTGGAGCTGGCAATCCTAGTCAGGACAGGCCCCAATGAGTTCCTCACAAAGGCCAAAGTAGGTCTGGAAAGAACCTCCTGCCCCTGCCTTTTTACTGACAGAACCAAGTTTGGTTCCCTAGCAGTTTATTCTGACAGGGAAGAGTGGCCAAGACAGCAATGGGTGGGGGAAAATTTATTTCTGAAACGTAGCAACCAATCCTTTCTTTAATACCCGGCTGAAAGCCTTCTTTTTTTTTTAATGGCTGGTAAATGCTCTCTATTTCAAGTTGCTGGCTCAGTTGCTCTCTAGTTGTACCTGGTAGAAGCATACATCAGTCCTCTTTTCTCCCGGCTAGAAGCCTTTTCAGAAATAAATTAACTGGCTTGCTCCTAATTTAAGTACTTCAAGTGGAACTTAAAGTAAGTTAAAGGTTATAAATTATTAATTATTTCAAAAATTATAATATAATAACATTCCATTCAGATTCATGTTCCTCTCAATAATCATATTTGTTCTAGGATAATTTGATGAAAGCAATAGCTATTTTGAAAATGGATCCAGAAGATATGAAGAGAACTAAAAAGAACTTAAGCTGTAAAAATTTGAAGGAAGTATACTAGAAGCCAAGCTGCACATAGAGGCTGACACCTTTTACTCTATGTAAAGTTACTCCTGAGGAAGACTGGTGAAATGAGTGTATAACCGGGTGCTCATTGAGGATGAGGATGTTGGACTTTTTTTGCCAAATAATTGATGTTTATAAGAGTTATTAAATATTATGAGGATGTTGGACTTTTTTTGCCAAATAATTGATGTTTATAAGAGTTATTAAATATTATTGTCATTTTACCACAGGGCTTGTTTGTTTGTTTATTATATTTCCTGCAACTGTGATCCCTGCTTTGGTTTACTTGAAGTGAATCCTAAACACAATTTGTTCTAATTATAAAAATATCCTGACATTATTTTTGAAGAACCTTGCATTCTTTAACACTGGACAAGACCTTACTTTTCAGATGTTATATCTATTTCTGAAGTTGTCCATCAATATGTGCATAAGTTAGGAATAATTATTATAATTTTGTAGCACATACAGAAACTAATATAAACTCTAAATTGACTACTGGTTTGTTAATCACTAATTGATTAATATTAGAGCACATATGGCACTTACATAACATTTCCTGTATCCTAGCAATACAGTGCTTTTAAGAAATCTATTAAATGCATTTATAAATTAAAACAAATATGTTGTAATTTTGAACATGGTTGATCTGAAAAAGAATATTTTAATTTTTAAATTATGCATTAGCAACCATGTGGTTAACTAACAACATTAAGGCCCTGGAGCCAAATCTTGCTTTTGGCTGAATTTGGGCCTTGGTATAGTGATGAACTTATACTAATTACACTTTCTGGTAAAAGCAATAGCTGCTGCCAATTTGATGATGACATTTGAGAAATGAAAAATCAAGTACTAGCTGAATACCCATGAAAATGTGGGACATGGAACTTTCAGCTTTCACCAGCACTCTGATCTGTCATCCAAGCCCTCATGGCTTCCTATGAAGAGGGAGGGAAGTAGGCACACTGAGAATGTTGCAGGTGAAGATACCAATTTCAACAGCAGCTCTCCTACGTGAGCAAAAAGCTTTGCAGTTGTCCAGGAGAGATGGGAGGGAATTTCACTACTTTTTGTCTTGCATCTCCTTTTCCACCTTTGCTATCACCTAAATGGATTTTTCCACAAGGGCATGGATGGTTGGGCCAAATAATTAACTAATGCCTGGAGACTGG
The DNA here is from genome assembly GCA_029233225.1 of Lepidodactylus listeri. Lineage (NCBI taxonomy): Eukaryota > Metazoa > Chordata > Lepidosauria > Squamata > Gekkonidae > Lepidodactylus > Lepidodactylus listeri. The sequence continues at coordinate 73,583,534 of JARCFY010000004.1, forward strand.
GAAATGGAAGTCTCACAAAACTGTGAGAAAATGCACATGCACAGAATAATACCGATAATATCAAGTACTAAGACATTTTAGAAGAAAAGAGGAGGAGGAGGAGAAGGGGGAGATTAGATTTATACCCCGTCGTTCACTCAGTCTCAGTCTCAGAGCGGCTTACAAACTCCTTTCCCTTCCTCTTCCCACCCTGTGAGGTAGGTGGGGCTGAGAGAGCTCTGACAGAAACTGCTCTTTTCAAGAACACCTCTGACAGCTGCAAGTGCTTATGGGGAACCAAGCCCGGTTCTCCCAGATTAGAGCTTTAACTAACAAACTGGTTTGTTTGCTGTTTATTTAAACAATTGCAGAGCTGAGTTCAAAGATGACAGGCCACCATGTGTGGGAAGCCCAACCAGCTGTATGAGAATGTGTATGTGTGAAATGCTGCCAGTTGAGCTGCACTGTTTGAATGCACAGCCTTGAGTTAGCTATTCACAGTTGGCCAAGCAGCCACCCCCCCGCAAATCAGTTCCCAGCTAGAATTGTTATGAAGAGTGGAATTGCTTTTTCTGAAAGTCACTTGTTAAAAAGATATAAACAATTATCCTTCTTATTCTCCTCTACTCCTTCAAAAGAAGAAATGTTCTTTAATTTCTTTTTTATCTCTCGTCATAGTTTTCTCTTACAGCTCTATGCATTTCAGCCCATGCAGATAATTTTTTTGTTGATGTTACATATCACAGGGTGCCCTGGCAGGAGGGTGGGAAAGTTTGGGAAGACATTGCCCCTTCTGAGCATCTGCAGAGTGAAATTCTGAATATTTGTAGCCAGGGCTATTTTTGGGCAGGAACGCACAGGAACAGAGTTCCGGCTGGCTTTTGAGTTGGCCACACCTACAGCCTCCCCCCCAGTTTCCCAGGTGCCTCACAAGCTGTGGGGTGCCTGGGAAGCCAAGCCGATCCAGCCGATCCCCCTCAGGTTCCCCAGGTGCCCCGCAAGCCACGGGGCACTTGGGGAAGCCAATCCTGGGAGGGAGCTGTGTTGTCCAGGGTGTGGCCTAATATGCTAATGAGCTTCTGCTGTTGGGTGTGGCCTATTATGCTAATGAGTTCCTGCTGGGCTTTTTCTACAAAAAAGCCCTGTTTGTAGCACATACCTCCCTACCCCACCTGTCTTCAAATTTCTCTTTTGATAAAAAAAGGAATTGATTCAAAACAGACTCCAAATTCTTTTCTTTCTTTCTTTTAAATGAAAAGAAATGAGATGTTGGATTTCAGAGATAAATTGAGTAAAGACGAGTTAAAAGAATCCCTATTAACAGTGCTACTCCCTGCTCATGACTGGCAAACAAATTGTTAGCTGAACCTCCCTGAGCCGGCTCTGGCTAGGAGGGCGGGGTAGAAATTCATTAAATAAATAAATAAACAGTTGCTTGAGTCTCCACAACTGAACACTGCTTGTCCCACAGCACAGGCCACAACTATAAGTATCCAGTAGGAGGTATAATGTGTCCATTCTTAAACTCTGCAGCACATTGTGAAGATTGTCCTTCCACAGGAGTGAAGGATCTGACAGGCTAGATCCGTTTTTTTAAAGGACAACTTGCCTTTCTCATGTTATGATTGCTGCTTCCATAGCACAAGGGAGGGAAGAAAGACTCCCCCCTCCCACTGAGTGTCTGGCCCCTTTTGGATACTGATAAACAGGGGTAATTTCGTAGAAAAAGAGGTGCAGGAGCTCATTACCATAACTCATTTGCATATGCCACACCCCCTAACATACCAGAAGTGTGTCAGAAGGCAACACCCACCCCTCAGGCTCCACTCCACAGGTGAGTGAAACTGACCTGCTCTTCCTCCATTCCCTTTCCCATCCAATACTTTGTGCAATAAAAATAAGCGTAAAGAACACACCCTCATTCTCTTCCTGCTCCCTTGAAACCACCAGGTTTCAAGTAGACTTGAGATACCCAGGTCATGTGCACCACCCATCCCTTTCCCTTCCCCTCCCCACAACAAGACACCCTGTGAGGTAGGTGGGGCTGAGGGAGGTCTTTTGAGAACTGCTCATGAGAGAACAGCTCTGAGAGAACCTGTGACTGGCCCAAGGTCACACCAGCAACTGCATGTGGAGGAGTGGGGAATCAAACCCGGTTCTCCCAGATTAGAGCCCAACTCCTGACCACTACACCAAACTGATGGGGTGGAAGATGCTGAAGGTTGGTGAAATTTCTCCAGTACTTATGTGCCATGTGTCCAGATAAAAAATGGTATACTTAGAAAATTTATATGCCACCTTGAGCAAGTCTCTGGAAAAGCAGCACACAGTCATAAAAGGAACAATAATAAAATTATCAATATTAAAACAAAACATTAAAATCAATAAAGACCCTAGCAGGGCTTTCCCCAGGGCGCTGCGCCTCTGCACTTCTCGGGGAAGCCGAGGAGGGGGTGGGGCTTGGTCATGTGCCCGCCCCCTGGGCTTCTCACTCCCGGAGCTGCGCTCCTGTGTGCTCCTGCTCCAACGGTCCCCTGCTGATAAAAATCTGTGGCACTGCCCTCCTAAAAAGCAGACACGGGATTTTGAACATAGAAAATACCAAGATTGGCTTTTGTTATTACATCTAATAGGACAGTGGTGGGTTCTCACTCTTACCACAAAAGCCACAAAAGTGGGTCACCTACAAAGACTATCAGGGTCTGCCCAGGGGACCAGAATAATGAGTTCACTGATTAAAAGGCACTGCCCTCAAACAAGCTTGATAAATACTAAATATGCTCCAAAAGCATGGAGTAGTAAAAGCAGTTGAAAAAATGGAGGAAAATCCACCTGCTCAAGTCAAGACCCCAAAAGTTTATAGAATCCAGGAGGGAAAGTTTTTGGAGAATGGAATAGGATTTATAAGTTGTCTCTGACTGTGGTACCTTATAGATTCAAGTGGGTGGCCATGTTGGTCTGAAGCAACAGAACAAAGTTTGAGTCCAGTGGCACCTTTAAGACCAACAAAATTTAATTTTGGGTATAAGCTTTCGTGTGCATACACACTTCTTCAGATACATTGAAACAGACTTTCTCAAGCCCTACATATAGGTAGAGACCGGCGGGGGGGAGGGTTAGTTGCCAGGAAGGGCTAGTTAGAGTCAAGATGTGTAAGCAACTGAGTGATAAGTATAGCTAAGATTGGACTGGAAAGACCTGTGAATAGAAACAAATTAGCATACAAATAAAAGAGTTTACAAACAGATGTGACAACTAAGTTTGAGTCCAGTGGCACCTTTAAGACCAACAAAGATTAATTCTAGGTATAAGAGAGAACTGAGTGACTTAGATACAAACTTCTTCAGATACATTGAAACAGACTTCCTCAAGCCCTACATATAGGTAGAGTCTGGGGGGGGGGGGAGTTTAGTTGCCAGGAAGTGCTAGTTAGAGTCAAGATGTGTAAGCAACTGAGTGATAAGTATAGCTAAGATTGGACTGGAAAGACCTGTGAATAGAAACCAATTAACATACAAATAAAAGAGTTTACAAACAGATGTGACAACTGAGTTTGAGTCCAGTGGCACCTTTAAGACCAACAAAGTTTAATTCTAGGTATAAGAGAGAACTGAGTGACTTAGATGCACACTTCTTCAGATACATTAAAACAGACTTCCTCAAGCATTACATATCTGTGTGGGGGTAATAAATAAATAAAATGCATAAAGTAACTGAGCAATAAGTATAGCTTAGACTGGATTAACGTAGTTGGTAAGACCTGTGGATAACAGCAAATGAGCATACAGAAAATAAAAGTGAAAGCAACAGATGTGAGAACTAAACTGGATTCCCATGGCACCTTTAAGACCCACAAAGTTTAATTCTGGGTACAAGCAAGAACTGAAGGACCTAGCATGTGTAGTGGGATAATAACTCGATATCTCTGGTAATTCCTAGTTTATATGTGACTGACAAAATGGCCAGTTATTGTGATCGGATACTTCTGTGTGGTGGAAAAAGGACATCTATTACCCAGATGTGTTTTTTACCTGAACAGAGAAAACAGTACCCATCGGTGGAGTATCAAGTGATTATATGTGCACTGTGGAGATCCGCCTTAAGCCTTTAAACTCAAGCAACAGCTGCTCCTTTTTGTCTGGATTTAGTTTATATTTGTGTTCTAAAAAGTCCTCTATTCTCTCACTACCTCCAAACATGGATTAAGCTAATCTTGATGAAGATAAGCAAGGTATCATACGCACACTGGTGACAACTCACCCTTATCCCTGAATGATCTGTCCCAGCAGTTCTTACAGATGTTAAACACCATAGGAGATGAGATGAAACCTCGCAGAATCCCATAGGCTGAGCTCAAAGGAGTTGAGCAGAAGTCTTCCTGTACCATACTCTAGAAAAGTCAGAAACCAGTTACATACAATACCATTAAAGCCCATCTCTGCCCACAGGAATGCAAGTTCACAAGAATGCCATGTCAGATGGCAACATCTGAGAGGTCCAAGACAAACAGCAGAGAGAGAATCCTCTTGTCAGTAGATCAGGATGGGCTACCAAAGTTGCTTCTGTGCCATAACCTGGTTTAAAACCAGATCCAAAGGGATCATGATCACAGGGGCGTAGACTTTTTAAATCCCCGGGGGGGGGGCTCTCTTGTGCGCACGTGCTTCGCGCGCGTGCATGGGACCATGTTCCCGCCGCTCCCCCCCGGGAGGCAGACTCAAGGGGCGCAGTCTCAGGGGCAGCCAGCTGGCCAGCTGACTGCTGCGCGAGCGGGACCATGTCCCCGCCGCTCCCCCTCCCTGCCCCAGGGAGGCAGACTCGCGGGGCGCAGTCTCCTTGGGGCGCAGTCTCAGCGGCAGCAGCCAGCTGGCCGGCTGACTGCCCCCCACGCGAGCGGGACCATGTCCCCGCCTCCTCTCTTCCCCCCCCGCCCCAGGGAGGCAGGAGGGCAGGCCGGGGGTGGGGGGGAAGGAGAGGCAGCGAGGGCCGACTGGCCACCAGCAGGCGCTCCCACGGGCGCTGCATTTTGCCGGGGGGGGCTGAGCCCCCCCGGGAAATTTCGGGGGAGGCTTGAGCCCTCGAGCCCCCCCGTAGTTGACGCCCATGCATGATCATAAGTTTCATTAGAAATACCTGAAATACTACCACCTTTTCCCCAGATCTTACTGAAAAGGGGCAGATTTAATTCAGGCCCTTACTGGTTCAGGTCTAATGGATCCAGTTTTCCCCCATCAAAGGCTTTACAACTGCTTCGTTCAGAGCTGGAGGAACTGTCTCTTCTAGCAAAGACACACTGATGATCTTTTTTAGCCATTGATTATTTATGAGGGATAAGGTTCCAGGCTGAGCACCAAAGAATAGATGCTTTTGAATTATGGTGCTGGAGGAGACTCTTGAGAGTCCCTTGGACTGCATGGACATCAAATCAGTCACTCCTAAAAGAAATCAACCCTGACTGTTCCCTTGAAAGCCAGATACTGAAGCTGAAGCTCAAATACTTTGGCCACCAAATAAGAAAAGAGCACTCACTGGAGAATACCCTGAAGCTGGGAATGATTGAAGGTAAAAGAAGAAGGGGACGGCAAAGAATGAGATGATTAGACAATATTATCAATGCAACGAACGTGAAATTGAGTGGACTCTGGAGAACATTAGACGACAGGAGGGCCTGGTGTGATGTGGTCCATGGGGTTGCAAAGAATTGGTCTTGACTGTGTGACTGAACAGTAACAAGAAGGTTTCAGTAAATGTTTGGTAGTTCTTAATGCTCTAAATATTCTGTCCATGTCCTTTGGTTGCATCAGCTGAAATAAATTAGTGAAAACCTGATCAACAGAAACCTCAGGAACATTCAGAACCATTTTTGCTTTATTTTAAACAGTATAGCTCTAGAAGTAGTTTGATTCTGCGGTTAGAATGTAATTCAGATAATTCCACACTACCTACTACCACCCACAACAATCCACCTTCAGCGTGCACTGTACATCTGGGTGGTACAGCAGCATCACAAGAGGTGCTGTGCCAAGCTCTACTGTGAATGCATTAGCACCCTGTAGATATCTAATGAAACCTGCCCGATGGTGTCCTGGACATGGCAATAGGGTAGCCATCAAAGCCCTATGAGAGGCCCTATGGGCCAGACACTTGCCCACAGGGCCATCCCTGCCCTCTGGTGCTGTTGTCCTTCCATTACCACTCCACAGATGTGTTCAAAGTGGTTGTGGTCGAGGGGCTAGAGGTCTCTCAAATCAATGAGTTGCTGCCTCAACAGCTTCCTGGATGCCATGGAGGAAAGGAAGACAAGCTGTCCTCTACTCATGACTGGTTTTCTGCATATATGGGACTTCCGAATGTCATTGAGAACATAGACTGCACCCATTTAGTATTCATAGGTAAGCTGCAGGTCTACCACAGCCACTACCACTTCTATAACCTGAATGAACAGGCCAGCTGTCACCAACAGGACATCTTCAGTGACCTTGTGGCCAAGTTCTCAGAGAATATGCACAATGCATAGGTCTTTACCACATCAGTTGCCCACTGGTAGCCTGGCCGAAGAGCTAGCTGGCTGGCTGCTAGGTCAGTGCCTCTGCCAGGGTCAGCTGGTGGTGGCATCCTCAGGGATATCGGTAGGGGAAGTGATGGCTGTCTTTATCTCCACCACCAAGGCTACCCCCGCTCCCATACCTGCTCTTGCTATAATGTCCCTCTTTTTGGCCCCTGTATGGATTGATTTTTTAAAAGGGCACTTCCCTAATGGTGGGTCTTTGCCATGGCTGCTGCCCCAAGGTTCTGCTGTTGAGGGGCTGGGTGCTGCTTTGGCTGGTCCCAGTTGGCATGCTTGTAGTGAAAGGCCTTGTGGTTTGGTGAGTCAGTCTGGTGTAGTGGTTAAGTGCATGGACTCTAATCTGGGAGAATTGGGTTTGATTGAGAGCCAGTTTGGTGAGAGCCAGTTTGATGTAATGGTTAAGTGCATGGACTCTAATCTGGGAGAACCGGGTATGATTCCCCACTCCTTCACTTGCACCTGCTGGATGACCTTGGGCAAGCCATAGTTCTGGCACAGCTGTTCTTGAAAAAGAGCAGTTTCTGTCAGAGCTCTCTCAGCCCCACCTACCTCACAGGGTATCTGTTGTGGGGAGGGGAAGGGAAAGGAGTTTGTAAGCCACTCTTAGACTCCCTTGGGTAGTGAAGGGCGGGGTATAAATCCAATCTCTTCTTTTTCTTGATTCCCCACTCTTCCACTTGCAGCTGCTGGATGACCAAAGGACTGGAAAGAGCTCTCTTAGCCCCACCTACTAACAGGGTGTCTGTTGTGGGGAGGGGAAGGGAAAGGAGTTTGTAAGCCACTCTTAGACTCAAGTGAGTCTTAGACTCTCCTCTGCCTTCTCCTTCCCCTTCCCCTTCTCTTCTAGCATGAGGGATCTGCTGTAGGAAGAATCAGGTTTTCAGGGGTCTGCTGATTCTCTGCAGCTTCCCCCAACTCTCTTTTGTCAGTGAGGTGTGCCCCATATGGTGCATCCATCACCCATGGTATCAGATGCTAACTCTCATGGTCATGGACCAAGTTGATGTAGAATTGTGCTACATGAGTTAGTATCTGAGCTGCCTTTGTATTTGTGGCCAATCTTGGTTGTGGGGCAAGGGAGATAGCTCAGGGGCCAGTGGGGTGCACCTCATGCCACTCTTCAGCTGCCTGTGATCCTTGGGACAGCTGGAGGGTTGCCTTTCCCCAGTTCAATGGGTGCCTATGGGCTATGCCACTGTTATTAGAGGCCTAGCTCTGTGCTGTTCCTGGGCTGGGGTGGCTCAGGGAACTGACTAATTACTGCCACACCCCCAGACATGCCCCTTCCCCCACTGCCACAGAGGGCTGTATTGGCAGTGCTCTTGTAGGGGTCTGCAATGTTGCTGCACTAGTCCTGAGCCACAGTGTGATGGCATTGGGTAGCTGAGCTAGTGTATCTCTGAGAGCTAGTGTATCTGCTGAGCTCCATGTGTCCTCCCCGCCATGGTCCTAACAGTTTGGAAGTAGAAAAATATGACTGCAAGACACTAGATTTACTTTTATTCAGTATTCTCAAGTCTAACTTGAATTAATGTTTGCATTTCCTGTGCCTGAATTCATATTGAAAAACTACATAGGCTTGAAAGTACATTTAATTTTTCCATTGGCTGTCTTTGGTTTCCTGTCCTATATTAACAATACTCCCAACGACCTCATTCCATACTAAAGGACATTCCTAACTGCATTTTTTCCCCTAAAAACAAACCAATATAATAATTTATTGCTGTGATGGTCCAACAAGTAATCTTTAAAAATGGAGGTAAGAGATTTATACAAAAGCCTCATTCTGTGAAAATGAGCTAAGGTCACAGCTGGGCTGCAGATGAAAACAAGAATGAAAAACAAATGAAGCTAAACAAAAAATTCCTTGTCAGCTTATAAGAATTGGCCTATAATACCTGTATTCAGCAAAGTGAAATCTCACTTTGCTGAATACAGTTGTGTTATTGTCTACAAAGTGTTGTGTTATTGTCTACAAATATTTTACCTTTTTACTGGCATAGCAAAAGGAAGTTTTAAAAAATTCTTTTAAAAAATCCTATAATGGATCAGTGAAAAAATTCCAAGGACTATTCATTAAAACATTTTTGAAGTGCAATGCTGGAGATTTAACATATTATAACAGTGAACTGTTATGACCCATAAATACATAATGGAACTTTCTGTTTCATACATGTTTTAATTCACCAATCTCATGTTGCAACTGACTTTATCCCCAACCCCTGTCCAGCTGGGGAGCAGTGAAAGGGCAGTAGACTTGGCCTCTGTAGTCCCACTGTCAGGTCTACTACTCATAGGAAATAATAGCCCTTAAACTTTAAAGGATTTTTATTTTCAATGTGGATAAACCTGGTCTTTCCATTGAAAATAATGGCCCTTTAAAGTTTAAAGAGCAGATGAGCTGTGGACAAGCTGGGGAGTGTTCCCTCTTCCCTAGCTGCTCCTGCCTTTCCAACATTTTTTGCAGTTTCAATATTAGGGTTTTTTAGTGGATCAGTGTCCTACAAGTGAAAGTATCTGAAATATAGTATGACAGAACAAGAACGGGTTTTCCTGGAGCTTTAACGTTCATAATGTTCATAATTATAGCATTGAGTGAACATGTAGCTTGGTGTCACCACAGAAAAGGCCCTTTCTCTATACTTTGTTGCTTAGCTTATATGATTATTCTCTCTATGGAGACTGAGGTGTATCCTAATCAGGTGTATTCAAAAAGCAAGTCTTATGTGATTCAGTCAGGCTTACTCTCAGGAAAATACCCTTAGGATTTCCAGAATGTGAAACTTAAAGCAGAATAAAGCCTGAATGTACTCTATCTCATCATATCACTGCCCACTAATTCCAAATATGCATTGATTGATTTGGTTACTCTAAGGCATTTTTTAAAAATAAGCTAAAGTTGTTTAGTCACTTGCAAACTTTGGAACCAATGAATGCTCTGTTTTGGGGATAAACTGCTCCACTATTTATCCAGATATGTCTTTATTCAGCTGAAGATGAAAAAGTGACCCAGATAATTTTGTGATATTTGGAAAAAACTTTTTTTATTTGTCTTTGTTTTTTTAAGTTCTTTAAAGAAAAGTGAAACACTTTGGTGACCTTGCATTTTTGTTTTCAACTTGTAACTTTTTTATAGAGGCATTTGCAAAGAGTTCCAATTTATTATCCAACTACTGCCTGTCAGAAGTAGTCATGATGACTCAGAATTTATGTACATAAAACACAATACCAAGGAAGAAAAGAAAGTGGGGAAATATATTTCTGAGCCAAATTAAAAAAAAATACTTAGAACGCATGTTAGATACTTATGGATTCTGCCGCTACTTCTCATATCTTTTTGCATAAGAGCAGAATGTTGAGCAACTAATTTTCTAGACACAGTTTTACATTTAGGTTTTTTAATACACAATATATCCCAAGTAAGAAAACATGACAGTAAAGGCAGAAAAGTCATTTTAATTCAGCAATTTCTGTTTAATTTGCTAGAAGAAAATTCCATTAACAATGCAATTCAATCATACCAGTACTGCTGAAATTTAAAAATCTTTTCCTACTTCAATATGCACACTTTCTTCCAGTACTGCAGATACATTAAAATAATGGCATTCTTTTCTTTATGCATTAATTTGATTTAAGGTGGAGACCGAAGAGGTTTTTTGTTGCAGATTATTTGAGTACTTTTTGTAAATGAATTATTCCTAAATCACAAGCTGTCCTTAATTCTTCAGGGAAAAAATGGGAGTACTTCCATACAGTGATACATCATGCCCATCTCTGCCTTCTGTGAATAAACACAAAACCATTAAATAAATGTTTGATATGGTGATGTACTCAAAATACATACTAATTTGCTTTTGCGAAAAATAAGGTGAATTCATTTTATAGCATGCAGATTCAGCCCTCCAGGTGCTATTCACTAAAGGCACTGGTTGGTTAAGAGAAATGTGATACCTGTGTGCTGTCCTGGGACATTTGGTCCCTGGGGGAGAGTTCTGAGGACAAGGTAACAACAGGCTTGTTCTGCCACCGCATTTGTGGAGAATCCAGCATGCAACATTGATATTTTAACAAGAGCTCTAGTTTTCAAATCTTCCCCTGATTTCAGTTCATCTGTCGTCTTGTTTAGTATTGAAAATCCCAGTAATGTGAAATGGATGCAAATTAAGGATTTCCTGTTTACCAGGAGACAGCGGGTTGCATGCATTTTCCTCATTGCACAATTCAAAAGCCTTTATGCTTTCATTTGCTAAACAAAGCTATGGTCAGAAAACAAGGAGTGACTGCTTTGACATACCAATAATCATCGCTCTTCTTGTAGAAAAAGCCCAGCAGGAACTCATTAGCATATTAGGCCACACCCCTGACAGCACAGCTCATTAACATATTAGGCCACACCCTATGTTCCCAGAAGTGTGGTCATCCAGCCACATCCACCTTTTGCTTCTTATTCTGTTTACCTTGTTGTCAAAACAGTTTTGACAAAACCAATAAAAACATTATTTTCTGTCCCATCTGTACAAAACCTTGCCTGAACTAATATCTTATGTCCAACAATTATTCCCACACTGGATTGGAATCAATTCCTAAGGGTTAGGTTCCCATGGAAATCAGGTTGCCTTCCTGCAGAACTAGTACACTGAATATGATTTTTTAGGGTTGCCAACCTACAGGTGGGGTCTGGAGATCTCCTGGAATTACAACTGAGCTCCAAACTACAGAGATCAGGTCAATGGCTGCTTTGGAAAGTAGAGTCCATGGCATTATGCCTTGCTTAGGTCCCTCCTTCCCCTAAACTGCACCCTCCACTCCCAAATCTCCAGGGATTTCCTCAACCTGGAGTTGGCAACCCTAGTTCACTGGCAGAACAACGCTAGGAGCCAGTTTGGTGTAGTGGTTAAGTGCGCGGACTCTGGGAGAACCGGGTTTGATTCCCCACTCCCCCCTTGCACCTGCTGGATGACCTTGGGCAAGCCATATCTCTGTACCAGCTGTTGTCTCAGAGCTCTCTCAGCTCCACCTACCTCACAGGGTGTCTGTTGTGGGGAGGGGAAGGGAAAGGAGTTTGAAAGATGCTCTGAGACTCCCTTGGGGAGTGAAGGGCGGGGTATAAATCCAATCTCTTCTTCTTCTAGGTTTGTGGATGCACTGGATGGGAGTAATTTGTGGACTATGTTATTCAAGGTACAAAATTTTATTCAAGGTATAAGATTTCATGTGCCACCCACACTTCTTTGGATGGAAGACAAGTGCATGCACACAAAAGCTTATACCTTGGATGAAACTTTGGACTCCAACTTTGTTCTGCTGATTCAGACCAACACGGCTACCCACCTGAATTATTATACTATAATACTTTTTACAAGCAATTATGTACCAGTGGAGTGGTTACCATGCAGAGTCTGTCCCACAGGTAAAATTATCCTGTGAACAGGTGGTCTTTACCACATAAAAGTATCACTACCATCACAAGATCACCAATCGTTGGAACTCCTCAGAAGCAGAAATCTCTCTTATTAGGAGGCTTAAGAACATCAACTTTGCTGGCCCATTAAAGGCAGATGTCAGTCCAGTGGCAGGAGAAGAGGGACAATCATCTTCTTCAGAAACTCTACCCACTTTTTTTAATTTCACAAAACAGGCAATCTCCAAAGTGCAGCTGACCATGCTCATTTTTAGTTACAACTCTGTTTCTCTGCAGATGTCTCCCAAAGTGCCCCATGCAACAGTCAAGTGTTCTGCCAACACACACAACAATGAAGCTACTTTTTCAGATTTTTCTCTTACATGGCAGTAAGCACCAAACCACTTTAATACAGACTGTAGACACACATATATTTGCAAGCCATTCCCAACAAGACACAACAATGAACTCGGCTTCAAACTTACTTTTCTTAAGCAGAAGATGCCGTGAGAAAACTAAAGAGATTCTCAAAAATTAAAGATATTGTCAAAACCAGCATTTCCTGGGCTCTCTGCTTTTTTACATCGCCCCCCTTTTCAATAATTTTTTTTTAAAAACACAACAAAATTAAACAAAAAGAAAGGAAGATAGGTAGGTGGGAGAGAGAGAGAGAGACAGAGAGAGAGAGAGAAAGAAAGAAAGAAAGAAAGAAAGAAAGAAAGAAAGAAAGAAAGAAAGAAAGAAAGAAAGAGGTGGGGAGAGAGAGGGAGGGAGAGAGAGAGAGAGAGAAAGAGAGAGAGAAAGAGAGAGAGAGGATGAGAGAAAGGAAGGAATGCAGAAGAGAGAGAGAGAGAAAGGAAGAGGGAGGAAGAGAGAGAAAGAGAAAGAAAGAAAGGTGGGGACAGAGAGACAGAAAGACAGAAAGAAAGACAGATAGATAGAAAGACAGATAGACAGACAGACAGATAGACAGACAGACAGACAGACAGACAGACAGACAGACAGATAGATAGATAGATAGATAGATAGATAGATAGATAGATAGACAGACAGATAGATCGATAGATAGATCGATAGATCGATAGATCGATAGATCGATAGATCGATAGATGAGAGAGAGAGAGAAAGGAAGGGGGAGGGAGAGAGAGAAAGAGAAAGAGAAAGAGAGAAAGAAAGAAAGAAAGAAATGTGGGGACAGAGAGAGAGAGAGAGAAAGACAGAAAGAAAGAAAGACAGAAAGAAAGGTGGGGGGGAGAGAGAGAGAAGGAAAAGAAATGGGGGAGGCACTTACCGGAACAGGGAGAGCAATGCGACGTCGGCAAGAATGCAGAGCCAGGCCTTTCAGTGCAAGGAGGCTAGCCCTGTGCTTAATCTCTGGGTGGGGCTTTCTCCTGCTGGCTCTCTGCACTTAAAGGGAAAGCGCCGGGTGGGGCTTTTTCCTGCCGGCACTCTGCGGGAACTTTCCCTTTAAGTGTAAACAGCTCAGGCCAGGCAGGGAGGGGGCGGGGCAGGCTCGGACACCAGCCGGAACGGCGTTCCGATGCATTCCTGCTGAAAAAGAGCCCTGGAGGCACTCATCTTGGGCAACAGCAAGGCCCAGCTGTCATCAGGTAGCGGCAACATCCGGGAGACAAGGTGACTGGGCAGCAGAAAACCAGACAGCCAGCGGTGTCACAGCAGGCCAAGGCAGAGCCCAGCTCTGAGAACAAGACAGAGGCAGCAGTAGAAGGTGGCCCCAGCAGCAGGGAACAGATGGTTGTTGAGAGTAGCTCATCTGATGCTCCCTGCAGCCAGGCTAGAACAATGCTCCCTGTAGCCAGGCTGGAACAGCCGAGGACAGGGTGAGCACAGAAGACACTCAGGGTAGGTGCCCGGGACTGAGCCAGCAGGCTCTGAGCGAACCCTCACAGTGTCAGGAGGAAGGAAAGGGGAAGCGGCCATTCACTGGGGAAAGGGAAAGGTCAATGGGTGGAGGGAAGAAATAAAATGGGGCTTCTGCTGATAGGTTGTGGAGGAATAGAGCCGCTGAGTCCAGGTCATAGAGGGGTCATAAAGGAGGAAGATCAGGGTGAAATATACCCCCTACCCTCTCTTTCTGAGGCCTTGAGAGAGCCCTCTTGGAGTTGCCCTAGGGGGCAGGCAGGGCATGACAATGTGGTGGATATTGTGGGCACCATAATCACTCTAGGATGCTTCCTGCTGTGTCTTCTGATGCCTGCAGGCTGGACAAGCCACTGGACAGTCCTTCTCCTTCCTGTATTGGTTGCCCTTCCCAGAGCTTGTCTGCCAGAGGATACACCGTAAGAGGAAGAGACAGCATATCCAGAGGGAGCCCCAGCCACCATGGAAAACTCTGCCTCAGAATGGAGAAAGTAACAGGGGGTCTGTCATAAGGATTTTATAGCTTCTGTGCCTAAACAGTACAAACCCAACAATTACCCTGTGGGTCTGTAAACTTTGGTATTAAACTCTTGGGGTTGAAGGCATTTCACCACAGCATATTCACACACTCACTATTTTTGTACACCACAATTGTAAAGAATAAAACAGATAAAAAAAATCTCAGTGCAATCATAAATCCATAACACAAAAAAACAGAGTAATAGACAGACTGAAACTAACCACTAAGCCAGCAATGGTTGTTGACACACTGTTAAAAACAAAGACCTATCAGTGCAATTCTGGGGCAAATAATGTTTGAATGTAATGTTTGAAATGTTTTAATACCAGATTTGCTTCTCCTGAATCTCTCTTAACTCTCTTGCCTTCCCCCTGACCTGCTTAACCTTTTTAAGCTAGGCTGCTGGGTGAAATAAGAGAAATGACTGTAGTAACAGGCATTTGTCTAATTCATTTCCATTGTTTGTCTTAGGCATATTGGCAGTCTGCCGCGCTTCTGCGGCGCGGCAGACTAAGGCAGGGGGAATTTCCCCCACGGCGCGGCGTTCACACGCTGCCGGAAGGAAGCCGCCTGCAGCGTTCAGACTGCGGGCGGCTTCCTACGGCGGCGGGCGGACGCTGCGTGGCTCCCCCTGCCCGCACGCGTTCACACCCGCTCTGGCGGGTGGAACGCGTGCCGCAGCAGCCGAGCACCACTTTGAAGTGGTGCTCGGCTGCTGTGGGAGGAGCGCAGCACCGGATGCGATGCGTCCAGGCCGCCTCCTCAGGGCAGATGCGGCCGTCTGAACAGCCGCTCTGCCTCCGCTTTTGAAGCGGAGGCAGAGCGGCCGAGACTGCCAATCTGCCCTCAGCCTTATTCTATGAATGTAACAAATAGGGCCTTTTGGGGAGGTTTCATTGTGGGTGGGAAATGTACATCCCTAGGGTTCTACATGATCTGAAGGTTAGCACTTTTGTATCCATATCCAGATGTGAATATTTATTTACAGTTAGCAAGAGATGTGGAAGAGATCTGATCTAACTTGTTCTTCCACTAACTTGTTTGTAGCAGCATTTATAGTGGCTAGAGGGACAAAATGTGAATATTTTAATTGCTATCCTCTGTGTGAAAATAGTCCCACGATGCTCACAATCCAGTTGCAGGATTGTGATTGACTACTACCACTGTTAAGTACTCATCTGCTTATTCTTATTGTTCATGAAACAACTGAGGACAAACATTTTATGAAATATTATCTTATTATTTATTGAGTTCTTAAAATGGCTATAAAGAATTCAAAACAGAATAAACAATTTATTTATTTATTTGTTAATTAATTAAATTAATTTATACCCCAACCTCCCAGCCAAAGCAGGGTCAGGGCGGCTTACATAACATTTTTGAAACAATTTAAAACCACATAAAAACTAAAAGCTATCCATAAATTACCTATGCGGCGGTGAACAGTGGTCCATATCCAATATTCTCCATAACAGGAGTCAGTCAATACACACAATACGGATGGAAAAGATCCCAGGGAAGGCTCTGATGTTATATCCAGATGTTAAATGTGGCCAAATGCCTGGTGGAAGAGCTCTGTCTTGCTGGCCCTGTGGAACTGTAATAAAGCAGAAAGAATGGCTTCCAAGACAAAAGATGTCATCAGGAAGACAAACACAGGAGAGAACAAGAAACAAAAGAAGAAGTCCCAAGTCCAGAAATATTTAAAATATATATCCTCTGTAACCTTCTAAGTGGGTACCGGCATCGAGCCTATGGGAAGAAACAGTGGTTCAGTTTAGTTTTAGGGTCTCATCTAAATGATCTTATAGGGACTTCCCCTCTTAAGGCTAGCTATATCTATATGAAAATACAGCCTGCTTTTTGAGGGGGGTGGGGTCCCTGCTGAGTCCATAAGCCAGTGTCCTGGAGTTCTGCCCCAAATTCCAGCCCTGACAGTTTCACTGGTAAGGCAAAGGGGATATAATTTTGTTGATGGTGAAGCACCCTACAAGGCCTATTGCTATGGCCAAAGACTTGACACCATGATCATTTTTCTGTCACTGGTCAACAGCAGAAGTTTCCATTGTGCCAGCATAACCACCAGTCCTTGTTGATTTGATGATGGTGAGATCCTTTTGTGAGACACCTCAGTACTTTCCTTATGGAGCTGACACATGTTGCAATAATTATATTCTGAACAGTTTTCTAAACAATCAGAAGTGAAGAATTTGTGAAGATTAAGAAGCATGTTTCCCATTTAGATTTTTTACTTTATGAACAAAAGTCAGAGTTTATGTAAAAGTGTTGGAGGCAAAAACGCTTCATGTAGAGATTGTGAAGACATTGACAAGAACGCAGCAAGGATGCTTCTGTTATTTTTAGTCACATCTTTGCTGCCTTAAGCGAGAACAGCTGCTCCTTTGCTTTCATGAGCAAAACATGTGTAATCTTAAACTGCAGAGTTTTTCTTACTATATTGGATCCATTTTCTACAGGTACCTTCACTTGTCTGAAAATCTGTGAGCTTTCTCCAGGTGGCCTTGTGATGCTTAACTATTGTGACCATAGCAACACTTCTTCTGAAAATTCCCCATAAAGCATCAGGAGAAAAGTGCCAACTATTGTGACCATCATAATCCCCCCATTAAAATAGTATTAGCCATTTTATCTGAGAGCTTTAAAGACCCATAATGAATACAAACAACATATCTGAAAGGCCACAGCTATCCATATTAAATTTCCTCTTGTAATTGCTGCATAGAATCATTAGAGTGCTTCATTTTATTACAGAAAATAAGAGAATATGTTTTTCCCTAACAGTAGAAGAATATTCACATGTTTATTCCCACACATAAAATACTTCCTGTACATCTTAAAACTATATTACTAGCCCTTGAAATTAATTCTAATCCACCTTATTAGTGTATGTGTTTAACTTGTAGCTAGTTTTCTCTTTGCAGCGAGTTCTTCACAGCTTGGAACTTTCCAAAGTATGAAATAGTTGAGTCTATTTTACATCCCATAAGTGTACTATCTTAGTCTGCATAATAAAATCTAACAAAAACATCCAACAATCAGAACAATGAAATAATAAATTACAACTTAATTTACAACTTCAACCCTGAACAGATACACGATTCAATCCAATAAAAGTAAATTTATTAGTTGACAAGATATTAAAATAGTCAAAAGCCAATAATAATACATATCCAAAGTCCAATTCCAAATGACTTGTATGTTAGAAAGTCTCACACTCCCCATCCACTGAGACCTGGCATTTATAAAATGTCAGTTGGAGGTCAACCTTTGCAGAAGAGAGTACAGCAGTGTGGTAAAGTACATGTTTTTAATGTAATAGATCCCAGGGTCAGTGCCTGTCCTGTTTTCTGAAAGACTCTCATGGAGTACATGAGAAAGGCCTCTGTCACAAAGAGGTACAAATGGTTATAAGGATAATGCTAATCTACAGCTATATTAAAAACAACTATTTATCATTTACAAATCCTATAAACAGGGCTTTTCCATATTATTTTCTTGGCAGTCAATCCACAAACACTGGAATCAATCTGGGCACAATTCTTCTACACATTGGTCCTCCATCTGCATTTTCACAGTTGTAAAGTCAGCTTAGTTTCTTCCTCACATGCCATAACTAATCAGGATTGTCAAGGGAGGATGCTGTCGTCATCAGTGGCATCACAGCACACACATCCTTTTATTTTTTTTTGTGCATGCTTATCAATATACCACTATAATGATATCCCTTTTTCCTTATATCTCTGTGAGGGAAGGAACCAGGGACTGACTTTAAAAATAAATGAAAGCTGGGAATTCAGAGGACCTGCTTGACCTTTCATTGCAGCGGTATGTCAGTATATCAATATTTTAGTGCTTTTTAAAAAAATCAAAAATGAAACCACTTGTCTTCAGTGCAGAAGAGGGGGAGAGGGAGTGGTTTGACCATGACAACAGCCCAGTCATTGAAAAGTGGGCTGGAAGTGAGCAGAAGTGGGTGAAAACTGACAGAAACATTATACAATGGAAGAAAACTGACAAAAACACTATGCAAGAGGAGAAAGGTGACCAAAATTAGCTTCTAGAAAAATATCATGGTAAAAGTGATGTCAAAGGAAATAGAAAATCCTGGAGGTTAAAACACAACAACAAAAAGCAAAAACCAAAAGCACAAAAATGCATGCACAATTTCATGAGTCAGCCAGGTCTAAGCAATAGCAAGGAATCCTCAGGAGATGAAGACGCTTCAGGAGAAGAGGGGCCCTATGTAACTAACTTTGAATCAACAGAAGTTGACCAGCAGTTGTATTAGACTAAACTGTTTTATTGTATTTTTTGTATTTTATTGTATGATATGATTTGTTGTTATAATCTAAAAAATTGTTAATTAAAAAAAAAGGGGGGGAAAAAAGAAGTTGACCAGCAGGCTTCACAGCATAAAGGTTCACAGCCAACAGCTGGGTAGAGCCACCTACACCCTCCAGCTCTGATTTAGCAGGTGAACCTCAGTTGGCCATTCCCAGCCCACCAGAATCACCTATACCCTTACAGCACCACAGAGAAAGGCTGAGAACAGAGCTACAGACAAAATGGCAAAGTGTGCATCTCCTGGCTTGATGCCGGCTGCTTGCTGATAACAAAGATGTGTAGTTGCAGGATTGCTTCTGTGCAGCTAGCTGCAAGCCTGACTCTTAGGTGGGTGGCTCTAAAACCACCCATGAGAGGCTACTGGTATGGATGCAATGTGTACGTTAGATACTCAGCCACTGACTCGCCTGATTCTTGGAATTTGTCCTTGGACTGAACAACTTGGCCTTGCCTAACTTCTGAAATTCTGATCTTGGACTGAATAACTTGACCCTGCCTGACTTCCAGAACCCTGACCTGGGACTGAATGACCCTCCCTTGCCTGACCCATGGCACCTGATACTCAGAGCCTGCAAACCAGTACAGTTTGCATCCACCCTACTTTGCAGCAGCATGGAGACCATGCAACTATCCAGGGAGGAGAAAGAAAGATAGTGCTCCCTGAATCTGTGCCTATATTGTGGGCAACCCAGCCACTATGCAAGCCCTTGTCCGAAGAAAAAGAAGCCCCAGTTGCAAGAGTTAAACTCCAGCTCCCAAGTCAGCATGAGTCTTGCTACCTGGGGACAGCTGCAGAATCTGGATGTTCCCCCACCACAGGTGCTTGACACCTCCTAGTTCCACTGAAGCTCTAGTTCCCTAACTGGTGTTGGTTACCTTGGTAGACTCCAGGGCACCTTGCTCCTATATGGATGCCAGCTTTGCCAAACAGCATCAAGTCCCGCTATGCTGCAAAGAGACCTCCATTCAAGTTGAAGCCATAGATGGGCACCCTTTGCAATCTGATCCTGTCATCAGTGAAACCCTACCATTAGTTGCACACATACAGCACCATTGGGAGCAACTTTGTTTTGATGTTGTCTGCATGCCTCAGTTCCCTCTGGTGTTAGGGATGTCATGGCTGGAAATGCATAACATGAAAACTGATTGGGACTGGCAGGAGATTTATTAATTAAATTGGATTTTTAAACTGCCCTCCTCAGGGCTCAGGATGGTGTACAACAGTGGAGTACATTCATATAATAAATGCATAATTAAAACAGTTAAAATAGAGTAAAAACTAAACAGGAGTAAAAACTAAACAGTTCAAAAATCTATGCCCCCTTGAAAACCTACCAACCATGTTAGGAGCCATGACATCTCTAGCCCCAATAACACTGCCAGCAGCGTATGCTGAGTTTCAGTACATCTTTGAGGAAAAGCAGGCAGATTGCCTTTCCCCACATTGGCCATATGATTGTGCTATCAACCTAGTGCCTGGAGCACCTCTACAGAAACAGCAGCAAGGTGACCCCTGGGCATGGAGGAAACGTGAGACTCTCCAGGAGGTCAAGTAAGAGTTGCCAACATTATATGTGGAGCAAGGGGGGGATGCTCACACATCAAAGTCAGCTTTACGTACCACCTGGACCACTGAGGCTGGCGGTCCTGCACCTCACCGATGATGTCAAGCCAGCCAGGCATTTTGGGTGATATAAGACGCTCCAGTTACTAACCCAGGAGTTCTGGTGGTCTTGGGTATAGGCAGATGTGGTTAGAGATGTCTGCTTCTGTGATATCTGTTGATGGGCCAAGGACCAACCTGGAAAGCCAGCAAGTCTGTGATCTTCTCAAATTCCTCCTGATGACTTTCTGACTAGTTTCAGTCCATGTACATATCAGACTTTTCAGTATCTCCATGCTTGAGCTAGATTGACTGAAATAAAGTCCAGTGGTGCTGCAGGCTTCAGGTGTTTGTCCATGTTGTGAAACTCTTTGCTGCTCTAGTTGTTCCTGCTGCTGGGTTAGCTGGGTTCCACTGCTAAACTGCTGGTGCCATGGCTGAGGTCACACACACTAAATGATCCACTTTCAATCAACTTTTCAACTGGATTTTGCCAGTTTACACAGTAAAATCCAGTTGGAAAGTGCACTGAAAGTGGATTGAAAGTGGATTATTTAGTATGTGTGACTGCAGCCAATATTTCAAATGAGGTAGGTGTTAACTGAGTCAGGCAGTAGTAAGAAGGAAAAGTCTTTATTAAACATCTCTGCTTCTATCTCCTAAACTCTCTCACACACTCTACTTCTCTGCTGAGTAACTTCCTGTAGCTGTTCCCTCACACTCTAGTTTCCCCTGTATCTCTGAGTTACTGACTCACTCAGTTCTGCGTACATCGATACATGCGTAACTATAGAGCCATAAGTGTGTTCTTACTTTAACACAGAGCTAACTTCAATGGGATGCAGTTGAGTTTTGTAACAACATTCATTTGATTTAGAAGCTATACTGACTTTGTTGCAGAATGTTATGGAAAAACAATTACATTTTCTCAACCTGGCCGATTAGTCATATAGATAGGAGCACTGAACTGTTAACTTGACCCTCTTTCTAATTTGACTGCAGTAAATAAATAAAATAATAAAATAGTAGCTTGACATTCAGCCAATACCGTCTGAAATATTACACCAATATATATACATAGCAGAAGTAAGGTAGGATTCAGATCAGCTAGAATTATTGGCAGGGCTCGATTTCAGCAGGGACGCACAGGAATGCGGTTCCGGCTGGCGTCCGAGCCTGCCCCACCCCCTCCCTGCCCGGCCTGAGCTGTTTACACTTAAAGGGAAAGTTCCTGCAGAGAGCCGGCAGAAAAAGCTCCACCGGGTGCTTTCCCTTTAAGAGCAAACAGCCAGCAGGAGAAAGCCCCGCCCAGAGATTAAGCAAAGGGGCTAGGCTCTCTGCATTTGGCTTGCCGACGTCGCATGGCTTTCCCTGCTCCAGTAAATGCCTCCCCATCTCTTTTCCTTCTCTCTCTCTCCCCCACCTTTCTTTCTTTCTTTCTTTCTTTCTTTCTTTCTTTCTTTCTTTCTTTCTTTCTTTCTTTCTTTCTTTCTTTCTTTCTTTCTTTCTTTCTCTCTCTCTCTCTCTGTCCCCTCCTTTCTTTCTTCCTTTCTCTTTCTCTCTCTCTCCCCCCTTCCTTTCTCTCTCTCTCCTCCACCTACCTTCCTTCCTTCCTTCCTTCCTTCCTTCCTTCCTCTGTCTCTGTCTCTCCCCCACCTACCTCTTCCTTCCTTCCTTCCTTCCTTCCTCCCTCCCTCCCTCCCTCCCTTCCTTCCTTCCTTCCTTCTGTTCTTTCTGTTTTTATAAAAACAATTATTGAAAAGGGAGGGAAATGTAAAAAAGCAGAGAGCCCAGGAAATGCTGGTTTTGACAATATCTTTAATTTCTGAGAATCTCTTTAGTTTTCTCACGGCATCTTCTGCTTAAGAAAAGTAAGTTTGAAGCCTGAGTTCATTGTTGTGTCTTGTTGGGAATGGCTTGCAAATATATGTGTGTCTACAGTCTGTATTAAAGTGGTTTGGTGCTTACTGCCATGTAAGAGAAAAATCTGAAAAAGTAGCTTCATTGTTGTGTGTGTTGGCAGAACATTTGACTGTTGCATGGGGCACTTTGAGGAACTTCTGCAGAGAAACAGAGTTGTAACTAAAAATGAGCATGGTCAGCTGCACTTTGGAGATTGCCTGTTTTGTGAAATTAAAAAAAGTGGGTAGAATTTCTGAAGAAGATGATTGTCCCTCTTCTCCTGCCACTGGACTGACATCTGCCTTTAATGGGCCAGCAAAGTTGATGTTCTTAAACCTCCTAATAAGAGAGATTTCTGCTTCTGAGGAGTTCCAACGATTGGTGATCTTGTGATGGTAGTGATACTTTTATGTGGTAAAGACCACCTGTTCACAGGATAATTTTACCTGTGGGACAGACTCTGCATGGTAACCACTCCACTGGTACATAATTGCTTGTAAAAAGTATTATAGTATAATAATTCAGGTGGGTAGCTGTGTTGGTCTGAAGCAGCAGAACAAAGTTGGAGTCCAAAGTTTCATCCAAGGTATAAACTTTTGTGTGCATACACTTGTCTTCCATCCGAAGAAGTGTGGGTGGCACATGAAATCTTATACCTTGAATAAAATTTTGTACCTTGAATAAAATAGTCCACAAACTACTCCCATCCAGTGCATCCACAAACCTAGAAGAAGAAGAGATTGGATTTATACCCCGCCCTTCACTCCCCAAGGGAGTCTCAGAGCGCCTTTCAAGCTCCTTTCCCTTCCCCTCCCCACAACAGACACCCTGTGAGGTAGGTGGGGCTGAGAGAGCTCTGAGACAACAGCTGGTACAGAGCTATGGCTTGCCCAAGGTCATCCAGCAGGTGCAAGGGTTCTCCCAGATTAGAGTCCGCGCACTTAACCACTACACCAAACTGGCTCCTAGCGTTGTTCTGCCAGTGAACTAGGGTTGCCAACTCCAGGTTGAGGAAATCCCTGGAGATTTGGGAGTGGAGGGTGCAGTTTAGGGGAAGGAGGGACCTAAGCAAGGCATAATGCCATGGACTCTACTTTCCAAAGCAGCCATTGACCTGATCTCTGTAGTTTGGAGCTCAGTTGTAATTCCAGGAGATCTCCAGACCCCACCTGTAGGTTGGCAACCCTAAAAAATCATATTCAGCGTACTAGTTCTGCAGGAAGGCAACCTGATTTCCATGGGAACCTAACCCTTAGGAATTGATTCCAATCCAGTGTGGGAATAATTGTTGGACATAAGATATTAGTTCAGGCAAGGTTTTGTACAGATGGGACAGAAAATAATGTTTTTATTGGTTTTGTCAAAACTGTTTTGACAACAAGGTAAACAGAATAAGAAGCAAAAGGTGGATGTGGCTGGATGACCACACTTCTGGGAACATTGGGTGTGGCCTAATATGTTAATGAGCTGTGCTGTCAGGGGTGTGGCCTAATATGCTAATGAGTTCCTGCTGGGCTTTTTCTACAAAAAGAGCCCTGAGCGCCTCCATTGTTTCTGCTCCAGAACCGGCAGAGTTGGGCTCCCAGGAAGACCGGCATCAGGACTGTCTGCAGCTCTGCCTGCCTTATCAGGCCCTTTCATTTCCCAGGAATTGTCAGCGTGGGTGAGTCCAGGTGTGAGCCTGCCCTCCCTGGCTGTGGTGGCACTGCCCACCCTGGTTGCTCTGCCACTCACCTAGGGTTGCCAGCCTCCAGGTGGGGCCTGGGGATTCCCTGCTTTTACAACTGATCTCCAGCTGACAGAGATCAGCTCCCCTGGAGAAAATGGCTGCCTTGAAGGGTGGAATACATAGCATTCTACCATGCTAAGGCACCTCCCCTCCCCAAACACTGCTCTCTCCTGGATCCACCCCCAAAGTCTCCAGGTATTTTCCAATCTAGACCTGGCAACCCTACGCTCACCCTGCCTCTTGCCCTGAATCTGGACACATGTCATGAACTTCACAAACCTGTTTGGTTCATATGAGGCCATTTTAGTTCAGTTCAGTTTGTGGTTCGGTTTGTGGGTATACCACAAACTGAACTGGACTGCATTTTACCAGTCCATGCCCATCCCTAATCTTCTCTGCAGCACTGTGGAGATAGAGGGGGAGTTGCAAAAAAACCTTTTTTAAGAGAATAAAAAGCACAGATCCTTAGGCTGGAAAAGCCTCTGAGAACTGGTCTGCTGGTGGTGGTGGGTACCCTGAGAAAAGTGGCAGTGGGGGTTGTCACAGAATGGAGGAAGAGGCACCTTGTTGGAATCTAGTGCCTGGAGACATGGGTTGGCTGAGTAACTCCACCATTGTCCATGGTGCAGAAATAGGCACTGGCAAAGGCCTGTTCCACTGCGAATGTTAACTGGGTGCACAATTTTTGGCTCTAAACCATTCATCAAATTCTCAGAGGCCCCATTCTTCAGATTTTATCCAGCCCAAGTTAGACAAAATTAAGTTCCACTGAGTTTAATGCAAGAGCTTAAATCTATTGAAACCTCTAACTTAACATGAATGATAACCTGATTTTCATATGATTTAAAAATGAGTACAGTTCCGTGTAACTGAGAAATGCATGTCAGGAACTTGTCACACTAGAGCAGTATTACAGAGTGCTGCAATCCACCCAAGATGAAATGGTGAATATAAAACAAGAGTGAATAATATTTCACTGTAGAAATGAAAGCGAGACTAATGGTTAAAAACCAAATAGATTTTTCACTTTCTGTGAACCAAATCAGATAACATTGAAGAGATTTTTTTTTAAAAAAAAAAATTAGCCTATTGGTCATACAGTGTTTGCTTGGAAAGCTGCAACTATTATCTGAAAAACTAGTATCTGAAAAACTAGTATCTGAAAACTAGTATCTGAGCCTTCTGTTAAAATCCCTGCAGTTTTACTGTTAACCCACATTAAGAGAAAAAAATGTAAACACGAGAATATTTTTTATTGAAGCCAATAAAATGCAATAGTGAGATATAATGTCAGAAAAGGTCTAAGTTTAATCTCCAGGAGATGGTGAAGTATCCAAAAAGGAGGGACCCATCCCAAATTAATCACTGTGAAATAAGGATCTTAAAAATCTGGTTATATTGTGCCCCCAGTCGTTTAACAATCAGGAGCATGCAGAATAAATGAACACTCATGAACCATATTTAATTCAATGTTTTCAAAATGTTTAGGATGGCTCAGTGTAACATCTCTTTAAATTATAGTGCTATGGTAGTTTCTCTACAATGTGAAATGGTGAAAGAAAGCAATTGTTCTGGAAAAATTCACAAATGCCATTTATTGCATCTGACTTTAAATACTAAAGTAATTGGAAGAAGGCCTGGAAATGCCATTATGGTGTAATCATTTTCTATCTGAGTAAACTACAGCTAGTGTAAATTTTTTAAAGTATCTTGCATATTTTGTATGGACACAAACAAGCCCACTATTTATGGATATATTGTGTATCAAATGGCATTCGGGTTGAATATCTAATCTGAACATACAACAACAACAATACTTGCTGATAAAAATGTGTTGAATTTAGTGTACAGGATTAAAAATTATTGCTATGCAAAAGAAGTGTTGAAACAATTTGTGTTTAAAGAAAAATTATTATTCTTTTGTACTTTTCATATATGTATATTTGTGTGTGAGAGAGTGTGTGTGCACCTGGAAATCATGGCGACCTCTGGTGACTGACTGTGTGCACCTGGAAGTCATGGTGACCTCTGATGACTGACCCCTATTGGGGGCCTGGAGGATATTCAGAGAGGTGGCTGAATAAAGCCTGCCCCCACCTCCTGACTGCTGATATTCCAAAGAGGTCTCCCATCCAAGTTTTTGCCAGAGTCTACCCTGCTTAGCTTTTGAGATCTGACAAGATCGGGCTTGCCTGGGCTACCCAGGTCAGGGCAAAAATTATTAATTTTTAATTGTCCCGAACAGAAATAAATAGAAATATAACAAAACATAGCAACAATTGTGGCAAGTCTACAGATAAGCATCTATAAAAGGTTTCCAGGTATCTAAAAATATGTCCATGTGCAATTGTTGTATTTATACCATACTAGGAATAAGGCCCATTGTGGAAATAAATACAGTGGGCTCTAGAAAGAGGCTCTGGGAGACTGCCCCAACCTTGAGCACTCAGTGTCAATTTGCTGTGGCGACCTCAGCAGGGTATAATGACACAGAGTCCACCATTTTCTCCCAGGGAAGATCTCTGCCATCTGAAGAGCAGTTGTAATTCAGCGTGATCTCCATTCCTCTTCTGGAGATTGGCAACAATGGTTCCCCATGAGGGAACGGGTGGTTTGAAGGGTGGAGTCGATGGCACTGAACCTGTCTGAGGTCCCACCCCTGCTGGTCACACCTCACCTTCTCCAGGGTCCACCCCTCAAATCTCCAGGAATGTCCCCACCTGGAGTTGGCAACCCTACCTCCTAGCCAAACGTCAGTGTATCATTATCTGCCCCCTGGCTTCAGCTTTCCATTTCCTCCCCCCCCCCAGAGAGCAGTTGTAATTTTGAGTGATCTCCAGCCCCCACCTGGAGATTGGCAATAATGGTCCCCCATGAGGGACTCACTGGCTCTGAGGGTGAAGTCTATGGCATTGTACCTGTCTGAGGTCCCACTCCTCCTCAACCTCACTGTCTCCAGGCTCCATCCCTCAAGTCTCCAGGAATTTTCCACCTGCAGTTGGCAACCCTATCTCCTTTCCAGCCAATCATCAACTTCACTCTTCAAGTTTCCATTCCCCCCCCCCCACAGCCTTCACCGTGCTCTGAAGCCCTGACTGCTATGTCACATTGGCTGTCATAAAGGGTCCATCTCAGCAGGGTATAAGGAAGTAAAGTCCACCATTTTCTCCAGGGGAACTGATCTCTGCCATCTGGACAGCACTTGTAATTCTGAGTGACTTCCAGTCCTCACCTGGAGATTGGCAACCATACTTCCCCTGGAGGAAAAGTAGTCTTTCTCTGCAATGGGGACCAAAGCAGCTGACATTATTCTCCTCTCCTCCTTTTTGACTTGCACAACAACCCTGTGAGGTAGGTTAGGCTTAAAGTCTGTGACTGGCCCAAAATCATTCACTCAGCAAGAACCTGGGTCTAGCAGAACCTGCTCTGAAGCACTGACTGCTATGCCTAGGGTAGCCAACCTTCAGGTGGAGCCTGAAGATCGCCAGGTATTACAGTTGAACTCCAGACAACATATCTTCCCCCCTCCCATAGAGAAAATGACTGCTTTGGAGGGTGGCCTCTATGGCATTCTGTTCAGCTGGCCCAAATGAGTTTTCTCCCAAAGGCCAACATAGGTGTGGAAAGGGGCTTTCAGAGAAGTAAGCTTGGTTGCCTAGCAATGGGCACTATGGGGAAAGTTGTCGGCTCTGATAATGGGGCCTGGGCATATCCCGCTTTTGCAATGGATCTCCAGCTGATAGAGATCAGCTCCCCTGGAGAAAATAGCTGCTTAGGAGGGTGGACTCTATGGCATTGTACCATGCTGAGGCCCCTCCCCTCCCCAAACCCCACCCTCTCCTGGATCCACCCCCAAAGTCTCCAGGGATTTTCCAACCCAGACCTGGCAACCCTATGATGGAAATACCTGAAGATTTGGGGAGTGGATCCTGTGGAGGGCAGCATTTGGGGGGGGGGGGATGGAAGGACTCAGCAAGCTATAATGCCATAAGGTCTACCCTCCAAAGCAGCCATTTTCTCCAGGGGAACTGATCTCTGTCATCTGGAGATCAATTGTAACAGCGGGCAACCCTAGGGGGAAAGTCAGCCACACAGCAGGGGGTTGAAGGGAATGGTTTGATGGTTGCTGGCTCACCTCATTAGCCAGCCAGCCATGGTGGAGCTAAGCAGGATAAAGAGCCTGAGGAATTTGACACAACCAATATGTTCCGTTTCAAGAACTCTTCAGTAACCGTTTCTGACAGGCATTTTACACAGAACCGTATTAGTACCGGTTCCCTAATGGAACATATTGGCCCTTTCACACAGAAACGTGCCTCTCCCATTGGGGAAGCATTCCTGAGCTGGCTTACCTTGAAACCTCCTCCCAAGCATTCTTCAGTTCTTGTACCAGTCTTGAAGCGCTACAGGGTGCTGTGTGAAATGCCCCCTGTTTCTTTTCTTTTTTTACAATAAATTTTATTGAGTTTTCAAGAAAGTTATAACATTAAAGTACAATCAATAGTAATATATCTTTGATGATGAGGCAGAACAGTATATATAACCTTAAAATACATATATTGTGTGATCAACATAGTTTGCGAAAGAGATTTGCAGCAGATTTGAGTAATAAGTACAATGCTTAATCAAATCTTATAAGCAGTGTAAGCATATTTTAGATGAAGAGAATATAAATAATTACCATAACCATAAGTCATTTATTACTTTGGGTGTATCAGATTGTTTAGATAGGTGCTCTAGCAGGGGCATCGAGTTTTTAAATTCCCAGGGGGAGCGGGGGCTCTTGCGTGCATGCACGCTTTGTGAGCGCGCACGCTGGGACCTTGTCTCTGCCGCCACTGCCTCTCTCCCCCCCACCTGGCCACTCCTGCTTCCATCTCTCCCTCCATCCGTCCAGGGGTCAGCTGGGCATTTGCTTAGCTGGCCCCTGGACAGACAGAGGGACGGAGGGACGGAGGCAGCCAGGCTGGGGGGGGAGAGAGAGGGGCGGCAGTGGTGGTGGTGGCTCTTGTGTGCGCGGGGGCTCTTGCCTGTCCCCGCTGCCGCTGCCTCTCTCCGCTGCCTCTCTCCGCTGCTGCCCCGCTGCCATGTCCCCGCCGCCGCCGCCTCTCCCCCCCTGCCTGGCCACTCCTGCTTCCATTCCTCCCTCCATCCATCCAGGGGCCAGCTGGGCATTTGCTTAGCTGGCCCCTGGACAGAGGGAGGGAGGGACGGAGGCAGCCAGGCGGGGGGGGGGGAGAGAGAGAGGTGGCGGCAGGCACTCCATTTTCTGGGGGGGGCTCAGTCCCCCCCGGGAAATTTCGGGGGAGGCTCGAGCCCTTGAGTCCCCCCGTAGTTGACGCCTATGTGCTCTAGTATGGGAAACCAGGTGGCAACAAAATTAGTGTGAGCAGAACCTTTGTCAAGTCTGCCCCCTGTTTCTGACAGTTTATTCTGACAGTTTATTCTGGGCATGCTAGCAGTGTGTGGGGGAGGGGGTTATCCTGAAAGTCCATTGTCTTTTCACTGACAGAAGCAGGCCACTGAGGGGACAGTTAGACCCACCTGGCAGTGGGTGGAGGAGAAGAATGGACCCAGCACCCAGTCGGTCCTTCCCCTTTGCTGGCTCCCTCCAGACTGAGGCAGAATTGCTGGCCGGTGGCTCTGTGAGCGGGACTGAGGCAAAGCAGGGAGAGAATGCAGCCAGGGACCCCCTTTTGAGTGGCAGTCTGTCCAGCCAACTGATTTTGCCGCCCCATGGAATCTTGCCCCATGGAAT
Source organism: Lepidodactylus listeri (assembly GCA_029233225.1). NCBI lineage: Eukaryota > Metazoa > Chordata > Lepidosauria > Squamata > Gekkonidae > Lepidodactylus > Lepidodactylus listeri. The sequence goes on from JARCFY010000004.1 coordinate 73,613,240, forward strand.
CTTGAAAACGGCTTTATATAATAGGAAAGATATATTCAAAGGTTGATAAGGCTATAAGGTCCTCGGTATTGGATTACTGGAGGTGGGCATGTATCTCTCCAGTGTTATACTATAAGGTTTTTGTTTTGCTTTTAGCAATGCTAAGGCCTGGAGGAAGGGTCCTTTTTTGTTGATCATAATTTAGTCTCCAGGAGACAGTTTAAAAGTACACCAGTATCCTCAAATATCAGTTAATATGCTGATACAAAATTGATATGAGCACTTACTTCCTCCCCAAAGGCTGAATAACTGGATAGGCCAAAAGCATAAGTTTAAGAGATGTGTCTTTTAAGTTGCAGCACTAGCTGTATCCAGCAGCTTGAATTGTGTCTGGCAACAAGTCAGGATCCAGTATGTACTCCTCCTCGACTCTCCATGACAAAGGCAGACTATAAATAAAAATAAAATAAAATTTTCTCCCATATTTCCTATTCCACCAATAGTCTCTTTCGATGCATTGATTTACCGTACCTGTATGGACAGAAAGCTATGCCAGTAAAGGCAGAATGTGAGCTTACTTTATGCCCACCAGAGATGGGACTCTAACTGGTTGCCCCTGTATCCTATAATGGAAAACTTTCCAGCGAACCATTGGGCTTTCTGTGAACATGCAATCACATCTTTTCTTATTGCCACTTACTGGTTTTGTCCTTCTTGCTTGGCAAAAAGCTGCTCCTTTCTGGGATCTGAACCCTGAGAGAGTGAGTCCATGGGTTTTCCCTGGTGGTTAGCTCTCCTGAGTGAGATGTGGAATGGCTAGGTAATACTGTCCATAGGGCTGCCAAGTCCAACTTGGGAAATATCTGGGGACTTTGGGGGTGGAGCCAGGAGACTTTGGGGGTGGAGCCAGGAGAAAGGAAGTGACATCATTTTGTGATGTCACATCCTGTGATGTTGCTTCCACATGCTTCCACATGAACTCATGAAGTTTCCTAATCCTGAATCAGGCCATTGGTCCATCAAGGTCAGTATTGACTACTCAGACTGGTAGTGGCTCTCCAGGGTCTCAAGCTGAGATCTTTAATGTCACCTATTACCTGATCCTTTTTTAGCTGAAGAGGCTGATACCTCCTGCATGTCAAGCAGATGCTCTATCACTGAGCAACGGCCCTACTGAATCCTTCCTCATCTCGGCAGAATATGAAGCCCTAAGTACTACACAAGTGCTAAATATGATTTTCATATCATAAGAACAGGAGAGAAGCCACAGTGGATCAGCCCATCCAGTACAGCCCATCCAGTACAACACTCTGTGTCACAATAGTGGCCAAAAATACCAGGTGCCCTCAGGAGGTCCAGCAGCGGGGCCAGAACTCCAGAAGCCCTCCCACTGTTGCCCCCCTCTCAAGCACCAAGAATTCAGAGCCTCACTGCCCCAGACAAAGGGTTCCATTTAGACCTTGTGGCTATAATAGCCACTGATAGACCTCTGCTGGATGGGGACAGAGAGAGAGAGAGAGAGAGAGAGAGACAGACAGCCAGCTTTTTCACTTACTCTTGCCCAATTCCCAGGCTTTATTTCTGGCCCTTGTTTCACCCAGCTGTTGTCCATGTAAGTCCCATAACTTCTCCCCCCCCCCCCCAGCATAGGCTTTTTGGTGGCTAAAGAGGACCTTTATCCTCCCCTTTTCGCCAGCAGAAAAGCTAGTTGGATCCATCCCTAACTTAAAATACCGGTTACTTGATGTACAAATGCTTTTAAAAATGCAGATTTTTACTGCTGGAGGGGGGGGGGGGCATGGTTGAAAGAAACAGCAAATTGGCATAAAAATGAGGAATCCCAACTTTTATTTGCAGAAGGGAAATGAGGATTGGGGGGACCCAAACAGTCACGACAAGACATTTTAAACAATCCCACTCCCAGACCTTCTACAGGCAACCTCTCCTTGTGATGTTTACCTCTTTGGAAGTGACAGTTTATTCCTTTGACAAAACCACAGTGGACAGACAGACAGAAAAAAGAAAGAGGGGGAGGGGGAGAGACAGAGAAGGAAAAGAGCTCGCAGACACCAACTTACCCCAGCAGTTTACTCAGTAGCAACCTTGCACGGAAGCCCTTCAGTAGAAAGAGCTTAGTCCCTCCTTAATCTCTGGGCGGGGCTGTCTTGCTCGATCAGCTCTTAAAGGGGAAATTTCCCTTTTAAGAAGTTCAAGAGGCCAGCAGGGCAGGCTCCGAGGTTCCCCTGCTGGCAGCCATTTTGTCCCCCCAGTGGCCAATTTTGGAAAAGCGGGGGAAAGCTTTAAAAATCGGTGTTTCCCCCGCTCAACCGGGGGACTTGGCAGCCCTAACTGTCCATGTTTCCTTCCTTGCCTGGCAGCCTGGCAGAAGAGCATGTGTTCATAAAAAGGAATTAAAACCCACATCTCTGGAAATCAAATTTCCTTGGGGTAAGGTGGGTTTTCTCTGCAGGCAAATCATAGGCATGCACACATTTTCATGTTTTAAAAAACATTACAGGCCAAAGCCTACTTTAAGTTGAACTGCAGTAAAAATGAATATTGCCATTCAAAAGGAAAGGTCAGAACATTAGCATCTCTTTTCATCTACAGCATGAAATCTGTCCAGAGTTCTGGGTCATTTAAGCATCCTTGAGAGCTGATCCTGATTAGGTCTGAGGAATTAATAGCTCTGGGATTGTCAAACAGAAGGCTATAAAGTTTTCTGTTGGCAATCACTGTGCATGATACTTTAATTTCTAGGCCTGAATAGATGAGAATAGTTATAGTGCAGAGTATGTCTCCACCCTTTCAAGTTTTATTTCTCATTTTACTGCTGCATATGCCTCAGAATGTCTAATCACCTGACAAGGTCTGTTATTAACTAAGCTGAAATAAGAGATGAGAGTGTTTACAAGAGTAAAATGTTCCTTGTTCTGAAGTTACAGAGCACAGGTACCTTCACAAATTGATAGACAACAGTTTGGGAGTGCTATTGAAATAGACTGCAGTGGTTTGTGTTCAGACAATTTTGTACTTTCCTTTTCTATGACAACTGTGAAGTTAATATCTTTCTTTTTACATTGGCTTATCTTAAAGAACCAGAAAAGAACTAGGAGTCCTTTATTTTTGCTTTTGTGGGTTAGGAAAAGGTAGTTCCTCCTCTACAGTAATGCATTGATAAAGGTTTATGCTTAGGGGATCATTTTGCTTTTAGTACATTTTTATCTGACATTCTGGAAAAGTGGCATTTTCCATGGCATACTACCTAAGCTGTTTTAAAAATGAGGGAAGCTCTATCACAGTCTCCCCAAAAACTAGATGCACTTTATAAAATATTAATATTATTAAATGAAGTGGAATGGCATCTTGGCCTTCTGATTTAATTTATTATTTTATTTTAGATGAGAGTCAAGCTTGGATGCCAAATCAAAGGTGAATCCTACTCAAAAGATATCAGAAACACACACATCAATTTTCTGTGAACAGATATTGACAGGATCCTGAGTTTAGCCAGGGAAACTCCCCATGCTTATTACATCCTCACTTGTTAAATTGCTTTAAGAGAAAGTGATGGGATCCCTAATGTGGATTATACATTTTTGGTTTGGAGTGGGGGTCTTTTCAGAACTTCTATGGAAGCAGTTATTAGTTATCTGCTTCATTGGCTAAAGATAAAATGTCTGAATATAGGCCAGTTATCAACTTGTCCTTTTTAGGGATGGTAATAGAACATGTGTTAGCAGAGCAATTACAAGTATTCAGGATAACAGTGTCCATTTCAGACTGGCTTCAAGCCTGGTTTTTCTGAGCATGGCAGCTTTAATTGCATTGGTGAACTATGAGACATTTGTCCTTGCTGATTTTGATAGATCTGTTGGCACTCCATCCTAATACATCATTTAGAATATGGAGTAGATATTAAGGTGCTGTATTAACAGTGCTATCTTTTTTGTCCAGATGGACACTGAGACTTTCAGACAGAGGTGGTCAAAAAATTTGGACTTGGTTGTGAAATGTTGTGGAGTTTACTGTTCTCCTACATCTTCAGGGTTATTGGGAAAGGGGTGTGTGTGTGTGTGTGTGTGTGTGTGTGAGAGAGAGAGAGAGAGAGAGAAGCCAGTGATCCGCCCCTCTCCATTCTCATTTTTCAAAATACCACCTCTCCTACTATTTTCTCATACCTTCTGAGGCAGCCCTGACAGCCTCTTCCCCTTTCCTGCTTCCTTCTCTCCTTTCTACCCACCAGCCAACCTACCTTTATTTGTCTCTGTCTACAGCTTTCTTCCTTCCCTCTCCCTAGGCAAACTCTGGCCAAAGTATTCAGTGCCAGGGAAGTAGAGCCCAGTTGTGCAGCAGAGAATTTGCAAAGACTTGGGGGGGGGTCACTTTCCCTTTTATCCCTGTGCACCCTATTTCCTCTTTCTTGGCAGCCCAGGAAAAAGGAAATATTGACCTCATCGATATCCTTAACTTTCCTTGCTCCCGTCTCTCAAGAGATCATTGCACATGGCATGCATAGAAAACTACCCCACTTTTCTCCCCAATGAGGACCCAAAGCAGTTTATATCATTCATTTTACCCTCATATCAACCCCATGAGGTAAGTTAGGCTGAGAATATGTGACTGACTGAAGGTCACCCAGTAAGCTTCCATGGTGGAGTGGGGATTTGAAACTGGATCTTCAAGATCCTAGTCCTACCAACTTTACCAACTCTACCACACTGGCTCTGTTTTACAGTTTCTTTTTGAATATGAAAGAATGCTCTGTTTTGAATGTACAAGTAGTACATGACAGACCCAGGTTTATGATATCTGTGTAAATCAGGCCAGATAGTCCTATGGCATTTTGCAGCCTAACAAATGTATTATAGCTCTGTGGTTAACATTCCTATATTTTTTTTAAATCTAACATTTCCAACATCATTATAATATTTAATATAACATACTGTTCAGTCCTATGCAGTCACTGCAGTCTAAACCCATTGAAATCGATGAAATAATTAGAAAGGAGTAAATCTGCATAAGATAACACAGATAGTCTAGCAACTGATATTTTATACAGTGTAAAAAGGGCATACTAAGAGACACCATCTAGCCAAAGCTAAGCATTTTTAAATTCTCACTGTTATGAAAATGAAACAGCATATGAACATAAGAACATAAGAGAAGCCAATGTTGGATCAGGCCAGTGGCCCATCCAGTCCAACACTCTGTCACACACTGGCCAAAAACACCAGGTGCCCTCAGAAGGTCCAGCAGTGGGGGCAGGACATTAGAAACCCTCCCACTGTTGCCCCCCATCAAGCACCAAGAATATAGAGCATCACTTGCCCCAGACTGACAGTTCCTATCTATACCTTGTGACTAATAGCCACTGATGGACCTCTGCTCCATATGTTTATCTAATTCCCTCTTGAAGCCGTCCATGCTTGTAGCCGCCGCCACCTTCTGTGGCAGTGAATTCCACGTGTTAATCACTCTTTGGTTGAAGAAGTACTTCCTTTTATCTGTTCCAACCCGACTGCTCAGCAATTTCATGGAGTGCCCACAAGTTCTTGTATTGTGAGAAAGGGAGAAAAGTACTTCTTTCTCTACTTGCTCTATCCCATGCATAATCTTATAAAACTCAACAATGTCACTCTCAGCCGTAGTTTCTCCAAGCTAAAGAGCCCCAAGTGCTTCAACCTTTCTTCATAGGGAAAGTGTTCCAACCCTTTTATCATTCTAGTTGCCCTTTTCTGCACTTTTCCCAGTGCTATAATATATTTTTTGAGGCGTGGTGACCAGAACTGTACACAGTACTTCAAATGAGGTCCTTTTGCTTAACTCTCCCATTGAAATCACTGGAATCCTAACTGTGTTTACTCAGAAGTAAGTCTCAATGCACTCAGCAGTGCTTACTCATGGGTAAATGTGCATAGTCTTGAAGCCTTGAAGTACTTAATGGCAATAAAGTACCTGCAATCACCAAGGCGGCACAAAAGATAACAATGCAGGGCAGACACCCCGTCCACATACCACTCTCCAAGGGACTTGCTGCTTCTGAACTCGCTAGCCTTTTCCTCTGCTGTGACCTCCAAGACCTCAGTTTCACTTTTCTTTAGAAGATTCAGTCCTGCTACCATCTATTCCCATGGTCAGCTGGAACCAACACAGGAGGCAGATTGGTTCGCCGTGAAAATCTGTCCTTTTCCAACATTCTTTAGTTGAGCCAATAGGATTTCTCCAGGAGTGTCCTACCTGGCTGTTGAGAGACGGATTTGTTTCTTTTAAAACTTTGTTGGCTGCAATGTAGTACAAGCAGATAGGGGGGGTCCGTGCTTTATCAAGTTGCAGAGGAAAGAAAAAGCTTATGCCCAGAGTTTGGCCATGGTGGTTGCAGGCTTATTTAATTTAAAAAAAATACTAGAAATTTATGTCCAGTATTTTTTTCAGTTTATTCACTAGACAGAAAGGGGAAATATTTGACTGTCTGCTTCAAAACTGGACACCTGGAAATCCTATTAACTGTGTACAGTTGTGGTTGTTGTATCTAAAAAAAAGATATTGCTGAGCTGGAAAAAGGACAGAAGAGGACAACTAAGATGATAAAGGGGTTTGAGCACCTTTCCTATGAAAAAAAGGTGCAGCATCTAGGACATTCAGTTTACAGAAAAGACAACTAAGAAAAGACAACTACAGAAGGGTCTATTCATTACTTCACAACCAGTCCAAAAGGCAGTCTATCTGTATGTCTAACATGCAAAACCTCAGCACCACTTGCTAAATGCCAATATGTGGTCTATTTAGATCATTGGCATTACCATTTTGGAAATGATAAAAAACATACAAATATAAGGCCTGTCAAAGTGTAGAGCAAAATTTAGTCAGATGTTTCAGTAATCTGAAAATTAGTTTGCTCACTGATGAATTACAATATTGGGTCCTATCTTTGAAAGACCATGAAAGATTTGGGACTTCCAGCTTGTAGTGCCTTAGCCCCCATTACTAATTGTCTCCAAACAACAACAAAAACATTTTAAAAGCATAAATAATTGGGCCTCAATTAGGATCTGAATTTTATGCATGAAAAAACATTTTTTTTCTTCTGCGTTGCTTGAAAGCTTTCATCTTGTTTTTAAATAGCACAGTGGAAAGAATACTTAGTGTGAAAATATTTCACAATGCTGGACCTTCATGTCTGAGTGACAGGGATGTTGCTTGGAGGCTTTTTTGTGCTGACCCTCAACTTCTATGCATGTTACCTACTATCTCACAATGTATGGCTATAGGGCTTTTAGATGTCCTCTGTTCTGTTACAGAAATCTCTGACACTAAAGGTTCAAAATGTCAATTCATTTTAAAACGTTGAGAAAAGTAACAAAGTTATTCATTTGACTTTGTTTTGACCCAAGTGGAAAAACTGACTTTTACTTCAGTACTTAAAAATGCAAAGGTATTGGGTGAGAGTTAGATATTTTTATTGCTTTCATGTGGTACCGTAATAGCATGCTTTACCCAAACAGCTTTCTTATTTGGTTAATCCTAGTAGCAGAATTAGGATTTCTAGTTTGTAAAACACAGAATTCCTATAAGTTGTATCCAAACTCTCTCCAAAGTTCAGGTCTGACTCTTCCTGTAGTCATTCCAGCACCTGCACTCCCTGCCACCGGATTCTCCTATCTCAAAGTACACTCCTGAAAAGGAGTGTTATGGTGGCAGAGAGGGTTTGTGTAGCAACAGAAGCCTCTCCATTAATGCCTAATTGTGTAGGCAATCTTCTGAATTTGGTTTTGCTAAGTATCTATCTGTTCCCAAGTAAAAAACTTCTCTCCTACATCTCAACCTTGTTTTGCAAATGTGAATAAATTTGCTTATATTGTTTCTTTAGGTCAAATTATTTTAACAAACAACTAATATGTAGCCCTAAGGTTCTTGAAATCCTCCCCACTCTTATTGTTCAAGAACAAAGCAGTTCACATCCTCAGTATAGTTGTCTGTAAGGATGGGCATGAACTGGTTCACAAACTAAAGTTCATGATGAATTTTGGCTGGTTCATGGTTCACAAACTGAAGTTTGTGGCAGGTCAATCAGCACAAACTTTCCATGAACTTTCAAGCAGTTCATGGAGGTTTGTGCTGGTTTATAATAGATACATTTCCAGACAGACTGGCTCTGCCCGGGCAAAATGCTTACCAAACTTCAAAGCAACGGGTGTGTGTGTGTGTGTGTGTGTGTGTGTGGAATTCTCCAGCCTTGGAAACACTGTTGTCAGTTTTAAATTAGTCATGTTAGTTTCAAGAGGGATTTCCCCCCTCCTTTGACTGGGTTCCTTTGTGTTCACTTCCCATTTTCTTGCATAGAGCTTGCAAAATCCTACCATCTTTGCTTGGATTTGTGACTCTGTGCTTTGAGATCAGTCCTTCTAAGCTTGCAGTGCCAGTGGCACTTGGTTCTGCTGGGCACTCTATACATTGTACTGGTACTGCTGGGCTTGCAACAATGCCCCCCTTGCTTGGATTGTGATTGAGCTGGCATTGCCACATAGGAAGTGGGTTCTGCTGGACACTAGTATATTGCACTGGTTCTGCTAGGCTTGCAAAAATGCTGCCCCCCTTCAGTTTCTACTGCAGATATTCTCTGGTTTGACCTTAGTCTTGTTGGGTTTGCACTGCCACAATTTGCAAAAATGTCCACCACCTTCAGTTTTTACTGCAGTGATTCTCCGGGACTTTGGTTCTGTTCTGCTAGGCTTCTATTGCCCTTGCATTTTTTTGCTGTTTTCCCCCCTCCAATGGAAACAATGGAGGATGGGGGCACCTTCTTTTGGGGGCTATACCTTGGACCCCGTAAATCCAATCCTCACTAAACTTGGAGGGCAGGTAGAGGATAGGCAGCTGGAAATCACCTGTGAGTTTGGTGTCTCTAGCATGCTGGGGAGCATTCTACTATGTCACATGGAACCCATTCATTTATCTCTTTAAAGTTTGTGATGGTTCATGGCTCATGATCTGGGCATGCCACAAACCACGAACAAAAACAAATCACATTTATTTGGTTTGTGCCCATCCCTAGTTGTCTGGAGGGCACTGATTACTTTTAGTTTTCCAGGCTAGTATCTAAGACTCACATGCAACAGACCTTTTAATTTATACATATTTAATCATAGTTGTAGCTCTAAATGTTAGATAATTTTATGTGCTATATAGTTGAATACAGCAATCACTGATGCACTGTAGAGATATATTAGTGAGATGAGATCTTGTCATGACATTCACAGTCACCTCTTTAGTGATGGGTTTGAAAGCAGACCCCCAAGGTTCACTGAATTTGGTCTACAAAAAAAAATTAACTATAGTTAAAATTAACCATAGTGCCAGCCAACTTAATGATATGTTAGATTCTGAACAACATCTTTTGCAACAATAGTAACACACAATGTATTACTACCAATATAAATGGCAAGATCTTTTGAACAATGTAAATCAAAAGGCAGTTCATGTATGGTGTCTGATCTGTGTTTCTTTACTGCCATTTGTGAATATATTTAAGTTCTGAAAACAACATGTCAAGTAGCTTCTGTGACTTAACTATATAAATAACTCCAAGAGACTTGTAATGAAAATGCTGGCACAGCCATGTAATAAAGCTACAGGCACTCATTATCTTAATAGACTTGAGCTGGAAAAAATAATGTCTTTATTCTGATTTTCCAAGGTTTTCATATTTTAGTTGCACTGAAGGATTTGAAAATATTTATGCAAATCACTAGGTTATGTATATCATTTTATTCTACGCACTTCTTTATCTTCTCTTTTAGCAGGTAATTACTTGCATATTAAAGTTATTTGTGCTCTTGATTCATCAGCAGTCATTTCAGATCTAAAAGGCAGTTAATTTTTCACTCCTTATTAGCATATAAATTATACGAATAAAAACATTTGTTCTTAAATGGATTGGAAGATGGAAGTTGCAATTTTATTGTTGTCATTATTTCACCATTTATATTACTTATTGGATTTAAGGGTCAGAATTTAAAAATAAAAACCAGTGACAAGAAGAGTAATTTTTTAATGCAGAAAGACTTCCTCTCTTGATAAACAGAAAGCTGTCAACAAACAAAATGAAGAAGGACCACATGGTAAATAATAGTTTGTATCATACTGCCTCTTTCTGATATTGGCAGACCCAGGGCTCTTTTTCAGCAGGAACACACCGGAACGCTGTTCCGGCTGGCGTCCAAGCCTGCCCCGCCCCCTCCCTGCCTGGCCTGAGCTGTTTACACTTAAAGGGAAAGTTCCTGCAGAGAGCCGGCAGGAAAAAACCCCACCGGGCGCTTTCCCTTTAAGTACAGACAGCCAGCAGGAGAAAGCCCCGCCCAGAGATTAATCACGGGGCTAGGCTCTTTGCAGGAAAGACATGCCTCTGAATTTGGCTTGCCGACCTCGCGTAGCTCTCCCTGCTCCGGTAAGTGCCTCCCCCATCTGTTTTCCTTCTCTCTCTCTCCTTCCCACCTTTCTTTCTTTCTGTCTGTCTTTTGCTCTCTGTCTCTCTGTCCCCACCTTTCTTTATTTCCTTCTCTTTCTCTCTCCCCCTTCCTTTCTCTCTCTCTCTCTCCTCCAACTTCCTTCCTTCGTTCATCTATCTATCTATCTATCTATCTATCTATCTATCTATCTATCTATCATCTATCAATCATCTATTTCCCTTTCTTTCTCCCTCTCCCTCTCCCCCACCCCTTCCTTCCTTCCTTCCTTCTTTTTTGTTTCATTTTGTTCTTTGTGTTTTTATTTAAAAAATTATTGAAAAGGGGGGGATGTAAAAAAGCAGAGAGCCTTGGAAATGCTGCTTGTGACAGTATCTTTAATTTTTGAGAATCTCTTTAGTTTTCTCATGGCATCTTCTGCTTAAAAGTAAGTTTGAAGCCTGAGTTCATTGTTGTGTCTTTTTGGGAATGGCTTGCAAATATATGTGTGTCTAAAGTCTGTATTAAAGTGGTTTGGTGCTTACTGCCATGCAAGAGAAAAATCTGAAAAAGTAGCTTCATTGTTGTGTGTGTTGGGAGAACACTTGACTGTTGCATGGGGCACTTTGAGGAACTTCTGCAGAGAAACAGAGTTGTAACTAAAAATGAGCATGGTCAGCTGCACTTTGGAGATTGCCTGTTTTGTGAAATTTAAAAAGTGGGCAGAGTTTCTGATGAAGATGATTGTCCCTCTTCTCCTGCCACTGGGCTGACATCTGCCTTTAATGGGCCAGCAAAGTTGATGTTCTTAAACCTCCTAATAAGAGAGATTTCTGCTTCTGAGGAGTTGACTTCCAATAATTGGTGATCTTGTATTGGTAGTGATACTTTTATGTGGTAAAGACCACCTGTTCACAGGATAATTTTACCTGTGGGACAGACTCTGCATGGTAACCACTCCACTGGTAATAATTGCTTGTAAAAAGTATTATAGTGTAATAATTCAGATGGGTAGCCGTGTTGGTCTGAAGCAGCAGAACAAAGTTGGAGTCCAAAGTTTCATCCAAGGTATAAGCTTTTGTGTGCATGCGCACTTCTTCCATCTGGAGAAGTGTGGGTGGCACATGAAATCTTATACCTTGAATAAAATTTTGTACCTTGAATAAAATAGTCCACAAACTACTCCCATCCAGTGCATCCACAAACCTAGAAGAAGAAGAGATTGGATTTATACCCCGCCCTTCACTACCCAAGGGAGTCTCAGAGTGTCTTACAAACTCCTTTCCCTTCCCCTCCCCACAACAGACACCCTGTGAGGTAGGTGGGGCTGAGAGAGCTCTGAGACAACAGCTGGTACAGAGCTATGGCTTGCCCAAGGTCATCCAGCAGGTGCAAGGGGGGGAGTGGGGAATCAAACCCGGTTCTCCCAGATTAGAGTCCGCGCACTTAACCACTACACCAAACTGGCTCCTAGGGTTGTTTTGCCAGTGAGCTAGGGTTGCCAACTCCAGGTTGAGGAAATCCCTGGAGATTTGGGAGTGGAGGGTGGGGTTTAGGGGAAGGAGGGACCTAAGAAAGGCATAATGCCATGGACTCCACTTCCCAAAGCAGCCATTGGCCTGATCTCTGTAGTTTGGAGCTCAGTTGTCATTCCAGGAGATCTCCAGACCCCACCTGTAGATTGGCAACCCTAAAAATTCATATTCAGCATACTAGTTCTGCAGGAAGGCAAGCTGATTTCCATGGGAACCTAACCTTTAGAACTGATTCCAATCCAGTGTGGGAATAATTGTTGGACATAAGATATTGGTTCAGGCAAGATTTTGTATAGATGGGACAGAAAATAATGTTTTAATTGGTTTTGTCAAAACTGTTTTAACAACAAGGTAAAGAGAATAAGAAGCAAAAGGTGGATGTGGCTGGATGACCCCACTTCTGGTAACATCGGGTGTGGCCTAATATGTTAATGAGCTGTGCTGTCAGGGGTGTGGCCTAATATGCTAAGGAGTTCCTGCTGGGCTTTTTCTACAAAAAGAGCCCTGGGCAGACCACTTCCATCATGGAAGTCAGGAGACAGTTCCCCCAGACTTCCTTCTCCCAGTGCTGACACCTAATTTGCCCTTATTCTAGTCTTGAAGGTCCCAGGTACAAAACAGAGGGATGGGCTCAGTGGGCTGTAGGGGGAGGAGAAAACAAGAATAAGATCAGTTTTGCTGGTGAATAAAGCCAGTGTATACAGGACATTTTGTGAACTGCTTGATGATTCTCTGGTATATGGCTGGTATAACATTTTTCATCTTGCCACAGACACCAACTGATATTAATTTGTAAATACATGCACACAGCACACACACTCATGAAGTCTGCCCTAGTCTGACACTCTAACCATCTAAGAAGGCAGAACAGAAAAAACATTCATGCAAATTTATTTGTTTTAATTCATTTATACCTTGCCTCTTTCCCCAGTGGGAACCCAAAGCAGTGTACATTGTTATCCTTTCCTTCATTTTTCCTTACGTCAACCCTGTTAAGTAGTGTAGGCTGAGAGTATGTGACTGGCCCATGGTCACCCAGCAAAATTCTATGGTAGAGCAGGGATTTGAATCTCAGTCTCACATATCCTGTTCCAGGGAACCCAACTGTTTTGAGCTTGTGGGCACCATTAGAATTCTGACACAAGATGGTGGGCGCAGCAACAAAATGGCTGCCACAGGAGCTTGAGCCAGCCACAAAATGGCTGCCACAACTTACTTTCATCCACACAATGAAAATCCTTGTGGTGTGGTGGCAGCTGCTGATGAAACAATATCTTTAAAAGTGAATCAAATCTCCAATGATCTATCAGGAGCCTTGCTGGGAAAAGCCCCATCTGACCCTGCCCACTTTCTAAAAGCACTTGGCAGGTACCAGGAAAGGTATTTGCAGGCACCATGGTTCCCAGGTGCATCATGCTGAAGGCCCCTGCCACAGTCTGACACTCTAACCGTTACATCACACTAGTTTTCTCTGTAATCACCAGGGCTATTTTTGGGAAGGAACGCACAGGAACGGAGTTCCGGCTGGCTTCTGAGTTGGTCACGCCCACAGCCTAAACCTCTGCGCATGCGTGGCTATAGAGCACGCTGCCCTCCCCACATTACACACAAGAGGGAAAGGTGGCATGTTAAAATGCGTCTTTCCCTTTGGGGAGCCCTTCCAGATTTCCTTGTCAATTTCACTCGCAGCCAGTCAGCTGAGAGTGAAATTGACAAGGAAAAGCCTCTCTCTGCCTTCCCTTCTCTAGCTGATATGTCCTAACTGGAAAAGGGCAGGCAGGGAACCCAGGCACGTTAAAAATGCCTTTCTTTCCCTCCCCTATCAGATCCCAGGCACTACAGCATTGCATTTCCCCAGTTGTCTGGTTCGGGATGGTGGTAGAAAGGCATTGCTGAAGTGCCTGGGATTTTTCCCCAGTCTTGGGTTTGGGGGGGGGGGGTGAAAGACTAGAAAGGTGATGCTGAATTGCAACGCCTTTCCCTGGTCTGGTTGTGTGGGGGGGGTAGGAGACTAGAAAGGTGATGCTGAAGTGGGGCAGAGAAGCTTGGGGGGGGGAGAGGCAAGCTTCCATGCCTGCCCTGTGCTTTCCCAGCCCCCACCTAATATGCTAATGAGCTGTGCTGTCAGGGGTGTAGCCTAATATGCTAATATGTTTCTGCTGTTGGGTGTGGCCTATTAAGCTAATGAGTTCCTGCTGGGCTTTTTCTACAAAAAAAGCCCTGGTATTCACATTCCTTTTCATTTCCTACCCAACCATGTCCTTGTGGAAAAATGAGTTCCCTAATAAGAAAAACAAATACTGCTGGTAACAATTTCAGAATATGTTTTATATGTGTACAGATATTTTGAAAGAGATAGCAGGAGGTTTCGGGGGGGGGGGGGGATGCTCTGAGGGGACTTCCAAAGTCCTGATTTCCATTACCAGTCAGGCTTGACAAAGTGTTAGCAGCTGACTGGACAAAACCTTCCTGAGAGTATATACAAGGGGCAGTTGAGAGAGGCAGGGAGGTAAGGCAGCAAAGAAGCATCTGAAACTGCCTGGGAGATAGAAGATCTTCATGAAGAAGAAGTGAAGAAAACTACCAGAAGAGGCCTTCCAAGAGCTGGATGAGAGAGAGACTGAAGGCAAGGAGCATTTGCTATCACAGTGAAGGCACAGATAGCCTATGAAAGAGCATAGATAGCCTGTGATGAGGCTGGAAGATCTGTGTTTGTGTCTCTCTGAACAGATGAAAAGAATGCCTCAGAAGGATTAGAGGGAAGAGGTAATGTACTACCAGCATCAACAGGAAGGTGCCAGGTTAGTCACAACATCATCCGTCAGTAATCCTGTGAAGTACTGGCTAGGGTGGAGAAGTAGATAAATCTGCCCTTTTTATTTTATTTTAGTAAGGGGAGTGACTATTAGACCCTCACCTTGAGAGCAGTCCTTTTTCTGAGGGACAGAATGACATATATGCTTGATTTACAGTGGTTTAAAAATAATTTATTTTCTATTGAAGACTGACATTTTTATTCCAGGGGAACCTGACCAGCAACCTGATGAAGCATACAGGTATATGGGGTCTTATCAGGTTGTCACAACCCTACTCCCACATAATAATTATTGTAATTAGCCTTAGAATGGTCTTATGCAACTCACTGTATACTTCACTTACTATAAAGCATATTTGGAACCCAGTATTGGAAGCATGGGGGAATATTTTGAACTTTGATTGAGTTCTTTGAACTTTTTGGTACTCCAGGTCCAGGTACTCCAGGATAGATCAGTACATTTTTGACAGCATCTCAGATTAAGGTTATGTAGAGTGTGGATCCATTAACATATGACAGCTTGAGATATTCTAGGGTTTTCTGCATACAAAGTGCCATCCTAAGTGGAATAACATAGTTCTAACTAGGGATGGGCATGAACTGGTTGGTGCCGGTTTGTAGTTTGCAAAGCAATGTTCATGAAGCAAAAAGCTGCCACGAACTTCCACAAATTTTGATGCAGTTTGTGGTGGTTCGTGAAGAGCTGAAAATGGGTTTAAATGGCTGTGAACCATTTAAACCCCTGCTTTCAGCTCTTCACAAAAACAGTGGAGTGTTGGGGAGCTCCCTGTTGCTCAGCTGTTTCATTTAAACCCCTGCTTTCTGCTTGCTGTGAAAAGCTGCAGCCAGCAGAAAGCAGGAGGCATTTCATCCCCTGCCTTCCAGGCATTTCACCCCTGCTTTTTGTTCACCACCAAAAGCTGCAGTGAGCAGAAAGCTGGGAGGTGGAACAGCTCTTAGCCATTTAAACCACTGCTTTCTGCTCCCTGCTACTTTTTGTGAGGAGCAGAAAACAGGTGTTTACACTTTAAATGGCTCATGGACCTATACAAACTGTTTCAGTTCACAAATTGTCCTGTTGGTTGATGAACAATGAACCAGACCAAAGTGCAAACCAGACCAAAGTGTTGGTTGATGAACAATGAACCAGACCAAAGTGCAAAAATGTGGTTGATGCCCATTCCTAGTTCTAACCCAATTGACTAAAACTTGGCTTAGGATGGCTCTTGTAGTTATACAACATTATTTAATATTGCTGTGATGGATATTCTTATACAACTAACCTTTACTCAGGGTTCATGTTTGTTGGCAACTTTGGTGGTACTGGAGAAAGTATAATGGTAGGGGTCTCTTCCTATGCTCTCCCAGTCAAAAGATGAGAGTAATTCATCAATTGTGGGGGTTTTTTGTATAGATATTTTTTATTGTTGTTGTTACAGTTCTAGTGCTACATTTTCATATTCCCTTGTACTTTTACAGTTTCCCCCCCATCCTCCCTTCCTCCCTCTAGTCTGTTGTTTTTAGTCCTTTTCTCTCAGCCAGGGGCATAATGTTTGGAGCTTCCACTGAACGTTGTTTCTTTGTTCTTCTTCGGTCCATTCCCAGTATAAGGTCCATTTTTCTTTGATTGTCGCTGTTCTGTCTTCCCACGGCACATCTTGGTTAATTGTAGAGATTATATCTGATTGAATAATTTCAAACAAATAGTTATGCCAATTTCTCTCTGTCCATTTACTTGCATCTTTCCAACCTGCCGCTATAACCGCTTTACCTGCTAATATCATTGCTTTCAGCAGTTCTTGGTGTTTTCTCTCTATTATCTCAAATCCTATTGTACTTCTCAACATTAATTCAAAGTCTATGTTTATATTTATTGCAAATAATTTATTCATTTTTCCTATGATCTTTCTCCAAAATTTTTTAACCTCTGGGCATTCCCACCACATATGGGAATACCATCTTTTAAAATTTTTACAGTGCCAGCATTTAGGACTCAGTCCTGGAAACATGTTAGCTAGCATGACTGGGGTTCTATACCATTTGGTAAAGAATTTTAGTTCTAGTTCTTAGGTATTTTATTTTTTGTAATTCCGTTCATGAGTTTTATAGCTTTTTGCTCTGTTATTTGCGATTCTATCTCCCACCTTCTTTGTAACTGAATAATTATTTGTTTTTTATCTGAAATCATTTTCTTATATATTGGACCTGCTAACCCTCTTTTATTTTGTTTCAATCTTTTATATATCTCTTCCATTGGTTCCTCTATACCTGTAATCCTATCCTCCATTAGCTTCTTAACTTTCTTATATAAACCAGCTATTTTTAACCAATATTGTATCCCTATCTCCCCTTCTAATACTTGAATAGGTTTCAGAGTATCTCCAATACACATGTCTTTTATTCTTCTGTATCCTTTCTGTCTAAGCAGTTCCCACCATTTATGGTCTATACTATCCTTTTCTCAAGTTTCTAATGGTGCCCATCTAGATATACCGTTTAACCACTTTGGTTGCCACTTCTTCCAAATTCTTAATGTGTTTCTTCTGGGCCCTGTCTCTAATTTGTCTTCTCTTTCCACTTTATTGTGAATATACCGTATTTCCCTGCCCCTTTATTTGCTTCGTTTTCAAATTTGACCCATTTCTGATTCTCATCTTCCTCTATTTCTAAGAGTGTTTTCAACTGGAAGGCTTCATAATAACTTACTATATCTGGTACACCCCACCCTAGTTCTGAATTATGACTATAAATTGTCTTTTTTGAGATTCTAGTCTTTGTACTACCAAATATCCATCAATTGTGTTAGACAGGAAGAGAATGAGGGTGTGTTCTTTACGCTTATTTTTATTGCACAAAGTATTGGATGGGGAAGGGAATGGAGGAAGAGCAGGTCAGTTTCACTCACCTGTGGAGTGGAGCCTGAGGGGTGGGTGTTGCCTTCTGACACACTTCCGGTATGTTAGGAGGTGTGGCATATGCAAATGAGTTATGCTAATGAGTTATGCTAATGAGCTCCTGCACTTCTTTTTCTATGAAATGACCCCTGGTGTTAGATAAACGTTAACTGGTTTCAGCTGGCTCTGCTCCAAATGTTTAGGAGTGAGCCTTTTGAATGTGAAGAGGCAGCTTTGATGAATTTCAAAATGTTTGATCAAATGCTCCTAAAAGCTTACTTTTGTCACTGCTGTTTGTGGACTCTTTCAAAAGTTGTTACAGCACTTTTTTAAAATAGAAGAGTTTGTTAGCTACATGATTCTAGCCAGCCAGGAATCATATAGCTAGATCGATGATGACACAGTGCCACATAGCCAATCAGGTGAATGAAAGGGAGTGGGAGGAAGAGAAAATAAGGCAACATATTGCTAAAGCAGCCTATCTGCACTGGTGGTTCACTGTGTATTAGTGCAGTGCAAAAGTCAAAATCAGCATTGCTGTCTCAGCAGTTTCACCCCTTTGAGACTTCCTCCAATCACTAACAACAGAGGTATTTTTTTGGAATCTCCATTTTGGTTCAGTTAATGTTTCCATCCAGATAGTTGTTATATAAATGGTAATGAAAGTCACAATGACGGATTCCCCACTTTCATAGATTGCTGATATTTGGGCTTCATAATTGATCACTTTTGTGAAGAAAATATAATTTCCTTTAGGAAGGTGAGAAAAAGAGCATTGAGTGTGTAGCTGAAAGCTAAAAGAATGCAACAGACCATCCCTGTGTTTTGTTAATGACCTTGGGAAAAATATGACCCTGATAAGCTTCTAGATCCTGATGGTAAAACCTTAGAATAGCACTTGAGTTGACTTGCACATTGCAGAATTGTTACAGTCTTGCTGCTGCTGAAATTGCATATTAGGCATTTAACTAACTGCTCAATGGTTACAATTGTTCTGAAAATATATGCATTTACTCAATAGCCATTATAAGTCAATTGCCACCATTTTCTGTTGGAAGAGTATGGCTGAGGACAGACTGGCAATCTGGAGTGGGAGAGCTCCACTTGGGAAGCGGGGGAAGAGAGCCCATTCAGACATCCGCAGCTGTCCCTCGGCTCCCTTCCACACTTACACGTTTTGCAGCCGGTTTCCTTTCACTTTAGGAGGACACCGGGAGAAACCAATGTCCAGGGGCCGTCTTCCACATGCCTCCCACTTTCAGGCAGTGTGAACCGAAAGAAGGCGGGATTCAAGCGGAGGCGGTTGTGTGAACATGTCGGGGCCACTCCGCAGCAGTCTGAACGCTCTGTAACAGCATCCTTGCGCAATACACTGGCCAGTGTGAACAGCTAGCCCCAGGGAATTTCCCCCCCACAGCTTTTGCATCCAGATTCCTCCCGCTCCAGATTGCCAGTCTGTCCTCAGCCTCTGTTAATTTTCCAAACCTTAAGTATGAAGAGGAAAGCCATTTTTCACTTAGCTATTTTTCTTATCTGAAATAAATTAATGTTTATGTCAGTAAATAAGGAAAAGCCCCAAGTAATGGCCTAACATCATGTGACATTTTTGGCTTTTTTTCTTTTAAAAAGTGTGGTCAGGCTGGTTCTGACTGGGACTGTGATATGGGGAAAGGAAGGCTAAGTAAATGGAAGACAGATGTAGCTCTGCAGGTCCCTTTAGTTAAGGGAAACAGCAGAAGGGAAAGGTTCTAGTCTCCTCTCTGATGTGATGGTTCTGATACAGCTTTGGATCCCACAAATCTGATTTTTCAAAGAAAGAAAAATGCTTCATACAAGAACTCCTAGTCTCCCATGCACATTTGCCCTAAGAATTAAATTAACAAACAGTGATAATAAACTTGTACTTTTGTGATATTCTGATTTCAGCAAGATTTTTCCATAAGAGTCCATGGTCAAATATCAGCTTCTATAATGCTTATAGAACTGATTCCTTTTATAAATCAAATTCAGGGCATTTCAATATCACAATGGAGAAGCAAGCTAAATGTTTGTTTATGTTACTGCACACAGATGGTATAGCCTTTTATAAATAAAAGTTTATTACACTTTCCGTAATTGAGCA
This sequence comes from Lepidodactylus listeri, assembly GCA_029233225.1. Classification (NCBI taxonomy): domain Eukaryota; kingdom Metazoa; phylum Chordata; class Lepidosauria; order Squamata; family Gekkonidae; genus Lepidodactylus; species Lepidodactylus listeri. The sequence continues at coordinate 73,633,030 of JARCFY010000004.1, forward strand.
TATGAAAACATCAGGAAATTATGGTCTTGATATACAAGGGTAAAAGCATAATAAAATGTTACATTATCACATTAGTGTAAGTAAACGCATACCTTTTAAAATTCAGATTTGACCCTGAATGAATGAACTGTTGGCAGAAGAAAGGAATATGAATAGGATAAAGTTGTTGTTTTTCTTAAAGCATTAGGGCAGTACTTCATTTTATGTGTGGGGTTTTTTTGCCAAATTTTGTTATTTTTAATTGAAGTTGTTGGCCTGCAATTTTTTAGAGGATGAAGGGAAAGGGATTTTTTAAAATAGCAGTTTTGCTCATTCAGTTTTGGTTTTGTAAATTGTCCCCTCTCAGATGTTTTTGCCTCTGAAGGAAAATTGCATGTATCTGAAAGTTGTGCCCAGCGTGGCCAAAAAGAAACTATGCCTAAAGAACAAAGGGTTGACTGATGGAAATATTTAGGTCCTAGGGTGTTGTCGCACGAGCTGCTGGATCCGGAGTCGCTATCACTAGACCCAGTGTCCATGCCGAGTGCCGCCACTGCGTCTGTCCCTGCCCCCGGCAGCCAGAGCCTCAGATGTGGCGCCCAGAGGGGGGTTAAGTCACCACTCCCTCTCGGGAAACGCCCCTGGGGTGAGTTTTGCCCAGCAAAGGGTCTCTCTCTATACCAGCTGTCACGTCACCTTCAGGCTTCTCCTCCCCGGCTCTCTTCGGCTGCCCTGGTTTTATATCCTTCCCCTTCCCTACACCCTCTGCTCTTCTTCCTCCCTTGTCTAGCCCCGCCCCCTTCTTATAGTTCCCCACCGAGGCTTCCCCACCCCATCCGGGTCTGCCCCATTCCTGACTAGCAACCCTGGGCGTGGAGCCCGTGGCTGTCTTCGTGCCCTCGCGCCGGGCCGCAGGCTTTTCTGGTTTCCGCGTCTCCCCTCCTCCCAGCCTCGGGACGAGGCGGCTCGGCAGCCGGCTGCGCTCGTCTCTGCTCCCCCTGCCTGCTTTCTGGGCTCGTCTGGGCGGGTCCCACTGCCTCCCCCCTGATCCCCCTGGTGAAGCTGTCGGCGTCAGCATCCCGCATCCTTGTGGCCGTGCCCTCCTGGGCGCTGCCCGCAGCGGCGTCTGTGGCTGATGGGTGATTCCTCGGTGCTCCCGTCTCCGCGTTCCTCCCAACGCCACCGAGGGCTGTCGGGTCACCGCTCCCTTCCTTCACGGTGAGTAACGGGGGTGTTTGCTGGCTTCTCGGGGGGGGGGGGCTGCAAAGGGGTCGTTCTGGGCTCAACCCCCCCCCCCCCCCGCAAGTCCCACAAACGGGACAGGTGTTAAATACTCATATACGTTTAACATTAGGAGATGCTGGCCCATTCTGCATCTAGCATTCACTCTGTTTTACCAAACCCACATTGGAACAGAAATCCCCCTCTACATTGCATGCCACTTTCACTTTGATTAATTGTTAGATTTTATGTCATTGTCCAGAGTGTATGCCGCTTTCACGTAGTCTCTCAGTTTTATGGTATTGTCTGCATAGATGTATGGCCATTTTATGGCCATTCAGAGGTGACTTTGCAGTCAGTACAGCGTTGGTCTGGGGTATTTGAATGTGGTTTTGAGCCGAATGTTTTTTTTCTGTTTCAGTGTGGGTTTAGTGAAACAATGGAGCGAATGCTAGATGCAGAATGGGTCACTGACCTGTAAACAAATACGGAAGTGCTGCGGGTGGAGGTTTTTTTCCCTGATTCTTCCCATCCACTGTAGACTTCCACATTCCCCCTAGCTTTAAGATTTCTTGAATTCTGGGTATAGAATCGGGGGGGGGGGGGGGGCAACAGCGAACTGCAGTGGAAGAGTGGCGGTAGAAAAGTTCCATTGCTGTAACTGAGCTCTGCTTGCACTACTTTTGATCCCAGCTGCTATGTTTAGCTTCCCATATGACTTGCATATAGTTAGATCTTTCTTCTGTGGAAGAAGCCCTATAAGAGAGACACTGGGATCAACTTGGCAGAAGGACATTGATCTAAACCATGGTGTTTTAACATCAAAAAAGTTAACTATGTGTATTGAAAAGACAACATGGGAGCTGAAATTCAAAACAAGTTCTTTATTACTATTTACATGCCTGAGTAATGATGAATCAACGTACATGTTAAATAGCTATATGAGGAACAGTGGGGATTGTGCTAATCTTTCATATATTGCCTTCCCCATTATGTAGTTAGTGGTTCCTTTCCCATTGTTATCCCTGGCCAACTCAGTTTGTTTTACTGAAAACAACCTGGTCCTGGTTACTTGGTGGCACACTGCAGGAGTAGGGGCCACCTCTTCATCACTGTGGAGTCTTTAAAGAACAGCAGCTAAAGCAATTTATTGGGAGAGGATATATTGCATTATTGGTCCTCCAATGCATTTATAGCAGGTGGTGTATAAATACTTCACATAATATAATTGTTATGGCAAGTTACAGTAATAGATAAAATAAATATAAGATGTAGAAATCTTGGCCTGTAAGTATATGTATACTTAACTGTGTTTACTTCTGTGTGCCTAGTAGAAAATAAGTACATAATTGACTGACCTAGCATGGAAACTTCAATAGACCAATTTTATCACCATGGACTAATGAAAAAAAAAAGTGTCCTGATCTGGATAGCCCAGATCTTGTCCGATCTTGGAAACTAAGCAGGGTCAACCCTGGCTAGTATTTGGATGGGAGAACACCAAACAATATTTTGGTTGTAATGCAGTGGTAGGCAATCCAAACCACCTCTGAACATCTCTTGCCTTGAAAACCATCTGGGGTTGCTATAAATCCATTGTGACTTGATGGTGAATTTTTTAAAAAAATCTTTAAACATTCTGCATGCCAAGGCTTGTACTGAAGACATGTGGCTCTGATTAGAGATTTATTGATTTATTTTTCATAATTTGATTTAAGTTTTGTATACCTATACACCTGTGCCTTTATAGATTTCAATATTAGGGATACATAAGAGCTCAATAAGTTTTCCTCTGTAGATCAGAGTGTGCCTGAAACTTAGGCTAATAGACAAAAAGTAAACATTCCTTTCTTATCAAGGTTCTTGGCTGAAGAAGCTGTTTAGCTGTCTGGCTGTCTCAATGAACCTTGAATGTAGGGGAGGATGGGTTTTAGAATGAATGTTTTACCTAATCTTACTTTTAGTGTAAAGTTCATATGCCTCAACCAGGGGTCATTTTGAGCAGGAGCTCGGGGAGCTCAGCTCCGGTAGTTGGTGCCAGCCCCCCCCCCCCCACGGGGGAATGACTGCTTGTGTCATGGCTGCAGCAAAACGTCCCCATCCCCTGGAAAGGTCCTTGTTCCTCTGACCAGCCTTCTGAAGGCTTCAGCCACCACTGAAGCTATCCTCCCAGAATAGTGGTATTTCTGAGGCTTGGATTAATAACTGTCCCTCTCTGCCAGCACTTCCTTCCTTCCTTCCTTCCTTCCTTCCTTCCGACCTTCCTTCCTTCCTTCCGACATACTTCCAGTGATGTCAGGTGGTTTAGCATATGTAAATAAGTTATGCTAATGAGTTATGCTAATGAGCTCCTGCACCTCTTTTTCTACGAAATGACCCCTGGCCTTAACTATTGATACAAGGTTCCAAAGTATGTGGGTCAAAAAGGGCTTATATTTATTATTTATTTATTTTATTTCTTTTTAAAATTTACCTAATCTTTTTACCTAATCTTACTCCCTGCAAGCGGGCTCAGGGTGGCTCACAAGGGCACAATGTCTGAAGACAACATTTTTTGCTTGGGTATGATGGGTCCTTGGCTAAAGTTGAAGAAGATTTTTTTGTCTAATGTCAAGTAAACATCTGAGATATAATATAGCTACACCTCTGATTGTAACTGACCAATGAATGTATGCCTACTCAAATGTTGCTTTATTATCTGTAACCAATTAAGATTTCTGTATGTTATCTTTTTTGCTTATGTCATTTTGTGTATAAAACCTTATGTTCTTACTTGTATTATTCAGAAAGCAGTTGTTTTTGGCGGGCACTTTGTTGCCTAGCGCTGTCTGTCCCTACTTGTTGCAATAAATATTAAGAACTTTTCTCCTCATTGGCACTTCACTTGTATTGTTCTTTTCAGGCTTGGGGACACACAAGCCACGTTTGTAGAACAGAGAGAATGTTGCTGTCATAATTTTCCCCTATATATATGTATAATCTTTTCTCCCAGTACCGCTGCTTCTATGTACTACTAAGTCCTCTTCCCTCATTGGCATAAAATGGCAAATTAAGTTTCAGTTCTTTTGTTCTTCAGTTCTTATGTTTCCCCATAAAGCTGTATTTATTGTTCAGGCTGCCAAATTTTGTTCTTAATAAACACAACTAATGAAGTTAACTTTAACAGTTGGCTGTACTTTAAGAAGAACGTCTGAGCAAAATGAAGTTGGGATGTCTTTTGTAAGAACAGCATGGGAAAAAAGTCTTTCAGAACCCTGTGAAGATTTATTGGCTTGTCTTGCTTCACCCAAATTACCATGCAGTGTGTTCTGTTCAGTCAAGGATGAATTAATTAAAATATTTTTTATAGAGAAGCTTTTCAATGTACTCACCATTTTATCCTGTATATTCATGCTGGAACAGCAAGACACTCACCCAGAACAAACTTTTAATACAGAATCGCTAACATTTAATGCATCAGCAGCAGCCTATAAACCATACAGCTTTCTGAAATACAGTCTCAGGTAAGGGGTTGTTTGTCCCTAAAGGTGTAGAAGAAATATGAACCATGATCAGGCTTTATAATTGTACTACAAAACATTATGCCCTATGTTCTTTTGAAATGCCTTGATAGTCATGAATGGCAATTTTGAATGTAAAGATAGGAGACCTTTAAATCTACCTATTGCTGTTAAAGGGTTTTTTTTTTGTTAAATTCAATACGCTAAAGAATTTGTTTGTCCTTTGCCTTTTCTGTAGACCATAAAACCTTTTAAAATAAAGTGCTTTGAGCAGGTAGCTATAAAAACTTTTATCACTGATGCTTCCATTTCTGGGTGACTGCCCATTAAAAAGAGATCATCATGTGAAGAGCTTTATGCCATTTTTTTGCCATTTCTTTGGCCATTTTTTGCCATTACTTTTCAATGGCGATGTTCTAAGCAGACTGTGCCAGTCTTGCCAGTATGTGCAGTTAATGGATGAGGAGTTAATGGATGAGATCAAGTTGTCTTTGAAGCCATTTTGCTGTTTTTTAATTTTTTGTTGTTGATCAGTTGCAAAGTTGACTCTGACTCTGTAACCCCATGGACCACATTACTCCAGGCCCTCCTGTCTTCTGTCATCCTCCATAGCTGGCTCAATTTCACATTCATTGCATCAATAACATTGTCTAATCATCTCATCCTTTGCTGTCCCCTTCTTCTTTGACCTTCAATCTTTCCCAACATCAGGATCTTCTGCTCCCTTCTCATTAGGTGGCTTCAGCTTCAGTATCTGGCCTTCCAGGGAAAGGTCAGGGTTGATTTCTTTTAGGATTGACTGATTTGATCTCCTTGCAGCCCAAGGGACTCTCAAGAGTCTTCTCCAGCACCATAATTCAAAAGCATCTATTCTTCGGCTCTTGGCCTTCCTTATAGTCCAAATCTTGCAGCCATATATTACTACTAGACAGGGGTCCGTTGGGGCCGGAGCTCAGGAGTGGCCACTAGGGCAGCCAGGGGCCGAATCAGATTCTCTGATCTGATTCGGCCCGCTGCCGAATTGCCACCGAAATTCGGCAGCAACTTTAAAAGTGGAGGGGAGGGGGTTTGAGGGAGAGGCTCCAAACTTGCAGGGTAGCTGCTGGGGCCTCTCCTCGAAATACCCACCAAATTTGAAGAAGATTGGACCAGGGGGTCCAATTCTACAGGCCCCCAAACAGGTTGCCCCATTCCCTCCATTGTTCTCTATGGCAGGAAAAAAGTAACACTTTTTCCCACCATAGAGAACAATGGAGGGGATGGGTCAACCTGTTTGGGGGCCTGTAGAATTAGACCCCATGGTCCAATCTTCTTGAAACTTGGTGGGTTTTTCGAGGAGAGGCCCCAGCAGCTACCCTGCAAGTTTGGAGCCTCTCCCTCAAACCCCCTTTCCTCCAGCCCCTCATATACCCTATGAGTTTTTGCCATTGATTTCAATGGCCCATAGGGTATAATGGGGCTGAAACTGACATTCCCTTTCTGACACACTTCTGGTGATGTCAGGGGATGTGGCATATGCTAATGAGGTATGCTAATGAGTTATGCTAATGAGTTGTGCTAATGAGCTCCTGCACCTCTTTTTCTACGAAAGGACCCCTGCTACTAGAAATACCATTGCTTTGACCACACAAACTTTTTTGGCTTGGGTGATGTTTATACTTTTTATTAAGCTGTCTAGGTTTGTCATAACTTTCCTCCCAAGGAGCAGGCTTCTCCTTGAAAGACCTCCAGTTTGAAATCCTTGTAGTCTGTGGTGGACTACAAGCTCTGAGAAGACTTGATGAAGCAATCTCTATCAATTCCCACTAAATACATCTCTTTTGTTTCCTTTGGGGAACTTTGGCAAAAACGGAACTTTGCTAAAACAAGAGGACTAGTTGGAAGAAGTAAAAATGGAGAATTAAAAGAGCCAAATCCCTCCAGCATGCTTGGAAATTATTTAAAACTACACTAAGTAGGATCCAGATAGAATGCATATATCAAATCAGGAAAGGTACTAACAAGCCCAAAAGGATGCCTGCATGGCTAAGAACTTAAGTAAAGAAAGCCATAAAAAGCAAAAAAGGCTTCTTTTTAAAAAGTGGAATATTTTCCCAATTGAGGTGAACAGAAAGGAGCATAGGTTCTGCTAAAACAAACAAAGCAAGCAAAAGAAGAAAAAAGAATCTGAGCAACAGAAAGCCAAAAACATCAAGACAAATAATAAGCATTTCTTCAAATATATCAGGAGCAGGAAACAGCCTAGGGAGGCAGCTGGGCCTGTGGATGACAAAGGAATAAAAGGATTGCTTAAGGAAGATGGGGAGATAGCACAGAAAATGAAGGAATTCTTTTCATCTGTTTTCACTGCAGAAAATGTGGAGCACATACCCACGCTGAAGCTATTGCTAGGGGGAAGGGTGTCCAAATGATTGAGTAAAATTGATCTAATGATAAATGAGTTCTAAGACTATTAGGTAAACTGAAATCCAATAAGTTTGCAGTCCTAGATGGCATACACCCAAGGGTCCTTAATATGAAATTGTTGATCTACTAACAAGTATAAAGGTAAACGTTTCCCTTACTCGAAAGCCAGTCAAATCTGACTCTAGGGGGCAGTGCTCATCTGTTTCCAAGCTGACGAGCCAGTGCTGTCCGAAGACGTTTCTGTGATCATGTGGCCGGCATGACTTAATGCCAAAGCACATGGAACGCTGTTACCTTCCCACCACAGCGGTACCTATTTATCTACTTGCAATTTCTTGCTTTCAAACTGCTAGGTTGGCAGGAGCTGGGACCAGGGACAGGAGTTCACTCCGTCATGAGACACTAGGGTCTTGAACTGCCAACCTTCCGGTCTGCACCTCAGCATCTTAACCTATACTTGTTGCTAAAACAGACCTTCATGCTGGATGACTGAAAAATAGCAAATGTCATCCCAATTTTTAAAAAGCTTGAGAGGGGTCCAGGAAATTACAGGCCAATTAGTCTAATATGTTGCAAGTAAATTAGTAGAAACTATTATTAAAGAGAGAATTAGTAAGTAAATCAAGGAGCAAAGTCTCTTGAAGGAAAATCAGCATGACTTCTGCAAGGGGAAATCCTACTGCAACAATCTCTTGGAGTTTTTTGAGCAGGTTAACAATTATGTGGGTAAGGATGGTCAGGTAGACATTGTACACTTGGACTTCCAAAAGGATTTTGACAAGGTACCTCACCAAAGACTCCTGAGTTAGTTTAGCAATCATGGGATAAAAGGACTAGTACTCTCATAGATTAAAAGTTGGTTAAGTTAATTTAAAACCCTGATTTTAAATATATGCTGGTGAGACCTGAACTGGCTGAGAGTGAGATTGAAAGATATCTTAGGGTTGTTGTGGAAAGCTCAGTGAAAATGTGAACCCAGTGTGCAGCAGCAGCAAAAAAGGCAAATTCCACAACAGGAATTATTAGGAAAGGGATTGAAAATAAAACAGCCATTATTGTAATGTATTTATATAAACTTATGGTGTGGCCTCATTTAGAATACCATGTTCAGTTCTGGTCACCATATCTCTAAAAGGACATTGCAGAACAGGAAAAAGTAGAAAGGGGTGCAACCAAGATGATTAGGGGATTGGAGCACCTTTCCTATGATGAAAAGTTGGAGAGTCTCGGATTTTTTTCAGCCAAGAAAATGGCTAAGGGGAAACAAATTAGAGATTTATAAAATTATTAATGGAGCGGAGAAAGTGGATAGAGGGAGATTTTTCTTCCTCTCCCATAATATTAGAATTCAGAAGCACCCAATGAAATTGTTGGGAGACAGGTTCAAAATAGACAAAAGGAAATAATTTTCTACTCAACAGGTAATTAAACTGTGGGATTCACTGTCAGAAGAGATAGTAATAGACATGAACATAGATAGCTTTAAATAGATTTATGGAGAAGAGATACACCAATGGATACTAGAAGTGATGTTTGAAGGGAGCATCCATATTCAGAGGCAGCAAACTTCTGAATACCAGTTCCAGGAGGCAGCTGCCCAGTTTGCCATCCAAGGCAACTGATTGGCTGCTGTGTGTGATAGGAAGCTGGACTGAATGGGCCACTAGTCTGATCCAGCATGCTGTTCCTATGTTTTTAACTGGTAAGGAAGGAATAGCACAACTTTCCACCAGATGTATGGGCAATTTCTCCCCATTATGTCTGAATTTCTGCCAGAAACAGAAACAAAATGTAGAGAGTGGTGATCTCTATTATACTTCTCTGAATTACCTTACACATTCTAAAATTTCAGGGAATTTGGCTTTGGTGCAATAGAAAACTAAACCACATAGTATTAATATAAAAACCAATGAACTGCTAAAACTCTATGAAGGACAGATGTTAGATATAAATACTGATTTTGCAGTACAAGACCAACTGGGCTTCTGGCAGTGACGAATATCCTGCAACATGACACTTTATTATTATCTTACTCTTTTCTACAACACAATAGTGTAAATTTATCAGGGGTTCAATTATCCTATCAAAAGTGTAATCAGTCTGTCATAGAATCAGGAAGCAAACTGTACAAAAATGTGATCTTTTAGGGATGGTTTCATTAGGATAGTTCAGTAACTTTACATGTTTGACCATGAATTGTGGGGTTCCTAAGTCAGTATTAAATACACCAGAACAAAAAAAAGGAGTTGAGACTTGAGATAGTCCTAGGACCATGCTCTGCCTAACCTAATTCTGTCTCAATCTGGCTGGATTAATTATCTGCAGATAGCCGTAGGGTCTAATGTTACCTTGTAGTGAGATGAGAGGTGGCAGGGGGATAGGAGATGCCTTGGCAATTATGGTGATAGAATGAGGTCCAGGCATCTTCATGGCTAGGAACACCTCTTGACTGGAGGGTGCAGGTTTGGTGGGCTGGAGGCCTACAGTTTAGCACCCAGATTGGCTGAAGACCCCCAAGTATATGTGGAAGTGAGGTCTGAAAAGAGGAACTGTTCCTTTATCTGGGGCTTCCTTCTTAGTTTCCTTCTTAGCTCCCTCTTGGTTGAGAAGTCTAAGAAGTGTATGTTTGCCATGAAGGATGACAGAGGGGAATGATGTGAAAGGGTGGTGCAGATGCACCAGGGCGGGGGCAGCCTACATATACACTGATCAGATCCAACCTAGATCCAACCTAACTACTTTAGTTAGATTCTATTTATGTTTATTTTTCTTAGTGTACCTTGATCCTGATCTTTGCAATACCCTGAGTTTGTGCCTTGTAGAAATAAAGTCTTGTTTAACTGGAGAGTCTGCACAAGTCCTTACTAGGGATGGGCATGAACCGAATTATGAACCAAAATTCATCATGAACCAAGCCCAGTTCATGGTTTATGAGCTTCAGTTCATGTGATTGCATCTCCTACAAACTGGCCACAAACTGAACTATTTTTTCTCGGAGGTTTGTGGGAACGGTCATAGGCCAGACATCCTGGCACCAATAAATCAATTGTCCAGGTGATGGGAGGATGGACTTCTGCAGCCCTTCTGCAGCCCTGGAAAGACTAATAGTGGCCCTCCAAAGCTTGATCTGGCTGTCAACAAGAGACCTCCCATTCTGCTCTAAAGAAGCAGAATGGATATATATCCCCAGCTTTCACTTTGCAGCAGGTAGTTACACAGAGAGGGAAGGAATTGGAAATCTGTGTGAACAGTGTTGGTGCTTCAGCACCTGTCCTTCTGCTACAGCCAGGCAGAGGGGCTCAACCAGGGAGTTCCTCACTTGAGGACCCACACACTCCCCCCTCAGTGGGATTTCCAGCTGGTATGGGGTCTTGTGGGCTTTGGGCTCTGAGACCCACCACCTTTCCCTCTGCTACAGCTAGGCAGAGGGGCTCAGCCAGTGGGCTCCTTGGCTGAGGACCCACAGTCTCCCACACACCTGTGCCTGGCTGGGCTGGTGTCCGGTGGTCTTAGGACTGATCCACACCTGTCCCTCTGCTACAACCAGGCAGAAGGGCTCAACCAGTATGTTCCTTGGCTGAGGACCTACTGTCTCACCTAATTGTCAACACCCCTCTGTGCCATGAGGATGAGAGTGGGAGCCGTGGGTGCTCATCACAGGGGGAGGAATTCCACCCCACCATTTCACAGGCCTCTGTCCCTGTGGAACAAGCCTGTTCTGTCAGTCCAATGGTGCCCAGCTGTAGTGGAGTGTCACCAGGAGTCTCAGAGGCAGAGCCTCTTTTGCCTCATGTGCTCTTGAGGATGGACTCAGAAGCAAAAGAGATATTAGCACTACCAAAATCAGAGCAGTTGCTAAAGCTCTTTGTGGAGAAGGAATCTCAGAGTGGTGAATTTATTTATTTATTTGTTTGTTTATTCAAATTTATATTCCACCCTCCCCACAAATGGGCTTAGGGTGAATCAGAACAAATAATTAGACCATTTGGCATCATAAAAATACAATAATAAACAGTTCATTAAAACATTAAAACAAGGAATTTAAAAATAGATTGCACTGAATATTGGGGGTGGTAGGGAAACATCCAGCTCCTCCACATCCCAGCTCCTTGGGGCTGCTCCCACCTCCAGTCCACCCCTCTGTCAGTGCTCCCAGCCCAGCACCACACTGCAGTGGCTAAGCCTCCGGCCCACCCCAATTTTGGGTCCCCGTTTCCAGGCCACACATTGGGAGCACTTCTGAACCATCCCCAACGACTCCTGTGTAGTAGAGTGCTGGGTCTGCAACCTTCAGGTGGGGAAGGGCTTGGACCCCCACCACTTGTCATCCACCACCCTACGGAAGCACCAGCATAGGCATTACCCAAGACGGTTGCCTTTGGAGCAACAGTGGCACTGAGCAGGCGGAAGAGGAGGACTGCTCTGCAGGGAGAAGGGTGTGGGAGTTGACCCAAAGCAAAAAGACTCACACCAAGGGTTCTGTGGGTGGAAGTGGAACCACCAGGCAGGCCACCCTCCAGGAGGTTATTCCCACAGGAATGCTGGCACAGCTGAACAAAAGGGCTAGGGGGAAGGCCCAGAGGCTTGCACTCACATTTTCAGTAAGTTGGTTGCTCTGGATGGACAAACTTTGTCCATCATAGAGCATATGGTGTTTTGCCAGCTGCTGCACTATATTGCCCCGTGGTATTCCATCCCCTTGCAGAAGACCCTTGGCTGGTGAGTCTTGCCCTCCTTGCACTGCTCTGTGGTATAGATGGTTAAGGCCCAGTTGTCTGGAGCATGAGGGTGGACCGTGCACTTCACAGCAGACCTATGAAGCAGACAACACCATGGCTACCTCTCCCTCACTACCCACTGGTGGCAACTGGAGGACCTTTGGACTGCCAGGGCAAGAACAGGGCCCTGGAAGAAGGGGACAGCCATATAGCTGGACTACAAAGTGGTTCTGCTCCATGTGCAGGGGATGGATGCAGACCACATGACAAAGAACATCACTTCTATGATCCAGGGCAGCCTGAGGGAGTGGGTGGGTGTGGGTGACATTGTTAATGGCTACATGGTCACAAACGCCAGCACCAACATGCTGGCAGTGGTGAAGGGTGTGCATCACAAGGATATTGTCTTCCTGGCCCAAATCTTGCACCCAGTGGTGAGGGATGCTCTTGGGCTGGGGACCACCATCAAACCCATCTAGGATGTGGCCACACTGGAAATGCAGTCATTGCTGGAGGCCTGCCAGCACCTGCCCAAATTTGTGGGTGTGTGCAGAGCTGCAGGTGAGGGCCCTCTGGCTGTGCATAGTGGGGGGTGGGGGGAGAGGTAGGTGCCAGCTGGGGGGGTCTTCCTCCTTCTCTTCCCCCTCTCACTTTCTATCTCCCTGCCTCACTCAGCGCCTGCCACCTGAGCACATCTGTCTCCTGCCGCGCTGGCTGTGTTGCCCCTTTAATTGTGTCCCTGGCCCTTGGGCATCTCTCTCCAATGGCCACATCAGCAACTACCTTTTGTTTCTCTGCTGGCTGGGCCTTGCCTGCTTCGGGACATTGGAGCCTGGCCACACTTTGCACCAGCCTCACCACAGCCCAGCATGCCTCTCTCCAACAGTGGTAACTTAAGGCAATGGTGGGCCAGCTGGGCGGAGAGGGAGCCAGCAGGGAGCCATCCGGCAGGGTGGAGAGGGAGCCAGCGAGCTCCTGGGTGATGTCAGGGAGTAACCTACTCTCTTTGACACAAAATAGACACCTGCTTTGGCTGACTGCAACCACAGAAGCTGCAGAGAAAGCGCCATCATGCTTTCTCTGCACAAGAATGTTAGCGCGCCAAACAGGACAGATGCCCCTGCCAGCCAATCAGCACAAGGCAGACAGTGCAAGTCTCTCCACCCAGCCCAGGGCACAGTGTGGGGTGATTGGAACATGGAACTGTGAGGGGCAGGCAAATTCTCTTTTGAACACTTCCCAGTGCCCCTCTTATCTGGCAGCAGGCCACCTGGGTGCTCTGTTCCCCCTCGAGGCTCTCCAGCTGCCTGTGCGGCAAGTTGACAGCACTGAGGAGAACTTGGAGGAGTGATACCATTCCTTGGCTGCCTGCCGTTTCTGGGTCACCAGGCGCTTGTACTGGGTGTGGATGTTGCACAGCCCTGCTGCCAGGTCAGGCTTGGCTGCCCCTGCCACCGCCACAGGCCGCCCTCCAGCAAGGCCACCTGGGGACACGGTCAGCTCAGCTTGGGCAGCATGCTCCTTGGCCAGCAGCTTGTACAGGAAGGCCAGCTCAGTGGCCAGGGCCTGAGGGGTCTCCTGCACTGTGCTCACTTCCCAAAAAGGGAGGGTACAGCAGCAGCAGTGAAGGGAGGGGAGGAAAGGAAGGTGGCTCAACTCAGTCCAGCCCTGCTCCATGCATGCCCAGCCACCACTCTTGGGGAAGGAGGGGCGGGGCAGCAGGTCAGTGTAGCGCTTCCTCTTAAGGGGCTGCTCTAGGCAACTGCCTAAAATGTGTCTATGATGATCTGGCCCTGCGGTCACCAGGGGGAGGTGGGCAGGTGACTGCCTCTTGGGCTTGAGGGAAAGGGTTGGCCACCCCCAGAATCCATCTTCACAAGCAGGTGACTGCCTTCTGGGCACAAGGGGGAGTTTGACGGGCCACGCCCCAAGCCACAGTCTCCCAGGCCAGAAGAGAAGGGTTGGCTGTGATTTCCACAGAGAACACTTTAATGGGGGCACCTGCTTGGGTGGGGGGGCACTACTTAGCCCTCCACAGCCAATCCTCATGAAACTTGGAGGGCAGGTAGAGGTCCTCTGCATGATTAATGAAACATTAAGGCCATGATTAATGAAACATTTTTATTAAAGAAAATTAAAGAATAAAACCAAAAAGTTATTAATTGAAAAGCACTCTATAAACACACAAACAAGTTCAGAAAATAAAAGTGGTAGCTTATAGAGACTGAGTTGCAAGATCAGTCTTGAGCATCCCTGACAAATGTTTGTACAGCCACTGCTTAAAGACTGCCAGTGAGGGGGAGCTCACCACCACCCTAGGCAGCTGACTGCATTGTTGCACAACTCTTACTGTTAAAAAGTTTTTCATATTATTCAGCTGGTACCTTCCTGCCCTTAAGTTAAACCCATTATTGTGAGTCCTGTCCTCTGCTGCCAACAGAAACAGCTCTCTGCCCTCTTCTAAATGACAGCCCTTCAAATACTTAAAGAGTGCAATCATGTACCCACTCAACCTCCTCTTCTCCAGACTAAACATTTCCAAGTCCCTCAGCCTTTCCTCATATGACTTGGTCTCCAAGCCCCTAATCACCTTCACTGATCTTCTCTGAAACCACTCCATTCTGTCCACATCCTTTTTTAAGTGAGGCCTCCAGAACTCCACACAATACTCCAGGTGTGGCCTGACCAATTCAGTGTACAATGGAACTATGACATCTTGAGATTTGGATGTTATACCTCTGTTGATACACCTCAAGACTGCATTAGCCTATTTTGTTGCCACATCACCTCGGCTGCTCATGTTTAACTTAGGGTCCACCCATACCCCAAGATCTTGTTCACACACACTGCTACCCAGAAGTGTATCCCCGATCCAGGATGTGTGTTCCTCATTTTTGTTACCCAGATGTAGAACTCGGCACTTATCTTTGTTAAATTGCATCTTGTTCACATCCGCTCACTTTTCCAGTGTGTTCAGATCTAGTCATATTATATCTCTATCTTCTGGTGTGTTCGCTGCTCCTCCCAATTTGGTGTCATCTGCATATTTAATGAGTAGCCCCTCCACACCCTCATCCAGATCATTTATAAAAATATTGAAAAGTACCAGGCCCAGAACTGAGCTCTGTAGCATCCCACAGGATACCTCCCTCCATTCAGGTGAAATGCCATTCACAACTACTCTTTGAGTGCGGTTCTCCAACCAGTTCCCTATGCAGCTAAGTATCCTAGAGTCCAGTCCACAGTCCTTTAGTTTACCCATCAAAATGTTCTTACCCATTTGCCTGTCTCTTTGTCATGCTACTGATACCCCTGCAAGGCTGGCTTCGGGCAACCACCCTAGATCGAGGGGAGCTGGATTTTACCTGAAGTGGTGGCAGTGACCAGAAAAGGGAGGGGGGCTGAGGCTATTCTTGCCCACAATGTGATAGCGACCATGAAATACCTCTTTAGGAACATCTAAGGACATCTTATCCCCAAAGTTTCCCTATATGGTACATTTGTGGACTGCAACTCTCTGGAGCGAAGCCAAGCCAATTTTTTTAGAGTTTAATGTGGAGACTGACTGAATGGCCCAGTAGGAGCAAAAATGAATGAAAATATAGAACACTAGCAAAAAAATCAATTCAAAACTTGTTAAATTGAAAATGAAACCCAAACCTGGGAACATGTTTTTGACAGTGGAACATTTAGCACGACTGAATTCTATACACTACTGTGATTTTCTTTCCATTTGTCATCAAACACATCTAAGCAATTGGGCAAGGAAGGCTGACAAATTCCTATTTTCAGATTAATTACTAAGTTTGCTTCCATGGTAGGAACTATGTGGAAGTTTTGCCTTTTGGCTTCTGTAATCATCTAATTTCAAATGAGGGTTGGAAGAAATGACCAAACACACCAACGTATTTAAAATACAATATTAAACCCCTTGCTGCCTACTTTTGGAAACAGCTCATTAACAACAGCTAGTGTTCCTTTGTCCTGCTATATATTATCCTGTTACTTTACATTTCTGAAATCTTTTGAAGATAATTTATTCTTTTCAGCCTGTTTTTGGTGTTTGGTTTATTATTGGAGTTCCATGGTATATGTACAGAGGTCCTCAGTCTGATGAGCTGATCTGAGAAGTTGAAAGAGGAAGGGTTTTTTTTGGAAACCACTGTTTGTATGTATAACAGAATCTTATGTTTATGCAATCTGAAGTAACTTTACAGAAACTAACAGAGTAATCCTGTTTTTTACAGTCTGCTCTGGACAAGGATAGGATCAGCCATAAGTGTCCTGCAGTGGCAGAACACACAGAGAAATTCCAGGGGAACAAATGATGTTGGTATAGCAATATCCCTACACTAAAAGTATGTATACAATGCATGGTGTAAAAACAAGGCTTTTCACTATGTTATTTCAGTGCTAAATCCTATTAAATATTTAAGCTGGGGCTCAGCCTTTCCAGTTCCCAAGCAAATGAGGTAATTGTTACATCTGTCTTACAGACATAAGAAATTATTAAGTTAAATTACTTGCTGAAAGATATCAAAGGCTGGATTGGATTGTTTTGCACATATTAATTTCCTGAGTATGGTATACAGTGAAGATAAGTACAACATACTTCCCCCCCCCCTTTTATCTGCCACATCTATCTACCTTGTCTGTACTGGGAACTCACATGGATGTGCACATCAAGCACACATACGTGTATTTTCTGCAAAATTAAATTAGGTACCACTGCCCATGTATAGTGGGGTCCTGAATTTTGGTAGCACTTCACTATGGGAATGGGAAGATTCCTGGAAATAAAAGGTGGAAGCTAGAATAAAACTTTTTTAAAAACCCAGGGAAATAAGCAAGCAGAGGCACACAAGAAATTGTACCCTCATGCAAACACACACAGAGTGAATCCCAACACCTAAACAACTTACACCTAAACAATTAACACAAAACCAATACAAAGAAGGGGGCCAAATGACACATACAAGCTTGTCCTTCAGGGGACTTTAGAGGGGAGGAAGTCTGGAGTGGAGGGCACACAGCAGCATTGTATGTCAGGTGATCCCAGGAAAGAAAATGGGCCTGAGATTGGGACCAATTTCACATTAGCATTTGCCCCGCGCTTGCCGGTATGCTTGCCCCGGGTCTTCTGGTCAGTTTCACACTAGTAGACCTGCACTCACCTTTTGCCCTGAATAATGACATGTTTTTTCCCTGGGGCTTCGAGATCCTGGTTTTCTGAGAAGTTTCCTGTTTGCCTAGGGAAAAGCCGAAATGCACACCCCCTTTTTCCATGCCCACTCGCCTGCCTTCCTTCTGCCCCGCCCCGGGGTGGCTCCAATTTTCCTTCTTTTAAAAAATAAACTCCTTCTTACATTATATCGAAACAATGAGGCAGTGAAATATGTCCTCATCATCGCTTTCTGTATATAATACAAGTGTTCCAGTTGTCATTTATTTAGGGTTTTTAAAAAACTTTTATAACATAATTTTATAAAAAGTTTTCCAGGGAAGCATCCTCTATGGGTCAAAAAAATTATCTGGAGTAGGAGCCTAGATTTGAGGGGATAGTAGGATTGATTCAAGAGGACTGGCACTTCTCTTTTGTGCTCCGTAGGTTTCCTACGGTAATCCTGTAATGCATAGAAATTAAAAAGGGCCAACTCTCTTCATGGTGACTGATTTTGTTTTTTAAAGAGACCTATTTATGTTATAACAAAATTGCGAGGCTGCAAAATATCAGTTCCTTGATAGAGCGCCGTGGCTGTAAAGGCTTCACCTACCATTTTCTGCCTGGAATCCCGCTGGCAATGCGCCCAACATTTTGATGCTAGACTGAAGACTCCACCAGTCACAGTAGCAGACAGTATAGTTGACCAATCATTTTGCAGCAAGTAAGAGCAGCAGGAAAAATTGAATAGGAAGGCGGGAGGTATTGAATTCTGGGAAGAGGAAGGCTAGTGTGGACATCGTAATCCTGTAATTGCATATCGAAATAACGCGAGCACACATGCATGTGAAAAAAGACGGCAGGGCTAGGAGGGCAAACTGAGGGGAATGGGAGGGGGAAGCAGCAGGAAGCCTTGCAGCAGCCAGAAATGTGAAAAGAAACATGCGGGGCAGATGATGAACTGCAGCTTCAAGTGGGAAATTGAATAAAACGATCCAGGGCAATCTTTAGTAGGAAGCCCCGAATGGAATGAGAGGCAAGTGGCATGTGCGAAATCGGTCTGGCTGTAAATCCCTGGGATTTTCCTATGATGAGCCACAGGGGCAGAAGGTAGATAATCCAAAAGACTGCTATGAAATACTGGCATTCTGGAAGCTATATTTATACAGGAAAAAAATTCAGAAACTATGGTAGTCTGTGGACTTCTGGATCAAAATTGGATTGGAGCCAAGACATTTGAATTTTATTGGCCCATTTGAATTTAACTGCTAGGCAGAAAAAAATTAGATGATGAGTCACTAGCATGATCAGATCACCTGATGGTCTGGAGGATGGACAAAAGACTGAGAGTGTCCTGATGTGTCCAGGGAAATAATGGGTTTAAGATAACAGTGATTCCTGGTTGGATCCTACTGTGCATTTAGAGAATGTTATTAGTAAATCATGAGATACTGCTGGAATTTTAGTTGGGGAAGTGATTGAACTGATTACCTCCCAGTAGACCTATTTAAACTGCTTCCCTTTTTTCCCCATGCTGAAAGGGCCTTCAAGCTGTATGGAATTTTACTGGAACACCATCTTGATTTACTGCATGCCATATCACTATAATGCCCTAACCTGGATGGCCCAGGTTAGCCCTATCTCATCAGATCTCAGAAGCTAAGCAAGGCTGGCCCTGGCTAGTATTTGGATGGGAGACCACCAAAGAATACCAGGGTCATGATGTGGGGACAGGCAATGGAAAACCACCTCTGAATGTCTCTCGCCTTGAAAACCCTATGAGGTTGCCATAAGTAAGCTGTGACTTGACAGCAATTTCCACCACCATATCACTAAACTCAGGAGGAATGAAGGTATTTCTCATGCCACTACATGGAGGTTTAATATTTGACTAGAGATTGCAGGGTTACGGTCTAGCATTCCTTGGATGAAATCACACAGTTGATTCCTGGATTTTTTATAGAAAAGTGATTGCACAAAATGTGCCTATTTTCATTAGACTGTACAAGTGGAGTCCTGCAAAACTCGCAGTGAGGGGAATCCTTTTCCCCCCTCATTCATGAGCCTTTGCAAGCCTAACCACTCACCTTGAAACCTGGTGGTGGCAGTGTATGGGACTTACTCCAAGCCCAGAGCTACTCCCAGTGCCTGCCACAGCAGAGCTCAGAGCAACTCCTGGCATCCTTCTGCCACTGTGTCAGGGCCTGAAACAACTCCCAGCATCCTGCTGCAGCAGGGCCTGGAATGATTCCCTGTGGCTGCTGCAGCAGGAGGGCCCTGAATGGCTCCTGTCATCCACTGCTACTGTGGCAGGACCCAAAGCAGCTCCCGAATGGCTCACTGCTCCCAGGCTCCATTGCTCCCAGGTAAGAAATAAAGAGCATTCTCTGCACTTGCACGGAGAGGGCCACTTTCCTTTTCAAGGGATTTAACCTCCCCCCCCGGTGTATTTTTTTTAAATCTGATTTCCCCCCCCCCCCCGCAAACCTGGGGAGAGCCCCAAGTTTGCAGAAAGATCTGTTTAGCCTCTGGGTGGACCCAGTCTGCAGATTTAGCTATCTGCAGATGGGGGCCGTGTGTGTGTGTGTGTGTGTGTGTGTGTGTGTGTGTACAGTGGGCTGATCTAAATATTACATCTCCAGTGGTATTGGAGTTAGGGTATATGGACTGAGGAGGAAAGCAAAGAATGCTGGATTGCTGTCTCTCATCCCTACACCACACAACGCACAGATAAGGCTCCATGGAAATATGTCTGATACAATTCTTCCTCCAGTATGTGAAAATTCTTGGTTAAAGAAAATCCATTTCACTATAGCAATAGATATATTTTCCAGAAGACAACATACACACAGCACAGAAAAGTCCAAGCAACATGAGAAAAGTCTTCAAAATAATTATTTTGGTAAACATGACAATAAAAGTTATTTGACAAAACATGTAAACTGGGAAAAAAATGGTGCCACAACATCTTTCAGACTGTTTGTCAGGTGCCTTTAGATTGTTTAAAAGCTTCAAAGGCATTTCAATGAGAACATTGGTAACAATGGACAAACTTTCCTGAAAGACAGTTTGTCAGTTATTATCCATCTTTTGCAATGTCCAGCTGTAAGTGGAGCCCAACAGATTTGTCACATTGTTGTGAATTAATTAGAAGATGGCCCAGAATCCTTTGCAATGCACTAGTGTTTTATGGCAGGTATACATTGGTTCTTTAGTCAATGAGCTGATGTGGAAACAGTTTCCTGAAAGTAGAACGTTTGAAAACCATTGATTTAATAGATAATAGAATCTTATGGTAGAAAGAATAGAATCTTTGGCCCAAACTACATATGTTTGGCCACTTGGTCAGAATAGGATTCTTTCAGCTTGCAAAAACAGTATGGAGGGAAAGGCTGGAGTCACTCCTCCCCTGGCACTGTGGTACCAATCTAAACTGAGCCCTGCTGTGATTAAATTTTCTTTATCTGCTGTGTGGTTTCCAGGAAAGTGATTCAAAAAGTGGGGGGATCCCCAACTTGTCTCATGGCCAAATTTATTGTGTAGCTTGGTCCTTTGTTTCATGGACCATGGGAGTCACTGGAATGAGCCCATAGACTTCAATATGATTGCTCAGTATGCAAGGATCAAAGGAGAACCGTATCATAAACTTTTACAATAAGTATCTTTTAACAATTTGACCTTATACAATAAAAATATACTATGCCTGTCCATTCTGTATTTTCCATGGACTAAAGAGAGTAAAAATATTTCTATTAAAATTATATTATAGCAATTAAATGTCCAAACAGTATTTTTAAGCAAATATGGAAAGCCATTCAAATATTAAGAATGTAATTATACATGAATTGTTGAGGTAATTTGACTTTGTGACTTTGCTTATCTCTTGCATTCATTCTAAATCTCAATAAGTGCTTTTTGAGTGATCAATATTTAATTAACTTACAATAAAGCTGCTTTTTAAGATGCAAATTAAATGCATGTTTTGAGACACTTAAGGAGGAATAATGGATGGGCCAAATGCAGTAGAAGAACAGCATAATTGTCAACTGAAAAATGTTATTTCATCATTGGTGTCAGCAGCTATGACAATTTATCTAGGTAAATGAGAAATGTTAGCATTATCCAGCAAAAACATGAAACAGAAAATGTAATGGACTCCTAGGAAGGGTTTTATATAAACCAAAAAAGCTGGCATCCCCAAAATGTAAAGATGCAGAGCTAAAATTTTCAATCACTATTCACCTTCTGAACCATACACTGAAAAGGGAACTACAGATTCATAGCAAGGCAGTACCCTCAAGTATCCCCCTAGTAACAGTTATATAATTAATCCTTTGTTATGAGTTGCTGGAAGAATTCTTGACTGAGTATGTTGGAAGAGTCTTGGAGATGCACATCTGTTGTTATGACAGAAAAATTAGGTTTATATCAGATCAGAAAGCAGTGTTCTCTCTTTTATTATAAAATAATTCATATTCAGCATGTAAGAGGAGCACAATAGCTATTTTATGGTGAGGGTTATTAAACTAAATATCCAGCTTTTGTATCACTCAGGGTTTTTTGAGCCACTGAGAGGAGTAAAGCATGGTAAATATCCTCATACACACTTCTATTTATTTATTGTTTATTTATTTCTCCTAAGTATCCTGTGGGGGCGGCCAGACTAGTGTGCTGGATGAAACCCACTTCTCTTTTCCTTCACAAAAGAGGTAGTTGTTGCTGCTCTTCCTTGTTGCCACCAATGGGTTTTGCTCACTTCCTCTTCCTCTGTGGACCCAAGTCAGAGGCAGTGAGGAGACAAGGTGAGAGCAACGATTACTGCTGATGTCCATTAATTTGTGTCCATTAGGGTTTTCAGCTCCAGGCTGGGGAATTCTTGAAGATTTTGAGACAAAGCCTGGTGAGGGGGAAGTTTGGGGAAGGGAGGGAGGAAGATGAGCAGAAATGTGATGCAACAGAGACCACTCTCTGAAGCTGCCATTTTATCCAGGGAAACAGATCTCTGTAGCTTGGAGATCAGTTGTAATTCAGGGAGAACTTCACCCAGACCTGGAGGTTGTCAGCTATAGCTGTGCATGAGTGCTAGTACTCTTTGTCTGGGCCAGTTGGAAAGGTTAAGGGTGAGAGTGAGGAGGAACAGCAGCAGCACCTTCCACTGCATTGCACCCAGAAAGTGAATACAGAGGGAGGTGGAAAAGTGAGGGAGCAATGGAACAAACAGCAGGAGCAGCTGCTTCTGTTCTTTCTCTTCTTTGCTATGTCAGATTATGGCCATGAGGAAACAAGCAAAACGGGGAAAGGAAAGGTGTAAAAGTAAGCTAGCAAGAGAAGCAATGAGCAGGATCATCTACTGCTATCTAGTAGACTATTTACATAGTTTGATAAGTAGTAGGGCACTTTTTGGAGTGTGATGCATAGTGCAAATGTCTGGGTATAATGACCTCTGGTAGCAATATATATATTTGCATTATCAATGAAAAATATTTTTTTTATCCAGTACTTATTTTGGAATGCATATACTACACTTGCTGATATAGATGTACCAAACTGTGATGAAATAGAGGCATTTAGCTTATAAAACTGCATAAAATGTTGTGAGGCCCTTCATATAGGGGCATGCTCTGTAATAGTCAGATTTTTTCACTGGCTACCCCATACCTATGGAACAGCATCCTAAAGGACGTCAGAGGGACTTCTATCCTCCTAGCTTCCTAGCAAAGCTGTAAAGCAGAACTATTTCCCAGAACTATTGAAGTAGTCTGAGGGCCAAACTAGACATGATGGCATCCATGGGGTCCAGTGTAGGGGTGAGCACAAACTGGATGACAAACTAAAGTTTGTCATGAATTTGGGCCTGCTCATGGTTCATGAACAGAAGTTCGCGAACTGAAGAATCATGATGAACTTCCACAAATGTTGGCCAAATTCATGGTGGCTCATGGCAGTTCATGAAGAGCAGAAAGCAGAGGTATACAACTGCTTTCTCCTCTTCATGAGAAAAAAATTAAGTGGCTGGGAGCTTCCTGCTACACATATTTGGTTTGGTTTAAATGGCTCCTTCTGGTTTAAATGGCTCCTTGACTTTTTGCAGGGAGCAGAAAGCAGGGGTTTGAATGGCTTGGAGCCATTTAAACCAACAGCTGAGAGGCGGGGAGAAGCCTCCCTCATGGCCCAACTTCAGGCTCTCTTGTGAAGTCCCAGTTAAAAGGTCTGTGCAAGGGAACATAATAGATCTGAGCCTGCAGGGAGAAGCCTCCCTGCCAGCCAGTTTGGGGCTCTCTTTGAGCAGGGGAAAGCTGTGGCCAGCAGACAAAAGGGGGTGAAGTGCCTCCCAAGGGTCATTTCACCATTTCTTTTCTCTCCATGGCCAGCAGAAAGGAGGGGAGAGCCATGTAGGAGGCCGCATGGGAGAGTTGTGGCCAGCAGACAGGAAGGGGTTAAGTGCCCCCTGGGACGCACATCATCCCTTCCTTTCTACTGGCCAGGAGAGGGTGAAATGCCCCCGGGGAGGCACTGCACCCCCATGTTTAACCCTCTGCTCCCACCCACTTCGAAGTGGTAGGGAGCAAAAATGGAGGGCTGAGTGGTTCCCAGCCATTTAAACCCTCCTGATCTGATCCCTGCTCTCCCTGAGCAGAACCAGAGGGTTAAATGTCTCTGAGCCATCTAAACATAAGAGCTGAAAGGTCCTGCCTTTGTTTGGTTTCTGCGGGGAGCAGAAAACAGGGGCTTATACTTTAAATCAGTCATGAACCTATATGAACTGGTTCGGTTTGCAAACGGGCATATTGGTTCATGTAGGTTTGTGGTTTGTTTCATGGTTCAGCAAGGAACCATGAACCGAACCACAAAAATGTGACGTTTAGCCTGGGAGTCTACAACATTATATTCAGTTTCGCTCCCCATCTTGCCCTCCTTTTGTCCTTTCCATCTTCATCCCTGTGGTGGCAGCACAGGGAAAGCACTCGGAGCACAAACATTTCCTTATCTCTTTGTATTTTCCTTTCACCCTTTGTTGGGACACTCAAATATTTAATATACCAGCATACTGAGTACAAGAAACCCTGGGAAACAATTCTCCAGGATTGTTGAATCCATTCTGTTGGACTCAGGAAGTCTGGAGAACTCAGTTTCTCAGGATTCTGTGCACCAAGGATGCTGCTGTTGCAACATACTAGGTACTAGGGTACTGCTCACACAGGGAGTAAACAAGACAGAGAGCAAGGTGGAGACCTTGTTGCCACACCATCACTACCATCCCACTTCCGAATAACATTCAAGGAAAGTAAATGGGAAGTTGGAGGGGGATTCTTAGAGGGTGAGGGGGATCACCAGTTGGGAAAGTCAGTGAATAGCAAAATACATTTTTTGCAATCTTAATTCTCTCCTCCAATATTAATAAGGAAATACTGCAAAAAGCAAGTACCAATTCAAACAAGCAAAGGTTAGTTTGCCTATCACTGCTTTCCCTCCTTTAGCCCTACATCATGTTTTATGTTTAGGACTTCCATACGTTTGAAAGATTTAGAGGGTCCATGAAGATAAATGTTCCCCTTTTAATAACAGTGCACTAAGATAATATTCTTTGACCATTAAGAGAGTGGGAACAACCCATTAAGTTTAATTGGAATTAAGTGAGCACGGCCAGCATCAGGCAATCTAAATATCCATAATCATTACAGTCCTCTTCAGGCTTACCTTTCCAAATACAAAGGGTGATTCTCCTATTTATATTGTATTAATCTGAATTGAGTTTATGCTGAAACAGTGCTTGGTGGATAGCATACTTTTATCCTGCCCTTCCCCCAAGGGATACATGGTTCTTCCCTCTTTCATTTTATCCTCACAACAACAACATATGAAACTTGCAGGATGGTTATCCCATTCCTCCCACCTTTGCTTCCTCCCTTCTCCCCCTACCTCTCTCACATTCTTTCTGCCCCCCCCTCTTACTTACCCCTTCTCTCTCCTCCATGTATGTTACTTCCTCTCTCTTTCTGACCCATCATCATTCTCTTTGTTTTTCTGCCTCCCCACCTCATCACTCTTTCTCTCTCTTTTTGCCCCCCACTCCATCAGTCTTTCTGCCCTCCCCACTCTATCACTCTCTCTTTCTGCCCCCATCACTCTCCCAGCCTCCTGCCTGCTTCCTCTCCCCCCACAGTAGCAGTGGCAGTGCGCTGGGAATCAATGAATCTCCCAGCTGCAGAGATCAATTCACCTTAGGGCTGCCGGCTCCAAGTTGGGAAATTCCTGGAGATTTGGGGGTGGAGCCTTGGCACAGCGAGGCTTGGGGAGGCAAGCAGCCTCAGCAACCTTCCAAAGCAGACATTTTATCCAGGGAAACTGATCTCTGTCACCTGGACAACAGTTGTAATTCTGGGTGCTCTCCAGCCCTTGTCTGGAGGCTGGCAATGGTAGTTTAAGTGAAGGAAATGGCTGGTTTGGAGGGTGGAGTCTATGGCATTATACTGGTCTGTAGTCCCTCCCCTCAAATCCCACCCTCCCCAGGCTCCACCTCTCAAATGTCCAGGAATTTCCCAACCTGGAGTTGGCAACCCTATTTCCTTCCCACCCAACAGCCAACATACCTTTATCTGTCTTCAGCTTTCCATCTCCACCCCCCTCCCCCACAGCCTCTACCTAGGAAAATTACAGTCTTTCTCCACAGTGGGGACTAAAGCAGCTTACATTATTATTTCCTCCTTGTTATCTGCACAACAACCCTGAAAGTATGTGACTGGTCCAAAATCTCCTAGTCAGCTTCCACCTCAAGATGGGGATCTGAACCTGGGTCTCACAGATCCCATCTGAAGCTCTAACTGTTACATCACAATGGCTTTCATAGGGTGGCTGCTGATGAACAGTAGCAAAGCAGCTGGGCCTAATTAAGTCATGCAAATCAGGTGGTATCAAGTCACGCAGAGGGTACTGCCTAGGGATGGCAGCCTCCAGGTGGGACCTGGGAATCCCCTGGAATTACTGCTCATCTCCAGACTACAGAGATAATTTTCTATGGAGAAAATGGAAGCTTTGGAGGGTGGAGTTTATAGCATTGTACCTCACTGAGGTCCCTGTCCTCCCCAGGCTCCACCCCCAAATCTCCAGGAGTTTCCCAGCCTGGATCTGCTGCCGGTGGCCGGGGGGGGGGGGAGTACTTGGCAACCCTAGACTGCTGCCAGTAAAAACCCTGCCTTTTACTGACAGAAAGTTAGAACCTCCCCCTCCCCCGAACATTCTAATCTCTCACAGTTGATGCCTGGATCTGAGGCCATTTCAAAAAATATTGGGGGGAATTCAATGGTCCCTGAAGTTTTTTTTTAACTTTTTGGATTTTTCCGCAGCCCGAGAAAGGCCCCTGACTATGTAGGAAAAGCTGTTGGGGGAGAGTGAGCTCTCTTTTGGCAGATATAAGTATCCGCACAGAAAAAAAACCCTCTTGGAATTAGTGTGTATACACACATACACATATTGAAAAGAAACTGCAAGTTGCACATGATTGCTACCTGTAGGTGACTTCAGACCCAACCTATGTATCTTAGAATGTGTCTATAAAGAGCAATTTGTCTCTTATGAGAGAGCCAGTTTGGCATAGTGGTTAAGAATGGTGGACTCTAATCTGGAAAACTGGCTTCAATTCCCTACTCCTCCACATGAAGCCAGCTGGGTGACCTTGGGTCAATCACAGTTCTTTCAGAGCTCTCTCAGTCCCTAAAACAAGTTCAGTTCACCACCTGCATAACACTAAGAGCAAGAACTTGTGGCTGCCAAACAATATTCGGATCTTCTGGCTGTTCTACACACAATGCCATGCAATAATTATTAATTGCCTCTGATGATTTATTTATTTATTAGATTTGTTTCCTGCCCTCCCTGCACAGCAGTCTCAGGGTGGGTCCATCAAATATAATATACAAACAACTAAAAACAATTAAAATACCTCAGATTAAATACAATAATATTCCTCTTAGGGAAGCCATTCCCTGCTACCGCTTAACAGGGTGGTGGGGAAAGAATGGGGTTTGAGTTGGTATCGCACTAATGCATAACATCACTTTCAGCACAAAATTAGAAGTGACACATCAGTACAACACTGTAGGATTCACTCCGGATGCTATCATGAATTCCCCCAACAGGATGCCAGCTAGGACTGGCAACCCTACTTATAATCGAAGCAGTTATACTTCTAAAACTGAGGCAAATTATTGCCATATTATATTATATCTATTTGTTTGCATTAATTCTCACTGGGACTCAAGGCAGACTACTCGAGTCAGTACAATCGACAAAATGGGAGAGTGAATGAACAATGCAGTAGAATTAGGATTGTAGAAGTCTAGAACCAACCAGAGATATAAAAGATGGAACTGAAACAGAGTACAAGTATTCACAATTCTTTGTCATTTATCCAGGTGACTTTGTAACGATTTTGCATAATACAGGCCTATTACCCGAGTAGAAAATCCCTCTTGTATTATTCAGTTTTGCCTAGTTCGTGAAAAGCAAGGAGAGAACCTTCTTGACCTTCTTGAGCTAGTCATTCCATCCAGTGGGAGTCATAACTGAGGCCTGTGTATGGGCTTCTGTTGATTTTTCCAATTTTCAGGTTGGCACCTGCAGAAGCCCCTGCTAATGTGAGTGAAGCCAAGGCTATTTTGGGGCAGGAACACACAGGAATGGAGTTCTGGCTGGCTTCTAAGTTGGCCATGCCTACAGCCTCTCCCTGGCCTCGGGTTCCCCAAGCTCCTTACAAGCCATGGGGCACCTGGGGAAGCCAAGCTGATCTAGGGAGGGAAGGCAGTTTAAACTGCGGGGCCCCTGGGGAAGCTGATCCTGAGAGAGAGCTGCACAGTCAGAGGTGTGGCCTAATATGCTAATGCGTTTCTGCTGTTTGGTGTGGCCTGTTATGCTAATGAGTTCCTGCTGGGCCTTTTCTGTTGTATGGAGCACAGAGGGAGAGGCATTCAGACAGATAATAGGGACCAAGGCCATTAACAACTTGGTATGTGATAGCCCATATCTTAAACTGAGCCTGCTAAATAATGGGCAGTCAGTCGAGTATCTGCCGAATAGGAGTAACATGCATGCTTCATCTAGCTTCTGATAATAGCTGAGCCATGACATTTCTGAATTGATTTTGAGGGGAGATCAATGTACAGTTCATTACAAAATTCTAGTCTCAGTGTTACTGTGGCATGGATCCAAGTTGCCAGATCAGCATTTTTTTGCAGCTGCATCACCTTTCTTCTTCAGTAGTAAAGTTGGATCAAGGATAACCCCAAGTCTTTTAACTAAGACAACATGGATCAGCTGAACTCAATCAAAAGTAGGGAGCACAATGTCCTTCAGGATCTCTGTCTTCCCTACCAGCACTACCTCTGTCTTGTCAGGATTCAGTTTCAACTTGTTGACTCTTAGCCAGTTACCTACAGCAGCCAAGCAGCTATTCAGATCCTCCACCCCATCACCAAGAGTTTTGGATAAGGATATATAGAGCTAGGCATCATCAACATACTGATGACAACCAACCCCAGAACTACACATGACTCATCCTAGAGGCTTTACATAGAAACTGGGAGACAGAATTGCACCATGTGGGGCCTCACAGGTAGTGTTGCCAGCTCAGGGTTGGAAAATACCTGGAGACTTTGGGGTGGATTTGGGAAAGGGTGGGGTTTTGGGAGGGGAGGGGCCTCAGCATGATACAATGCCATAGAAAGCATTCAAAGCAGCCATTTTCTTCAGGGACGCTGATCTCTGTCAGCTGGATGGGGCCTCAGATGTCAATTCCCAACTCAGAAAATGGATATTCAGATCAGATGCTGCGATAGACCACTCTGCTATCACAAAGTCAAAAGTAGTTCCTTGATACAAAATTGTCACATTTGACCACTCTAGATCAGCCTATTTAAGTAATATTTCCAACCATAATCTTAGGGTATCTTTTACTTCCTTGCATTTTCAAACAATGCATTCTAGTTATCAGATACTGACGTTTATATCCTATAGAGTCTCCCTGTTTGCGCTTGCAGCTAAAAAGATTAGAGCCAGGGTGGCACCACAGAGGCCATTCTTATAATATGCAGGCCATTTTAACCCACTCTAATTTTACCTATGTGATTTTAGGTTTTACTTCTTTATGTATTTTATTATACTATTTCACTGTTGTTTTTGAATGTTTTGTAACTTTGTTATGGCCTATGGCTAACACAATAAATTCTACTTGAACTGTCAGCTGGAGATCAGTTGTAAAAGTGGGAGATCTCCAGGCTCCACCTGGAGGCTGGCAACCCTACTCACAGGATAGGTTCCACATTGAGGCTAACTGGTTTCCAACAGCAACCTTTTGAGTCCAATCCATAAGGAATGATTTAAACCAGTTCAATGCACATCCCCAGATACCTGCTTCTGTCAGCAAGAGTCTCAACAAGATGACATTATCTACTGCAGGGGTGGCCAACCTGTGGCTCGGGAGCCACATGTGGCTCTTTCACACATATTGTGTGGCTCCTGGCAGGGCGGCTGGGGAAGCAAAGGGGAGGCATGCTTTTTCTCTCTTTCTCCCTTCCTTCCTTCCTTCCCTCCTCCCTCCCATCTATTTGCTTTCCTAGTTTCTCTCTCTCTCTTTCTTATAACTGGTTTTCCTCGTTTGTTTTTATTTTTGGCAGTCTCATTTAACGTTAATAAAAAGCAAATTTGCATATTTTAAAAAATAAAAACGTGTGTGTGATATTTGTTCCTGTCTTGCGGCTCTCAGACATCTCTATGTGGCTCTTACGTTTATTCTATGTGGCTCTTACGTTAAGCAAGGTTGGCCACCCCTAATCTACTGTATCAAAGGCTGCAGATAAATCCAGTAAGAGCAACAGGGAGGCATGGCCTTTGTCTACATTCAGATGGAGGTCTTCAACTAAGGCTGATTTTATATGTGCATTTTTGTAACAGCTTCATTCCAGCGCTCCCTGCACCGGTAACACATTGGTGTCAAAGCTGTTGTAGGGGAATGCCCACATCTGATTGAACTGGAGTGAAAGGGGTCATTCTTTTGAAGTGCTGTTAAGAACAGGATTTGTTTACAGAGGTGTGAAGCCAGTTTAAGAGCTAGAGGGCAATTAGCAGATATGGACAGTTGAGAAGGAATGCAGATTCACACTTGAAAGAGATGTGGGCGAGTTTTTTTGGAAGTAGAATGATTCCAGCAGGAAAGACAGATGTAAAACCAGCCTTAAACTAGCAGAGCTATTTCTGTCTTATAGTCTGGACTGAAGAAAGACTGAAAAGGATCTAGAGCTGATAAATTATCCAAGGAAACCTCAAGTTGGTCTGCTACTGCTTTCTCAATCACTTTACCCGGGAAGGACAAATAAGAGACTAGGAAATAATTGGCAACATCATTTTCTGGAGGGATTTCTTTTTAAAGTAGAGGATGGATAATTGTTGTAGTAAAATGTATAGTAAAGAGTTAACTAGAACCTGATTATGGGTTGGAGGAATCCTCCACCCCCGGACTGTTCTCTTTTCTTACTTTCAGTTTCTGTGTCAGTCTGAAGTTGGCTGCAATAAAGCAGTTGTGTTACATTCAGTAACTCACGTGAGTACCAGAATTTATTTAATTATCATAACTGCCTCTTTGGGGGAAGGTGCCTTGAGTTAGTTACTGGTTTATAATAGCTACTAAGGGGTTGTTTTAATGTAGTCCTTACATGATTTTTAGCAGCCAGGATGGGCAAGGATCCACTGTACAAGTAGTCAACTTTACAGATCCCTGATCTTCTTGATATCCATCAAAGAAATTAGGTCAGAATGGTTCATAAATAGACCAGGCGGTGTATTAGGCCTTTTTTTGGGTGTACCTACGTTACAGCTGTCATCCAGATCAGACCATATTCTCAATATTTTATCAGTAAAAAACTTGGCAAAAGTATCACAGCAAATTGTCCATTCCTAGGACAGTAAAGGCTCAGATTTAGGTGTCAGCAGATGCTGAGCCACCTCGAACAGTTGGGATAGTTGTGAACTAGCTGATGCTATAGTAGCAGAGAAATAACATTTCTTTGCCACCATCACCATTGCTTCGTTGGTCTTATATTCAGTATGATTTCTCCACCAGTGCCTGTGAGAGCCCAGAGTCAATCAACAACAAGTTTCTTTGAACAGGAAAGCTTTTTTTGAGAAAGGTCTGTAATGGTCATCAGCACTTCTTGTGTTAGTAATGGTGGGTAACCATCAGGTCAGGACTATTATACCAAAATTAAATGAGGCCAACTGGTCATCAAAACCCAATCAGAATACATGTAAAAAGGCGCTTGAAATACTGGCTTTTGGTTCCCAGGGTATCGGTAGGAAGGTATAGAGCCAGACAGTAAAAAGATAAAACAAGCGGTACCGAGACTCCCCAAGGTTGAAGCAGTAAGCAAAGCGAAAAGCACACCATGAGAACAGAGAACAAGACATTCCACAGTAGTGACATGTAGAGGGATGGAATCCCAACTCCCGGATGGGGGAATGGCAGCCAAAACCGACAGTGCCATTCTAAACATCTCCTTTCCAGATCACCCAGCTCTGTGGTGAACTGGGTTTCATCCCAAGGGCTGGAGAGGTTGACAGAGGCAAACTTGTTGATAGCATCAAGGAGTTTCATGTTCCACGCTTCCATTGCAGCCTCAACAGTGCACTTGTTTGGAATCCTGAAATCCCCCAGAGCATCCTGGAATCCAGCCTCTGTGGGCAGATCATTTTAGCCAGGCCTCCTCTCATGTGAGTGTGTTAAGAGCTACATCCAACTTGGCTGAGTAGGTACTGGTGAGATCACAGTTCAGGGTGAATCTCCAGTCCTAAAATCAAACCTTCCCTCAAAGGCTCAGGTTATGACCTCTTTCATGTGTTAAGCCAGTCACGATTTTCTAGCAGGTTGTACTTCCTGTAGATAGGTGCCTTCATTCAAACAAA
Organism: Lepidodactylus listeri; assembly: GCA_029233225.1. Taxonomy (NCBI): domain Eukaryota; kingdom Metazoa; phylum Chordata; class Lepidosauria; order Squamata; family Gekkonidae; genus Lepidodactylus; species Lepidodactylus listeri. The sequence continues at coordinate 73,664,964 of JARCFY010000004.1, forward strand.
AGCAAAATAAGCAGTAATGACAGCATAAAACTATAAATAGCAGCAACACAACATATTTTTATTGTTACCTTTTCAGTTGTATACTATGCCAAGCAATGGGCTCTTCCCTCATCTTTATACTCTCTTTCTATGATGATATTTGTGCAGTAACTGTTTCCATGTAAACAAAGCATTTCCACTTTGCAGTTTGTATGAGGGCGGAAGGCTTTAAGGCATGCAGAGAGCCACTCCTTTCAGTATGCTTAGCATTGTTCAGAAAATAATTGAAAGAGAAGATGAAACTGTTGAAAGGATTAGATGAACAATTGTTACATGGGTTCATGTCTTTTGCTAAAAATGAACCCATGTAACAATTGTTCATCTAATCCTTTTCAACAGTTTCATCTTCTCTTTCATTATGTTTCTGAACAATGCTAGAGCATACTGAAAGGAGTGGCTCTCTGCATGGGCCTTAAAGGCCTCCGCCCTCATACAATCTGCTAAATGGAAATGCTTTGAATTTACATGGAAACATTTACTGCTACAAAATATCAGTCATAGAAAGAGAGTATAAAGATGAGGGAAAACCCATTGCATGGCATAGTATACAACTGGAAAAAGGTAACAATAAAAATATGTTGTGATGCTGCAGTTTAATAGGTTTTTATGGCTGTCATTACTGCTTATTTTGGCTATTTGTTGTTTGAAATGAAGGCAGCCTACAAAATATAATAAAATATTAAAAACATCATAGATTTTATTAAAAACACAACTTGGCAGCCAATAATTTCCCAACATTTGGGCAACTCTACCCTGGCTCCAAACTAGGGCTGCCAAGTGCCAGCGATTTACCAGTGGGGGGGAGTTGTTCTCCCCCCGGAAGCTCTTCTGGTGTGCGCGCTTTGCACGCGCGCCACGGCGACGTGATGACATCACCTCTGGGTGACGTCAGTACACGGGGGAAGTCGTCCTCACCGGATGACTTCTGGGGTGGGGGTTCCCCCCGCCGGCCGAATGCCGGCCGGCGGATCGGGAACCCCTATTAGCGGGGGATCCCCCGCCCCCCGGGCTGACTTGGCAGCCCTACTCCAAACTTGGTTAGCAATAGCTGGTGGTCTTGTTTAATCTTGCCTGTACACAAAAAAGACAGTGTAGGTAGGGGCAGACATATTGTTCTCTCAGAGATAGTAGAAAAGAGCCAAGAGTCCAGTAGCACCTTAAAGACTAACAAAATATATGGCAGCTTGCTTTTTGTGAGTCACTCACTGTTCATGAGTCACTGCTCATGAAAGCTCATACTCTGCCACATATTTTGTTAGTCTTTAAGGTGCTACTGGACTCTTGCTCTTTTCTACTGCTAAAGACAGATTAACATGGCTGCCCATCTTGATCTATCTATGAAATAGGTAGCACTACACTGCAGAGAGCAGTTTACATTTGGTGTCCTGCATTCCTTCTGATATTTTCTGCATCTATGTGCCTAAGGCAGCCTACAAAATATAATGAAAACATAAAACATCATAGAAGTTATTAAAACACACCATTCAAAACACAATGCAGCATAAAACAACATAAATCATGAAGCAGCTTAAACATTTATCAAGCTAAAAATAGACTATAAAATGATGTCAAAAGCCTGGAGATAAACAGGAATGTTTTGGTCTGGTGCCTAAAAAGAAGTAGTATAGGCCTCAAGCAGGCCTCAAGAGAAAATACATCCCACAGACAAAGTGCCATCACTGAAAAAGCCCTGGCTAGGGTTGCTAACCCCAATTTGGGAAATTCCTTGAGGTTTGGAAGTGGAACCTGTGAGGGGCATGGTTTGGTGAGAGAAGGGACCTCAGAAAAGGAAAGGATGGTTGAGTACTGTTGTGTTTCTGTTTAGAATATGAAGCAGTAATAGCTTGGAAAGGGCTCTGGTATCCTAAAGCTCCAATTCCTATTGGCTGATTAATAAAGACTCCCATTGGTCCTGAAGCCAATCTAGATACCCAATCGCTGAGCCCTGCTTGGGTCCAATAGTATTGCTTGTATATAGTTACATTGTTGAAAGTTATGTGTTGGAACAGTATAAATGAAAGTGCTGCTCTCATAGAGCTGTCTTTTGAGCTGAACAATGTCACTGAACTAAAGCCTGTTTGTTTAGATTCATCGCCTCCTGCTCAGTACTTAAAAAATACCTTCAACCATACCCTTAGTTGCTGCAGGAGCATATGGAGGAAGGGCGATGGTGAGCTTCAATAACCATCAGCCCTGTTTCAGGTGAGCATAAATGAAGCAAGAGGTTATTCTGGCTAAATTCAGAGGCGGGATGAATTTTTCTAAAATGCTGGCAGTTGTAGTGGGCTGTTTTGTAGTAGCAAATGACAATAATTTTGCCAGCTGTCTTTTATTCAGTGTTCAGTGCTTAATACAAATTTAAGTACAGTAATCATTAATAAATAAATACACGTTAATGTAAAATTCTGGGTATACTTTTTGTTTCTCAAATGTGATCATGATTTTAGAAATCAAATCTGCCATATATAAATATGATTACAAACAGAGGTACTGTCACTATGTTCAAGGCGTATCCGTAGGACAGAACACGTTTCAAAAGTGTTTTGTTACTCCTTATTGTGAGACATGGCATTCTTCTTTAATATCCCAACCAAGACTTTAGCTTGTGCAGGACACCTATATTTATTTCTAGGATTTTATACTCAGCTGCCTAATGTGCATGTTCTTGCTGTGGTGTAGTTATCACACACATGAACAAATACTTAGCAGAATTTTCTTCATCCCATATGGCATTATAATCAGACACTGTTTTCTTGGTCTCTGTATGAAAGAGGCAGTAATTAGCTTCTGAGCATCTGTGAACACAGCACCAACAGATGAATCCACTCTAGTGAGACAACATGGCAATATGCAGTAAAGAACTCATACTTCCCTCAAATTCTATTCACCCATTTGTCTTCTTCAATATGAAAGGCTTATATGTTTCCTGGAAAAAAAACAACTTGTTGAAGTGGCACTTTGAATGCGGCACACACTTTCACTGAGTGTTTTCCCCAACCTTTCTGCTGTGTGATACAGAGGAGGAAAGCATCATAGAACAGCCTATGTTCTTACACAGGGCTATTTTTGGGCAGAAACGCACAGGAACGGAGTTCCGGCTGGCTCCTGAGTTGGCCATGCCTACAACCAAAACCTCTGGGATGCATGGCTACAGAGCACACTGCCTTCCCCACTACACACAAGAGAGAAAGGCGGCATGTTAAAATGCCCTCTTTCCTTCTGGGGAGCAGGTGGGGATTTCCTTGTCAATTTTACTCCCCACCAGTCAGCTGAGAGTGAAATTGACAAGGAAAAGCCTCTTTCTGCCTTCCCTTCTCTAGCAGACATGTCGCAGCTGGAAAAGGGCAGGCAGGGAATCCAGGCATGTTGAAAATGCCTTTCGTTCCCTCCCTGATCTGGTTTCCCGATCAGCACCTTTCCCCAGCCGTCTGGTTCGGAGGGGGGGGGGGGTAGCCTAGAAAGGCAATGTTGAAGTGGGGCGGAAAAGCTTAAGGGGGGAAAGAGGCAAACTTCCATGCCTGCCCAGTGCTTTCCCAGTCCCCCCCGACTAATATGCTAATGAGCTATGCTGTCAGGTGTGGGGCCTAATATGCTAATGAGTTTTGCTGTTGGGTGTGGCCTATTATGCTAATTAGTTCCTGCTGGGCTTTTTCTACAAAAAAAGCCCTGGCTCTACACAATTAAAATCTCACCAGTCTTTGTGTGGGCTTTGAAACAAATTTGCCAGTTTCTCTCTGTACCTTCATAAACAGTATGACTAGGATAGGGCTGTCCTTGTAACAGTTGTAAAGAACTGGGAACTTCAAAAGTTGTATCCCCCACCCTAATATGGTAAGATTAACTTGCCCAAATTCTCTCTTGTGTCCATTTCCCTCTTTGAATTGGCCGATCCTGTGTTAAAAGCTGACAGTTAACAGCTAGTCATCTCTCTGTTTCACTATATTAAATAGTGGTCAGAGACCAGTTTTTTTCATTGTAACATAAATTACAGTTGTTTTAAATAGCTAATTCTCATTTTCTACATTGATACAAACTAGATGTACAATTTAAAATGTTTCAAATATTTCATTTATTTTCATTTTCTTTTTATACTCATTTGTTTTCTTGTCTACTTAGTTTCAATGGAAATACTTTTCCTGCTGTAATTTTGTTATTTTCCGTTATACTTCAGTGGAATTTCCAGAACAAATCAGTAACTAAGAGTGGAGCAACTGCAGCAATTTTTTAAAATAAAATCAGCCACTGTGGCCTTTTCTATAGCATTTTAGCATACATTTTATAAATCAGCAAATTTCTCTACATTTTCTACATAGTTAGGTAGTGAGTTCAGGAGATTATCATGGTTTCAGTATAGCTCTTTATTGGAATGTTAAGAACAACAACACACGCAGCGAGCTGCAACTATATACAAAAAACCCCAGTCTCAAACACACCCACAAAATACAAATAAACTAATAAGAACATAGTAGCTAGGAGCTACTTTTGCATGGCATCACTTATATTTCTGTAACCTGATCAGCCTGCTATGCAAGGGTGGCCAATCTGAAGGTAGCTGCTAGGAGCCTCTCTAACAATGCTTGTTCATTTTAAGTTCTCACTACACAACATACAAGGTAAGAACCCTGTTTAAATACAAAGTGAGCTTGAATCAAAGGGCCTATGTTCTTTGCCTTTCTTCTAAACATTGAAAATGACACATTTCAGATTAAAATATATTCTTTGGACTGGTTCACCTCAGAATAATTTCATTCAGGAAAGAGACAACTTTTGAAATAAAATCCATACTACCCACTTTGGTAGTAATTTAGTGTACTCTAAACATTCACCTCAGTCCTTCAGACCGATGTATATACCTTGAGAAAGTTCAGCGGAAGGCTACTGCTTGTTCCCAGGGTTTGCTACTAAGCATGCCCAGTTTCTGCTTCAGTTAGACAATCTCTCTGAAGGCAATCTCTCTTTCCTCAGTCCTTTCCTCCTGAGCTGGTGGGAGAAACAGCAGAGGTAGAAGTGACATTGGGACTGTGTTGATGCCTCATCCAGTGTCTTCTGTGTTTGTTACCGTGCTAACATCACATGCAGGTTTTGTGACATCAGCACATAGCCTTATGTCATAAGAATTTGTGCCCATGGAATCACTAACCTCAATCCAAACTAATGTATTTGCTGGAAAAAATGTGAAAGGGCAAAATAATGGAAAAGGTGCAGAATTAACAGAATTTTAAAAATAATAATCCTAGAGAGGTAGCCATGTCAACTTGTGGCAGCAAAAATAAACAAGAGTCTTGTTGGCTTGAAAGGAAAGATCATTGGATATGTTCATTACTCTAGATTAGATTGAAAAATGGATATCACTGAAGAGAACAAGGTCTTTACATTAAAAAGTTTTCCTTTTATTAAAACAGTTGGTATAAAGTAACATTATGGTGGGTTTGGACTTTACAGCTGTCTAGCAGAAAGTAACAGATAGTTTCAAAGGCTAGTCCTAAATTTATAAACTGCTGGTCCAAACTATCTTGATGCCAGTGGGGGGGGGGGGGGGTCCGTTGCAGCTGGTGCGCAGCGGAGCGCCGCTCCGGGAGTAAAGAGGCCGGGGGGCAGGCACATGACAAAGCCCCGCCCCCAGCAGGGCCGCTGCTGCGTTCTCCAGGCCCCGCATCAGATGCCGGGGCCTGAGAGACAACTTTGGAGGCTGCCTTCCCTTCCCCGCCATGTTTCCCAGGCCCGATCCCCCCCTGGTGAGAAGCTCTCCATCCCTCCCCCTGCTCACCATTCCTGGGCCATGGCAGGCCGCCGGCCCCAGGGACAAACTCCCCATCCCTCCCCCCTCGCCATTCCTGGGCCACAGCAGGCCACCGGCCCGGGGAGACGTCCCCATCCCCTCGCTCGCCATTCCCAGGCCATGGGGGGGCTGGAGGGAGGGAAAAGCCGGGCCCCGAGTGGCATTAAGCCACTCGGGCCCAAGCAAGAGCGAACCGGAGGGGGGGGAGGGAAACGCCGACCCAAGTAGCTGACAGCCATTCCGCTCAAGCAAGAGGAGGAGAAGTGCCTAGTCTGTCTGTCTGTCTGTCTGTCTGTCTGTCTGTCTTTCTTTCTTTCTTTCTTTCCTTCCTTCCTTCCTTCCTTCCTTCCTTCCTTCCTTCCTTCCTTCTCTCTCTCTCTCCCCCACCTACTTGCCTACTTACCTTCCTGTTCCTTCCTTCCTTCCTTCCTTCCTTCCTTCCTTCCTTCCTTCCTTCCTTCCTTCCTTTCTTTCTTTCTTTCTTTCTTTCTTTCTTTCTTTCTTTCCTTTCTTTCTTCTTTCTTTCTTTCTTTCTTTCTTTCTTTCTTTCCCCCCTCCCTCCCCTCCCTCCCTCCCTCCCTCTCTTTCTTTCTTTCTTTCTTTCTTTCTTTCTTTCTTTCTTTCTTTCTTTCTTTCTTTCTTTGCCATCAGATAGGCTTGCCAGCTCTGAGTTGGGAAATACCTTGGAGATTTTTGGGGTGGAGACTGAGTGGTGGGTTTTGTCTTTGTACACACTTCCGGTGACAGTCAGGGGTATGTGGCCTTCTGAGACTTCTGGTGACGTCAGGGGGGTGTGGCATATGCAAATAATTTATGCTAATTAGCTCCTGCACTTCTTTTTTATGAAAGGACCCCTGCTTGATGCTATGCTGACACCATGATTCTCATGAGGTACTGGAGGCATATAGTTGCCTCAAGTGTTTGGACTGATAGGCAGCACAGGATACCTGCCTACTCTATCACCAAACCTTCTGCATACTCTGTCAACACTGAGTACCAAAGTCAATCTTCAAAAGATAAAGCCACCTTCTAGAAGCAGGCAGCAGAACAAATGGCCAGGGGAAAGGAAAGAGTGCCATCCTAAGTTCCAGTGATGTTCAGTTGACTTAGAAGGGTAGGATGGCACTGTATGTATGTACTGAAGAATGTGTGTGTGGTTTTTGAGTGCTCATGTCTGGGCTCCTTTTTGAGCAGCTACTTTGCACAGGTTTAGAATCTCTCTCTCTCTCTCTCTCTCTCTCACACACACACACACATCTATCATCTGTTTCTCTATCATCTGTCTGTCTGTCTATCTCTGTATCTATTATATTTGTATCCTGCCTTTCTCCCCAGTGGGGACTCAAAGCAGTTTATATTATTATAAAGTACTGGATTCGGAGACTCGTGGATTGATCACAGCTCATATTTTATTTGAAGTCGGAACAAGGATACAGAGCGGGACCCAGGGGTCTGCTTATATTCGCATTCCCAACTACACTCGTAACACACCCCACTCCTGTGACTGGCTATTTACAATGGGAACCCTTTACATAGGTCCCCTTCAGGATCCAGTCCCTCCTATTGGCCTTTATCTGGATTCGCTCGTGCTATTGTCTTGTTGCTTGAAGCTCGGGCACTTTGCCTGGCCACATGTTTGTCTCGACTGCATGGTCAAGTTTCCCATGGGGACATAACAATTATTCTCCTCCTCTGTTTTATTCTCAGAACAACCCTGTGAAGTAGATTAGGGTGAGAATGTGTGACTGGTCCAAGGTTACCCAGCAAGCTTCCATGGCTGAGTGGGGATTTGAATCTGGGTCTCTCAGATCCTTTAACACTTTAACCACTACACCACACTGGCCCACTGTGTTGTGGATTCGTTTCTGTAATATAGTTGAATTCCCCCTCACCCCAGGTATCTGGTCTTCATTTCTATTCATTTCTAGAGTTCCATATTCATTTATTATGTTTTGAACTAAAGAATCTGAGCAGCATCATTTCCAATCTTAGGCCGAAGACAGACTGGCAATCTGAAGCGGAGGCAAAGCGGAGGGAACTGGAGCGGGGGAAAAAACCCACGGAGCTGGCCGTTCACACTGGCCAGAGCAATGCGGATCAGTGGCGATACGGAGCATTCAGACTGCCACGGAGAGTTCAGACTGCTGCATAGCCAGCGTGCGCGGCTCGCGCGTGCCGCTGCACTTTTTTTGTTTTCCTTTGATGTTTTTCGCATATGCGCATATGCGCATATGCACACATGCGCATATGTGCATATTCGCATATGTGCATATGCGCATATGCGCATATGCGCATATGCGCAAAACTTTTTGCCGGTGCGTTCACACTTCCTCCGGATGCCTCCCGCTTCTTCCAGTTCACACTGTTTGGAAGCGGGAGGCATGCGGAGGAAGGCCCCTGAACACCAGGAAAAACCGGTGTCCGGGTAAAGCGGAAGGAAAGCGGCTGGGAGACGGGTAAGTACGCAACGGAGCCGACGGGCAGATGCGCATGTCTGAACGGGCTCCTTTCCTCCGTTTGCGAAGCGTGCCTGCCCCGCTTCAGATTGCCAGTCTGTCCTCGGCCTTAAAATTGCTTTTGAGTATATGTTCTGAAAAATAGCTGTGTAAATGAATAGTGTTTTCAGTTGGTTCTGAGCTTTTATTTTTCAGCTCTGCCTCTGAGAACATGGTCTCTACCCTGCCACTTGCCAGATTTGTCTTCTATCAGTGCCATTCTAAGCAGATCTCTCAGAATCCTATTCAAATCTATTCAATAGGGCTTACTCCTAGGAAAGTGTTCTTAAGGTTACATCACTAGATTTAGCAACCTTAGGTTTAGTTCAGCACTCTAAATAAATAAATTTTGCTTTTTTGGTTTCTTTTACATATATAGTGGCCTAAATGGTATACTTTACAAAATATTCTCACCAGTGAATAATGTAAATAATGAATCTTGCTCCATTTGACATAAATGCTTTTAAATGCATTTTTTTCCTGACAGAACTTTTTTAACAGACAAGATCTGGACATAAGTGAAAGTTATTGTTGTATTTGAAAAGTATTTCTGTAAGATGAATTTACTTTATGCCCCTTCAAATGTCCCTATTAATTAATAGCAACACTAACTCAAAAATCTCATCCCAACCCCGATATATTGAAATGAATGCAAACTGTGGCAATGATTTAACTGTTAAGCATATGCTTAATTATCTCCCTTTGTAATATGAATAGTCCTGGATAATTATTCAGATTAGCCACAATCCAGCAGAGACTTTATTTAATTTAAATACTGAAAGCAATGGGATTAATCATGCTAAATATGTGCCAGACCGTTGTATTTATATTGTATTTTATTGCCTGTTTTGTATTTATTGAATTGTATGCTGTTTTAGAGTTTTTTAAGCTGTATTTTATGGTTTGATATTACCCACTCTGAGCCAGCTTTGGACAGAGTGGGCTGTAAATAAAATAAAATAAATAAATACATTCTCAGTGGTGATTTGTTTCTTTTGACACTTACAGAGTCATAGTTTAAAGTTTGCTTTAAAACATCCTAAAAATATGGTCATTTTTGTTGTGGTAAAATGTTGTGCATCAGTTTCACATAAGGATTTTTTTTTGTCTGAAGCATCCTTATATGAAAATTGCCAAACTGCTCCTCTAATGAAATTGAGGTACTCAATCATTATGTGGATTCAGATGTGTATAAAGTAAGAGTAGTCCTCAAAATAAAGCTTGATGGCAGACAAGGTTACTTAAATTACATTTGATTTGGACCCAGGGTTAGGCACCTTGTAAACATCAGGGATATCTGTTATCTTTTTAACTTGGAATATGAAGTTGAACATTGCAGAAATATAGTTGACATGGGTGGAAAGTGATCTGTCCAATTTTTCAAATGCAGTAGACACAGGTAGCTGCATTTACCTTTCTAAACTCACCACAAATTTAATAATCACAATACAGCTCTTTTTAAAACTGCTAGGGGAATGAGGGTAGTGATGGCTGCAGTTCATGGCAATGTTTTTCTTTAAAATATAAATATTCTAGACTCGAGATCTAGACTCGAGAACATTAAACAACAGTAAGTTGCATTGTTCAAAGAACAGCTGTGTTTAAGGGATTTCTGTGGATAATGTTTCTTCATATTTCAAGGCTCACTTTTTTCCAGAATTGAATAATGGGTCTTCCACTTCAGAACTCAGGGTAAATTCAGATCAGGAGTTGGAGATTGTTTTGTCTTAGTACATTATGATTCACTGCATTGTCAGGGTTTTGGTAGTACAAGTCCCTCAATCTTATTGGCTGCCTAATAAAGACTCATTATTGGTCCTGAAGCCAATCCGGGGGAACCAACCACAGAGCCCTGCTTAGGTCCAATGAGAATACGTGTACATAGTTACAATGTATATAGTTATCTGTTGGAACGTATAAATTGAGTGCTGCTCTTGTAAGAGTTGTCCCTGAGCTGAATGATGTTTGAAATAAAAGCTTGCATTTGATTCATCATCTCCCAACTTCAATACTTAAAAGAGATAGCTTGTCTTGTTCACTTTTACAATATTTAGTGCAAAGCTACCAGTGACAGATGTAATCGCCCAATGAATCCACACTCTGAAAGATAAGTTGTTAGAACTTGGTATTTGTTGTTAAGCATTTGAATGAAATATGACTCCCAGGGTATCAGAGAAATGTGCATGTTCAATGAAAGCAATAGTGAGAAGTATATGAACATCTGCCTGCTTTACCAGTCAATATATTATACTATTAAAAGCAGAAGCATTCTTTTTTTTAATTAAATTGTTGAAATTTTATATATATATATATATAGGCAGAAGCATTCTGAACCAAAACAGCACAAGAGGGCACATGTCAAGAAAAAGTTTTCCCTGTGAAATGTGATTTCCATTTTAGTTATAATCTAGATAAACCTGAAACTGCCCTTCCATTCAGAGAGATGGAAGACGATATTGTCCTCTGGTTTGACTTTGTAAGGTCATTATGTAATCAAGACACGTATGATTGGCTACATGGTGCAATGATTTCTTCATGGCACCTTTGTTAGCTTGGATTGGCTGGACCATATTCACTTTAAGATAAAGCACACTGAGCCACATCACCTGCTGACAGGAGAAGTGAAGACAAGTAAATCAGTGTGAAAAAAGCAAGGGATTTTTTGGGGGGGAAAGTATATGCCCCCCAACTCCTGTCTTCTCTCAAAAAATGTCTCTATCCTATGTAGAAGACTATTTCAGTTCAGTTCATTTTGATACATGATCAGCTTGGAAAGTATTAATAAAGCAATAAAAACTGCCACGTACAATACCAAGACCAACAAAAAAAAGGGCATATATGTGTCATTATATTCCAACATTTCAAAATTCTTGTACTCATTTCACAACAGGGAGGTCAATTATTTGAAGACTCAAACATCTACTTTTGTATTGCACATGTGTATAACCTCTGTAACTCCATTTTGTTTTTTTGCTAGTGCCTGACTTTTAGTTGCTTGGGAGTATGGCCAGCAGGCTGCTCCCAAGAGAATATTTCTCCCTGTTTTCAGTACTTTCCTGAGTTCTTATCTAAGAAAGCTGACATTTTTCTCAGCTTCTAGATGCCAGGTGCAAGATATGGCCTGGCTCCTCTCAATGTTTAGGGAAATAATTTTGATTACAATATTCTTGTCTAAGTCAGTAATTAAGATATAAGATGTTTAGTTTTAGCTATGTGTCTTGTCTTGGATTCTGGCTAGCTTCACTGTGTATGTGTGTTCGAGGCCCAGTGGATGGAAGCTTAGCCTACTATTTCTGCAAGTTTGCTGATTTATTAAAATTTCCCTGTAAACAAACCTGGATCTTGCATATTGTTTTCTTGTGATTGCTGCGAACCTCAGAGTTTCTGACCAAAGCAACAAACAGCATGCCATTATACAACATTTTGTTTCATTATGAGTGATTTCTTTAGAGGAGTGTAGAATTGTTCTGATCTTCCAGGGGAATTTATTAAAATCGGCATAATATATTGGGAACGTATATAATTCTAGTAGGGACAGTGTAATAATATGTGATCAACTGTCTCATCCTTTCCCATTTGACAAAGGCAAACCTGTTAGGAATAAGGAATGTGAAGATATCTGCCTTCCAAGATGTAGAAGACTTTAGAACCATTTCTTGGCCTAGATCACTTTAAATGTGAGCAGAATATCTAAAGCATTATGTTAAAAGAGCCTTGAAATTGAATGATACCAGCACAAGTTGTTATGCCCTCCATTTTCTGTCAGCAAATATACCCTTAATCTGGCCTAGAGTTCACAACTAATAGTTCTATGCAGGCTTCCAAACAGCATGTGCTCTTTGTAGCAATTGGCCACAGAGACAGGCACAATTCCATTAAAAAACCCCACACCTATTTGTTTTAATAAGCATTTAATTTGTTATTCTAAAAGAGAAAGTATTTCTTAAAAGATTTCACTGAAAATTTTCAATTTTTCAACTGGAAATTTGTTCAAAAAAACAGCTTTAGAAAACAAAAACTGTTTTTGCTTCTCAGTTTTTCCACTCCTCTGTAAAATTATACTTTCACAAGTGGAGGAACATATAGGAATTCACAGTTTATTGGGTGAAGACATTTCTGAAGACCTGACTATATAAACATTATAAGCAAGGATTACTGGCACTCATTAAGTTTTTATATATTGAATGCGGTTTAAGTGAAGTATAAACATCTGGTTCATGATGTCATAAAAAACCCATCTGGTCTAATTATGAGAGCATTTTGATTCAATTCTTCTAATCCCTTAAAAAATCAGAGATTGCTATGGAGAAATTGCTCATGGTGTGCTTATGTAAAATACTGAAGTAACTCAATTAGCACACTTGATATTTAGAAAACTTGCTAAACATCACTATTCCTGATGGATAACAATATATTCAAAAAGTATTAGTGGAACTCTCAGAGATGTGTGAAGCATTACTTAGAATAAATGTTACTTTGGCTGGAAAGGTATTGCAAAATGAAAATTCCAGTTAAGAGAATGAATGGAACTTCCTGCCAGCATACATCAAAAAACTGTAAACTAAACCAACACTTACAGTTTGGTTATTCATCTCCAGCTACATTGTTACAACTATCATTGTTTACTGTTTCTTCAAAAACACAAAATTCTTACATTCAAGGAGTCTACATTTTTCTATGGGATGTCTTAAATAAAAATATCTTACTGATTGGGAAAGGACAACATCACAATTTCCTCTCCCATTACCCTCACAGTACACTCCTAAGAATATTGCCCTGGAAGTAAGCCCTACTGACTAAACCAGAACAATGTTGTATTCTGAATGCTAGGAAGTAGAATAAGGAGGAACCAAAGTACAACACAGGAGCACAATTTAATAAGTCTGAGTTTTTCCCTATATGGAGCTGCAGTAACAGCAACTTTCTTTTCACTGTTCTTGGCCACACTGTGTCCTGCAGTGGACTAGAGCTGAAGTTGCCAATCTCTAGGTTGGGCCTGGGGATCTCCTGGAATTATAACTCCAGACTGCAGGGATCAGTCCCCCTGGAGACAATGACTGCTGTGTAAGGTGGAGTCTATGACATTATACCAAGGTCCCTGTACTCCCCAAATCCTGTCCTCCTAGGCTTCACCCACAAATCTCCAGGACTTTTCCAATCCAGAGCTGGCAACCCTAAGTAGGATGTTATAAAAGCCTAGCCTGTATTAATGGAACAGAGTTGTTACAAACATCACAAATAGGATTCTGAGTAGGCCTGTTTAGGATGGTTCTCTAATGAATCATCTTGTGGAAAAGGGATTTCTTGTAGTAGGCATCTTGGCCATTTTTTCAATGAGGTTTAGGGTTGACATCCCCCAGGTGTGGGTGGAGTTTTCCCCACTTTGGGGGGCTCTGATCTGTCCCTCAGCCAGCTGACTGTTGTGGGAAGCCGTTCCACCAAGCCCCACACTCAAGGGTGACCACCTGCCCAGCCACTGCTCTCCCTCCCCTCCTGCCTGATTTAAAGGGCTTCAGCTGATTGGCGGGGACCATGTGGCTTGCTGACCAGCTGGAAGGCCCTTTAAATGTAGCTGGAGGGAGGGAGAGGAGTGGTCGTGGGCCACACACTTGATTCACAAAGACTTTTTAAAGAGTCTTTTTGCAAGTGGGGTGGGGGTTGTGGCACACAGGAATGATTTCCCCATGTGCTGTGGCCCCAACCACACTCATCCCTCTCGCTAGATTTAAAGGGCCCTCCAGCAGATTGGTGGCCCATCTGGTCGCGCTGAGCAGCTGAAGCCGTTTAAATCAGGCAGGAGGGGAAGGGTGACCCAGTGGGTGGTTGTTCTTGGGGGCAGGGCTTGGGGCATCTCTGCCCACCCCCAAAACACCCCCCAATCCCCCCTGGAGTGATGAGGGTACCTGGCAACCCTATTGAGGGTATGCATTTTGGAAATCATTTTTTTCCTGATATCTTCTGCTAGCTGCATGTAGGTAGCTTTCTTTCATTTTAGTGGCCCAGCAATCTTCCAGGGTTTTTTCCTGCCCTGCATTCCACATAGTGGCTCTGTGTGGTGTTGTGGTTAAGAGCAGCAAACGCTAATCTGGAGAACCAGGCTTGATTCCCCATTCCTCCACATGAAGGCCAATGGCTGACCTTGGGCCAGGCACAGTTCTTTCAGAACTCTCTTAAGCCCACCTACCTCACGAGGTGACTGTTTTGGAGAGAGAAAGGGAAGGTAATTGTATGCTACTTTGAGACTCCTTAGGGTAGAGAAAAGCAGGGTATAAAACCCAGCTTTTCTTCTTTTACCCGGCCTACCTTTCTTGGCTCTGTGGGGGTTGTTCCAGCTTGTCCCTAAAGTTCTGTCCTGTGGGAAAGACTTCTAGCTGTTACTGCCATTTTAATACACTAGAGTTTGTTGGCATTCCTCCCTTCTTCCACTTCAGTTAGGATGGCAGCAGCAAGAAAAAGAACTCTGTGCCCACACTGCATTCTGATAACCCAAATAGCATCTCAGTGTTACATAGTGCCCAAACCATTTATGCAACAGAAATTGTGGTATACTATTGGTAGAGAAGCAGAGGTGCACCTGCACTAGTAATATAATGTCTAAATCATCTCTCAGCCTTGTTGGAGAAGAACTTGTGTGCTCCTTAAACCCATATTTCCTCTTTCACCTTCTGTGTAAGGAAGGAGAGAGACCATAGTTTAGCTGCAATTTACTTTAAATTATTTAGTTTAGTTCGGCTGTGCTGTGTTCTTTGGGGTTTAAACATGCAGCCGCAATATCACAGGTGAGAGTCAGGGAGCAAGAATCCTTGGTTTGGTGCCTCTGTTCTAAATGTAAGCTATACTCAAGGAGAATCCACACACCAAAATTCATGATGATGTTTCATATCAAATTATAATTTATAGGCTGCTGTTTATCTGTGTCACTAAAAGGAAATGAACACAGCTCTTGCTGTCTCCTTGAAGCATACTGATAAATTATAATAGGGATTCCAATTATGCTGCAAATATACTGTGACATATACACGCTTAAACACAAATTACAGAATTTATTTTTTTCTAGTGATTGCCAAAGGAACAGTTTATGTTTATTGGGGTTTTTTTGGTGGGGGGGGAAGACATGATGGAACATTTAGAGTTTACAGTTTTAAATCAGAGGGCATAAATAATGCATCAAGTGCATTGTGAATAGTCACAGTGCATACTTCAGAAAGTCGAAATTTCTTTAAACCATTTGAAATCATGCAGCCCAATCATTAGAGTGATGGACTAGGATCTGGGATGTGGCTTTCCACAATGGGTACATGTGTAGGGCCTCTGATTTTTGGAGCATCCCACTTGTGTGTCAGATGCAACACATGCACTTCTGGGCAATCTATATTTGGGGTCACTGTTCAGTGTATACTGGGGTCCCAACTTGGGCAGTGCATAGTAAATGGTCAAAAAGGGATTTAGCAATAAGACAGAAAATAATACAGTTTAACTTTTTTTGGGAAATACAGAAAGCAAGACAGAAAATAAGACAGAC
Organism: Lepidodactylus listeri; assembly: GCA_029233225.1. NCBI lineage: Eukaryota > Metazoa > Chordata > Lepidosauria > Squamata > Gekkonidae > Lepidodactylus > Lepidodactylus listeri. Next base: position 73,680,799 of record JARCFY010000004.1, read on the forward strand.
AGGAAATAATACAAAGCAAGAACAGTGAGAGGCAGAATGAACTATGCCAGTACAACACACACAAACAAACCTATAACCTAAACTACCAGAGTCCTGGATTGGGATGCTGAAGGGGCAACAAAGGGGAAAAGAAATCATATGGGCTTGATCCTAGTGGGAGGAGAAGGTTCAGAAAGGTCAAATGATGGGGATGAAGAACACACAACGATGCTGCCTGGGATCATCCCAGGCAGTGATTGTGATTAAATAAGGAAGAGGGGACTGAAGCCTGCTACAACTCTCTGTAGAAATTGTGTGCAGTGTCATCACAGGGACAAGAGGTTGAGTGATCCTGCTACAAGTTACCAGGAGGAACTGGAGCTACGTTTATGGACACATAACCTCATTATATGGAACTTTTTGTCCCACTGTGTCAGGATTGGACTGCAGAAAAAAATCTGAATTAATGGCTTACAATTAATTGCTTCCAAATTCAGGCAAGAAGATTTGAGGACTATTTCAGGAATTTAGATGATCTTGCTTAATTTCCTAAATGGAAAGAGGTTTCCAGATGATTGTGGTTAGACATGATTTCAGATGCAGGCATGGACATAAGAAGCCTAGGCATCTAATGATCTATCCTGCATCATTGATCTGGCAAGAAGCACATCTGTTGTATTTGTTTAGAATATGAAGCAGTAATAGCTTGAAAAGGGCTCTGGTATCCTAAAGCTCCAATTCCTATTGGCTGATTAATAAAGACTCCCATTGGTCCTGAAGCCAATCTAGATACCCAATCACTGAGCCCTGCTTGAGTCCAATAGTATTGCTTGTATATAGTTACATTGTTGAAAGTTATGTGTTGGAACAGTATAAATGAAAGTGCTGCTCTCATAGAGCTGTCTTTTGAGCTGAACAATGTCACTGAATAAAAGCCTGTTTGTTTGGATTCATCTCCTCCTGCTCAGTACTTAAAACTGGCGACAAGGATGGGATCCCAGTCCTAACTGAACGGCTGAAATCACTCTGCCTGCCCAGCTGAAATCACTAAGTAATAGCTTGAAAAGTAATAGCTTTCAAGTAATAGCTTGAAAAGGGCTCTGGTATCCTAAAGCTCCAATTCCTATTGGCTGATTAATAAAGACTCCCATTGGTCCTGAAGCCAATCTAGATACCTAATCGCTGAGCCTTGCTTGGGTCCAATAGTATTGCTTGTATATAGTTACATTGTTGAAAGTTATGTGTTGGAACAGTATAAATGAAAGTGCTGCTCTCATAGAGCTGTCTTTTGAGCTGAACAATGTCACTGAATAAAAGCCTGTTTGTTTGAATTCACCGCCTCCTGCTCAATACTTAAAACTGGCGACGAGGATGGGATCCCAGTTCTAACTGAACGGCTGAAATCACTCTGCCTGTCCAGCTGAAATCACTAAGGGCGCCCAGAGCTAAATCACTACGGGCATGGCATCCAAGAGCCATATCAAACTGTTCGACCCAAAGGTTGGGAACTGGGATTCATACCTCGATTGGTTTGAATGCTATCTCGTAGCAAATCGTATTGACAGAGATGATGTCTGCCGCGCCACTTTTCTGAGTACCTGCGGCCAGGCTGTATTCGACATTGCTTGAGATTTAGTTGCCCCCTCTAAGTTACTCAAGACCCCTCTCGGCATCATCAAGGCCCGGCTGACTGAGTACTTAACCCCGAAGACTTCAGCTGCCACACACCGATGCATGTTCCATCAGCAGAACCAGAAGGAGGGCGAGTCTGTCACGGAGTACCTCACCGCACTGAGGTGGGCTGCTTGAGACTGTCACTTCACTGATTTGAAGTCTGTCCTCCTAGATCGGCTGCTCTGTGGCCTCAGAGATGAGAGCATCAGGTGAGCCCTACTCTTACTAAAGACTCTCACATATGAATTGGCCCTCGAAAAGGCCCTGAGAGTAGAGGCTGCCAACCTATCCCTCCGCGAACTGCGATTGAGTCCTCAAAGCCACATGCCAGGCCGCTCTGATGCTGTACACCAGGGTAGTACCGCTGAGTCCGATGACGCCTGGAACAACCAATCTGATGTGTCCAATGACGGAGTTTTCAACGCGAGGGCCAATCAGAAGCTGCGCTGCCATCGCAAAAGCCCATGCCGCTCTCAAAAAAGCCTGCGAAAAAACGGCTGTGCCAGTTGCAGAGGTGCGCATACGCGTAGAGACTGTCAGTTCTGTGATGCCATCTGTCATGTGTGTGGGAAAGTGGGCCACCTTGCCAAAGTATGTCACTCGTCTCAGGGTCATGATGCTCCATATGAGTTCCAGCGTACCTGAGGGTCTGTGAATGCCCCCAGCCGATCGTATCATTCCAAGTAATCTCGGCCGTCCGGGCAAAGACAAAGGTACAGCAATGAAGCAAGCGTGTCTGAGGACTACACCAACCGCCTATATATGCACCAGGGGCTACATCTGTGTCCGAAAATCAAAGCCACCGTCTTCATCGAAGGTCGAGCATGCCAGATGGAGGTAGACTCTGGATCAGCATTGTCCATCGTCTCTTGGAGCACGTTCCAACAAGTCTGCCCGTGATTCGCTGCTCACTGCCTTCAGAGATGCACCCTACAGGTGTTCGACTTCCAGAGGAACTGAGTTCCAGTTGTCGGCATCGCCACAGTCCAGGTCAAATATAAGAAATTCTCTGGCCATCTGAACCTGCTCATGGTAGAGGGTCACCGCACAAGCCTGATAGGGCTGGACTGGTTCGCCGCCTTGGGCATAGACTTTGTTGGTGTGAACCAAGTCGAGCTGCAGCCTTTTATGGACCTTGAGACAGAGTTTCCGGAGGTTTTCAAGACAGAGCTCAGCTGCTACAAGGGTCCACCTGTGTCGTTTAACCTGGATCCTGCTGTACCACCAATCCTCCTCAAGCCCAGACGCAGCCCCGTCGCTTTCAAGCCCAAGATTGACGAGCAGATTGATAAGCTGTTGGCCCAAGGGATCCTCAAGCCAGTTCCCAATGCCAAGTGGGAGACACCTATAGTCACTCCCCTCAAGTCCGATGACTTCGTCTGTTTGTGCGCTGACTATAAGTGCACCATCAACCGGGCCCTACAGCCGCACGCATACCCGGTTCCTATGGTGAGCCACCTTCTAGCCTCGGTCTCTGGGGGCCGGGTGTTCACCAAGATCGGCCTCACCCAGGCATATCAGCAGTTGCCGGTAGATGCAGCCACAGCCGAGGCATAAACTATTGTGATGCACCGAGGTGCTTTTAAAGTAAACCAGCTGCAGTTCGGGATAAGAGTTCAAGAACTTATGGAAAGCCTTCTTCCGGGATCTGCCTGGCGTCATTCTCTATTTCGATGACGTCTTAATTGCCAAGGCCTCTGATCTTGAACTGGCTACTTGGGTGCGAGAGGTCCTTTGTCGGCTACAGGACGTTGGCCTTCAGCTGAAGAAGGAGAAATGTGAGTTCTTCGTCCCTACCGTTCAATTCCTGGTTTACTGCCTAGACGCCGATGGCATCCACCCTGCTCCGGACAAGGTTGCTGCAATCCACAACGTGCCCCCTCCAAAGTCTAAGAAAGAGCTGCAGTCCTTCTTAGGACTATTGAACTTTTATCATGCCTTCTTGCCCAACAAAGCAGCTCTTGCAGAACCACTCCATCGTTTACTGGACAAGTCAGCTCCATGGGCATGGGGTCGCCGGGAAAACGCCTCCTTCCAAGCCGTCAAAGCCCTCCTTGCCTCCGATGCTGTCCTCGTGCACTATGATGAGAAGAAACCCCTCATCCTAGCATGTGATCGGATTGGGGCCGTGCTCAGTCACTGGTTGCCATCTGGCTGGGAGGCCCCTATTGCTTTCTATTCCAGAACGTTATCCCCCGCTGAGAGAAACTACGCCCAGATAGATCGAGAGGCACTAGCAATCATTGCTGCAGTGAAGAAATTTCACGATTTCATCTATGGGTGGGAATTTGAAATCGTCACTGACCACAAGCCACTGCTTGGCATCTTCACGGCCGACTGTCAAACCCCCCAGATTCTGTCCCCCCAGATGATGTGCTGGGCAGTTGTTCTATCTGCCTACTCCTTCCGCTTCCTCCACAGGCCCAGCAAGACCATCGAGCATGCTGACGCCCTTAGCCATCTGCCGCTTCTGTCTTTAGGAATGCCCGAGGCCCCACTCCAGGAAGTTTTGCTGATCGAGGAGCTGCTGCAGCCTCCACTCTCATTGCCAACATAGCATTCCACACTGGCCAAGATCGAATGCTCAGCCGAGTCTACAACCATGTGTGGAGGGGATGGCCATTGGGGACACTCGATGCCGAATTCCAGCCATTCCTGTCGAGATCGTCTGAGCTGTCGGTAAACAAGGGATGCCTGTTGTGGGGAAACAGAGTCATCGTCCCTCCCCCACTTCGCCAACGGGTGCTGGACATCTTGCATGAAGGGCACCCGGGCATTGTTAAGATGAAGATAAAGGCCATCGCTAGGAGCTATGTTTGGTGGCCCAGCATGGATCAGCAGATTGAGTGGTGGGTCCGGATGTGTCAGCCATGCCAGGCGTCGAGGCCAGCAGCTCCAGAGGTTCCTGTTCATCCATGGGAGAAGCCGAGGGGCCCGTGGTCCCACATTCACGTGGACTTTGCTGGGTCCTTCCAGGGCCGGACACTCTTGATTATTGTGGATGCATATTCCGAGTGGTTGGAGGTCATCCCTGTCACCTCCATGACATCGTTGCGCGTTGCGCGCTGCCTAGACTGTCTCTTCACCACCTTCGGCCTGCCTGACCTCCTCGTGTCCGATAATGGAACTCAATTCATCTCTGCAGAGTTCCAGACCTTCCTGGATGAGTGGGGTATCTGGCACATCACCTCAGCTTCTTTCCACCCCGAGACTAATGGTCAGGCCGAGCGAATGGTGTGAAAAGTCAAGAACTCGCTCTGCAGGATGGGTGACGAGAATTTTCCAGCCAAGCTCGCCAGGTTCTTGTTGCAGCAGCACTCCTCGCCACATGCCGCCACTGGGAAGTCGCCGGCAGAGCTGCTTATGGGCTGCCAGCTGTCCACCTTCCTGACCTGCCTTCACCCCGACCTGGCGCCGGATGTCCACTGCAACCCTATCGCCACAGGGTCCACTCAGTCCTTTGCGCCAGGAGACGTGGTGTACACCCGGAACTATGGGGCAGGTCCGCACTGGGTTTCAGCAGTCATTGTGCACTCAACAGGCCCTATATCTTACGAGGTGAGGGACAACATGGGGCAGGTCCATCGCAGACATCTGGCCCAGCTGAGACGCCGGTGGCCAGTACTGGAGGATCGGTTGCCACACTCTCCAGTTCCTGAGCCAGAACAACGCTTGCAACACTCCCCAGTTCCTGTGTTGGGACAACATTTGCAATGCACCCTGGTTCCTGAGGCCAGCCTGGGAGATCTCCCAACACAGCAAGGCGCTGGTGCCCTGGGGAGTCACCTGACAGAGGGCAGCCCTCCGCCAACTCCAGCCTGGGACATTCCAAGGGAACAGTCTGCCAAGCCACTGCCAGCTCAGAACGAGGTAGGCCCCCTGCTGGAGCTGGGTCATGCCCCAGAACTCTCGGAGCTCCCAGACTTTATGGACTGCACCCCCTTGAGTCCGCCGCCACAGCTCATGCCGGCCTGTATGGAGTCCCCAGATTTAAGAGGACGTTCTCCATCGGGTTCACCTTTGCCGCGCCAGTCCTGATGGACCAGGCGTCCGACCCCACACTTAAGGGACTTTGTTGTTTGAACTTAGGGGAGAGGAGTGTTGTGTTTGTTTAGAATATGAAGCAGTAATAGCTTGAAAAGGGCTCTGGTATCTAAAGCTCCAATTCCTATTGGCTGATTAATAAAGACTCCCATTGGTCCTGAAGCCAATCTAGATACCCAATCATTGAGCCCTTCTTGGGTCCAGTAGTATTGCTTGTATATAGTTACATTGTTGAAAGTTATGTGTTGGAACAGTATAAATGAAAATGCTGCTCTCATAGAGCTGTCTTTTGAGCTGAACAATGTCACTGAATAAAAGCCTGTTTGTTTGAATTCATCACCTCCTGCTCAATACTTAAAAACATCCCAAACATTTCTTTGTTGGTTGCAGTACTGTACAGAGAATCATGCTTTCATCTTATCTTTTATTAAAACATATTTACTATGATCTAAATGAGGCAATTCTTAAGCTAATATTTCATGACATAATGCACAGTATTTTACCCTCCAAGAAAATAACTTCCATGCAACAAGAGAAAATTTTTTGAAAAGGCAAAATGAGAAACTGTGCTCAGAAACCTGTCAAACCAGAAACTCACATGAGTGGACCTTCCCTTCATTCCCAAAGGGCCCCATATGCATTTTGAAAATCATGTGATGAGGGCCAGTGGATCTTTCTAAACAAAATGCGCTCTGACACGGGGGGAGGAGTAAGAGAGGAGGAGGAAATCATGTGGATTTGAGGGACCGCCTTTCCCCGTATGTGCCCCAGAGGGCACTGAGGTCAAGCTCACAACATGGCTTGAGACTCCCCAGTCTGAAAGATGTTCAGCTGGCCAGTACCAGAGCCAAGGCTTTCTCGGTGGTGGCCCCATACTGGTGGAATGAGCTCTCAGATGACATCAGGGCCCTGCAGGACCTATTACAGATCTGCAGGGCCTGCAAGATGGAGCTCTTCTGCCAGGCTTTCGATTAGGAGCCGCCACTGGGTGGATTAAAGATAACATCGCTCTGGAACTTGCTTGCCGAGCCTCTGCCGCCGTCTATTACCATGTGACTCTGTTTGCCACCAATATCTGTTGTTTTATCTGTAACTTCATTATGTTTTTTAAAAAATTGTAAACCATTGTTTTTATGGTATTTTAACGGTTGGAAGCTGCCTTGAGCCAGCTTGCCTGGAAAGGCGGGGTATAAATGTAAATAATAAATAAATATAAATAAATAAATAAATAACTTGTCTTCCCTTTCAAAATAATGTCTGTGTAAGCTGCATTTACTACTTCCTATATAACATACGTGCTTTAGTGGTTATATGTGTGTGTATAATATTCATTATTTTTATCTAGTTATATAATTTCCTACTATTGGACTCCTTTCATTATCTCCTCCCCTTCTTTGAAAATTAGGGGAGGGGAGGAGACAATTTGGAAAGACTCTGATTTGTTGATTCAGCAATATCCCAACAGAGTAGAGGGTTTAGACTGTTTTTTCCCCAATTGATGACTGACAGGAACTTTCTTCTTCTCTAACATTTAAACTACAGGGATAAGAATAGACTATCAAAAGCCTCTAGATGATGTCACTAGTAGGCTGACACTGAAATAGGTTCTGATCATGTTGTGCAGGATAATTTTAGACTCAGGCTGTCAGTGGTATAATGAAAGACTGGGAAAAGTAGAGGAATACCCTGGTTACTAGGCATAGTTTATCTTCTTTATTTTTTACAGTACATGAAAGTAGCTTCACTTTGACTGGCATCTCATTCTGTGAATCAGAGCCTTGGCTGGATTTTTTCCTGTATGTCTTCAAGCTATTATTTTTCTTGTGTGATATCTTGCTTATTGAAAACTTTTATCACAAACAGAGCTTTTCAGCTCCGTACATAGAGTCATGGCCGACTTATCCAGTAGGCACAGTGCCTAGGGCCCACAATGCTTTTAGTGGCCCATGAAAATGTTTTAATTTCTTTTAAAATACAGATATACCACACACTGAATTAGTGTCATGTTGCTCAGAACTGAAGATTTAAATGATTTGGGATCAGGAAGCAATTTTTCCCCAGGACAGTTTTGCTGGAGATCTGGGAGGTTTTTTTCATCTGGGCTTTGAACAGCAGTCACTGGAGTTGTGGAGGAGGAGGAATTTGTGAATTGCATTGTGCAGGGGGTTGGACTAGATGACCCTGGAGGTCCCGTCCAACTCTATGATTCTGATTCTATTCTATGATTTTGCAAATGATAAGCCCTGATGTAAAAATATTTTTCTGCCATGTTTATCTTGTACAACTTCATAGGCTAAACATACCTGTAAAAAAGTGGGCTTTTTGACATATTAAAACCATGAATTAAACCTGAATTTCACAGGAATGAAATTTGATTTTTTAACATTTTAACTGTATTATTCACAAATTTAAATTTGATTTTCTGCTGCTGTAACAGTTCTATACCAGATGTTGCTAGATGTAAAAAAGAAATGCAATTCAAGCCAATATTATTTACTGTGGATGTGATTATGCCATACTACATAGAACTCTATTGTGAACAGAAGAATATCCCATAACTAAGATGTGTGTGACTCTATAGCACTGTTGGTAGTAAGGCCCATTGCGAAAAACCAAAGCAACAGGCCATCCTATCCTTTTTGAAATGCAGGCACAGCAGGTACTGCTTTTGTGCAATATACTTTCTTGATAGATTGAAATCTCCCTTAAGAAATGATTATTCTTATTCTGTACATTGAACCTCCATCTTTTTACATCTACCTAGTCTTTCTTTGGGCCTTTAGTTCTGTTTTAACTCCTGGAAGGATGATTAAAAGGGTATAAAAATGCTGCTTATTACTTCATATTAGAAAATAGCATATTCTATTTGCAAGCTTCAGGGCACAATGTTATGTATGGATCCATGACTGGTTCTTCCAATGTATAAAGCAGGGAAAGGGGGCTAAAAAACGTTTCCCTACATTAATTTTTACCCATAATAGTGTCCTGATTCACAATATCCCATCCATGACTGCTTCTAAAGTATAAACTGCACAGTGGGAGATCCAGTCATGGTTTCCCAATATAATCCTGATGATACAAGGTGCAATAAATTGGTTAAGTTATAGCATTGTTGCTAGAGTAACTAGGGGAAAAACATCATGAAGCAAGTGTGTCTTCTTTAAAAGGACATATTTATTTGGGGGCTTGTAATAGGAAAATCCATTTTTGCATCTAACTGGATTTAAAAGTGGATTGGACATATTTATGGATGATATATTTATCTGTCACTATTAGCTGTGTTAGCTGAATGGGATCTCTGGGTTCAGATGCAGAATGCCTGATTGTCCTATGCTGGGAAACAGTCAGCAGGCTGCCAGTGGGCTTGGGGGGGGTGGCTTCCTCGCTGCATCTGAGTAGCCACTTCTGGATGGGTCTTAATCTGGCTCTCTAGTCAGTTTTCAACACTAAACGATGTTTCCTCTTCAGCAGAAAACATACCGTGGGAGCAATCCTAAGTAGGTCTACTCAGAAGTAAATCCCATTTTACTCAATGTAGCTTACTCCCAGGAAAATGTTCTTATGACTGGAGATTGTCATCTCTATTACAGTTTTTTCATTGTGATACAACACTAATGATGCTAACACCTGTCTTGGTGTATAGGTAATAAAGTAAAAATTATTAGAATTGTGATAAAAGAATTGCACCATACAGATGAAGAAAGAAACAAAGTATTTCCCTGTGAAGATCACTGTTTACCCTTGGTGTTAAGCAGGTCTATTTTGGGGCAGGAACGCACAGGAACAGAGTTCCGGCTGACTCCTGAGTTGGCCACGCCTACAGCCAAAACCTCTGGCATGTGTGGCCACAGAGCATGCTGCCCTCCCCATGTTACAAACAAGAAGGAAAGATTGCATGTCAGCTGGATCACAGTGATGGTGGAGTGTTCCCACCTCTCTGTTATGTGTTGCAAAGAGAAGCAGCCCACAGGCCATCAGCCCACTGAGACTTTTTTGTAGACTTTAATGGCCAATCTGCCACTGCTACTCCTAGTGTGGATTTCTCAAATTTAGAGTTGGATTTCATGGATCCTTTCTGCTGATGGTAATGCCTTTTGCATCAGGTAAGGCCTCTGTTGTTGCTGCTGTTGTTGGAAGAAAGTGCCACCAACTAACGGAACAGATCTACAGGATCTAAACTTTGATTTGTTGTTGCAAACCTTCTGGTACTGCACTGTTGTAACTCAATTTGGACAGACAGCAATATCTCACATCATCTTAGTCACTGCTTTCCAGAAGTTGTCACTGTGTTTATATTTAGTCCATAGATCCTAAGATAGTTCACATATAATTGTTGTCTTGAAAGCTCAAAACTCATGTTTGCCAGATGGCTGATTTACAATCCTTGCCCTCTGCAATCATCTTGGAAAGTTTAATTACAAATCATGCCAAATGTAGTTGGTATGATACCTCCTTTTTGACTAACAAACATCCACTGACATGATTGCCTCCTTTAGAACTGGTCTTTTCTCCTGCAAAAGTAGTCATTTACTGACTTTATCCTATGAAAAATAACTCAGCAGTCCATTAACTGAAATGAAATTAAACTCATATTTTATTTTACATAATGGTGCTACTACCATATTATGTAGCTGGAATATGAAATTCTCAATCTTATCAGTAAACATCTCATTTAGTTAAGGGACAAGTTTGGTAGTTTCTTAGACCAGGGGTGGGCAAACTGTGGCTCGGGAGCCGCATGCGGCTCTTTCACATATATTATGTGGCTCCCGGCAGGGCGACTGGGGAAGCTAAATATCATTAGCAAACAAATATCACTGGACAAATTAATATCATTATCAGTATCTGCTTTTACCCCTTTTGTTATTATTTTTGGCAGTCTCATTTAATCTTAATAAAAAGCAAATTTGCTTATTTTCCAATAAAAGCAGGTAATATTTGTTCATGTCTTGTGGCTTTCAAACATCTGATGTTTATTCTATGCGGCTCTTACATTAAGCAAGTTTGACCACCCCTGTCTTAGACCATCCGAGTATTGCATTAATGACAGAAAAATAGAAGGATCCCAAGCGCTGTTTTTAGCTCACAATTACAATTAATACAATTAATAAGAACTGAAGTTATGTTTAAACTGCTTTTACAATCTGCTTCTTGGCTGAGAACTATTTTATGGATTCATTTTATGCTGCTAATTCTTTTGCTGTTTTTATGCTGTGGCAAGGTTTTTCTTGGTTGTTCCGCTTATCATTATTTTTTCTGTTTTATGATTTTATCATGTTTTATCATATATCACATACCTTGAGTAGTTCTGTGGGAAGGGGGCATATCAGTTGTGGCCCCATATGTACATATTTGAATGTGGTGCCTGGGACCACAGACTGACAAGACAGATCTTTCTAAAAACCTAAGAAAATTCCCAGATCTGCAGAAAAATATTCAAAATCTTAAAACTGGGTTGTTAATTTTTGGAGCACCAGTACCTTTAAGAAACAGATGCCCTAAGTGGCCATTGATAGCCAGCCACAACAGTATTTACCAGCCTTCAAGCCCTAGTTTCTGTCAGGAAAAGATGGGGGAAGGAGCAGAGACCTTTCCAGAGCTGTTTTGGGGACTCATCAGGATCAGGATTTGTAAACAACCGGCAGGTGACTTGCTACTATTTGACTTTCATGACTCACCGTGGACTGGTTGCTTGCCACTGTTCAACAGTAACCACTGCACAAAGGCCAGTGTGGTATAATGCTTGCAACTTCAGACTAGGATTTGAGAGACTAAGATCTAGAGACCTGGATTAGAATCTGCCATGGTGTTAACTAAGTGACCAGTTAACTGGATGGACAGTTAACTGGATGGACCAGTCACACACTTTACCTCACAGGTCTGTTGTGAGGATCAAATGGAGGAGAGAATGTGATTTAAGCTCCTTTGGGTCCCCATTGTGGAGAAAGGCAGGGCATAAATGAAGTAAATCAATAATAAGGGTGTGGTCACATGGCAAGTTTATCCCAATTTGTTTGTGCTATAGATTTGATCAGGAATATTTGGGGGGAGGGGTTGGGATGATCATATATCCCTCCCGGAACTGCTTGCATCACACAACAAGGCTCCGGGCAGTGTCCATATAGCTATGCTGCCCAAGCGGCAGCACAGCTTGTTTTTTTTTTAAATGGCTTTGTGCAGGCACATATGCACACAGCTGAATCACCACTCCCACTGGGACTTGTCATACTCCCTTCTTTTTGCAGGTTTCTCCCTCCCCCAACAGCCAACAAAATTAACCAGTGACATACAACTGAGCGCTGGAATCTATATGTGCACTTGAATGTTTATACATTGAATTTATTCAGCACAGGATTGCTCATGCGCACAATGGCGGAAGCTTGGGGGGGAATCACGAGAAGGACGTTCAGATGACCTAATCACAATCATTGTGAGAGATGACTGTCCAGATCAGCGAAATCACAGATTCAAAGTGCAAATATCTGGAAAGTACCTGGTGTCGGAAAACTCACTAGGGAACCGGGAGGATTGTGCAAGTGAGCCCACATTGGTGTGGGAGACAGATGCAGGGGTCTGATCAGCAATTTTAAATGTGAGAGGGAACAGTGGTGAAACCCGATCAAAAAGACCATGTGACCACGGCCTAAATATAGAAGAATGAACGGGCAGGTAAAAAGACTGGCTGATGGGTGGTTGAGAAGGAATACAGAGGAAAGTGAGATGCTCCCCACAAGTCCTTGCAATTTCCTGAAAATGCAGCTGGGTTGAACCCACCTGGGAACCACACAATTTTCCCAGACAGAATCTGGAAGAGGAAGAAAGGAGGAAAAATTGAACAGGGAAGACAGATAAAGGTAGGTTGGCTGGTAATATGAAACTCATTTTTCAATGAGTTGCCCCCTACAAGTCCTTATATAATTTTTAACAATATATATCATTTTTAGCATGGCCAAAATTGTAGAAACTTAAATCCAGAGGCTGGAGCTATGAACAGACAAGATAGATCTTTCTACAAATTTTAAAATAGTCCTAGGTTTGCCGAAAAATCTGAAATCTAAAACATAAAAAAATGGGGATTAACCCCCCCACACACACACACACACTATAGAGTTATACCTGTAGCTTTAAGAAATTAATTCAATCTGCAATGGCCATTGTGGCAGCACAGCAGTACTTCAAGTGGGCAGATAAAGGCAGAGTGGGATAGAGGTTTATCAGAGGCAATGCTCCCTCTAAGCTGTGGAGCTTTGTGAGCAAAAATTCTGCTTTGTGAGGTACTGGCATTAAAGTTGTAAGCAAGCAATTTGGCTACTGTATACATTAGTTTGCTCTGGAGCCATCCTTCCTGAGCTAAGATGAAAATGTGTGAGCCAGAGGCTAAAAAACTGTGAGCTAGCTCACTAACTCATCTTAGAGGGAACACTGATCAGAAGTATGCTTCTCATCGTTTGCAATAGTTTGATTAATATTGTCCTACTGCACCCAGCAATTGCAATATATTTATTTATAATTCTCATGGAACTATCTGTTTCATATGAGTTGAAAAGTACTGGAGTCGGGAGGCCAGTAACGGTGAAAGCAGCATAGTAGTTTATTGCGGATTCAGATGGTACATGGAAAACCCTGGGCTTCATGCCCGCATTTATGCTGGTCAGAGATAATCCCCCGACCTCGCCCAAATGTGCTGATAGGACCTTAAGTTCATGGCTGCAGATCATAGGTCCCCTGGGGGAAACCTAGGCACAGGATTGGTGGCCGTTCTGGATCTGACCATCTATTGTCCTACGTGGCTGAAGCTCAGGTAGGTTCGGACCACATGCGAAGGTCCACGTGGCAGTCACCATTGCAGAAGCACATGGCGACCACAGCATCAATACATAACACCCCTCCCCCCATAGTCCAGACAACCCTGGCACACATAGTATTAAGTAGTCTGGCCAGTGACGCTCGCATCCCGAGTGCCGGAAAGTCACAGGGCACAGGGTGTCACTGGGTTCCAGGAGCGGGGCAGCTGGTGTCTGCTCCGGTGAGTCTCGGGGCAGGTCTGGCTGTGGTTCAGGTGTTGCTGTCTCTCTTGGCTCATCGGGAGGCAGGCGGTCTATGGGTTCCATCTCGGGGCAGGGTTCCTGGACTGGTTGCTGGTCCAGTTCCTTGGGGGCTGGAGTCGCAGGAACTTGGGGTGTGCTGCTCAGTAGGCACCATTGCAGCTGGTCGATGTGGCACTGCCATACCACACCATCTTCAGTTAGGACCTCGTAGGACAGAGGACCTGTGGGACGAACGATCCTTCCGGGGACCCAGGCAGGACCTCTGGCATAGCTCCATACATAGACTGGGTCCTCGGGGAGAATCCATGGGGAGCTTGCTGGAGCTCAAACCTTGTGTGGTCATTAACAGCGCAGTCGGGGTGGAGCTAGTCCAGCATGGAGCCGAGGCGTCGGCCCATCAGCAGCTCCGCTGGCCAGTGTCCCGTCCCAGCATGCGGACTGTTCTTCTGGCTAAACAGGAACTTCGTCAGCTGGAACTCCCAGATCCCTTGCTCCATGCATTTGAGAGCGTTCTTAGTTGTTCTCACCATTCACTCTGCCTGGCCATTGGTCACAGGATGGAAGGGCGCAGAGCAGATGTGCCGGATGCAGAGGGAGTCCACGAAGTGCTGGAACCCCGCAGAGGTGAACGCTGTCCTGTTGTCCATCACGAGGGTGTCGGGCAGCTCGTAGGTGACAAAGATACACCATAGCACTCAGATGGCCGCCTCGGTCGAGGTAGCCTACACCGGGACTACCTCCAGCCACTTGCTGTAGCTGTCGACGATGAGAAGAAATAACTGGCCCTGGACCGGCCCTGCAAAGTCCAGGTGGAGTTGCGACTAGGGTTTGTTGGTCGACTCCCAGGGCCAAACAGGGGCGTGACTCTTGCCATTTGCCGCATCGATGGACCAGGTCCTCAATCTCTTTGTCCATGCCTGGCCACCACACATAGCTGCGTGCTAGGGCCTTCATCTGGACAATTCCATGATGGGACTCATGTAGGGCCACCAGTACTTTGGCATGGAGCAGCCCCGGGATAACTACCCTGGTCCCCCATAGTAGGCACCTCTTGTGGGTTGACAGCTCGTTCTGCCTTGCGGTATAGGCGGCAAGATCAGGGCCCGGGGGATCGGGCGAGCCCCTCCCCACCCAGTCTGAGACCTGCAAGAGGACTCGATCTTGGGCTGTGCGACGGGCCACATCCTGTACCTGGACTGGCCATTCTGGGAAATCCTCAATGAAAGCCACGTGGAACGCTGGAGCTGGGTCCGGGTCGCAGGACGGCAATGGGAGGTGGCTGAGGGTGTCGGCATGGCCCATTGCTTTCCCAGGGTGGTGCGCCAATGAGTACTGGTACCCTGAAAGAAAAATAGACCACCGCAGCACCCATGGGGACAGCATTTGTGGGGTTTGGCGGTGCAGAGCAAGGAGGCCCAGGAGCAGCTTGTGGTCTGTGGCCACAGTGAATGACCTACCGTACAGGTAGTCACAGAACTTTTTTACTCCTGCGACTATGGCCAATGCCTCCTTGTCGATTTAGGTGTAATTTCTTTCTGCCGCTGACAGGGTTCTGGAATAATATGCCACCGGCACTTCCCGGCCATCAGGAAGTTGATGGCCAAGGACTGCTTCCATGCTGTAGGGAGACATGTCACATGCCAGGACCACCAAGAGCACCTTGTTGAAGTGGGCCAGGACCTCGTTAGACACCAGTAAGTCCTTGATGCCCTGGAATGCCACTGTCATGGTCCCCACTCCCATTTCGCCCCCTTGTCCAGTAGTCGATGCAGCAGCTGAGCTACCACCGCTTTGTAGGGGAGGAAGGCGTGATAAAAATTGAGGAGGCCTAAGAACGCTTGCAGCTCTGCCTTCGAGGTGGGTGGCGGCACCTCCATGATGGCTGATACCTTTCCTTTGGTTGGGTGGATGCCCTGGGCATCTATGGTGAATCCCAGGAAAGTCACTGATGGCACGCCTAAAATGCATTTATCCTTGCGCACCTTTAGGCCAGCGTCCCGGAAATGCTGCAGCACGGCTCGTAGTTGGGTCTTGAAGGTGGCGACATCTGGAGCCGCAATCAGGATGTCATCGAAAAACGGCTTTACCCCTGGAAGGCCTTTAAGAACAGAGTCCATTAGCTGCTGGAACAACCTGGGGGTGACGCTCACTCCAAACTGGAGCCTCTTAACTTTAAATGCCCCCTTGTGGGTGACGATTGTCTGTGCCTCCGCCATGGCGTCGTCCACGGGGAGTTGCTGGTAGGCCTGAGCCAGATCCACCTTTCCAAAAACTTGGCTCCCGCAAGGAGGCCAAGACATGGCTGACCATGGGCACTGGGTATGCGTGGTCTTGGAGGGCCAAATTCAAGATGCACTTATAGTCCACACAGATGTGGATTTCCCCATTCGCCTTCATGGGAGTGATGATTGGGGTTTCCTACCTTGCGTGGGAGACGGGCTCCAGCACCCCTTGTCCACGATCTTATCTAACTCCGCTTCCACCTTGGGCTGGATTGCGAGTGGAGGCTGTCACACTGCCATGCAGATGGGGCAGACATTAGGGTCTAAGTCCAGGGAGATGGGTGGCCCCTGGTAGGAGCCCAAGGTGCCGTCGAAAACAGTGGAGAACTCGGCACAGACCGACTCAAAGTCCGCTGATCCAATTTGGTTCACCCCTCGTATTTCCAGTCCTAGGGGTTTGAACCACAAGAGTCTCAGTAGGCTGACCAGGTCTCTTTCCACCACCAAAAGGTCCAGGAGCCCGTTACTGCACCCTGAACTTCCCCAGTCCCTTAATTACGAATGGGTTCTTTTGAAAGTCCCGGAGAATTAGTCCTGTGAGCTTACGCAGCCGGGGTCCCCCCTTTGGACAGAGCTGCTTGAAGGTGGCAGCTGAAATAATTGAGTAGGCAGACCCGGTGTCTAGTTCTAGGGAGCAGGGGGACCCTTCGATCCTGACATGGACTGCAATATTCCCAGGGAGGGGCTGGGGCAAGCTCAGTACCTGTTGATTTAGCATTTCCGCGGCCTCATAGTGGGCATTTTGTGAGCAACAGTTGTCTCAGGAGTGGCAGGCCTTTGCGATGTGCCCCATGCAGCCACAGGCTCAGCAGGTTGCATCTAGGAACCTGCAGGAACATCTCTCGTGGGTGTCTCCACAGCTTGTGCACAGTGGGGGCGGTCTGTGCTGGGGAACAGGTGAGGAAGACGCGGCAAGAGCCACGCGGCAGGAATGGGAACTGGAAGAATGGGACGCACCTTTGTGGGAGCAAGGCTGCAGCTAGTGGATGTCCTCTTCCTCTAAACCATCTGATTCAGAGACTGTGGTGCTGTATGAGTGGGTGGCCATTTTGTCTTTTTGGGTCATTTCGAACACAACCGCTGTTTGTAGCACCTTCTTGAGGGTAGGCTCTATGAGCGTGATCAGCCACTGCCGGAGCTTGGCTTCTCACACCCCCACCACAAAACTGCCCAGTAAATGGTCCTCCACATGCCGGTACTCACATCCGACTGCCATCCATAGGAGGTTGGTGAGGAACACGGTTGCACTCTCACCCGGTTGTTGGGTCCTCTCAAGGAACTGCACATGGAGCACCAGCATGGATGGCTTTGGCGCGAAGTAGTCCCCAAGCTGCTTGATCAGGTCGTCATAGGTGAAGTCCAGCAGGTCTTGGGGTGATATGATGCTCTGGGCTATGCACATGGTTTCAATGCTGCAGTGGCCCAGGAGCCAGGCCCGCTTCATCTTGGCCTCGGTAACCCCATGCACAGTCAGGAGAAACCCAAGTTGCCTGGACCAGGCGTTCCAGATCTCGGGTTTGGAAAGGGTCAAAGGGAGGGATTTGTCCTGCGGCAGCAGCCATAATTACCGGAGCAGGAGCAGCATGGTGAGCGAGGTCCTCGGGGGCAAGCGGCGATCCTTCGGGGCACTGGGGCTCGACGAAGCCTGGTGCCGGCAGATCGGTGCTTGGTGCTCCACTGCTTGGTTTGGCTGATGAGTTGCTCATTGGGATCCCATCCTCGTCACCACTGAAATGTACTGGAGTTGGGAGGCCGGTAACGGTGAAAACAGCATAGTAGTTTATTGCAGGTTCAGCGGGTACATGGAAAACCCTGGGCTTCACGCCGCATTTATGCTGATTGGAGATAATCCCCCAACCCTGCCCAAATGTCCTGATAGGACCTTAAGTTCATGGTTGCAGATCATAGGTCCCCTGGGGGAAACCTAGGCACAGGATTGGTGGCTGTTCCAGATCCGACCGTCTATTGTCCTACCTGGCCGAAGCTCAGGTAGGTTCAGACCATGTGCGAAGGTCCACATGGTGGTCGCCATTGTGGGAGCACATGGTGACTGCAGCATCAATACACAACAGAGTGCAGATCAATTTAGTGTCAATAGATTCCAAGGTTAACAACATGAGAGAAAAGATTCACAAGGATGGACATGGGCTGAGGGGACTGAAATCTGTAACTGAGACAGATAATACTGTTTAGCATAGGAGTAGCCAGACTTCAGGCTACAAAACCTACTCTGGGGCTGCACCAATTGGTACCAGTTGCAAATTACCTGTTCTAGAGGTCATAACCAATACCCTGCTCCATATATTGGCACGTTAGCTTCTATGAGTACCAGGCCTCTGTTCAGGCACAGGGGAGTGTCACTCCAGGAGTGAAGAGCCCAGGGGGCGGGTACATAAGCCCCGCCCAATTCTCCCAGCAGCCCTGAGTCAGCGACAAGAAGAGCAAGCAGCAGACAGGTAAGGGCTCCACACTCCGGGGAGGGCCTAGAATGAGTCCTCCAGAGGCCAGGCCATCTCCCTGCTCCCCTGCTGGCTGCTGCCTCTCCTGGGCTCCAGCGAGGCCTAGGATGAGGCCTCTAGAGGCCTTTTGTTTGTTTCCTCACAGCCACCATTTCTGCACAGGTGGGGGCGAGGGGGCCCCTCTTTTTGTTTTTTCCTCTCCCAGCCGCCATTTCTGCGCAGGCCAGGGTGGCGGCGGGGGCAAGGGGGCCCCTCTTTTTGTTTTTTTCCTCCTGGCCGCAGTTTCTGCACTGGCCGGGGCAGGGGTGGGGGGCTCTTTTTGTTTCCCCCCAGCCACTGTTTCTGTGCAGGGTGGGGTGGGGGAGAGGGGGGGCTCTTTTTCCCCCTCCTGGCCACCATTTCTGCGCAGGCTGGGGTGGCGGTGGGGACGAGGGGGGCCTCTTTTTTTTTTCCTCCCTGCCGCCGTTTCTGCATGGGGCAGGGGGTCCCTCTTTTTGTTTTTTCCCCTCCCAGCCGCCGCTTCTGCACAGGCGGGGACGCTCTTTTTGTTTTTTCCTCCCGGCTGCCATTTCTGCGCAGGCGGGGGGGCTCTTTTTGGTTTTTTCCTCCCAGCCACTGTTTCTGCACAGGCCGGGGCGGGGGGGCTCTTTTTGTTTTTCTCTCCCAGATGCTGTTTCTGCACAGGCTGGGGCGGGGCCCCCCTCTTTTTGTTTTTTTCCCCTCCCGGCCACCGTTTCTGCGCAGGCTGGGGTGGCAGTGGGAGGGGGCCTCTTTTTGTTTTTGTTCTCCCAGCCCAGCATTTCTGCTTAGCTTCCCAGATCTGAGGAGATTGGGCTTGCTGGGCTATCCAGATCAAAGCCAGCTCTCACTGATTTCAATGGAAAAGCGGCATAATATGTGCTTAATTGGGGATGGATTGGACATTTAATTTGAAATGATTTCCGTGTTAAACTATTCCATTGCACTGGGCATTAGAGAGGCAGATAAAAAAGCATCTGGAAATGTTAACTGGTTCCAATTAATGTAACTGCTTATCAGTTGGTGTGCATGTTCTATTCAAAGTGCTAGATGATTTTAACTCTCTGGACAGTTGGAGACTGCTGATCTGCTTGCTCATATAGGAGCCTCCAAAGCTGGCTGCCCACTGTCCCCCCCATTTGCTCACCTGCCCACCTGCCACCACTGCCGCCATCTTTCCAGCCTGGCTTGGGGCTCCAGCTCCAAAGCCGGCTGCCCACTCTCCCCCGCATCAGCCGCTCGCTCCGCCGGCTCGCCGCTGCCGCTGTCTCTCCTGCAGGCTGGCTTGGGACTCCGGTTCCAAAGCTGGCTGCCCACTCTCCTCCCCCCACTCGCCTGCCCTTGCCGCTGCCTCTTTGCCAAAAAACAGCAAAGTTACAAAAATGACCCTGTGATTCTGGGAGGAGAAGGCTTCTCTCTCTATATATATATATTTCTCTCTCTCTGTTTATATCTCTCCTTCTTTGGAGGTTTTCAAACAGAGGCTAGATGGCCATTTGACAGCAATGCTGATCCTGTGAACTTAGGCAGATCATGAGAGGGAGGGCAGGAAAGGTTGCCTCAGTGCTTGGTTCTCGTGGCCTTTTCTTACATGCCCAGGGAAATGCTGATCTCCACTTTGGAGTCAGGAAGCAATTTTTCTCCAGGTCAGTTTGGCTGGAGATCCTGAAGGTTTTTTGTCATCTTCTGGGCATGGAACAGGGGTCATTGGGTGTGTGGGGGGGAGGGAGGTATTTGTGAATTTCCTGTGAAAGGGGTTGGACTAGATGAGGTTACTTCCATGATATTCTCCCCCCCCCCCTCAGCCATACGTGGAGTGGCTGGCAGGAGACTGATGTGAGTGAAGCATCGTCTCTAAAGGGGGGATATGAAGTGTTTACCCATTTATTCTGGCCATGAGCTGCACAAAAAAAATTTTCACAGCTCCCAGGGAGGGCAACTGGACAAGAGGCTGTCTGAACCATTTGAGTGCAACCTTATCTGATCTCGGAAGCTTAGCAAGGCCAGCCCTTGTTAGTTCTTGGATGGGAGACCACCAACATAGTCAGGGCAGGCTAATCTGAAGCCAGGACTGTCCCTGCAAGAATTCCTTTGTTTCCACTCATTTTGTTTTCCCCGTTTCTTCCAGAGGGAGGTGACCCCCCAATTTCCTGGTGCTTCAGTTATTGTCAAAGGTTACTGGCAGACTATTATATAACTAGCAAAATGTGTCCTATCTCAATCATTGTGTAAGTAAAATCATAACTATTTATTTTAAGTAAAGGAGAAAGGGGGGAGTCATATATGCTGAGGGTGCCCCCTCTGGTTTAGTTAAAACTCCCCCCTTTTAGGCCCTAACCTGGATGGCCCAGATGAGTGTGATCTTGTCAAATCTCAGAAGCTTGGCAAAACCAGCCCTGGTTAGTACTTGGATGGCAGACCACCAACATAGTCCAGGGTTGCAACACAGAGGCAGACAATGGCAAACCATCTCCATTTGCCTCTTGCCTCAAGAACCCCAAGGGGTCACTGTAAGTCAGCTGCAACTTGACGGCACTTTACACAGACACAAACACACACAAACACACCTTTTTGGATGCAACTGCAAGTCCTTATGTGTCTTGACACATTGAAGCTGTTTGTTCTTGGAAAACCTCTTTGGATGTGTTGATCCATCTAGCTGTTGTAGTGGAGACAGAAATGTTTGCATCTCAGATATGAATGGGTGGTGTTCCTTTAACCTTGGCTGCTTCCATGCAAGGGGTCCCTTGGCACTGCAGACAGATTACTCTTCAGCAAAATGCCAGAAGTGGAACACTAACAGGTTCCACACAGTTTTTAAAATAATGCAGCACTCTGCTCCCCCTAATGTGCAATGTCACATTCCCACACAGCCTGCTTTCCTACGAGCAGCTGTGTTAAAGAAATGGTTAGTAAGTTAGAAATCTGCATTTCCCATCAACTGAGAAAGAAAAACAGTTCCTACTGGAATTCTCTTGGAACACACTGCATCCTAATTTTGCTCAAACTCAAGTGTATCAGAGAGCCAGTTTGGTGTAGTTGTTAAGTGCACGGACTCTAATCTGGGAGAACTAGGTTTGATTCTCCACTCCTCCACTTGCACCTCCTGGATGACCTTGGGCAAGCCATAGTTCTGGCACAGCTGTTCTTGAAAAAGAGCAGTTTCTGTCAAGAGCTCTCTCAGCCCCACCTACCCCACAGGGTGTCTGTTGTGGGGAGGGGAAGAGAAAGGAGATTGTAAGCCGCTCTGAGACTCCTTTGGGTAATGAAGGGTGGGGTATAAATCCAATCTCTTCTCCTTCTCTTTCTTGAACCAGGATCCTGTGAGCTGCAAGGATGTGATATCAGAGTCATGTGACAGGAAGAGGGGGAGCTGGACCATAACCAACAGACCAAAGGGGCCAAGGACAAGAAACAAAAACCAGTCATCAAGAGGTTTATTTTAGTGATAAATGAACCAATGGTTGGCACCCCGAAGGTGACCTCACCCTGCCATCCTGCTCTTCTTCATGTGCATCCAAAGAGAAGAGCCATGGCACCCTTGCTGTGTCTTTACATGTGTGGGGACTTCCAGATGGCTTGGGGGGGGGGGGGAATGGCTCTGTCTGCCAACTCCTAGGTTGAAGACCACAACTCTAGATCATTGGGTTTTGTTTAGGCAAAAATTAGCGGATGTGATTTCGTTGTTCTGAATCCAGACTTGGCAACATTATTTATTTAAAAATGGATAACCTGCTTTTCTCTCTGAAAGTGACCTTGTTGTGGCTGACAAAAATAACACTAAATGGCAGTGATATAAAATCCACAGTCAACTGTAACGTAGGCCGCGGTCACATGGCCCCTTTAAATCTGGGAGGGCTCCCGGATTTAAAGGGGCCGCTTTTTCCAACAGCGGGTTGGGATGTCTAAACATCCCAACCCCTGCTGCATTGAGCTTGGCGGCCGCGGCGGAAGCAGGGACAGCTAAAAAAGCGGCGGCCACGGCGGCGGAAAGGGCGGCGGACGAGGCGGAAGTGGGGGCAGCAGCGGACACGGCGGCAGAAAGGGAGGCGGCGGTCGCGGCGGCTGCCGCCGCCGCAGACACATGTTGGGTAAGCAAGCCTGGGTAAGTCGGGGGTGTTTTTTCCCCCCCTTTTACACTTGGGCGCATGGATAGCCATGCGCCCAAGTGTAAAAGGGGGGGGGGAATGGCCGGCGGGGCTATCTGGACAGCCCTGCTCTCACAATGCTTGCGAGAGAGGGCTGTCCAGATAACCTCAAATGCGGTTTGCTCCCGCGACTCCCGGGAAAACACTCGTTTTTCCCAGGGTCGGTAAATGCGGGAGCAACCCGCATTGGAGCCCGCTTCACTGCGGGACTCGCAGGGGGCCGTTGTGGACGGCCCCTTTAAATGCGGGAGGAAGCAGCCCTTCCTCCCGCATTAAGGGGCCGTGTGACTGCGGCCAGAGAGGAAGGCTGCCGGTCAAACAGAAAAGGAACACTAAAAGCACCTCAGCCATCAATGCCAAGGAGAATAAAAATATATTGGCCTGGTATCCTGGTATCCCCCCTCTTTACCTGACATGGGTGGTTTGTTTATTTCCCCCCACATGTGCCATCAGATAGGCTCGCCAGCTCTGTGTTGGGAAATACCTTGGAGAATTTTGGGGTGGTGCCTGCGTGGTGGGTGTGGCCTTCTGACACCCTTCCGGTGATGTCAGGGGGTGTGGCCTTCTGGCACACTTCCGGTAATGTCAGGGGGTGTGGCATATGCTAATAACTTATGCTAATGAGCTCCTGCACCTCTTTTTCTACAAAAGGACCCCTGACGAGTACAAATGCATATCTCTGTTTTCAAGCGTCAGAAATGTGAACATCAAACCCTAAAATTCTTTCTCCTGATGATGGACAGCCAAATAATGTTAACAGTTTACAAATGAAGAACACGGAGGATGCAAGATAAATTATTAAATATTCTTGTTTACAATTTTTAAACAGCAACTTTACTAGAGAGGAGAAGGTGCGAGGTGACCAAGAATAAGACTGCTTCCCATTTTTTCCCCTTTTTCTGGCAGTATGGCCATTATTTTGATTGCTTAAGCAATCATGGTAAGTGACAGATTTTCCAGGACCATCAAAATAATTGCAAATTATTTGCAAATTATTGCATTTTGAGCAAAATATCAATAATGGAAATGTTTTAAATCCCTCTTAGAAAAAAGGGGGCTACTTGCAGAATTCTATGTATGGTTCTAAAATGAAATTGAACCTTCAAAGTGTAAGAGAATGCTTTAGTCTGCCTTTAAGTGCAAATTTCAGTTCAGCCTTTGCTATGGTATTGCTCTAGTTACCTTTGTAATTCAACTGCATGATGTCTTCTCTACTGGAGGGTAATATGATCATTAAGGTTTTGTAAGAATTTGCAATACCATTCTCCTGAAGGCTCCTCACACACTACAAAGCTTTCTTTATCATGAAGAATACTGTGCAGTAAAACTGAACAATAAAAGTATTATAGATAACTTGACAAACATGAACCAATGAATATAGGGATTCTAAGTCTTAGCCATTTTTATTGGATGTAAATACTGTTATGGATGGCTGCAACCCAAATTTTTTACATTGTCAGGGTTTTATGTTTCTGTTCGCAGATTAAGAGGCCTCATACACAGATATATATATCACTTGATTTATCTGTTCTTGATTGTTGCACCCTTGATGAGTGGCAGCAGAATGTATGAACAGGCTCAAAGCACAGAGAAGCGGACCTCATAGAATGCATTTTAACTGTAATTATGCCAACAATGAAAGTTTCATCTATGGTGATAGACTGAAAGGGCCGTCACAACATATGTAAGCCATTATTTGAATTTGCACAAGAGAATCCTGACAACTGTGCTAACTCGCTTTCTCATATACCATTTACTATCTAGGCTCTGGAAAGTGATTGCCTTCTGTTGGGGAAAGAAAAAAATCCAAATGTTATTCTAGATCTAAGGATAATAATGTTGCCTAAAATACCTCAAGGGAAAAGTCGCTTTCATAATGATGAGAAATATTCCTTCTCAAAGAATTATT
Organism: Lepidodactylus listeri; assembly: GCA_029233225.1. Lineage (NCBI taxonomy): Eukaryota > Metazoa > Chordata > Lepidosauria > Squamata > Gekkonidae > Lepidodactylus > Lepidodactylus listeri. Next base: position 73,705,360 of record JARCFY010000004.1, read on the forward strand.
TTTTCGCCACAGTGATCAAATTGTTGCTGATGGTGGCATAAAGCCGAATAATTGCTCTAGCAGAATTGTCAGCTACTTGCTGTCATCTCTTCTGTTTTGTTCATAAGTTTCATGTTCCATGTAGCTCATAAATTGCTGTTTCCCTAAAATTATATGCTGCAATAATGTCACACATTTAGTACAAATGGAAGTTTTTGCCATAAATTTTTATGTCTGATATTGTTGTATTTGGCTTCAACTTCTTTTCACTTCCTCAAGAAATTCTAAATTACACGTTATAGCAGCATGTGTGTAAAGTGCTATCAAGTCACAGCCAATTTATGGCAACCCCAGCAAGGAGCATTCAAGGCAAGTTAGAAGCAGAGGTGGTTTGCCATTGCTTTCCTCTGCAGAGGTTTCCTTGGTCGTCTCCCTTCCAAGTCCTGACCCTGTTTAGGTCCCATGATCTGATGAGATTGGGCTATATCATGCCGCCTTTCCTCTCTCATAGCTGCACAGGCATACATATCTGTACCTTTACCACAGCTACAATGCAATTATAATAGAAAAAGTTATGGACACTCTGATTTTATGATCAAGATAAATAATTGATTTTCCTCTAGAATTATGCCAGTTCTTTTAACGTAATTCAAACATTAGCAATTTGATGGATGGTTTTATAAAGTTAGTTTAATCTGTAAATATGAAAGAGTGATTTCTGACACAAATTATTAAAAAAAAATTGTGAGGAACTTGTTAACACTAGGAAGAACATATAACAAAGACTTCTCAGTGACCTTAACCTGGCATTGCTTTCCTCATAGTTTTATATAAATCTGTATCCTAGCAGAGCTGCAACTGTGTAAAGCGCTTTTCATAAACAAACATCAGAACACTCTCCAAAGGACCGTATCTGATGAGTCCAGAGGTTAAGGAAGGGCAAAAGTGAAGGGAAGAAATAAAGGTCAAATACATTTTTTAAAAAGAATCAATAGTTCTAATATCACACCATGGTGCCCTTCTGAACTCCTTTCTGTTCTGTTCAGTGACAGAGAGACTGTATGAGGCATGGCTGTCTCTGATCATAGGCATCTAAGCATATGATCCTTCAGAGCTCAAACTCTCCCCTTTTGCTTCCCATTTCTAACATTGTTTCTAAGCAAACATTTGTCCCTGTGCAGCATATGCCCGGGGGAAAGGTGAGGTGAATTTCTTAATTTGTATTATCTGTATGCAATTTGGGGCTTATTTTTCTTTCTGAGCAAGTCCCTTCTACAAAAATGGATGGAAAATATCATGTGGTTTTACTTTCTTATAAATGTTTTCTCAAGTCTCATTAGAACATCCAGTCAACAATGAATGGTTCACTGAAACACTAAAATAAATGTAGCCTAGCTAGCTTTTGTCCCAAAGGTATTTCTGAATTCAAATAGGAGTCTTATTCATTTGCTTTCCTCTTGGGTATCTGTTTCTTGCTTCTCCTGGGTATCCCTTTATTATTTTAGAGGTTATAAGCAGTTGAACATACTGTCAAGAAGAACCAGAGAGAGGTAGATTCCACTCAAATGAACCAGGTAAGTACACGGGATTGTTTTAGTGGTAATAATTACAAATGTTAAAATGCTTGTGAAACACAATATTTGCAAACATAAGAAAGCTGCTCTACAGTTATAAATAAAAAAATCATATATACAATTATATATATAACCAGTGGAGACCCACAAGAAACTTGCGGGAAGGTTATCCCATTCCTCACACCTTTGCTTCCTCCCTTCTCCCCCTACCTCTCTCACACTCTTTCTCCCTTCTGCCCCCCCTTCTTACTCTCTTTCTCTCCTCCATGTATGTTACTTCCTCTCTCTTTCTGACCTGTCGTCATTCTCTTTGTTTTTCTGCCTCCCCACCTCATCACTCTTTCGCTCTCTTTCTGTCCCCCACTCTATCACTTTTTCTGCTCCCCCACTCTATCACTCTCTTTCTGCCCCCATCACTCTCCCACATCCTGCCTGCTTCCTTTCCTTCCACAGCAGCAGTGGCAGTGCTCTGAGAATCACAATGGATCTCCCAGCTGCAGAGATCAATTCACCTTAGGGCTGCCAGCTCCAGGTTGGGAAATTCCTGGAGATTTGGAGGTGGAGCCTTGGCACAGCGAGGCTTGGGGAGGCAAGCAGCCTCAGTAACCCTCCAAAGCAGACATTTTATCCAGGGGAACTGATCTCTGTCATCTGGACAACAGTTGTAATTCTGGGTGCTCTCCAGCCCTTCTCTGGAGGCTGGCGATGGTAGTTTAAGTGAAGGAAATGGCTGGTTTGGAGGGTGGTTTCTATGGCATCATACTGTTCTGTAGTCCCTCCTCAAATCCCATCCTCCCCAGGCTTCACCTCTCAAATGTCCAGGAATTTTCCAATCTGGATTTGGCAACCCTATTTCCTTCCCACCCAACAGCCAACATACCTTTATCTGTCTTCAGCATTCCATCTCCACCCCCCTCCCCCACAGCCTCTACCTAGGAAAATTACAGTCTTTCTCCACAGTGGGGACTAAAGCAGCTTACATTATTATTTCCTCCTTGTTATCTGCACAACAACCCTGTGAGGTTGGTTAGGCTGAAAGTATGTGACTGGTTCAAAATCTCCCAGTCAGCTTCCACCACAAGATGAGGATCTGAACCTGGGTCTCGCAGGTCCCAATCTGAAGCTCTAACTGTTACATCACAATGGCTTTCATAGGGTGGCTGTTGATCAACAGTAGCAAAGCAGCTGGGCCTAATTAAGTCATGCAAATCAGGTGGTATCAAGTCACACAGAGGGTACTGCCTAGGGATGGCAGCCTCCAGGTGGGACCTGGGAATCCCCTGGAGTTACTGCTCATCTCCAGTCTACAGAAATAACTTTCCATGGAGAAAATGGATGCTTTGGAGGCACTGTACCTCACTGAGGTCCCTGTCCTCCCCAGGTTCCACTCCCAAATCTCCAGGATTTTCCAGCCTGGATCTGGATCTGCTGCCGGTGGCCGGGGGGGGGGGGTACTTGGCAACCCTAGGCTGCTGCCAGTCTAACATGTGAGGACTGAGAAGACAATAATTGAAATTTAGTCATCATTCCCCCTGTGCCATCATAATTCACTATGCTGCTGGGAAGAACCAGGATCCTTCAATCTGGTATAGTGGTTAGGAGTATGGACTCTAGTCTGGGAGAACTAGGTTTGATTCCCCACTTCTCCACATGCAGCTGCTGGTGTGACCTTGGGACAGTCACCTAAGTCTCAAGAGCAGTCCTTGAAAGAGCTCTCTCAGCCCCACCTACCTCAGAGTGTCTGTTGGGGGGAGAGGAATGGAAAGGAGATTGTAAGCTCTGAGTGAAGGGCAGGGTATAAATTCTATCTCTCCTCCTCCACCAGAAAAAAACCTCTTTCCCTGCAAACCCAAATATCTGACACTATTTTCCTCATGAAGATCATGGGACCTTTAAAGTGCAGTGTCTGGGGCAAGAGGGCAATGGAAAATACATATTGCATCATTGGTCATCCTCCTGGCATCATCATAGCAATCACTGCCCTTTCAATTGTATTTATTGTATCTCTTTTTATTCTGTGTAAGTTGTCGTGGAGCAGCATGTTACCATGCAGCAAGGCAGCATAGAAATACCTAAAATTAATGAAGAGGTAAATGTGTTACATGATTTTACACACAACAATTTCAAAATGCCATAAAATTATATTATTAATTATTAACTTTCAAACACATTTAGTGGTAACCATGAACTAAATAGATGATGACCAGTATAGAAAGATTAATTTAATCCTTTAATAAGGAATCATCAATTTTCTCTAATTGATTGCACTTTTTAATTCCCATGGTTAAACCAGATGTGACAGAGATCCCAGATCTCTGTCCTTTATAGGGAAATTACAGCTGTTCAGGAACTCATCTGAGCTGTGTGGATTTAGATCTTTTTCCACTGTTCATAATTTTGTAAAAATGTACATAGATATAAAGAATCTAGTCCTCATTGCCTGAAATGTATAATCATGTTACCATTGAGATTAATAATATCACCAGTGTTTCAGAAAGGCATAAATAATTTTGCATGAAGGCTAATATTGAAAGCTGTAAGAGACATTGACCACCTGAGAATATCCATGTGTATCCAAACTTGCTACTGTGGTGCATGTGCTGGTAATGTATAGATTAGACTATTGCAATATACACTAAGGCCGAGGACAGGCTGGCATTTTGGCCCGATATAGGTCTACTTTTCAAGCAGATTAAGAGAGCCTGTTCAGACAGCCACAGCTGCCCAGCGTTGCCGTGCCGCACTGACCTGGTCCTGAAGCACTTTCATTGCGCTTCAAAAAGGTACCTGGTGAAACCGTTGTCAAGCCATCTGGGTGCATGTTCATCCCGCTTCCTGGCAGTGTGGACGCAAATAAGCCGTGCATCAAGTGGCGCTGGTAATGTGAACCTGCTGATCCGGCTGCTGTGCCTATGCACTCATGCACCTATGTGCAGCTCGGCAAAACAGACCAAAGCCACATGCCGCTGCTGCCAGGGGCCACCCCACAGTGTGAACACTCCATTCTGCCTCCTCCCCGGTATGGTCCCATATTAGTCTATGCAGTGTGAACGGAAAGCCCTGCAACAACTTGGCCTGGGTCTTTTTGTCCTGCTACCCTTGCACTTCAATTTGCCAGTCTGTCCTCAGCCTAAGAGAAGCTGACCTTAAAGAATGTTCAGAAGCTATAATTGATACAGATTTCTGTTGCCAGAATGCTGACTAGCGTTGGTTATAGAGACTGTATCACAGTCACTTCAGTCTTCTTCCACTTACTTTGGCTCTCAGTTTGCTTCCAGGCCCAATTAAACATTGTTATATTGACCTTTAAAGCCCTGTATGGCTTATGACCAGTATACCTTATGGCCTGCCTACTCCCATATGAGCCTACCTAACTGCTACAGTCATATTCGGAGGCCCTGCCCCATCTGAAGCTAAATGGATGGGAAGCAAAGAGTGGGCCTTCTCGATCATAGCGTTTTCTCCCCACAAAGATTTGTTTGTCACTCACTACCACTGTCTTCCACCAGCAGATGAAGACTTTTCTGTTTTGTTTGCATTCCCTCAGTGATCATCCTTTCTGTTTATCTATGTGTTTGTATTTTTGTTTGCTGACATTTTTTAGTGTTATATATACTTGTTTTAATGTTTTGATTGTCTGCCACTTTGGCATACCAGCACTGGGTGAAGAGACTGCAGAAAAATGTTCTAAATAAATGGGTAGCAAAATCTGCACCCTCCTCGTATATGAGCTGAGGTGATTTTTTTAAAAAATCAAAAGAAGGGAACAAGATTAAACAGTGAATTACCACTTGTTTTTTTCATTTGAGACTCTTGCTTGGTTATGCAAAATATGTACGACTTATATTTGCCCCACTTATCTTCAATAGTATCAATGTAACCTCAAAGAGCAACATTCCCAGTTACATGTGACCCTCAGCTGTGTAAATATAGTTCAAAGTCACTGTTCTTACAGAGTATGCTGAGATGCATGCTATCTGCTAAACTCATAGCAATTTAATGGGAGAAAAGAAGATCAGATCAAGAGAGTTAAACACGTAAATAAAAAATGAAGTGGAAAATGAGTGCAAAATAATATGTAAAAATAAAAGCTCACTGCACTGTGCATAATACATGTATGGCCTATTTTCAGACATTCATTGCTTTTTAAGTGACTCAGCATGTTCTTGACCTAACTCTTGTTAGTTTATACACATTTAATCATCTATTAGTCTCCACAGTATGTTTTCGCAGAATTACATGAGTTCAGGTTTTAGCTTAATATGATGTCTGATGAAATCTATGGAATATATGGGATGCCTGGCTCAGCTGAAGTTGTTTTAGACTGCAATACATTTCCAGGGGGAAAAGTGTGTGTGTGAGGGAGATTGGGGGTAAAAAACTGAAAAATGGTCCCTCCAAATTCCTGTTGTTTTATTTGTGTAATTTGTGAACATGAGTTGTTGAATTATCAATGTTTGATAGATGCTATTTCTTCCAAAATTATTGCTGGCCCTGTTTCTAACTCAGTTATGACTGGAGGAATGTAACAACAGCTTGGGAATTTCTACCATAAATTATTTTATGGGGCATGTGTATGTCTGAAGAGGTGACAGTCACCATGAACCCTAAGACAAAGATTTACTCTGGGACCCAATTCACATATATAAGCACTCACACGGAATGCTTGACTATGATAGGTAAACTATAGCACTTCGCACAACTAACTGGGACCTCAGGGCAACCCAAGTTTTCAGAGTTTTGTACTCCTAGTTACCCATCTGGACAGGCCTGCCTTTTACAGTACAGGTAAAAAATTAATATGATTTGGAATTTATTCTATAAAAATCAGTAGAAATAACCTTCCATCCTCTAATTGTAATCCTAAAATAGTAAAGGTAAAGATTTTCCTTGCTCGAAAGCCAGTCCAGTCTGATTCTAGGGGGCGGTACTTATCTCCGTTTCGAAGCCAAAGAGCCAGTGCTATCCAAATACTTTTTCCATGGTCATGTGGCTGGCATGACTAAATGCCGAGGCACATGGAACACTGTTTCCTTCCCACCGAAGTGGTACCTATTTAACTACTTGCAATTTTTTGCTTTCGAACTGCTACGTTGGCAGGAGCTGGGGCCAGAGACGGGAGCTCACTCTATCACACGGCACTCTGGTCTTGAACTGCCAAACTACAGACCTTCCGGTCTGCAGCTCAGCGTCTTAACCTCTGAGCCACTGTGGCCCCTAATCCTAAAATACAGCTATCTTATTTGCATATCTGTTTCTATTGTGATTGTAACATACCTGCATGACTAACTTAATTAACATCATGGTTTAAGACATTGCAGTCTGTAAGTCAGATTTTTAAAAGGGCACTACTGAATGACCTAGAATGAGTTTAAAAAGGCATAGTGAAAGCAAGTTTATATTATCATGTCATTAATGGAATTTGCATTAATCAAAGGCAAAACATCTGGCAAAATGAATAACGAATATAGTGTTGAATAAACTGTCTAAAACAATTCCATTTTAAATTTACTCATTGAATAAGAAACAACTTCACTTCCAGCGTCTACATCTACGCTAGTAGTGGTCCTGAAATATGAGCTTGCACCTTGTATCAGTAAGTTTTTTTTAAAGCTGTTAGACTGAAGTCCCCAGGAACACCTCTAGTCAGAAAGGAAGAAGTAATAAGTGTAACACACTTAGGGTTGCCAGGTCCCTCTGAGCAGCCATCAGGGGATGGGGGTGCACTTACCGGGAGTAGGGAGGAATGCCCAGAAGTTCAGCCACATGCCTACATAACCCGGAAGTCACACAGGCACATGGGGGGGGAGCAGCACTCTGTCTTTTGAGCAAAACTCTATGGTAGAATTAAGTCAACCATAGAATTTTTGTCCAAAAAACAGAGCATCGCCCCCAACTCCCCAACTTGGCTACATCACTTCCTGGTCATGTGGTCATTGCTGAAATGCTGGGTGCTCCTCCCTTTTTTGGGGTGGTAATTCCCCCTGCCAGCCAGCTGGTCAATGGCAGAGAAGTGGGGCCTGTCATCAGAAGACCCCCTCCTCCACCGAGGGGGAGGGGGGTCTGGCATCACTAAACACACTATAGTTCCAGTGTCTGCAGGAAGAGAGGGCAAGTTCACTACCAAATACATAGAGATACTGTGTACTTTAATTGTATTAGTCTTGTCTAAGTACACCATATAGAAAGAAAATAATAAAACTAAATGGAGAGGATGTAACATTTAAGGTTTTTTTAAATGATAAGCCTACCCAAGTCCAGGCTGGGTACATGAAAAGGCACACAGACACCAATTATAGATGTGATGTCCAGACAGTACTTGGAAAATGACAACTGCTCCTTTCTTGAGTTCTTGAAAAAAAATACCCAATTATTCAAAGCAGGCTTTTGAATCTACAAAATCTCTGTAGGGCAGTGGCCGGGGCCATAGCCAGCTGTGGGGCACCAAGGGCAGCATCCCATCAAATGTGCAATGCCCCCCACCAAGCCGCAGCCCAGCCTGCAATTGGGAGAGGGTGGTGGCTGGCTTTCCTCCTCTTCCTCCTCCCTTTAACTGCCAGTCCCAGCAGTGGTTACAGCAGGCATGTCTCCCACCTGGCCACTTCTGTTTACTCCACCACCACCGACTTTCCTCTCCCCATCCACAGGCACCGCCAAACTCCTCCTTCTCCCTCCCCCATCCCATGGCATCCTGGGAGTTGTAGTTTTTTAGGCACTAGTTCGCATGCTGTTGGAGGAAGGTGGGAGAGCAAACGGGGGGCAGGCAACCTTTCTTTCCATGCCAGAGGAGAGTTCATTGTTGGAGCAGGGGAAAGGGGAATCTCCATCAGGCATCATGGTTCACTGGAAAGGCTTGCAGACTTTACTTTACTTTAATTGGCACCCTCCTGGTGCCCCAGCACCCTCTGGAAAAACATCCTGGCTATGGGGCTGGCAGTGGCTGGCAACTTCTGGCACACCTGCTGACAGTGGCACACTAGACAATTTTGCTTGGCACCCAGGGCATAAACTCTGCTCAAGCAGCTGAGGCAGAGGCAGCAGTGCTGGAGCCAGCAGTGTGCGGAAAGGAGTGGGTTATGCCTGTTTTTGCCTCCCAGCATGTTACCAGCTGAGTCCAAGGAGAATCCCTGAAAAGCTGACAGTGATGTTTGTCATCTTCCTCCCCTTCTGCTAGCTCATGTACATGTACTTACTTTGCAGACGAAATCACCCATATCTCCTCTGGGTTAGATGCCTTTTCTTTTCCACCTAATTCTGAAGATGCTGTTGATATTTTGAACTGATGTTTTAGGTCAGTAATGGGGTGGATAAGGGTGAACAAGCTGGAATTTCCTGACTAGACTAGCAACAGTTTCAGTTTATTGCATTGTACAAATAGATTCCCAAGCCAAAAAAAATGAAGACGCAATGGCTAAGGACAGACTGGGACTCTGATGTGGAACAGCAGTGGGGCAAAAAGCCCCAGGGCAAAGTGGCCCGGGGCTGGCCATTCACACTGGCCAGACTCCTGTGGGAGCATTCCAGGGAGGAGGTGCAATGACGCATACACACTGCTGTGGAGTGGCCCCTGGTGGGCTGGCCTCCGCAACTCGTGGTGGGGCCGTTTCAGCAACAGGCGCATGGGCACCTATGCACATAGGTGCACGGGCAGCAGCAATTCAGCCACGATCCAGTGGCACATAGAGCGCATATGTGCATCTCTCCATGGCAGCGCATTCACACTGCTGCCTCCGTTTGAATCCCGCTTCTTCCCATCCACACAGCCAGGAAGTGGGATTCAATCGGAGGAAGTCCCCTGGACGCCACTTTCTGCCAGTGTCCGACTGAGGCACCATGAAAGCGCTTCAGAAACAGGTGAGTATGGAAGGGAGACAGAGGACAGCTGCGGCTGTCTGAACTGCCTCCCTTCCCCCACTTCTAAAGCGGACCTATCCCGGGCCACATTGCCCATCTGTCCTCAGCCAATGAGGAGGAAAGTTCTTTTGGTATTTTATTGCAAGGAAATACCTGGAAAGCAGTTAGGCCAAATTAGCTTCTCAAAAATTGACTGCTTTCTGAGCAATATCAGGAAGTACATGAAATTATACACCCAAGATGACATAGGTAGAAAGATAATGTGCAGAAATCATAATTGGTCACAAAATTACAGCGCATCATCTGAGTAGTCATTCATTCATTGGTCAGTTACAGAAAAAGGTGTGACTGCATGACATCTTAAATGTTTATTTAACCTAACCTTAATAATAATAACCAAGGATTATTCATACCCAAACAAAAGTTTTTTTATGATATGAAACTAAAGGCCCTTTTTGACCTAGACACTGCGAAGTTTTACCCCAAACAACTAAAACCATGATCTCTATACTTCAAGCAAATACGCCTATGTTGTTTCTTGTCTGCTAGCATCAGCTGGAAAGACACTCTAACTTACAAAGGAGAGGCCTTACTATTCAATAGGCCCTCATTAGATCCTAATAAAACCTGGATATAAAAATTCATGAAAAAAACCAGAAAAATATAAGAATATGAATAATCTGAATTAAAAAATCCTTATGTATTCCCATCCTTAATTTCACTGTTGTTAAAGTCCCCATATAATAAGACCTAATATGATCTCTTTTTAGAAATTTGAAAAGAGGGGCCACTATGGATCGAGCAATTACCTATCTATTTCCCTGGCCATTTTAAAGACCCAATCTTTCAACTCCTGACTAGACCAAGGTCTCTAAATTAGTAGAAAGACAGATCAGGGACTTGAGATCTCTCCTGTCTTGGATGGGATTATGTTTCCCTTGAAAAGTCAAGTTCACCATTTGGGAGCGCAGTTTGACACAGCACTCACCTTAAAAAAACAAGTGGCTGTGGTGGTTCAGAATGCTTTCACTCAGCTGTGGCTGATACGTCAACTGCATCCATTCCCAGGTCAGTCAGATCGAGCCACAGTGATCCATGCCTTAGTTACAGCAAGATTGAACTATTTCAATGCACTCTACTTGGGGTTATGCTTGAACAGTGTTTGGAAGCTGCAGCTAATGCAAAATGCTGCAGCTATACTCCTGGTCGGCACTAACTATCGAGAGAATGTGACCACAATACTATAGCAATTACACTGGCTCCCAATCTGCTCCTGAGTCCAGTTCAAAATGTTGTTTTTGTCCTTTAAAGCCCTATGTGACTTGGGACTGAGACATCTGAAGAAATGTCTTCTCCCATATGTTCCTACATGGGAATTAAAATCAGAGGAGGAGGCCCTCTTAACTGTCCCACCAATCTAAGAAGCTTGTCTAGGGGGCACATGAGAGAGAAGCCTCACAATTGTGAAATAACTTGTTGGCAGCCTCACAATTGTAAATAACTTGTTTAGAGAGGTCCACCTGGCAGCCTCACAATAACTTGTTGGCAGCCTCACAATTGTGAAATAACTTGTTTAGAGAGGTCCACCTGGCACTCTCACTTTTGATAGGAGGCAGCTGAAAACAGTTTTATTTAGGCATGTTTTATTTATTTATTTAGGCATGTAGTTTTTAGGCATGTCGTTTTTATATATTGGCAGTCCTAATTGAGATCTTTATGTGCTTTATAGCTGTTATTTTATTTATATTGCAAGACGCCTTGAGTTCTGCAAGGTACAAAGGTTCTTTAATAAATCATTTGCAGTTTTGTATTAGGCTGTCATCAATATATTGATGACTTCTAGCTCTATAAATTTTTAGCCAAATCACCTGGCAGCCGACATCCAAAATCCATCTTTGGCCTCCCCTACTGAAATCACAGTTCCTATTACTGTTTTAAATTACTGTTTTAATTATTTTAACTATTGCTTTGAGATTTTGTAACTTGTAACCCACCCTGAGCCTGTCCATAGAGAGGGTGGGATAAAAATCAAATTAAATCAATCAATCAATACTGTAAAGATCTTAAACCGAAGGTCTTACACCTGTGGTTCATAGGCTAAGTTGAAACTGAATCCTGATGGAGATAATGTTGGCTGTGAAGGCTGAAGGCTTGAAGGATGCTGTGCTCCCCACTTCCAGTGGAGCCAGCTGACATTCTGATTCAGTTAAGAGCCTAGGGTTTAAACTGGACTCAGCATTAGTACTGGAAAGCAAGCTAAGGCAGCTGCAGAAAAGACCAGTTTCTGCCCATGGAGTAGGCATTGGTGTTTGCCTACCCCCATCTCCTTGGATGAGGCATGAGGGTGGGGCAAGCCAATTGTGGGAGCGTGGGTTCACTGACCAATCAAAGGCTGGCTCACCTGGCACAAGCTTTATCTGGTCTGGCAGCTGGCCCTCTACCTTGACTTGGCTGATGTGAATCATAAATCCATGTCGTGGTTATCGCAGGGCTTGACTACTATAATGCTGTTTACATGGAAGGGGGAGTTTACATGTACCAACTTCATTGTACAGAATGTGGCAGCCTGATTTCTTGTGGATACCAGGCAGCCTGAAAGTCATTCCCATCCTGCAGTCACTCCACTGGCTACCAATCACTGCCAAGCACAATTCAAGGACCTGGTTATCACCTGCAAGGCCCTTTTTAATATATGTGTGTGTGTGTGTGTGTGTGTGTGTGTGTCAAAGACAAAGCATAGCAGTAAGTCACAGTACACAACAATGTAACTTTTCATATATCAAACTAGAGCAATTCTGTTTGACATTTAACTTAGGTATTTTAAAAGCAGGGTTACTGCCTATTTTCTACTCTGAGTTACCTTAAAAAGTAATATTACCAGGAACAGAGGTCCTTTTTTAATCCCTTAAAAGGGTATTATACATTAGAGAGAAACCATTGTTTTCCCACTAATAAAATAAAACTTTAAATTCAGGCATAGTCAGATGCTCCCAATCCATCTTGTCTGCATCTATTTTATCCATAACAGGGTACTGTTTATTAAGAGGATTGGAAACCTCCAAGGCCCTTGATAGCCTAGGACACATATACCTGCAGGACCACCTCTCCTACTATACTGCATGGTGGCAGCTTCAATAATCTGAACAGACCTTTTAAAGGTTCACCCATGCAAATTGTTAAGATCTGCAATGGTCCATTCTCTGTGGAATAGATTGCCCAAAGAGGTCAGGAAGGCTACCACAATACTATCACTCTGCAAAATATGCAGAACAGAAATGTACAGGATAGTATTCTTATAATGGAACCGAACTGTAGTGGGACAGAACTGCATTGCCTATAATTTTGTAATCCTACATTCTGTAGTGTTCACACTATGATGGCCTGGGTGAGTTAATGTTCACATTGTCATTTAATTTTGTATTCCTGATCCTATTGTGTTGTTTATTGTATATACTGCATGACCACACTGTTGCTGGCATTATTCTGTTTAGGACTCCAAGTCTTATTGCATTATTAATTTGATGCCCTACACTATATGATTGCATTTTTTTTGGTCTGTGTGTGTACTCTGTAATTCAGCTAAAGACTCAGTGAGAAAGGTGGGGTATAAATAAGGTAAATAAAATACATTTTAAAAAAAAAGATGCATAAAATTGGACTAAATAGAATTCTTCAATTGCATGAGATATACATGCAGTTCATATGTATTATTTACCCCATCTGCAATTATATTCTTCGGAAGATGTATGCTGTAATCCTTTCCTGAGAATAAGCCCACTGAATAAAATGGGGTTTAGATCTGCTTTCGATTGTTCCCCAAGTAACTGAATATTACTACATTCTAGATGTTTAACATGGAAATAAAACATGTTAAATGTCTAGAAATAACATGGAAATAAAAGTATTAAGAATTTTAGTACTTTAAGAGTTGATTCCAAAAACTTCAAGAATTAGATGGAAAAGGCAAAGATGGAGTTTGTTCAGACACTAACTTTTGTATCCAAGGCAACCAACAAATTTCCTCTAGATTAAATGGGGGGAGCGGTTCTTTGCCATATGGAAAAAAAGATTTTTATTTTTCCCCTTCCTTTCTTTGAAGCATAATTCTAACCAGATAGGGTATTTTTCCTAAAGTCTGTATTCATAGGATTCCTTAGGTAGACAGCTACTATTATATTTTATTTTTGAAGCTTCAAGGCAGGATTTTGTTTTCCTACTATATGAAGTCATTTCCAGCTGTGCTGGTACTTGGCAGGTTGCCACTGGAGTTGTGCATCCCTGCTTTGGGCTTCTCTTTTTCAAAAAGCATGCCAATAAATTGTTCAGGGTAGAACAACTAAGATGATAAATGTTTTGGAAAGCAAGGTATTGGAGGAAATGTGAAAGGAACCAGACATAATCCCTAGGTATTTGACTAATCCAGCAGAGCCAGATGGGCATATGCTTGGACTATATTAGAGGTACAGGAGAACCAGTACCAGCAGTTGAGACACTGTAGAAAGAGCTGATAGTTAGGAACCAAGAAGTTGGTAGGATGTTTCCCCTTAAACAAAGTGACCCTTTGGATTTAACAAAGAAGACCATACAAACATTCTTCAATTTTTTATTTATTTATATCCTGATTTTTAAAACAAATTGTCAGAGGCAGCAAACAGCTGGCATACCTAGAATTAATTTAAAGCAAACTACATTTAAAATAAGTTAGACTACACAACCTGTATAATGTCAGCATTAGTACTGGAAAGTTATACAACCTGTATATACTGGAAAGTTATACAACCTGTATAACTGTATAATGTCAGGATAATTCACAAGCCATTCCTCTTAGCATATTAAAAGAACTACAAGGAGCTAAAGAAGAAGAATGGGAAAATAAACTTGCTGAATATGCAGAAGTGGCAAAATTAACAACCTATTTGAAAAACAGGTCTATTACAAAATTTGAGGAAAGGTGGAGTGTGTATTATGTGCATTATGCTAACAGGAGACAAAAAGTGATAAAATATTATATACAAATGTATAGTAATGAAATAAAAGTAGAATTAAAATATGTGCAGTTATCATGAGAAGTTACCCATGGTCTATTCCATTAACTTTCAGCAACCACACAGCATATGAGGTAAAAATGTTTTTTATATCTTGGAGAATTCCTCAAAAAATGTTTTTCAATAATTATTTACTACTTATATTTATTATAATAATTTAGCTCTCTTTTAGGAATGCCAGTCTCCAGGTGGGACCTGGAGATCTCCTGGAATTACAGCTCATCTCCAGACTACAGAAGTCAGTTCCATTGGAGAAAATGGATGCTTTGGAGGGTGAACACTATGGTGTTGTACTCCACTGAGGTCCCTGTCTTCCCCAGGCTCCACCCCAAGTCTCCAGGAATTTCCCAACATGGAGCTAGCAACCCTACTGGGAAGTAATATACAACAGTGTATTCAAATTTGAATTTGAAAGAAGGTAGCAACTTCAGTAGAAGAGGCAGGTTGTGAGAATGCCTGAAAGCGACATCACAGCAAGGGGTGGGGTTTTGCTGAAGTATGCTGGAAGTGACATCATTAGAAGGGGTGGAGCCTGGGAAGTGACATCACGTGACCATTGACCTGGAAGTGACATCAAAGGGTGTGACTCACAAAAGTGATGTCACATCCTTGCTTCTGGCTCCACCCCCAAAGTCCCCTGGCTCCACCCTCAAAGCCCCTAGATATTTCCAAAGTCACACCTTGCAACCCTACTCTCGCTTCTGTTTTGTACATTTTCGGAAAACAACACCTGGCTTCAATTTATATATATATATATATATATATATATATATATATATATATATATATATATATATATATATGCTTCTGGATATGTGTGTTTTTATCGTAGTATTATTGACCGCTGATGAAGGCCCTAGAGGCTGAAATGCATATGGTCCTATTGGTCATTTGATATATTCATCAACTGTGTATATGAAATCATCAACTATGTATGTAGAAATGACTCAAGCTTATTTCAAGCTCATGTTGATGTCCTTTGAAGTCTGATTGTCAGACTGCTTGTTTTTAATCTTTTAATATTTGCTACTCTATACACCATAAATAAAAATATATTTTGATAATATTTATCTTTAAATTAACTTGACCCTTTGAAAAGTGCTGGTATATGTTGGTTGAGTTTTTCTTCCCCCATTTTTGTCCTCATGTTAAGTATGTAGTAATGATGAAACCAGTGTAGTCAAAACAGATTAGCTATGAAGTTTGAAACTTTGAACTTAAACAATGAATACAATTGTACCACAACAGAAATAAGAACTATTGTATTTCATAGATAATACCTTAAAATTGTAATGAAGGGGATGAAAGGGAAATTATTCTCTGTCCTGTACTTTATGTACTACATGCCTGTCTTTGACAAATGTAATTATGTTGTGTAACCCATTTTTTTCTTTTTTGCCTTTTCTGTACCCTCACTGTTTTTCTAAAATAAATAAACAAACACAACAAAATAAATAAACAAACACAAACACAACAAAAACAAGGAAAGAAAATCTCAAAGCAACCCTCTGAGGTAGGTCAGGCTGTCAGGGTCTGACTGTTCCAGAGTCACCTGGTGAGCTCCATGGCGGAGCTAGGATTTGAGCTCAGGTTCTCCCTGCTGCATACAGAATGCTAAACATTTCCCCACGCTGATGAGCTTGCAGCCTAGCCAGGCCCCTTTAGACCTGATAGTGACTGTACCCATTAACTCCTTCCCTATTGTAAGAACCCATTTTCATAGTTTGTGGTAGAGTGTTAAGGGGCCAGTGTTCCCTCTAAGCTGATTCAGTGTGAGCTAGCTCACAGCTTTTTAGCCTCCGTCTCACACAGTTTTGTCTTAGCTCAGGAAGGATGGCTCCAGAACAAATTAATTTATGCAGTAGCCAAATTGCTTGCTCACAACTTTAATGCCAGTAGCTCACAAAGTAGAATTTTTGCTCACAAGACTCCACAGCTTAGAGGAAGCATTGTAAGGGACTGTGACTAGTGCAACTGAGACACTACACTGATATCACAGGATGTGACTGTTTGGCCTCCTGGACCACTCCAAATTTCCTTTGCCAAGATGTATGCTGCTGAACCTAAAGCCCCATAATATGTGTGTGAAGTTCTCACTAATTCATAAGCTTTTCCATTAGTTTACAGAGAGAGAGCAGCTCCTACATGCCAGCATGGTGCAGTGGTTAGGATGCTAGATTAGTATCTGGGAGAGCCAGGTTTGAATATCTGTTATCCCATGAGGGCTTGCTGGGGGACCTTGGGCTCTCACCCTCAGGACTCTTTTTGTAGAAAAAGCCCAGCAGGAACTCATTAGCATATTAGGCCACACCCATGACATTGCAGCTCCCTCCTAGGATCAGCTTCCCCAGGTGCCCTGTGGATTGCGGGGTGCATGGAGAACCCGAGAAGGGGAGGCAGTTTAAACTGCCTTCCCTCCCTGGATCAGCTTGGCTTTCTCAGGTGCCCCATGGCTTGTGAGGCGCCTAGGGAACTTGGGGGGGGGGGCTGTAGGCGTGGTCAACTCGGAAGCCAGCCGGAACTCTGTTCTTGTGCATTCCTGCCCCAAAATAGCCCTGCTCATCCTTATCTCCCTCACAGGGTTGTTGTTGTAAGGATATAATGGAGGAAGAAGGAACAATGTTGGCAGTCTTATTGAGGAGAAAACCAAGGTATAGATAAAAATACATGCATAAATAATGCAAGGAGAAGTTGTTCCTGCTGTTAATTAACCATGGTGTACATCTAGTAAATGGAAGCCTTTTTCCTAGTGTTTGCTGAAGAAAGTTCTCAGGTTCTACCAGAAGAGATTACTGGAGACAGCTCACCTCCTCAAGATGACCCGTTTTTGCTGATTTGGGGACTGACCCAGTGGCCATGCACTTGATTATTAAAAGAAGTGATGGAAACAACATCCCTCTAGTGATTTGTATAGAGAAAGATGGAGGGGCTGTAGCCATGGGGTGGGGGGAGCCTTGTCTCCACTGCAGGATCTTTTATTCCTAGGATCTAGGGATGGGGTTATGTCAAAAAACTGAATTATTCAAGAGGACATTTGAGGCTTCTTCAAAGGGACATATGAAGTTAAAGGTCTAAGAAAGCAGAGCTAGGAGCAATGTATGCTAAATGCTGGCTGGAAGCAGAATCTCTACACAGGAGACACTTATGGTGACAGTATCTGTCTGCTTTTTAGCCAAGAACAGTGGCAGGACAAAAAGCTACAGTGAGCAACAGTCAGATAATGATGAGAGTTCAAATGCACAGTTGCTTCAGTTCAATCAAACTTCAGCACAAATACTTGGAAAACACCATTGTATCAGCAACATTAAGTGATCTTTTGAGGGGAGGAATCAGGACAGAGGATAACAAAATGAGTGGAAAATTTCCATGGTACAAACTCATTAGTATGTTTTCATGTACTAATTTGGTGCTGAGTTGTGTCTTTAGAACATAAGAGAAGCCGATGTTGGATCAGGCCAGTGGCCCATCCAGTCCAACACTCTGTCACGCAGTGGCCAAAAACACCAGGTGCCCTCAGAAAGTCCAGCAGTGGGGGCAGGACACTAGAAGCCCTCTCACTGTGGTCCCCCCATCAAGCACCAAGAATACAGAGCATCACTTGCCCCCAGACTGAGAGTTCCTATCTATACTTTGTGGCTAATAGCCACTAATGGACCTCTGCTCCATATCTAAATAACTAATTCCCAAGTGGCCACCCCTGTGCGGATATCTAAATCCATGAAGGGGGGCACTTGGGGGGGCAGGGAGATTTTCCTGCACATGTGGTGAACTTCCCCCATGTGCAGAAAAATCTGAAAAGTAAAAAAACCTTTTGGGGGGATATTTAAATCCCCCCCCCAAATAAAACAGTGTTCTCTGCGCATGCGCAGGGAATGCACTTACCTTCCGGATCTGTGGTGGCTGCTGCTGCTGCTGGTAATGGGGGCGGTGGGTGGAGAGGCCTTGCTGGGCCTCACCATTGCTGGGGCAGGGGAAGAGCTGGTGGGCCCCGCAGCTGGAAGCTGCGTGGGCCTCACCATCACTGGGGGGTGAGGTCGGGGGAAAGAGCTGGTGGGGGTAGAGCTGGTGGGCCCTGCAGCTGGAAGCCACATGGGCCTCACCATCACTGGAGGGGTGGGGGGCAGGGGGAAGAGCTGGTGGGGGAAAAGAGCTGGCCAGGGCAACTGGGGGTGGGGGGGAGATTAGCAGGGCCCTTCTCTCCCCTCCACGGGTCCCAGCGAGGTCTACCAATATAGTGGCAAGGGCTGGGTAGACCTGTTCTCCGGAGGCCAGGTCTACCAATACAGTGGCAAGGGCTGGGTAGACCTGTTTTCCGGAGGCCAGGTCTACCAATATAGTGGAAAGGGCCTGGTAGACCTGTTCTCTGGAGGAAGACCTGGTGGGGTCATTGCCGGGGGGGGGGGGAAGAGGACTTACCTGGGGCTGCAGCCTTTAGGAATCCTCCCCCCCCCATGAGTATCGCGGGTCCCCACCTTTTGTGTTTATCTAATTCCCTCTTGAAGCTGTCCATGCTTGTAGCTGCCACCACCTCCTGTGGCAGTGAATTCCACATGTTAATCACTCCTTGGGTGAAGAAGTTCTTCCTTTTATCTGTTCTAACCTGACTGCTCAGTAATTTCATGGAGTGCCCACGAGTTCTTGTATTGTGAGAAAGGGAGAAAGGTACTTCTTTCTCTACCTGCTCTATCCCATGCATATTCTTATAAACCTCAATCAAGTCACCTCTGCTTCCTTGGTTGGTTTCTACTTCTAATGTATTTGAAGAAAAATTTATTGTTGGTCTTTATGTTTTTTGTGATATGCTGCTCATATTCCCTTTTTGCCTGCCTGATCACAGACTTACATTTTATTTGTCACAACCTGTGACAAATTTTTATCAGCCTCACTGAGACTAGACTCACTGAGAGCCAGTTTGGTGTAGTGATTAAGTGCATTGACTCTAATCTGGGAGAACCAGGTTTGCTGGGGCGCACTGGATTCTGAGGGTCGGTCGAACCTGTTGTTGAGCCTGTCGGGTCCATGGATGTGGTCTCAGGCAGATTTGATGAAGCACTGAGCCAACACCAATATTGTGTCAACAGCAACAACAACTGGACGGCTGTGGCTTTTAGATCTATGCCCGTTGGGTTGGAGGTGGTAGGAAATTTATCTGGGGCTTTTAGATCTATGCCCATTGGGTTGGAGGTGGTAGGAAATTTATCTGGGGCAATCTGCGAAATTGAGGAGATGGAGATGTAGCGAGCCAATAACAATACTGGCTGCACTTAGATTGGTCCCTGGTACCACCTATATAATTACGGAGCTACTTGTACAGTCAGGAAGTAGGGTGGGGTGGGGCCATTTGGCCCCCCTCTCCATTTTATTGCCTAGTAGTAGTTAGGTTAGGTTAGTTTAGTTAGTATAGTGGCCCTGAAATTATATTGTAGCTGTTCCCACCCCTTAATTGGGGTAAATTAATTTAGTTAGGTAGGGGGTAGGTAAGTGGGTGGAATTGGGTGGGAAACTGTCGTTATTAGTCAGCTTTTGCTGTGAGGGCTTTTAACTAAATTGTAGCCGAATTAGATGAGGACTAAGCAGTACCTGTTTTGGACGGTTAGTGGTTAGGAGGGCCAGGGCGGTGGTTCCATCATAGCTGCAAAGTGGTCCACCGGTGGCCGAGGCCAGTTGGCAAAGGCCGCCAACAGATACATGAGCAGCCAAGGGATCCCAGTGCTCCTGGGGAAGGGGAGGTATGGCGGTGGGACCAGATGGAATGAGGGAAGGAGACAGCGACATGGACGAGCTCGGTCTCCTTCCAATCTGTGTCCCATCCCAAAAGTGGTAGGTTGTGGGGCTAGGAGGCAGAACCCCACTCCGACATTGGTGATGTGCAACGCCAGGTCCATAAATAATAAGACCAGAATCCTCTATGACTTTCTGTCTGAGCAAGATGTGGACCTGGCGTGCGTGACCGAGACCTGGGTGCAGGAGGGAGAGACTGTCTCCCTCTCCCAAGTGGCACCTGCTGGATTTTCGGTCCTTCACCAATTGCAGACTCGGGTGGGGGGGAGGTGTGGCATTGTTCATTTGGGAGGGTTACACCTTCAGGGTGCTACTGCCACAGAATCTCATGGGTATGGAGTGTGTCGGCTTTGTCTGGGATGCCAGGGAGAGTTTGGCTGTTTGGCTGGTGTACCGACCACCCAACATACCAGCAAACAGCCTGTCATCTCTGCTGGAGGCCGTATCAGGCTGGGCACTTGAGCACCCTCGGCTATTGGTCTTGGGTGATTTCAACGTCCATGCCGAGGACGCGACCTCCATGCAGGCAATGGACCTAGTGTTGTCCATGGCGGCACTAGGACTCTCCCAGTTTGTTATGACCCCCACACAGAGAGCCGGTCACACTCTTGATTTGATTTTTGCGGTGGGGGTTACGGTGGACCGAATTACTGCCACAGCTGTACCATGGTTGGACCACCAGACTCTGAAGGCCCGGGTGAACATGCCGCTCCAACCCTGTTTGGGTGGCGAGCAGATTTTAGCTCGCCCGCAGAGCCAAATGGATTCTGTTCGATTCCAGGAAGCTCTGCGGGATCCGATGCCCCCTGGCGGCTCATTGGATGAGCAAGTCGAAGACTGGCAACATCGTCTTTCGGCGGCCATCGACGAGATCGCTCCCCGGCGTCCTCTGTGCCATCATTCCCGACTCGCCCCTTGGTATACGGGCAGTTGAGGGATATGAAATGGGAGCTCAGACGTCTAGAGAGACGGTGGTGTCACGCTCCTGATGAGGCAGCTAGAACATCTTATAGGACGTTTATGAAAGCCTATGAGGTGGCTGTCAAGGCTGTGAAAAAAGCTTTTTATGCAGCCGAGATAGCGTCTGTGAGTTCCCGCCCGGCCCAATTATTTAGGACAATTCGGTCATTGACGACTCTGCCGGTGAGCAGACCAAACGATAGAGAATTGGATATTGGCTGTGAGGCTTTTGGGAACTTTTTCGCAGATAAAGTCTTGTCGCTCCGCCGGGACCTCCCTGCCACAGTTGATACAGTGGCAGAACTTGAGGCTCCAAGCACGTCTTCTGGTCATATTTTGGATTATTTCGGTCCACTCTGTCTGGAAGAGATTGACAATTTGCTCTTGCTGGTCCGCCCAACCACCTGTAGACTTGATCCATGCCTTTCATGGCTAATTAAAGCGAGCCACAAAGGGGTGCGAGGAGCACTTAGGGAAATTGTTAACACATCCCTGGCTCAAGGGATGTTCCCTAGTGCCCTAAAGGAGGCTGTGGTATGTCCCCTCCTAAAAAAAACCAACGCTAGATCTGGCCAAATTGGCCAACTATTGACTGGTATCTAACTTGCCCTACCTGGGCAAGTTAATCGAAAAGATGGTGGCGGACCAGTTGCAGAGCTTTTTGAATGACACCTCTGTGTTAGATCCCTTCCAGTCCGGTTTCTGACCAGGCCACGGGACAGAGACGGTGCTGGTCGCCCTCACAGATGACCTCCAGAGGCATTTGGATCGAGGCAGTACGGCGGTGCTGATGTTGTTGGACCTGTCGGTGGCGTTTGACACGGTCGACCATCAGCTACTAGTCCGCCGCCTCACCGATATTGGGATCCAGGGGTTAGCTTTACAATGGCTTTTCTCGTTTCTCCAAGGTCAGGGACAGAGGGTGACGATAGGGGAACAGCTCTCCCAAAGACATCCATTGGTGTGCGGTGTCCCACAGGGAGCAGTGCTTTCCCCTATGTTGTTTAATATCTATATGCGCCCCCTCGCCCAGATTGCCCAGAGGCATGGGCTAGGCTGTCATCAGTATGCGGAGGATACCCAGCTCTATCTGCTGTTGGGCGGTCAGTCAGACTCCAGTCCGGGTGATCTGGACCTGGCATTGCAAACCGTGGCTGGATGGCTCAGGCAGAGCCGACTGAAATTGAATCCAACGAAGACGGAGGTCCTATGCCTGAGTCGAAGTGGACCAGGGGTAGGGATCCCTCTCCCAGCCTTCGACAGGGCACCGTTGGTGCCAGTGCCATTGGTCAGGAGTTTGGGAGTGCTCCTGGACCCCCCGTTAATGATGGAGGCCCAGGTAGCAGCCACTGCTAGATCAGCTTTTTATCATCTACGGCTGGTCAGGCAGTTGGTTCCCTTCCTTGAACGCAACGAACTGGCTTCAGTGATCCATGCTTTGGTCACTTCAAGATTGGACTACTGTAATGCTCTCTACATGGGGCTGCCCTTGTGCCAAATCCGGAAGCTGCAGCTAGTGCAGAATGTGGCAGTGCGGCTGTTGATGGGCCTTCCTGTGCGGGAGCACATCCAGTCTGCGTTAAAAGCACTGCACTGGCTGCCTATAGTATACCGAATAAGGTTCAAGGTGCTGGTGCTTACCTATAAAGCCCTATATGGCTTGGGACCTATCTACTTGAAGGACCGCCTCTCCCCATATGTTCCCCAGTGAGCACTACGGTCTGGTTCCCAAAATCGTCTGACCTTCCCAGGGCCAAAGGAGACTCGGCTGGCGAGTACAAGGTCCAGGGCCTTTTCTGTGGCGGCCCCGTACTGGTGGAATGAGCTCCCGGATTACATCAGGGCCCTGCGGGACTATTTACAGTTCCGCAGGGCCTGCAAGATGGAGCTCTTCCACCAGGCTTTCAGGTAGAGGCCCCCTAGTACCGAGATTTACATTTGGCCCTGGACCAATTTTATCCACCAGTTTGTAGCTGTTCCAAGGTTGCACTCGGGTGCTGCGCTGAATTTGATGATACACCATCTGTATGATATTATGTTGGTTTATATGTTTTAATGTTTTAAACATTTTAAATTATGAATGGAATATTGTGGATATGTTGTTAGCCGCCCTGAGCCCGCCGTATGGCAGGGAGGGCAGGATATAAATCACATGAAATAAATAAATAAATAAATAAATAAATAAATAAATAAAATTGATTCCCCACTCTTCCACTTGCAGCTGCTGGATGACCTTGGGCAAGCCATAGTTCTGTCCCAGCTGTTCTCTCAAGGACAACTCTGGAAAGACCTCTCTCAGCCCCACCTACCTCACAGGGTGTCTGTTGTGGGGAGGGGAAGGGAAAGGAGTGTGTAAACTGCTCTGAGACTCCAAGTGAAGGACAGGCTATAAATTCAATCTCTTCTTCTTCTTCTAGCTTTCCACTGCTTAAAGGAATCCTTCTCACCTTTTACAGCTTCCATTACTTTGTTTGTTAACCTTGCAGGCTTTTTTCTATACCTATTTGTGCCTTTTCTAACCTGTGGTATATATTTTCGCTGAGCCTCTAGGATTGGAATTTTAAATAATCTCCAAGCTTCCCCAATGGTTTTGACCCTTTCTACTTTTCCTTAGGCTCTTACTGACAGCTCGGGTGGCAAAAACACCCGACGCAACCCCACACAGGCAGTGTGAGGACTAGCAAGCATTATAATCCAGGTGAGAGTGAGCTCAGTGAAGGAGGAGCCTCGGAGGAGACTTTTCCAACACCTTGAGCACCCCTCCCGAAGAAGATTTCTGCAAGCATCTCTAAGGAGCCGTGCCGGGCTGATTTATTCAGCATAAAATTGCCATCCCCCTGATTTCTTAACAAAGAAGACAAAGTTTAAACTGTGAGACCACATCTGAAGTGAAGTATCAACAAAAGGTAACAAAAAAAACTTTTGGCTTACCATTGCTGCGTTTCTAAAATTGGGAAGTCGAATGGGTGAAGCTGTAAAGTACTGGAGAATTGGCTGAGTGCAGTTTTGGAGCGCTGAAAAGCCGGATTTTGACTTAAATCGCTTAAAAACATGTTGTTTAACATTCCTGCGGTTAAGAAAAGTTGGGAGGAGGGAGTCCAATCATCGCAAGATCAGGCTGTGTGGATTATACCAGGAAGTGATGATTCTTGAGAGCAGACAAGTGGAAAAAAGAAGAAGGGACGGAGGAGGCTGGGAACCATAGCAGTGAGACTAGACTGGACGGACTACAACGGACTACAACAGGAAGTGACATTTGGAGAGCAGACAAACGGAGAAAAAAAGAAGGGACGGAAGAGGACTACGGCAAGCCAGAAGCAAAGTCGAAAAGACAGTAACATTTGAACTAAACCATAGAGAAGTTGCGCCCGCCATTTTGGATTTATAAAAATTTTAAACATTAATATTTCAAAAACTATACAACATAGAACGGTGAAATTACCGTTGTTTAACTTGGCATGACCAGCACTTGTGAATGCAATAATTGTTTTTCAATTTAAAGAGCAAGAAAAAAATCGATCTTTTTTAAAGTGACAAGACAGATTGCAGACTGAGCTCGAGAGCGGCTACATGGTCCTCTCCTACAATGGCTGCAAAAAAAGAAAAAGAATTACTGACTGTTATGGAAACAATGGAAAAGAAAATGTTAGATGCAATTGGAGAGGTAAATGCCAAAATGTTAAGTGCAATTGGAGAAGTGAACAATAAAATAAATGGTATAGCTGCACAAGTGGACAAGAATTTTACAGATATAAAAACTGAATTACAAAGTTTAACTACAAGAATGCAAGAAATGGAGAATAAAGTAAAAGAGCTGGAAGAAAATATTCAAAAAGTAACAAAAGACAACGACAGAGTGGAAAAGATGATGCATTACAAAGATATGCAAAATTATCTGAGATTTAGAGGGATTGATGAAAGTCTAGGTGAAGATATTTTTACAAAAATGCAGGAGGCAATAGCAGAATTTCTACAAGAAGAAGAGGAAACCATTAAAGAACATATGGACCTTGTTTATAGAGTTAATTCTGCATATGCAAGAGATAAAAATATACCAAGAGTCCAATTTACAATGAATTTTACAATGAAGAGGACTAAAGAACAAATCTACAAGAAATGTTTTACAGACACTTTTGAAATGGCTGGAAAAAAATAATTGTGATGAAAGAGCTGCCTAGAGCAATACTTCAAGACAGGAAAAAATTTAAGTGCTTGATTGACAAACTGAAGGAGAAAAAAATCAGATTCCGTTGGGAAATACCACAAGGACTAAGTTTTAACCACGACAGTACCAGTGTGGTGATTAAAAGTTCAGGAGAGATGTATGCATTTATTGCAGACCATAAGGAAGAGTTTGGAGATATTTAATGCTATACCATGACGGATTACAAATTACTTTCATGGAATGTAAATGGACTTAATTCACCCCAGAAACGTAGAATGGTAGGACATTGGCTGGAAAAACAAAAATGTAACGTGATTTGTATACAAGAGGTACATCTTAAGAAGCATGACCATAAATATATAATTAGGAAAAAACTGGGGGAAGAATTTTTCTCACTGGCAGGTAACAAAAAAAATGGTGTTGTAACATATGTGAAAAAAGAATTGGAACCCAAAGAAATATTTAAATACAAAGAAGGAAGGTATTTGGCTATTGAAATTTCTGTACAAGGAAAGAAAACCTTAGTTGTAAACATTTATGCCCCTAATGGAGCAAAAGAAATTTTTTTTTTAAAGAATTACAAGCTGAATTTGATAATGTAAATTACAAACAAATTATTATGGTAGGGGATTTTAATGGAACTGTTAACAATAAGATGGATAGACGATCCAAGAGTAAAGATGAAGCACTGGGGAAATTACCAAAAAAAAAATTTAAACTGATAAAACAAGAAAGGTTAGAAGATGTTTGGAGGAAAGTAAACCCACAAGGAAAAGACTTTACTTTTTATTCTAATAGGCACGACTCACATTCAAGAATTGATATGATTTGGATGACAACTAATCTAGCGTTGATGACGAAAAGAATAGAAATTTTACCTAAAACAATTTCGGATCATTATCCTAATATATGGATCTCTGGCCATTCAAGAAGACAAGGGAGATGGAGACTAAATGAGGACTTACTGGACAATCAAGAGATAATAAAAAAATTGCAAGAAGAGACTAATCTATATTTTCAAGTAAATATGCAAAAAGGGACCAAACTTCAAATTGTATGGGAT
The DNA here is from genome assembly GCA_029233225.1 of Lepidodactylus listeri. Taxonomy (NCBI): domain Eukaryota; kingdom Metazoa; phylum Chordata; class Lepidosauria; order Squamata; family Gekkonidae; genus Lepidodactylus; species Lepidodactylus listeri. Next base: position 73,731,781 of record JARCFY010000004.1, read on the forward strand.
GCATATAAAGCAGTGATGAGAGGACTATTGATATCGTTAAATACCAAGGAAAATAAAAAGAAAAGAGAACAATATGATAATATTATGCAAGCCATTAAAACAAAAGAAAATGAGCTGAAGAAAAGACCAGGGAAAAAGAAACTGCAAAAAGAAATCTGGATGTTACAAGACCAAATAAAAGCTATTTTGACCAAGAGATTTATTGGAACTTAAAAAAACTTCAACAAAGGTCATTTGAAGGCGCAAATAAACCTGGAAAATATTTAGCATGGCAGTGAAAGAAAAAACGTGAAAATAAATTTATTACAAAAGTGATACGTGACAACACAGAGATAGTAGACAACAAAGGAATAATGAGAGAGTTTTTTAAATACTACGCAAAACTTTTTCAGAAGGAGAAAAAAGATCAAAGAGGGATTACTCGGGTCCCGGTGCGCTCGTCGCGTCGTTGGGGCCGTTTCGCCGCCCCGCTCGAATGCGAGGCAGCAATGATTTGCGCGCTATCGCGCAATTTGGAGCTTGGGGGCGGGGCTGCCTATATAAGGCAATGCCCCGCTCCTGGACGTGTCGTTGGCTCCGCGTGCTCGAGGTGTCAGCACGGTGTTGGAGCCTGGGTTGTTGGTGGGCCGTCCTTGAAGCCCTCAGGGCCGCGATGGTGACAGTGCTGAGCGAGGTCCCGGCTTCTTCTTCTCGGTGGCAGAGCATCAGGCAGCTAGACGGGCTTCGTCGAGCCCCGTCAGACATTGAGGCTTGGCCCTCTCCCTCCCTGTTTGTCCACCTAAGCCGGCACTCCCAGCGTTAGTGGAGGCGGCCTATCCACACTCCCCCCCCACAGGCGGCGTCCGTCCGCGGCTTTGTGCCGCGGGGGGCTTCCTTTGTTCTTACGCCCCCGCACTAGTACCTTGGGGCCTTTTGACGGGCTTCAGGCGGCGAGGCAGTGGCTGTGCTGAGCCTGGGATAGCGTGGAGGTTTGGCCATCCCCTTCCCCTTTTTCTACGCCCGGCGTCCATCCAGCTGTGATACCGGAGGTGGCATCATAGCACCCCCCCACACACACAGGCTGCGTTGATCCGCGGCTTGGTTCTGCGGGGGTTTTTGTCACTCTCCAGCCTTGTTTAGGGCTCTCCAGGCCCCCTCCCATTTCTGTGCTTGGGCAGAAGCAGCTCACTGGGGTCCTAGTATTGTCTGGCCGGGCTGCGTCCTGCCAGGGGCCAGTGATCTGTGCCAATTTTCCTCAGGGTTTGGGCCGCGCGTTTTGCCGCACATCGTTTTGTTAGGGTAGTTGGAGGTGTCTGGGGGGGGTTGTTTCTGCCCGCTACCCCCCTCTTTTTTCCATCTGCCCGGCTGTCCCCCCCCTCCAGTGGCAAGGAGTTGGCATTCTCTTGGCTGTTGCCGCCCGGCCTGTTTCTGCCTCTCCTCCTTTCTCCAGTTAGTGGCGGCCATTTTGCAGACAGTATTAGCTTTGCCTCGGTGGCCATTTTAGGTTTCCCTTTCATCCGGGGGGGGCAGCCATTTTGTAGTCAGTGACTGTCGCATTTGAGCTTGGTTGGTTGGGCTGCCGCAACCACTGGGCATATCTATCCATTATATTGTTTACGTGCGTGGATTCTAATCTGGGAGAGCCTAGTTGCCCCCCCCCTCATTTTTCTCCACTTGCAGCTTCTGGATTACCTTTGGCAAGCGGTTTGCTCAACTGCTAGTTTGTCGTTAACTGTTAATTTTTGTTGCATTTCAGCGTTTGTTCACTGTGGTGTTCATTATGGCGCCGAAGAAAGGCCAGGGCAAAGGGAAGGGCAAAGGGCCAGCACCTAAGAGGCCTCCTCCACACCCTGAGCCTGTGCTTCCTGATGATGATGAGGAGCAGGATACCATCAACGCTGCCATATTACAGAGGCTGGCGACGTTGGAAAGTGAGAGGGGCCTGTCCTCCCCAAAAGCATTGCCAAAAACTGACTCTCAATTTTCATTCCAAGCTCAGGTCCTTGCACGTTTGGCTTTGCTGGAGGACAAGCGTGATGTGACCGATACAGAGTCTGGAGAAGGGCCGTCATCTGGAAGCCTCGGGCTTGGTCATGGTGATCAACAGTTGGCACTCTATTCCGTGCCTCAGGGTTATGGAGGTAAGTTGGCATTGACACAAGGGGATGAGTCCCAGTGGCCCTGGGGCCCTGCGCCCATTGGTATGGTCGCTCCAGCTGATCAGCAGCCTGGCTGGCCGCAGTATCCTGCAACTACTGGTGCTTCGGCTTTATTGTCACAACAGCCTAATTGGTCGCAGTGCACTTTTCCTGGCACTTCCTCGATTTCTCCAGCAGCTTGGCCAGCTTGGGGGTACCCCGGCCATGGAGTTCCCTTTCCTAGTTCAGGTCCTACAGCATATGATTTAGCTAATCAAGGAGCTTTGCCTAGTGGTGCCACAGATTTGCCTTTGGGCGATCATCTGTCGCTCGCCACCAAGGAAAAAATTCTTCGGGGTGAGTTTGTTGATGTCTTTGGCCTTCTTTACCATGAGTTGGAGAAGAAGGACAAGGACAACCTCGACGATAGGGAAAAAGAGCACCTTAAGCGCCGTGTCGTGGATAGGACCTGGGCAAACTGGTTCCCCGGCTTCCTAATCTATGCCGCTGTGATTGTGCGTCATCAGCCGTGGAGGGCTTCTGTGATGCTCCAATATATGGACATCATTTACAAAGCCTATTCCGACTTTCCCAGCCCTGCCTGGTCCCTGTATGACGAGGAATTCAGAATGCGGGCGGCCATGAACCCTGCCATGAGGTGGGACAAAATCCATCCGAATTTGTGGCTGCAAATTATGTCACATGGCAGGACCTCAGCTAGCGAGAGGACTCATAGTGGCCACTCAGTGAAGAGGGCCTCCTCGCATGTAGTTTCATGTGGTCACTCGGGTCAAGCTCCTGGAAGGCGTCCGCTCTGTTGGGAGTTTACTTCCCTTGGCTCTTGCGGCCGCAAGAACTGCTCCTTTCGGCATGAGTGCCCCTTGTGTACTGGGCCTCACGCCTTATCTAGCTGCCCCAGGCCGAAAGGAGGGGCCAGGGGGAGAGGTGGAAAACATTTTGGAGGTGGAGGGAACCCAAATCCCCCCGCTGACAAAGGGCCCCAGCCCAGTTAAATTGCACGCCCTATGGCGATGGCTGGGTTGCTACCCTAACCTCTGGGATGGCAGGTATTTGTGGCAGGGTTTTAAGTTTGGTTTTAGAATTCCTTTTTTAGGTACTAGGGCTCCTTATTTCGCTCCCAATTTGAAGTCAGTTATGGGTATGGAGCGAATTGTAAGGGAAAAAATAGCAAAGGAATGTAAGGAAGGGAGGGTCTTAGGCCCCTTTTCTCGCCCCCCTGTTCCTAACCTTAAGGTTTCACTTTTAGGAGTTGTGCCCAAGAAGGCACCGGGTGAGTTCTGCCTCATTCACCACCTGTCCTACCCACGTGGGGGGTCGGTGAATGACGCCATACCAACAGAGTTATGCTCCGTCAGGTATACCTCATTTGACCAGGCCATGGGGGTCGTTCACCAATGTGGAGGCGGGGCTGAGTTAGCAAAGTGCGACATTAAGTCTGCCTTTCGTATCCTTCCAGTACATCCCGACGACTTTGAGTTGCTGGGATTTGCTTTTGAAGGCAACTTTTATATGGACCATGCCCTCCCTATGGGGTGTTCGGTGTCCTGTTCGGCTTTCGAGAGGTTTAGTTCCTTTTTGGAATGGGCCTTGAGATACAGGGCTCAGCAGCAGTGCCCACTATCTAGACGATTTTCTACTAGTTGGGCCTCGGGGGACTGGTCAGTGTGCGTTCCTGTTATCTAGTTTTATTGACCTTGCCAACGAGCTAGGTGTTCTACTTGCCCAAGAAAAGACTGAGGGCCCTTCCACGGTGGTAACATTTTTGGGTATTGAAATTGATTCGGACAACCAGTGCTGTTGGCTGCCACGTGATAAGCTGTCTGCGTTGCTGGCCCGTATTGACGCCCTTTCAGGGCAGTCTAAGATTACTCTACTCGAGTTACAGCAGCTGGTTGGCCACCTCAATTTTGCATGCCGGGTCGTGGCGCCTGGCAGGGCCTTTGTGCGTAGGTTATGCGACTCTATGTGGGGCCTCCATCTCCCACATCACAGGACCAGGGTTACCAAGTGCATCAGGGATGATCTCCTTGTTTGGCGGCAATTTTTGCAGTCATTCAATGGAGTGTCTCTATGGCGTGATGACCTTTTGTTAGAGGCGGAGCTGCAGATTTCTTCAGATGCAGCAGGGTCATTAGGTTTCGGGGTTTACTTTAGGGGGCATTGGTGTACGGGAGATTGGCCTGCCGAGTGGTTTCAGCATGGATGGGTCAGAGACCTTACCTTTCTGGAATTTTTTCCAATTGTCGCAGCAGTTTGGATATGGGCCGACAATCTAGCGAATCGGTCTGTCCATTTCTGGTGTGACAATCTGGCCACCGTGCATGTTATTAACTCCCTGTCATCACGGTCCCCTAGGGTTATGGCTTTGGTGCGTGCATTTACTTGCGTTATAACATCTTGTTCAGAGCCCGGCATGTTCCAGGGGTGAACAATGGCATCGCTGATGCACTCTCTCGCAAACAGATGGAGAGATTTCGTCAGCTGGCACCAGAGGCCGACCGTCTACCAGCCAGACTGCCAGAAGAGGTGTGGGAGATTGGAGGTCTGAGGCCGACAGGGCGATGAGCTTAGCCCTTGCCCCTGCCACCCAGAGAGCCTACGTGAGGGCCGGTAAGCAGTTCCTGGCCTTCCGGGAGGATGCGGGTTTGGAACAGTTTTGGCCTATCCCAGTGTCTCATTTAATGCACTTTTGTGTGACACTGAGACGTGAGGGCCTGTCCGCACACACTATCAGAGGTAAGCTGTCATCGTTGGCATTCACCAGTAAGGTTTCTGGCCATGCGGACTTGACAGGCGATTTCTGCATTCGGAAAATGCTCGAGGGTTGGTCCCGTGAGACTGGTAGGGTGGTCGACTCTAGGGAACCTTTATCCCCGAAGGTGCTGCACGGGCTTGACGCTCAGTGGGTCGTGTGTTGCAGCAACGGCTATGAGGCCGTGCTCTTTCATGCGGCATCCCTTACCGCCTTCTTTGGGGCACTGAGGATCAGTGAGTTGGTGCCCTTGTCACGTAACGATGACTCAGGTAGAGCGTTAACTCAAGGGGATATTGTTATGCAGAATTATGGGGTTCAGATCATGCTGCATAGGTCAAAGACTGACCAACGTGGTAAGGGGACAGTCATCGCTTTGGAACGAAGGTCCGTACGGTCTCAGGGGTAGGCACTCCTGTGGGGTGACCAGTATGCTGGGCTGCCGGTTAAGAGCCAGACTTGGGGCTGGCTCAATATCGGAGTCAGGTGTCCCACCCATATCAGAAGGCAAGGAGGCTGTGTCCTGGAGTGACGCCTGCCTTGCCTGTTCCTGTGCTTGCTTAGTTTTGCCCATTGCTGCAATGTTCTGTTAAATAGTTAATAAAGTGGCCCTTGTTTAATTCCAATCGTTGTCTGTCTCGTTATTGGGGCTGGGGTGGCGAAAGAATATTTACAAACATTGAAGCTTCCAAAACCAATAGAAAAAATTAAAGAACTGTTTAATAATCCTGTATCACTACAAGAAATTAAAAATGCAATAAATGAAGCAAAACTAGGTAAAGCTCCGGGTCCGGATGGATTTACGGTGAAGTTTTACAAATCATTGCAAGAATCGATCTCACCAGTACTGCTATTATTAATGAATGATATTGGAGTTACAGGTGAGGTCCCAGAAACTTGGAAAGAAGCAACTATTTCACTTATCCCAAAAGAAGGTCAGGATTTAACAAACGTAAAGAACTATAGACCAATCTCTCTGCTAAATAATGACTATAAAATTTTTGCCAAGATTATAGCAGAAAGGTTAAAAGAACATCTTAAGGAGACCATACAAACTGAACAAGCAGGGTTTTTACCCAGTCGTCAAATAAGGGATAACCTAAGAGCAGTGGTAGATACAATAGAGTACTATGACAAGCACCTGGAAAGTGAAGGGGTTTTTTTTTTCTTGGATGCGGAAAAAGTGTTTGATAATTTAAATTGGGATTTTATGGCCGAGGACAGACTGGCAATGTAAAGTGGGGGCAAAGTGCAGGGAACTGGTGCGGGGGAAAAACTCCACAGAGCTGGCCGTTCATACTGGCCAGAGCAATGCGCAGTGGTGCCGATACAGAGCGTTCAGACTGCCGCGGAGCTGGCGCGTGCAACTCGTGCGCGCCATTGCGTTTTTTGTTTTCCCTTTGATGTGTTTCGCACATGCGCATATGCGCATAACTTTGTGCGGCGTGTTCACACTGCCGCCTCCGGATGCCTCCCGCTTCTTCCAGTACACACTATTTGGAAGCGGGAGGCATGCGGAGGATGGCCCCTGAACACCGGTTTTACCCGGTGTCCTGTTAAAGCAGATGGAAAGCGACTGGGAGACGGGTAAGTGCGAAATGGAGCCGAGGGACAGATGCGCATGTCTGAACGGGCTCTTTTCTTCCACTTCCGACGCGGGGCTGCCCCGCTTTACATTGCCAGTCTGTCCTTGGCCTATGTTTGAGGTACTTGAACAACTTCAGATTGGAGACTATATGTTAAACCTCATTAAATCAATTTATAAAGAACAGAAATCCTCTCTTATAATCAATAATGAAAAAACGGATTAATTCAAGAATGAAAAAGGAACAAGACAAGGATGCCCGCTCTCACCATTGTTATTTATTTGGATATTGGAAGTTTTACTGTTAAACCTGAAAGAAGACAAAGAAATTAAAGGTTTAACATTAAAAGGTTTTTCTTTTAAATATAGAGCCTTTGCCGATGATGTGATGTTTATAGTAGAAGAACCTATGACTACATTACCATATTTGTTGCAAAAAGTGAAAGAGTTTGGTGATTTGGCTGGTTTTTATATAAATAAGAATAAATCCAAAGTGATGTGTTAAAATATGTCAAATAAAAAACAGGCTGAACTACAGGAACTTATAAAATGTGAGGTGGTAAAAAAGACAAAATATTTAGGTGTTGAGCTAACAATGAAAAATATTGATCTTTATAAAAATAATTATGAAAAGCTATGGCAGCAAATCATGCAAGACATTAAAAAATGGAATGTATTAAATTTGTCATTGTTGGGGAGGATTGCTACGGTTAAAATGAATGTATTACCACGACTAATGTTTTTATTCAGACTATTCCGATTGTGAAAGATGTAAAAGCATTTAAATACTGGCAGAAAGAATTGTCTAAGTTTGTATGGGGAGGGAAAAAACCAAGGATTAAGATGAAAATAATGTGTGATGCCAAAGAAAGAGATGGTTTTCAGTTACCAAACTTAAGGTTATTTCATGATGCGGTATGTTTGACCTGGATAGGGACTTGGGTTACGTTGCAAGATAGAAAACTACTAGCCCTAGAAGGCCATGATTGCAGGTTTGGTTGGCACGCTTATTTGTATTATGGTAAAACAAAAATGGACAATTTGTTTAAATATCATTATTTGAGATGAACATTAATGGATACATGGACAAGATACAAGAATTTTTTTCCAGAAGAAATACCTATGTGGATAGTACCAGCAGAAGTGTTAAATCCATCATCGTATTATAAAGGACAGGACTGGCTGAAATATAAAGACTTATTAATGAGACAAGGCAAGGATTTTGTACTGAAAGAGCAACATTTGATAGACTTTGATTATGGTTGGTTGAGGTATAGACAACTGTATGATATCTATAAGAGTGACAAAAAATCTGGTTTCAGAGAAAAAAACAATGAAATTGAACAAATTTGGGAGAAAGGAGGGAAAAAATGATTTCTAAAATGTATAAAGTCTTGTTAAAATGGTTTAATGCAGATGAAATGGTTAAAGAACAAATGGTAAAATGGGCGATAAATTTTAACAAAGATATTGAAATGTCATCTTGGGAATTTCTATGGAAAAATGCTATGAGTATATCTACATGTTATAATCTAAAAGAAAACTGTTTTAAGATGATGTATAGATGGTATGTGACGCCAAAAAAATCACAAATATTAACCAAAATATGTCAAATAAATGTTGGAAACGTAAAAAAAAAAAAAAGAAGAAGGTTCTTTTTACCATATGTGGTGGACTTATGATAAAGCAAAGACTTATTGGTCTATGATACATACAGAAATGGAAAAAAATTTGAAATGTAAATTTAAGAAACTGCCGGAACTGTTACTGCTTGGACTTAAACTAGAGGAAATAAATATTAAAAAAAGGACATTAATATGGTATATGATTACAATGGCAAGAATGGCATATGCACAAAACTGGAAAAGCGAAAAAATACCAGAGGTGTGGGAGTGGTTGAAAAAACTGTTGTATATGGCTGAAATGGACAAATGGACGAGAAAATTGAATAATCTGTACTCAGAGACTTTTTTGGAAGACTGGAAAGATTTGAAAGAATATGTTGAACAATACTGGGATATGAAAAATTACATTTATACTTGGACATAATATTAAAAAGAGATATTTGAATGTATAAATGGCAGTTAGATAACGAGGATATTTTTAGAATTGTATAAGAAAATAAGAATTTATATGATGCATAATTTTTAAGGCTGTTTATGTCATTACCAGGAGTGTAAAAACATATATATGCATTTAAAGAATGGTTAAAGTTGAAAATGTTATATGCTTCAGATGTGGTGGGAAACCACCAATATAAGATGATAACAAGACTATACAACAGAACAAAAAAAATGGATGTAATAATGAAAAAGGGTTTGTATAAGAAAAATATGTTAGAGTGTTTGAAAATATTTAAAAATTTATTTAAAAAATAAAAATAAAAATAATAAACGTCTTAGAATACTATGGCCGAGGACAGTCTGGCAATCTAAAGCGGGGCAGGCACACTTCGGAAACAGAAGAAAGGAGCACGTTCAGACATGCACATGCTGTCCGTCGGCTCCGTTTTGTACTTACCCGTACTTACCTGTCTCCCAGTCGCGTACTTACCCGTCTCCCAGTCGCTTTCCTTCCGCTTTACCAGGACACCGGGTAAAACCGGTGTTCAGGGGCCGTCCTCCGCATGCCTCCCGCTTCCAAACAGTGTGAACCAGAAGAAGCACATGCGAAACACATCAAAGGAAAACAAAAAAAAGTGCAGCGGCGCACGCAAGCCGCGCGCGCTGGCTATGCGGCAGTCTGAACGCTCCGTGGCAGTCTGAACGCTCCGTATCGCCGCTGGTCCGCATTGCTCTGGCCAGTGTGAACGGCCAGGTCTGTGGGGTTTTTCCCCCGCACCAGTTCCCTCCGCTTTGCCTCCGCTTTAGATTGCCAGTCTGTCCTCAGCCTATGATTCCCATCCAGGTAAACAATTGACATTAATATTTCTTGACGCTGAGAAGGCATTCGATAATGTAAAATGGATTTTTCTGTTACATAAGTTAGAGACGTGGAGATGTGGCTCTAGATTCCTGTCAATTATAAGAGCTATATATAAGAAACAGTATGCCAAGATTATGGTAAATGCTGAACTAACCCAAGATATAGAAATCCAAAAAGGGACAAGACAGGGTTGCCCATTTCCCCCACTATTATTTATTCTTATATTAGAATCTTTGAATGATCAGATAAAGGGTTTGAAAATCCAGGAAGAAGAATGTAAATTATTAGCATTCGCAGATGATTTTGTGTTTATTGTAGAAGACCCAGTTAATTTGGCTACACACTTGATAGAGTCAATACATGAATATGGCTTAACAGCAGGCTTGAAGGTAAATTATCAAAAGACACACATGATTACCAAAAACTGTACACCAAAACAGATAGAAACAATTCAAAAAACTGTGAATATAGAGGTGGTAAAGAAAGTTAAATATGTAGGAATAACAGTTTCTGACAGAAATATGACACTTGTCGAGGATAACTATAGTAAACTGATTAAAGATATTCAAAAAGATATAACAAGATGGAATAATTTGAAACTCTCTTTTATGGGGAAAATTTCTGTGGTTAAAATGAATATTTTACCTAGGCTGAGGACAGACTGGCAATCTAAAGCGGGGCAGGCACGCTTCGCAAACGGAGGAAAGGAGAACGTTCAGACATGCGCATCTGTCCGTTGGCTCCGTTGCATACTTACCCGTCTCCCAGTCGCTTTCCTTCCGCTTTACCCAGACACCGTTTTTTCCCAGTGTTCAGGGGCCTTCCTCCGCATGCCTCCCGCTTCCAAACAGTGTGAACTGGAAGAAGCGGGAGGCATCCGGAGAAAGTGTGAACGCACCGGCAAAAAGTTTTGCGCATGTGCGCATGTGTGCATGTGCGCATGTGCACACATGCGAAAAACATCAAAGGAAAACAAAAAAAGTGCAGCAGCACGCGCGAGCCGCGCACGCTGGCTATGCGGCAGTCTGAACGCTCCGTGGCAGTCTGAATGCTCCGTATCGCCACTGATCCGCATTGCTCTGGCCAGTGTGAACGGCCAGCTCCATGGGTTTTTTCCCCCGCTCCAGTTCCCTCTGCTTTGCCTCCGCTTCAGATTGCCAGTCTGTCCTCAGCCCTAGAATCCTTTTTGTTATATAAAATTTACCAATATTAAGAAATATGATATATCTAGATGAATTGGGTAGAATTTGCAGTAAATTTATTTGGAACAACAAAAGACCCAGAATTAGACTGAAAATATTACAAGAGAAAAAAGAAAGAGGTGGATTTAGTTTTCCCAATTGGGTGCTCTATTATAGAGCCGCTGCGTTGGTATGGATAAGGGAATGGATCACATTAGAAAATACAAGATTATTAAAATTGGAGGGAGATAATTTACCAATGGGATAGCATGCTTATATTTATTATGAGAAAGAAAAAATACATTCAATATTTAACCAACATATGATAAGGGGAGCCCTAATGAAAATATGGAGTTTAATAAAAATAAGATATTATGATAAGATTCCAAAATGGGTCTCACCTATAGAAGCGGTAAGCAAACCTTCATTGAAATTGAAAATAATAACATACAAAATTTTTCTAGATAAAAATAACAAACTGAAACCAGAATAAAATTGTATATGAGAAAACTTAAATCTGACGTGGTGGGAAAAAATGCAAATTAAATCAATATTTAATAAGGATTGTAAAGCTGGGTTCCAGAAAGGACAGAATGAATTAGATAAAATAGATAAAAAATGAGTGATAAGTTGATACAGAAACTGTATAACCTGATATTAGAAGAGTACATGTTGGATGAACAGGTTAAGGCAACTATGATTCTATGGATGAAAGACTTTGGTCATAGCATCGAGATAGATCACTGGACTAGAACTTGGAAAACCTTAAAGTTCATGAGAACAGTACCGTATAAAGAAAATATTTTGAAGACGTTCCACAGATGGCACTGGACACCAGATAAAATTGCAAAATGTTATAAAAATGCATCTAACATCTGTTGGAAATGCAAGAATAAAGTGGGAACGTACTATCATGTGTGGTGGGAATGTAAAAAAATCCAAAAGTATTGGCAGGAAATATACCAAATGATGTATGAAATTACAGGTATAAGGACACAATTTAATCCGAAAGTTTTTCTACTAAATATGCCCCTAGAAGATTATGATAAAGAAAAGAGATACCTTATAGTGTATATACTAACAGCGGCTAGAATATTGGTGGCTAAGAATTGGAAAGGGGAAATGTTACCTTCAAGGGTACAAAGATTACTATAAGTGGCTGAAATTGACAGATTGAATCTATTACTACAGGGGAAAGATCTTGAAACATTTATAAAAAGATGCAATATATTCTATGTATGGCTAGGTCGTAACAAGAAAAAATAGACTCAAAATAATATATGTACATGTAACTTAAGTCTTGAGGCAGCGGCTTGTAGGGGCTCTGCCTTAGATATGGAAAAGTGTAATACATGTAAAGACACGATTAAGAGCTAAGTGTAACAGAGTTGATTTTCTTAGTTATAAATGATATATGAATGTCTTTTAAGGTGATTGTTGTAACTCTTAGAAAATGAAAATAAATAAAAAAAACAGATCTGAAGCAGTTGCTGATGAGGACAAATTGGCAGAGTTGGTAGTCAGGTCCGCTGTGGTATTGTCAGAGATGTTATCCTAATAGATGCTAATTTTCTTCCCCCAAGCATTTTCCCTCTGCTGTAATCAAACTTATTACAATGTGCATTAAATCTCTACATCTTGAGGTTCTGGGATACCTTCTGACTGGGATATAAGGACTCAAAGAACTCCAGTAGAGAATCTGAAGTCATTCTTAGTCACAGTGAAAAACAGATTGATATAGATACTTCTTCCACATATGGTGGTGGTGTTCTTCATGCATAATTCCTTTAAAAGCACATCGATGTAGCTGTCATTTCTGCTCTTGGAATTTTCTTTGGCTGTGAAACAAAATCTGTTCTGTAGGCTTCCTAAGAATAACAAACCAGGACTAAGAAAGTCATAGACTAATGTTAATCCAAAAGAGTGCAGATGCTGTTATGCACTACCTAACTCCTGTTGTACATTTTCCCATCTGGGACCAGGGGAATACAGTACATGGCATGAAAAATACATTTCCTGTTCTTTACACTAGACATGGGGAAATAAATAGGTGCAGTAGAGGCTTCAATAGTTCTAGCAGAAAGACAAAGGAGATCTCTGTGTAGCTCAGCTGACAACTTTTAAGAGAAGAAGAGAAGATATTAGATTTATATCCCACCCTTCACCCAGAGTCTCAGAGTGGCTTACAAACTCCTTTCCCTTCCCCTCCCCACAATGGACACCCTGTGAGGTAGGAGGGGCTGAGAAAGCTCTTTACAGAACTGTCCTTGACCGAACTATGGCTTGCCCAAGGTCATCCAGCATCTGCAAGTGGAAGAGTGGGGAATCAAACCCAGTTTTCCCAGATTAGAGTCTGTGCATGCTATGTCCCAGCTGTTAAACCGCGCATGCGGTCAACCACACACGTGTGGTCAGGAGAAGCCATCGAGCTTCACTCCCAGGACAATAGACCCAGAGGATCCTAGTTGGGGGCCAATGGGAAAGCCCACAATCTGTAGGGAGACCTATAGGTGGCAGGGGCATGTAAATAGCCTGTCACAGGTGTTGGGTGTGTGCATGGGTGCAATCATGAAAGGGAATATAAGCTGACCTGCGAGTCCGGGTTTATCATCCTTATCTCAACCTCTCAATAAGCGATGAGCTTTAATCACTCAATGGGTCTCCAAAGTCAGTACTCTACACTGGCAATGAGGGTGAGATCCCAATGAGCGACTCCAATGCTGACTCCAGTACCGCACCAAGCACTGATCCTCCGAAATCCGAGCAATGCCCAGCTCCAGCGGCATCCGGCACCACTGATCGCTCCACAGGACAATGCTCACAGCATCGCTTAGGAGAAATGGCCACCGTTCTGGGACAGCTCACCATGTTTGACCCCACTCACCCTGAACTCTGGGAAGCCTGGTTCTAACAGCTGCAATATTTCTTCCTGGTCCAGGACATGACCAATATGGGGAAGAATCCAGGTGGTGCAGAGCCTCATTGCACCCATGACTCTCGACAACTCCATATATGATGAGCTGATCACGGCACTCACAACATATTTCACGCCAAAACCCTCTAAGATGGTGCTACGAATGGACTTCTGCGCTTGCTCCCAGAAGGTTGGGAAACCCGCAGCCAACTTCATGGCAGACCTCCAACACCAGGCTATGGAGTGTGAGTTTCCATCTGTCGAGGACACCCTCCTCAGATATTTTGTGTGGGAATACGAGAGCTAAAACTCTGTTGGAAACTTGTGGCCATAGATGACCTGAAGCTTGACTCTGCTTGTAGAGCAGCAGCCGCCTTTGAGAAAGGCCCCCAAGACTGCCAAGGGTCCACCACACACTGCATGGCAACCACTGACAGCCCAGTGATATCTGATGAGGAGGATGTGCTCCGGATTTGGCAACCTGACTGCTGCAGCCTGCTGTGACCCGCCACTGCTTCCGTCCAGGTCAACCCCCATTCTGGCTCATCGACATCGTGCACCAGCTGTGGGGACCCCCACAAACGCCGGAGCTGCTGCTTCTGGGATGTGACCTGCTGATTCTGCAGCAAGACCGGGCACATCGTGAAGGTGTGTCTATCCAAGGGCTCCCAACACACTCAAACGGCTTACCTAGACTCGACCGACCTGCACTCCACATCATCCTCTCACCACCAGGTAATGAACTTGCCCTGGGACACCCCTGACAAAATCCATGTTACTGTACGAGTAGAAGGGCCCCCCTGTGAGATGGAACTGGACACTGAGTCCTCCTCGATAATTTCCATGGCCACTTTGCAAAGACTATGCCCCCAGGGGGGACCCCCTGTTACAGAAACCCATGGGACTCACGCTATGGGATTTCCAAAAGAATCCCATAGCTATAAAGGTGTGGGGCAAGTTCTGGATCCAACACAAGGACTTTGATGGTCACTTGGACCCAAACTTTTACATAAGGAGTACCATACACTGGCACCAAATGTGAAGCAAATTGGGAATACAGGCTGTCAGAATCTCATAATAATTGTGGCTGAAAACATAGATCTTTAAGAGTTAGCCAGAGACTACTTTTACTGGCATTTCTAGCAAACCTATGCCTTACTAAGCTGTTGGGTGTGGATGCTACTGTTTCCCTAGTTTTATTTTTGAAGTAAATGCATTTTGGTTCTTTCTTAAGCCTTTTCAGATGTTTGATTTTGCTGCTCCAACTGCATGTATCAAGAGTGTGTCTGTGCATAATCCTTCTGATATGAACAGCCACAATTTGATGTGAAATTCAGCCACTATACCAGAAGACTAGAGAGAAGCAAATGTGACACCAGTTTTTTTAAAAAAATGGATCCAGGGGGGAACCCGGAAATTACAGGCCAGTCAACCTAACATCTATCCTAGGCAAATTAGGAGAAACTGTAGCCAAAGTCCTCTGTCAATAATCTGATTCAACACTATCCCTTTTTTTGTATTTTAGGTGGGGGGGGGTTATAATCTTGTTTCAATGTCTAATTTAGAAGAGTTTTTTGTTTTGTTTGAGCAATGATTTTTTTTTCTCTTCTGCTTGTTTGAAAAATTAATAAAATTATTTTTTAAAATAGAGAGACAAAGCCTGCTGAGGGAAAATCAGCATGGCTTCTGCATGCCTCACCAGCTTGTTGGAGTTCTTTGAAAAAGTGAACAAGCATGTAGACAACAGTGACCGGGTAGACATTACATACCTGGACTTTCAAAAGGCTTTTGACAAGGTATCTAAACAAAGACTTCTGAGTAAACTAAGCAGTCATGGGATAAGAAGATGGGGTTCTTTTATGGATTAAATACTAGTTAAATGACAAAAAATAAAGTGGGAATCAATGGACAGTTCTCACAATGAAGGACAGTAGGCAGTGGGGTGGGGTCCCACAAGGATCAGTATTTAATTTATTCATGAATGATCTGGAACTAGGAGTGAGTAGTGGCCAGGTTTGCAGATGACACAAAATTATTCAGGATGGTGAAAAAAAAGGCTGCCTATGAAGAATTCCAAGAGGACCTTATGCGGATCTCCCCCTTGTCCTTCTCTCATGCACCAGATTTTCCCTTTGTTTCTTCTTGCTTGCTTGCTGAGCAGCCCCTCTGTCTATTTTCTTCTTTTGTGTTGGCTTATGGCTGACCACCTATGTTATTACATATTTTGGTGCTGGCCCAGCCCAGGGACTTGAGGGAAGAGACAAAAATCATCTTTGTAACTTGCACTTCTGAAACAGCACATGAGAGGCTCCTGAAAGTTCAAAAATAAAATATTTTATTTAACATGGAGGGGGAAAGGACAGGTGGATTCAGGGGTAGAATGTATGAGGTGAACAGATGATAATAACTGAGGTAACTTTGTAATCACACTAAATTTAAGATCATTTGTTGCCAGCGAGTAGGTGTTTCTGCTTTTCAACAAGGTATTTGAAACTCCGAGGAGAGAGGCTTTATTTTCAGTGTCTTTTTAAACACTTCTCAGTTTTGCTGAATTGACAAGATTTTAGAACATAGGGATAAACAATCAAGTACCCCCAAATCCTTCTTTCAAAACAAACCAGGGATCACTAATCTCTTTTGAATTATTTCCCTTTTTGCTGTGCGGGGAATTATTTCTGTACACTAGAAGCTCTTTCCCTTTCTTGGCTTGAACGAGGGTCTTCAGTGATTCTTCCACTCCTCCTTACCACCTTCCCAGTCCTCAGTCAGTGCTAAACTGCCTTCATTTACTTTCAGTTCCCAACTGTCATTTCTTAGTTGACACTCTCCACAGAATTCTGTTTGAGTTGCCTGTCAGCTAAATGCTCTCTGACTCTGCTAGGCCTTAAACCTTGACAGTCCATCACAGACCTCCACAAACTGGGTGAGTGGGTGACAATGTGGAAAATGAAGTTCAATGTTGGTAAGAAGAAGAAGAGAAGAAGAGATTGGATTCATACCCTGCCTTTCACTACCCAAAGGAGTCTCAGGGTGGCTTACAATCTTCTTTCCCTTCCCCTCTCCACAGGAGACACTCTGTGAGGTAGGTGGGGATTAGAGAACTCTCTCGAGAACTGCTTGTGAGAGAATCACCCACTCAGCTTCCACAGCAAGAACCGGGGTCTGGCAGACCCTGCTCTGAAGTGCTAACTGCTATGCCACACTGGCTGCCCTAGTTGAGAGCCAGTTTGGAGTAGTGGTTAAGAGCGTGGACTCTAATCTGGGAGAACCGAGTTTGATTCCTCACTTCTCCACATGCAGCTACTGGTGTGACCTTGGGTCAGTCTTAAGTTCTTTCAAAGCTGCTCTCTCAAGGGCAGTTCTCAAGAGAGCTCTTTCAGCCCCACCTACCTCAAAGGGTGTCTGTTAAGGGAGGAGTAGGAGTAGGGAAAGGGATTGTAAACCACTTGGAGACTCCTTTGGGTAGTGAAGGGTGGGGTATAAATCCAAACTCCTCCTCCTCTCCTCCTTCTTTTTCTAAATATTTAATTTAAATATTAAAAAATAGAGGGGCTGCTGGAGGTGAACAGGAGCAAGTAGCCAGGCCTAGTTGTCAGGCCAGCCAGGTGTCATCAAATCGCCCAGAGGGTGCTGCCAGGCTTCAGGTGGCCAACAGAGCCTGAAGATCACCTGGTATCACAACTGAACTCCAAACAACAGATCTCTCCCCACCCCCCTGGAGAAAATAACTGCTTTGGAGCATGGACTCTATGGTATTCTATTCAGCTGAGTTCTCTCCCCTCCCCAAACTCTGCCTTCCATAGACTCCACCACAAAATACCTAGGAATTTCCAAACTGGAGCTGGCAACCCTAGTCAGGATGGGCCCCAATGAAATGAAGAAGAAGAGGAAAAGATTGGATTTATACCCTGCCCTTCACTCAGAGCAGCTTACAAACTCCTTCCCCTTCCCCTTCCCACAACAGACACCCTGTGAGGTAGGCAGGGCTGAGAGAGCTCTGACAGAAACTGCTCTTTCAGGAACAGCTCTGACACAGCTATGGCTTGCCCAAGGTCATCCAGCAGCTGCAAGTGGAGGAGTGGGAAATCACACCCGGTTCTCCCAGATTAGAGTCCACACAATTAACCACTACACCAAACGGGCTCTCAAAGGTCAAATAGGCCTGGAAAGGGCCTCCTACCCCCACCTTTTACTGACAGAGCCAAGCTTAGTTGTTTAGCAACAGCCGCTGATGCGAAAGTGAGCCTAGCAGCCGGAAGAGGTGAAGCATCTTCGTCAGGAGAGACAGCCATTTTGGCAATTTATTCTGTCAGGGAATAGTGGCCAGGCAGGCAGTGGGTGGGCGAGATGACCAGATCCAGCACCCAGCCAATGGCACACAAGTACTCTTGAGTGGCGCTTGATGGGCCAATGGCTGATGGAGCACACAGCACAGCCTATGGGAGAACTTGAAAGTGCCAATACATTAGGCTTTTATATATATCAGATGCATGGGGTGGAGAGAGTGGACAAAGAGAACTTTTTCTCTCTCTCCCAAAATACTAGAACTCGATGGCATCCAATGAACCTGATAGGCAGTAGGTTCAGGATGGACAAAAGGAAATACTACTTTACACAGAGAATGATTAAAATGTGGAATTTGCTGCCATAGGAATGTAGTGAGGGTCACAGTTTTAAAAGGGGACAGATTCATGGAGGACAATTCTATCAATTGCTACTGATGGGAATGATGGGAACCTTTACATTCAAAGGCACCAAGCCTCTGAATCCCAGAGCCAGCAAGCCTCTGAATCCCAGAGCCGGGAGGCAGCATCAAGGGAACGCCTCAGCCTCTATGCCCTGATGTTGGCCATCCAGAGGAAGTAGTTGGCCACTGTGTGAGACAGGATGCTGGACTAGGTGGACCATTGGTCTAATTCAGTAGGGCTCTTCTTATGAATGGGGTAACACATGTATTTTACATGTGTATCAAGCTTTGGTATGCAGAAACACATTTGTCAAAAACCAGGAGTTTCATTTGCACTTACCAGAGGTATACAAACTGGGGCAATATGCTTTTTGCCCCTTTCATACAAAATGACAATCTCATGCACTGGAAAATAACACGTAGTGCATGCTCCCATTATGCACATTTACAATATCAAAGTAGAATGTCTGAAAAGGGCTTCAGAAACAGATGTATGCCTAAATATTCAGGATATATGAGTTCAGTGTAATCTGCGTACAATGTTCACCTTCAGGTGATCATTAGAAGTCTGAGGTAAGGATTATAGTCCTCTGTCTCAGATTTTTGACTTGAGACAGAGAAGAACTTCTCCCTTCTAATTATTTGGTCCTCTGACAGCTATGGCTGATAGCTGTCTCTTTCATTGTCCTCCTTTTCATTCTCTGAGATGGCAGTAGCTCTGTCTCTTTGTCCTTACTCCTTCACATTCCCTCTTGAACCTGGAATTGCTCTATTAGCATTCAGGACACCAAGAAATCCGGGACATGTAGTTTTTCACAGGGTTCCTGACAGGAAAGACAACTGAGGTCAAGGGGCTAACAATTATGTGCCATTTAGAACTTTCAGGGAATAAAACATTTTGTTACACTTTGCTTATAATTGCCAGTCCAAATATGAATCAAGTTTAGGAATATTAATACATCACTGATGTTAAATAATCCTGGGTATTACTTCTTGTACTAAAAACTGTCCGCAAACAGGATTTCTGATTATTTACAGTTCTCTGCATTACGACTGATCTTTCCTGAAATTATATATGAACAGTTAAGGAGGGCAACAACAGTGTTCCAGTAACTTAATTATTGGTGTTTTTTCTCCATGTTGATCAGGCCTAGCAGGAAATCCCAGCTTTATGATTCTGGTCCAGGGAAGCCTCATCTCCCACTTTGGCAGACCTCCCACCCCCTGCCCACTCTGCCTGTCACTGCTGAACTAGGGGATAATTGGGGGGGCAGGGGCATAGAGTTATGAAAGTGCCAGGAAGGATGGGGGCTTCTGCGTGCGCATGCAAAGTGCGCACTGGGCCGCTTCCATGCCGGGCTGCCAGGCAACTGTACCGGGCTGCGCTGCCCCCGCGCCAGGCTGCTGGGTGGCTGTGCTGGGTGGCACCACGTGGCTGAGCCGGGCTGGGCCAGGCTGGTGGGTGGCTGCACTGGGCAGCTGAGCCAGACCACCCCTGCCACTGTGCCAGGCCACTGGGCGGCTGCGCCGGGCCATCCCCACCACTGGGCTGCTGCCACCGCCACTGCACGGGGCTGCTGCTGCACTCCCGGACCAAGCTGGGGGGGGAGTGGGTGGGGAGAGTGTCTCTGACAGTGGTGGCTCTGGCAGTGGTGGCGAGGCGTGGCGGCCGGGCACGTGAGCGCTCCATTTCCCGAGGTGGCTCAGTCTTCCCTGGGAAATGTCTGAGGTGGCCCAAGCCCCTGAGCCCCCCCGCCCCGCAGTTGACGCTGGTGCTGGGGGGGGGTGGCAGCAAACATGCCATGAAATCATGTTTGGTAATGCTTCAGCATTCCATCAAAACTCTATGGTTAAACATTTACACCAGACTATATGGCAGTGCTGGAAGTGACTTCATGATGTCACTGGTGACACTGATCACACCTTCACCATGAATTTCCTGCTGGTTGCTAGCCACAGGTTTGTAACCCTATTCTGATCTGAAAATGTAACGGTTGCAATTAGCTACTTTTGAGAATGTGCATCTTTCATCATCCCGAAGTCCCCTGAAGATAGAAGTGTATGAATTGTGGGGGTCCAAACCTTATTTTGAGTGCAGAGGGCACTTCCTTATTCAAAAATCTCCTTTGAAATACAGGCGTCTGGGAAGCACTCCGAATACAGGGTTGTGTCTTCAGAATAGAGTTGCCAAGTCTGGGTGGAAAAATACCTGGAGACTTTGGGGGGTGGAGCAGGGAGAGGGTGGGGTTTGGGGAGGGGAGGGGCCTCCACATGGTAGAATGCCATAGAGTTCACCCTCCAAAGCAGCCATTTTCTCCAGGGGAGCTGATCTCTGTCAGCTGGAGATCAGTTGTAAAAGCAGGAGATCCCCAGGCTCCACCTGGAGGCTGGCAACCCTACTTCAGAATCAATGTTTGGACCAGGCAATGCTGTATGTCGTCTTGCAGGGGACAGTCCCCAGAGCATGGGGATGTGTCATTTGGGGTGGTCCAAAGATTGTTTTGGGGTGCAGCCCGGCCCCAGTGTCTGCCTGTGTGATTGTCCTGGGGGCACCACACTTGGGAACAGCTGGCACAAGAACCACCATTTGGACCAGGACAGAACATATGTCTGTTCAGAGGGGAGAGTCCTCCGAAGATGGGGGTGTATGAATTGTGGGGGTCCAAACCTTATTTTGGGTGCAGAGGGCAGCTCCTTATTCAAAAATCTTCTTTGAAATACAGGCCTCTGGGAAGCACTCCGAATACAGGCTTGTGTCTTCAGAACCAGTGTTTGGACCGGGCAGCGCTGTATGTCATCTTGTAGGGGACAGTGCCCAGAGCATGGGGATGTGTCATTTGGGGTGGTCCAAAGATTGTTTTGGGGTGCAGCCCGGCCCCAGTGTCTGCCTGTGTGATTGTCCTGGGGGCACCATGCTTGGGAACAGCTGGCACAAGAACCGCACTTTGGACCAGGACAGAACATATGTCTGTTCAGAGGGGAGAGTCCTGTGAACCTGGGGGTATATAATATGTGGTGGTCTGGACCTTATTTTGGGATTCACAGCTTTCCAACTCTCCTTAGTGTTTCTGGATGAATTCACGAATAAGTCACGAATAAGGATTGAATAAGGAAATGTGAATAAGGAACCTACTTCAGCCTCCTCTTATACACAGAAATGTAACAGACTCTTGCATTTCTTGGCTTTTAAACCCTCTGTTCACAATTATCTTTCTAGCTCTGTGAGTGTGCTTCTATCTACTGGCTAAGAATTACTTCATACGTCTGATGAAGTAATTCTTCAGCTCATGAAAGTGTCTGCTTTAATTAAAAAAAAATCTTTAAGGTGCCATGAAATTCATTTTTTGGCCTTTTCCCTTCACATAAGGAATGATCCCATTTTGTTCTCATACCAGTAGTTTCCAGGCTCTGATTTCTCAAGAGGTACTACACGCTAAAGGTCCCAGGATTAGGGCAACTGTCTAAAGACTTAAGGAAATTGAATTAAGAAATAATTAGTGAACAAAAACTAAATAAGATCATAGAAGAAACAATGTGTAGCCTTGTGGATATTACGGTTACTAGCAGGAAATATGATTAGTCTAAAACTGTTGCTTCCGTCCCAATGTGGTTTCCAATTATCTTGCTTAAAAGCACCTCAGGATTAGTGGAAAAATGCTAATGAACGTCCCTTTTAGTGTCAGGAGGCATTTGCTGAGAAACACAGTGTTAATTCTATAGTATTTAGGTCCTTTGGGTAAGAAAGTACAGGAGATTTATGGTGTCTTAAGCTTCTACTATCTGTTTTTTTTTTAAATTAATAAGGAAGAAGCAAATAGCCTTCTGAAAAAGGCCACAAAACTACTGATAGGGATAATTTTACATTTCTGTAGTTCCATAGCAATGTCACTGCATTTGGAAGTGATTCTGGATACATTTGTCAGGATAGGGGGATATTTCAGAAGACTCAACTTATATTGGTCATCTCATGGTTACTGAGGCTTAGCATACGGCATTGCTCCTGAGGTCTTTTTTTAAAAAGTAAACAGAACCACCCATATGAATACTGATGCTTCATTTAAATTTTATATAATGTGTTTAAACTGGTTATTTTCATCTGTCATGCTAAGGATTTAGTTGAATCATTGCTAGGTTAGCATTTTAGGATTCAACCAGGTTTTGACAATTTTGAATGGTAAACAGATGACTTCCAGATGTTAGCACAGTACTGCAGTATTTTAATATGCTAGTGATGTAAAAACAAACACACATTGTTTTCCTTTTACACATCCCTAGAACATTGCTTCAGGGTTAACACTTACTACAAACGTGAGTCATTCCACCTCCACAAATTATAACAAAATGTCATATGAAGTAGTTGTGTAAGTTATAAAAAAAATAGCTATTTATTTACAAAATGTCTTCATTGTTTCCTTTTAGATCCATTAACTTTTAGTCCTTGCATCAGCGAAAAGCTTTGGGGATTAAGCTAAAGATGAACTCTTGATTTGCTTCTTTCTGTTTTTATATATGTCTATATGTGTGCATATGTCTGGTGATTTTCACAGTGAAGTGAAAAAATAGTACTGAAGTATACCATACAAGGTCTAGTGTTGGATTTTCACAAGCATCTTGTATGTAATATGCTTCCTTGTTTAATCTTTGGCAAGCTGTATCTAACATTCCACTTGAATTATGTTAGTTCTGCTTTATGTGATATTTGTAGTTACTGCAATGTTTCTAACCACAAAGAGGTTCAGATGTCAGTTGAGATTGCTCTAATTTTGTACAAAATCAAGAGAGAGATCAGCCCCTTACCATTCACAATGAGCTCTCACAGATAAATCTTCACAACTCATATCATTACAACCATGAGCAGAGACCAATTGCACAACAAAATTGCTTCCAGAGCAAAAAGGTGGTTTCAAAAAGTGAGTGAAAAGAGTATTACTGAGAAAAGCCACAAGTCCACTAGCTAGTGAGATCTGGTGGAGAAAATGCCTTCCTGACCCCAAATATGACAATCAGGACCTGCCCATAAGCAAAACCAAACCTGTTACAACTCCACAAATAATAATTTTACTTTTGTAGTTGCATCTGTAGTGTCCTCTGATAGTACGAAGGGCAATACTACAAGATCATTTGTGTGTATTGGGGAGGGGGGACTTTCTTGATCCAGTAAACCTCAATGAAGGGCCAAGCAGAATGTTAATTTTTATGTGAGTGCTCCATGGGGACTTGTAGCTGCAGTGCAGCTCCAAGTTCCTGCTAGAATTTCCATTTAGAAGGGCAGAAGCCCTATGTGGATTGTGGAATGTGGTACAGGGGGAGAAAAACTCCAGCCTTGCATGGCACCATTTTACTGACCCTAAACAGTCCAGGGGGTATTATTTACTCCATTGGGGGTGCATATACAAGAATTCAGTACACATGCAGCCCCTAACAGGGCAGATAATTCCCCTGGATCCATTTTGGCTTGGGAAAACAGTGAGGGGAAACAGGAGTCCTCTCCCTTTGCCCTACAGTCCCAACCTGAATTGGACCCCTGAGAAAATTCTAAACAGGGTTGCCACTGAGAATCCATGAAGGCTTGATATTTACTCAGTCAGTGAGGTAGTACTGACAGCAGTTTTTATGTGGTAAGTGCTTGAGAATGCCCCCAAGTGAAAACAGCGTCAAATGTGATAAATTCATGTACAGATAATGTTTCTGTCATAGATTTGGATCTGGACTATATGCTTCTGTGGGTGCAAGGGTTTCTGCCCATGGAATGTGATTTTCCCACCTCCCCCTTCCTGTGTTAGCCCCCCCCCAGTGTCTCCCAAATCCTTTTACTGGAAAGGGGTTAGGGGGGCTATTTTGGGTTTCTGTGGGAGGAAGAAGCTCCCTTCCTCATACTCCACGGGCAGACATCCTGGCTCCCATGGAAAAGTTTTCTTTCTGAACTCATCTTCTAATGTGTTACTGTTATGTGAGGCTGGGGAAAAACCCATTAATTTCTATTGTTTACCAGGGAAATCAATGTTGTACTTTTAAGCAAAAGAGGAAGTGAAGACTTGACCAGAACTATGAAGTAATGTTGATTGTGAAGTGTGTTGTAGAAGGATGATAGCATCTTGATGACAGGAATCATAACACTATTTGTTACCATGGCAACAAAGACTAAGAGAAAAATTAGAAAGAACTTGACTCTTCAAAGCTTACTTTAGGAGCTTCAGAGAGATCAAGACTGACATGACAAACCTGTGCTTTCTCATTTGGGTTTCCAACACACCTTAAAAAAAATCAGTGATTTAGTTTTTATATTTATTATAAGAGATAGAAACATGTTTTGTTGCTGGTTTCCCCTAAAATGTAAACACTGAAAACACTTTCCAACATTCTTTAGAATATTATGGTATTAGTTATTCTTGTGCTCATACAAGGTGAGTACATGTGTTTTTAAACATTATGAACAACCATGAGACTTTCGTGTGCATGCACACTTCTTCAGATATATTGAAATGGAAGCTAACAGTTCAAATACATAGGCAGATGCCTCTACATAGGTGAACAGTAAATTAGCATACCACTTAATGAAGACGTTTTGACATATAGAAAGATTAAGCAGCAATAACACGCTACAGTCATATGGACACCATTTGTGATGCTGTTCTTGGAACGGAAGTGCAAAATATCAAGTGAAATAAATTGTGTGAAATTTTTGCTGTATTTCTCTTCTTTCATGCAGCTGTATTTCTCTTCTTTCATGCTTGAGATTTATGCTTGCAGTACTACTATAGCAGACAAAGTAAAATTACTATAAATGAATCCTGCAGAAGTACTATAAAGGAATCCTAAAATGTTCAGTTTTCCACTGAATCTTTTTGCCACTTTGTTGAAGTAGTATTTTGGCACATATTCACATATTATATTTTAATACAGTCCATTCCCATCCCCCATCCCCCTTTGTAGCTTGAAATCTGGCTCATTGCACATAAAGACTTGCCTCTCAATGATTCTCCATCTCTAGAAGGAGATAAACTAAGAACTGGTTGGCTGGCATCACAACTTGCAGTTGTGAAAATTATTACTTCACAGGTCTCACAGTGATCAGAAAATTTTAGCTTGTGGGCCAAATGCTGCAACTGTGGCAATAATTTTCCTTCACATAAATATCATAAAAATAATGCAGTAACTTCATTAAAAATTCTCTTTTTACTCTACACATTGCTTTCCTTTATGTCAACAGAATTATAGAGAAAAATTACTTGGCATCAAATGCAGCTTGGTGGTGGAGAGATTATGAATGCAGAATACAATTGCTCATGAATACAATTTTAGGTTTGTTTTAGAAATAATTTTGAATTTCTCATCCTTGCTCTTTCAACATGAAAATCCATGCTTTGGTTTTGCTACTCCTGTATGACGATCTAATCCATACTAGTTTATTCTGTACCATTTTCTTTTCACTGACTGAAGATAGATAAGAGCTCCAAGCTACATTCCACAGTTTGGAAATGTTCAATTTAAAGAAAAGCACTTTGCATGTATTTTTACTCCCCCCCCCCCCCCAAAAAAATGATGGGATCAGTAATTATGAGCCAGTTGATGCAGTTTATACAACAGGACGTACTATAAACAACTGGCAAAGTTCTAAACACTAGAAATGACAGACATCTAGCAAATGTAAAACAAGTGGGAAAAGTGCCTTAAACTTACAATTAAATGTTGATTTTGGAAAACAGAAATAAGGGAGGGATGAACCAGGGCTCCTCAAGCACTAAAGAGCCCTAAAGTAACAACAATAAGAACAAAAATGAACAGGTTCTTGAATCTCCAGTTCAAAGGACCATAGTCCACCACTGAAAAGACAAAATCTGGTGCAGACCACTTTTGGGGTGCGGGAAACATAACCATATGTAAGCCAGGGCTGGAGTGTAAGAAATTAAATCAATAGTCTGCTTAAAATAACTTAACCAACATTTACCCGTCATCACAAAAGCAGCAGAGTGGGCAGTGTGATCCATATGGGTATTAATGTCAGGTATGCATTTATGTAATAATCATAGAAGACTACCAATTTTGCAGTGAAATTCTAAGCAAAATTACTCTGAGAAGGCATACCAACAGCAGGATGGTGGGGCAGTCCACCCTGGGTACAGGCCATAAGGGGGTGTCTTTGAGTGAGCTCTCTGATCCAGGGAAATTTGCATGTGGCTCTCAGGTCTGAGAGAGGAAGTGAGAGAAAGAGAGGGGGGGGGGGAGAGAGAGACAGACAGACAGAAACTTCCCCTTCCCCCAGGGAGGGAAAGGGTTGAGGGGTGCCACAGTGGGGACTGTGGGGCCAGATAGCCCAGAGAAGGAGGGGGCTGCATCTAGCAGGACTGGGCTTTCTCCTCCTGCACTCTCGGTTGCCATCCAGGTCTTTGATTCTCCTTTGTATTAAACATGATGCAAAAAAGTTGGATGGGTGGACGGAGCCCTTGAATTGTAAGCAAGGGGCGCTTTGGGAGCCCTCTGGTGGGAAGCTGAGCACTGAAGCCAGCATCAGAATGACAGCAGAGGAGAAGGGAGAAGAGGCACTGGGCCCACTCAGTGGACTTTTCGAAGCTGCCCCCTCCCCGATGTCATTCAGATCAGAGAATCTGGTCCCTGCCTCCATTGGGGCATTTTGCTTCTCTTTTAAAATCCCCCCTTAACTATACACAGACACATGCACAGATCAATGAAATGCCTGATAGCTTTACTCAACTACAAAGCCCCCTCTCCCCTTCACTTTAATGCTCCCAACACTTTTCATGCTCTGGTGCCAAAATCCCACTAAACCAAATGTTAACGTCATCCTAAACATGAGTTTTCTCATTGAAAAGTTCGACCATCCATTTTTGAAAACAACAAGGGGAACAGGTCAATTGGCTGCCCTTTGTGACTGACAGAATGTGGGGGAGACAGATCTGGAAGAGTCACATGTGAATACTTCCCCTGTTCTGTATGTATATAAGAAGCAATTCAACCTAATCCCAGGCTGCCTGAAGTAAGCCCCACTGATCCCAACAGTGCTTACTCCAAAGCAAGTGTATGCAGGCTTAATGATCTGATAAAACTCGCTTCCAAGGAAACAACCTGGGATTTCAAGTAAGGCTGTAGACCTGTGCCCTAGACCTAGACATAAGTGTTGTTAAACTCAGTGTGTCTTACTGCTGAGTAAAGGGGGTGCAGTGGTTTTGAAGAACCCAAGGTAAAGAAATCATCCATCCAGCATAGTGGCCCATCATATGGCGAGTAAGTGACCTTCAATGCTCAATAGTCACATTTCCAATATATTTATGAGATCATATCAACCTGCAGACTGCAGTGAATACACTACAGAGGAGAGTCTCCTCTGTCTTGCATTTACTGGAAAGGTGAAGTAAAATTTTCAAGAATTCCAATTTGCAAATATTTTATAACTGAAGGCAATCGTGAACTCTCAACTTCTCCTCCCCAAGAGGCCTGCTTTTGATTTAGGGGGATTTTCCTGCTGCCACTGCCAGTACCTTCCTCGGTGTTTGGGGCTGCTTTTTGTTTAGGGGGGATTTTCCTGCTGCCTGCTGGCACTGCGGGTGCCTTCTTTGATGTTTTCCCCCCTTCCCTTTCTTCCATTTTATTTCAGACCCCCAGAGCTTTCATTTGACCCTTTTAGTTGCAGTTTGGGTGTTAAGCCTTGAGGGAGGGATTGCGCTTGGGGACTTATTTGGGGGGCTGCTTTTTATTTGGGGCTTCTCTGCCTGCCTTGCTGTTTCCCTTTCTGCCAACTTAGACCTTCAACCACTTGATCATAAGCTCTTCTGGGCTGTGGGATGTTAAGCCTTGGGGGAATTCCTCCAGCTTTGGGGACTTGGGTGACGTACTGCCCTAGTCCTCCATGCCATCTTATACCCCCCCCCACACACACACACACAAACACTGGGGCTGGACTGCTATTTGTTTATGAGGCTTTTCTGCCTGTTTGCCTGTTTCCCTTTCTGCACCCACTCTACTTTGGGGGAATGCTCCAGCCTTGGGGACTTGGATGACGTCCTGCCCCTGTCTCCCATGCTAAATACCCCACCACACTGTGACTGGGCTGCTTCTTCTTTAGAGGGCTTCTCTGCCTGCCTTCTTGCCTTCCTACCTGTTTTCCTTTCTTCCAATTTGATCAACCCATTTGGTCAACTCTTCTGGGCTGTGATTGGGTGCTTGGCCTCAGGTCTTCAGCACCATGAGAGGGGGTGGAAGGGGTTGCGTTCATGCCTGTGGGAGGATGTCCTCATTTCTTCCATGTGCCAAATGGTTGTGGGCAATGAACACAGCCTCCTCCTATCAGAAGATGCTCCCATCCATCCAGCATAGTGGCCCAGCATATGGTGAGTGAGTGACCTTCAGTGCTCAATATTCAAATTTCCAATATATTTATGAGATCATAGCAACCTGCAGACTGCAGTGAATACACTACAGAGGAGAGTCATGCTTATGGGCATGCTGCCAGTGCCAGGGAAAAAAGATGTTTATGGAAAGCATCAGCCAGCAACAATGAGGAGGCTTTATGCACCCCGAGAGTATTGGCTAGCTCCCAATATAAACACTCATAGGAACCAGAAGTAAATTATATCTTTCCTATTATATAAAGCCGTTTTAAGATTCCAAGGGGCAAGATTCCATGGGGCACCAAAATCAGTTCGCTACCACTCTGGCTGGACTGCCACTCAAAAGGGGGGTTACTGGCCACTGGCTGCATTCTCTCCTTGCTTTGCCTCAGTCCCGCCCACAGAGCCAACGGCCAGTGTCTCGGCCTCAGTGTGGAGGAAGCCAGCAAAGGGGAAGGACCGACTGGGTGCTGCTGGGTCCACTCTTCTCCGCCCACTGCCAGATGGGTCTAACTGTCCCCTCAGTGGCCTGCTTCTGTCAGTGAAAAGACAATGGACTTTCCGCATAACCCCCCTCCCCCGCCCACTGACTTTCCTATCAGAATAAACTGTCAGAAAATGGCTTTCTCTCCTTGTAAGCTCCACCATGGCTGGCTGGCTAATGAGGTGGGCCAGCAACCATCAAACCATTCCCTTAAACCCCCTGCCATGCAGCTGACTTTCCCCCTAGGATTGCTAATCTCCAGGTGGGACCTAGAGATCTCCCGCTGTTACAATTGATCTCCAGATGACAGAGATCAGTTCCCTTGGAGAAAATGGCTGCTTTGGAGGGTAGACCCTATGGCATTATACCCTTCTCCTGCTTCCCTCCTGTGTGTGACTTACCTCAGTGGCTGTTGGAAGGTGTAAAGAAATGGCAATTACTTGAGTTTATAAGATGGCTGCTGTCTGTGGTTTGTTTAAAATGTTCCCCCATGGGGGTGTGGCGTTGATGCTGAGCGGGATGGATGCCTGAGCAACGAGCTCTCGATATCTTCCCCCTAAAAACATCGAAGATTGCCAACCAAATTCAATTAAAGACTGACCAAAAGGCATGGGAAAGAAGGCTGGATCTACTGCTAAGAGACAGTCCATTGTGAGTAAAACGGTAACAATTTACTTTCCTAAATCGGACGCCCCCGGGCCCGTAACAACTGAGAACCCCGAGTCTGCTAAGATGGCAGCCGACGCATCAGCAACGCAATGCGAGGGCCTAGTTGTATCCCGCCAAGAGTTCCACAGAACTATAAAATCATTAGAGAAGACTATGTTGTCTACTTTTTCGGAACTTTTGTCCCTGATAACAATGCAAATTAATGAACTGAAACAATCCGTTGCCCAGATCACGCAAACTGCGGAAACGGCAGTAGAATCCACATTAATTCTGCAGGAGGATGCTAGCTTCTTCTACAAATGGGAAGAGTGGGTGACTGAGAAAATCATCTCACTAGAAAATCAATTGAAAGCAAATAATATTAAATTCCACGGAATTCCTGAGGACTCTGAACAAACAACTAATTTAAAATCAATTATAAGAGACTGGCTCCTTGCTATACTTGAATTGGACTCAGGAAGCCAACCCTTCATTGAATATGCTTTTCGTGTTGGCTCAGCGTGGGGTCGCCAAAATAACCTTCCCAGGGACGTAATTGCGAAGTTCACCGATCCCTTTTTAAAAGAAAGCATCATAGCTAAAGCAAGATCAAATGGTTTTCTACAGTTTAATGGCGCTAAAATACAAGTTCTACAAGATTTGACTCCCAAGATTCTGGCGAAACGTAGAGCCTTAAGACCCATAATGTTGGCTCTGGCAGCTGCAAAGATCCAGTATAGATGGATCGCTTACTGCAAACTTCAAGTGCAGCACCAGGGAACAACGCTTCATGCATCAGATCTGGACACAGGATTGCAACTTTTGCAGGACCTTCAACTACAACTTCCAGAAGACGTCTCTACGGAAATGATCTCCACTCGCTTTCAACGTGACCAACACAGATGGCACTTACCCAAGGATCGGCAGGAACGATGGAGCAGGAATACTTAAAAGACTCCATGTTGCCTTAAGCTCTTAATCTCCGTATGCCAAAGAGACCCAGCTACTTTTAAAATGGATATGACTCTGGAACTAATTACGGGGATACCACTTTATTAACAATAAGGGCATCATTTCACAGCGGTCCATTTCTGGTAAAAGCCTTGGCCCTTTTTTCCTTTCTATTTCAACTATGCTTTATTATCAGTTATTTATTGATAACTCTTGTGTTGTTTCATACGGTTTTAGTACCAAGCCTAAGATGAAGGATCTTTGGTTCTGCATCTTCTGTTGGACGTTAGTGCTTAAGAGCTTTTAAACTCATTGTTAAAAAATAATGGTTGGCACAGTATAGTATAGCAGTTAATACATTCGTTTTTAGGATTAATATTGTTAGATTTCAGTGCTAGTTAATCTTTAATAAAGGGGAAGGGAGGGGGGAAATGCTCAGCTCCTGAAGTACTATTAATGTTGTTATTGTATTTGTTTTTTCTTTTGTCCCTGGTAGAAAGGGAAGGAGAAGCTGGATTTAAAGCTTCACCAGTTTTTTGTTATAAGTTTAGCAAAAACCGGCTTTTATGTTATAGTTTGGGAGTAATGGTGTATAATCTAATATATTTAAATTTAATAGGCATTGTATTACACTTAGTACTCTGTTCTATATGTGGGATACACTCCTCTAGGAATATAATAGACCTTAACTACTGCTTTACCCGCAGAGGAGTTTTACTCGCTGTGATGTCCATATGTCATTTGTGCTTTTCCAATAACAACTTACCTTTTCATTCAAGTTTTAGACTTGGCTGTGTACCATGCTACATCTCTGTACTGAATCTAGGGTTTTTTTTACTTAACATGATGGCTCAACAGCAAATTAAATTTATATCTTGGAATTGTAGGGGTTTAAATTCACCCATTAAGAGAGCACAGGTGACATCAGCTTTATTGAAACAAAACCCAGATATTATTTTTTTGCAAGAGACACACTTTAGAGGAAATCAAGATATAGTACTGAAATCTAAACGATTCTTAGTGCAATACCAGGCCCAAGGCACGTCAAACTCCAGAGGAGTCACAATTATTATTTCCAAATCAGTGAGATTCCATTTTAAAAAATTAGAATAGGATCCTACCAGGTGCTTTATATTTTTAAATGGTACATTGAATGGCAGAGACATGACGTTGGCATCCATCTACACACCCAATCAGGGCCAACTAGATTTTACTTCTGAAACTTTCCACAAACTACTTGCTTTTAGCAGTAATCCATGGATAATTGGAGGTGACTTAAACCATGTATTAAACCCGGCACTTGATATTGCCAGACAAAATAAGAAAAAACTAAAAACAAAGGAATATCAGTTTATATGTCTAACCAATCAACAAAATTAGCTTCAATTATAAAAGATTTTGATTTAATTGACATTTGGAGACTTCAAAATCCCTCGGCAAAGGACTATTCATATTTCCCCCCGAGATTTTCAACCCATACTAGGATAGATTTTATTTTAGTCTCCACACATTTAGCCCAGGCTTTTATAGATGCTTCAATCAGCATTAGGGTGTGGTCTGATCACTCATGGATGGATGCCTCCATGACATTGAATGAAAGCACACCACATCAACATACCTGGAGATTAAATTCAAAACTTTTATTGATGCAATTGGTCACTGATGCTATAGAGGCCGATTTGAAAGACTATTTTAAAAAAAAAAAACTCTCATTGTGGTGTCCCTCAACATCTGGTTTGGGATGCCCATAAAGCAGTCACACGAGGAAATTTTATTGCACTTTCAGCTTACTATAAAAAAACTAAAGCTCAACTCTGCAATGACCTTCTTAACAAGATTAAAGACCTAGAAAATGAATATAAACTCACAGGACGGGAAAAAACATATAAACAACTTTTATTGGAAAGGAAAAAATTGGAAACATTGGAAGTCTCTGAAGTTCAAAAGCGTTTAGCTTTTCTGAAACAAAAATACTGGTTTAAAACACCGCAATCCATCAAATTGTTGTCTTGGAAATTTTAAAAAAATCTTTCCGATAATACTATCCACACAATTCGGAATGAATCAGGTGGCCTGCAATACAGCAACAAAGACATACTAAAAGTTTTTAAAAATTACTACAAGAAATTATATACCTCCATATCTCTTTCAATTACGAACTTAGAACAATTTTTACAACAGTATCCTTTCTCTAAATTACTAAGCCCACAGCATAAGAGTTTGTTGGAAGCACCAATCATGCCTCAGGAGATTCAAGAAGTTATAAAAACCCTCAAGAAAAACAAATTCCCAGGGAGAGATGGTTTTATTGCAGAGTATTAAAAGAAGTTTGCTTTCATCTTGGCAGAACCACTGGCAATGGTCTGCAACCAAATCTTAGAGGAAGGTATAATGCCCCAAACTTGGCAGGCTGCTAATATTATTTTGTTGCCAAAACCAGATAGAGACAATACACTACCAGCATCATACCGTCCGATTTCCTTGCTGAATCAAGATTACAAAACTTTAATGCAACCGTAACAGCCCGCCTCAATAAAATAATCGAAAATTATATTCATATAGATCAATTGGGCTTTATTCCCAATAGAGAAATCACGGATAACACAAGGAAAATTATCAACACTATCCAATACTGTAACCATTCTAAAATCAACTCTTATTTTATCAATAGACATAGAGAAAGCCTTCGATAGCGTAGCACCAGCATACCTACTTTATATTCTTACTAAACTAAACTTTGGTCCAAAGTTTCTTAGATCAATTAACACAATATATAAGGACTCTTCAGCAAGTATACAAGCAAATGGCATTGGCTCAGAAGACTTTAACTTGGTGCGTGGTACACAGCAAGGATGTCCTATCTCGCCACTTTTATTCGCACTAGCTATTGAACCGCTGGCAAATGCCATAAGACTGAACAATTCAATTCAAGGCATCCAGGTTGCAGACAAGCAATTAAAATTAAGCCTATTCGCAGATGATTTGTCATTAACATTAACACAACCCCAAACTTCATTACCTGAACTAATTTCACTGCTTAAGGATTTTGGAGATATTTCTGGTTTGAAGGTCAACAGTTCTAAAACTATTTTGTATCCCATTATGTTATCTCAAGACCTAGCGTGGCAAATCTCTACATGGCAGATTGGGAAACAAAATATATTTTGGATTTGGAATGTAATCCTTATGCCTCTAATATTTTATTATATAAGAGGTTTATTGATGATCTTTTCCTTGTGTATAGGGATAATTCCACAGTAGTAGAATTTGTGCAATGGCTTAATAGCAAGCATGACTCCATTAAGTTTACTTTGAAGTATGATACCAAACAAATTGCATTTTTGGATACTTTAGTTTTCATTCAGAAGGATAAGTTGGCAGTCAAGCCCTATCATAAAGAGACTGATAGAAATTCATATTTGCATTATCGGTCCTTCCATGCATCACACTTAAAGAAGAATTTGCCTTATGGGCAGTTTCTAAGAGTAAAGAGGAACTCTACCCATGAGGAACATTACATAGAAGAATCCAATAGGCTTTCTAGACAGTTTCTGAACAGAGGGTATCCACCTTGGCTGGTTAGGGAGGCACGGGAAAGAGCTAATTTAAAACCAAGGGAAGAGCTGTTTAAAACTACTGACCGTGGTTCATCAATGCCACTTACCTTTGTCTTTGACCACACTCCCCTTTCCTTTTCCATTAAGAAAATAATTAACAAACATTGGCATATCTTGAAAGATATCCCGGGCTGTGCCATCAAACCTCGCATAGGCTTTAGAAAGACGTTTAGCCTAAGAGACTCACTTTTACACAGTGATCTCTTGAGAGATGTTCCCTTGGAAATTTCTGTAAAGGGACACTATCGTTGTCATGGCTGCTCAATCTGCCCATTAGTTTGGAAAACTAAGTTTTTGGATTTCCCAACTTGTAACTTTAGAAAGGAGATTGAGACATTCACAAACTGTGGCTCAAAAAGACTTATATATCTTTTGCAGTGTTCATATCTAATGTTATATGTAGGAGCCACAATGCGTTCAGTAAGGGTCCGTATGACTGAACATAAATCTCGTATACGGTCACAAAATTTTGAGGCTCCCCTGGTCTCACATTTTGTAGAAAAACATCATAAGCCTGAGGATTTTAAGTTTCTGGTTCTGGAAACTTTACATGTGCCTAGATTCAACAGAATAGATACCAGGAAGAAACTTTTACAAAGAGAAATGTACTGGATACATAGATTAAAAACATACCATCCTTTTGGGTTAAATATGTCTTTGGAATTTTCTAGTTTTGTATAGATTTCCCTCTATGTAATTAGATGCTACATCTTTAAGTTGAAAGGTGGATACCCTGAGATTGCCTTTCAAATGATGGTTAGGTGTATGATGCATTACAATGTAAAACCTTTGAGCAAGATGCATTAACTTAGGAGTGTTCCAGATATGCTGTGAGTTGGTGAGTTGTTGTTCTATTGAAGTTGTTTGTATGCTTTTGAATTTTGAGGTTTCCCTAGTCTCACATCTTGTAAAAATATCACAAACCTGAAGATTTTAAGCTTCTGGTTTTGGCAACTTTACATGTGCCCAGATTCAACAGAGTAGAGACCAGGAAGAAACTTGCACTGAGAGAAGTGTATATTAAAAACACATCATCTTTAGGGTAAATATGTTCCTGGAACTCTCTAGTTTTGTACAAGTCCCTTTCCATGTAATTAGTTGCTACTTCTTTAAGTTGAAGGGTGGATACCTTAAGAGTGCTTACTAAATGGTTGTTAGATGCAGGATGCATTACACTGTAAAGCCTTTGAGTGACATGCATTAACATAGGAGTATTCCAGACATGCTGTGAGTTGGTGAGTTCTACTACTAACAGTAATATACTATTGGAGTTGTTTGTTGGATGTTTTTGAATCTTGAGGCTTCCCTGGCCTCACATCTTGCAAAAATATCATAAGCCTGAAGTCTTTAAGCTTCTGGTTTTGGCAACTTTACATGTGCCCATATTTAACAGAGTAGAGACCAGGAAGAAACTTGTATTGAGAGAAATGTATACATAGTTTAAAAATACAACATTAATTTGGGTCAGATATACTTTTGGAACTTTCTAGTTTTATTTAAGTCCCTTTCCATGTAATTAGATGCTACATCTTTGAGTTGATGGGTGTATACCCTGATATTGCCTTTTAAAATGGTTGTTAGATGCAGGAGGCATTACACTGTAAAGTCTTTGAGTGACATGCATCAATTTAGGAGTATTCCAGATATGTTATGAGTTGGTGAATTGTACTGTTTGTCTAGTATTAATATACTATCAAAGTTGTTTGATCCATGTTTTTGAATTTTTAAAAATTGTTTGTCTGCAGAAAGTTGCCATTGTTGAATCAGCCAGATATGGTAGAAGTACCTTTATCGTGTTTGAAGATATTGTAAGTCCTCTTTAAGCTTTATGAATATTATATATTTTTGTAAACTGTAACCTGCATTGGTCTTGTAATCTTGCATTTTGTATATTGTCTTTTAATAGCTAATTGTTGGTCCACACCTGATGAAGACTTTTGGAAACGAATGTATCTACCGGATGTTTCGTTGTTGATGACTTTGGACCCCCATCACCTATTATATTAAATTAATCATATTTTGCAATATTGTTGTATGTTTTTGAAATTCTTGATGCATATGCTTTAATAGGAGAGTGTGTTGTCACAGCTGTATGATTCTCTGATCTCAGGACCAACAAGCTTATATACAACGCAACTTCGATTTTACTTGGACTAAAATTTGTTGGAAGTTCTTGGGTATTAATATACCCCTAAATATCAGGAATCTTATACAACATAATCATCTAACCTTTACTAAAACTTTGGAGGATCTCCCTAAAGCCCCTTCATCACAACTGTTATCCTGGACTGAAAAAGTTCAAGTTTTAAAGACATTTATCTTTCCAAAGCTGTTGTATCTGTTTAGAGCTATTCTGATCTGGATTCCAAGTTCATATATACAACAATGGCAACAATTATTTTCAAAGTACATTTGGAATAAATCAATCCACAGAATCAATTTTAGTACCATGAGGAGACCTTCCAAGCAAGGTGGACTAGCGGTACCAGACCTAAATACCTACTATCAAGCCACCTCCTTGGTTGGTCTCTTAAAACAATATAACTCACATAACCAAGCTGATTGGAAATATCTGGAATCTACTTATATGGAAAATAAAACTTTTCCAGAACTATTATGGGGAAAAACCGTCAAAGAGACCACTAAGTTTATCAAAAAACCTTTTCCTTGAAAACACGTTGAAAATC
The DNA here is from genome assembly GCA_029233225.1 of Lepidodactylus listeri. Taxonomy (NCBI): domain Eukaryota; kingdom Metazoa; phylum Chordata; class Lepidosauria; order Squamata; family Gekkonidae; genus Lepidodactylus; species Lepidodactylus listeri. Next base: position 73,768,696 of record JARCFY010000004.1, read on the forward strand.
TGGGATAAACTGAAAACTACATTGACAACAACACCATCCATTCTAACTACTTTCTTAAGGTAATCGTGGTTCATTCCGGCCTCAAAAGCTAACTCCTTTAATCTTTGGAGGTCCAAAGGTATCTCAACATTTTTGAATATCAGCAAGAAATACCGCCTAATGAGCAAAGAGGCTTTGGACACTCAATATCAGTGTTCTCTTAACTGGCTGGAATATAATCAACTCAAACACTTGTGGAATGCCAACTTTAAAATGTCTGAAATTATCAACCCACCTACCTTTTTTGAAAAATTACTTCTACAAAGTGGAAAATCTACAAAAGGTTTGATTTCAATACTGTATTTAGAGCTGCTACGATCTACATTAAAGTCACCGACGAAAAGTCAGACGTCTTGGAATAAAGATTGTAATACTGCATTAGATTAATCTACCTGGCATTCTATTTGGAATTCTCCAAGCATGTCCTCCAGGTCACTGAATATTAGAACCCAAGCAATTAAACTATTATTACGCCGGTATTACACACCTTTTCAACTCTACCACATAAATAACACTTACTCACCTTTATGTTGGAGATCCTGTGGCGAGATAGCTTCTTATGACCACTGCTGGTGGACCTGTTCAAAAGTAAAACAGTTTTGGATTAAGCTTACGAACTCTATTAAAAAAATAACAAACGTTGACTTACCTTTTCACCAGTTATAATTTTATTAGATCAGTGGCAAGGTATAGAACTTCCTTCGAAAACACAAGATTTAATTTCAATTATGTTTATGGCAGCTAAATCAGTCCTTACCTCCAGCTGGAAAAGCACAAATTTGTTAACTACTCATCAATGGTATGTAAAGATGTGGGAGTATTACTCTATGGAAAAAATAGCATTATCAATACCCCCTTATAATTCAAGCAAGTCGCATGCTTACTTTTATTCTAAATGGCTCCCATTTGTGGAAGCTGCATTTAACAATCAAATTCCCAAAGACACTATCCCACAGAGGTATTTTGAAATAATTTCATTATTTTAAGGTTTAATAGAATAAAACTAGAGTACTGGTTTATAGTTATGTAATTTGACCGGTTGTCAAATTATGTATTGTTGTTCTTTTTCGTTAAAATGCATTTACTCTTAATAACACTTAAGTATCATTAAGCTGTTATACCGTAATGTTTGTAAAAGTTTAAAAAAGTTATAAATGAAGTTTAAAAAATAAAATAAAATGTTCCCCCATAAGGGTCAATTGAGCTGTAGTTTCAGAGAGGGGCCTGCAGGGGTATCACTAACTGGGTTGAATGAGGCTTCCTCATCTTTTGGACTACAGTTCCCAGCGCCCCCAAGGCCAAAAAGTGCGGGAAAAGAGGGACCCTCCCAAGGGGTGGGACACCATCAATATAGACTCCAGCCCATCCAGGGAGGATTGTGTTTAACCCCTGTTGATTTATGCCCTGTTGGTTCATAGTATGTGCTAACTCCTACAGTTGTGCCTTATTCATTTACTGTGAGTATGCGCTCCATAATTGTGTAAATAGTAAAATAAATTATTTTATTTGGGCAAATAATCTGTGTTGTGCATAGTCTCCCCTGCTCTGCACAATACCAAAGGGAGGAGGGAGCCCAGGAAGCAAGGAAAGGCCAGACCCTTGGGTTGCCAACTTTCCAGGGATCCCCCAAAGATTGGGGATTCCATCTCCAAATAGGGAGATTTGGCCACAGGGGCTCTCTAAAAAGGCAGTGACAGTTCAGTGACTGATGGCAGGGAACTTAAGGAGTGAGATATGCCCACAGGACAAGGGTGGGAGGCAAACAGCTGAGTTGCAAACTGGAGCCTGTTTTTCCACAGTAGGCAACCAAGAATGGTTCAGACAAAGGAAGGAAATCCTCTGCATGCCTTTGTAAAGAACTCATTGGGACCAGTTCTGACTAGGGTTGCCAGCTCCAGGTAGGGAGATTCCTGGAGATTTTCTGGTAGAGTCTATGGAAGCCAGTGTTTGGGGAGGGGAAAGGCCTCAGCTGAACAGAATGCTATCAAGTCCATCTTCCAAAGCAGTTATTTTCTCTGGACAGGAGAGACCTGTTGTCTGGAGATCAGTTGTGATACCTGGCGATCTTCAGGCTCTACCTGGAGGTTGGGTACCCTAGGCGTGGCAATCAGTGCTTCAGAGCAGGGTCTGCAAGATCCAGGCTCTTGCTGTAGAAGCTGAGTGGGTGATTTTTAACCAGTCACAGACTTTCAGCCTAACCTACCTCACAGGATTGTTGTGCAAGTCAAAAGGGGGAGAGGAGAATGATGTAAGCTGCTTTAGTCCCCATTGCAGAGAAAGACCACTTTTCCTCCTGGGAAATTTATTTATTTAAATTTCTATCCCGCCCTCCCAGCCAAGGAAACCATTGTTGCCAATCTCCAGGTGATGACTGGAGATCACTCAGAATTACAACTGCTCTCCAGATGGCATTGATCAGTTCCCATGAAGAAAATGGTGGACTCTGTGACCTTATACCCTTTTGAGGTTGCCACAGCAAATTGATGTTGAGTTCCCAAGCCCTTGGCACTCTCTCAGAGCCTCTTTCTAGAGCCCGTATTTATTTCCACAATGGGCCTTATTTCTAGTATTAAATGACTATAAGTTAAAAATATTATATTCCATTCAGCTCCATGTTACTTTTCATTTATTGTGGGGGGGTTTTCCAGGAAACACAGAAATAAAGAAGTTTGCTCCTATTATATTTTGAACTGGATTAAGAAGCTGACACCTCCTTACAATAATAGAATTACTCCTGAGAAAGACTGTCATTGAAATGAGTTTATAACCGGGTGCTCATTGAAAATGTTGGACTTTTTTGTATTGTAAAGTTCAGAATGTTGGACATAATGCAATTTTGTAAAGTTTTGAAAGCAATATAATTTTTACTAAATATCATTTATATCACAGGTTTGTTTGTGTAGTTTTCTTGTTGATACCTGTGACCCATTTGTGGTTTGTCATCTCCATTTCAAAGCTGGAGTCAGAGCTGTCCAAAGACTTTTTTGTGGTCATGTGACTGGTATGACTAGATGCTGAGGCACATGGAACACTGTTACCTTCCCACTGAATAGGTACCTATTTATCTACTTGCTGTTTCTTGCTTTCAAACTGCTAGGTTGGCACGAGCTGGGACCAGAGATGGGAGCTCACTCCATAATGCAGCACTCGGGTCTTGAACTGCCGAACTACTGGTCTTCCAGCCTGCAGCTCAGTGTCTTAACCACTGAGCCACTGTGGCCCCAGGGTGAGATATATTTGCATAAATAAATCAGATTAAGTGACAATCAGAAATCATCTGAAGACATTGTGCTTCCTATGCACCAAAATCTCTATTCTCTTCAACTCTTGCTTGGTCATGTGTGTTGATCTTTTAAAACAATAACTGTGCTTTTACACTATCTACCTGTTTTCAGATTATATAATCTTTAGGGGTGTGCATTCAGATCTATCTGAGCCAAAAATATACCCCAAAAAATACCTTATCAGTATTTGGGGAGTATATTTTGGCTTTCCAAATATATCTGGGTGTGAGAATGTCCCAATGAATATAGTCCACAACACGTCTTTGGGTAAAAAGTCCTTTACTTGTAGAAAGATCACTGGAGTCATACACTTGTTCTGTTAGTAATGAAATGCTATGGGTTACATGCATAGATATACTAAACTGCTACATGACTACAAGTATGCTACAAATCAGTGGGCTACAGTTTTGGCGCATGTCTAACAGTAACACCAATTCCCATGGAAGACGCAGGAAAGCTAGTTCCCAGGGGAAGGAAAAGGGAGTACTTGTTCTCATGGCTGAAAGTTGTTGCTGAGTCTAGAATTCAGTTTCTCAAAACCTGCTAACATAACAAGTATGCAGTTCACAGAATATTCCTTCCTCCCCCCCTGTTCAAGGACACAAGAGAGGAGATAATTTGATACAAGTTAAAACACTCAGTGTGCACGCTCTATGCAGAACGGAGCAAGCAAGCGAGCAAAAGCAAGCAGACGGGGCTAAGTGCTCAGCGAGGGAGATGCCGCATTCCTGCAGGGCGGGTTGATTAACTGTTGCTAACTCCCAGCCAGGGACCTGGGAATGAAAAGGAATTTAGAACGGATAAGCACCTACATGGAGAAAGAGTAACTCATTAGGCATTTGTATAGTAACTCATTAGGCACTTGTATAGTAAGGCATACAGCTTACAGAAAGGAAGAGTAACACATTAGGCACTTGTGTAGTAAGGCTTACAGAAAGGAAGAGTAACTCATTAGGCACATGTGTATTAAGGCATAACAGGTAGACAGTTAGACCAAACACATGTCACAACAAGCACCCCCATGGCAGGTACTGACATTCTGCCCCTTAAAGATTAGCCCCCCAGACTCTTAGGTTTCAAATGGTACAATCGGTGGAACGCATGGATTTTGTTAGGTGCATGTACATCAGACTCCTCTACCCACTCATTTTCTTCTGGACCAAACTTCAACCACTTGACCAGGTAATATAGATGGCCACGTTTAATTTTAGAGTCCAAAATTTGATCAATTTCATAATGAGGTTGATTATTTTTCATCAGAGGAGGAGGAGAGGATGAGGATGGTCTCCATTTGTTCAGGCCAGGATTTTTCTTTGAAAAACTGTAATGAAACACAGGATGTACAAATTTCAATGATTTAGGCAATTTAAGTTCAAAAGTCACCTTGTTAATACAGCTCACTACAGGGAATGGACCAACATATTTCCAAACCAGTTTCCTACTGGGTTGTAAACCTTTGATGTTTTTGGTGGACACATACACAGAATCCCCAGGGGCAAGTTCCCACCCAAGGTCTCGTTTGCGATCTGCATACATTTTGTATTGCGCTTTGGCTTCGTCTAAAGCCTTTGCAATCAATGGCCAGGAGTCTTTTAATCCATTCCACCAGACAGCAAATTCAGTGGATCCTTCTGCGTTCTGCATAAGGTCTGGTAAGGGTATCCCTTCATACGCTCCCACTGCCATGAAAGGGGACACACCAGTAGACGAATGTTCAGAGTTATTGTAACTGTATTCAGCGAAAGGTAACAAGTCAACCCAATCATCTTGCTGATAATTAGTGTAGAAATGCAAATATTGCTCCAGAATTTGATTAGCTCTTTTGGTTTGGCCATCGCTTTCTGGGTGATAAACACTACTTAATGCAGACTAGGTTCCTATAATTTGCAGGAGATCCCGCCAGAAGGTGGCAACAAATAGAGGACCCCGATCTGTAATTACCTTCTTTGGTAAACAATGGAGCCTAATTACATGATTGATAAACGCCTTAGCCAAAGTTCGAGCATTAGGCAATGTCTTGAAGGGAACAAAATGAGCTTGTTTAGAAAATGTGCCCACCACCACCCAAATCACCGTTTTCCTTTTGGATGGTGGCAAGTCAGTAATAAAGTTCATGGAGATAACTTCCCAGGGTCTGCTTGGTGTCTCTAATGGTTGGAGCAGTCCCAGTGGTTTCCCTCCCCTTGATTTACTCATGAAACAGGTCTGACAAGAGGAGACATATGTAGAAACATCTCCCTGCATCCAAGGCCACCAAAACTGCCATTGTAATAAGTTCAAAGTTTTCAAAAATCCAAAATGTCCTGAAAGTTTAGACTCATGGGCTGCCTCCATAATTTTCTTACGTAGAGCCATAGGGACTACCAATTTATTGTCTTTGAACCAACACCCCTCTGGACTCTGTTTCAGGGTAGGAATAGCTTGGAATTCTTGGTGCTCAGATTCAGCATAAGAGTGAATAAATTTTATAATCCATTCACAGATTGGTTCAGGCAGTGAAGGGGCAGCAGCCGTTTGGCTCCTAGTTGGTACTGCCCCTCCCCCCCAATTGTTCAGGCATAAACATTTTTTCTACTACATCAGTTCTCTGAGAATCATGCTAGGGAAGGCGTGATAAAGCATCCACCAAAGAATTAGATTTGCCAGGGAAATGGCGGAGAGTGAAGATAAACTCTGGAAAAAAATCAGCCCACCACAGCTGTTTTGCATTAAGGGAGTGTTGGGTGTGCAAAGCTTCCAAGTTCTTATGATCAGTCCAGATCTCAAAGGGCAATCTCGCTCCTTCCAGCCAATGTCACCAGGTGGTAAGGGCAAGACGAATGGCTGCAGCTTCCTTGTCCCACACCGCCCAATTCCTTTCCGTTTCTCCAAATTTCTTAGATACATAAGCCAAAGGATGCAGTCTCCCATCCAACCCCTCTTGCAAAATAGCCCCCCCATAGCCACATCAGACACATCTACTTGTACAATGAACTTTTTGGTTTCATCGGGGTGAGCTAGAATGGGTTCAGATGTAAACAGTTTCTTCAAAGCATCAAAGGCTTGTTGGCATTCAGGAGTCCATATTAACTTAACCCCCGGCTTAGAGGCCTCCACACCCCTCCCTTTGGTTTTAAGTAGATCTGTGAGGGGCAAGCTGACAAAATTTTTGAGGAAGCCATGGTAAAAATTGGTGAATCCTAAAAAACTCTGAAGCTGTCTGCAGGTTTTTGGCACCTCCCACCCCACAACAGCCATGATTTTTGCGGGGTCCATTTCCAAACCATGAGGGGAGATCTGATATCCCAAGAAATCAATTTCAGTCTTATGAAAATCACATTTGGACAGCTTGGCAAACAGCTTATTGTCTCTCAAAGTAGTGAGCACCTTTCTCACTAGTTTGGTATGGGATTCTGAGTCATTTGAATACAGTAAGATGTCATCAAGTTAACAAAGGACCCCCTTGAACAAATGCTTATGCAACACTTCATTAATTAAGTTCTTGAAGACCCCTGGAGCCCCCTGAAGGCCAAAGGGCATAACGAGGTATTCAAATTGCCCCAGAGGGGTATTAAAGGCAGTCTTGTATTCGTCCCCCTCCCTTATGCGCACTCTGAAGTACGCATCCCGAAGGTCCAGCTTGGAAAAGATTTTCCCTTTGCTAGCTTCATTTAATAAGTCTTTGATGAGGAGGAGGGGGTAAGCATTAGAAGTGGAAACAGCATTCAAACCTCTGTAGTCCATACACAGTCGCAACCCCCCATCTTTCTGGTGTCTGTCTGGTGTAGTGGTTAAGTGCGCGGACTCTAATCTGGGAGAACCGGGTTTGATTCCCCACTCCTCCACTTGCACCTGGCTGGATGACCTTGGGCAAGCCATAGCTCTGGACCAGCTGTTCCCTCAAGGACAGCTTGGGAAAGAGTTCTCTCAGCCCCACCTACCTCACAGGATGTCTGTTGTGGGGAGGGGAAGGGAAAAGGAGTTTGTAAGCCGCTCTGAGACTCTTAAGTGAGTGAAGGGCGGGATAAAAATCCAATCTCTTCTCTTCTTCTTCTTCTTTCTTTTTTCGAAACGGCACAGGGGTGGCAAAAGAAGTAACTGGTCTAATAAATCCCCTTTCCAAATTCTTGTCTATGAACTTACGGAGCTCAAGTTTCTCCTGGGGGGACATGGCATATAATTTCCCTTTAGGAAGCTTCTGACCGGGTAATAGTTCAATAGCACAATCAGTGTTCCGATGGGGGGGGGGCAGCTCATTGGCTTCCTTCTTCTCAAAAACATCCATTAAGTCTCTGTAAACAGCCAGAATAGCCGCCACCTCCTCCTTGGCCAGGCACACCCTTTCAACCCCAGGCATGGGGCCCCATTCTGCATTCCAACAGTGGGATTGACATCCTGGAGAAACCCACGTAATTTTCCCTGCGCTCCAATGAGTATGTGGATCATGTGCTTGCAGCCAGGGGATCCCTAACACCAGAGGAAATTGTGCATTTGGAGTCACAATAAAATGTCTTTGCTCCCAATGGGACCCTGTTCCCAAAATCACTGCATCAGACTTGAGAGTACATGGATCTTTCATCTCAGAGCCATCCATCTGCGTGAAATGCAGTGGCTTTTCCAAAGTCTGTACTCCTAGCCCCAACCCATCAACTACGATGGGACCTTGTGCACACCCAGAGTCAATTAGGGCTCGTACTCGCATCTGGGTACCCTGGGTGGGGTTGACAACAGTCATTAATAAATAGAGAAGGGGCCCTGGGGAGCTCACCGTTTGTGGCACCTTGGCTGGAGGGACCTGCTGCGTTGTGCCATCTAGAGCAGGTCCTAGCTGTTTCCCTGTGGCTGGGTTTCAGCTTCCATCTCAGTGGCTGCAGGATCATTTGGTGCCAGCACTTGTAGAGCCGTCTGCTTCAGAACTCCCCCTCGCTTAACAGCAGGATGTGGTGTGGCCAGGGTGGATCCCCCCCTTTTGGAGAGGCTGCTGGGCAGGAGGAGGCAAAGTGTCCCGCTTCACCACAACGTGTGCAGAGACTCATCTTCATCTGGTGGGTTTGGAGATCTTGGGGGGCTGTCTTTGCTTTTAACTTTGGAGTAGCTCCACCAGCCGGCAGCCCCTTAGGGTAGGCTGCACACTGCTGCATACAAATCAGTGCAAAACAAGCCTCCGCATCCTCAGCCGCCTGAACCCACCAGTTAAGAGTGGTGGGGTTGACATTCCTTAACACAGTCTCATACAGTTCAGTATTCAACCCACGGTGGTATTGTTCTACAAACACTATCTCCGGCCACCCTCGGATCTTTGCCTCTAACCTTTTAAAGGCCACTGTATACTCTCTCACTGACGCCTTCCCTTGCACAAGGTTGTGTACCTGATTCATGGCTTTCTCCTTGCTCATCCGATCTTCATATTGTTGTCGGAGCACCCACATGAAGTCATCAACGCTGTCCAGCTCAGGGCCAGGGGGGTTGTGGAGGCTCACATACCAGTCGGCCGCCTTGTCTTGCAGCCGTGAGGTGGCCCCAATTCTGCATACATCACCCTATTTCGATGATAAAAAACTGCAGCTTTGTGAGGTTGCTGTCGAAAGTAGCTCCCAGTAGTTCAGTGGGCACTGGGCGGCGGGTGGCTGGAGCAGGTCCCGGGGCTGGCACAGCAGGCAGCTGGACTGGGGCCGGCACAGGGGGTAGGAGCAGAGGTTGCACAGGAACTTGTGCTGTAGCTCCAGCTCCCCCCCCCCACAGCTCCCAATTGCTCACGGAGTACTTGCCCCACCATGTTCGGGAGATCTGTCATCATTGTTGTCATCTCACATTGCAGGCATCACTGGATCATGTCGAACTGACGGTCCATCTGTTTCCACAATTCACCAGTCTGCGTGGGCTCCAAAGATCCTCTCTCACCTCCCCGGAGGGTCAAGGGTCGGGGTCCCCATTCCCATCTTGGGGACCAGGATTCTCCAGCTCCCATACCAAATGGAGCCCAGGATTGGGTCCCTCCCAACCAGCGAGACTGTAGGTTCACTCCGCTGGTGCTGGGGAGCTGGATCGGCACCACCTCCGAAGGGCCTTGCTCTTCGCTGTCAGTAACAGGGATTTCAATGCCATCATCTTCCATGGCGGGGTGATGGATTGTTCTCCCAACTGGAGATTACTAACAGTCTGTGAGAATGTCCCAATAAATATAGTCCACAACACGTCTTTGGGTAGAAAGTCCTTTACTTGTAGAAAGATCACTGGAGTCATACACTTGTTCTGTTAGTAATGAAATGCTATGGGTTACATGCATAGATATACTAAACTGCTACATGACTACAGGTATGCTACCAATCAGTGAGCTACAGTTTTGGTGCGTGTCTAACAGTAACACCAATTCCCACGGAAGATGCGGGAAAGCTAGTTCCCAGGGGAAGGAAAAGGGAGTACTTGTTCTCATGGCTGAAAGTTGTTGCTGAGTCTAGAATTCAGTTTCTCAAAACCTGCTAACATAACAAGTATACAGTTCACAGAGTATTCCTTCCTCCCCCCCTGTTCAAGGACACAAGAGAGGAGATAATTTGATACAAGTTAAAACACTCAGTGTGCATGCTCTATGCAGAATGGAGCAAGCAAGCGAGCAAAAGCAAGCAGGTGGGGCTAAGCGCTCAGCGAGGGAGACTCCGCATTCCTGCGGGGCGGGTTGATTAACTGTTGCTAACTCCCAGCCGGGGACCTGGGAATGAAAAGGAATTAAGAACGGATAAGCACCTACATGGAGAAAGAGTAACTCATTAGGCATTTGTATAGTAACTCATTAGGCACTTGTGTAGTAAGGCTTACAGAAAGGAAGAGTAACTCAGTAGGCACGTGTGTATTAAGGCATAACAGTTAGACAGTTAGACCAAACACATGTCACAACAAGCACCCCCATGGCAGGTACTGACACTGGGTTTTCTCAGGAAAACCAGGGGGGAAAAATCCTGAGAAAATCCTGGAAAACAGCAAGAGGCTGGAGCAGATTCCTCCTGCCTCTCAACTATTTGTAGGGCTTCTGCAGTCCCTTTAAACTTTAAAGAGGCTGCAAAAGACAGCCTCTGGTGGCTAAGCTTAGGTCTGGTTGGCTTCTCCTGAAGCTCGCTTTAAACCAGGTTGCAAGAGAAGTCAGTCCAGGGTAAGCTGTGCCATAGGGAGCAGGCTGTTCCCTGTGGCTTCTGGTGTGCAATTATTTCCCCCCGTTTTTTTCTTCTTCTCAGGTTAATTAGACCTGGAAAAAATTTAGATTCCTGAAAAATCCCAGATCTGAATACTGCACTGGTATTTGGGGAAACAGAGTTTTTTTTTCAGTTCAATATACCCAAAGGAAAAAAAAATGGGAGGGGGGAATTGCACACCCCTAATAATCTTGTTATTATACAGGCACTTTATCAGCTTTAAAGGATAATGGCTAAACCTTGGAAGCTCATAACAGATTCTGCATGATAATGAAAGGATACTTGACTGTTCTGTAGCAGCACGATCCTAAATAGAAATGCAAAGTATGTGTCTTCTGTTCTATATTTTCATTCACCTTATTTTTTTCCTTCTGTACAGGGCTGTCACAGAGAAGCTCAAGAAAATTTTTGTATTCAAAGTTTATGGGTAGGGGAACCCTACTGCACTTTTATGGTGGCTAAGAGGATACTCTGTGAATCTGGAAGCCCCTAGTTTAAATCATACCACAGTCATGAACTCACTAGGTAGTTTTATTCTAACATCCTAAATGAGGAAAACAGAATATCTTGTATGGGTTAAACTAGGCTCTATTAAGTACACCTCATCTCCTGCAAAAAAACCCCCACTTCCTTCCCTTATATAGCAGGTCATCCTATCTAACAGGCAGTCATAGCAAATGGTTAAGATTTGGGTAAGTCCACTCTGGCTCTCAAGCTGTTGTACCTCTGGCTGATAGTTCAGTGGCAGCTGTTCACAGCAGAGAAGGTATATATTACTCCTAGGAGACAGTATCATCTTTTAGATAAAAACCAAGTAAACTTGCCAAATAGTCACCCTTCGACACTAGTCTTGGCCTGGGTGAGCACACATAGATGGAAGAGGAATTAGGTGGAAATAAAGTTCTTGAAACCTACTGATGGCTCATATGTCAGTGACTGCCCAAATTCTTGCTCAGCTAGCTGGGTGAAAATGACATACTGAAACAGACCAGCCATAGCTTGTCTCTACAGACAACAAAATATATTGCTTCTGTTACATGGGTGTTTCTGGTGTTGGGAATGGTGTAATCTGCTGTATTCTATCAACATGGATAATAAAATACCAGCTGCTCTATGAAGAGTATGGAGCCATTGGGAGATAGGCAAGCTGCCATGATGGAAATGGTTGATATAGGGTGTTGAGTGTAAGGCTGCCAGCCCTCCACCACGGAGCATGTGATTGGGGAAGAGTTTTAGTGTATTTCCCACAAGGGGTGGGGCCCTAAAATCTGACTAGGGAAGAGTTTTGATGTATCTCCCATGAGGGGTGGGGCCCTAAAGCTTGATTGGGGAAGTTTTCCATCGCAGGAGGCAAAATGGCTTAAAAGGTAGAATCTTCTTTTGTTCAAATGCTTTGTCCAGATGCTGTGACCATCTGCTGGAACTCAGTCTTCTCTAGGGGTGTGCAAAAAAAAAAATCGGTATTTTTCAGATTGGGGGATATTGAACACAAAAAAATTGGTATTTTCCAATATTCCTGAATCCCAATACCAGAATGATACTTGTATTTGGGATTTTTGGGGGGAGATTTTTTTTGGCTCCATTATACCCTATGGGGACCATTATAGTCAATGAAGAAGAAGAGATTGGATTTATACCCCGCCCTTCACTACCCGAAGGAGTCTCAAAGCAGCTTACAAACTCCTTTCCCGTCCCCTCCCCACAACAGACACCCTGTGAGGCAGGTGGGGCTGAGAGAGCTCTAACAGAAACTGCTCTTTTTTGAGAACAGCTGTGCTAGAACTATGGCTTCCCAAGGTCATCCAGCAGGTGCAAGTGTAGGAGTAGTAAATCAAACCCGGTTCTCCCAGATTAGAGCCCACGCACTTAGCCACTACACCCTATAGGGAATAATGAAGAATCATTCCATGGGTAACCAGGGTTCTGGGGATATTTTTTTGAGGAAGATGCTCCAAATTTGCAGCATAGCTGCTGGTGCCTCTTCTCAACCCATCCCCCAAGTTTCAAAAATTCTATGGGCCCCCAAAGACCATACTATTTTTTTGGCTTGGATATAGCTGAGTGCACATCCCTAGTCTCCTCTGCAAAGGGAGCAGTTGAGAGTCTGAGGATGTGTTTGCTCGACCAACTGTTTTGTATTGTAACATTTAGACTTAAAGTTTTCTATTCTTTTACTGGGATCTGTTATCCATGTATGTGCTGTAGTTTAATATGTAGTAATAAAGTTTCTTTCCTGTTTAAGAAAGCAGACTGATTCAAATTCTACATGCACAGGTAGGAATAAAGTAATTGGAAAGCTCTGTCCTTTGCACATGCTCAGAGGCAACCTTACCTGGGTACCCAGGCACTGGTTACATGATAGAATGGGTTCTGTAACTTGGGTTGAATCATGAAGATAACAAACAGCTTTAAAAGGGAATTAGATCTATCACTGGCTATTAGCCATAGTGGCTGAAGGGAACTTCCACATTCAGAGGCACTAAACCTCTGAATCCCAGAGCCCGGAGGCAACATCAGGTAAAGGCCTCAGCCTCGGTGCCCTGTTGTTGGCCCTCCAGAGGAATTTGTTGTCCACTGTGTGAGGCAGGATGCTAGACTAGATGGACCATTGGACTAATCCAGCAGGGCTATTCTTATGTTCTTAACACACTTTTAAATGTAAGCAACCATGCAACACTCATGTGACAACACACAGAACCAGACTGGTTTTGTGACAGCATCTACCCAAGAAAACTATGACCCGGTTGCATGGTGCCAGCAACTAGGCCAGGCCTGGTCATGCACTGCTGGCCAGTAGGATGCACAATAGGGATCCCACAAGAACTTGTAGAGGGGGCTGTAAGCCCTGCACAGCATTCTTATGAACTTTTCTGATGATTTATGAGAGCAGTGAATGGACTATGATGTCAGTTATGTGGGACACGAAAGTGCACTAGGCAACCAGTGGGAAGATGGGAACAGATACCTACACTATAGGGTCAGAGCACCATTTTCTGAGGTTGCCATCTCCAGGCGGGAGGTTAACACAGAGAACAAAGACACTCTCTCACACACAAAGCCATGAGGTTCAACTCCATTCAGGTATACACTCCAGGCACGTACACAGGCTTATGCCCCCTCCTGCAAGACCTCATTACCATTCGCTACATCAAAGGACTTCACACCTGGGTGTGAAGCCCTGGAAAAGGCCTTGCCCTCTTCCCCTGCATGTCCTGACAGAAAGAAAGGCTTCAAGGCTAGCACCTGGGTGTGAAGACAGCAGGGTGCTTCCTGAGAATCGGTTCCCATGCCCAGCACTCCCTTCATCCCGAAGACAGATGGTAGATGCAGCTGACGTCAACATCCTGTCCTGACCATCAGGTAGATCTGAATATTGATCACTCCTATAGCACCCCCTTAGTGGCTAGAGATAGAGAACGGACCATCTATAGGCTCTCTTGAGATGGCATCATATCATGCCATCCTCCCAGAGACCACCTCCCACCCCCTGAATAAAGGAAAGTTCCCAGCACAATATCTCCCTCTCTTCAACATCGCCTGCTCCTTTTTGCATCACCCACTCTCCCTCTCTCTCCCCCCCCCCCACTCTCTCTCACCATGCTCTGACATGGCTCCTAATCCACAACCCTCCCCAATTCCCTAAAACTCATCTTATTTCTCAAGCAGGAATACACCAACTCTCTCTACACAGGTAAATATAAAATGTCAATGATTTCCTAACAATGCAACCTTCCTTTTTATTCTATCTGACTTCCTAGAACTGTATGAATGTGTGAACGCTTCTGTAACACTTGAATAAGCTACCTTTTATTCTTTAAGTAAAAGAAAACTTTGAATATACTGATAACAGTCTCCTTGTCAGTTCCTTGATTAGTCTGGAAGAGGCAGCAACCTCCGTATAAAAATGGTGCAGATCCCTTAATACCTACTGCTGATTGTTAAGAGCTAATATTCCCCAAATATTAATAACATAAAAGAGCAGTCAGGCTAACAGGGCACCTCACTTTTTCCCGTATCTCTCTTACCACACTGTTTCTTCTTTTGCTTCTCCTGGCAGCCCTCATATCCTCAACTTTCTCTGCTTCCTTCTCTACTTCCAACCTACCAACCAACTTACCTTTTATCTGTTTCACATCTTCAGCTATTTTTATTATTCATTTATTTCATTTTACTCTGTTTTTCTCCATAATGGACACCCAGAGCAGCTTAAATTATTTTTCCTCTCATCCATCTTATCTTTACAACAAGTATATGAGTAGGCTAGGCTGAGAGTGTGTGACTGACCCAAGTCACCTAGCAAGCTTCCACAGCAGATTGGAGATTCCTACTTGGGTCTCCCAGATCCTAATCTGAAACTCTACCCCCTACACCACACTGGCTGTTGTGAGGTAGCTCCTGTTGAACACTAACAAGCAGCTGAACTGGGGTGAGTCAAGCAAGTCACATAGTAGCAAGTTGCCTGGTGGTTGTTCCTAGCCCTGTCCCTGATGAGTCCTCCTTCAAAGGCCAAAACAGCCCTGGAAAAGGCCTTGCCCTCTTCCCCTGCATGTCCTGACAGAAAGAAAGGCTTCAAGGCTAGCAATATTGTTGTGGTTGCCTAGTTATAGTCACTGAAGACATTCATTTCTTAAAGCTGCACCCACTGTTTTGATCATTTTGGAAGGTTTTAACATCCCCTTGTTTGTATGTTTTCTTTTGCTTTAGATTTCAGATTTTTAGGGTAATCTGGGTTTTTCTTCAGGTTTGTATAAAGAAAATGGCTCACTAGAAAAAAACATTTTGATGACAAACAAAAAAGAAATTAAAAGAGCACCTTTGTACATCACATATGATAACATGTGCAATGACAACATATCAATGTGCAATAACAACAAGAATGGTTGTGATGGAAAATTTGTTTGTTTTATATCTTCAAATCATTGTAGCTAACAAAGAAGATAAAATTCTGGATGGGTGGCAACTGTCATCCATCTGTGTCTTAGCTTCTTCTTCTTTTTTTAAAATGTTCATTAAATCCAAATCAGAATGTCTATGAACTGATTATTCCTGAGTTCTGCTTGTGTGGAATCTTTTTCATGTGGTGATCTTATGTGGAATTTCTTTCACATTAATTGAGAAACAGATACATAGCCACATACTGTTTGGAGCAACAGCAGTTGAGACAGTATGACACAGCTGCCTGCCAGAGCATTTCCCACTGTGCTCTGAGAGAGAAAAAAGGCAAGCAGAGTATAATGCCATGTGCATTGATGGCTCTGTATGTATAAATAAATGTAAAATAGATGTCAGAAACCATTTTTTCCTGGAATGAAACAATGGTCAAGAAAGAGAATATTTTCACTGATCTTTTTCGAAACACTGTGGTGTGTCGCAAGGGAGAATAAAATCACATAGTCGAAAATGCCCAGTTACTGCCTGCAAAACAGTAGAATCAGCATGCTTGATTTGTATGATTTGTAATGATTTATATAATGTGCTAACTGGGTTGCTCTAATTTGGATATCAGGGAGTGGCAGTCTACAAATTGCAGGGAGAAGTGTCCACTTGTCACAATTGTCATCTGTTACCACCTTCTCAGTTTCAGTGGTCTGTCTGTGCTTAGATACTTGCCAACTATTAAATGTTCTGTCTACAAAAGTCTGCTCTGGTTACTGATAGCCAGTGCTGGCTCAAGACATTTTGCTACTTATGATGGGGTACAAAATGCAGCCCCAACCCACTCCCTAACCTCAAAATATTAATAATTTGAGCCATAGCAACTATAGTACTCCGTTTATTGTGTCACATTACTGGTTGACTTCAAAGTTGACTTCAAAGTAACATTAGGCTCAGTCTAACCCAATACGTCATTCTGGTTTCTGCAGCCATTTTCTTTTCAATGCTTAGGGAAACTTGAAAAAATCAACAGTTTGAGCTACTAATATTTTATCAACCATATGTGCTGGTTTTGCTGACAAAACTTTCCCCTTCAGGCTAGAAGACTGAAGAGTTTTCTTAGCTCTCCTCTCTGTACTACCTGTCTTCTGCTACTGAATGGAGATGGAAATGGGATGAAGTGACTAATTCTAGACACTTTTGCTTTGGAGTAAATCCAGTTGAACCCTCAGAGACTTTATTTTGTATAGAGATGTCTTGGAACTGGCTGCGAAGCAGGGAAGACAGATTGGAGGTGGGGGCAACAAGTCCCCTCCATCTTCCAACTTCTGCACAAAGGTGGACTGGAGGGGACCTTGCTACCACCATTCTTACTCCTGCAAAAGCTTGGAAAGAGGAACAAAGCATAATAGCAACAGTCTGGCTGGGCAATTGGGGAAGAGAAAATTTAGCAGCATCCAAAGCCTTTAATCAGCCTCAGCTCATAGGGAGCTCTCTTTTCTTTCTCCTGCCAGAGGCTATGATTGGACTTAATAGTTGCTGTTGATAGCATGGCTGATGACACCACCATGGAAAGCAAGCAGCAACTACAACTAGTTAGTCAGTGGGAGGGTCTGCTGTCCCCCCATGCCTGAGGCATCTGCTTCCTCTAGCCTCTTGGCAGAAGTTGCCTTTCTCACTACCATTTCCATGGGTTGGGAGAATTTAGTGCCCTTTCAGGTCAGCTCTCCTCTGCTGCTTATAGAGTGGCCTAAAAAAGAGCCTGCAATGCTGTTACTCTGTTCATTAGAAAGGACTCGTTTTATTAGGCATGTTTTCATGCCATATCTAATTTGTACCCACAGGACAGTGTCCTCATTATTTGTTTAACAACAGTGTGTTTCTGCTTCTTTTTTTTTTTACTTTGTCTGTTTTTCTATATAGAAACCATGCTTCAAAGCCTTTGACACAGGGGAGGACAGGGACAGTAACTTGAGATGGTGGTTTACATTTTGTGTCTTGTGCATAATCAGGGGCCATTTCATAGAAAAAGAGCTGCAGGAGCTCATTAGCATACCTAATAGGCTATTAGCATAATAGCTCATTAGCATATGCCACGCCCCCTGCCATTACCGGAAGTGATGTCAGAAGGGGAAGCAAAAAGGGGGAGTTATCTCCAAAAGCCTCCCTTTCCATTCTCCAGGTGGATGGAAGTGAAGAGAGAAGGGGTTTAAACTTTAAACCCCTTCTCTCTGGAGTCGCGCCACAGTAGCGGTGCAATCTTCCCATTATGTTCTATGGGGTCATAGAATACAATGGGAAAATCACGCCACCGTTGTGATGTGACTCCAGAGAGAAGGGGTTTAAAAACTTGGCAGGCCAGCTGAGGAAGGGGAGGGGAGGCTTTTGGAGATGCCTCCCCCCTTGTTTGCTTCCCCAGCCGGCCTGCCAAGGCAAGCTGGGGGGGGGGGGGAAGCAGCAGTGCGATCTTCCCATTATATTCTATGGGGACATAGAATACAATGGGAAGATCGACTCCAGAGAGAAGCGGCAACGTGCTCTCTCTCTCTCTCTCTCTCTCTCTCTCTCTCTCAGGCACTGGGGGCAGGAAGCTGGGGGCGGGGCTTGTTGCCACTGCCATTTGTGCTGGCTCCTGAGCTGCTGGAGTGGTGCTGCACCACGCCCTGGTCCCAAATGACCCCTGTGCATAATCATTGTCCTTTCTTCAGCAATCCACCTCACCAAACTACATTATAGCACATAGTATAGTTGGCATGCTGTGTGAATAATTAAAAGTAATGCTGCACATCTTATCCTTTATGAGAAAGGAGCTAGAAGTGACAGTAGTCCATCGACCTCACTGGGTTCAGGAGGGTATCATTAGAATTCGTTACTGTAAAGTAGTTACTGTAAGTAGCTTCCATTATTTTACACCCCCTTGGAAGTGCAAATATATATCAAGATGGGATGACCCAGGGGAGCCCATATTATATTGGCCAAGCTAGGCTACATTTGCCCTTCCTCTCTTCTCTCACCTACCCCCAACCCCAGCTTTGTGTCCAATTCTTTAATCAAAAAAGGCAATGTCATCTTAGCTGAACCTGTTATCCATATGCTTTTGATGTTGTCATTTGTGGAGGTTGACACTGTGTAGTGGATATACAAAATCTTACTCCCTTCCCCAGGAAGGCATTTGAAACCCATTTGAATGAAAGTCTCACAAGTGAGGTTTCAGAAAACAACTCAAAGACAGTCTTTGAATGACCTTTGTACATGGGGTAGCTTTTTTTCATGCAAACATAGAATTTACTTGTAATTCAAAATCAAATAGAAGAGCAGATGGTCAGACGCAGAGGCAATGTATGCCCTGCAATATAGCATTGTGGAAACTGCAGTGAGCTGCAGCAGAGAGAGGCCCTGAGACAAATTCTACTGTGATACAAGGGCATAAATTCAAAGCAATAATGCTGAAGTCACCAGTGTGATTAATGTGGGGTTCCTATTAACACAGCTGACAGAACCTGACTCTGTTCTAAATGAAAATTGATTATATTTTGTAGCTGTTTTTTTAAAAAAATCTTGTCTTTAAGTGACTTATGTTAATTACTGTTCTTTAAAGAATGCCTCATTTCTCAAGCAAATAGCAGCATGAAGTGAATGCATATTTTCACAGTAGGCATACACTGTAAATACATGTGCAATTGCAGGGTAAGGCTGGATTCCATAAACTGTTGTGCTGGCCTTGGATGATTTACTCATCACATCTCTTGCAGACTATTTGCAGCAGCTGCATTAAGAATGTAGACACACCGAGGGCTGGTGATGGTTTTCAAGAAGGCAAAAATGCCTCATATTCCATATTAATTCAATTTTCCTTTAATAATAATAATTTGATTTCTATTAACAGACCAGCAAGGTAAGATGATCATCAACAGTAGCCATCTATGTTGGATAGTAACCAATATCTTAGAGCATTGCCTTCCTGAATACCTTCTTTGTGTTCCTGGTTTCAGCATTTAACATTGGTTGCTGAAGGCTGAGCACTTGTTTCTGCTTCTGTTGTATAACTAAGCAATGCTGTAACCACTGAGTTGCACATCCCTAAGAACATAAGAGAAGACAATGTTGGATCAGGCCAATGGCCCATCCAGTCCAACACTCTGTCACACAGTGGCCAAAAATACCAGGTGCCATCAGGAGGTCCAGTAGTGGGGCCAGGACACTAGAAGCCCTCCCACTGTTTCCCCCCCAAAAATACCAAGAATACAGTACATCACTTGCCCCAGACTCAGAGTTCCTATCTATACCTTCTGGCTAACAGCCATTGATGGACCTCTGCTCCATATGTTTATCTAACTCTCTCTTAAAGCCAACCATGCTTGTAGCCGCTGCCACCTCCTGTGGCAATGAATTCCATGTGTTTATCACTCTTTGGGTGAAGAAGTACTTCCTTTTATCCATTCTAACCCAACTGCTCAGCAATTTCATGGAGTGCCCATGAGTTCTTGTATTGTGAGAAAGGGAGAAAAGTACTACTTTCTCTAGCTGCTCTATCCCATCCATAATCTTATAAACCTCGATCATGTCACCCCCAGCCATCATCTCTTCAAGCTAAAGAGCCTCAAGCACTTTAACCTTTCTTCATAGGGAAAGTGTTCCAACCCTTTTATCATTCTAGTTGCCCTTTTCTGCACTTTTTCCAATGCTATAATATCTTTTTTGAGGTGTGGAAACCAGAACTGTACACAGTACTCTAAATGAAGTCACACCATCGATTTATACAGGGGCATTATGATACAGGCTGATTTTTTTTCAATTCCCTTCCTAATAATCCCCAGCATAGTGCTGGCCTTTTTCATTGCAGTGGCAAACTGTCTCGACATTTTCATTGAGTTATCTACTACTACTTCAAGATCTCTCTCTTGGTCAGACTCTGCCAGTTCGGACCCCATCAACATGTATTTATACTTAGGATTTTTGGCTCCAATGTGCATCACTTTGCACTTGGCCACACTGAACCCCATTTGCCATATTGATGCCCACTCACACATCCTCGACAGATCACTTTGGAGTGTCTCACAATCCTCCCTGGTTTTCACCACCCTGAACAACTTTGTGTCATCTGCAAATTTAGCCTCTTCACTGTTTACTCCCAACTCCAAATCATGAATAGACAAGTTAAAAGGCACTGGACCCAGTACTGATCCCTGTGGTACCCCACTGCTTACCACCCTCCACTGAGAAAATTGCCCATTTATATTCACTCTCTGTTTCCTATTAATTAGCCACTTTTTAATGCACAAAAGAACTTGTTCTTTTATTCCATGATTATTGAGCTTACTTAGGAGCCTTTGATGAGGAACTTTATCAAAAGCTTTCTGGAAGGCAAGTTTAACAACATCTATTGGGTCCCCCCTGGCATGGCATGCTTGGCTGAGAGGAAAGACATGTTGCGGTTGAGCTCCCGGTAGAAGGTCAAGAAAGTATAAAGACATTCCTTCTTTTGGAGATAAAAATGTCAAAAATATGCATTGAAGACCCTTAATCTTGTTGGCTGTGAAGAGTGAAAAAAAGAAAATGTCTGGAATTTGGCAGAGTTGAAGGACGAGCAGATAACTAATTAAAGAGCTGAGAGAAACTGCTATGGCGACCTCGAACTCAGAAGCAGAAAGCGAAACTAAGATAAAGAAGGTAATAAAGCCTAAAGACTTTCAATTAGAAGTAAAGAGAGCTATAGAAGGGGCAAAACAGCATTACTAAAGCTGTAACAAAAATAGTGGATGAAAAAATATCTAAATTAGCAGTTGCCGTTGAAGCTATGGCAGAGACTATGAACTGTGCATGGGAAATGGCTCAGGCGAATGAGAAGAAAATTAATATGTTACAAAAACAGTCCAGGCATTTGAAAAAGCAAAATAAATATATTAAAGATAAATTAATGGACCTGGAAAACCGGGCCAGGAGGTCAAATTTACGGCTGAAAAATATTCTGGAAACAGAGGATATGGAGGAGGTGATTGAATGGATGGCTAAACTGCTCCTGGATTTAAGAATTTCAAAGAATGTTTTTGATCGTATTCATCGGGTGGGGAAGCAGACAGCCGAGTAAATTAGGCCTAGAGATGTGGTAATGTGCTTTGGAAAATATGCATTAAAGGAGCAAGTGCTCAAAGACATGAAAGCTTTGGCTGGTCTTGATAAATTACTGTATGAGGATAAGAAAGTGTTGGTGTTTGATGATCTATCACAAGAAACAATTAAAAGGAAGAGGAACTTAAGAATGTTTGCCACCCCAGCATGGAATAACGAGACAGACAACAGTTTGGAATCAAACAAGGGCCACTTTATTAACTATTTAAACAGGACATGCAGCAACGGGCAACTAAGCAAGCTCAGGAACAGGCAAGGCAGGCGTCATTCCCAGACCCAGCCTCCTTGCCCTTGTAATGGGCAGGTAACCTAGCCCCAGTCTTGACCCAGTCAGATTCTGGCTCGTAACCGGCGGCCCAGCATACTGGCATCCCCTCCCAGGGGCGCCTACCCCTGAGGCTGCACAGACCTTCAGGGAGGAGCCTAGTCTGAGAGGTTCCCAGAGGCGATCACCATTCACCTCCCCAGACCGCAAGGCCCTAGGGTGGTTCCTGGTGACCTCCTGTTCCCAACAGGGATATGCCGTAAGGTACCCACCAGTTCCATTTTCTTGCTTGCATAAACCTACCAAGTGACCAGCCTAATTAATACCCGACCACCCTCTATGCCCTTAACCACCAGCAGCAGTGTAAGGTAGGCGAAAAAACACCGCCTCCATGAGCCAAACAGAAGTCGGTATAAAAAATTCCTACCCGGCCCCCAACGGCGACCAGCATCAGCCTACACTGCAACCAGGGCGGGCGGGTGGGCGAGCGCACCAAGCGACTGCGCAGACGGGAGCGGGGCAACAGCTCTAATCGAGCAAGCCCTGCCCCCCATCGAGCCAATGAGCACCGACGCGCTCTGTTGCTGCCTCGCGTCATGCGAGGCGGCAAACTTGCTCCCCCCCGCCACGGCAATGCCGGGCGGCGGGGAGCCCATTACTAGAGTGCTGCAGGAGAAGGAAATGAAATATAGTTGGAGAATTGCACTTTTGCTTTAAGAATGTTATATAAAGGAGAAACTTTGTTTGAAGATGACCAGAAGCAAATGGTGGCTTTATTCAAATATGTGGGACTGCAGCTACCTAAGGATTATAGACAATTTCATGATTCGGAGTCAGAAGAGGAAAGTGACTTGGAAGACAAGATAGAGAAAAGTCAGAAACAGAAGAAGAAAAAAAAGGATGAAGATAAGACCTGGGACCTTAGAGAAAGGGTCAAGACTAAGAAATGATTAAGAAATGAAGGACTAATGAAGAAGGAAGGAAGATAAAAGAACCGGAATAGCTCAACATCGACCGCCTTCTGTTTATAATTATTGGGAGTGATGCCTTTTTCACACCCCCAATATGGATGTAAGGGGTTGTTGGCTGTTTGGTGTGAGAGGTGGAATGAAAGGGGAAGAGAGGGGTGAATGGATGGTGATTGGAATGCTGTTGGTATGTTTGTTTTGTGTGATTTGTGTAATTGTGGAATGGCTGGAAGATGGGGGTAAATGGGGTGATTGGGTGGTTTATGAATGGAGTATGAAGGTGTGTGAGTTTCATATACAAGAGATATGCCAAGCGTTGTGGCATATAAATTTTCTGCCTAGACCACTCTAGGTCCTTTGCTGTCCTTGCTACTTTCTGCCCAATCCCTAACCACTGCCAGTCTTAAATCCACTCCTAGGAGCTGCCTTCCACCTGGAAGCAGGGAAAGGGGTCCAGACTAATGCCCCCCTCCTTATCTCCACCAACCCAAGAGAATGTCTTCCCCTGACTGGGCCATCCCTGAACCTAGCAGCCATCCCTGACCCAATTGATTCCCTCACAGCCAGACCCATGCAACTAGTTTGGACCTGTCCCCCCACCATCCAGCCACACCCTCTCGGCATCAGGGTGCCACAACCAGCTCCCTGTGTCACAAATGCATTTCCCATTTGTATGGCTGTCATATTTTGGTCACATTATGAAAAGATGAGAATCAGTGGGAAAGGTCACTAGGAAAAGTTGAAAGCAGCAGGAAAACAGGAAGACCCAGAATGAGATGGATTGATTCAATAAAGGAAGCCATGTCCCTCAGTTTGGAGGACCTGAGCAAGGCTATTAATGATAGGATGTTTTGGAGGTCATAGGGCTGCTGTAAGTCAGAAGTGACTTAATGACACAACACATGCACACACATCTATCTCCTGTAATTGCCCAAGCACAACATTTTGGAATCTAGTGATCATCTCTGCAATGAGATAAAACATTTTATTAAACTTTCTTATGCTCCCCTCACAGTAACTTATTATTGACATTTTCCCAGCACATTTGCTTAAGACATTAGAGTAGGATAATGTATCAAAGCAGATTAAATTAATATGGTTCAAATTCTTACTCTGTCATGAAGCTCACCGGCTGAATTTAGGCTAATTTATATCTCTGAGCCTTACCTATTTATGTATTTACTTCATTTATACCCCACTTTTCCCCTGTGGGATCCCAAAGCACTATCCACTTTCCCATTTTCTCCTCACAAAAATCTTGTGACTTAGGTTGTCTGAGTGTGTGATTAGCCCAAGGTCAGCCAGCAAGATTCCATGATAGAGTGGGGATTCCAACCTGAGTCTCAAAATCCTAGACCAATTTCCCACAAGCAGCTGTGCCGCCATTGCTCTTCCATGCCCCAGTTGCATTGGTCGATTTCACACTATTTGCCTTGTTTTTTGAGATCGAGAAGACGCGGGGGAAATCGGGGAGCTGCAGGTCAAAATGCGGCTGTGCGGTGAATAGTGTGAAATTGACTGATACAACCGGGGCAAATGGAAGAGTGATGGCAGCACAGCTGCTTGTGAGAAATTGGTCCAAGTCTAACACTCTGACCACTAAACCACACTGGCTCTAATTAATAGAGTTGCTGTAAGGATAAAATGGAGGAGGGGGGAATATGTCTGTACTTTGAACTCTCAAAGAACAGGTATAAATTTGATAGGTACCAGTAAGTAGAGCAATCCCTTGTAAACAGGGAGGGTTGAAGTTCATGCTTTTGCTGCAGATAGGAAAACCAGGAATCTCTTGTGGAAAAGATATATTCTGTCCTGATCTCCTTAGAGGAAAAGTGGGATAAAATACGTAGAACAACTTTCAAACAGTGTTAAAAAAAATCATTCTTGTTCATGCAGGATCAGTTTATAGCAGTGCTCTGTTTTCATCTGGGAAGTACTGTAGGCCATGATATATTCAGAGTCAGTGGCTCCACTGGAGCATGGGGAAGAGAAAATGGCTTCATCCTGTTTCTTTCTTACAACCTGCAAGAAAAACAAAGATTGCAAGTAAATACACACAGAGAGAGCTGGAGGACGTCTTGTCAAATTTGACATCATGGCACTGAGAAAGTGAAGATCAAAAAAGAAAAGAACAAGAGACATTATTTCAAAAACATCACACATCACATAGGCAGTTCATCAGAATCTGGGCCACACAATTCTGGGGGGTCCTATAGCAGTGTTGGTCAGATGCTGACACTACTGGTCCATTCCCTTTGGACATTCCATAGGGGAAATTACATGTGCCCCTCTGCAAGTAACAGACAAAATAACAACCAAGCCACAGTCCATAGCAAACCTGGCAACACACACCAGTTAGACAATGGGAGACAATGATGCTCCTGTGAGTGGCACACATAGGCACAGCCAATCACTGGCAGCTGATACAGCCATAACCCCTTTAATCCACTCCCCACCAAAGGAGAGCCAGCTGACAGGGGAGAAAGACCCACTAACAGCACAATACAACAAAGGCATGTGGCCTGAGTGCCCCTCCCAGACCATAGGGAAGAACACCTGTGCAGGGAAGAACCCACTCCTTCCTTGTCAAGGGCCTGGCAGCAAAATGGCCCACATGCAACCACCCCTGCTCTGAGCTACACATGCATGTCATATGAAAAAGTGAAAAAGAAAGATGGGGCAGGCAGGTGTGGACTCCCTGGCTGGGGCAGCTGGATTCCTTCCCTGCTCACCTGTCAATGTGTGTGGGGTCCTTCATGTTGAGCTGTGAAAATGGGGTACCTGTTGGGTTCTGAACTTAGACACTAGCCACATGGCATGGACTTTGCTTTTCCCCTTGAGTGTCTCTCAGTGGTGCTCATTGCCCTCTTTGTGCCTCTCCTGCTACCAAAGCGCAATGCTTTGCTGTCTAACTGTGCATGGTAGAGACCTTGAGACAAAGTCCCATGCTGCATGCCCTACTTACTGAATTATGAGCCCTCCTGGCTGTCCTTGTGTGCAGGTGAGGGGAATTTGGGGAGGCCTGCAGCTGTAGTTGTCATCTGTGTTCCCCTGTGACTTTGGGGAGGGGATGTACCTTGGGGGACCACTTGGCCTGTTCCATTGTATGGGAACTTATGGACTATGCCACTTCCCTCCAGTTTGGGGGGCATCTCTGGGCTGGGCCAGCTTAGGAAGCTAACTCCTGCTACACCCCCTGGGTCTGCTCCTTTCCCACTGGTGCAGCCAGTTTCACTGGCATTGCTCCATGATGTTGCCATACTAGTATCTGTCCAGGGCATAACACATCAGGGTTCTCCATTGGTACATCACAGAGCTAACTGGTGGAGTGTCTCATCATCTTCCTGTGTGCTTCCCCCTGCTTAGGATCAGGCTGTGAGGGAGTGTATCATCAGTCTATTGTAAAGTAGATTGACATGGTCAACCAATGCAGTAAAATTTATGCAAGAGAATTTAGAAATAAGTTTGATGT
This sequence comes from Lepidodactylus listeri, assembly GCA_029233225.1. Taxonomy (NCBI): domain Eukaryota; kingdom Metazoa; phylum Chordata; class Lepidosauria; order Squamata; family Gekkonidae; genus Lepidodactylus; species Lepidodactylus listeri. The sequence continues at coordinate 73,794,894 of JARCFY010000004.1, forward strand.
TTCTTTGCAGGGATTGGTGCCACTTGCCTGCAGTGGAATGTTCTATGACAGATGATAGAACCAACTATTCTGTCATGAGATAGTTGCAATCCCATGAAACACATGGTTGAAACACATGGTTGAAATAATCCTTTCTCTATATGCAGGGCTATTTTTGGGCAGAAACGCACAGGAACAGAGTTCTGGCTGGCTTCCAAGTTGGCCATGCCTACAGCCTCCCCCCCCCCCCCAGTTCCCCAGGTGCCTCGCAAGCTACAAGGCTCCTGGGGCAGCCAGGCCAATCCAGGGTGCCTGGGAAAGCCAATCCAGAAACTGCTTTCCTTCCCTTGGGTTCCCCGTGCACCCTGCAAGCTGTAGGGCACCTTGGGAAGTTGATTCTGGGAGGGAGCTGCACTGTCAGGGGTGTGGCCTAAAATGCTAATTTGTTTCTGCTGTTGGTTGTGGTCTATTATGTTAATGAGTTCCTGCTGGGCTTTTTCTACAAAAAAAGCCCTGTCTATATGCCATAATGGGGAATGGATTATAGTTAGATAAGTAATTTTTAGGTAGTCTATACTATCTGCTTCTGGATTCTATCAGCAAAAAGATACAAAATAAGTGGAAGATGAACAAAGGGTTTTTTAATGTTCAAGTCATAAATGACTCCACACTTTGTGAAGTATACTGGGTTCAAACGTGTTTAGCGATCAGCTCATAGTTTATTTGTGATTTCAGCCATGAGGACAAAGACAAGGACTGCCCAGCGAAAGCTGGGTATTTATGTCCTAAAGGTCACACACACACCCACACCCCACTCCCAGTGATAGGCTATTTACAGTACATTGTTTCTCAACTGGTTATCTCTAGGATCCCTACTGGTCCCTTTTTGGATCCTAGCCAGCTTTTGTTATGCGTCTCAAGCTCAGGCTGTTTTAGCCCTTCCAATGGAATGCAACTCACTCAGTACATTACACCCCTCCCCCCTAAGTTCAAACTGCTCAGCAGACAAAGTCTCTTAAGTGTGCTGGATGGTGTCATTCTCAGTTTGAATGCCATAGCTCTACTTTGGGTGTCAGAGCTTCTGGTATGGAGTCCGGTGTGCCGAGGGATTCAGGAGATCTTGGTGCAGCCTCTGGGCTCTCGGTGACCTCGGGTTCATCTTCCCCTTCTCTGCCAGTGTGTAGGTCGCTGTCCTCCATGGATCCCCCATTGGGTACTGGTTCTGTTGAAGGTGGCTGCTCCCCCTCAGAGTCCTTGGGCTTGGCGGGGAGGCTGTGGCGGTGCAGCTGGTTGATGTGTCTGTGTTGCAACTGGCCATCCTCAGTCGACACCTTGTAGGACAGAGGTCTGATTACTTTGCTGATCTTAGTCAGTATCCATGCTGGCCTGCTCGAGAAGTTGTGGGCATAGACTGGGTCCCTGGGGAAGAACCCACGGGGAGCTCACCTGCTTTCAGTCCCTGGGCGAGGGTCAGGAGCATGATCCAGGTGTAGCCTGTCCAAGCGGGTGGTGAGGCATTGTCCCATTAGGAGTTTAGTGGGGCTGCAGCCGGTGGAGGTGCTTGGGGTCACCCGGTGGCCAAAGAGAAATGTGGCGAGTTGGTGATCCCAATCCCCATGGATGATCCTCCAGAAGGACTCCTTGGTGGTCCTCACCATCTCTTTGGCCTGGCCATTGGTGGCTGGATGGAAGGGGGCTGAGCTGATATGTTGGATTAAGTATCTGCCCATGAATTCCTGGAATTCCCCTGAAGTGAAGGCAGTCTGTCACCACAGTGTCTGGGAGGCCGTGGGTGGAGAAGATATGCTGCAGGGCACAGATTGTTGCCTTGGATGAGGTGGAAGAGACCGGAACAACTTCCAACCAGTTGGCGTAAGAGTCCACTAATATAAAGAAGATCTGTCCTTGGAATGGCCCAGCAAAATCCAAAATCCGATTCCCGGGTGCGTTTCGTGTAGGGCTGCTAGAACTTGGTGGCACAATGGCACTGGAACCACTACTCAGCTTCCCCACAGTAGACAGCCCTTATGTGAAAACAGTGCTTCTCAGCGGGATGAGAAAGATGTAAATTCTGGGCCCATTCGGCTGTGGGCCAACCCCTCCCCACCCAGTCTAAGACACAGGAGAGTGTGTGGTCCTTGGCGGTGCAGCGGAACACATCTGACACCTGAAGGGGACACTCAGGTAGGTCTTCGAGAAGCAAGACCCGATGCACTGGTGCTGGATCTAGGTTGTAGGAGGGCAGCGGCAGGCAGCTAAGGGCATCCACATGACCCATCGCTTTTCCGGGGCGATGTATGAGCGAGTACTGGTAGCCGGCCAGGAAAATGGACCAACGTAGCACCCTTGGCAACAGCATTTGTGGCATCTGGCGATCAGCCGCTAGCATGCCCAGCAGCAGCTTATGGTCCGTTGCAATGGTGTAGGGGCGACCATAGAGGTAGTTGTGGAACTTCTTCACCCTGGCGACGATTGCCAGCACCTTTTTGTCGATCTGCACATAGTTGTACTTGGCCAAGGACAGAGTGCAGGAATAGTAAGCCATGGGAACCTTCTGCCCTTTGGGTAGTAGGTGCCCCAGGACCACCCCCACTCTGTACGGGGATGCTGAATAGTCCCAGAGGGTGAATCCAGCGGGCTGTAGGGGAGGATGCCCCTCTGGACAAAGTCTCTTAAGCGTGTCCTCTGATATAATAGAGATAGAGGACCCCAAGTCTATTTCCATCCTGCAGGGGCTACCCTCTATGCAGACAGTTACTGAAATTTTGTTGGGAGTGTCTAGGGGAAAGTTCAGTACCTGTTGTTGGTAAGTTGAAGTGGTGTGGAGCTCTTCAGAGTGGGCAACGATGTGAGCTGCTGCTGTGGGTCGCCTCCGGTTTCCTTTTGCACGACAAGCTCTGGCAATGTGGCCGATCTTTCCATAGGCCCTGCACGTGTCATCGCGAAAGTGGCAGGATCGCCTCTCGTGGTTATCACCACAGCTGGCACACGACATCAGGGGGGACAACTCAGGGGACCTGGGTGATACAGCTGGGCGCTGTGTGGCCTGTGTATGGTGATGCCTCGGGCACTGCAGCTGGAGTATGTTGTCTTCTTCTTCCTCAGGGCTGTCAGTGTGATGGGAGGTTGCAGCTGGCCTTTGCAAAGATGGTGGACCCTTTCCATGTCGGACTTTAGTGGTGAACTTCTCAGCAGACTCCACAGTGAGGGCCGCCTCCCTGGATTCCTAGAAGTTTGGATCGCCCTTCGCGAGGATCTTCCTCTGGATTCTTTTGTCCTGAAGACCACAAACCAACTGGTTGCAGAGAGCATCTTCCAGTATGGGGAAGTTGCAGTGCCGGGCGATCTGTCGGAGCATGGTGATGAACTCAGAGATCGTTTCAGTCGCTGACTGGTTCCTTGTGTGGAACCTGTGGCACGCAGTGATGACCAACGGCTTGGGTGAGAAGTGCTCCTTGAGCTGGTCCATTATCACTTGGTAGTCGGTGGCCTTGAGCTCTGCTGGCACAAGGAGTGAGCGGGCGACCTCATATGTCGCCTGGCCACAGATGCGCAAAAATGTGGCATGCTTCATTTCTGCTGCCCAGATGCTGGACAACTCCAGGAAGAACTCGAAACGGCCGAGGTAGGACTCCCAGTCCTCTGCGGAGGCGTTGAACATGTTGAAATATCCAGAGCAGCAGCCATCATCTCTGGCATGGTATGATCCATGGGGCCTTGGGCCTCGTTCCATGCGGTGCTGTCAGGAGCCGGCTCGCTGATCTGGATCCCATCCTCATTGCCAGTGAAGTATACTGGGTTCAAACGCATTTAATGATCAGCTCATAGTTTATTTGTGATTTCAGCCATGAGGACAAAGACTGCCCATCCGAAGCCGAGTATTTATGTCCTAAAGGTCACACACCCCCACACACACCCCACTCCCAGTGATAGGCTATTTACAGTACATTGTTTCTCAATTGGTTATCTCCAGGATCCCTGCTCCCCTACTGGTCCCTTTTTGGATCCTAGCCAGTTTTTGTTATGCGTCTCAAGCTCAGGCTTTTTTAGCCCTTCCAATGGAATGCAACTCAATCAGTTCATTACACTTTGAGTTGTAAAAATGAGGCCACAATACTCCTGATTCACCATTCGATTGTAAAACACTCTGCTGGTACTTGTCATTTCAGCAGAGGATTCCGAGCACAACACATGCAAACAGTCTGATTTCTGGAAAGCACCCCAGAGTAACAAAGTAAGTAATGTGTTTCAATTATTTAAATGGTCACTGATGTATATTGATTTCTGACATCTGTATTGATCTCCAGACATACTTATGGAGTATGGTTCTACTTCAAGATATTCTTGGCTGGTTTTAACATTCCAAAGTTATGAAATAATCATGCATCACTGGTGTTTATTCATGCACTTTCTCAAAAGATTGATTACAAAGAGATGCACTGAAAATTCCCAAGGAAAGCCTGATTCACCTATTAAAAGAAGTGGTGTGGTCTGTTTATTTTGAGTACAAATTTCCATTTAAAAAGGGTTCTAGATCAAGAAGCATGAGTTTTAGGGGTTGAAGAGCAGGACTGCAGCTGATATAGCGCCAAAATAGCTAAGAGGGGCTCTGCAACCCAGTAAGTGCCCACTTATTTTTTAAGAGTCTCTCTCTCTCTCTCTCCCTCTCTCTCTCTCTCTCTGTGTCCATCCGTCCACCTTTCTCCCTTGGAATTCAAGGAGGTATTAAATAAAGATAATAAAACACAATAAAAACAATGTTAATAAAACTATTATAAAACACCTAGAAGATAACATTTTTTTAAAATCCTCCAATTACGACTACCAATGAACATAGAACAAAAACTAAATCACTCATATGCAGTCCTACATAAAACTATCTTCAAACTGTCTTCAACTGCCTCCTGAAGATCGACAATGAGGGGGCCAGGCACACCTCCCTGGGGAAGTTGTTCCATAATTGTACTTAATTCTCAAGCACTACTGGTTCTTTAAAAACATTTCCACAATGTTTTTGAATGCGCCTGTGTGTGAAAATTGGAGTATGTGTGTGGGTGGTAATAGCTGATGCCTGCAAGCAACTTGGGACTATGTACCAGCACACATTCTCTTCACTTCTTTGCTGGGTTGCTGCAGGTTGCATGCTTGAGCAGCTCTTCTAGCCTTTAACAGATGACTATGGAGAGGTGGGAGAAAATAGACTATGTTCCATTGTGGACAAAAAATCCTTCTGTTGCTGTTTAATTATATTTTCCTTGCACTCAAATACATATCCACACAATGCATTTTGCATTTGTGACTGTGACAACCACAGAGCCATTCACATTGGCAACAACACATACACTCTTATGTGCTGTCCTTCGTCTGCAGTCTTCCCAGAAAGATTGTAGCAAGCCAGACTGAAGAAAGTGTTTTGAGGATAAGGAAAGGTTTCCTGGAGCACGATAAGAGCATGATGTCATGTGGATGTTCCAGAAATAAAGTAGTCCAGTTTGAATGTCAGAGCAATGTAAAACCTCCATGTCAAAGCAGCCCATGTTGATGGGGTAATGTGATTGTTCTACCTCAGAGGTGCTGAGATAGTTCCAGAATATAGTTCTGGATACAGTGTTGGGGAAGTGCAATTTCTTCCACCCATTTGCCAAATGGTCATGGCTGCCTTTGTGAATGTCAGAAGCACTTACTGAATACAGCACACATGACAGGAGCAACAGCCACACAGGCACACTTCCACTGGTCAGGCCATTTTATTAACAAACCCTCCACTTTCATTTGCAGGAAGTGTACTTCCACATTATATAGCTCATCAGTTAGTAGTTTATGATACTTTAACTATTCCATTTTAAGTACCCAAAGTACCCAATGGGGGCCTGAGAAAACAGAATAGCAGCACATCTATAAATAAATAAGTATTTTGGGAATATTCATTTGCAATATATTATACTTTTAAAAGATCTGAGGTAAATTTCAGCTACATGGCTCCAGAAAACCTACTGTTGTTTAACTGGAGGATGCAACAGATGCAAGGCATTTTCCCCTGCTCCCAGCTCAGCTTTGCTGCTCAGACTACTCCTCTGACAGTAAACCTTGTAATCCTTCCCACCCTGACATCTGTCGTGTTACTTTCTCTCCTGGTATGTGAGGGAGGCATAACCCTGTCTAGAGGTTAAGGGGGATTTGTTTTGTTCAAGGGAAACACACACTTGCCTGTGGGAATCTCTCTATTCCTCAACTCTATTAAGAGTAGGCATGGACACAAACCACCTCACAAACTAAAGTTTGTCATGAATTTTGGCCAGTTTGTGGTCCATGAAGCAATGTCTGTGGAGGCTCTATCGTCAGTTTGTGAGCGGAGACAAACTAGTGCCAGTCAATTAAACTGTTTACAAAACACCAGGGCAACAGTGGGGGTGGAATTCTCCAGCCTTGGAAATACCAATAGGAGTCTTCCAAAGCGTAACAGGCACTGCTGGCTGAATTCCCATTTTGGTCTATGGGCTCAGAAGGCTATATATTGAGCTCTCCTCTCTCACCCTCCTTTGTTGGCTGGTGAAATGAAAGAGAGGCATGGAATGAGAGATTGGATTGGCATCTTGTTTGGGCACTCACACTGAGCACAGGGGCTAGCTACTGGACACCTTTATTTTCCTCCTTTCCTCCTACAAGTGATCTCATCTGCTTTCTGCATCATGGTTTGGGTGGTTTCTGGAATCAGGGATCGTATTGGCATCTTGTTCCTGCACTCACGCCGAGCACAGGAGCTAAGCTATTGGGTACCTTCATTTCTTCCTCCTCCTACCTGCTAGTGATTTCATCTGCAGTCTTCCATTGAGGTTTGGGAGGTTGGGAGAAAATCAGGGATTGGATAGGAGCTCAGTGAATACCACGAGAGTGAAAATGGGTGGAAGTGGTGCTCGTTGTGGGGAGAAGAAGCCATCCCCCCGCATAGAACTAGAGGGCTCTGTCCCCAGGCATGAAGCCCTGCTCCCCCCCAAGTCCTGCCCCAGCAAGGCAACACCAGGGATCTTGACGCCTTCTTCCCCTGCTCTATCCTTGGGAATTTCCCAAGAGGAAACAGAGGCAATGTCCAGACACCAGCAGTTGCTAGAACTCTTTAGAGAGGAATCCTCTGACAGCAGTGGTTCAGAGATTGGGGGGGGAGTTATCTTCCCCTCCCAGGTCCCAACTCCCTCCTGTTCCTGCTGCACCACTCCTTGCTGCTCCTGTTGCCTTGCTGCTCCTGTTGCCCCCTCTGGGGCCTTCCAACCCAGTGCCAGAAAGCAGCTGTGCCTAGTCCCATACACTCAAATCATGGGGCCCCATTTCCAGTCCAACCTGTGGAAATATTTCTGCATCCTCCCCAGAGTACCCTTATGCCTCCCTGATGCCATGGGGGTACTTTGGGGCTCAAAAGTCTGGGGGTGCCTGTTGTTCCATCCATCTTTTGGATACTGACTGCATGTTTCAGCCATGTGGGAGGCTGTGACAGATGGGTGCGCTTCAGACCCAGGTGCAGAGTTGAATAAAACACCCCCATTGGTGGGTGTGCATTACACCTGTCTGTTTCTGCGCTGGCTAGTGGGTTCCTCAGCTGACTACCCACATCCATTATAACCTTCCAGCTGATGTGGGGGTACTTTTAGGAGCCCCCATCAAAACTGGGGATACCTGGTCTGCCTTTCTGTCCCTCCTAACTTGTCTTTTTAGACCTGAGGGGTGGTTCTGCTGGATTCACATATGTTTCCACACCTGCAGGGTAGAAGTTTTTGCCACAATGGATGGGTGTGCTCTGGACCAGGTGCAGAGTTGAATAAAACACCCCTGTTGGTGGGTGTGCTCTGCACCAGTCTGGTTCCGCCCTGGCCAGTGGGTGCCTCACATTCATTAAACCCTCTCTGCTGCCGTGGGGGTACTTTGGGGAGCCTCCATCAAAAGTCTGGGGGTGCCTGCCTTTCTCTCTTCAGGTACCCACTGCATGTCTGGGGGTGCCTGCCTTTCTCTCTTCAGGTACCCACTGCATGTTTCAGCCCTAGGTGGGGGTACTCACATTGTGAGGTTTGGGTTTCAGGACTCTGGGCTTTTGAGCTTCCATGTGTACTTCCATCTCAGGGCTTTGACCCACCACATCTACTTCCTTCTTAGGGCTCTGAGCTACCACATCTGCTTCCTTGTCAGGGCTCTGGCCCATCACAGCTTTTTCTGTCTCAGAGTTTTGAGCCACCATGTCTACTTCCTTGTCAGAGCTTTTGAGCCACCGCATATACTTTCATCTCAGGGCTTTGGCCACCACATCTACTTCCAACTCAGGCCTTTGACTCACCATATCTACTTCCTTCTCAGGGCTTGGAGCCACCATATTTACATACATCATTGCATGCTTTGGGGTTTGGATGTCAGAGGTAGACTCAGGACTTTTGAACCAACACATCTAACCACTTACCAGGGCTTTTGATCCACCATGTCTACTTCCTTCTCAGAGCTTTGAGCCACCAGTATAACTACTTCTCAGGGTTTTCAGGCCGTTAAATCTACTTAGTTCTCAGGGCTTGGAGCCACCATGTCTCCATATGTCTCAGGGCTTGGAGCTACCACACCTACATATTTAATTGCATGCTGGTTTGGGTTTGGGTCTCAGGTGGTCTCAGGGCACATTGCCCTGGTTCTGCTGGGTTGGCAAAAATGCCCCCTCCCTTCAATTTCTACTCAAGAGTTTCTCAGGGACTTTGATTCTGTTTCTGTTCTGCCGGGCTTCTGCCTTTGCTTTTATTTACTGTTTCCCCCATACACACACCATTGGAAACAATAGAGTATGGGAGCACCTTTGGGGGGGGTGTAACTTGGACCCTATAAATCCCATCCTCACCCAACTTGGAAGGCAGGTAGAGGAGAGGCAGCCAGAGGTGTGATATGAGTTTGGTGTCTCGAGCACACCATGGGGCTATTCAATACACTCCTGAATCTGCACTTCATTTCCCCAGAAAGTACTTTTCTGCGGGCACCTTCTTAAGGGAGGGGTATAAATCAGACCCCATAAATCCAATCCTCACCAAACTTGGGGCACAGGTAGAGGAGAGTCAGCTGGAGATCTGCTTTGATTTTGGTGCCTATAGCATGCTGGGAGGCCATTCTAACAAATTCTACCACAAACTTCCCAAACTGCTTTGGTTCGTACGAGTGGGGTTTTGTCTATGATGGTCCGTTCAGTTCATGGGTATGCCACAACCAGGAACTGAGCTGCATTTTCCCAGTTCATGCCCATCTCTATTCAAGTTCTTGGGGGGGGGGGAGGGCTTTCTCTTTGGGAGCTGCCATCAAACCCTGGAATATATCACTCTCACCAATTTGATGCCAGGACGGCCATCAAACAGGGCTGTGTGTGGCAAGGCTTGTAGGTAGGAATCAAGGCAGCCTCTTTAATTCTCAAAAAAATACAAAGTTTTACTCCACTATTGACATCTCTAAAAGGTATACAGGTTACAGAAATGAGGGTGCAGGTTCTAATAAGGAAAATAAAAACAGAGACTCCTTCCTCCATCATGCCCTTGTTTCCATCGTGCTGGAACAAACAGGTATATGTGTGGAGGCAGCTCCCTAGCTCTCTCTTTCAGAAAGAGAGAGAGAACAGCTCCTTTTCAATTTTGCCTTCCAGGTGTTGGAGATCCTGGGCCCATTTAAGCTGTGGTCACACCAGCCTTTAATCTGGGAGGGCTTCTGGATTTAAAGGGACTGTTTTTTAATTTCGGGTTGGGATGTTTACACATCCCAACCCCAGCGGGCAGAGGTGGAGGCTTGAGGCAGTGGCAGAGGCTTGCAGAGGCAGAGGGTTGCAGTGGAGGCTTGTGGCAGCAGAGGCTTGTGGCAGTGGAGGAGGCTGGCAGAAGAGGAGGAGGACTGCAGAGGTGGCGGAGGTGGCAGAGGAGGCTTGTGGTGGTGGCGGCCAGGGGTACCCTTCCCCCCTGGCCACCTGGTAAGTCCCCCCCTTTTTGCACTTGGGTGCCTGAGTGCCCGAGCGCAAAAAGGGGGGAAACCGGAGGAACCATCTGGACAGCCCTCTCTTGCAATCATTGCGAGAGAGGGCTGTCCAGATTGGCTCAATGCGGGTTTCTCGCGTGACCACCAGGAAAACACTTGATCTTCCCGGGGTCAGAAAATGTGGGAGGAACCCGCCATTGAGCCCGCTTTGGTGCTGGATTTGTCCTGGCCATTGTGGATGGTTCCTTTAAATGTGGGAGGAAACAGCAGTTCCTCTCGTTTTAAAGAGCCATGTGACCATGGCCTTGGACTCTAAAATGCTGACTGCTGGAGTCCACCAGAAAGTAACAGCAAATGGTCAAGTGCTACTCATATCAGAAGGATTCATTATTTTCCCTGTGGGATGTAGAAACATATTGATACAGGACTGACTGAGAATTTTGCAACCACAATAGTATTATCTATTTTTTGTACCATTTCATGAGCTACAACTGGCTACTTGTGGTAAGAATGACTAATCCATAAAGCACATTTGGGTCACAGATGGCTTGATTGTATGGAAAAGCCCTTGTCTAGCTTGCTTATTATCCAGTTATCTAGTCCAATAACAATCTTAGTACATTTACTCCCAACACATTGGCTGTAATTCTTATTTCTGTGAGAGTAATGGAAAAAGCTTCTATTGATTTAAATATTTCTGGATTGCATCCATTACACTTAACATTTCATTTCATGCTGAGATTGTTCTACACAATGCCAGTTTAAGTGGTTGTTTGAATTATATGTGGTTTATTTTGCTCAAAAAACAGGGACACCTGTTCACAATTTAACTTTGTTTTATTCTTGCCTTTTGTTCCTAATAATTGAGCTCCATTGTGTTTGAATTACTTCTCTGTATTATCAAATTCTGCTTTAGCTTTTCACAGTGTATGCCTATCACCTACATGGGTGTAAAAAATCCCCTTCAAGTATGTTTTATTTTATACTATTTAAATGTAAACTAGATTTTTGTTATTTTTCTTCCTGTGTTTTGAAATGTCTTGTTTGAATATTTAGCTTTGCCCATGATCCATCAAATCACATTAAAATAAATTAAACTGACTTCCATTTCCAAACAAATGGGCTCAGGACAGGGAGCTGGTTCAGAACAGGAAGACTGACAACAGTGGAACTACAAGCTTTGAGGTCAAAATTGTTGTGAGCTGCCCTGAGCCCTGCACACAGGGAAGGATGGGATAAAAATCCAATAAATAAATAAAAATACTAATTAAAAAGTCATTTTGAGACATTATTTATTTAGTCAGATAGGTGGAGGCAGCAGGAGTTGAGATTACAGGCCTACTCAGAACTCCCAAAGAAAGAAGCTTGGCATGGAGATCCAATTCCGGTATCATTAAGAGTAGGCTTGAGCTCCATGGCTTGCTCCTTAATAGCAATCTCTTAAACTTTATTTTACAACTAGAAAGGTTCTTTGGAAGAAAGAACTCAAAGCAAGAAGCTTAACTTGGGGGTGGTGGTGAAAGAGTACGAAGCTCTACACCTCCTCCACAAGTATGCTTGGAGGCGAGGAGATTGATTCAAATGCCCGACAAGAAACGCCGGGCACATAAATCACCTTATACGGAGCCAATAGAGTCAGCAAATGAAACTTCTGAAAACTGAAGTTACGTATAATCTTATGTCCTCTTGGGTGGTTTACTGTTTAGGAAAGCTTGAAGGCTAGGAAAGATAAGGGGGGTAATTAGAGGGAGGAAGGTTGACAGGTGTCCTTGGGGCAGCCATTGCTGTAGAATATAGTTGCAATTAGTTAAAGTAACCAAAGAAGTTGAGAAAGATATATTGGAGCTTAAAGTGAAAGTGAGGTGTCCTTGGGGCAGCCAGTGTTGTAGAATATAGTTGCATTTACTTAAAGTAAGAGTGGCCAAAGAGGCTGAGAAAGATATATTGGAGCTAAAAGTGATATTAAAGATAAAACCAGGTACCTCCTTCATTGCTTTCTTTTTGGATTTTGCCGTAGTAACCAAGGAAGCTGAGTAAGAGGAGAGTAGTTAGAGGAAGTAAGGTTGAGAGGTATTTTTGGGGTAGCTATTGCTGTAGACTATAATTGCAAGCACTTAAAGTAAAAGTAACCAAAGAAGTTGAGAAAGATATATTGGAGCTTAAAGTGAAAGTGAGGTGTCCTTGGGGCAGCCAGTGTTGTAGAATATAGTTGCATTTACTTAAAGTAAGAGTGGTCAAAGAGGCTGAGAAAGATATATTGGAGCTTAAAGTGAAATTAAAGATAAAACCAGGTACCCCCTTTGTCACTTTCTTTTTGGATTTTGTCCTAGGTGGGTGTGGAAATGGTGAGAGAGCCTCAAGAGGGAATGGAACAGGCGAAGTCTGGGTGAAATCTGAAAGGCGAGGAGGTGGAAAGGCGGTGAGAAGACCCTACAAAGTATGAGGAGGGGTGGAGAGTCAATTCCAAGAAGAAAGCGGAGACCTACATATAAGACAGAGGCAGGAGGTGGACTCAGACAGCAGTAAAGGACAGAGATATGAGGAGATGGAGTGGAGAGAGAGGAATACTACACAGAAGATGGAAATTAGATACGAAGGGAGTGGTGAACGGAGAGCAAGGAGCTGAATTGGCAGCCAGAAGCTAGGAAAGAGGGGTAGAAGTAAAAGGACTCAGTGATAAAGAGGAGAAAAAGAGACACAGATAGCTGGGTAAAGAAAGGTTATAGAGTGGATGGATTTATAAGTGTGTATAAGGGGAGTAGGAGGTTTTTCACAAGAACATTGGCTGCAAACCTTATAGGGTGTGTTGTGGGTAATTTGGTGCATATAAGGTCTGGGTACCACTGTTTAAGTAATATAGTAATAAAACATACTAGAAAATAGGAAGAGAAAGAAAAACCAGAGGAAGGGATAGATAAAAATACTGTAGAGAGATAGTAGGCTGGAACATAATATAAATATAGTTGCAAGATATAAATACTAAGTATACAACAGAATACAAAATTATTAAATATAAGATAAATAACAAATTTGCTATTAAAAAAGGAACTTATAACTGAATGGCTACTAACCCAGGAACAGGAAGAAAAGCCTCAGTAAAATCACCGGGACAAGTAGGTATACAAAGCTTCTTGAAACAAAGTACAATGAGTGTCTCACAGTTGAATATAAAAAATTTAAAAGCTCTTATTATGGAGTGTATGGAGCCAATAAATACAAAAGTAGGAGAGCTACCAGGCCAAATTACTACAGAGACTGATGAGATTAAGAAACAGATAAATGAAAACAGGCATGAGATACAAAAAAATTGCTACAAACACCCAAAAAACAGATGAGAGATTACAAAAGGTAGAACAAGCATTACAAGACGTGAAATCAAGAGCAGATAAACTGGAAGAATCTTTAATAGAATTAGAAGCAGAAAAAGCTGCACTCATGATTAGATGTCAAAATTTACCTGAATTGCTCAAGAAGAACCTAAAGGAAAAAATAATCAAAAATTTAATGGAACAATTGGATATAGGATCTGTAGAAGAAGTCGAGAAGGATATAGATCAAATTTACAGAAAAAACACCGCTTTTGCCAGAAGGAACAACTTGCCCAGATAAGTGCACATTAAGCTGAATAGAAGAGCAACAAGGGACAAGATTCTGAGGGAAGCAAACAAATCTAAGGTTTTTATACAGGATAGGGAAATACGAATTTTAAAAGAAGTACCCTGGAGGATACGTGAGAAATGTCAAAATTATAAAGAACTAGCTAATTTACTTCAGAAGAATGAAATTTGGTATAAGTGGCTAACACCAGAGGGTTTGCTATTTAATTAGCAAGGGATGAAATACAGGCTAGACTCTGTCTTTAAGCTGGAGGACTTCCTGGATAAATTTGGAGAAAATTTAGGTTGGCAGAAGGAAGAAGAAAGTAGTGAAGAAGAAGTAGAAGAAGAGGCAACAACTGATAAAAAGGAGAAGGGGAAAAAAGATTAAAAAATCCCACAGGAAAAAACCAGCCTATGCACCCCCTTTACAAGTACTAACAAGATACCAACAGAAAGCAAAAGATAAAGGAGAGAAAGGAAAAAATGGCAAAAATGAAAAATCTTAAATTATTCTCAGTTAATGGGCTAAATAGCCCTCAGAAGAGGAAAAGAACTTTTTAACAACTTAATAAGCTACAAGTGGATACATGTTGCTTGCAAGAAACTCACATTAAAGAGAAACATGAACATTATTTGGAAAATAAGAAGTTGGGCAAAGTATTTGTCACAGCAGATAAGAAAAAGAAAAGAGGGTTTGCAATTTATGTAAAAGATTATTTGTCACCGGAATTGATATATTCAGTGAAAGACGGGAGAATAGTCGCAGTCATGATACTCAATGTGAATAAGAAGATATTAATTTTAAATATTTATGCACCGAATCAGAACCAAGAAAAATTCTTTAAAACAATACATAAAATAACTGCAAAACAAAAAACGGAAGAGATATGTATTATAGGAGATTATAATGCAGTATTTGAACCCAAATTGGATAGAAAGAGTCAAACAAAAAGGAAAAAAGTAGGTAAAATACTTCCAAAATCTTTTTTATAGTTAGCTGAAGAATACAGTTTAATAGATATTTGGCGTGCCCGTAACAGTGACAAAAAAGATTATACATTACTCGGCTAGACACAATGCATGGTCTTGAATAGACATGATCTGGTCTTCATCTTCTTTAATAAGAGATATAATAGAATGTGAGATACTCCCTAATACGTTCATGGACCATAGTCCGCTAATGTTAACCTTGCAAGCGAGAATTAAGAGAGTAAGATGGACCTTAGACAAAAATATTTTAAAAGATCAGGAATTTATGAAGAAAATGGAAATGGAAACTAGGGAATATTTTAAGAGAAACATACAAAAAGATATGCCAATGAGAGTTGTTTGGGATGCATTTAAAGCATTTATTAGGGGCTGGTTCATTAATCAAGATGTATGGAGGAAAAAACAAAGAAGGAGACAATATGAATAGCTGGTAGCACAATTCAAAAAGGAAGAAGATAACCTGAAACAGGGAAATGAGCAAGGAGAAAAGAAAACAAGGCTTAAATTAAAGTTATTGCAACACCAAATGAATTTAATGTTAGCATATGAAGTTGCAAGAAAGAATATTCAAAACAATATTATTTTGAGAACGCTAACAAGCCTTCTAGATGGTTGGCTTATAAATTAAGAAAAGAAAGGAAAAAGAAAATAATTAAGAATCTGAGGGATGAAAAGGGCGAAGAAAAAAATAATATTCAAGATATAAAGAAGATAATAGAGATTTTTTATAAAAAATTATATAGGCAAGAACAACAGAAAGAGTAACAGAATATTTAAATAAATACAATATAAAACAGTTTAATGAAAAACAGCAAAACATATTGAATGATCCAGTTTCAGTCAGTGAAGTGGTGGAAGCAATAAGAAAACAAAAGAAGAACAAAACTCCGGGATCGGATGGTATCCCAATGGAACTGTATCAAATGTTAGAAGATCATATAATGTTACCCTTAAAGGATCTTTTTCAAGAAATCTCTTTAACAGAAGTAGTATCAGAAACATAGAACCAGGCACTAATCACTCTAACACATAAACCTAATACTCAGGAAGGCGAAATTAAAAATTATAGGCCAATTTCATTATTGAATACTGATTACAAGATTTTTGCAACAATAATTGCTACTAGACTGAACATGGTGCTCACTCAAGTGATTCATCAAGACCAGGCAGGGTTTCTCCCGAAAAGACAGATCAAAAATAACATTAGGACAATAATTAATGTTTTAGAGTATTATGATCAATGCTCCCTCTAAGCTGTGAAGTCTTGTGAGCAAAAATTCTACTTTGTGAGCTCCTGGCATTAAAGTTGTGAGTGAGCGATTTGGCTGCTGCATAAATTAGTTTGCTCTGGAGCCATCCTTCCTGAGCTAAGACAAAAATGTGTGAGCTGGAGCCTAAAAAACTGTGAGCTAGCGCACACTAACTCAGTTTAGAGGGAACACTGATTATGATGCACATCCAGGTAAACAACTAGCTTTAATATTTTTGGATGCCAAGAAGGCATTTGACAATGTAAATTGGAGCTTCTTGATATGCAAATTAGAAAGGTGGAATTGTTAAACAAACTTCTTGACAACTATAAGAGCTATATACAAAAATCAGTGTGCCAAGATTTTGGTTAATGGGGAACTTAACCAGAACATAGAAATTCAAAAGGGGACCAGGCAGGGATGTCCGTTGTCCCCATTCCTATTTATCTTTGCACTAGAGTCACTGAATGATCAGATTAGGAATAATACTTTAATTAAAGGGTTGAAAATACAGGAAGAAGAATATAAATTTTTAGCTTTTACTGATGATCTTGTATTTATTTTGGAAGACCCAGAAAGCACCTTTACTTATCTGATAGAGGCAATACATGAGTATGGACTAAGGGCTGGATTGAAGGTTAATTTTTTAAAAAACACATGTGATTACCAAAAATTGTACGCCACGACAGGTGGAAAATATACAGAGAATTTCAAATATAGAGGTAGTTAAAACAGTCAAATATTTGGGAATAACAATCTCTGACAGAAACAAAACACGGGTAGAAGACAACTATAATAATTTGATTAAGGATATTCAAAAGGATTTAATAAGGTGGAACAATTTGAAACTATCTTTTATGGGAAAAATCTCCGTAATTAAAATGAATATTCTGTTGAGATATTTATTCCTAGTACAGAATCTCCCGATATTAAGGCCCCATCCACATGAGCAAGATAAGCCAGACGGGAATTGACACAAATTTGTGCTGGCGCAATTTGCACCACTTTTGCAGGATCACACAGATCCATGGACCTGTGAGGGTGAACCGCTGCTGCGTGATCACACGCAGCCACGGGCAAGTTGGTTTTTTTTCAGCCGTTTTCAGTGTGCTTATTCAGTTCTACAAGGGACTGATGACTTGCCTCTCCACCCTTGGGGTCATCCGATGATGCGCATACCGGGATGAGGGGGGAAAAAACCAAAAAAGCCCGCTCCCCGACACCTCTTGTTTGCGCTGGTGTGATCACACAGGGAAAGGCCGGTTCCGGGCTGTCACAAACCATTTGAGACTGCCTTTTCACTGCTAGCTAAATAAGCCGATTACCTGCCGGCTCAAAGCGGTTTGCTACAGTTTGACACCAGCTGCAGGACGCTTCCCAGATGTGCTTGTGTGATCGTGCCACTTTGAACTGGCGGGGAATCGTCCTTCTTGTGTTGCAAATGGGTGCGTATGATCGCGCCCTAAGAAGCATGAAATATGTTGAACAACTTAGAAGAAGTTGTAGTAAGTTTATTTGGGAAGGTAAAAGACCTAGAATTAAACAGAAAATGATACAAGAGAAAAAAAGAAAGAGGAGAATTCAGTCTTCCCAATTGGGAGCTTTATTATAGAGCTGCGGCTATGGTATGGATATGGGACTGGATCACCTTGGATGATGCATGGCTCTTGAAATTGGAGGGATTTAATTTACCAATGGGGTAGCATTCATATATTTATTATGAAAAGGAAAAAGTGCATTCTATATTTAATCAATACATAATAAGGGGAGCTTTGGAGTTTGATGAAAGAGAGGTATTATGATAAAACCCCTAAGTGGGTTGCACCCTTAGAGGCATTGACCAAACCCTCCATAATAACCAATGTGCAAAAAGTAATGTATGACATACTGCTAGATAAAAATAATAAATTGAAGTTGGAATGAGATAATATGTGGAAAAATTTAAACTTGATGTGGTGAGATAAAGTCCAAATCAAATCCAGATTTAATGAAGATCGAAAGAAAGGGTTTCAGAAAGAAAACAATGAATTGGATAAAATTTGGTTACCCTCCAGTGACAAGCTGATACAGAAATTATATAATTTACTATTAGTGGATTATATGCTAGATGAACAGGTTAAAACAACTATGGTACTCTGGATGAGACACTTCAGGTATAATATTGAGATAGATCATTGGGTAAGGACCTGGAGATCCATAAAGTTTATGAGAGCTATCTTGTATAAAGAGAATATCGTAAAAATGTTCCATAGATGGCACTGGACGCCAGATAAATTAGCTAAATGTTATAAGAATGTTTCGAACATATGTTGGAAATGTAACAGAGACATTGGAACTTATTATCATGTTTGGTGGAAATGTGGGAAAATCCAAAGATTTTGGTATGAAATACATTATATGATAGATGAAATAACAGGAATAATGTTATCCATGACACCTGAAGTCTTTCTCTTAAACATGTTAGCAGAAGATTATAACAAAGATGTGAAGTACTTAATAGTTTATATTTTAACCTCGGCAAGAATTTTAGTGGCTAAGAATTGGAAAGGAGAAAAGTTACCACCTAGAGTGGATCTAATTCAAAAACTACTAGAGGTGGCTAAAATGGATAGGCAGAATTTATTACTACAAGGGAAAGATCTAGAAAGGTTTATAAAAAGATGGAATATGTTCTATATTTGGCTAGATCGAAATAAGGAAAGATAGGCTCAAAAAATATATGTATGTATAATTTGAATGTTAGAGGCAGAGGTCTGTGTGGGCCCTGCCTTAGATAATGAAAAGTATAATGCATATCAAAGACATGGTTTAGAATATATGAAACATTATGGAGATGCTTTACTGTATCTGATATGGATGTCTTTCAAACTGACCAATGTAATATATGAAAAAAATAAAACAATTTAACATGAAGAAAGAAAGAAGTTTGGCACTTTGTACAACGTCATCCCAATTCTATGTAAAATTGTGCATACCTAAACCCTCAATAGTACTTATACCTTCTCTTGAAATATATTTTATATAAGTAATGATGACTTCTGATAAAAATGCAATCATGTATGTCTTCCAGTATTATGTCCTACACATCCTTTACTCAACAAATAATCAAGAGCAGTGGCCACAATTGTCACCTTGCTCACTTCTCCTTCATAGTTTATTTAATGTGAGAAGTGAAGTGAATTATGGTACCTATCCTAACCACTGCTGTTTCTAATACCAACATAAGACTATGGGGCAATTTACTGTTGTTATTATTTGTTTCTGCCAACTGTTTACACCATACACCTGAAACAGTGAGCTATGGTTCATGAAAGCTTTTTGTCACAATACATTTGTCAGCCTTTAAAGTGCCACAAGATGCTTTTGGTTTGGGTTGCAGAAGACTAACAGGGTAGTTGGCATATATAATGGTAGTTGCAGCTGTAGGAAAATGTATATGCCTTAGGTACATTTTTTTGTTTCCTTTACAAACCATTCGAATAGACTACCTTCTCGGAGTTTCCGGTTGGGAGAATGGAGGTCTGACACGCTTTGCAAATGCGCAAGGCGGACAGCGGCTCTTCCTGACAGCTTGGGTGGGTTAATCCACCCGACGCAACCTCACACAGGTAGTGTGAGGACCAGCAAGCAATATAATCCAGGTTTGAGCAACCTAGGTGAAGGGAAAGTCTCGGAGGAGACTTTTCCGACACCTTGAGCACTGCAGCCGAAGAGGATTCTTGCGAGTATCTCTAAGGAGCCGAGCTGAGCTGAAAAATTCAGCATAAAACCTCCAATTCCCCTGATTCCTTAACAAAGAAGACAAAGTTTAAACGTTGGGACCACATCTGAAGCAAAGTAACAACAAAAGGTAACGGAAAAAAGTTTTTTGCCTTACCATTGCCGCGTTTTGAAAGATGAAAAACAGATCGGGTGAAGCAATAGACTGATGTTGATTGGATGAGAGCAGTTTTGAAGTGCTAAAAAACCGAATTTGAACTTAAAAAGCCAAAAAAACAAGTTGTTTAACATTCCTGCGGTTAAGAGGAGTCGGGAGGGGAAGCCAAGCATCGCGAGACAAAGAGGGAGAAGGGAACCAAGCATCGCGAGATTAAGACGTGAGGACTGAATCAGGAAGTGACGGCTAGAAGAGCAGACAAGAAGGAAAAAGGAGAAGAACCGGAAGAAGGTAAAGGGGACTCTAAATACTGCCGGACCAGAAAGGGGACTCTAAATACTGCTGGACCAGAAAGGGGACTCTAAATACTGCCGGACCAGAAAGACCATAACAGGAAGTGACATGCAGAGAGCAGACAAGTAAAGAAAAGGAAGGGACAAAAGGAAACTACGGCAAGCCAGAAGCAAGGTAAAAAGACTATAACCTTTGACATTAACCATAGAGAAGTCGCACCCGCCATTTTGGATTTATAAAATTTTTAAACTGCAATATCTCAAAGATTATATAACGTAGAAGGCTGAAACCAACATAATTTGACTTGGCAAGATTAGCTTGTTTGAATGCACTAATTGGTGTTTGATTTGGAAGACAAGATAAAATCGATCTTTTTAAAGAGGCAAAACGGACCACGGACTAAGATCGAGAGCAGCCACATGGTCCTCTCCTACAATGGCAGCAAAAAAAGAAAAAGAGCTATTAGCCGTTATGGAAGCAATGGAAAAGAAAATGTTAGACGCTATAGGAGAGGTAAATGTTAAAATGAATAATATAGCGGCTCAAGCAGATAAAAATTGCATGGAATTAAAAGCAGAATTTCAAAAATTATCCACAAGAACACAAGATATAGAAACTAAAGTAAAAGAACTGGAAGAAAACACCCATAAGACAATGAGAGAGAACGAGAGGATGGAAAAGATGATGCATTATAAAGATATGCAAAACCACTTGAGATTTCGAGGGATTGACGAACAGACTACCTTCTCCATCTGTGTGGCTGCAGCTGAGGCTTTGCTGCAGCTTGCAGGAAGACTTCAGTCTTAGCAGGGGTCTGTAAAAGCAGACACCTGCTCCCTCCACATCCCTGATTTCTAGTGAGTACACAATCACTTTCATCACAAAAAGCATTCTCTGATCTGATTCAACCCGCCTCTGAATTGCTGCCAAAATTCAGTGGCGGCTTTAAAAACAGCTGTAGGGGAGGCAATTTGAGGGAGAAGCTCCAAACTTACAGGGTAGCTGCTGGAGCCTCTTCCCCAAATACCCACCATGTTTCAAGAAGATTGGACCAGGGGGCCCAATTCTACGGGCCCCAAAACAGGTTGCCCCCATTCCCTTCATTGTTCTCTATGGTGGGGAAAAAGTAACGTTTTTTCCCACCATAGAGAACAATGGAGGGGATGGGGCAACCTGTTTGGGGGCCTGTAGAATTGGGCCCCCTGGTCCAATCTTCTTGAAACTTGGTGGGTATTTCAGGGAGAGGCCCCAGCAGTTACCCTGCGAGTTTGGAGCCTCTCACTCAAACCACCTCTCCACCAGCCCCTCATATACCCTATGAGTTTTTGTCATTGACTTCAACGGCCCATAGGGTATAATGGGGCTGAGACTGACATTCAGCCAGACGAATGGGTTTGCATTGCCAAAACTGACATGCGGGGGTCATTCAGCAGCTGGAACAGATGCTGCCTTATTTGGCCCGATCTGAATCAGGCCAAAAAAAATTATTTGCACACCCCTAGTGGGCACAAATGGCGGTGGTGGCAAGCCCTTCCCCCAACTCCCAGCAGGCCTGTGGAGGAAGCGAAGCAAGAAGGGGTTTAAAGTTTAAACCCCTTCTGTTTAGAGTTGCACAGTGGCACGATCTTTCCATTGTATTTTATGGGGCCCTTCTCACTTCTCTCCCCCCCTGCCCACCTTGGCAGGCCAGCTGGGGAAGGGAAGGGGAGGCTTTTGAAGATGCCCCCCTCTTTGCTTCCCTTTCTGACACACTTCCGGTGATGTCAGGGGGTGTGGCATATGCTAATGAGTTATGCTAATATGTATGCTAATGAGCTCCTGCACCTCTTTTTCTACGAAATGACCCCTGTACTTACCACAAGCAAACAACCATAGCTTTCATTGCCAATAACTCAGGACAGAGGTATTCTGGAAATAACCTTGGTCAGGATATTCTGACTACATGCATTTTGTTTCTGCAGCTCTCATGATCATCCTGTCCAATTATAAGATTCCAGACTTTATTTTCCTGATAAATTATGCCAACCACAAGATTATGTACAGATGGATGGATAAATTATCCTTTATTATTGTAGATTTCTATCTAATTATTTTTAAAATAGTTCTTACACTCTTACAAATTCTGGAGTTAAGAAATTACAAGACAAACAGAATAGTTTGTTTTATTGATTGGTTTTACCTTCTCTTTGCAAGGGACTCAAAATGGGTAAAGTTTAAGAAATGCAACAAGAACATTAAAACACAAGTATATAAAAAGAAGCCCTTCTGGATCAAACATTGTAGTCCAGCATCCAATTTCCTACAATGGCCAACAGGAAAACCTCTGGAAAGGTCAAAACTGGTATTCAGATGTATTGCCTCTGAGTGTGGAAGTCCCATCTAGCCATCATAGGTAACAGCCACTAATAGAACAGTCCTTCATGGATCCCTTTTTAAGTTGGTTTCCATTATTACATCTTGTGGCAGTGAATTCCATAAGATGATTATGCATTGAATGAGAAAGTCCTTTTCTGAATCTCCTGCTGAACAATGTAACTGGATACCCACAGTTCTAGTATTATGCAATCCTAAACAATTACACCCTTCTAAATCTATTGGAGCCAACTGGTTTTGGAGGGTGTAACTGCTTAGGAAGTGCACCATAAATTTCTTATCATGTCCTCACCACAATGATCCCAAGATCTTTTCTCCTGATTTATCTCTGCATCATCAGAGTGTATATAGTTAGAAGGGTTTTGCTCCAATGTGTTTATTAAGTTCCATTCCCCATGCAGATGCCCACTCACTCATCTTGGTGTTCCTCTTGGAACTCTATACTGTCAGCTCATTTAAATAAGAAAATGATATGGAATGTGTGTCCTAATACTATTAACAAATATAAAGAAACTGTGGCTGAGGACAGACCGGCTGTCTGGCCCGCTCTGCCACCGCTGTGGCTGAGGACAGACTGCCACATCTGCCCCATGGAGGCGCCCTGGACTCACCAAGTTGTGTCCCAGCGGCTGCGCGTGCGTTCCACCCGCTGCCGGCGGGTGTGAACGTGCGTGGGCAGAGCTGCGTGGCGTTCTGCCGCCACTGCCAGAAGCCACCCATAGTGTGGACGCTGCGGGGCAGTTCGCCCCGGCTTGCTCCTATAGCGCGGCAGAACTCTAATCTGTTCTCGGCCTATAAATGAACAAAATGAGGTGAAACTAAACATGGAGAAAATGTGCATGTTCCTAAATGGCAGAGCACAGAAGATTATATAGATTATTTTATTTTAATTTGTGGCATGTGGCAAGCATAACTCATAAAATAAACACACACACATATTTCTAATATACTATGAAATACACAGATCTGAAAATCACAAAAAAAGAGAAGATATATTTGAAAATCAAAGTCCTCAGTTGAAGAGGTCTTCCATGACTCTATGATGTGCAAAGAGGAATAAGATCTTGAACAAGAAGAGAGGTTCTTTTTGTCATGAGAAGATAGTGTTGTTGAGCAATCTTAACTCACCAGCAGACATTTAGCTGGCTAGCACTTGCAAATATACATATTATCAGCAATGCATCCAATGAAAGTCATTGGTGATAGACATTATTCTTTTGGTACAGGATTGTGTGAGCTTGATTTGGCTTTCTGTTCAGACAAGGTTAACATGTATGCATTGTTATGGAAATGATGCTTTTCACTGAAGACCGATGCCTGATTTTACTGATGTCTGAACATGGAAGACTGAATTCTACCTGCACGGGAACAGCAAAGATGGGAAACTAGCCAAATCATTCCAGTTTGAAATGCATCCAAGTCTCTCCAGAATGTCTCATGAATAAAAGACTCTCTTTGACTGTCTGTTTGGTAGATAACCTTGCAATGGCAAGGAAGCAGCAGAGCTACAGCAATTATAAGAATTCTGGTTAGAAAACAATGTCAGGCCTTTCCATTACTAAGAGCACCTCTGAAAGAATAGAAGTTACTACAATGACATCATTTGCTTTTATTTAAAAAAGGAACCTCTAGTTCTATTAATTTACCCCTGGAGAGGTAAGAAAAGCAACAGGAAATAAATAGGCTGTCAGATAAATGGTGGAAGATAATCATGTCATGCTGTCTAATAAATGGTGGCAGATAATCATATTTGCCCTCACCTGGACATCCCAGACTAGCCCAATCTCATCAGATCTGAGAAGCTAAGCAGGGTCAGCCCTGGTTAGTATTTGGATGGGAGTCCATCAAGGAATACCAGGGTCGCTATATAAAGATAGGCAATGGCAAAACACCTCTGAACATTTCTTGCCTTAAAAAACTGTAAACGCCCTGAAGAGCACTATGTTCTATGGATCAACATCTCCTGGTAGTCCCTGGCCTGAAAGATGTCTGTCTTGCCTTGACCAGGGCCAGGGCCTTTTCTTCCCTGGCCTCTGGCTGGTGGAACATGCTCCCTATTGAGATCAGGGCCCTGCAGGACCTTCAATTCCACAGGGCCTGCAAGATGGATCTGTTCCGCCAGGCTTTTTGCTGAGGCAGCAGATGCCCATATATGGCCTCCCAGAGGTTTTTGAGGTTTTTGTCATTCTGTCATCTATTAAACAACTGCTGGCCATTATTTATATTTAATTATGGACCAGGAGCCTCCCACAACCAGAAAATTTCTTTTATTATCAGCTGTGACCACCATTTTAATATTTATGATGATGTTTTAAATTTAAATTTTATATAGTATAAATGAAATGTTATTACCTGCCCTGAGCAGGTAATTTCTGGCTTCACATAACAAAATATAGAAATACAAGGGATGAATGGGCTCATGCCTAATGGAATCACATTGCTGGAGAAAATAAGAAATCTGGGAAAGTCACTTAGAAAGTAGTCCTCAGAAGTAATCAGATCCTTAATTGGATGACATGTTGGCAACAGGCAATCTTGTTTTCCCCCTTGAACACCTTTAAAAGTGCTGAAACAGCCATGAGGGAGGCTGTTTCTGCTCTTGAAAAGGCACAGAGGGAGGAAACAAGATCACCTGTGGCAGCTGGGCCATGGGCCTGATCAGGATCATGCTAGGGATTGTCACTGCCATAGGTATGGTTGACTGTCTTATCATGATCAATAAGGTTGCTGAACGTATTACATGTATCAATGCTTGCTGTATTACCATCTGGTTTGAGGGCCTCTTAACATTGCTTTTGTTCCAAGCCTTCTTTCGACTCCCTTAGGTCCCACCTGGGAGATAGCATCGGTGACCAGATTCCCACCTTTGGAATGTGAGCCTTGTTTGCCTGCTTTGCTTTGCGCAAGCTTATTATTCATTTGCTTTTCTTCCCCTCTTATCTCTAGCTGGCTATTCCCTGGCTAACGGCCTTGAACAGAAAAGCCTCCTGTTATGTGTTACAAGAACCACATATATTTCTTTCCTTAGTTTGCCTTGGGAACTTTTCCTCCAAAAAACTTCAACAGTGTTTTTAAGTATTGAGCGGGAGGCGATGAATCAAACAAACAGGCTTTTATTCAAACCATTGCTTCAGCTCAAAGACAGCTCTATGAGAGCGGCACCTTAATTTATACTGTTTCCAACTCATAACTTCCAACAATGTAACTATGTACAAACAATCCTGTTGGACCTAAGCGAGGCTCAGCAATTGGTTACCTAGAGTGGCTTAAGGACCAATGAGAGTCTTTATTTGTTAGCCAATCAGAAAGGGCCTTTTGCATCCCAAAGTCTCTGCAAGCTGTGGCTGTAAAATAATAAGAATACAACAAGTGTTTTTCCCTGAGAACCTAATTTGCCGCACTTTCCTTGGGAACAGTGGGCCCGTATATTTGGGCGCCAATAATTCTCACTATTGATTGGTAGATGGTAGAGGGGCCATATTTTGTATCAAGTATAATTGTAGTTGTATTTCTATGCTTGGGCATTACGAACAGGAAAAGTGTTTGACCAACATGATCTTTTCTACAAATAAAGAACTTTCTGCTTAAGGAGACCTGTTGTGGACTATATCTATTGGCACATTCTCACAGGGATGTGCACTTTTTAAAAAAAGGATATTTTTCAGATCGAGATATCAGGAAGCTGAAAAATATCAACATTCCTAGTTATCTGGGTAGTAAATACCAGTTTGGTATTTGGATCAGGGTTTTTTTGAGGGGAGGGGAATTTTGATATTATTTGGCTCCATTATTCCCTATGGGAATTTTTTCTTGAGGGCTTTCTTGAGGGCTTTTGAGCAAATTGCACAAAAATTGCAGCACAGCTGCTGGTGCCTGTCCTTCAAATAACCCCCTTGCCCCTGATCAAGGTAATCTTAGCTATCTTCCATTGCTTCCTATGCAGGGGGGTGGGATTTCATGTTTTTTTCAGGGCAAAGAATAGCCAAAGACACAAGAGCTAGCAAAGCAATCCCTGACCAAAATCTTCTCAAAAAGACAGAACTAACATGCCCAAAGAGCCAGCACAGAACTAGGGAATCCCAACAGAAGCATACGGCAATGTGACAAGCCTAAAACAACAAGTGTACATGTGAATCCAAGCCAATGTCAAACCAAAGAATCATCTAAGTCAAGCCAAATAGGACCTCTGTAGCAAGCCCAACAAGTATAAAATCAGAGACTCTAACCCAATGTACAACCTGAGAGTACAAGGCCATGTTGAAATAGAGAATCTACTGCAAACCACAAACCAACACAAACCAACTCGCACAAAGAATGCAAGACCCACTAAACTAATTTCAAAACACAGAATCTAAGCCAAATCAGTCTGGAAGCTGAAACCAAGCCCTGGAAACAAGCCACTGACAGAGACACAGCAAAATTCAAGTGGGGAAGAATAGTCCTAGGAGCCTTAAAATGTTAGCACCTGATATTCCTCACTACTCTTGACTATTTCCAGATTTTTTGGGACCCATTTCCTGGTATCCTGTAAAATCTGAGATACCATCCAGAGACCTAAATATAGCCTGAAAATACTGATAAAGTACTTTTTGGATATATATTTAAACTATAGCTACTTGAATGCACATCCCTAAATTAGGCCCCCACATCAATTTTTAACTGGCTAAATTCTACACTAAAATGGCATCAGTAGCCACAGGTTGGCTTTGTGGCTGCCATCACATCTAGATTGACCCAGTGCCTTTTGGCAACTCATTGGATGTGCTGATAGAAGACTGGAATTCCTGTCTTTCTGAAGCCATTGATGAAATCGCCCCCTGATGTCCTCTCCATTCCCATCAAAAGTCACCCCCCCCCCCCCCCCAGTATACTATGGAACTCAGGGAGCTGAAACGGGAACTCAGATGACTTAAGCAAGTTTGGCAGCATGCTCGTGACAAGAGCATCTTATAGGACGCTTATGAAATCCTATGAGGTGGCGGTGAAGTTTGCCTCTATTGCATCTGCTAGCTCATGCTGAGCACAATTATTTAGGGTAATTAGATCTTTGACAACCCTCATGGAGAGGAATCAAAAAGTTAGTAATTCAGCCATTAGCTGTGAGGCATTTGTGAGCTTCATCAAAACTATCATCAAAACACTCCATCAAAAACTATCTGCCAATGTTGATACAGTAAGCGAACTGAAGGCCCCTTGGCTACCTTTGGATTCAGTTTTTTACTTCAGCCTGCTATCCTCTGCTGATGTTGACAAGATCCTGGGTGCTTTTAGGCCAACCACATGCCTCCTAGATCCATGTCCCTCACAGCTGGTGAAAGCCAGTGATGAGAGGATATAGGGTCCATTGATAGACATTATCAATTTGTCCCTGGAGACAGGGGTCTATCTGGAGTGTCTGAAAGAGGCTGTGGTGGTCTGGATCCTTCTGATCCTGCCAATTACCACCCAGTTTTGAACTTATTGTTTCTGGATAATTGAGAGAGTGGTAGCTGAAAAGCTCCAGAGTTTCCTCAATAACACATTGGCATTGGATCCATTCCAGACTGACTTTCGCCTCGGCCATGAGATAGAGATGGTGTTGGACACCCTGACATGATCTCCACAGACAACTGGACTGAGGCGGGTCGGTACTGCTGCTGTTATTTAATCTCACAGCAGCATTTGGGCTTCCAGTTTCCAGCTGGCTGGATGGTGGTATTCTGTTATGCTCCATGAAAAGCTAAGTTTTCTTCTGATAGCTGTTCTTTTGAACTTGCTGGTTTGGATCCTGCTTTGCTCTGTTTTGCTTTGCTTCAAGGCAGCTGTTTCAGCAGGCTCAAGCTTTTTTACTTTTATTTTCGGGTTGTTTTCCCTATATCCATTGATAAGAAGCTGAGTGTAGCTTAATAAGGGATGCGAGGCAGGAACAGCTGGTATACAGACAGTGAGACCGATTTCCCACTAGCACTGCCCTGGCATCAGGTCCTCCGTTTGTCCTGTTTGCCTGCTTGAATTTCCCACTATTTGCCATGGGGCACATTGTGACCTGGGGCTTCACGTGATTTCTCCGCGGCTTCAGTGATTCTCAAAAAACAGGATCACTGAAGCCACGGAGGAAGTCATGTGAAGCCCCAGGTCAAAATGCGCCCTGCAGCAAATAGTGGGAAATTCAAGCAGGTAATCAGGGCAAATGGAGGGCCCGATGCCAGGGAAGCGCTAGTGGGAAATAGAGTTGTTTACCCTCCTTCACTTGTATAGCTATAGCTTTTTCAACATCAGCTTGCCATTTTATATTTTATTTTATGTTATTACGGTTTTAATTTGGGTTGGATTAGTTCAGTTCTGGCTGTACTGAGAGCAGTACTATGGCCTCAGGATATATGATAAGTTTCACCTGTGGGCTGAGTGTGACTAGGTGTTTATAGGCTGTGCTCTGCCATGGAGGAACACTAATTTAGCTGATTTTAATTGATTTTAACTTTTGTTTTGAATAGTTTTTTATTCTTGCTATTCCAATTGTTTTTGGCTCTCATTTTAAACAGTTTTAAAAGTATTTTTTTGCTTTTAACTTTTAAGCCATTTTAAATCCCTTTTAAAAAATTTAAAACTCTTTTGTCTTAGTTGCCCTACTTTAATTTAGAACTAACTGGCTGTACATTGATTATTGGGTATAGATTTATATTACTGATAATTGATTATTGAACTGGTCCTGCCCATTTGAAGAGGATTTTAACATTAAATCAAAACAAAGCAGACTAGATGACTTTTTTATTAGTGTCTCTCCACTAATAAAAATAGGTTTGATCCTTTAATGCTACAGAGCCAGGTGGAGGCTGAGGAACTTGACAGATCTCACTCTTTGAACAAAAATGATTCATTTATCTGAATGGGGAAAGATGATATGACAATTTCTGAAAGCAGCATTCAACAGGGTAGATCACAGTCTCTTGACCCACTGCCTCACTGATGTGGGTGTCCGTGGGGTAGCCCTGAAATGGCTCTCCTCATTTCTCTTTGGTTGGGGACAGAGGGTGGTACAGGGAGAGAGGGTGTTGACTAGGTATCCTTAACATGTGAGGTGCCTCAGGGGACAATCCTCTCTACAGTGCTATTTAACATTTATATGCACCCCCCTCGCTCAACTGATGTGGAGTTTTGGGTTGGGGTGACATCAGTCTGCTGATGACACTCAGCTATACCTGTTATTGGATGGTTGCCCAGATCCTGCCCCACAAAATTTGGCCATGTGTTTGCAGTCCATGGTGGGATGGTTAAAGAAGAGTAGACTAAGACTGAAGCCAACATAGATGGAAGTTCTGTGGCTGGGGGGGAGCCTCAGGTTTAGGGCATAGCCTTCCCACTCTTGATAGGGCACTATTAACACCAGCACAACCCATCAAGAGTTTGGGTGTGGTCCTGGATGCCTCCCAACTATAGAGGCCCAGTAATGAATATTGCCAGGCTGGCCTTTTTCCACCTATGCCAAGCATGGCAATTAGCCCCTTTCCTGTCACGCCCTGACCTAGCCACAGTAATCCATGTAATGGTTACCTACAGGCTAGAAAACTGTAACTTGCTCTATACTAGACTGCCCTTGAGACCAACCCAGAAACTCCACCTGATCCAGAATGCAGTGGCATGAATCCTGATGGGAATGCCACAAATGGCACATATACAAATTGTGCTGCACCAGCTACACTGGCTCCCAGTGAAGTACTGAGTCAGATTTAAGGTTTTGGCATTGATCTTTAAAGCCTTGAGCGGTCAGGGACCCATATATCTTCAGGACCACCTTCTCTGGTATATCCCAGGAGAGAGTTACTCTCCACTAAGAACAACTTACTGGTGATCCTTGGCCCTAAAGATACTGGGTGTTCTCAACCAGAGCCAGGGCTTTCTCAGTCCTGGCTCCAACCTGGTGGAACTTTCTGCCAAATACCACCCAGGCCCTGTGGGACTTAATACAATTCCACAGGGCTCATAAGGCAGAAATGTTCCACCAGGCTTTTGGTTGAGGACAGCAATGGTTTTCCATCATGGCTGGCACTTTCCCCCTCTTTTCTTCCATCGTCTTCTGTTTCTGCCTCCTCTTTACCCCACCTATGAGGTGGCTACACAATCCAGTATGGGTTTAAGAACTGATGAATAATGGCATTTTGAGATTATTTTAAGAATGTAAGGAATGTTATTTATTAATTTTAATTCTGTCTTCTGTCTGATGTTTTTAACTTTTGTTGTACATTGCCCAGAGCCCTGTGCATACAGGGATCAGACAATTCACAAATTTAAAGTATAAATAAGTAAATAATCTAATTGTCATTAGCATGTTCCACACAGGATCTATGCCTGTATTTGATGTCCTCCAACTGTTGAGGTTGGAGGACAAACTTTCAAAAACTTGTGGTAGTACTTCATGATCCATTCAAAGGTCTTTACTGCTTGTGTGGAGGACATTGCTTTGAATGGGTGCTCTAGGGGTTATTGGATCTGCTAAGATGAACCAGTAGTTATGTAGTTAAAAGTAGAGTGTGATTTTGTCAAGGAAAGGTAGTTCTTTGCTGAGGCCAATGTTGAGAATGTGAACTCTATTCAAGGAGTAGGGCCATATTCACCAGACCACATGTCTGGACAGCATCTGTGTCTGACCACACTTAATAATGTCTGTATAACCTAAGACCCCAGACCTAGTTGTGTCCTTATTGTATGTATTGCAATGTATTGTATGTAATGTAATGCAATTGTTATGTAAAAAATAACAATTGCCTTGCTGGACCAAACCAATGTCTGTCCCCACACTTTGATCTAACAGAGACCTACCTGAGGGATGATGAGAAATAGAGTACAATGAAGACTGCCAGTTATTACCTTTAATGTACACACAGAGACCATTGGTAGATCTTTCATCCATTGATTTTTGAATCCCTTTAAAAGTTACTTCTGTTAGTAACAATCACAAAACCTTTTTTTTAACAATTCCATAAAAGTGGGGAAGAAAAAGATACTGGGATTGCAAATGTTGTTTATTCACTTAGGGTATTTCTGTAACCCAAAATAGTCAGTCTCCACTTGGGGGAATTAGCTTAGGAGACTGCATGAGAGGAGGAGCAACTGGGATTAAACCACCTATGTCTATGGGGATGTTCCCTCTGAGAACTCTTGAAAATAACCAGGCGGTTGTTCAAGTGGTAGGGTTTTTATTGAAAAACAAGTAGAAAACAGAATAAAACAAGGATGCACACAGCAAACACAAAAGCTAACTAAGAAAGGCAGGGAGGAAAGGGGAGAGATTTTTAGGGAAGGGTGATATTAACCAATCTTGAAGAGGTTTGCAGAAGTAGCAAATCAAGGAAGAAAATGACCAGCATTTTGAGAGAGAGAAGACCCATGTCCTGGTCTAGCTTCCCCAGGAGGCACGGGCTGGAATCAAGCAGGGCAGGTCACAGGCAAGGTTGCAGAGAGTAACCAAAGTCCAATCCAAAAGCCAGGGGTTCCAGAGAGCAGGTTTACCAAGTCCAGGAGTGCTAGGCAGCAAATTCAAATCCAGCCCAAGATCAGAGGTTCCAGAAAAGCCAGTTGTCAGGTCCCATTCAAAGTTGCATAGGTCTGGTAGCAGCAAGGTTGGTAGCTCAGTAGAAAAGTATACTTGTTGCATCCATAAACTTCTGCTTCTCTCAGCTGCATTTTAGCCAAGTCTTAACAAGCTAAACTCCCAGCCAATTCCTTGGCAGTCATCCTGAAACTAATAATTTGTCTCTTCAGTTGACAACTGATGACAGGCCATGCATCTCACACTTCTCCTTTCTTGCAACTCTAAGCATCTCTGACAGCACTGGCACTGCAAGGGTGTGGATGAGCTAGGTGGGCTGGGAGTGAGTGAAGACTTGTTTACTGCTTCAGAGCTACAAGGTGTTGGCTCAGTTTCAGCTGTAGGCTGTGACTCATGGTCAGCCGGTAACCTGATCTCTTGTTGTTGTTCCTCTGGCTCAGAGCCAGCTGCAGATGGCTGTTCAATTACCAGCTGAGTGGTAGCAGGTAGGTCATCATCTGAACCATCACTCAGCAGAGACTGACTTATGAAAGCCCACATGCAAGTGGATGTGTGTGGAGGATCCAAGAACACACATGTTGCTAGGGCAGCAGGGTGACATATCCTCAGGCAGGTTGACTCACTACCAGAGAAGACTATGAGTTGATGGTTCTACCGGATGTAGACAGAAAGGTGGGAGACATTTGATGGCTCTACAAGCACCAGATGGGAAGGGTAATTGGAAAGGTGAATAATCACCTGCTTAATCAAGGTTAATGGGTGAAGGGGAGTGGCTGGGGTGTTGATAGGCTGGGGTGTTGATAGGATTATACTGAGTGAATCAATAGGTCCTAGGTGACCCATTGTTCTAAAGTCCTGCATCTCTCCACGGCAAGCAGGGGGTAGTAGCCAGCCAGCCACTCTGATTCGCACCTTGACAATGATTTCCCAGGCTCATGCCTGGCTGGCATCCATCTTGGTCCATTCTCACCCAAGCAGGGCCCTGCACTTGAGGTATTGAGGTGATATTAAGAAGAGTGTTTCTGTCTCTTTTAACCTATAAACTGCCCCTCAGCAGGAGGAGGGGTCTGACAGCTAACACCTATGCTATTACCTGAGAAACCAACAACAACTTTTCTGAAGCCTAATTCTGTGTTCTAAAATATATAGAAAATGCTATTAAGATTTTGCAGATAGACATCCATGTTTCATCATGATAACCAATAACATTACTGGGAGGAAGATGGAAATTCGCTGAGAATACATTGAGATTAAATAAATCAGTTCAGGTCCAATTCCAATCCAGTTGTTTGAAGTGAGCTTATTTCAAATGGAGCTGGAGAGTGTGAATTTAGGCAGAGAGCTCTTCACTAATTTGCAAAAGATCTTTAACCTAAAACTATAAAGAAGCTTAACTAAATTGATAGAGGGATAACAGTGAATGTGCCAAGGCTCTGACATGGAAGTCTTACCATCTCAGATGCATACATGAGATGTATTAGAATACTCCTCTGGTATCCTGTAAGTGTAGGAATATGTATATGTTGTGTGAGAAGCAGATTGCCTCTGAAGATGGTGTACTCTGCCCAGTGTAGGGTTTAATAAAATGTTTTAAGAAGAAGAGATTGGATTTATACCCCACCCTTCACTTTTAGTCTCAGAGCGGTTTACAAACTCCTTTCCCTTCCCCTCCCCACAACAGACACCCTGTGAGGTAGGTGGGACTGAGAGAGCTCAGAGACAACTGTCCTTGAGAGAACAGCTGGTACAAAGCTATGGCTTGCTCAAGGTCATCCAGCAGGTGCAAGTGGAGGAGTGGGGGATCAAATCTGGTTCTCCCAGATTAGAGTCCATGCATTTAACCACTACACCAACCTGGCTCTCCAGTTTAACTGCTCATTGTTTACTTCTATGAAGAGCCAGTTTGGTGTAGTGGTTAAGTGTGCGGACTCTAATCTGGGAGAACCGGGTTTGATTCCCCACTCCTCCACTTGCACCTGCTGGATGACCTTGGGCAAGCCATAGCTCTGTACCAGCTGTTCTCTCAAGGACAGTTGTCTCAGAGCTCTCTCAGCCTCACCTACCTCACAGGGTGTCTGTTGTGGGGAGGGGAAGGGGAAGGAGTTTGTAAGCCGCTCTGAGACTCCAAGTGAAGGGCGGGGTATAAATCCAATCTCCTCCTCTTCTTCTTCTTCTTCTTCTATGCCTAATAATAGGGTATTTTACTGCAAGGTTGTTGGGGTCTTCTTCTTCTGAGACAGGCTGTTAATAGTTTACCAGACATGTTGCTTGACTCACAGTATGTTCATCTAATTCTGGGCATTGCAAATACTGCTTGACCAGAATGCCATATTGAAGGATACCTGAACTAGAACATTACATTTTTCAGATGTTGGAAAGTAAAGGAGATTGTTTAAGCTTGCTTTCTAGGGAGATGTTTTTTTTAGTCTTTTTTTCCGTCCTGTTATGTAGGAAATGATAAATACCCTTAAATATGCTCTTAGCATCTTTCACTTGTATTTTATTAGATATAAAAGCTTTCCTTTTTTGAAAGTAATTAATTTGATCTGTCATGTCAGCCATTTATTACTTGTCAGCCACTAGTTATCTCAAATCCCAGAGACAACAGAAAATTGTTTTGAAATTGCTGATTATGTAGTATGGTTTACAATTGTTGTGCTAAATTTAGTTAGGAATAACTAAATTAAGAGTCAACATAATTAAAAGGTTTTGGTGCATATGTTGTTTTATGGTACCGTTAGCTCTTCACTTGCTGAAAAGTGTAAAACATTTACTGATGGCTTATTATCAATAGTGACTGGCAAGTAAAGGTTCTTCTTTAGTACAGTTTAGAAT
The DNA here is from genome assembly GCA_029233225.1 of Lepidodactylus listeri. Taxonomy (NCBI): domain Eukaryota; kingdom Metazoa; phylum Chordata; class Lepidosauria; order Squamata; family Gekkonidae; genus Lepidodactylus; species Lepidodactylus listeri. The sequence continues at coordinate 73,829,589 of JARCFY010000004.1, forward strand.
GTTATTTATATAGTATAATAAAATATAAATGGGATTCTTTAGAGTAGTAGAAGGCAAGTTGTTTCCCAAAAAGCTGACTTAGATTTTGAGATACCAAAGAGTTGGGAGAGAGACGGAGATAAGCAGAACATACATTCATTCCATTTACATGTGCTTAAGCTTAGTTTAAATAGAGAGTAGAACAAAAAAAGATAAGAAGTGATAGTTGTGGCATCAGGCATGTGTTTTATGAGGCAGTCTGGCAAAAGGGGCAGCAAGGACAACAAAGGCAGAGCCATCAGAGGAAGCAGAATACCTTGTTAGGTCTGAGAATAATAGAAGTGGTGGAGCAAACATCATGGGCAGGGAGGTATCATATGAGAGATAAAATGGGACAATACCATGGAAGGCATTGAAGGTAAGACAAAGAGAAGATGGGACAGGAAATCAGTGTAAGGGGCTGAGGAGGGATATCACATGGCCAGGATAAGGGAAGTGAAAAACTTGGGAATATAGTGAAGGAGCTGGGTTACTGCATAGATTGCCAGAGTGGGAGGTTCTAGTAGTCAAGGTAAAAGTATGAACCAGAGTTTTGTTTATTTATTGTTTTTGTTTTGCTGAAGTGGTAGATAAGAAGGGATATTTTAAAAAATGGTGTAAAGAAAAAAATGTATGACAGGTAACAGAGTGAATATGGGGAGGTAGGGGGAGGTTTCATCACTGTTGTCAAGATGATTGTGTTGTCAATGGAGAATGTTTGAGGACAAAGGAAGGCCTGAAAAGAAAAAGTATTTGAAATTTAATCTGAGGTGGTGATGAAAAATCAAAGTAGAACTGCTGAACAAGATGCTGTGTATGTGGGTTGAATTAAGTGAGATTGTTCAGTGGGAGAGAGTTAGAACTGGTGTCATTAGCATACAGGTAGTTTTAATGAAAGTACAGTGCATGAGAGAAAATAGGGAAGATCAAGGATAAATCCCTGGACTGAGATGGAAAACACAACATGTTTTGCCCCTGAGGAAATACTTAAAGTAGTTGAGTAGGGGAAAAAAATATTATCAATAATTCTGGTGAAGATTGTTTCAGTGAAGTGAAGAGTAGAAAAACCAGACTGCAGAGGGTCCAAAGAGCAAAGTAAAAAGTTGAAGAGCAGGAGGAATCAGCATCCTGTGGATGTTTGGAGGTAAAAGTAGAAGGGAAATCTGGTGGTAATTGAAGAGGAAGGATAGGCCAAAGAATGGCTTTTTAAAGACAGGGAAAACAGTGGCATATTTGAATGATGTATGGAAGGAGCTATAGGTAAAGGAGAGGAAGGGTAATTCTGAGAGAAATTGCAATCATAGGGTTGGATGATGATGATTTGGGGCATCTAGACACATGCCCCCCCTTCAACCCCACAATCAGGCTCAGGGAAGGTTACAAAAAGCATTAGATACAGAATACACTTTATAAAACATCCAACACAATAATAACAACACAATAATAAAATTACATCAATAAATACAGCAATAACAGTGGATGAGGCTGACCATGCAGTTAACTGCATATCATAAGTAATCCTAAACAGATCTTAGAAATAAATCCCAATTTATTCAGTGGTGCTCACTCCCCCCAAAAAGTGTTTTCAGGACTGAAGTCTTAGTTCACAACAAGTGAGGATCCACAATAAATGGTTAATTTTCAATGTTACCAAACATTTTGTGACACACAAAGGCAGGTAGAGATAGTAACCAATACTGGAATACAGAATAGTAATGTAGGAGAATGTCAACTAAATGAAGGATTGGAACATTAAACAGGGGTATAGTCAGAAAATGTTAGGTGGTGGGGCATTGTGAAATCCTGTGGGGCAGGGGAGTAGGGGAGAGGGAGACAGAGAAGGGCCTTCAGGAGCTGGAGGTGGCAGCACATCCAAGAGAAGCAGCAGTGGGCATCTTGGTGGGAGCCCAGTGGAGCAGGACCTACTGCTTGAGTACAGCCTGGCAGCAAGCAGCAGTGGTGGCAGTGCCTCATCACTCAGCCTGAGGCCCCCAGAGGGCCACCAACAAGATAGCAGCTGAGGTAATTGCTGAGCTGTTAATTGCCAAGGTATTAAATGCAGCACAATGCAGCCAGCAAAGAGTGGTGGCAGATCCCCCTCCAAGGGAGTTAGCTGGGCCTGGCTGGCATTCCCCCTGCTTCCCTCAGGGGAGGGAGAATTATGCAACCACCCCTCCCTCCCGTGCCTTCCCAGCTTCCAGAGCTGGAAAACAAGGCTTGGGAGGAGAGATGTCAGTGTGCTGCCACTGCCACAAGCCCAGTTCCCACTGGCCTAGGTGCCAGGAGGCTAAGGTGAGTGGCTCACACAGCAGGACTGCCGGTCCTGATCCCTGACTTCCTCCCACACAGAGGTGGTGCCTACCCAGCAGGGGCAGTAGGAGTTGTGGGCAGTGTTCCCTCTAAGCTGAGTTAGTGTGAGCTAGCTCACAGTTTTTTAGCCTCCAGCTCACACATTTTTGTCTTAGCTCAGGAAGGATGGTTCCCGAGCAAACTAATTTATGCAGCAGCCAAATCGCTTGCTCACAACTTTAATGCCAGGAGCTCACAAAGCAGAATTTTTGCTCACAAGAGTCAACAGCTTAGAGGGAGCATTGGTTGTGGGGCGTGGTCCATGACTGGTGGGGCACATGCCCCACTGTGGCTGTGGGCCTGGATGTAGAGACCATTTGAACTTCATTATTTGTTCAGCTTTGATTTATGTTAGAAAACATAATTTCCAGGATGGTTAGCTTTGCCAGAAAAATATTCATCTGTTAATCTGACCAGCTATCTCTTCTCAAGAAAAACATTTGCTGGGAAAGAATGTTAATGAAAGGGTCTATTGAGGTTTCCATTCTTTTAGAACAAGTGTGCATCATGTTTATCATTAAGTTAGCCAAGCACAATATTTCATAACGAAACTCATTTATCTTATGAAAATATAAATTCATCTACTGGGCAAACTAAAACAGATTGAAACTCTTTTATTGGTGGGATTTTTGTATGAATGTAGGAATGCAACATCACTAACAGTGATGGGCAAGCATTCCTCTGCTTAAATTGCAATTTAATTGCAAACTGTTAGCAGCACGGGGGAGGGGAGTGTCTTCTTATCAGGCACTCAAAATGTTCTAAAGTTTTACTGCAAGTGTTCTGCACATTGGTATTCTCATTTTGCTTTCCTGTAGTTCTCCTTGTCCTGCTCCCCTTCTTTCACGCATGGAGAAAGTAGTTATCAAAAACTAAGCAGAGTCAGCCTTGGTTAGTATTTGGATGGTAGACGAGGATGAGCATAAACTGAACCATGGACCAAATTTTTCCATGGAGCAGGGCCTGGTTCATGGTTCTTTCACCTGGTCATGCTCTCCTGCTTTCCACAGACTGCCCCAGAGGTTTTCCAGGGGTTCATTTGCTCCATAAGCAGTCCATGGAAGTTGACTCAGGAGGCATTTAAATGCTTTCTGAGTCCAATTCTGCACTGTGCCTCCATGGCAGCGTGGCGTGAGAGAGCTCAGAAGGCATTTAAACTTCCAGTTGCAACTGGAAGTGGACTCAGAAGACCAGAAGTGGACTCAGAAGGCATTTAAATGCCTTCTGAGCTCCTTTGTGTTGCTCCGGGCCACAGTGGTGGCACAATGCAGAAGTGGACTCAGAAAGCATTTAAATTCCTTCTGGGTTGACTTCTGCATAGTGTTTCCACAGCAGCAGTGGCAGGGGGCTAGCAAAAGCCATTTAAAGGGACAGGTTGCCTTTAAATGGCTTTTGTAAGTCCCCCTTCATGAACCTCACAAACCACAAACTGGTTCATAAAATGGAAATGTTTGTGGAAGTTCATAGTCCGTGAAACCACAAACCACAAAACTCAATTTTTTCAATCCATGCCCATCCCTAATGGGAGACCATTGAAGAAGTCTACCATTGTTATACAGAGGCAGACAATGGTAAACTGTCTCTGTCTCTTGCCTTGAAAATCTTCCAGGATTGCCATAAGTCAGCTGCAACTTCACACACAGAGATATCATTTTTAAACATCTTACTTGTGAAAAATCAAATATTTTCTAATCTCAAAGGGCTTTTCAAGAAATTACGTATAAAGATAATTCTCATTCCATGAAACATTCTTGATAATACATTAGCTCTAGTGTGTCTTTCCATCCCAAAAGTCTACAATAATCTTGAGAACTTCAGTTGCCATTTCTTAATTATTATGGAGGGAGTGAAAATGAAATATGTGTGCTCAAGAATAATGTCACATCAGGGATGTTATTGTATCAGGACAAAAAGTATTTGGAATAAGTTATAGTTATGTATAAGAATGCATTATTAGCAAGTTTCTCCATAGATTTTCATCATAGCTCCTGCTTTGTGAAGTGTAGCTAAAATGTAGTAAGTCTGTATTTAAGGCTAATTGGGGTGCAGCCGTACTATTTGGCCTTGACCAAGCTCAAAAAAGATCTCAAAGTTAGACAATTGTTATTTTTTGGCATTTAATAAGGTTTGGAATTTCTGTACATCACATGTTACCTTTTAAAAAAAAATTATGGTCCAGGAGCTCAAAAGCCAAAAGTGGCGAGGGCTTCTTTGGACATCTGACAAGTCCTCTTTGTAAACTGTCTCATTATTAGACTTATTAGAAAGGTGGAAATGCTGTCATTCTTCTGTTTGTCCTGAGTCTAATGACTTCACAGAGTTTTGGACTTCTGAAAATGCTAGCTCTAGCATTTTCTGTTGTCTATACTGAGCAATATCCATCAGGGGTCCTTTCATAAAAAAAGAGGTGCAGGAGCTCATTAGCATAACTTATTTGCATATGCCACACCCCCTGATGTCACCGGAAGTGTCAGAAGGCCACACACCCCTGACATCACTGGAAGTGTGTTAGAAGGAAGAAAGGAAGGGAGGGAGGGGGGAAGGAACAAAAGGAACAGGAAGGAAGGGAGGGAGGTGGGGGAGAGAGAGAAGGAAGGAAGGAAGGAAGGAACAGGAAGGTAGGTAGGTAAGTGGGGGAGAGAGAGAGAGAAGAAAAGGAAGGAAGGAATGAAGGAACAGGAAGGTAGGTAGGTAGGGGGAGAAAGATAGATAGATGAAAGAAAGAGAAAGAGAGAAAGAAAGGGCGGGAGGGAGGAAAGGAACAGGAAGGTAGGTAGGTAGGTAGGTAGGTGGGGGGAGAGAGAGAAGAAAGAAAGAAAACAAACAAACAGACAAGGCGCTTCTCTCCCTCCCTCTTGCTTGGGCACTGGGGCCCAGCTTTTCCCTCCCTCACCCCCCCCCGAGGAATGGTGAGGGGGGGATAGGGGCTCTTTCCCGGGCCGGCGACCTGCCACCGGCTCGGGTGTTCTCTACCTGGATCCTAAAACAAACTGAGGGGCATGCAAGAAAACCCATCTCCCTGCCATGTGCGGGGGGACTTGAAGCTCCCGAGGACACAGGGCTAAAAGATTCGCTTGTGTGTCGTCATCGTCGTCGTCCCCCCAGCTCCCAGAAGGCTGAGACATTTTCTCCCCGGTTTTGTCCGGCGGAGAGAGGCATGAAGGGAAGGGCTCGGGGGTCTGGTTGCAATGGAGGGGTTTTGTCTACCCCCTTCAATGCCTCGGCTGGGCTTCCCCGTCCCGGACACCTTTGATCCTCTGCCGGCAGCAGGAAGCCGGGCTTTGGGGCAGGAATGCGCCGCCTCTGCCGCGGCTGGACTGGGGGGCCAGCTGCTTCGCCCAGCTGCGGGCGCAGGGGGGGTGGGGGGCGCGGGAGGCAGCTGTCCGGGAAGGCATTGAGGTGTCAGCCATCGGTCCCCGGCCTCGTAACTCAAGCCGTAAACTCAGTCCCTGAACATTAGCCCTGCCATAAATCAGCTGGGGATGGAGCCAGAGTGAGGAAGAGGGAGAGGGCAGGCGGAGGAAGCCCCGGGCAAACCGCGGAGACCTGTTGCTAACCACGCGAAGGCAGGACGGGTGTGCACGTGTGAATGCGTCTGCATGTGTCAGAGGATTCTGGAGGAGCCCCGACGTTGGCCCAGGAGGAGGCCTGGTGCCTCTGAGCCCACGGGACAGCCGGGTTGGGGCCAGGGGGAGCAGGATCCATCCTCTGCCCCGCCGGGAGGAAAAGCGCCGCTGCTTCCCTTGGGCGACTGGCTGGCTGGCTGCTGCCGGGTGTGCGTGTGCTTGTGTGTCCGTGTGGTTCCTTGTGTTGCCAACCCGGCGATCTGTAGTGCCCCACTCCTCGGAGCCAAGGAAAGATTGGGATCCTTACTCGGAAGTAGGTCTTACTGCCGAGTCAGGCTGCGAGCTCTGAACAAGAAAAAGGGGGGGGTTAAACCCAACGGCAGAAGGCCGCGGGTGGCAGCTGCCTGGCCACCTGCGTAGCCGGTGCCGCTGGTGCTAAAAAGAGGGCCGGCAGGTGAAGCAAAGTGAGGGGAGCCAAGCCTCCACGCTGCAAGGCTTGGGCTGCCTCCGCCCGGCCGCCGGGAACGCCGCTGACACGAGGGAGCCGGCCACCTCACGGCAGCTCCCAGCCAAAGGGGCCGCCTCCGCTACCGCAAAGAGGGCTGGGCAGTGAGCGAGGGACACCAAGCCTCAGCCCAAACCAGGGTCACGGGCAGCCAAGCCCACGCTCTCAACCGAGGAGGAAGGAGGAAAGGGGTAGGGTGGGCCAAGAGCAATGCGCCAAGGGCAGGAAGAGGGGCCAGGAGCCAACCACATGAGCCACACGCCTCTGCCCCTTATCTGCCGTCGCCGCCGTCACCCTGAGCCACAGGAGCCCAGAACAGCCGTGGGGCCTCGGGACACGCCACCGTCTGCAATGGGGAGGGGAGGCAAAAGCAGTCGCCGACAACTACAGAAGGACCAAGAGGCCCCAATCTAAGCACTCCGAAACGCGTGCTCCAAACCGAGCACGCCAACCGACGCCGTCATCGCGGGGGGGGGGCAGCAAAACAATCGCCGCCACTGCTGCCACCCAACAAAATTGCCTACTGAGGCCCTGCAGAGAGCTCCACTAACACGTGCTCGACCTCTCCAAGCATGCCAGCAAACTGAAGAGAGCGGGAGCGGGGCAATGGCTCTCAAAGAGCAAGCCCCGCCCCCTGCCCCCTGCGGAACACACGAAGCGTTCCCTGTTGCTGCCTCGCAATCTGCGAGGCGGCAAATCGGCCCCCAGCGCCACGGCGATGCTGGGCAACAGGGAGCCCATACTGCCGAGTCAGGCTGCGAGCCTAGAGTGCCATTTCTGGACGTTCGCCTGATCCAAAGGCTGCCGGAGAAAAGACCAGTGCTTTCAGAAGGAGCTTAAGCGCACGTGCACCTTTGGGGGTGGGGGGGTGGGGGTGTGCTGTGGACCAGCGAGGCCGCCTGACTTCCGTGGGACCTCCTTCCGAGGAAACAGGCCTTGGGCTTAGGTCTGTAAGCTCAGGGACATTGAGTGGGGGGGCGGGGTGGGAGGGTTTTTTTCCCTGGCTGGCGGCCTGCCGCCAGCTTGGGGACATTGAGCGGGGGTGGGGGGGGTTTCCCCGGCCACCGGCCTGCCGCTGGCTCGGGGACATTGAGCGGGGGTGGGGGGGTTTCTTTCCCCAGCCGGCGGCCTGCCGCCAGCTCGGGGACATTGAGCGGGGATGGGTGGGAGGGGGTCCGACATGGCAGCGGCCCTGCTGGGGGCGGGGCTTCATAATGTGCCCGCCCCCCGGCATCTTCATTGGCGGAGCGGCACTCCGCTTCGCTCCGGCCCCAACGGAGCCCTGATATTCATACTTCAAGAGAAGTGACTTATTTGGGCGCAGCAATTCAACTGAAACAACTGAAGTCTGCAATAATAAGGAACACCAAATAGATCATTTTTTTTCAGAAAATTGATCATATCCCAGAACTCCAAGTTAGGGTTTTTTACAACCCTGAATTCAATCTCCATTGATTAAGAATATGTGCATATACAAAACCAACATCACAGGTTTCAATGCCTAACTGGGAAGGAGCTGGAGAGTGCCGTCTCATGAGAATATAGACTTCCTTATCTCTGAAATAGATCCAGCTGGGCAGCCATGTTGGTCTGAAGCAGTAGAACAAATTTTGAGTCCAGTGGCACCTTTAAGACCAACAAAGATTTATTCAGGGTATGAGCTTTCAGGTGTATGCACACTTCTTCAGATACAATTATCTGAAGAAGTGTGTCACTGGACTCGATCTGTTGTGTTCGATCTGTTTGTGATTCAACTGATAATGCCTCTGTGGCTGCTCAGGAATGGGACCTGGCTCCAGATCAAAAGCATACATTACTCCATTTCATCAGATTTAGGGCTGTTATTCTCTTCACTGTAAACTATATGCTTGTAAAGAGACTCATTCATTGGATAACATCTATTATTATTAATTGAGTTCCCCAGAAGATAGCAAAACAACAAATTCTGTCATCACTAGTTGTTCATGGCAAAACATTACTAAGATTAAAAAAAAATTCTTTATGTATCGGGTTATTAATCTTAGTTCTAGCCTAATTTCAGTTTAGTTTATAAAGAGAAATGCTTTTAAATAGGCACTATTTAATGGCGATCAAGTGTAATATGTTTATATGGGGCATGATATGACCAAAACTAAATCCTGTTTATTTTGTTGAGAGAAATTTAAGTACATTCTTAACACTCCCATTAAAATCAGTGGAACTCAATATACTTAGTTTGGCTGGATTGTGTCCCATATATTATCTATGCAAAATACAACTCCACCAGTTATTAATTTATTAGTATTTCCACAGCAGTTTCGTGTGCTTATTATGAGAGCCACATAGTTACAGAGGTTACAGTATTAGACCAGGATCCAGAAGACCCTGCTTTGAATCCCTATGCTGTCATAGAAGCTTGCTAGGTGATCTGGGTCCAGTCATACACATTCAGCCTAACCCACCATACAGGATTGTTGTAAGGATAAAATAGAGGAGAGGAGAATTATGTAGGCCACCTTAGGTCCCCACTGGTGAGAAAGGTAGGATATAAATGAAGTCAGTCAGTCAGTAAGTAAGCAACTGAGGCTGCAGTCCTATGTACACTTACATGCACATTGTGGGGCTTACTTCTGAGTAAAAGTTGAAAGGATTGTGATGTTAGTTCATTAAATGTTTATAAAATATATTTTTAAATATAAAATATTTTAGATTAACAGTAATTTTGACTAACTGTGATATATTTCATGTAATAGCACTTTCTGTAAATATGCTATGATACTAGTTTTTGGATAGCTTTAATTCATGATGAAGAATGATGTCTGATAACAGCACCCTTCACATGCAAATAAATCAATGGGTAATCAGTTATTGAAACAGTTTAAGATTTAATGTAAGATTTAAAATTAAGATTTAATTAAGATTAATGTAATTAAGATTTAATGTAAGCTCCACAGAGCTATACATGACTATCTCAGAAAAAAAATGCAATTTAGAATTATGAAAATGGCATTATTCGTTGGTTAAGAAATTCAATTTACCCATTTAGTACAGAAGTTAGTAAATGAACCAATAAGACAAGCTGTTATAGAAGGTGAGCCCTCTTACATATTAGAAGGTCTTTCAGGGCTATTTATACAATGAAAGTGAAGAAGACACTAAAATATTGAGCCACATAATAGCATGTCCCATTAGTACTTCCCCATCATAAAGAACCCTTTGACTCACAATGCCTTAAACCAGCAGAATTAGCTGTTTGAGAACATACTGACTCTCTGCTTTAACTATATATTCTACATGTTCATCAGCTGGAACTAGTTCTTCATCCCATTGTCATTCTTCAGTAAGTTCCTGTGGCATATACGTGTCTTCTATCCTGACTAAAAGAATGTCCCAAGGTCTTTGTATTTGATGATGAAACCCCCCCCCCCCCCACACACACACACACTTACTTGGAATCACTTCATAGTGTACTATGTAGTGCCAAATTCTTCCACTTTTTCATGGGATGCAGATTCAACATATACTGGGCACCAAAAACAATTATAGCATGTCACTTATGTAAACTGCCTCCCTGCCCCTTTAAGACTATTTACTGTGCTATCTTAAGGACACTTTCCTGAAAGTAAGCCCCACTGAAGAAACCTACATAGGCTGCTGAGTAGACCTGCTTAGGATTGCTCTCTGACTTGTTAAGACTTCAGACAGTAGGTGTTTAATAATTTATACAATGAGGACAAATAACAGATTCATTCTTGAACTGATGGGAATGAGTCATTCTAAAGCCTCTTGGCACAGTCACCAGAAAAGACACCACTGTCTTTTGTATTAAATAAGTTCCCAGGGCAAAAATCCCAGCAGAATGCAATGCTGCTGACAGCTGTCTTCTCCAGGGTGACCGTAGCAGCAGCCTGGAAATCATTCTGGTAAATGTTATCCTCTTGATCTTATTAGTTCTTCTGACAGTGTCTTTAGCAGACCATTATTCTGGCCTCTATAACCTTGAATTATGGGCTGCTGTAATTTAAGTCTGACTTCCTCACCATGAACAATGAAGGACAAGAATGTGGAATTTCATCTTCATTAATGTTTGGGTTGCTAAAGCAAACTGGCAATGCTAAATAAATAAAGATGCTCCAGGGTAGTGCTGCTGCATATGTTGGGCCAGAGTCCATTCCTGAGGGAATGCATTACTCTGTGAAGGAGGGGTTGTAGTGGGAATTAAGATTCTTGACTGATGACTTCCGGTTTTGGCAACCTCAGTGGCGGGCATGTCCCCGGAGAGCTCCAGGAGACGCGACCCGAGCCTGGCGATGGTGATGGATTTTGCCCCCCCTGGAGCCCTTGTAGGGGGCTCCCAGCCTGAGGCATGAGGGGAGTCTCTCCCAAGGTGGTGACTGAGGGATTGAGTCTCCCCTTTGCCTCTACAGGTCCTGCCACTGTGGCACCTGTAGGTGCATACCAGACAGCTGCAGGGACTGAGGCAGAAGCAAACATGAAAAAACAAGTACCTGAAGCTGCATGGCAGACAAGCTCTGTAAGTACCCAACCCAATTCTCCACTTTTAACTTGAAGCACAGAGCAGGGGTTTAAATCCCCCCTCTTTAAATTTCGTGATTCTTCAATTTGATCTCGAGATTTTACTGCTTTAAATGACTGAGTTTTGAACAAGTGGCTGCAAGTTGTTTACTAGCTTTGGTTAAAGTGGACTCTCTTGGAACTTTTTATAACTTTCTGGAACTGTAAACAAATAACAATGACTGGACAGGGAGAGAAAATGGTGACTAGACTGCATCAGCACTTCTGGCAGACAAGTCTCAAGAAAGCACTGATCTATCTGCAGTACTAGTGACAGCACTGTGACCTCTGATGGAACTCTAACTGGGCTCTACAAAAGCAGATTACTGATGCCAATACCAGATCTGAACAAACAATCAACGAAATGGAAAAAGTCAAAGCCAAGACAGAAACCATTAATTTAAGACTGGATGTGGTAGAAAAAGAGAGATAATCAGACAAGGATAACCTGTTGAGGCTGCAGATGGAAAGGTCAACTTTTTTTTTAAGATTTCAAGATGTCCCTGAACAGAAAGGTGAGGATCTCAAACAACTGTTAAGTGAAGCATTGGCTCCAATGACAGTTTTACAAGTTGATTTATTACAAAGCAATATGGATATGGTCTATAGGGCCTATCCTGAATTTTTAAAGAAGAACCTGCCATGAGAGATTTTGGTGAGATTCTCCAAGAAATCTACCAGAGATGTGGTGCTCAAGGCCACCAACAGGATATCCTTGAAGTTCAAAGACGAAGAAATCAAAGTTTTAAAAGACATTCCATCTGAAATTAGAAAGAAGAGGAAACCCTACAAAAGTCTAACTACATTTCTATAAGCAAGATCTATCATGTACAAATGGATGACACCTGAAGGTCTAACATTTAGCTATAAGTACAAGAAGCAAAAAATTTGACTCTGTTGTAAAGGCAAAGAAATTCTTGGAACAACATCTGGAAAGAAAAGGAAAAAAATCCACAGCAGAAGAGCTGGAATTGCAGAAAAGCATCGATGGACTGGAAAGTTCTGATTCTTCAACAAGTAAAGAATCTGAGGGAGAAGACTCTGATGCAGAGAAAGGGGCAGCAGCTCCAAGATTCTGGAAAGTCAAATAAAACTTTGTTAAAAGAAATGGAAAGAAAGAAGAGAATATGCATTGTTATTTTGAAAGTTCTTTTTATTTGATTTTGTATTCACTTGCCTTAAATGCAGTTATTTATATTATACTGGTTAGGGTAGATACTTATGAATAAGCTAAAGATGCCTTGATTTGGTAACTATTTTCATAAAACAATTTATGCAATAATACTTTATATATGGTACTAACTTGGTCTCTGTATACCTTAGTGATAGTTAGTGTTTTTAGTTTAGTGTCTTTGTAGTTGTGTAGAAAATAAAATAATACAATAACAAAAAAAGATTCTTGACTGATATCTTAAATATATGCACAATATGATAGATTTCAGTTTTCCTCTATCCATGTATTTCTACATGTTGTTTTCTTTGTTACCTATGGCTGCGGACAGACTGGCAGCTGGGAGCGATATGGCACCATCTCTATTTGCAGTGGTTTAATTAGTTGCGGGATGTTTTGATCAGACATCTCACCCTGAATCGACTTCACTGTGCACTCACCCCATGGTTGATCATTCAGATTGTTGTGGCATTTTTTTTTTTGGTGGGCTGTCTTTCACCCATGCACATAAGTGTGTATCTAAAGCTCTGGCTCCTTTTTGACAGCTCCATGATTTCTCTGCCCAAGTACTCCAGCCCCATTCAGCCCCCTTCCCTTTGCCTCTCTTCTGTGGAATACATGGGTGTATGCGTTAAGTGCAGATTTACATGAGAGCAGTCCTACTGATTTCAGTGCATTCACCCTCATGTAAACATTGGGATGCTCTCAGACTCTGGCTCAGAAACAGGAGAGGGGAGTTTGGGGGGGATTTGTTGCTCAAAAACAACTTCCCCAAAGACTCCTGATCCAGAAGGACTACTTGGCCACAACGATTGACAATGCCAGAGGCAATTGTGTGCTTATATGAATATTGCTACCTGGTTTTTTTAAAAAGGAGGTGGAAATGGAAAGGAAGGTTCAGACTTCCCAAATGGCTTGACTTCACAAGAGGGGAGTTCAGACATCCAGCAATGCAGGATGAATGTGTGGGGATCCCTTAGCACCAGAATTCAACTATTATCTATTTACTCCATCTCCAACTCATCTTACGACAGGGTGAGTATGACTGGGGAATGGCTGCCAGATGTGGCTGTGTGAACCAGCCAGTTTAATCCATTGGAAAAAGCAATTATATCAAACCAAACTGCCCATCTGACTGCAGCCTATGATATCTTCCTGCCCTGGTAAAATTAAGTTGATTGTCAGTACAACACTATATTGTTTGTATGCCTCTCCCCACTATGTTTTATATACTTTGCATCCAATTATTGCCCTATCTTATTATACAGCATATTTGTATTTTAAGCCGTATACAACAGAGCCTGTAGTTATAATAAATTAACTTTTATTATAGGTATCTAATTATTTTTGTGTGTATCAGTGTATATGTTGCAGATCATTTCTGTGGGCCAGAGAGCTTTTTACTTCATGCTAAATGAGGATCAATTTGTAAATCTGCAGTCATCAAGAAAAATGTAAGAAAAAATGTATTTTTTTCTTTATCAGTGAAGTTTCAATTCAGTCCTTCACAGTGAAAAAAGAAGCAATATGGAGACTCTGCATTCTTTTTTTAATGTGGGAAAACACTATTATAAATTATCTTTTCTAACAAGAAAAAAAGGAAATGGAGGTCAAGGATTCAGTTCAAGGGTGCGTGTACAGGGCTCTGAAAGGCAAATGGAAAATGAACACATTAACTTGTTTTGAATTGAGGTTAGGCACTGCTTTTAAACTGTTGTGTATGTATGTGTGTATATATGCCTATGGGAACTGCCTGGCTGTCTGATCACATTACACTTGGGTTTGCGGAGTCTTAGCTTTAGCTAATTTCTTCATAGGAAATAAATAGTGTTAGATGTTTTATCGCTGGTGGTCTGATGTTTTATTCTTGGTCATCAGTTTATGCACTGTGGTCTAATTATAAATTATCTGTATTATTTAATTTTAGAAATAAAGAGTTCAGGCCATAATGAAAACAAAAACAAAAACATGAGTCCTGAATAGTGTACTCCATCATCATCATCATCATGTGTGTGTGTGTGTGTGTGTGTGAACAGTCTGAAAAGCTAGAGTTTAAAAGACAAAAATCCTAATTAGACATAATTAGAAAAAAATGTCACGAAAGGGTGGCATCTAGGAAGCTGTAAACTGAGTAGACAGTTGTTCAACATTCTAATACAGAGGTTCCCAAACTTATTTGGCCTACCGTCCCCTTTTCAGATAAAAAATTACGCAGCGCCTCCCTAGAAATCTACCTTCAAGAAGTGGACAAAAAGATGCAAGTAGAGTCCACTACAATACATGGAGCCAGGCAGGCCAAGGCAGGCACAGAGCAGCAGCAGCTGAAGGCCAGAGCAGGGGCGTAGACTTTTGAAAATTCGGGGGGGGGGGGGGCTCCTTAGCTTCCTAGATGCCACCCTTTCATGACATTTTTTCTAATTATGTCTAATTAGGATTTTTGTCTTTTAAACTCTAGCTGGGGTGATGTTCCCCCCCCCCCAGGAAACCGCCGCACCTCCCCGGGCCCTTCCAAAGTCCGCCAGCTGCTGCTGCCAGTGCCTCTCTCTCCCCCTGGCCACCCCTTCCTTCTCCCTCTCCAGCAGTGGCGGCCGGGCCTTGGAAGGACCCAGGGAGGCACAGCGGCAGGTGCTCCGTTTTGCCGGGCTGGCTGAGCCCCCCCCCCCGGAAATTTTGGGGGTGGCTCGAGCCCTCGAGCCCCCCCGTACTCTACGCCTATGGGCCAGAGGCCAGCAGCAACACCAGCCTTACAAGGGTGTATGTGCATTTGGCTGTGGGGACCCCCCTCCACCTCACCTCCCTCACTGATCCCAGGGAAGACCAGGAGAAGGCAGGAAAAAGCTGCTGTAGATAGGTTCTGGATTCTTCTTTCTTTATGCTTCTACTGCCCCCTTATTTTTATTCAATGCTCCCCAACTGCACCCAAGGCTCCTACTGCCCACCTAGATCATTCCAGCGCCTCCCAGGGGGCAGTATTGCCCACTTTGGGAACCAATGCCCTAATATATACATTCAAAATCCAAGCAAAAAGACTTTGAAAGATACTAAAGGTCAAAGGAACCAAACTCAGATGACAAACAGGAAGAACGTTTTCAGCAACATTGAGGATGAAGTGAATAGATCATAATGTTTGTAATGGTTAAATCCAAGTGCAAATTCTTCTTCAGCCTTGAGGGATTTACCTTCTACTCCAAGGAGTTTCATTTTCATAACTGAACTAGTGAACCAGTCAATGCCGAACACTGTGCCGAACATTTGAATTTCATTTAAAACCTCCATTGTTAGGCAAATTTTGAAGTCTATTGCTCAGCACAGAGGCTTATGTACCATCAATGTTGAGTGTCACAGAAGAAGAAGAAGATACATCTAGGTAGTCATGGGTTGTTGGTACTCTGTACCTGTTTTAGGATTTGAGGCCTTGAATAAAATGCTCAAAATGGTTCACATCCAACCTAATATTTTACTAACAGACGTTTCTTATGCTGCCTCTGTAAAAGCCACATCAGTTTTGAACTCAAATGTTTTGAGCTTCTATTAGCACCCATCACCCATGCTACTACACTGCCAAAAAGGTCTGATGCTTTACCTGCCAGAATGTTTCTGTAGAATGTTAACAAATGCCTGCCAGTAGGCGTGTGTGTTGCTTCACTGACATGTAGCTGTTTGTAGGCTTTATGTTACTCATCAAAGGGATATCTATATGCTGTCCAGGACTGCTTCCACTCCATCTGTCATATAAATCAAATGCATCAGCAACAGAATCAAGATAAGTGCTGGATATGATTCATGCTCATGGGAGAATGTCAAGATTTGGACTGCATATTCTTTGAGGTTCTGTACCTGTCCTTAGCTACCTCAATTACTCTTTTCCACATCAACCTGCAAAAATCTTTGTTAAGCAGCCTGATTTTACAAGTAGCTACTGAAGGATGTTGAGTGACCATTTGAGGCAGAAAGGGGAGTGGAATTCAGTGCTAAGTGTAGGAGCCAAGATGTGCATGATGTCTATTTGCCAGCCCACCCCTTGAATGAAACACAACACAAGTTATGGGTTAAATAGGATTTTTATTTATTATGAGCTGCACCAACACATTAAAGCATGGGTTGCATTTGGCTTGTCACGTAAGCCTCCTGGCAGGGAAAACCCACCCTGGCTCAGAGCCAGGTCCGGCATCCTTCCAGACCTCACTCGTCATGGCCTGTACACTAGTGCATAGAGGGTAAGGAAGGGCACACTCCAGCCCACGGCTGTGAAGCCTTAAGGCTTGTCATATGCTCCTCCCACCCCAAAGAGACCCCCCAACTGAGTCACCTTGACTACCAAGCCCATAGTTTCCCAGTATGAGGGCCTCCCGTTGCTTATATCTAAGGGTGCTTGCCATTTCAACCTCCCCTCAACCCATGCTTTTCCCACCTTCCCAGTTAGGGCCTAACCAGCTTTACCAGGCCTACTTAACCACACCCCTTCTGCCCATGTGAAGCAGGCGAAAAAAGGCCCTCTTCTTATTCAATCTGAGTGAGGCCCAAAAAATTCCTGCTCGGCCCCGAAAACAGCAACCAGCTAATCCCACATGGGCTGAACAAGAGGGCGGGTGGGTGGGGAGCTCACACTGGGCTGAACTGAGCATGGAGGGTGGCTGCAGCCAGATCTGGCCAGCCACCTGTCCCCTAATTGGCCAGCGCTCCCGCGTTGAGCTGGGATTAACTAGCCTATCCCCCAAGCTTCATTCAAGAAGAAAGGGGGGCTGGCAAAAGCCTGTGCCTGCTTTAAGAGCAGTCACTGGTCTTGGCAGCCCACCCCGAATGAAACATAACACAAGTTATGGGTTAAACTGTGAGTTTTATTTATCATAAGCTGATCTGCACCAACACATTAAAGCACGGGTTGCATTAGGCTTGTCACGTAAGCCTCCTGGCAGGGCAAACCCAACCCGGCTCAGAGCCAGGTTCCGGCATCCTTCTGGACCTCACTCATCATGGCCCACACACTAGTGCATAGAGGGTAAGGAAGGGCACACTCCAGCCCACGG
The DNA here is from genome assembly GCA_029233225.1 of Lepidodactylus listeri. Taxonomy (NCBI): domain Eukaryota; kingdom Metazoa; phylum Chordata; class Lepidosauria; order Squamata; family Gekkonidae; genus Lepidodactylus; species Lepidodactylus listeri. The sequence continues at coordinate 73,846,779 of JARCFY010000004.1, forward strand.
CTGTGAAGCCTTAAGGCTTGACATATGCTCCTCCCACCCCAAAGAGACCCCCAACTGAGTCACCCTGACTGCCAAGCCCATAGGCTCCCAGTATGAGGGGGCCCCCATTGCTTATATCTAAGGGTGCTTGCCAATTCAACCTCCCCTCAGCCCGTGCTTTTCCCACCACAGAGGGGGTTAGCCTTGGCTTAACTCCCCTCCTGCCATCCATGACCCACTGGTCACTCAGGTGGCTTTGCATATCAGCTTGGTAGAAGACCAACACATTAACTCCCACTCAGCTCTAGTAAGGGTGCAGCATTGAAGGCCTGATCCCAGGGTGGAGACTGCTGACCTAGTGCAGCAGCTCATCACCACCAAACGCGTGACTGATGATCATCTGTAGCCGCAGACTGCTATACTGGTGACCTCGATCTGTGTGCCGCATCTTGCACAGAGATCCAACATCTGTCAGCACCAGTGGCTGCCCTTGGCCTTGCAGCCCAACACCATACCTTGGCCTCCCGCAGCCCAACATCATACTTCAGAGGGATAGGACCTCCATCCCACTGCCCTCCAAGCTGTCCCAATGCCCCCAAGTGGGCACAAAAGTAATCCATACCACCGTCCATTCAGGCCACCCCTATAGCCACCATGACTCCAAAGGCTGCATGGTGCCAGGCACCCATGGTACTGCCAAGTCTAGCTCCCTGTGCCCCACCCTGAGTTTCCCCAGATCACCCCCCATCCCTAGCTGAATAGCTGCTGACCCTCATGCCTCCCCATAGACTTGGGCCCCGGACTGTCCCCCCTCGGTGGCACCCTCATCACAGTAGGATGCTGGGTGTGAACCCCCACATGTGCTGCAAGCATGTTTAAACTTGCAGGGCTGCCATGAGCATTGCCCCATGGCACTGAAGCCCCAGCAGATAAAATGGGGTGGAACCCCCTGCTTTTCGCCTGCCTGCTTCCCCACTCCCAAGTGCAAATGTGTCACCATGTGTCCACTGTCAGCTACTGAAGGATGCTGAGTGACCATTTGAGGCAGAAATGGGATGGAATTCAGTGCTAAGTGTAGGAGCCAAGATGTGCATGATGTCTATTTAGTTTGGTTGGCAGCCTGTAGGAGGGGAAAGTCTGTTTTTGCTTGGCAGAAGGGGATTAAATTACTGAGGCTAGGAGCTTACTTTCACTTTATGTCTCTCAGATAAAGAACCTGACAATCCAGATCTACCATCAGAGTGAATGTTGTTAATGGTAATATGATTAAAAATGTTCTTAATCCTCCTATTTTAATTTTTTTGTTTAAGGTATAAAGGCCCCACTATTTTAGTTATATGTTAAAGGGCTAAAACAAGTGTCCTTCAGTATTTGGTTTCTTACATAAGAGAACATAAGAGAAGCCAATGTTGGATCAGGCCAGTGGCCCATCCAGTCCAAAACTGTCACACAGTGACCAAAAACAACAGGTGCCCTCAGGAGGTCCAGCAGTGGAGCCAGGACACTAGAAGCCCTCCCAATGTTCCCCCCCCCCCAAGCACCAAGAATACAGTGCATCACTTGCCCCAGACTGAGAGTTCCTACCTATACTTTGTGGCTAATAGCTAATAGCTCCATATGTTTATCTAATTCCCTCTTGAAGCTGTCCATGCTTGTAGCCGCCACCACCTCCTGTGGCAGTGAATTCCACATGTTAATCACTCTTTGGGTGAAGAAGTACTTCCTTTTATCTGTTCTAACCCGACTGCTCAGCAATTTCATGGAGTGCCCACAAATTCTTGTATTGTGAGAAAGGAAGAAAAGGACTTCTTTCTCTACCTGCTCTATCCCATGCATAATCTTATTAACCTCAATCATGTTACCCCTCAGCCGTCGTTTCTCCAAGCTAAAGAGCCCCAAGCGCTTGAACCTTTCTTCATAGGGAAACTGTTCCAACCCTTTTATCATTCTAGTTGCCCTTTTCTGCACTTTTTCCAATGCTATAATATCTTTTTTTGAGGTGTGGCTACCAGAACTGTACACAGTACTCCAAATGAGGTCATACCATTGATTTATACAGGGGCATTATGATACTGGCTGATTTGTTTTCAGTTCCCTTCCTAATAACCCCCAGCATAGCATTGGTTTTTTTCATTAAAGTCGCACACTGTCTTGACATTTTCGTTGAGTTATCTACTATGACTCCAAGATCTCTCTCTTGGTCAGTCTCCGCCAGTTCAGACCCCATCAACATGTATTTATACTTAGGATTTTTGGCTCCAATGTGCATCACTTTGCACTTGGCCACAGTAAACCCCATTTGCCACGTTGATGCCCACTCGTCCATCCTCAACAGATCCCTTTGGAGTGCCTCACAATCCTCCCTGGTTCTCACCACCCTGAACAACTTCATGTCATCTGCAAATTTAGCTACTTCACCGCTTACTCCCAACTCCAAATCATTAATAAACAAGTTAAAAAGCATTGGATCGAGTACTGATCCCTGCAGGACCCCACTGCTAACCTCCCTCCACTGAGAAAATTGCCCATTTATACTCACTCTCTGTTTCCTTTTAATTAGCCAGTTTTTGATCCACAAAAGGACTTGTCCTTTTATCCCATGACAGTTGAGCTTACTTAGGAGCCTTTGATGAGGAACTTTATCAAAAGCTTTCTGGAAGTCAAGGTAAACAACATCTATTGGGTCCCTCTTGTCCACATGTTTGTTTACTCTCTCAAAGGACACTAACAGGTTAGTGAGACAAGATCTTCCCTTACGGAACCCATACTGAGTCTTCCTCAATAGATTTTGTTCATCAATGTGCCTACTAATTTTTTCCTTAATAACAGTTTCCACCTGTATCGACGACAGACTGACTGACCTGTAATTTCCTGGATCTCTTCTGGATCTTACTATGTTTAAATTCCTTATATTGATTTAAATATGATTGTTCTTATGAGAAGGCAGCATGCATTTCCACTGGGATAACCCGTTCCAGAGAAAGAATACATTTGTTAGATATAATCTAATATGTCTGATCATTTCCACCGCTGAAATCTTACAGGTTATCTAAGGACCCTTTTATCTCACAGAGAAAGTTGAAGTCAGATTGGGTGGGATCCAATCCAAAGCACTGATCTGTATATCAGAAGCCTATAAAGCCAGTATCAAATATGTTGCATAATCTGCCTGACAATTTTGTTCTCCATAATACTCTCTCAGAGAAGGATGAACAGTTCCTGAAATAGATTGAGGGGCATCTGCCCTAGCAATGTACAGCCAATAATGTGTAGTACTAGAGAAATGGTGCATTATATGCTGTTTTTTTCTTCATTCGCTTGTTTTACAATTACATGAAACTACAGCTCCATAAAAAGTAAAACAACAGCTACAACACATGTGTTTTTTGTGATGAATGTTTTTACCCTTTTATAAATGGTACAGTACATATTTGTACCAATTAAAGAAATTTCCCATAAAGAAGAGCAATAGCTCAAAATGAACAGGACAACAGATTCAAAATAAATACTTTTCAGAACCTGTGGTTTATTTTATTTATTTATTGTGGTAGATTCTTTCTACTGCAGACACCCTCCCCCCAAGCTGCTAATTATGACATTTGAAAAACAGGAACCTAGATTTATTAGAATACTGGAATTTATGTCTGCTGTCATGCCAACAGAGAACAGGATGATCAAGTCAATCCTTTATTTGTCTCCTATTTGCATTCTTCTTCTAATAAAATAGTATTCTTTCCCCAAATAATCAAGGAGGGAATGAATTTCCAGATATAAGAAAATAGGACTGACTTACAGCCTAAAATCCACATATTTGTTTTCAGGAAAAATCATAATTTCTGTGCCCACAAGCACCTGCTCCTTCAAATAAAAAGATTATTTAGCATCAGTTTTCTGTCATGTTATTTTTTTCTAACTAATAGTTGGAGAAATTTAAACGTTGTGGTTTGAATATGGGTATAGGAAGTGCAATGCTGAAGCTTTTTCTTAGTATCCTTGTACTCAGGGGTCCTTCCGTAGAAAAAGAGGTGCAGGAGCTCATTAGCATAACTCATTAGCATAACTCATTAGCATATGCCACCTCCCTTGACATCACCAGAAGTGTGTCAGAAAGGGAATGTCAGTTTCAGCCCCATTATACCCTATGGGCCATTGAAATCAATGGCAAAAACTCATAAGGTATATGAGGGAATGGAGGAAAGGAGGTTTGAGGGAGAGGCTCCAAACTTGCAGGGTAGCTGCTGGGGCCTCTCCTCGAAATACCCACTAAGTTTCAAGAAGATTGGACCACGGGGTCCAATTCTACAGGCCCCCAAACAGGTTGTCCCATCCCCTCCATTGTTCTCTATGGTGGGAAAAAGTGTTACTTTGGCAGCAATTCGGCAGCGGGCTGAATCAGATCAGAGAATCTGATTTGGCCCCTGGCTGCCCTGGTGGCCACTCCTGAGCTGGCGGAGCTTTGCTCTGCCTCAGTCCGGCCCCAATGGACCCCTGCTTGTACTGCTAATGTTTTATTTATATCAGTGACAATTTTATTTTACAGCATGCTGGGGGGAAAAATTTCTGGAAAAATAATTTTCAGGCTTCTAAATAAGAGGTGTCAGGGTGCCTGAGATAAGGACACATGGTGCAGAATCAGACCATTGCTCCATCCAAATCATTATTGTCTGCTCAGTCTGGCAGTGGTCTCCAGGCTCTACGGTAGAGGTCTTTCACATCATCTATTATCTCATCCTTTAAATTGGAGACAGCAGGAATTGAACCTGAGACCTTCTTCATGGAATATGGATGCTGTACCACTTAACAACAGCCCCTCCCATCTAACATATGTGCAGTGGTGATTTAATATTCACAGCTTCTTCTATTAAAAATAATGCACATGGCTTTCTCAAGACTATGCATGCTTCCTAAACATTCCTCTATTTAGTGTTGGAGGAAAGCATAAGAATAAGTAGACTGAATCCTTGTAGTTTTGCTAGCCTAGATATCCCTTATACTCCCCTATTAATTACTGAAGTCTAAGAATAGATGGCCTTTTCCAAACTCAAGTCCTTTTAGGCAGGAAAATGGAGACTTACCCTAAAGTTATGACAGATTTTTTTGTACAGATATAGGTAGTGTTTCCATTCTGAATGGGATAGAGAATTCCAGACAATTTGTCTTACTAGAATAAGTTTCTAATCAACCTTACTGACAAAAAAGGCCAAAAGCAGTGGAGGGTGGTCCCTGAAAGCTGCCCATCTCTTTCAAGATGGTCCAATAATATTTGATGGTCCACAGTATCAAGTGCAGCTGACTGGTCCACAAAAAGTAATGAGGATGCATTGCCTCTATTCCGTTTGCAATTGGAGGTTATCCACCACAGCAAACAAAGCTGTCTCAGTCCCAAAAGCAGGTCTTAAAAACAGGTCAAGGGCAGATGAATCACCTAGGTATATATGACATTGCTTTGTTATCATCCACTCAATCACTATGTCCTGAAATGGGAGTTTTGACACAGCCTATAATTGGCAAGATCTCTTGCCAGAACATGTCCCTTATGAAGTTTCCTTCTACTAAAGAAGAATTCTGGCAAGCAACACTGTTAATTTATCTCTTCAAGATTTAATCTTCAAGATGGGCAAGGATCTAATTTGCAGGTAGTGGCTGTCCATATCAGTAAGGTAGCTCAATCTAAACTATCCATAGAAAACTGACACGCAGGAGCTTCTGACATCACAGACAATGAATTTGTGGATCAACTGGCATCTAAGTCAGACTGGATCTGAAAAACTTTGTAAACAAAGAATCTTTCAAAAGCATCATAGTAGGTTTGTCAGTCCCCAGGAGGGGACAGGGGATCCCCACCCCCAGACATCCTTGTGTGACATCAGCAATGCACTGACATTGCTTTCAGAAGTGATGTCATTGCATCGGTGATGCTAGGGCCTATGCTCTACTTTTGGGGCAAAACTCTATGGTTTGTGGCCATTTTTACCATAGAGTTTTGCCCAAAAAGGAGAGCGTCGCCCTGATGTCACCAACGCAATGACGGCACTTCTGGAAGTGACATCAGTGCATCGCCGACAACCCCAGCCACCCCAGGAACACCCCCCAATTCCCCCTCCCGACAGGAGGAAGGCACCTGGCAACCCTACATCACAGTGCACAGCCAAATTTTCTTCTACAGGAGTCAGACTGGGATATGAACAGAACACAAACCACCTTGAAATTTAGGCTGGAAAGATTCAATTGATGCAATGGTGGTATAAGAGGAAAAGGCTTATTTGCTACCATCACTGCCATTTCATAGACTTAAAAATAGCATGTCCTGTATAATTTGTTACATTTTACAACACTGCTGAGGGTGTGTCGCAACCCATTTCAGTTCTACCACTTCCATAATGAAACAGGAAGAAGTATGTAGAAGTATGTATTAAAGTATCTTCAATAAAATTAGACTCTGCTTTAAATTTCTCTTAATTTTCTACAGCTAAATTCAGTGTTACACTGCCTAACCCCTTCACTGTGCAGAAGTATGAGAAAATTTTCAAGCACTTCAAACTTCATGTGGGTCATTTAAAGAGTGGCTATGGCAGCTAAACAGATCATCTTGAGGAGCAAGAGCGAAATAAAAATCTTCATAGAGGCCATTGTATTGTCTGGGAATTATTTGAGAAATGGTTACAGGAAAGTTAAAGGCCTAGTTTGGGCAAAATAAAAAGTAAGGCAAATGGAATAGGGCTGGCCTTATCACAAAGTGACATGGAAAAATAGCTGCTTGTGGACTGCAGTTTTCCATTCTCCAATCTTAATCTCCATAGGTCATTAAGAATATTGGGTTGGATCCAAAGAACTCTGATCAGCTGATCAACTTTCTATAAATGTTCATGCAGTACCATAACAAAAAAGTCATAAGCTACTGGTAGGTCATCTGTAGCAATTATGCTTTTGCAAGAGTTTGCATAAGCTCATTTATAATGTCTCGTGAGCAGAATATTATTGGATTCAATGGCACTTTGGTCATGGAGTGCTCTGCATAAGGTAGCATTAGGAGTAGGAAACTGTCCTGGGAGGATGTTGGGCCCTTAGATGACAAAGGAACAAAAGAATTGTTAAAGGATAATGGGGTGATGTCACAGAAACTGAATGAATTCTTTGTGCTTGTTTTCATTATGGAAACTATGGTGCTCATTTCCACACTCAGAAACCTCTGAAGAACTAAGTCAAAGTGATTATTAGAGTGAAGTTCTAGAATTACTAGGTAAATTGAAAGTAAACATATTTCCAAGTGTAGATAACATATATCTAGATATTCTTAAGGAGTTCAAATATGAAATTGTTGATCTCCTAACTTCTGTGGTGGAGGATAGGAAAATAGTAAATTGTTAAAAGAAAAAAAGATCTGGGGGGAATCCAGGAAATTACAGCCAGTTAGTCACTTGGTACTACTAATTTGCATAATTCATTAAGGGACTAATTGCTTTATTTAGAGGAAAATCATGTGTTAATGTTAGGAAGATTTATTTTTGTTCATACCATTATTTTTGTTCATACCTGGAGTTACCATTAACCCCACCCTTGCCATAGTATGGGCAACGCACCTGGCCCCCGGGTAGTAGCCCACTATAAGCGGCTCGAACCCCAGGCAGCCCAGCCTTGGAACATGCCTTGATGATCCCTCACACACAGCCAGAAGGTGAGTGCTCAACGGCACTCCAAAAGGCAGCCTGTTCCCCTCATCCCAGGCCGCAAGGCTGCAGTTATGATCCCAACAGGCCTTTTTCCCACCAGGGTTGCTGATAGGTGCTTACCAAGCTGCAACAACTATTTACTAAACTTCCACCCAACCATAAAGTGACAGATTAATGCAGACACCACCCCGGCCAATTCCTCAATCCGCTGCTAGCAATGCAGGGTAGGCAAAAAACTCCCCCATCTCTAGGCCAATCAGAGCAGAGGTAAAAAAATTCCTACCCGGTCTCCCTAAGAAATGGGATGACCAGCCAAAAGCCTGCATTACCTACAGGGCGGGAGGGTGGGTCAAGCACAAGGCACAAATGAGGCTGCTGGGGCCGGGGCTGTCCTTCAGCATGCTAGCCCCGCCACCCAGCAAAACCAGTCTGATCAGTCCTCCTTACAAGGAGGCAACTTCGTCCCCCCCCCAGCCGGCCTTCAGCAGCTGCGGGGATCCGTCTTTCTTCCCGGTGCAGCAGTGATAAAACAAGGCAAGCTCCATGATGGAGATTATTAGGAAAAGAACTGGAAATAAAACAGGCAACACTGTAAAGCCTTTGCATAGATCTCTAGTGAGGCTTCATCTGATGAACTGTGTGCAGGTCTGGTAACTGTATTTCCAAAAAAAGTTCAGAAGAGGACAACCGAGATGATTACAGGGTGAGACCACTGTCCTGTGATCAAAGACTCAAGAGTTTAGAAGGGGGGGGGGGGTTGAAGAAGAAAAATGGATTTATACCCTGCCCTTCACTCAGAGTCTCAAAGCAGCTTACAATCGCCTTCCCTTCCTCTTCCCACAACAGACACCCTATGAGATACGTGGGGCTGAGAGATCTCTTTGAGAACTGCTCTTTAAAGAACAGTTCTGAGAGAACTGTGGCTTGCCCAAGGTCACCCAGCAGCTGCATGTGAAGAAGGGGGGAATCAAACCTGGTGGCCAGTATATTTAGAACAGGCAAAAAGAAATACTTCTTTGTACAATTAGTGGTTCAAATGTGGAATTTGCTGCCAGAAGATGTAGCAATGACCACAGGCATAGAAGGCCACAAGAATAGAAGGCTTTAAAGGGGGATTAGACAGATTCATGGAGAATAGGTCCATTAACAGCTGCCAGCCATTGCAATAAAAGGGAAGCTTCATAGATGCAGCAAACCCTGAACATTGGTGCCTGGATGCAACATCAGGAGATGGTTGAGCAAAAAAATTGCATGTCAGGCTTGCCATATTATTTTCTGGCATACTTCCTCCTTCATTCCATAGACATTTAAAAAAAAATCAAAATGCTGCATCAATTTCTAAAAAAACTTCTTTTTAAGGACAGTTCAGTGACAAGAATTAATTCTATATACTTGCAGTCTCAGTTGTTACCATATATTCATTCATATTGTGACTTGTGCACTGTGAAAATAAGCACCAACAGTTCCCATAACTAAAATAGCTAGGGGGGAAAATCACCATAATCAGGGACTGCTGCCAGCTGGTTGACATAATTCCATGTGCTGAAGAATGACTGGAATTTATTACAACTTAAGCAACTTATCTTGCATGAACTAAGCAAACATTAGAATTGATTCTCAGGGAAACTCTAGAGGTGATTGGGACTAGGAACCTAGTAGTACATCTTTTTGAGCTCTCTGTCCCTTTGAAAAAGCATTTGAATTGCCTTCTATCTGCCTTCAACAATGGTCTTAAAGGTACCACTGGACTCAAAATTTGTTCTGCTGCTTCAGACCAACATGGCTGTCCACCTGGATATGCCTTCAACAATGCTATTTTTCCATGGGTATTTACATTTATGAATTTCTTCCTATCTTACAGATGCTGCTGCCACAATAGCTATCCAGCCTTCCCAGAGTTCTCTGGGAAAGGCCATGGGCAACTTGAACAACAGGGATGCCAACTTTTGAACTAGCATCACTAGAGGGTCTTTAGTTACAGTGTGTTCTGCAGCAATTAGTAGGGGATAACGGTTAGCTCCATGCCAGGAAAACTGAACACTAGTTATTTCTGCATATCATTCTCATTTAAAGATGCAGGAGCAAGACAAGTAACTTTTTTCCTGACTTGTTGGCCAATTTAATAAAAAAAGTGGAGGCATGTGGGTTTGATTCCCTAGAAACCCCTTTCCTTGCTGCTTCAGAAATGCTGAGGAAACGTAGCAGCTGCAGTACTGAACTGAGAAGCATTTCCAGTAATCTTACCATTTCGCTCCTCTAAAACAGATTTCAGAGGAATGGGACAGTGCTTCAGGGCAGTACTACAAATGGTGCTAGAGGGGATGCTTTGTAGTTTTCACGTATATCCAACTCTGGTGCCAGCATTACCCAGTAACTTCAGTGCAATTTTCTGAGTATATCATATTCTTTAAAAGCATGCAATGTTACTCTGGGAAAATGCAAATTGCCACAGTTGAACTTATACTTGATAATTTATGTATGCATATACTTCATCCTTGTAAACAGGGCCTTTTTTGGTAGAAAAAACCCAGCAGGAACTCATTAGCATAATAGGCCACACCCAACAGCAGGAACTCATTAGCATATTAGGCCACACCCCTGACAGCGCTGCTCATTAGCATATTAGGTGGGGCTGGGAAAGCACAGGGCAGGCATGGAAGCTTGCCTCTCCCCCCCCGAGCTTCTCCGCCCCACTTCAGCATCGCCTTTCTAGTCTACCCCCCCCTTCAAATCAAACAGCTAGGGAAAGGCGCTGCTGAAGATCCCAGAAACTTCAGGATCCCCTTTTTAGTCTCCTACCCCCCCCCCCTCAAAAAAGTTCAGGAATGGAAGAAGGGATATTTGCCAGGCTGCCCTCGGTCTCCCCAGCCAGCCAGCCAAAGCGCACAGGCTGGGGAGACCAAGGGCAGCCAGGCAAACATGCCCCGCTCCTTCCCTGAGCCTCTCCGTTTTTGTGGAGAGACTCGGGGAAGTGCAGGGGGGCAAGGGTAAATACCTTTCCTCCCCCTACCCCAGACTGGGGAGGGAACAAAAGGCCCTTATTGCAGAGAGACTCGGGGAAGTGGGGGGGGCATGGCTAAATGCTTTCCCCTCCCAGACTGGGGAGGAAAAGAAAGGCACATTTTCAATGTGCCTGGGTTCCCTGCCTGTCCTTTTCCAGCTGGACATGTCAGCTAGAGAAGGGAATGCAGGGAGAGGCTTTTCCTTTCACTTTCAGCTGACTGGTGGGGAGTGAAATTGACAAGAAAATCCCAAAGGGCTCTTCAAAGGGAAAGACAGCATTTTAACATGCCGGCTTTCCCTCTTGTGTGTAAGGTGGGGACGGCAGCATGCTCTGTAGCCACACATGCTGTAGGCATGGCCAACTCAGGAGCCAGCCAGAACTCTGTTCCTGTGTGTTCCTGCCCCAAAATAGCCCTGCTTGTAAATCAAGATGACACATATATTCATCTACACGTTTTTCATAAAGTTATTTAGAAAATATTCTATGGAAATTACCAGGAAATATAAAATGAAACAAATTGCCAAGGGACAATCTTCACTCTCTGCCCTCTCACTGCCAAAATGCTGGGGCTGAAATCATACCATTATGCTAGTTTCCAGTAAGTATGACACTGTTCTAATTAAGCCATTTTAATGTAACAATTTAATGGAAAGCATATGTGAAACCAAATGTGTTTTAAAATTAATTTTCTATTGCTCTTTTGTGCAAATGAGCAAGTTTCAATCAAAGTGAATATGATTCAGGAAAATTAGAATGCTTAGGACTTGCTACTTTGCAACAGAAATGAGTACTAGAGATGGATGGTGCTAGAACAGAATGAAATATCTGTTATTTTAAATTTAACAGTTAGAACTATTTTAATTTATTTTTGCAACTAATTGGGATGGGGTCAGCATGGTGCTTATCATACAAGAACTTTCAATGTACTACTGAAACTCTGTAAATCTAATCCTTACCAAACTTGGATGGCAAATAGAAGAGAATCAGCTGGAAATTTCCTGTGAGTTTAGTGTCTCTAACATGCCTGGGAGGCATTCTAGTGGGTCACAAACCTCTCAAACTGAACCAGTTCATTTGGCTCCTAAATGTTCGTGACGGTTCGTGGTTTGTGAACTGGGCACTCCATGAACCACAAACCAAATTGAACCACATTTTCCCAGTTCGTGCCCATTCCTAATAAAAATGTTATCAGAGGAAAGATCTCTGGACTGAAGAAATAAGAAGGTGCTAATGATCTGTGCTTGACTTCTGGAGAACTGAGCCCGTTTGCGGGGAGGGCGGGGTATAAATCGGAAAAAAAATAAAAAAATAAACTGAGGTTGCATTATAGTACTATGACAATTTATCAAACCCATTTGTCCAAATAATTTTGCTGCATGAGCTAGACATTACCAATAGCCTTATTCTCACAGTTTGTGGCATTATATCTGGTTGGGGGTGGGGTAGGAGACTAGAAAGGTGTTGCTGAAGTGGAGCAGAGAAGCTCAGGGGAGGAAAGAGGCAAGCTTCCATGCCTGCCCTGTGCTTTCCCAGACCCCGCCTAATATGCTAATGAGTTTCTGCTGTTGGGTGTGGCCTATTATGCTAATGAGTTCCTCCTGGGCTTTTTCTACAAAAAAAGCCCTGTACTTATCATTTCTGTTAAGAATTCCACAGAACAGCTCTTCTTGAACTGCATCTAGTTTTCACTGAGTTGGTTGTCCATGACCTGTCTTTAATTTCTTTAACACTTTGGATACAAACCATGACAAATTTGGTATTAATCATCTCTTAGAGCTAGGATTTGGAGACATCAGCATAAACCACATTTGTCCAAAGGAACAACATAGCATTCATCTCAGACCTTTGGGACCATAAGTTGGCTAAGAAGTTGTGCTTACAGGATTTCCTCATGCAGTGTCAATAAGAAAGACACCAGTGCTGGGATGTGTCTAACCAGCAGCATGAAGAGGTGTTTTTTTTGGGGGGGGGGGGATTATAAAAAAATAATGAATCTTTCACAATAAAGGCACAGTCTATCAAGGTAGATTCATCTGTGAATGATCCCATTGACATCAGCAGGGACAAATGTAATCACATTGATCTCAATGGAACTTGCTGATGGAGAGTCTTCCGATTAATTTGCTTACTTCCATCTGCATACAACTTTTACCTGCCATATGCAGCTGGTACCTGAAATATTTTGATTCTACCTGACACTATTCCTATCCCTGATTGGCTGCCTAATTCTAATTGATTTTAAGAACTTATATACAGGATTGCAAAAATAATTTCTCACTGCAACACTGCATGAGTAAAGGGATAAGCTGCCATCACCCATTTAGTGGCTATATTGCCATCTACCACTTTATAATACTTTAAAATCCTTTAATTTTATTAGTTTCTGCTCTTTTTTAAATTCAGTAATGCTATTGTATATTCATACCTGGAATTTAAACAGTCTTGAACTTGCCCTTGCTTGACCTCTATTTATTTTATGCTAAGAAAAAAAATATTTCTGACAGTCCCTAGCATGAAAGCTTATTAGAACTGAGCATGAGCCAATAGTCATGCTACTTGATCCACAAGCTATTATTAGCTAGCACAGAAAGATTCTAAGAAATGTTTTTACTGGTTTTAAATAAAAGGAATAAACACCAAGCTGTGATTCAGATGACTGGGGCACTAACTAAATCAAGTTTTGGAGATGATGATGATGATGATGCTTATTTACATAGTATATTTCACCGGTCCCAGGGCTTCATTTATTCATCCAACATGGTCTTTAACCCTATTAAGTGTAACTGTTACCATAGCAGAAGCAGTATCTGCAGTCAATTGTAGAGTGAGATCTATACTTGTAGATGGATCCATATAGCTTTTTCTTTGGTGACTTTCCATGGCTTGATGAGCATTCTGGTTGAAGCTCTGGGTGATCTGCAGAAATGATTACGAATGGAGGCATGATCAAATACCACATTCCATAGTAGGGAGTTTTTCTTATTACAGAACTAGTTTCTCCACACAGGCAGCATGGATTTTAATATAGGATTGGTATAGCTAATTCAACTAAGTCCAAGAGAGTGTAAGACCTATGGATCTGGCACAGATAAAAGAGTGTGAGGTTTCTTCAGCTGCATTAGTTAGGATGGTATGTTTTCCTCTCAGGTATCTTTGTTGTTGAACTTCTTTTTAACTTTCTTTTCAACACAGACACAGGTCTAATTTGTTTCTGTACTCAGTTGTGAGCCCTCACCACAGTTGGATGCTGAAGATATGCTGGTGCACCTGCCATGTTCATGCAGAAAGGGATGTTCCTTGAGGCATGGTGGAGTTACTCAGCTCTAGGGTTGGGCACAGACTGTGCAAATACAGTTCATGATGGTTTGTGGCATGCCTGGTTCATGAGGTCTGTGATGTGGTAGAATGCCCTCCAGGATGCTAGATATACCAAACTCACAGGGGATCTCTAGCTGACTCTCCTCTACCATCCCTCCAATTTTTGTGAGGATTGGATTTACAAGGTCCAAGTTATGCCTCCCCAAAGAAAATTCCCCCATCCTCCATTATTTCCAATGGAGGGGGGGAACAGTGGGGGAGGACCTCAAAACAAAGGCAATAGAAACCCAGCAGAACCAGTGCCACTGTGGCAGTGCAAACCCAACAGAATGAAGGTCAAACCAGAGAATCTCTGAAGTAGAAACTGAAGGGGGGAATTTTTGCAAGCCCAGCAGAACCCAGTGCCTATGTGGCAATGCCAGCTCAACAGGACTGATGTCAAGCACAGAATCTAATTCCAAGCAAGGGGGGGTTGGAAGTCCAGCAGAACCAGTGCAACGTACTAATGACCAGCAGAATCCAGTGCCTATGTGGCAATGCCAGCTCAATCGCAATCCAAAAAAAGGGGGCATTTTTTGCAAGTCCAGCAGAACTAGTACAATGTACAGAGTGCCCAGCAGTAGCAGTGCAATCACAGAGTGCTCAGCAGAATCCAGTGTCACTGGCATTGCAAGCTAAAAAAGACTGATCTCAAAGCACAGAGTCACAAATCCAAGTGGGGTGGGTGGGTGGAATTTTGCAAGCGCTGTGTGAGAAAATGGGAAGAGAACACAAAAAACTCAGGCAAAGGTAAAAAACCCTTTTGTAACTGACAAGAAGTTTGGTAAACATTTTCATTGAGCAAACACAGTCTGTCTGGAAATGTATCCATTCACAAACTGCACAAACTGCCCATGAACTGTTTGAAAGTTTGTGAAAAATTCATGCCGATTGACCTGCCATGAACTTCAGTTTGTAATCCACAAACCACCCAAAATTCATCACAAACTTTGGTTGTTTTTTGTTTACTTACAATCTATCCCGTGATCTCACATTTCTATAACCTCTATTTGTGAGGAATGAGATGTTGGCTCTGCCTTTTCACTGTCTTGTCCTCCCTGGCTCAAGCTCATGACTTCTGTTTGACACAAGCGCTCCCATCCCTGTTCAGCTATGGGGCAGATGCAAAACACTTTGACAGGCTTCTGTTGTATATTCTATTACTGTTTTGATGTCTGCAGTTCTCCTGCATGACAAGAGATATCTTAGCAATGGGCTGGAACTTGAACATATATCTGTGTGGTGTAAGGTTGCCAAGTCTGGGTTGGGAAATACCTGGAGACTTTGGGGGTGGAACCAGGAGACGGCAGGATTTGGGGAGGGGAGGGGCCTCAGCATAGTACAATGCTATAGAGTCGACCCTTCAAAGCAGCCATTTTCCCCAGGGGAGCTGATTTCTGTCAGCTGGAGATCAGTTGTAAAAGCGGGAGATCCCCAGGCCCCACTTGGAGGCTGGCAATCCTAGTGTGGTGACCTGGAGTGTGTGGGCCCTGGGGCTCTTGCTGCTTGTGCCACAAGCCTCTATTGGGGTTAAATTATGAATAATTTCCTTCCTGTCTTCTTGCTGACATAACAACCCAACAGAGGCTCATGAAACAAGGCCCTGAGGTGGAGGGCTGCATGATATCGGGGTGGGGCATGGCCAATTTAGAAGAAGAGGAGGAGAAGGAGGAGGAGGAGGTTGGATTTATACCCCACCCTTCACTACCCAAAGGAGTCTCAGAGTGGCTTACAAACTCCTCTCCCTTCCTCTCTCCACAACAGTGAGGTAGGTGGGGCTGAGAGAGCTCTGACAGAAGCTGCTCTTTCCCAAGAACACCTCTGACAGAACTATGGCTTGCCCAAGGTCATCCAGCAGGTGCAAGTGGAGGAGTGGGGAATCAAACCTGGTTCTCCCAGATTAGAGTCCGAGCACTTAACCATTACAGCAAACTGAGTCTCAATTTAGAGAGTTTTACTATAGCACTCCTGAAAATCCTTAGAGCTACAAAAGGTTGCATTTAAAAAATTATCCTATGATGTCAGGCTGCCACACCCCAACTCAACTGGTTGCAAGACACCTGGCAATCCTGATTCTGAGGCCAAACCACATGCCTTCTCCATGACAGCACTAGCAATATCTAGTAGCATATCAAAGGAAGTACATACTCTCCCTAAATTTTAGAGCTATGTAGACTATGTCCCTCTTTTCCCAGTGGGTTTCTAATATTAAAGCTGTTTTGAAGGATAATTTGTAAAAACCTGAACAGTTTGGAAAATTCTGTTACAGAGTGTTTGCTGCTAATTGATATGTTGTATGATTTTATATTTTAATATTTCTATTATTGATACTGTTTAGTGTATTTATTGTATAGGGTGTTTTAAACTGTGTGATAAAGCAATAAAGAAATATTTAAATAGATCTGTGACACTTAGTACCATTTACCATCTTAGATTAGCACATATTTTTCAGTCTTTGCATACATCTATTCTCTGTAACATCCACTTTGATCATTGCAATGGATTTATATTTGCAGATTCCTTAAAATGACATGGAAACTTCAGCTGGTTCATAATAGTTCTACTAGCAACTGGTAAGATAGATAACTAACAAAACATGCTTTCTAAATTAAAACAAAATTCTACAGTTGATCTGAAATGTCCAACAGAATTGCCCTTCTATTGTTTGCTTTTTCAAAATTGGAAAGAAATCCTAAGGTTAACTTGGAATCCTACTCATGTCAATTCAATGGGTTTTACTCCAGGAAACTGTTCATAGGACTGCACTACAGTTACTCATTTGTAAACTAGAAAAAGTGATCTCCATGGATGGAATGAGATAGGAACCTACAGCATCTCTCCTATATCATAAAGCTGTTTTCAAGTGGCAAGATTCCATGGGGTGCCAAGATCACTTGGCTGCAAGAACTGCCACTCAAAAGTGGTCCCTTGCTACTGGCTGCATTCCCTTGCTGCGTTGCCTCAGTCCCACCCACAGAGCCGCAGACCAGTGTCTCAGCCTCAGTCTGGAGGGAGCCGGCAAAGGGTGCTGGGTCCACTCTTCTCCTCCACCCACTGCCAGGTGGGTCTAACTGTCCCCTCAGTGGCCTGCTTCTGTCAGTAAAAAGACAATGGACTTTCGGCATAACCCCCTCCCCCACCCACTGCCAGCTTGCCCACTTTCCTGTCAGAATAAACTGTGAAAACGGCTCTCTCTCCTTCTTAGCTCCACCATGGCTGGCTGGCTAATGAGGTGGGCCAGCAACCATCAAACCATTCTCTTCAACCCCCTGCTGTGTGGCTGACTTTCCCCTAGGGTTGCCAATCTCCAGGTGGGACCTGGAGATCTCCCACTGTTACAATTGATCTCCAGATGACAGAGATCAGTTCCCCTGGAGAAAATGGCTGCTTTGGAGTGTAGACACTATGGCATTATACCCTGCTGAGTCCTTCCATCCCCCCCCCCAAAAAATGCTGCCCTCCACAGGATCCACCCCCAAAATCTCCAGTTATTTCCCTAATCAGAGCTGGCAACTTTCTCCTCAGTGTCTGTTGCTAGGCAACCAAGCTTGCTTCTCTGAAAGGCCCTTTCCACATCTATGTTGGCCTTTGGGAGAAAACCCACCAGGGACAGGCCTCAGCTGAACAGAATGTCATACCCTCCAAAGCAGTCATTTTCTCTGGGGGGGACATCTGTTGTCTGGAGTTCAGTTGTGATACCTGGCGATCTTCAGGCTCCACCTGGAGGTTGGGTACCCTAGGCATAGCAGTCAGCGCTTCAGAGCAGGACCTGCTAGACCCAGGTTCTTGCTGAGTGGGTGATTTGGGGCCAGTCACAGACTTTCAGCCTAACCTACCTCACAGGGTTGTTGTGCAAGTCAAAAGGGGGAAAGGAGAATGTTGTAAGCTGCTTTGGTCCCCATTGCAGAGAAAAACTACTTCTCCTCCAGGGGAACTATGGTTGCTAATCTCCAGGTGAGGGCTGGAGATCACTCAGAATTACAAGTGCTCTCCAGATGGCAGAGATCAGTTCCCCTGGAGAAAATGGTGGACTCTGTCCTCATACCCTGCTGAGATGGACCCCCTATGACAGCCAATGTGACATAGCAGTCAGGGCTTCAGAGCATGGTGGAGGCTGCAGGGAGATGAAAAGTTGAAGAGTGAGGTTGATGATTGGCTGGGAAGGAGATAGGGTTGCCAACTGCAGGTGGAAAATTCCTGGAGATTTGAGGGATGGAGCCTGAAGATGGTGAGGTTGAGGAGGGGTGGGACCTCAGACAGGTACAATGCCATAGACTTCACCCTTCAAGCCAGCCATTCCTTCATGGAAAACCATTGTTGCCAATCTCCAGGTGGGGGCTGGAGACAACTCAGAATTACAACTGCTCTCTAGGAGGGAGGGGGAGGAGATGGGAAGCTGAAGCCATGGGGCAGATAATGATATGTTGATGGTTGGCTGGGAGGGAGATAGGGTTGCCAACTCCAGGTTGGGAAATTCCTGGAGATTTATGGGATGGATCCTGGAGAGGGTGAGTTTTCAGCAGGAGTGGGACTTCAGACAGGTTCAATGCCATAGACTCCACCCTCCATACTACCCATTTCCTCATGGGGAACCATTGTTGCCAATCTCCAGGGGAGGGATGGAGATCACACCGAATTACAACTGCTCTTCAAATGGCAGAGATCTTCCCCTGGAGAAAATGGTAGACTCTGTATCATTATACCCTGCTGAGGTCACCACAGCAAAATGACGCTGAGTGCCCAAGGCTGGGGCACTCTCCTAGAGGCTCTTTCTAGAGCCCATTGTATTTATTTCCATAACGGGCCTTATTCCTAGTTTTACATAATGAAAAATATGTACAAGTAACCTATCATTATGCATTCAACATGTCAGAGAAGAGAGTATTTGGTCATTGGTAATTATTCACAGAAAGTGGCTTTTAGTGTATGAATTTGTTAGTAAAGTATAGCATTCTTCATAATAATTTAAATTAGTCACAAACAAAGAAGCTTAGTGTGTATGAATACAATCTGTATGCCAGAGTACTGTGCAAATTTTTAAAGTCTCATGCAAACAGTTCTGTAGTGAATGATGTAAAAGATTGTGATTATCATAACTGAGTGTGCACATATGCACATGCACTGATTGCTTTTAACTAAAACAATAATTATTTGTCCCACCCCTCTTAATAAGGATTTAATGTTTTATCTTCCATTACCACACACACCCTCCTGTTTTTAGCCATGCAATCCTTTTTCTTGGCTTGCCTTGATTGTGCTGCTTTTGGAAACGTTCCAGGCAGAGTTTTGCTACATTGCTCCAGATGTTTGCAATAATGTATGACTGAAGTGAATGCCAGTGGTAAAAGGATACTTTTTTACAGGAAATAGTTTGTATCTGACACCAACCATTGGCTCTTTGGCAAGAAGAAAAGGAAGATGTCTGCTAGAAGAGTTACTCAGTGAGCAAAAGAAACAACAACTGGCTGTTCAAAATAATATTTTTATTAATGTTATATTTTTAAAAATGACTACAGAAACAATCAACTGAGAAGTTCTCCTACATACACCCTATTTTAATGAATGGAAGACTCACAGAGATTAATTGCCACTAATTTACAGGACTTGTGTGGGACTTTTTAGTACATTGTGTTCAAAAGTTATGGCTTCAATTATTTTTTTCCCCAATGTCTGTCTTTAATTTTTTTTAATCATTCCATTTGATCCTCTCATCTTTTTACTTCATTTTAAAATCTGTTTGAGTATTTATGCTAATTTTCTCATATGATCAGTTCATTTTTATATGTTAGAAAACTTAAGGAGTAATTGATCCTATATATTTGAAGTTGGCAATACGGTACAAATAGTGAGACAAATGTTGCTGCATAGAAAAAGTATTTTTGGATATCCATATTTTTTCATGTCCCTGCCATCCCATCTTTACTGTTTTGACTCTATGGTAGTTGTCTTCTATGTTTTATCCAGAAATTCATCATTTGTAGCTTTGGTAGTCTGTAGGCTCTCCCCAACACACCTGTGCCTCTTCCCTCATTTGTTGGAGGTGACAAAAAGAGGAAGGACATCCTAAAAGAAAGAATGGACCAGCTGCTAATTGGCTCATTGGCTCATTTGTTCTTTCTGTAGGAACAGCAGGTCCTTTTTAAGACCCAGAGACTCAAGGGATGAATATTTATTTAAGCTCCCCTCCCACTGTAGTTTGTAGCAATATCTTTTTTTCTGAGCTGGAAAAAAAATCTAGATATTCATATAATCTTTTTTTAAAGAGTTGCATCAGTATGCTAAGATATTATGTCTCAAAAAAAGGAATTTTTAAAATTGGTTTTGCTTGCAAAATACAGCAGTGTTCCAGCAAATAGATTACTCCCTTTTTACTGGATATCAGCCAGTAAGTATTCCTTTCTGGTACTGGTTGAGAGAAAATGGTTGCATTACCCCATTCTTTAGCCAGGCTATCAAGCTAGGCAACTGATCTCTTATCTTTTGTTGTTGTTGCCATCATGTCACAGCTGACTTATGGTGACCCCATAGGGTTTTCAAGGCAAGAAATGCTCAAAGGGGTTTGCCATTGGCTGACTCTGCACAGCAACTCTGAACTTCCTTGGTGGTCTTCCCTCCAAGTAGTAACCTCAAACTGAACCCACAACTGGTGGACAAGCAATGGAGTGACTGCAGAATGGAATTATTTTATTATTGTTTTAAGTGGTTTTAACTGTATTGTATATTATATTTTTATTGTTGGAACCTGCCGTGAGCCTGCTTGTAAGGAGGACGGGATATAAATCCAAATAAATAAATAAATAAATAATATGCATGGCCCACTTAGCTTCGACTAGTAACCAAGCTGCAGCATTCTGCTCTAACTGGAGTCTCTGAGCTGACTTTGATGGGAGACCAATGTAGTGTAGTAATACATTACAGTAGTACCATGGCATGGATCCTAGTAGCCACGCCATGGTAGGGGGCAATCTTCCAGGCTAGATTGAGTTGGAAGAAAGCATTTTTTGTAGCTGTATTAACTTGCTTCTCTAGCAGTATAATCCTCCCTGTATAATCCTTAAACTTTAGCCTGAGTCAGCAAGTAGAATTAGAAGTAGAAAGCACAATGTCCTTCAAGAACTCAGTCTTCCCAACAAGCACTATCTCTGAGCCAATTTGGTGTAGTGGTTAAGTGCACGAACCCTAATCTGGGAAAATCGGGTTCAATTACCCACTCCTCCACTTGCAACTGCTGGATGACCTTGGGCAAGCCATAGTTCTGTCACAGCTGCTCTTGATAAAGAGCAGTTTCTATCAGAGCTCTCTCAGCCTCACCTACCCCACAGCTGTGGGGAGGGGAAGGGAAAGGAGTCTGCTGTGGGGAGGGGAAGGGAAAGGAGTTTGTCTGAGGCTCCGAGTGAAGGGTGGGGTATAAATCCAATATCTTCTTCTCTTCTTCTTGTCATGATTTAGTTTCAATTTATTCACCTTTAACCATTTAACTGCAGCAGACAGGCTGTGATTCAGAAATTCCACTGCATCAACAGGTGAAAAGTACTGAGTTCTCGGTGCCACGGATGAGTGAGACACTGTAGTGATCAGCTCTTTGGTTTATTGGGTTACAACAAGCATGGCTTAACCGGCCAAATAACAAACTATATATACATCCCAGGACACACCCCTGGTCCCAGCTATAGTCCTATTGGGGGGTTTGAATTTCTTGCTTAGATCTCATTGGCAGGCTGCGTGGATCCTAGGATCCTTGGCCCCTATTGTTCTAGTGGCCAAGCTCAGGACTCCTTTCACTGGCGCCATGTGGCAGTCAGTGGACACAACACCCCTTCCCCCATAGTCTGTACAATACCTAGGGCGCATAGTCCTTTAAATATGCCAGGGGCTGGCATTCCTGGTGGAAGCATCCAGGTGCTGGGGTTAGTGGTTCTCGGCTCTCAGAAGGGAAGCTCACTCCAGGACCCAGTGGTTCTTGTGGCTTGCTGATAGCGCAGGCAAGGGGTTTCCTTCAGCAAACTACTGTTCCGGGGGAGGGGAGTTTTCTGTTGTTTCCTCTTGGGAAAGGTTGACGGGTGGGGTGCCCAGTGATGGTCTCTCAAGGATTTGCGTGGGCACTGAGTCTGAAATGGTGGCAGTCTGATGGTGGTGTAGTTGGTCCACATGTTTCTTTAGACCTGGCCTCAGTGGCGACTTCGTAGGAGACCAGTCCAGCGGGGCGGATGATTCTTCCAGCCAACTACTGTGGGCCCCTGTTGAAGTTGTGCAGGAAGATGGGATCCTCCAGAAAGTGTGGGGCTTCTGCCTGGTTGGTGCATTGCCATGGCTCCAGAGCCCTATCTGGGTACAATTGGTCTAGTAGTACCGTCGGTTGCCAGCCCATCAGTAGTTTGGCAGGGCTGTTGCTGCTGACTGGGTTCGGTGTGGTGTGTTGTGCCAGCAGGAACTGAGCCAACCTAAACTCCCAGTCACCATCCATGATGTGGCTGCGGGCCTCTGTTGTGGTCCACACCATTCACTCTGCTTGGCTGTTGGTTGTGGGGTGGAAGGACGCTGACCATACATGTTGGATGAGGATGCCCCGTAGAAACTCCTGGAACTCGTCCTACATGAAGGTGGTCCCATTGTCAGATATGATGATATCCGGGAGTCTGTGGGTCACAAACAGATGGTGCAGTGCCCGGATTGTTGCTTTTGGTGATGTTGTGGAAACTGGGATGATCTCAAGCCATTTGTAATATGAGTCCACTGAATATTAGCCCATGAAACGGCCCTGCAAAATCAATATGGAGCCTCAACTACAGTGTCCAGGTTGACTCTCATACCTGTGGGGGGCCCCTAAGGGAGTTGGGACAGCTTCTTTGGCATGCCTGACACTCCTTCACCCATGCCTCAATCTCTGTGTCGATTTTAGGCCACCACACAGCTCCAGGCTAGAGATTTCATTCACACCACTCTGGGATGAGCCTCATGGAGGGTGGTGAGGACGTGATGCCTTAAGGCCTCGGGAACCACCACCCTATCCCCCCAGAGCAGACACCCCTTACATGCTGAGAGTTCATTCTGGTGGCTTGTAAAAGGGGTAAATTCAAGACCTGCAGCTATTGTGGGCCAACCCTTGCACACCCACCCCAGCACCCTGGAGATGATCAGATCCCAGACTGAGCGGCGGGCTACATCTGCCACCTGCAGCAGTGGTCTGGAAGGCCATCCAGGTCAAGGACGTGGTGAACCAGGGCTGGGTCAGGCTCTATTGAAGGCAAGGGTAAATGGCTGAGGGCATCTGCATGTCACATGGCTTTTCCTGGCTGGTGCTGTAGCTGGTAGTTATAACCTGCCAAGAATATCGACCATTGGAGGACCCACGGGGACAAGACTTGTGGGGTCTATTTGTCTGTGGCGAACAGCCCCAGGAGTGGTCTATGGTCCATGACAATTGTAAAGGACCTCCTGTATAAGAAATCATGAAATATCTTGACCCTCGCTACAATTGCCAACCCCTCCCGGTCTATTTGTGCATAGTTATGCTTGCCCGCTGATAATGTCTGGAAGTAGTAAGCTACTATTACCTCTCAATTGTCTGGTAGTTGGTGCCCCAGGACAGCCCCCACCCCATAGGGAGAGGCATCACATGCCAACACCACTGGTAGAGACTCATCAAAATTGGTGAGTTTGAAATCTGAATTTGAAATCAATAGCACTTTAACAGCCTCTGCCTGCCAGGGCCCCCAGACAGCAGTTTTGTCCAGCAGCCAATATAGGTGCTCCATGATGGCCACCTTGTGGGGGAGGAAGGCATGATAGAAGTTCAAGAGTCCAAGGAACACCTGTAGCTCTGCTTTGGACTTGGGGGTGGGGGGCCTCCACGATGGCCTTGATCTTGCCCCAGGCAGGGTGGAGCCTGTCTGCATTGATCATAAACCCCAGGAAGTCCATATGCTCCATCCCTGGAAGGCACTTCTCCCGTTTCACTTTTAGTCCCGCTCCCTGGAAACAACTGAGGACAAATGCACAACTGGGCCTCAAACTCCTCCTGTGTTGCCGCAGTAATCATCACATCATCAAAGAATGGTGTGACCCCAGGAATCCCTTTCAAGAGAAAGTCCATTAAGTTCTGACAGATCCCCAGGGCCACGCTCATCCCAAACTGTAGCTGTTTTACTTTAAATGCCCCCCCTGGGGTGTTACAATTGTTTGGGTTGTGGCTGTTGCCTCATCTATGGGTAATTGTTGGTAGGCTTCGGTGAGGTCTAGTTTGCCAAAAACTTTGGCCGCCGTCAGAGTCACTAACACATGGCTTACAACTGGAACTGGGTAGTCATGGTCCTGTAAGGCTTGGTTGAGCGTGCACTTGTAATCTGCGCAGATGCAGATGTCGCCATTTGGCTTTACTGGTGTTACAATGGGGGTCTCCCACATTGTGTGCGACATGGTTCTAGGACTCCCTGTGCCACCAAATGGTCCAACTCTGCATCTATCTTGGGCTTAAGCATGAATGGAGCCCGCCGTGCTCGCATGCGGATTGGCTGGATGCTGGGGTCAAGTTGTAGGGAGACAGGGGGTCTGGTATAGTGCCCCAGGGTTCCGTCGAACATGGATGGAAATTCCTGGCAAATGGCAATACAGTCCTGCGGGGTACACATGTTGATGCCCTCTATGGTGATTCCCAGTGGGGTGAACCAGGCACGGCCCAGGAGACTAAGTTCCCTTCAACAATGACAAGGTTGAGGTAGCCGTCGAACCCCCAGTATTGGACTCTAAACTGCCCCTCTCCCCTTACTGGTATGGAGTTCCTTTGAAAGTCCACCAATTTTATGCTGGAGGGTTTCAGCCCCCCCAGGGACATAGTTTTTTCAGCATTTCTACCGATATGATGGTAGCTGCGGATCTGAAGTCTAAATCCATGTTACAGGGGGACCCCTCTATTATAAGCTTGACCTGGAATTTGGGGCCAGTATTCTGATCAGGGAGTCTAAATACCTGTTGGTGTGGTTCCATTGTGATGAGGTATAGGTCCTTGAAGGTGGTGTCCATCTCGTGGTGGGTGGCAGCCCAGTGGCTGTTTTTGGGCAGAAGCCTTGGGTCTTCATGATTGACAGGTGTGGACAATGTGCCCCTGCTTCCCACAGGCATGGCAAATGGCTTTGTGGAAATGGCAAGACATCTGCTCGTGGGACTCTCCGCAGCTACCACAGGGGGTTGTAGGGTTGGTTGGTGTGGTCAAGGGCCAAGGCTCTCTCTGGGCAGGGCAGTGGACTTGCCTTACTTCTTCCTCATTGGAGTAGTCAGAGGCAGACACTGCTGATGCCTGGTGTGCCGACACGGTGGCCTGGTCCTGGTGAGACCTCTTGAACGCAGTGGCCACATGGAGGGCCACTTCAAGCTTCAAGTTGGCAGTTCCCATCAGCTTGCACCACAACTTGGGGTCACAGACCCCCCAGACAAACTGGGTAAGGATGATGTCTTCAACCTCCTGGAACTCACAGTCGATTGCCAGGTGACATAGTTCGGCCATGTAAACTGTGGCCGACTCACCCGATTTCTGTTGTTTTGCCCACAAATCCAAATGCCTCACCATCTTAGTCAGCTTCGGCATGAAGTAGCCATTTAGGGCCATCATGATGTCCGTGTTAGTTGCGTTGGCCAGCTGCTTGGGGGCAAGGAAACCTTGGGCTAAGTGAATGGACACTACTCCACACATGCTTAGTAGTAGTGCTTTCTTCTTACCCTCATCCTTCACCTCTTGGTAGCTGAAGAAGTTACTCAGCTGCTCCACCCATGCTTCCCAGAACTCAGAGTGAGTGGGGTCGAACACCTGGATGTTTCTCGGAGCAGCAGCCATGACACAGGAGCAGTGCAGGGAGCATTGTCCTGTGGCATGGTTGGTGGTGCCTGGGAGTGCTGGAGCCAGGCAGTGTGCTGTGGCCATAGGATCGGTGCTCACTGCGGTGCTGGAGTCAGAATTGGTGCCACTCATCGGGATCCCACCTTTGCTGCCAGTGAAAAGTACTGAGTTCTCGGCACCATGGATAAGTGAAACAGCATAGTGATCAGCTCTTTGGTTTATTGGGTTACAACAAGCATGGCTTAACTGGCCAAGTAGCCAACTATATACATGCACCCCAGGACACCCCCCTGGTCCCACCTATAGTCCTACTGGGGGGTTTGAATTTCCCACCTAGATCTCATTGGCTGGCTGCGTGGATCCTAGGATCCTTGGCCCCTATTGTTCTAGTGGCCAAGCTCAGGACTCCTTTCGCTGGCACCATGTGGTGGTCAGCAGACACAACAACAGGAGATTTGGATAATGAGATATAGAGCTAGGTGTTGACAGCATACTGGTTATCAGCATATTGGTTAAGGATGGGCACAAATTGACTCACTATCATGAGTTTGTGATGAATTTTGGTCGGTTCATGGTTCATGAACCAAAGTCCATGAATGGAAGAGCTGCCACAAACTTCCATGAATTTTAAGGCAGCTCATGGCAGTTCATGAAGTGCAAAAAGCAGGGGTTTAAATAGCTCTGAGCCATTAAATGGCTCAAAGCCATTTAAACCCCTTGCTTTCTGATCTCTGCAAAAAAGTGGTGGGGAGCAGAAAGTAGGAGTCACAAACTGGTTTGGTTCACAAACCAACCTCCCAGTTCATATTGGTTCATGGTTAGGTTTGATGTTTGGTCATGAACCACAAACTGAAACGAACCACAAAAATGTGGTCTGTGCCCATCCATAATACTGGTGATAGCTAATCTCAACACTAAGAAAGATTTGTCCTAAGGGCTTTACACAGAGTTTAAACAGAATGAGGAATAGGACTGCACCCTGTGGAACCTAAAATGACATCAACTAAAATGTATGACTTTTGTCTACGTTCATCTGCTAAAGTCACCAGGACTGTCTCTGTCTTATAGCTCAGCCTGAAGCCAAACTAAAATGAGTCCAGAGCAGATGAGCTATCCAAGAAGATCTGGAGTTGCTCAGCTACTGCATTCTCTGTCACTTTGCCCAGAAAGAGTAAATGAGAGAGTGGGTGATAACTGGCCACATCATTTTTCTATAGGGGTAATTTTTAAGTAGTGGATGGATAACCACTTTTTTGAGTTGCCAAGGAAAGGTCCTGGAGTTAGGGATTGATTCCTGATGGATACCAAGGGTTCATTGATGAAGTCCTTACATAATTTTAGCAGCCATGATGAACAAAGTTCCAGAGCACAAGTAGCAGCCTTTACATATCTCATGATCATGTCAAACTTTTTCATATAATTACTTGCTCAAAATGGTCCATAAACAGATCAGATTATATATTATTCATTTCTTTTTACTGGTCTATGTTACAACCATCATCTTGATCAGCACGTTTTCATCATATTTATTCAGAAAAAACCCCTGCAAAAGTATCATAACTAATTATTTGTTCCTGAGGTGGTAAAGATTTAGGAGTCAGCAGTATCCAAGATACCTTACACAATTGGGATGTTTGTGAACTTGTTGATGCAACAGTAGCAGAGAAGTAACATTTCTTTGCTGCTGTCATTGCTGCTTCATAGGTCTTCCAATGGACTCTATAGCATATTGTGTGAAGTTTTTCACCAGTGCTGTTCTAAACTTCTCCTGGATCTCTTCAGGTCACCCAGCTCTGTGGTAAACCCGTGAGTTTGGTTCCACATGAAGGAGAGAAGAGGTTGATGAGCAGCAACCTTGTTGATGGCTTCAAGGAGCTTCACATTCCAAGCTCTGACTGCAGCCAATAGAGCATGTGTTTGAAATCCTAAAATCCCTCAGAACATTCTAGAATCCAGGTGGATCCATGAACCTCCTTGCGTGGACCATTTTAACTGGGGCCCTCTCCCTTCAGGGTGTTGGGACATGTTCATCCTTGCCTTGAGTAGGTAGTAGTCAGTCCATTCTGCTCGAATCCAATGCTGAAACCAGACCTTCCCTCAAAGACTCTGTGTGAAAAATAATGTCAAAATTGTGGCATCTTTCATGAGTTGGGCCTGTCATAATTTGACAGAGGTCAAAGGTAATCAAGTAAAGTTGCCAGACCCCCCCTGTGCAAGTGAGGGTCCCCTGGCACCAGGCCTCCCCATCCAGCCATCAATCGACTGGCCAGTGGGGGGCACTTATCTGGAAAAAGAGCAAGGCCCATTTGACATTGCAGTGAAGTGTCTACATCACTTCCGATGTGACCACATCACTTCCGATGTGACCCAGAAGTGATTTCATCATGTTGGCAATGTCAAGGCAATGCTCTGGTATTTGGGAAAAAACCCTCTATGGTAGAAGCCAAATTTATCATAGAGTTTTTGCCCAAGTATCACCCTGACATTACTGCGTGATGACATCACTTCTGTTTTATGTTGGAACTGCAACATTGGCTGGGCCTCCCTCCCACTCCTGGTAAGTCTCTCCATCCCCCACTAGTTGCCAGAAGGGACCTGACAACCCTACAATCAAAGAAGTTATAAAATCATGTGCCAGCCCCAAAGTCCCCCAGAATAATTAATTTAGTCATCCCCAGGACCAGGTTTGAGAGCACCTCCACCAACTCAGGCAAGGAACCTACCAGGGAACTAACTATCCTTAGTCCCCAGTATCAGGAGCATACAATCAATGACAGTGATAGCTGGCACTGAAAGTCTGGAAGGTGAGGGACCTGAACCTTTGCAGCATCTGCAAGGATATGTAGCTAGTAAACAAGGACTATATTGTGCCACCTCCTGTGTTACTTCCACTATCTCTCTGGCTGCTCTTCTTTAGTGGAATATGTTATATTGTGTCCCTGTGCTTGGAGTATATGGCTCTTCACTGTGACATTCACAAGGGTATTTAAGTGTTGACTGTTATTGCTGAATGTCTGGTATTATTTTAACTGCTTGAGCTGCTGATTCTCCAGGCCAGCTGTCTGTATATTCTCCTCAATAAACTTTGTTTCTGATTCTGGTTTGTCCATATTCTCAGTATTCCTTCCAAGCCTGTAGAAGAATGCCACTTGCCCAGCAGATGCCTTGCAATTTTGTGTGTGAGTCATTGTCCAGATCAGGGGTGTCACTTGACCCTGGTGTGACCCTAACTCAACTGCCCCTTTAGGATAGAAATAAGTGGTTTCAGGAGGGTTTCTTTCCCTATTCTTGGGCCATTTTGTGTGGATTTGGACTCAGTTGGAAAATGAGCCACGTTCATACTGACATGTATTTAATGTACATGTATCTTCATGACCACACACAGAAGTATGCCAGGTAATGTGTGGGAAGAGAATGACAAAAGGCATTAATAGAGTGTGTGTTAATTAAATATGTGGGTCAAATCAGTACAGGAACAACAGATACCTCCACTTCAGTCAGTGGCCCAGTAAATGGGATGCAGATTAAATAAAAATACAGAAATTATCCCTGGAATTGAGGGTTAATGAAAATATTACTATCTTGCAAGGGGAAAAATCCCTAGTGTTTTCATAGTACTTTTTGTTAATTTTGATGTGGGCTTTTTCTCACCTAAGAAAAATGCACAGGAATGGAGTTCCGGCTGGCTTCTGAGTTGGCCACACACACACACAAACTGCCTTTCTTCCCTCGGGTTCCTCATGTGCCCCACAAGCCGTGGGGCCCCTGGGGAAGCCGATCCTGGGAGGGAGCTGTGCGGTCAGGGGTGTGGCCTAATATGTTAATGAGCTTCTGTTGTTGGGTGTGGCCTATTATGCTAATGAGTTCCTGCTGGTCTTTTTCTACAAAAAAAGCCCTGAGTGTAGGTATGTGTTCATGTACATCTTTCTGCCTCTGGTTTCAGACCCTAACTCTGTATGTACACAAGGGAGGGATTTTTTTTTAAAAAAAGAAAGATGCTTAACATTCAGGTGGGTTGAAGACAGTTATATAGTTCTTTGTTAGCAATTATATGAGTGCAAACCCAGCCTCTGCCATTCCTGTAACCAAAATCTACACTAACTATTGAAACAGAAAGAAATCATATTTTCAAAGTAACATTTTTTTCAGAAAATGAATCACTTAAAAAACAGATCACTTTGATCCCTCACAACTTAGAAACAAATGTGCATGACAGTGCAAAAATTGCATAGTCTTGGAATTACTTTACTATTCTTTCATTAGAAACAGAACTTGGATGTAGATGTAGATTAGCCAGTTATGGATTCAAATTTATTTTACAATGTTCCATCCAGAATCAGCTATTTAATCCCCTTGAGTATTTGTTTATTTGTAAAAGCAGCGGTATATACAAAAATAACCCAAATACTTGCTCAGCACAGCAACTGTGTTGGATGTGGCTGTTTCTATTTTTGGTAATACCTAATGAACAAAGAGGGAGGGTACATATTTGATGTGCAATTCATGCTTCTGTTTAAATTAGAAATGCCAGTAAATCTAACTCTAGAATTGTACAAAAGCATAATACGATGCACAAGGTGAGAGTCATGGGAGAGATAAAACAGCTGTTGTGTTGGCAGTGACCTTATAATTGGTAGTTTTATATAAATACATAGAGAGAGTCAATTACTTGAGGTTGGTCATATCAACTATTGTGGCTATTGAAATACACGATAATATGTAATAATTGTATGCAGATGTTCCAATGTATAATTTATGATCAGGACATGCATGTTCAAAATGATTGGAAGAAACAAAATTAAGCTAATAATATTGCTAGCCACTATGTGAGAATAAACTAGAGACTCACTGCTATTTCTATTTCTGTGTGAACTGTTCAGGGCTTTTTGAAAGAAAAAAAATGATGGCAGACTTTTCTTCCCCAAGTGCTACCCTTTGTCCCCAGGAGGCAAGCCATTGTAAGGTGAGCCACTGGACTCCAGCACTGGTGAAGCAGTGGATCAGTAACTGATAGTCAACCATATCAAACACAGCCGACAGGTCTAACAGCAACAGTACTGCCATCCCAACTCAGTCCAGATGTCTCCGGAAATCAGCCGTGAGGGCGACCATTGCCGTTTCTGTGCCATGGCCCGAACGAAAGCTGGACTGGAAGAGATCTAATAAGGAAGCATCATACAGAAAACTCTGTAACTGACTTGTCACTGCCCTCTCAATTATCTTGCCCAAATAGGGCAAGTTGGAAACTGGCTGGTAGTTCGCCATTCTGCCAGATCCAAGAATGGCTTCTTCAAGAGTGGGCAGACCACTGTTCCTTAAGAGCTCTCAGGAATATACCTTCTTATTCTGTTAATTTCCTCTAGGCTGAGCTGATTGAACCAAGCCATAACCAGATTAGAAGATGTGCATGGAGCCTCGAGTTCACTCACTATCTCAATTGTGGTGGGAAGGTCATGGCAAAGCCAGAGCAACAGGATTTTATCTGCGAAAAAGCTTACAAAAGCCTCACAGCCAATGTCCAATTCCCTAATGTTTAGTCTGCTCTGAGGCAGAGTACTCAAGGACCGAATCATTCTAAATAATTGGGCTAGGTGTGAGCTCACAGACACAATCATGGCTGCGTAATACTTTCTCTTTGCAGCCTTGATTGCCATCTCATAGGTCTTCATAAACGACCTATAGGATGTTCTTGTTGCTTTGTCGCGGGCATGCCACCACTCTCTCTATCCGTCTTAGCCTCCACTTCATCAGCCACAAGTCCAGGGTAAACCATGGAGCTAGCCTACCACGGGGGCTGTTTGTCAGGCTACTATTAAAGGTATGGCTGAAAAGTTGATAGTCAGTGAAGAATACAGCTAGAAAGCAAGGACTGAGTCCAAGATCACTATCCTTCTGGCTGGATCTGTGACAGACTGTTCTAGAGCACAGTAATTTATGATGTATAGGAACCTGATTTTTACAGCATGACTTGAGTACGTTTATCCACTCAATGTAAGGGTCGTTAAGTCACCCGGTTTTGCAACATTATCAGCCTTAGTCACCTCCCTTATTTCCCTGTTCATCTTGAGATCAAGCACAAGAGTGTGCAATAGTATACCCACACTGTTATGTAACACTTAAGGCCACCCATATAACTTCTGCTGCAGAGTTCATTCCCCTAATGTTTCCTAACTTGATTCTATGCCATCTTTGATGTACAATGTAACACTTCCCCCAACATGTCACTCCCTATAGAACTTATACCTAGGGATGACTGGGTCTGATTGATTTCCCCCCCCCCCCCAGGGCTGTAGCCAGGATTTTTGACTTCATGGGGCATTTAAATGTCAGGAGGTACCCCCCCCCCCCCAGGCTGTGTCAGGAGCAACAAGAGAGTAAAAGGGTTTTTTTTTAAGTGTTGAGAGTGGTGAGAAGCAAGGGCACTGACAGGCAGGGTAGGGAGACAGCTAGGCTCGGCCATGGCGTGCATGAAAAACAAAATAAAATAAACCAGCTAAATGGGAAGTCATGAGGCCCGGGCAGTTAGTGGGTGGGGGCAGATGCCCCACTGTAGCTATGGGCCTGAACCCACCCTGTGTCTGAGACACCCACTGTATCTAAATAGCATTCAGCACTAAGCACTCCAGCTCCTCACTGTGGATTGGAACCTTCTAGCATTGGCATGTAAACACTTACTGTGTGTTTCTCTTTCCAGCAACCC
The DNA here is from genome assembly GCA_029233225.1 of Lepidodactylus listeri. NCBI lineage: Eukaryota > Metazoa > Chordata > Lepidosauria > Squamata > Gekkonidae > Lepidodactylus > Lepidodactylus listeri. Next base: position 73,879,319 of record JARCFY010000004.1, read on the forward strand.
TTGACTCTCTCAGCCCCTTTGTCTTCAAATATGGCCCTCTCATTCTCAAGTTCTAGTGTGCTCCTACTAATGATGCCCTGAGTGTTTACACTATTGTCCCTGTGGGCTGAGTTGTCCCAAACTGAAAGCTCCCCAGCTCTTCTTGGCTATTCCCTTTAGATTAGTTTAAAAGTTGCTCTGCCACCTTTTTGATATTAAGTACCATAAGTGTGGTTCCCTTTTGAGTCAAGTGAAGCTCATCTCTTTTGTACAGGTTTATCTTGTCCCAGAAGGTTCCCCAGTGCATAACAAAGCTAATCCCTTCTCCCAGCTCACTTTTTATCCACAAATTGATCCTGATCTGTGTGTCTAGCTGCCCCTGGGTGTAGAACCAGTAGCAATTCTGAGAATGTTATCTTTGAGCTCTTGCTCTTTCTGCCTAGGAACCTAATTTTTTCCTCCAGGACCACACAACTACATTTACCTATGCAGCAGAAGAGCCTTACTGACCCATGGCTATTGTTCCATCTTGTCCTCAAAGGCACCTGGACCACAGCAGTCATCCAAATCTCTGCCTGGCACATGCCACCGACCTGGCTTTCCCAACCTTTAGAGCGGCTTTTCTTTCCCTCTTTCAGTTCACCCTCTGCTACTAACTGGCCTTTGTACAAACTGCCTACTGAGAGGGCCAGGCCTCCCAGCTTCCCTCCCCTGTCCTTGCCTTGTGCCGGCATCTTCCACTGCTCAGCGTCTGGTTACCATGGGGGTCAGCTTGCTGCACTTGCTCACTACTAGGGGAATTAACCACCTGCCAACTGACTGCCTCACCTTTCTCCTGGTGCTTGTGTCAGCACAGGAGTGGGACTGCTCTAGTAAGTCCCTGAAGGTCTCATCCACATACCTTTCTATCTCCTCCAGCTTCTTCATGTTAGCATCCCTAATTTCAAGGAAACAAACTTGTTCCTTGAGAGGCAAGAGATTCATGCTTTGAATACACACCCACAATATCTGCCCCGGGGGCAAATAATCATACATGTGCAAAACACTGAATAGCCCCCACTCTCCTATCTTCATCACTGGTTTGTTTGTTTAAAAGTGTTTTAGGGTTGAAATAATGTACTTACATGAATCAGTACAAATTTCCATATCAGGAAGGATGCTGCAGTATACTGCCCTCCTGGCTGATGTGGAGCTTTTACGTTCTTATTCAGAAATTCAGGATAGAGAGGTCTCTCCTGCTACTCTCAGCCTCCACTGCTGAATTCCCACACTCAAGTCCCCTGTTGGAAATCCTGTTTGAAAGCCCTATGATGCAAGCCCCCAAGAAACCTGTGTGTATCCTTATAGAGTCTAAATTCTAATGAACTGTGTTTTACAGCTGTGAGCTGTGGTTCTACCACCATGAGTTAGATAACAGCAGACAGTTGATCCACTTCACTCAGTAAAAGCCACTACCAGCAGGACCAAGTTCTTTTACAGCACTCACCAAAAGCTAGGAAATCTTCTGACAGACTTACCCCGAACAGCCCAGGAACCAAACTCAAGCAGACAACAAAGAAAGCTTCTCTTAGGCCCCGTCCACACAAGTGAGATAAGCCGGACGGGGATCGACACAAATTTGTGCTGGTGCAATTTGCACTGCTTTTGCAGGATCACACAGGTTCATGGACCTGTGAGGGTGAACCGCTGCTGCGTGATCACACGCAGCCGCGGGTGAGTTTTTTTTTTTCTGGCCGTTTTCAGTGCACTTATTCACTTCTACAAGGAATCGATGACTTGCCTGTCCACCCTCAGGGTCGTCTGATGATGCGCATACTGGGACAAGGGGGGGGGACCAAAAAGCCTGCTCCCCGACGCCTCTTGTTTGCGCTGGCGTGATCACACAGGGAAAGGCCGGTTCTGGGCCGTCACAAACCATTTGAGACTGCCTTTTCACTGGTAGCTAAATAAGCCGATTCCTCGCCGGCTTAAAGCAGTTTGTGACAGTTTGACACCAGCTGCAGGATGCTTCCCAGATGTGCTTGTGTGATCTTTGAACTGGCGGGTAATCGTTCTTTTTGTGTCACAAATGGGTGCGTATGATCGCGCCCTTAGTTTGATAATAATGCACAAATTGATTTTGGCTTAACGTTCTTATGAGTTTGTGCTAAATAACTCAACAATCTAAGAATCATCTACAGCAGTGGTGTCAAGCATGCGGCCCAGGGGCCGGATGAGGCCCCTGGAGGGCTTCTATCAGGTCCACATTGGAACTGGCCATCTCCTGCTTCCAGTTCTGTTGCTGCTGCTGCATCATAGCTTGCTTCACCAGACTTTCTCACTCACTCAGCCATTTCATGTTTTCCCCTGGGTCCTGGACTCAGAACTCTGAGCATGAGATTTCTGCAGTGAATGTCAATAAATCAAAGGTAAGTTTGCCGTTTACAGATACATACTTGAACAGTATACTCAAGATAGCGACAGCACAAACATTTTGATGCAACAATTCAGAGCAAGATGTGTCAGTTCTGTTAAATAAACAAAGTATTGCAAGAGTGCCAATGTTTTAAGCGTGTTTTTATTTTAAGTTAAAAAAACCTTTGTGTTTGTGTCCTTTATAAAGTTTATATCTCCGCTACACACATGGCCCGGCCCAACGTCTCATTTATGTCAGATCTGGCCCTCATAACAAATGAGTTTGACACCCGATCTACCGATTATTTGCAAGCTATATTTGCAAATGTACAGTTGTAGTGCAATCCTCTGCAGAGTTATAATCTTCAGTGGACTTAGGCTGTAACTCTGCTTAGTATGGCATTACTAAAGCATACTAGAGTACCTTCTGACAGGCTGAATGGTTGCAACAAATAAATAAGCTTTATTTTTAAAACATTCATGATTCCTTCCATGTTACATGAACTGCTAAAAGAACAACTGTGAAACCCTGCTCACTGTTTTCACTTTCAAACAGCTATTTATATTTTGTTTTAAATAGTAATTTCTTTTTGCTCAACCAGCTTAAAAGACAGGTGTTTTTACCAACTTCATTCATTGGTAGCTTCCCTGCAAGAGCAAAGGAAACTTAAAGTGTCTTTAGTCAAAGTGTAAAGCTGGCTCGCCAGCTCTGAGTTGGGAAATACCTGGAGATTTTTGGGGTGGAGCCTGAGCAGTGGGTGTTGCCTTCTGACAAACTTCTGGTGATATCAGGGGTGTGTGGCATATGCAAATAAGTTTTGCTAATGAGTTATGCTAATGAGCTCCTGCACCTTTTTACGAAATGACCTCTGGATCATAACAGTATTTAGTCATGCAATTACCAATCAACAAGTTTTGCTCAGTTTAGCTTAGCTTGTGAGAGTTAGTAAGTTCACAACTGTTAATAGTATGTTGTATATTTGATGAGCATTCTTTAAATAGCTTATTTGGATTATTTCTGATTTGTTATTCATTTCTTCATTTTTCACTATCTGTCAGAAGCCTGTTTAGATTTCATTTTATTCTCTGTGATTTCTAATGCTAGCCCCTTGAATTTGAAAACTTCAGAATGAATGGATTTCCTGTTATTTACTCCAGGGTTTGTCCTGGTCATGCCATGGTTTTCCTTCTAGTGGAAGGTGCTGTTTCCTTTATTCTCTTTCTTGGTGTGTTTTGCTTGTGGATGGTGGTATCCTGATGTCAAGGGAGATAGCTGCATCACTGTGTGCTGGTTGTTTCCATCTGCCTGTCACAGGAGCATCATTTGGTATCATTTTGTGATTGGTGGGTTGTGATGAAGTTACGATGGACTCTGGTGCAATTGTTATGCTCTCCGTACCCCAGCAGTGTCTTTTTTACCTCTTTCCCTTCTGCTGAGCAGTCATAAAATACTCATGGCAGTTGGCACCAGTAATGCAGTGGCATTAGTGATGTGCCTGTGCTGACATTTTGGGATGGAGCTGTAGTTTTAGGAAGTACAGAGGGTCCTGCTGGATCAGACTAAAGCACCATCTATTTTAGCTTCATGCTTCCAAGCATATGCCTAGCCAGATACTTTCAGGAAGCCCACATGTAGGACATGAAGACAATAATTATCTATTGCTTTGTTCTCAGCTACCATTATTCAGTAACACATTGACACTGAACCTGAAACCATTTGACTTTCATGGCCAGTTTTCCATGATTTCTTGTGAATGTATCTTACTTTTTAGGGCCATCAGACATCATGCCATCCTGTGGCACTGGTTCTGTAAATTAATAGTGTATTTTATAAAGATTCCTGTTTATGACTCCAGTTAAAAAAACAGAAAAAACTAATAAATAAAATGTTGTATAAAGATGTGCTTTATTTTGTCTGTCCTGAATCTACTGCCAAATGATCTCACTGGGTGACTGCAAATTCTAGTGTTTTATAGTGGGGGGGGGGGTCCATCCATTTTTTGGAGAACAGAAGCAAAGTTGTTTCGAGATGACAATGACTACAGTGTGAAATCAGTTTTGACACAGCAACTAATTACCAACTCTATCAAGCACTAGAAGTCAAATGAAATATAATTTCCTTCTGTCCAAAATCCCCAAAGGACCTGTGGAAGACTGCATCTCTTATTGTTAATTTTACTACTTATTCATAAATGTCACAGTTCTCTACAGTTCCACTTGGGCTTGTATAACATTAAAAAAAGCAAATTTGGCTTTAAATGTTTTATCATTTATCAGAAATGAAAGTGTATATTTTAGAAGTCTGCTGTTTGCATCAGGTCAAGAGTCCCTTGAAAGTCTACCTGCAGAACTACTTCCTATGATAATTTCATATTGGGGGGTTCTGCATTGGCTTTTTCCTCCATAGTTTTAGCAAACCCACATTGGAACAGAAATTCCCCTCTGCACTGCATGCCGCTTTCACTTTCTTTGATCATCGGGTTTTTATGGTACCTTCTGCATAGATTTATGGCTGTTTTATGGCTGTTCAGGGCTGACTTTGCAGTCAGTATGGAGTTGGCCTGGGGTATTTGACTGTGGATTTGAGCTGCACCTTTTCCTCAGTTCTGCAGGGCCTGTAAGACAGAGCTCTTCCACCAGGCCTTTGACTAATGAGCCACACTTAATAAATTAAGGTCCTGGCCCCAATACCATCAACACCATCATTAACACCTGAGCTCCGCCAAAATGGCCCAGACTGAGAGTCACCGTAAGAGTAATTTGCTGATGGTACTCCTATTATGCTGATACCAGGGGTCCGTTGGGGGCAGAGCGAGGCGGAGCAAAGCTCTGCCAGCTCAGGACTGGCCAGTAGGGCAGCCATGAGCTCGCTGCCGAATTGCCACCGAAATTCGGCGGCAACTTTAAAAGCCACTGGAGGGGACGAAGTTTGAGGGAGAGGCTCCAAACTTGCAGGGTAGCTGCTGGGGCCTCTCCTCGAAATACCCACCAAGTTTCAAGAAGATTGGACCGGGGGTCCAATTCTACAGGCCCCAAAACAGGTTGCCCCCATTCCCTACATTATTCTCTATGGTAGGAAAAAAGTTAACATTTTTTCCCATCATAGAGAACAATGGAGGGGATGGGACAATTGGTTTGGGGGCCCATAGAATTGGACCCCATGGTCCAATCTTCTTGAAACTTGGTGGGTATTTCGAGGAGAGGCCCCAGCAGCTACCCTGCAAGTTTGGAGCCTCTCCCTCAAACCCCCTTTTCTCCAGCCCCTCATATACTCTATGAGTTTTTGCCATTGATTTCAATGGCCCATAGGATATAATGGGGCTGAAACTGACATTCCCTTTCTGACACACTTCTGGTGATGTCAGGGGACGTGGCATATGCTAATGAGTTATGCTAATGAGCTCCTGCACCTTTTTTTCTACCAAAGGACCCCTGGCTGATACTACCAACACTTCGCCACTGTCATATGCCAGCATTTTATGTTGTGTTTTTACTTATATTTATATTTTGACTCGTCTGTTTTATCCGTTTAGAAATTTTTATGTAATCTGCCCTTAGCCTGCTTTGGCAGGGAGGGTGGGGTATAAATCAAATAAATAAATAAATACTGAAACAATGTGGAGCTAATGCCAGATGCAGAACCAGCCAGTGTTGTGCAATTGTTCTTTCTAAAGTACTCCGGTTTCTCCTGAATGCCAGTGATCTTGTTTCCTTTGACATTCTAACAGGTTCTTTGTTGGTGCCATCTTGTTAGCCATCTATAGCTCTCTTCTCCATAACTGGTCCCCCTAGGTATTCTTGTTGCTCTTTTGGTAATATTAATGACAATTTTAGATGGTCCCCACAATTTAATCACTGGAATTTCTGCTTTTATAGTATTATAGAATATATAAGATGACTGGAAATCATGACCTATTTTGTGACAAGTTTTAAAGTTCCAATTTTGCAGTTCAATTTGCAGTTCATCTAGGGCTTTTGCTGTGTTCTATTACCATTTCTTTCGTTCCTTTTGATCCTCATGTAACTTCCTACATCATTTCCTTAGTTTCTTTTGAAACATTTATTTGAGTTGAGGGATACAACTGAGTCCCAATGAAAGCATTTGATAACCTCTACTCTGCTGTACATATCTTCTTTATTCCCTTCCCTTCCTTAATCTCATTTGATTACCATTTTACACCCATAGTACACACACTTCTCCTTTGCTCCTCAAGTAGTCACCACTTCCTGCCTATCTGCTCGAGATCTCTGGATGGATCATGAACATCTCTTTTTAGGCTAGAACGCAAAAAAAGCCAAGGATAAGTTTGGAACAGTTCTTGTCATGGCAGAAATGCGACCTGACTGCCTCTGCCGGCGAACTGTCATGGGCGAGGGCTGTAGCGCCAAATCTGGGTGGGGAAAAGTCAACATTCCCTGGAACCCGTGAAAGCGGCTAGGCGTTCTTTTCCTCCGGAATCTTGAGACAACTGGCGGAAACTGGCGAGCTGCTCCGTGTTAAGGACGGACCAAACGACTTGACGATCCCTTCCTCCAGTCAGCAGCATCCAGCGGTGTGTTCTTCTCGAAGCGGGGACAGTGTGCCGCAAGCCAGCCGGGGAGGCAGGCAGGCAGGCAGGCAGGCAGGCGAGGGTTGTGGAGGAATGATCACCACCGACTTTCTCCGCCTCCCTTGGCTCTTGCGCACTTACACCTCTTCCCCGTCGCAGTCGCCAGAGAAAATAAACAGTCTCCCGCTGCCTTCGCAGACTCCGGGCCAAACCATCCCCCGGAGAAGGGGGAGCGCCGGAGACATGTTTGCAGGGTGGGGGGAAAGTTTCCAAAGCCGCCGCTCCCCTCCTGCCTGCCTCCCGCTCCCTTCCTCCCGTCCTTAGCCCGCAAACCCCGCTCACTCTCGAGAGGATTAGCCTGGATTGGGGGTTTAAGCGCGCCAGGTGGCCACGGGGCTCTGAGGACGGGCACGCGTGCTGCCGACCGGCCGCCGCGAGCAATGTGGGGGGGTTGTTCGCCTGCCCGACCCTCGAGCGAGCTGCGCGCCCTACATGTTTGTGTGTCTCCGTGAGGGAGGGAGGGAAGGAGGGAAAGGAGGCAGGCGCAGGCGCAGCGCCCGCCTGTCTGCTCTCCTGCCTGCAGCCCGGGCTTTCAGTGCAGTTGCCGGGGAGTTGATGGCAGCGCTGGAGCGCGCCCAGGGCAGCGCGCCACGGGGACCCGAACACAAAATGTGCCGCCGGGCGGGAAGCAGCGGCCGCCGCAGCTCCGGGGGGTCGACACGGGACGGGGACGGGCGCCCCGCGGGGGCCAGTCAGCTCTCCTGACCTGCCTGCGTCCTCTCCCCCATCCGGCGCTCGCCCCAAAGAATGTCCGCCAAGTCCAAGGGGACCACATCCTCCTCCGCCACCTCCTCCTCGGTGTCCTCGCCAGCCGAAGGGCTGCCGGCCGCCTCCAAAGCCAAGGTGAAGGAGCAGATCAAGATCATCGTGGACGATCTGGAATTAGTCCTGGGGGACCTGAAGGACGTGGCCAAAGAACTGAAGGAGGTGAGGCGGGGGCTGGCAGCGAGGCTGGGGCGGGGCGGGTCTAGCGGCGGGGCCGGGGGGCTCTCTTCCCGGCCGGCCAACTCTCGGCCAACTACCGAGGTGCGAAAAAAAGCAACCGGAGCGGACTGGGCTGCGCCGGACTTGTTACACTTTCGACTCTCGCTTGGCCGCCAGAAATCAACTAGTGTCTCCCTTCCTTGGGAGCGCAGGGTGCCGCCGCCGCCGCCTTTGCCTTTGCCTGGGAGCGGGTTGGCTCCGGGTGCCTGCTTGGCTTGCGCTCGAAATGCTTCTTGGCCCCCGGTCCTCCGGGGTGGAGGCGAGGGAGACGCAGCGGCGCAGTCGGGGGCTTCCTTTCGCGTGACTAAGAGCTGCGAGGAATCCCACGCCCCAAGCGCGAGGAAAGGGGGCCGGTGTGTCTGGGGGGGCGGTGTCCTGCGCGCCCCAGATCCGCCCACTTCGGAGTTTGGGTTGTAAAAGGGGAGGGGGCAGCAGGAGGAGGAGTTGTGGCTCTCCATTTCTTCGCGTCGAGAACTGTGTGGGCATTTCTCTCTCGCCGCCTTTCTCTTCTCCATACAGTATCTTGGCATCCAGACTTAGTCATTGCACTAGCTAAGGAGATGCTTCCTCCTCTGACAGCAGAGAAGCCACTTCACGCCTTGGGTGTTTTTTCCCCCTTTCTAAAGTGTGGTTATTTCTAGTCTTTCTCCTACGGATGTTATTTTTAGGAGGTTTGGGGGTGAGGATGCATCTTTAAGACTGGCAAACTCACTAAAGTTCCTGTTTTGAACAAAAGGGGGGATATTACTTGCTGAAAGTGAGGAGGGAACAATGTGATTGATTAAATTTGACTGGATAATGTGACCCCCTGGATGCCCCCAGTTCTTCTTATCTAAACTGTTCATGAACTACTACCTGATTCTCACCCCCTTCAAGCCAACCAATCCAGGATGATTTTGGGTACAGTTCATGGCTGACCTGATGGTCTAATCAGCACCATTGTCCATAAACATTTGCCTTTGGTGTTTAAGTGCATGGGTTGTCACACCATCTTTATTTTCCCATCTTCAGAAGTTTCACATATAGGATATCATCTGTGTAGAGCTTTGGAGTCTACTCCTCCCCCCAAAATGATTATTACTAGACTGTGTTGTTGGAACACCATCATTTGCAAGTTCACTTGGAAGTAAGCCTCAGTAGGACTTACTTTGAATTGTATACCTAGGATTGCAACCTTGCTCTGGTATTTACATGTGGTGACAGATTGTTTGTGACATTTTTATATAAAAAAATCCTGTTCAGATAGGTGTTATCTCTTGCTGTCAGGATTCAATAGTGTGACATTTTTCTTCAGCTTGTATGCAGTTTTGACTGAATTTGGTCTGGATAACTCCATCCAAAGGGAAAGAAGAGTGGAGAACTATGAGCTGTTATTTCCCCATCAGATTAAGTTTGCTGTTATAACCTTAACCTTTATCCTGGAGATGCTGTCTGAATTGGGTGGCCTTGAATGACAAATATAAATCAATTGCTTACACAACTACAGGCTTGTGCAAGTGCTACAATCCTAAATCCTGTTACTGGTTGCTCACTGGGATCCCCCACCCCCCCTTGAGTAAAGGGTGTATACAGTTCAGCTTCAAAGGTGTTGGGGGTGGGGAATGCAGAAGTAAAACCTCAACCAATAGTTCTCACTTTTGGAAAAACCATTGCTGGGGAAAATAACCCTTGGATTTTCCTTATCAAGCTTGAATGACAGAATGAATATAATACAAAATGTTTGCTTGTTTCAGAAACTAATGTAATATTTCTTTAGCCTGCAGCATGCGTTACCTCTTATATTTCCATTTGAGAACAGACTGCAATTACTTTGAAGATTTTCTGAAATATTAAAATGTTTCTGTTCAAATAATGTAACTTTTCTGTCTTATATAAGCTTGAATTCCTTGTGTGTGTGTGTATGTATGTATGTGTGTGCACACAGTACAATTGGTAGACAGATGGTTAGATAATGCACTGAAATTCCAGTCCAAACCATGTGTGTGTTGCTGTATAATCTATATTATAAAACACTCCTACCCCTAAACATGCATTTCTTAATTTCCCTGATATACAGCAAGGGTTTTTTTCTAAGATACTTCAGAAACAATTCTTTACTTAATGGAGAAAAGAGTATAAAAGTTAACAAATATATCTCACTCCTTTACCCAGGATACATTCACTGTATTTTTCCTTCTGTCATATTAATGTACGCATTCTTCTGTCTCCAAGTGTTTGCTTGATATTTTCCTTCGAATGTTTTTAGTAACCATCACAGTTGAAATAGGCACCCAATTCTGCAATAGTGTATATATTATTTAGAGAGAAAAAAGTATATCTTATCTTCTGTCTCAGGAATGTGATTTGTGTCATTTCTCTAGGAAGTGAGCAGGGTTTCTATAAGTGGAAATCATGTGGTGTTATCATTTATTATAACTTGGTTCTTGGTAAGCAAACTTTTACAGACTGTACCACGGAGAAAACAAAACAACAATTGGCTGTATTGGTTTATGTCTAACTGTGATTGGCTTTCTGTAAAAATATGAACCTATAGTGTAAAATCCAAGCTGTATCTTGTAATTACAGTATTGTACATTACCCCCCCCCCCCCCGACATTTTTAAGAGGTTGATTTTGGTGATATAATATAAACATTTTTTAAATTGATGCACAGTTTATGTCTTATGTTAACACTGGTGAATAATTGTTCTATCTTATTCTAATATTGGTCTACCTTGTTCTGATATTGAAGTCACATATTAAATACCCATGCAAGCCTGGTCTTACAACACTGTCATGCTACAGATGGATTTAACCACCACACTGCCTCAAAAAGTTGGCTCTAGAAGTAAAAAAATAAATAAATCACAATCTGCTTTTCTGTGTCTTTTTCCCCCCTTAAAGACTAGAGCAAGTATATATTCTTATATTTACAGTATGTAAGAACATATGTTGGCTCTATTATTTACAATTCATCTTCAGAGATTTTCTGGGGGGAGAAAGCACCCAGAATGAAAAATGAGAATCAGAATTAATTTTTTTTTATTCTTATGAAATGCCTACATCAAATTAATATTTTTACTATTTTAATTTTTGAACAATCCGTAACACTTAATTGTTGATGTGGATGTAGCTGTAAACTAATGAAGGAAGATGTTTTCTGTTTGTATTCTGAATTGAACATAGTGTTTATCTGTTTTTAATTTCATAGAATAATGAAGTGAAATTTGGTCAAAGGTAAATAGGCAATCAGCTAATCCTTTTGAGACAGATAAACAAGTTGACTTTTTACAAATCGGCTCTAAAATAGTTTGTGTATTTTAACTGATCTTGAAGATTGTTCACTGCAAATTGCAGAGGCTTATTATTATTTCTGGTCTCGTAGGCACAAGGACCTGTGGCTATCCAAACTAGGGAGTGGCTTGAGGGCACATGATGCACCAACTTTGTTGAAACTAAGAGGCATGAGTGTGGTCATTGCCTGGAGGGGAGGTTTCTTGGTAGCTAATATAATCTGTGTTGAATTCCATCATGGAAGAAAAGCAGAACTGGACAGAAATATACCACTCCATCTCCACCTATCATGTGCATTCTTCTTCCAACTCACTGCATTTTTGGCTTTCCATTCCAGGTCAACTTTTCTGTTGCCTTTCAAATATCACCTTGGTCTATTTTGAGTCATGCTATTTTGAGCCATCTGCCATGGCTTCAAAAAGATCTGTCATTTCCCATCATGTTGAGGCATGGATGTTTGAAGTAGATTGTAGGTTTTTATCAGGAACTGTGATGCTTCTGTGTTTTGCATAGTGCATGCATGTAGTTGGTACTAAATAAAATTGAAGTAATAATATGGTATGGGTTTTACTTCTTGTAGTGAAATAGGATTATACACTTTTTAAAAATTCAAATTTATTTCCTTGATTTTTGATTAAAAAAAGGAAACACAAGCAGTTACACAGAATCAGCATGATGTAATAATGTAACTTAGTAGACTGAGGTCTGCATTTTCCACCCTGGAAGGTCACTGGGTAGCCTTGGGCTACACATTCTGTCAGCCGAAGCCTCCTTGCATGGTTGTTGTCAAGATGATACAGTGGAGGAGGGAAAACAATATTATAAACTGTTCTGGGAGAAAGTGGTGTGTGTGAGTGTAATGTATTAGAAAGTTGTGGATCAATAGTAGCAAAACTTCTGTGCGAGTTGCTGTGTTGGCAAACATTCTATCAAACATTCTATCTACTTAGGGCATGAAGTGTTGTGAGTTTTCTGGAAAAAAGAAAAATGGAAAGCTTTCCAGGAAATTTTCTGATGCCCTTCATAGTGTGCTCTGATTTTGTCTTCTGTTCAGTAAACAAAACTGTAAAAGTATCCTGTGAATATATATCTCAAGAGCAGCAAATATTTGAACTGAAATATTTGATTAGGAAAAGAATAATCATGTGATTTAAATGTTTTTGTCGAACAAATTCAGAGTTTATGAGGAATTAAAAATGAAATAATACTTTAAAAATTTAAATATAACATTCACAATATGGCAAATACTTCCCTTATATTGTTTAAATTTAGGGGGTAGGGAGCCCTGAAGACCCTGTAAACAATTATCACATTAATTTTAGCACACTCAAAGATCTATGCATAATATGCCAAGGATGTTCACTAATATGTTTCAACAAAATTTAACTTTTCCACAAAGATCACTGGGGCACCTGAATTCCACTGTCACTCTCTGTAGCATTGCTTGTTAATTCTATTGATTATAATATCCCTTTCACCATCTGAGAGCAGGCAATAAGAATTTTTACACTGGTTTTTATTTGATTTGCACACTAATCAGATCACTTTGTAACTTGCATTTTTCATTTGGCTTAATAATAATAATAATTTATATATATATTTGTGGTTTTATTCCCCCCTCTCCATTTTTAAAATTCAGTCAATAAAATATAAATAGATCAATAAAATGCATGTACTCTCTCACAGAATTTCTTGGCATAATTACCTGAAAAAAATTGGAAATGCCAAGCTTGCCTGACTCAGCAATGGCATCCATTCATTGTTATTAATTTTATGATCTAATGAATTTTTAGAAATGGAAAACTTTCTACTGGAAATAATAAAACTGAATTCTTCCACTTGATATCAATAATAGAATGTTAACAATGTGGCTTCTGTAAGGGAAGTGTAAGTTTTGTTTTGTTTTTGTTTTTTAAAGTGAATGCAAGGGTAACGTAGACAAAGGAGAGGCATAGTAGAAACATGAGGCATAACAGGCTTACTAAGAAGCAAATCCTATTGATTTCAGTGGATTTAATTCCTGGTAGATATTTTTAAGTGTAGAATTTTAGGATCTTTGGTTTAAGTGACAGATTGATGGAAAGTCAGAACTTAAATCAACAACCACAACAACAAATAAATCAAGAGTGTTTAGGGGTTTAAAATAATTTTTTTAACTGGTTTGTTGCCAAAATGAATTGACAGATTTCTTTCTATCGCACTTAGGTTTGTGCCTCCTTTGTTTTTAGTGGAGGTGCACTGTGTGATTGGGCAGATGATAATGTTTTTTCTTCCCCAGGTTCAAATATTCTTTTAAAGTGAAAACACATGTCTAGCTCCATTGAACATTTTTGAAAATAATGTAGCAGACTTTACTCATGAATACACACAGGAAACATGGTTCCCTTGTTAGACCTCTCAAGTTGCATTGCCTCATGGCATAGAAATAACCAACATCTTTTAAAACAGGTAGTTTGAGTCTCATGATGTGTTGCTGCATTCAGTTTATTTAGTAACAGTCAAGATACAGAAAAGAAAAGGGAAAGAAAAGGGGAGTTATACAGAATAATTGCATTTGTCAAGGACAACAACATGTATAAGACAGAAAATATTTTCCCTTACATCTGCTATGTTATAATATACCGTAGTTTTTTTACTTCTGTTGGGATATGATTGTGTTCAACATTTTAAATTTAAGTTTCAAACTTCATAACTTATCTATTTTGACTACATCATTAGTTTCATCATTACGTCATATTCAGTATTACATATTTTCACCACTTATTAGAATGTTTAACAGATAAAAATATATCAAGGTGCGAAACAATGTCTACTATATATCTCATATCAAGAACCCATTTGCATTCAAGATGTAACATTTAAAATAGATTTTAATTCTACTTCTATTTCATTACCATACTTTTGCATATAATATTTTAAACTGCTCCTCATTCTAAGTTTGTCTCCTGCTAGCATAGAACATATAATATGCATTCCAGCTTCTCAAATTTTGTAATAGGCCTATTTCTCAAGTAGGTTGTTAATTTTGCCATTAACTTTCAGAAACTTTTTACTTTTGTACAAGTCCACCACATATGAAGGAAGATTCCATCTATGTCTTGACATTTTCAGCATTTTCCTTTGTGCTTTTATCTGCTTTCTCAACGGAGCTATATACCATATATAAAACATTTTGTACTGATTTTCTCTCAATGTCTAGCTGACTGTAAATATGTTATCTTTTCCCCATAGTCATTTCTATTGTTGCATAGATAGCTGTTCTTTAAAGTTTTGCATCCACTTAATCATACATTTTTAAAGTTGTTCATCTTCTGTTTCTAGCTGGAATAAAATTTTATATATCCATCGTAGTAAATGCTCTTTTTGTTTTATACTCAGCTGTTCAAATTCAGTTGTACCTCTTCAAACTCCATCTTCGGTGCTCATGATCTCCTTTAGTCTTTGGGGACTGATTGATAATATAGCAGCCATTGACTGTTTACACCTTAATCTTTGATATCTTACCAAGACTTGATTTTCCCCTAAATATTTATCATCAAGCCATATGTTAAATAATCATATGATTATCATGGTGTGGGGTACTTGTGTACTAAAGGACTGGAAAGAATCAGTATAAAATCATGGGACAGCACAAAATTAATGAGTCTTTGTGCGGTTTTCAGAAATAATATTGGCCCACAAACCATATAATCTCATTTATGTCCTCACAAAGGCCACCAAGGTGGCTAACAATTTAAAACATACACAATAAAATCACATTTTAAAACAATTTAAAGCCAATCCCTGCAAAACACAAATCATTGGGAAAAAATTAAAATTGAGCTAAAGTTAATGTTGCCAACCTCCAGTTGATGGCTGGAGATCTGGGATTACAGCTGGGATTACAGCTGATCTCCAGGTGACCGAGAATAGTTCACATGGAGAAAATGACAGCGTTGGAAGTGAACTCTATACACTGAAGTCTACTTTAGTTGTTTTTTAAAAATGTTTAGTATAAGTAAGATTTCCTACAACATACTAACAGGGCTGCTGTTTATAAGGGCTGGTTGTACAGACATCCCTATGGAGCTGGGTAGACCTAAAGCAAGAGAAAAACCATAGCCTGCTGGAGACAAGACAAGGTCCTTGTTAGAAGGCTGCATCCTGGCAATGACTGTAGCAGCCATGAGTTGTTCTGGCTGGTCTTGCCTTGCTCCAGTGCTGGTTTGGTGGATGGGTTTTGCAGCATACCACAGGAAGGATTTGCATCAGTCTAATAGTTAACTTTGCGGAAAGGCATGGCTGGCAGATAGTCAGAGCTACTGCTCTTTACTTTGCTCTGCCTTACCTGTGACTCTACTGGTTACAGTGAAGACCTGCATTAGAAGTAAATTAAAACAAGATACATTCTGAATGCAGCATGAGGCTGGCTTCAGAGGCCCTCTGGCTGATTTGGGCCCCAGGAATTTTGTTGTCCCCCCAGTCCCCTCTCTTGGCAGCCCTGACTCCAGCATTGGGAAACCAATAGAAAAGATAGTGAGCAAGGTCTTCTGAGCTGTGTTGTACTGCTAGACCCCCAGCTCAGGGGAAAATAAAATAGGTACTGTATGTCATCTTTAAACATACATGGTATATATGAGAAGGCATGATGCATCCAATTAGTAGGAACTGTTAAGCTGGTGATCTAGCATTCTATATCCTGGCCAGGTACATTATCAAGCTACCTTTTAGGATGAAGTTAAATATGATAGAGGAATAAAATACTCATGTAGTTATTCATTTGTTTGTTCATTCACATGGAAAACAAGTGTGGTATCTTTTTATGTGAAGGGAAAATGTGTGGCTGTCATCTCACTATGCTTCTTTCTTTGAAACATTTTTCTCCCATTCAGGCTCTGTTTTCAGAAGTGAACTGGCTGACATAAAAAATGTTTAAAACAGTGGAATGCAGTGAGGTGGGGAGTAGGCAGGATTAAGCTTTCCTCACCCAGATGTGTTCTGTTTTTTGAATTAAAAAAAAGATGCCCTCTGAACCCTGATTTACGTTTCAGTGAACAGATACTTGAATGCCATGTATAGTTTTGCCTACAAACGTTGGTTATAGTGGCTTTGATACTTGGCAAAATTGTACCTCAGATATTTCAAATATGTGAACTTGTGGCTAAGAGGGAATAAATAAAGTGTAAAGAAACAGCAGACTTGGCTTTTATTTCTAATATAGCAATTTTCAAGGCTTTTTTCATCTAGAATTTACTGATAATGTCATGCATCATGCAGTTTTCAGTTGATTGCACTAGAGAATTTTCTGGTATCGTATTGCATTGTAAATGCTTTTGTGGATAGAAAAACTCATAAGCCAGAACAAATTATTGAAAGTTATTTGAGGAATATTTGCATAACTTTAGATAGACAAATGAATATGCTTTTATACTTTATTCGAAGGAAGCAGATATGGTACCTACTACCATAATCTGCAGAAAACAATGCAAAATGGATTGTATCTATAGTGTATGATATGCAGTGAGAATAATGGCTTGTACACATAATTATTTTGGCTTCATTTAAGTGTTGCCTACACTGGTAATTTGTTCAGTTGACTGCCTGCCATTAAACTTGTGGTTTCTATGCATCACTGAATTTTCCATTTCTACCTCAAACTTGCTATGTTTTGATTGATTTTGTGAATAATTTTCTATGTCAAACTAGGCTGACTATTCCACTTCAATAAAGATTTTAAATGGAAAATGCAGGTGTCAGCTGAAGTTGAGGAACAGATAGTATGCTGAGCCTAATATGAGAAAACCAGGATATGGAGTACACACCAGCAAAGCCAGAGTATAATGCTGCTTCCTTTGAGCTGCAGCACACAAAGCCTCAACCAGGCATCTATTTTGGAAAAAGCCAGAATAATCCCCACCTTGTCCAGGATCATGGTTAGTCTGACTGCTCAACAAAAAGTATCTGTCACTTGGCCACTAAGTGACAACAGGAACATCTATTACATCACCCATTCAACCATTATGCTCTGAAAGATGAACAGATATAGAGAAAAAGAGGTAATAATTTTTAAGACAGGACTTGCTCATACTTGGCACCTGATAATGTCATTTATGAGTTTGAAATCTTTCGTATTGGTTAAGGATTTCCAAAAGACTACTTAGGATAGGTTTATATAAAGAACCCTTTGAATTAATTGTTTGGTGTTTATGGCTTGCTTAGACATATGATTGTCTAGAAATTATTAAGGTGCATTGTAACATGCTGCCTTGTATTAGAAATAGATGTTGTTTTGAACTTGAGTGGCAATACCTGAATTTTGAGCCTAGCATAGGCTGTAGGTTTGCTAATAGAGAAGTTGTTCCAGGACAGACAGTGGCTATCTCTGTTTAATGTGGGTGGAGAAAATGGTTGGAAACGTAAAAACATATACTTATGCGACGTATGCTGCTATTTTTGTAGTATGTTCTATCGTACAAAGTGCTTTCAAATATCTTTTGCTTAATGAGCCATCTACAACACCATTAGGAAACAGGTCATAAACCTGTGCTGCCTCAGTATGTCAACTTTCTGTCTTTGTTGGGAAAAGCTTTTGTACAGTAAAGGTCTTTGCAAACCAGCTGGAGCTTGTAGGCCATACATTGTTTATTTCTGACATATATGGAGCCATGCTGTAAATGTATGATGTTGTGGATCAGGGGTGGTCTAAGTGATTCTGGGGGCCCTGGCAAAAATCCAGGATGGGGCTCCAGAATAACTGCCACCAACCTCACTGCACCCCTACCGGAACCAGCAGCTCAAGTTGCACATAGGACAGGCACAAGTGGAAGCAGGAGTCTAGTCTTCTTTTATTCCTCCTTGTTAATAGTTATGATTGTGGCCCCCTCAGGTGTGGGACCTGGGGTGGTTAAGACTGCCCCTGTTGTGGATACATACATTAATGTAGGCCTGAGATAGCAACAAGTAATCCAAAGGAGATAATGTCTGGGGGGGGGGGGGGAAGGGTTCCTTTATACTTGGTTTAAAATTGTGGCTTTAACTGAAATGAAACCGTACAAGTTGCACAGTTTTATAGTAAATTTGATATGGTTTTTTGAATTATGTCAAATGGATTCTGTGATGAATATTGAATAATTCCAATTAGAAGTATGCTTGCTATTAACCTCATTGTTTGCAATCCTCCAGTGAATTGTGCATGTTTGGTCAGAATGTTACTAACGGCTGTATCTATGTGTGCCCCAGGCAAGCTTCCTTTATTCTCTGAGTCCACTAATTACAGGCAGCTAGATTTGAGTCATTAGTACCTTAAAGACTAACAAGATTTTGGGGGTATACACTTTTGAGAGTCAAAGCTCTCTTTGTCTGATACGAGTTGGAATTGTGGGCAGAGCTCCATGATGGCTTCTGAGTCATTGGCTGAGGACAGATTGGCAGTCTCGGCCACTCTGCCTCCGCTTCAAAAGCGGAGGCAGAGTGGCCGTTCAGACGGCTGCATCTGCCCTGAGGAGGCAGCCCGGACGCATCGCGTCCGGCGCCACGCTCCTCCCGCAGCAGCCGAGCACCACTTCAAAGTGGTGCTCGGCTGCTGCGGCGCGCGTTCCACCCACCGAAGCAGGTGTGAACGCGCGTGGGCAGGGGGAGTTGCGCGGCGTCCACCCACCGCCGTAGGAAGCCACCCACAGTCTGAACGCTGCAGGCGGCTTCCTTCTGGCGGTGTGCAAACGCCACGCTGCGGGGGAAATCCCCCCGCCTTAGTTTGCCGCGCCGCGGAGGCGCGGCAGACTGCCAGTTTGTCCTCAGCCATTGTGGCCTTTGTCTGGCTTCTGGGTCTGGAGAATCTTCTTTCTTCCTTACATTGGGCAATACTGAAATTATCCATTTGCTTTACTTTATTACAACTTGTCATACATTTAGTCTCTTCCTATACTTTCTGTATTTTTTATACATGCCCTTGTAGTGTGCCTTTCAGAATAAAATTGTATTCCTTGGTTTTCTGAATTTACACATAATGAAAGCCTCTGCTGGCTGTCTAAGACCAGTTTCATGAGTAAGATAAGCCATCCAAATATATAGAAATGTAAGCTGAGAAGTAAAAAGATTAGGTGCAACCCTTTAATTTATCATACCAGATGATCAGGAATATATTTCTGATTATATGATCCGGAACACATTTTTGCCTATCCAAATCTAGGTGAAATTAATTTATCTTGAATATACAGACAAAGCTTTAATTCCAGTATAAATTTGGTTGGAAAGAAAGACCAGCATATTTGTTTGGTATAGTTCATGAGCATCATATAAACTGACATAATGGTGCATGCTGTCGGATCTGGACTAGCTATTTTGTTTTCAAAACATTTGTGTCAGCGGTAGTCAACCTTTTTGTTCAATGTTAGTCTACCTCAAAGTAAAGTATATTATTCAACTGTGAGCTAATTAGAGCATATATAAATTGGTTTTTCAAACAATGTAATGGTGGAAAGAGATCCTAGTAAACCTGCATTCATGTAGTGTGGCAGCTGCCACCACCGAAACAGAAACAGTAACAGAGTATGGGTAAGCTTGAGTTCCCAGTAGAGCCCATGAAGGTTCTGCTTAGGCTGCAAACCTTTCTGATGAATTAGTATGATCCTAAATGTTCTTGCCATAGAACCTGAATGAAATTAGCTAATTGTTACGTTAATCTTTAAGGGCAAAGTTGTACATATTCTTGGTGTATCTGAAGAAGTGTGCATGCACACGGAAGCTTATACCTTGAATAAAACTTTGCTGGTCTTGAAAGTGACACTGGACTCAAACTTTGTTCATATTCTTACTGTGTTGGTGTAGGCACAAACACTAATTGTGTGTGTGATTTGTGTCTATAACCTATACCTATATGTCATTTTATATTTACACAGGATCAAATACTTTACATTTGAAATAAATAGGTTGGGTGATTCGGGTGTTTTGAACTGCAAGCAGGAGGTCTTTCCCAATTCCTCCTTCGCCAAGCAGCCCCTGAAGCTTTCAGAATTTGATGCTGAGGATCATGGAAGCCATGAGGACAATATGCCACAAGTCATGAGGTGTGTCCATTGAGAAGGGAGAAGTGTACAAAATTGCTGCTTCTACCTCTTCCTAATGGAGCTTTTTGCAGCAGTGGAAGAAGGAAAGAGGATGTGATTCCTCCCAGTTTCCCTTTTATGGCAGCACCCCTTTGGCAGTTCATCTACTCTTCGTGGTACAATATCCTCTAAGGTGCTGTGTTGAATGATGGGTTGAAATATGTATTTAGGTGGTAGCCACCTACACTTTCTGTTCTATTTGTCACGTGCAGAATGAATTTAGACTGGCTCATGTAAAGTTGTCACACTGAGTCAGGCCATTGGGCCATCTGTCTCAGTACTGTATGTTCTGTTAGTAGCTCAGGCAAAAAAAAAAAAAAGTATTTCCCAACACCTCATACCTGACCATGATGATTGTGGAAACATGTGAACAGCCATATTGGGCCACTTAAAACCCAGAAAAAAGAAAATGAAACAATGTAATACTTTTTATTGAGGCCAGTCCAAATAACACAAAACATTGTGCTAGCTTTTGAGTTCTATAGAATCCTTCATCAGGTAGATGTTACGAAAAAAAAAAAAATTGGAGAGCACAATTTCCAGTCCAGATCTGAAGATCCAGTCATGCCAGCATTTGATGTTAGATGGGGGAAGGATCACAGTTTGATTACTCTGGGCTGTAATCACACACAAAAATAATCCACTTTCAATCTACTTTCAGTGCACTTTCCAACTGGATTTTTACTGTGTGAACTGGCAAAATCCAGTTGGAAAGTGGATTGAATGTGGATTATTTCATGTATGTGGTTGCAGCCTTAGTGTTACATTATAACATTGGGAATAAGAAACAAACAATGGAGTATCATCTCATTTGAAACAAAACAAAACAGAGTCTATTAAGATCTAAATGTCACCCCAAACCCAGGTGAGAATTACAGTTCTCTTTACAGAAGAGCAGATTGACTGTGGCCAGACCATCGTCATTCTTCACTTTTCAGATGGTACCATTACTTTTTGTCTCTATTGATGTGGACAAGACAGACTCCTATGAGTGAAATGTTTAATGTAAGATTACTATCAGTTCCAAAAGGACTGAATCTCCAAATGTGATTGGTTAATTTGGCTTGGTGACATGATTTGAGGACTTCATGTGATTTTACAGATAATATTTTGGAAATAGAGCACAACATTATCCTTAATCTAAACTGTAGCCTCTCAGCATTTTATTGGGTACCTTGGGTCTGCTAATGAGATAAAATGTCAGTGTGCCTGCATGCAGGAGAGTAATTGCCAACTTCTGGCAGTTGCACAGCTGCTAATTATTTTTAATAGAACCAAGAAAAGAGGCTCCCCCCTTAACTTTTATAAATAATTGTTACAGATTTTTCTCAAAAGCTTATGTAAAATTGTCAGTGGAGTCTCAAGACACTAGAAAGGCAATTTTATAGAAAGAAATCAGTTTTGTAGAAATTATGAAATAGATTGGTACTTATTTCTTCAGGCTAATTGAGACTTTACATTTAACAAAGGTATATTTCCAGCTCTTTAAATAAAAGTGGCTTCTTGCTAGAAATAATTTTCAAAAAATCAAATTGTCGTGAAATGTGACTTTATTAATTTTAGTGAATAGCTTCAGATTTTCTTCCTGTGGGTTATGTGGATTTTATATAGGCGCTAAAGAGGCTTGCATACATGATAGACTCATGAAAGCATTTGTTGTGAACATTATATCTGAATTCACATTATCTCGCATAGTTTAAGAATTGTAGTGATAATTGGTTTCATCAGTCATTTTTTGTTATTGCATACTATTGCAGCTCCAAATATTTCAAAAAGTCCTTTCTCTTTTATAACAAGGGATTTCCATATGGTCCAAATCTGAAGGTCCCATTTATGTAATATTAACTGTATGTTCTATCTGTTTTCTGCCTTAGGGGCGGGCAGGCTGTAATATAGATCAGAAATTCTCAGAGGTTGGAGAAGACAGTGATCCCCATTGTGTGACCCCCTGTGAGCCATGGTATCTACTGCATTGATTTCTGGTGCCCTCATCCTTTCCCCATAAAGCAAAGAGCCAATCATGGTTTTCTTCCACCTCACTGGAGCTGGTAATTCAGAAGAGTCCAGGAGGGTCTTCAGAGATCGCCTGTTAGGAAATAGCTCCATCACAGCAGGATGTTTGGCTTGGAACCCCCTAAAATTGGGTGTTTGGCTTCTGCTATGCCCCTCCCCCCCATGGCTGTCATTTTGTGATTGGCCCTGGCTGCCACTAAATGTTCACAAAATTACAATACTGCACACAGGCTCAGCAAAACTGGGGATAAAGGATATCATCCTGATGCGTTTGCTTTGGGCCTCATTAGTGGAGAGCCAGATGTCTTTATCCCATGTCTTTATCTCCCACAGAGGAAAAAAAACCAAGCTTGGAGGAAAGAATCTTTATTAGAAAATCTCCTCCTCCCGCAGTATGGGCTTCTGATCCAGACGGCAGCTTTCTGGGTGTTTTGCTGTAACATGTAGGATACATCGCTAGCAATGTAATGTGAAACAGAGTTACACTTTTCTAAGCCTGCTGACTGTATAAATTACTTACATCCAAATCCATACATCTACATAGATGTTAATAAAAGGAAGTACTTCTTCACCCAAAACGTGATTAACACATGGAATTCACTACCACAGGAGGTGGTGGTGGCTACAAGCATGGATGGCTTCAAGAGAGAATTGGATAAACATATGGAGCAGAGGTCCATCAGTGGCTATTAGCCACAAGGTACAGATATGATCTCTCAGTCTGGAGCAAATGATGCTCTGTATTCTTGGTATGGGGGGGCAACAGTGGGAGGGCTTCTAGTGTCCTGGCCCACTGGTGGACCTCTTGATGGCAGCTGCTATTTTTGACCACTGTATGACACAGTGTTGGACTGGATGGGCCATTGGCCTGATCCAACATTGGCTTCTCTTATGTTCTTATTTATATAAAAATGAATCCCTGCAGCCACTGAAGGCCAGCTGGGGGGGACGAAGTTGCCTCCTTGTAAGGAGGACTGATCAGACTGGCTGCATTTGCTGGGCCTGGGACTGGCAAGGGGTTTTGCTGGGGGGTGGGGCTAGCATGCCGAAGGACAGCCCCGGCCCCAGAAGCTTCATTCATGCCTTGTGCTCGACAGAGAAGGAGGTTTTTTTAGCTTGCTCCCTGGCTTTTGGCCTAGAGCCTGCAGAAACTCAAAGGGTATTCCCCCGCAGCCCAAAATCAGCCTCCCTTCCCTCCTTTCTTGGAGGTGGTGGCTCGGCTGGGCCTGGGACTGGCAAGGGGTTTTTTGGGGGGGTATTTTTGGGGCTGTTTTGGGGGCATCCCCTTGCTGGTGAAGGCAGCACTTGGGTCTGGAGCTCCTGCAGGATGGGAGACACATCGGCGGCTGGGCAGCGACTGTTGTGTAAATTAGAGTCGGCTGTGCTTCGGCTGGCTCCTAGGCTGTGGCCTGCATGCTGTTAGCCTTGTTAAAGAAAGAATTACATGCACGTACACTTAGTGGGAGTTTTCTTAGGCCCAGGGCTGGGGGTTAAGGTGCAGTTGGTGAGGCTGCTTGGGGCCCAGTTGGTCATTTGCTCACTTCTTCCCCCCCTTTTTTCTCCTTTTGGGTTCTATTGATTTACAGCCAGTTCCTGGCAGTTTGGCTGTTGCTGGGCAGTTTTTTCACTGTTGTTGGGCGGTTAGACATTAGGTGGGGGGGGACTTTGCGGAAATCATCAGGGACGGTGGCCATTTTGGGAAGGTCAGCTCCTCTGGGCTGAGTGGCCATTTTGCCTTTAAATTGTTCCTCTGGGGTATCCTTGGGATCGACCATCTTTGGAAGGTCCTTTTAGGTGGCGGCCATTTTATTTGGCAGTGGCCATTTTAGGACAATTCTATTAATTGAGGAAGGCCTCCCAGCTCATTGTGTTTTGGATATGGCTTCTAGAAAGGGTCAAGGCCAGTCTAAAGGAAAAGGGCCTGCACCGAAGGGCCCAGAGCTGGAAGGCTGCAGCACTATACCAGTATCTGGATATCATTTATAAAGTGTACACTGGTTTTGTGGGTTCTGCCTGGTTCAAATACAATGAGGAGTTTAGGATGAGGGCTGCTATGAACCCCAACCTTCTGTGGGACCAGATACATCCGCATCTTTGGTTACAGCTGATGTCGCAGGCGCGGCCTAATGTTGGGGAATGCTCACATAGTGGGCACATGGTGCAGAACCTTCTAGCTGGTGCTAATACTGCTTCCCGTGGGCCAACGGGGCAGGCGGTTCAACCCTGTTTGCTTTGTTGGGAGTTTGGTTCACAGGGGGTCTGCAATAGGAAGATGTGCACTTACAGGCATAAGTGCCCAATGTGCAGTGGATTGCATGCATTCACTGCATGCCCCAAAGGAAGGCCCAGGCGTAGCCAATGGCCCAGGGGACATGGTGGTCCTTCAGCAGTTACTGGAAAGGGGGCCCACACCAATTAAGCTTGGTCCATTGCAGAGTTGGTTGAAGTGGTATCCTAATGAAGAGGATGCCGTGTATTTGCTGGAGGGTTTTCAAGGGGTTTTTAGAATTCCGTTTTCGGGGTTGAGGGCTCCTTTTTTAGCCCACAATTTAAAATCAGTTAATGGCATGGAGGCTGTGGTTGCTGCAAAGATTGCCAAAGAGGTTCAAGAAGGTAGGGCTCTAGGTCCATTTCTGGCACCACCGCTTCCTAATCTGCGGGTTTCACCTCTGGGTATAGTACCTAAGAAGGCACCTGGTGAGTTCCATTTAATTCACCATCTTTCTTATCCCCGAGGTGGATTGGTAAATGATGCTATTCCGGATCATCTGTGTATGGTGAGGTACACCTCATTTGACCAAGCTGTGCATGTGGTGCTCCGCTATGGTCGTGGGGTGGAGTTGGCGAAGTGTGACATCAAATCCGCATTTCGTCTCCTCCCCGTGCACCCAGATGATTTTGAGCTGTTGGGATTTTCCTTTAAAGGGCAGTTTTTATGGATAGGGCCTTGCCCATGGGATGTTCTGTGTCATGTGCTGCATTTGAGTGCTTCAGCACATTTCTGGAATGGGCAGCATGTTTTAAAACAGGATTACCGGAAGTGGTTCATTATTTAGATGACTTTCTTTTTGTGGGTCCTTGTGGGACGGGTAGATGCACCCAGCTGTTGCAGGGTTTTACACAACTAGCAGAGGAGTTGGGAGTTCTATTGGCCCACGAAAAGACGGAGGGACCTGTTCAGAAGTTAGTATTTTTAGGGGTAGAATTGGACACAATTGCCCAGACATCTCGGTTGCCGTTGAGCAAGATTCAGGACTTGCAGGTCTGGCTTTCTATATTGCTTAAAAAGAAGAAGACCACTTTGCGTGAACTTCAGCAGATTGCTGGGCACCTCAATTTTGTGTGCAAAGTAGTGGCTCCTGGGAGGGCTTTTGTTAGATGGCTTTGCGATGCGATGAGGGCACCCTCATCATAGAGTGTGCATTAATGCACCCGCATTACAGCACCCGCATCATAGAGTGCACATTAATGCAGAAGTGCAGGCTGACCTTGGGATCTGGCAGGAGTTTTTAAGTTCTTTTAATGGTGTCTCCTTTTGGAGGGAGGAATTGAAGCTGGAGACTGAGCTCCAAGTGACATCTGATGCTGCTGGACCTCTGGGATTTGGTGTGTGCTTTTGTGGACGCTGGTGCACTAAGGAGTGGCCTGGAGAATGGGTTACAGCAGGATATGTTAGGGATCTCACCATTTTGGAGTTCTTTCCCATACTAGTGGCGGTTTGGTTGTGGGGTGAAGAACTGAAAGATCATGCTGTCCACTTTTGGTGTGATAATTTGGCGGTTGTTCATGTGATCAATTTCCTCACATCTAGGTCTCCACGGGTCATGGGGCTTGTCCAGGCTTTCACCTTGCAGTGCCTTAGACTTAACTTGCTAATTTTTGTCAGGCATGTGCCGGGTGTGGACAATGGTGTGGCTGATGCTCTCTCTTGCCAACAGAGGTTTTGTCAGCTTGCACCAGAAGCTGATCTTCATCCGGCTCGAATGCCTCAGGAACTATGGCAGGTTGGAGGGCTGAGGCTTGCAGGGCTATAAGCCTTGCAATTGCTCCTAGCACCAGAAAAGGGTATGAGCGAGCAGTTCACCAGTTCGAAGTCTTCAGGGCAGCTGAACATTATCCCAAGGTCTGGCCTATTCCTTTAGATCAGCTGATGCACTACTATGTATTGAGCAAAGAAGCTGGCTTAGCTATCCGTTCAGTCTGAGGCAAACTTGCTGAGCTAGCCTTTGCAAGCAAAGCCTTGGGCTTCGCAGAAGTCACTTGTGACTTCAGGATTAGAAAGATGCTCACGGGTTGGACTCATGAGGGGGTGCTGCTAAAGATGAGCGACAGCCTATCTCGCCCATGATACTTAAGGGGTTGCAAGCGACCTGGGGTACAGTTTGCACTTCTGGTTATGAGGCATGCCTGTTTCATGCAGCCTCTTTGCTGGCATTCTTTGGGGCTCTTCGGGTGAGTGAGTTGGTTGCTCAGTCTAAGACAGACCAGTCGAACAAGGCTTTGCAGGTGCGGGATGTTGATATTCACAGCAATGGCATGCTGGTCATGATTAGGAGCTCTAAGACTGATCAGATGTGAAAAGGAGCCAAGGTAAATTTGGGGACCTGTCAGGATTCAGAGCTCTGCCCAGTTCTGGCCCTGTCGCAGTATTTGGCCCTGAGGGGTCTGGAAGCCGGTTTCCTCTTTAGGCATGAGGATGGGAGCCCTCTGACTAAACATCAGTTTTGGGCAGTTACTTACCTGGCTTTGGGGAAGCTGGGCCTATTAGGTGTAAAGTTTGGGACTCAGTCCTTTTGCATTGGAGCGGCTTCCACAGCAGACGCTATGGGGTATTCAGCTGAGGATGTTCAGCGCATAGGGCATTGGAGATCCGATACTTATAAAGGTTATGTGCGTTCAATGGCCATGTGGTGATTTGTTCTTTCAGCCCAGTGTTTGACTGTCCTTTCCTTTTAGGTGCTATGTCTTGTGGCAGGTGGAGAATCATTCTCATCTGCGGGCACAGCTTCATTTTTTGGGCTGCTCACTGGGCTAACAGATCAGCCATCAGCTCACAGTTGGGCCTAAGTCGATTGGCAACTGTTGAATGGAGGGGACGCTGCAGCTTGTGCTGGGCAGGCTTACCCAATCTATTATTTGGTTTGAATGCCAGTGTTCCTCCTGACATATTGCTAATTCACCTAGGGAGTAATGATTTAGGAATTTTAAAAGGGAAGGCATTAGTTCTACAAGCCAGGGAGGATTTTAAGTTTGTTAAAATGCAATGGCCTAATACCACAGTGGTTTGGTCGGCCATGGTTCCGCAAAGGGAATGGTGAAGGGCCTTGGACCCTAAGCGGATTGAGTGGGCTAGGCGTAAGGTAAACGGGGAATTTAGGAGCATTTTAGTAATGGGTGGTGGTCACTTCATACCCCATCTGGCTATTAGGGCTACGGACTCCGAGTTATATAGGGGTGACAGCATTCATTTGTCAGAGCAGGGTATGGATACCTTCCTTAAGGATTTACGGCAAGGGGTTAGTGTTAGGGGTTTAGTGGGTGCAGGGGCCTAAGCAGTGTTAGGGGTTTAGTGGGTGCAGGGGCCTAAGCAGAGTCTTGACCCTTGCTGTGGTGGAAGTTTAGTAAATAGTTGTTGCGGCTTGGTAAGCACCTATCAGCAACCCTGGTGGGAAAGGGGCCTGTTCAGATCATAACTGCAGCCTTGCAGCCTGGGATGAGGGGAACAGGCTGCCTTTTGGAGTGCCGTTGAGGGATACTCAGGGGTCATTTCGCAGAAAAAGAGGTGCAGGAGCTCATTAGCATAACTCATTAGCATAACTCATTTGCATATGCCACACCCTCTAACATGCCGGAAGTGTGTCAGAAGGCAACACCCATCCCTCAGGCTCCACTCCACAGGTGAGTGAAACTGACCTGCTCTTCCTCCATTCCCTTCTCCATCCAATACTTTGTGCAATAAAAATAAGCGTAAAGAACACACCCTCATTCTCTTCCTGCTTGCTTGAAACCACCAGGTTTCAAGTAGATTTGAGATACCCAGGACATGTGCACCACCCTTCCCTTCCCCACAACAAGACACCCTGTGAGGCAGGTGGGGCTGAGAGGGGTCTTTTGAGAACTGCTCATGAGAGAACAGCTCTGAGAGAACTTGTGACTGGCCCAAGGTCACACCAGCAGCTGCATGTGGAGGAGTGGGGAATCAAACCCAGTTCTCCCAGATTAGAGTCCAACTCCTGACCACTACACCAAATGGATGGGGTGGAAGCTGCTGAAGGGTTGGTGAAATTTCTCCAGTACTTATGTGCCATGTGCCCAGATAAAAAATGGTATACTTAGAAAATTCATATGCCACCTTGAGTAAGTCTCTGGAAAAGCAGCACACAGTCGTAAAAGGAACAATGATAAAATTATCAATATTAAAACAAAACATTAAAAACAATAAAGACCCTAGCAGGGCTTTCCCCGGGGCGCTGCGCCTCTGCACTGCTTGGGGAAGCCGAGGAGGGGGTGGGGCTTGGTCATGTGCCTGCCCCCTGGGCTCCTCACTCCCAGAGCTACGCTCCTGTGCACTCCTGCTCCAACGACCCCCGGGGATACTCAGCACTGACCTTCTGGCTGTGTGTGAGGGATCATCAAGGCATGTTCCAAGGCTGGGCTGCCTGGGGTTCGAGCCACTTATAGCGGGCTACAACCCGGGGGCCAGGTGCATTGCCCATACTATGGCAAGGGTGGGGTTAATGGTAACCCCAGGCCTTGGCCATGCCGCTTGTTAGGTTAAGCCCTTGCCATGTTTTTGTTAATAAATAAAGTGGCCGTTAATTCCATGTTTGTTGTCTGACTCTTTCCTCCGTCTATGGGGGCAGTAGTGATATAAGCATATGAATGACTGTGTAAAAAAGATAATCAGTGAAGTAAATCTTCAAAGCACTGTGCTGATATATTTGTGCTGATATAAACTTCTTTTATGGATTCATTTTGCACTAAGGGATAGCAGATTTCATGTTACTAGGAAATACATTTCCAGACTTGTGTACTTCTCAGGCCCATATTTTAAAAACATATTCTAAGGACTGTTTTTTGAAATAGCAGTCTAGTTTTGCTTTTCTTTTGAAGGCAAGAAACCAAATAAAATACTGTTGTGCAGTGATTCTAGCTGAAAAGATTAGGTTAGAACAAGGTTTTGCCTGTGACAAGTGACTCAAAGGAAGTAGAACTCAGTTACAAAAATTACAAGTTTGGAGAATGTGATACTAGGCTAATTTCTGATTATCATCCAATGAAACAATGCAATGAAGGAACTTTTATCAAACTATAATTCATAAGAAAGAGCAAAAAAAAAATCAAATTGGTCACATTTATTTCCAAGATTTTTTTTTGAAACGTTTTGTGACACAGTTTGAAAGATAATGGCCTGCTCTGAAAGACTCTGTTGTCAGCAGCTGATGACTGAAGCATCTGGAGGGGAAAAACTACAGCTAAAGCAAAATCTCCTAAAAGCTGAATGCATACATTTTAGAAATGGATAAGAAATGACAGTTATGAACACTTACACAATTTTAAAAAGTCACAACTTGTAAAATATGAACCAAATATGCTATTC
Source organism: Lepidodactylus listeri (assembly GCA_029233225.1). NCBI lineage: Eukaryota > Metazoa > Chordata > Lepidosauria > Squamata > Gekkonidae > Lepidodactylus > Lepidodactylus listeri. The sequence goes on from JARCFY010000004.1 coordinate 73,909,254, forward strand.
ATTAACATTTTGTATCTATCTAGGAAAAGGGTACATTCCTTTATTGGATCCTTTGGGAACATACCAGTGACATACCTAGTATATTTTTAACACCCTCTTTTTCTATGTGACATGTTTTTCTTTTATTGAACTGTGCAATGCCTCCATTCCTGCCCAAGCTGCCCAGGCATTAACAAATCTAGCTACCGTGATTAGATTTAAAAGAACAGGCTGAAACTCCTTGAACATGTAGCTGCATAATTAAGCAAAAATAATTCTGGAATTATAGGAATTTCTCTACCAAGACTAAAACTGATCAATTCAGGACCAGTAATTGCAGTGGCCTTATTTGCAAGCCTGAAATAATGTGCTCCTCATGCATGATTTTGGGTGGTTGTTCTTAAAAACAGCTTTCCATTTTCCTCTTTGAAGACATTCACAATACTCACCTGCTCACAGTCTTGGGACAAATCACAGAAGATGTTACCATTTTGGCACCAGGACACCAGTGATCTGCTGGCATAAGCAACGTGGAGGTGGAGTGGAATTCAGAGAAGCACTGTGTTAGAGACTTCTTGGAACTGAAACCAAATCCCTTTAGAGACAGAATTCCATTCCATTTTGGATTCTGATGCACAGGAGACAGTCAGCAGGGGGTTGGGGCAGGGCAGAGTTGTTAGGATTGGGGTCCCCAACATGTGCCTGTGGGTGCCATAGCACCCGCTAGCACTTTTCCTGTGCCTACCATGTGTTTTTAGAAAGTAGGTGGAGCCAGGTGGGGAGCAATACTATTGATTGGCCATTGGAGGCTTGATTGGCTGTGCAGACTTTTAAAAATGTTACTTTGGCAGCGGCTACAAGTATGTCACTGTGATGGAAGGTAAGTTGCAACAGCCATTGTGTGTCTCACTCCACCATTTAGTGGCTGTGCTCATCATGTTGCGGCAGAATTCCAGAAGTTCCTATAGGATCAAAAAGGTTGAGTTGGATGTTCAAGTAGGCCTGGTTCCGAACCCTAAAGCTGTCTGAGCCAGCCGCTCTCCCACCTGGATCTACCTCACAGGATTATTGTGAGGATAAGAGGGGCTAACAAAGGAAGAGCAGGGTAAAAAGATAGGAAGTGATCTGTCCTCCCCAAAATTGTTTAGATGAATGCTCTTAAATTTGAGAAGGGTTTAGCAAAGCCATTTAGCAACTAACAACCTGAAAAACTAGCTAAAAGGAAAACGATTACCTTATACTAAGGTGGGGGTAAAAAACAAGGAGATTGCTTGAAAATTAATTTTTTTTGTACAGGTGGGGAGGAATGAAATTTGAGAACTTGGCTTGGAAGACACATTTAAATTCAAGCAGTTAACACATTAACATGAAAAAAAACAAACGAGAAAAAGAAATTAGGATAGCATTATAAGATATGCCTTCTGTCCCTTCTCTTGTTCCTCCATTTTTGGGAGGAGCCTTCTGAGACTGCTGTGATTTCTCTCTTGCACAAGGGGAACTGCAGTGAGGGTCTTGTATCTTGACAAAGGAAGTCTAGGCATGGGTGTAGACTTTCCAATTTCCGGGGGGGGGGGGGGGCTGGGCCTGGGCCAGAGGCATTGCTAAGTCATTAAAACAACTGGGGCCCAATGACATCACAGGGATAAGCTAGTGACATCAGAGGCCATTGTCACTACCTATGGAGGTGGAGCCATGTGGGATTTAGGGAGGGGCTCCCCAAAAATTTAGGGGGGGGCATGGGAACCCCCCTAGCAATGTCCCTGGGCTGGGCTAATCCCAGGAACAGGTGCCTTCTTGGCACACTGCTTAGGAACTCCACCTTAAAAGGCAGACATTCAAAATAAATTATCAATAAAATCACATAATTAAATTTATGGGAAATGACTGCATTCCTGTGCATGGTTAATTGTTCTGACCCAGGAAGTCAGAACAAGGGCAATCAGACTGTGAGCTGAATATCCCGTAAAGTCACACAAAAGGAGACTACAATACAGTGAACAATGTATGTAATGTAAAATAACTCTATTCACAATCAATCATGGGAGAAAACAGAAGTCCACAAAATCCATAAAGAGAAAATATCCAAGAGTACAAATATACAAAATAATTTCCCAACACTTTTCCCAAGCAGTAGTCAGTGTTTCAGACTTCTGGTCCTTCCTCAGGAAAAAAAAAATGTGGAAGTATAAAATGCAGAGATACTTTTAACAGTATTTCAAAATGATACAAAAGTGTTCTATTTAATTCATTATATAATATTATACACATTGTTACATAGAGTCTCATTAAATCTTACCAACTATAGGAAGTCTCATTCCATTTCCTGATAGGCTAATATAATTCAGTTTCTCTGTAAAAGAGAATTCCTCCTTAGAATTTTTTAAGCAACAGCACAATATAAAGTGTGGACCACAAATCCAAAAACATCAAACCATAGATGTATACTTATGACATATTGGGCAAGGTCTCATGAACTTAAGTCAGTTGCTCTCAAGGCTATTTCTATGTACCAGGACAAACAGATGCCTCAAAGCTTCTAGCATACAGGTTTCTACTTAATTTATCTACATTGAATGCAGCTGGTTGTGTCCTGCTGGCATTTAAAGTTACAGAGACCCTTATTGCATATGCACCTCAATAACCAAGGTTGCCATCTCCAGGTAGGGTGTTCCTGGAGATATAAAATTTAATAAGCCTATTACATAGTATCAAGATTAGTCCCTGATAGCTAAACAACTAAGTTACTGTAATATTGAAAGATGCCAACTCCTGGACACAAAATTCCTGGAGATATTAAGGATGAAGTCTATTTAGCTGTACATACCCTACCAAAATATCAAAAAATTACAAAAATTACAAATATTGAAAGATGTCAACTCTAGATTATCAAATTACTGGAAACTAGTTGAAGACAAAAAAAAGTTTTAATTTAAATCACAAAAAAGTAAATCATAAACATTTCAAAAACACTGTACTGGAAACTATAGAGCATAATGGCTGAATGGATATTCAGAAAGCACTTCTACGATGAGAGGCAAATTACATCTATTCCATTGGGACTCTTCAACCAAAAGGATTAAATTCTGAATTGGATTTATCATTTTTTTGCGGCTTCACAGTCTGAGAGTCTAGGAGGAGTGTTGGCATATAGAGACTCCCAGCTGTGAGCACATGGAGCTGTCAGATCTAGATGATCTAAGTGACAGGAAACAATGGGTCATGTGACTGAGCTAGTAGATCTGTGCAAGGACATGTACGGCTTGCTCAGAGGAGTGACATTGATGGATGTCTGTACAATAACTCAGCAGCATTCTCACTGGTTAATGGGCTGCTCAGTTTCGTATATATTTGGATATGTACAGTACAAGACTCTCTTCTCTCTGTAACACATGTATGGCGAAGCACTTTGATGGTGTGCATCAGGGTGTATTCTTCACTCGTAAATAGACTGTATATACATTGTATATGCTGTAGTGCGGTTGGTGTGGTCTCATGGTCTCCATTGCTGGTGCTGTGCAATAGAGCATGTCACACACCGACACTCATACAGATTCATTCTCTAATATTAGGCCATGTTGACTTAGCTAAGGCAACTAGTATCGTGGCTACATAGTATTATTGTCACCCTGCTTAGACTTGCCAGGTTCCCAGTTGGAGCAGAATATCCCCCAGTTTTGTGGGCTCTGGCCCACTGCTGGCTAGCTGGCTGGCAGGGGAAACTCCACCCCCAAAAAGTGCAAAAAGTGACATCACTTGCAAAAGTGACATCATCATGTTGGCGACATTGGGGGCAATGCTCTACTTATGAGCAAAACTTTATGGTTTGTATCCATTTTTATGCTCCCCAGAATGCCCCCCCCCCATTCCCCCTGCCAGCAGGAGGAAGGCACTGGCAACTGTAGCTCTGCTCCATGTCCTGTCCCCCCTCTACTGGCTTTCCAGCACTAATACATAGATGTCATGTACCATTCATTCCACTCTTAAATTAAGATGTGTTGAATCTCTAAATGGTTCAGTTAAGCAATGTTCTATGTATACATTATGCAAAAATAATTTGGTAATACATCTTGCCCATTGTCATTCCAAATATGAGTCTTTTTTTGTGTTGCGGAGAACAGAATATCGAAAAGCTTCTGTAGTTTGTGAGTGGATTGTCTGCATGGCATACACAGCCTGATGTGTTCTATCACAACACAGTTTTTCATGTCAAAAACACAAAGAAAACAAAATCTGAGTTATGGAAGGTAAATGATGAAGGGGGGGGGGGGGTAATGCAGTTTTAAAAATAGCCTCTCTTCTGCCTATGTTTATTGCCCTGAGCAGGGAAAAAGGCCAGTGCTTGGCAGTAAATAAAGGCTTACTATAGCACCTATATGATAGAGACTCATGTATTTATCTCAAATAAGAAAACCCTGGGTACCAGATTAAGCTTCTGAGCCACCAACTGCCTTCTACTGTATTGGTATTATTCTTTCCCCTATGCTATTTGGTTCCTTCAGCATAATTTTTGAACTGAAGGACTTTATGCCCTTCAGCCACATTCTGAGGACCTAAGAATATTACACATGGATGCATTAAATCCTCATAGCTATTTTTTCAACTTAAGTAATTGTTGGTTTAATGAGTTAAGATAACCTGAAAACATAATATTGGCCCATACAAGACATGGGAAGTTATCACAAAGATAGGATAGATACAGATTAAAATCTTGTGTATGAATATATAGAATACTGAAAGCTAATATATATATTTATTTAACAGCAGGAAGGAAAAGTCTGGGGAGAGAAGAATTATTTTCTGGCGTTTCTTTCTCAGGGAACTATTCCAAGCCACTGGCTGTGCTTTTCCTGGTTGTTTCCTTCAACTTTTGGAGTGTTTTCATGGGCATTGAACTGTTGTTTTTTTTTAAATCCAGCAACTTTATAACACCATTTTCATTGGGAATGTACATGATGTATATACAGGATCGTTTGTATGTTCATGCACTGAGAATCCAGCTTTTGCTTTTATTGAAAGAAAGTTTGCCATTCTGATAGATGCCAATAAATATATGAAAATAAACATAAATATTCTGACATTTTTACAGATCTCCTGTTGTGTGTATGGAGCTGGCAAATAGGTCCTTCTTTAAATTGCCTCTGTAGTGGACCTTATGATATAAGGTGGATTCTACAGAGCTTTTCTGCTGATTAGGCATGTAAAAGAGTAAACATTTAAACAATTAAACAACAAGCATTTATATATTGCTACCATTAGCAGAAAAAAAATCATTTGGGCAGTTTTTCCCCCTATGACAATGAAAATAATAATAAAAAAGAAAGGCTTACAGAGCATGGAGAGAACAATCACTTCCTCCGTCTGGCGAGAGGCTCCACAGAAGCTGCTTACTATGGTATTAACAGCCAGTATGCTGTGTTATTTCAAGTGGTTTCCCCATGGTACCTGGAATTTGTAGACTGAGTTTTGATCTTTAGTGGCATATAATAAGCAAATTCATGAGTATGCATTGTTAGTAAAGGGCAGCCAGTGAATGGCTCTCACCTGAAGATTTACAGAAACTGTTTAGATGGCTCAGCATGATACCACCCACAGGTGTTGTGTTGGTGTACAAAGATGAAGGGAATGTATTTTGAATAAAGTGATAAAATAGTTTGATAGATCTCAAAGAAAACAAATACTTTAGAGACTGCTTTAGAAAATGTGGGATTTATAACTGCAGTGTTCCAAGAAGATGAAATTGCTTAGAAAAATATTGCCATATACTTAATTCCCATGATGATGATTTATATTTTGAGCCAGTTTTGTGTAGTGGTTAAGTGTGTGGACTCTAATCTGGGAGAACTGGGTTTGATTCCCCACTCCTCCACTTGTAGCTGCTGGATGACCTTGGGCAAGCCATAGTTCTGTCAGAGCTGTTCTTGAAAGAGCAGTTCTCAAAAGAGCTCTCTCATCCCCGCTTATCTCACAGGGTGTCTGTTGTGGGGAGGGGAAGGGAAAGGAGTTTATAAACTGCTCTGAGTAAAGGGTGGGATATAAATCTAATCTAAAAAAAGAAATAGTCAAATAACCACTCCCATAATAAAGGTATAGAATAGATTTGACAAAGTTCCATTAATATTGCTGTCTTTTATTATCTCTCTATATAATAAAGCCATTTTGGGGTGGACACATTCAATGGGCTCCCTCAGCCACTGGCTGCACGAGCTGCCACTCAGACCGGGGACCCTGGCCACTGGCTGCAGTCTCTGATGCCTGCCCACAGACGTGTCGCTGGCCCAGATGTGCCTCACTATTTGTCAATGCCATGCTGTAGTCCCGCCCACCCGCCCACAGAACCCGAACCCGAACCCAGCCTTAGTAGGCTAAGAGGCGACTGCCAGGGCACACGCTCTGGTGGTGGCCACAAGGGGCAGCCACAGATGCCTGGAGGTCGCCAGGTGGCTGGTGAGTAGACAGCAGGACAATGGAGGTGTCCAGATGCCAGACCTGATCCTGATCCTGCTGCCACTGCAGCTGCAGCCTGGGTGGGCAATGAGGGGCAAACTGCCGGCAAGCACAGGTGGCCGCATGTGGAGCCTGAGCCCGCTCCTGGCGGCACTGTGCTCAAGGCCTAGATGTACCTGGGTGGATGGTGGGCAGCCACAGGGGGACCTCCGGTGGGCGCAGGCAGCCAGATATGGGGCCTGAGCCTACTCCTGGTGGCGCCGCACCCCATGCCTGCAAGTGCTCCACTGACCAGGGCTGCACGAGGCCAGAGTGTTGCTAGAGCTTGTTGTATTGATGTACAATGAGCCTTACTGCTAGTATCTTAATAAATGAAAGGTTTTCAGAGTGTCTGAGTGCAGTATCTTATTTAAAAATGAAAATATGGCATACATCCCAAATTATGTTTTTATTATTAACGCCTCTGGCTGGAAACTGGCCATAATGATGGTGATGACAATTGTGATCATTCTCAGCTGAAATTTTGAGAAAGGAGTTGTAATAAATGCAGCCTTGATTTTGCTCTGAAGTTGTTTTATAATTAGGACCTCTGCTTGACATAGCAAATTATATGTGAGATACCTTTTGGAAAAACTCATTTCCTGGATGCAAGAGCAAAATCTCCAGAGTAGGGAACAGATCAGAATTTGCCCTGGCAAGTCTACTCTGGACTACTGTATAACTCTTAACCATCTGATAGAGAAATACAGTGGCACGGGGGGGGGGGGGGAGGGGGGGAGGCTGTTTTCAGCCTTCCTCGATCTAAAAGGGGCATTTGACTCCATTTCCAGGGACCTTCTCCGGAATAAGTGGGATAACATCGGGCTAGATAAACATTTACTCTTCCTCATTCGTAAAATGTATTTCCTTAATAGCTGTCAAGTGCAGTACAATGGCCTACATGGGCTAACTTCAAAAATCTCCTCCAATCAGGGAGTTAAACAGGGTTGTATCTTAGCCCCCTATCTGTTTAATTTATTTCTGAATGATTTGGCTCCCTCTCTAAATGCTATTGAGGGTCATTCCCCTAAACTTGGGTCACATGCTATTCCTTTATTGCTTTACGCTGATGATGCTGTTATATTATCACACTTGTAGAAGGGCCTCAAGCACCTGCTGCTTGTCTTCACTTCTTATTGTGAGGCAAATTCTCTGTCCGTAACTATGCAAAATCCAAAATTTTAGTATTCTCAAAGTCCTGGAAACCACAAATCTGGTGTTTCAAAGGAATGATATCAAACAGGTGAAATCTTTCAAATACTTGGGTTTCCACCCCTGATACAATCGTAACTGGATAGATCAACGTAAGCATGCAGTCATTTCAGCAAGGTGTGGTTTGTCTGTGGTGGTTAGCTTTTTTTACAAGAAGGGCAATTAATTTGTCCCAGCTGCCATTCATGTTTTTAATGCCAAAACAGTTTCTCAGTTATTATATGGGATCCCCATTTGGGTTAGTGCCTTCAATACACAGCTTGAGCAAATCCAGGCAATGTTTTCACGCCGTATTTTGGGGGTCCCCAGTTGTGTTAGCTATGCTACGATGTGCTTAGAGACTGGAATGCATCTGATGGAGACTAGGGCATGTCTACTAACCTTAAAGTTTTGGCTAGGCCTATTCTTTAGGACAGAACCTGCTAGCTATATTCATATGATGCTAGCTGATTCCTTTGTTTCTAATTGGTATAGTCAGATCCAGAAGGAAATACACTCTATAGGTGTCTCTTTGGACAGACTCTGCATGTTAAGTGAAATGCAGGTATTCAGAATTTTGAAATAGAGGATCTTAGATATTGAGAAACAGACTTTCTGTTCTCTTGAACACAAAACATGCTCCCCTTTGGCATTTGGTATCTTTCCAGACTATGGACTGCCTGCTGCCTACCTTTTCCAGATTCCCCAGTTACGCCACTCTTTTATGTTAGCAAGACTTAATATTTTACCCTCAGCGGTATTGTCTGGGAGGTTTGCCAGTATTCCGCATCAAGAAAGATTCTGCCCATGTAAAGGAAGGCACCTCAAAATGGTAGCCCATGTTCTACTTCATTCTGAAGCACTTCTGGGGAAGTGCGGGACTGTATAATGAAACCTATTATGTCTAACTTTCATGGTTTACCTGAGGCGAAGTTAGTATCCTTTTTACTATCTGACCAATGTCCCCATATTACAAATTTAGTTGCAAGGTACCTTTTGGCTGCCATAACAATCAGGGAGCAGAAGATTAGCTCTCCTATCTGATGCTTGACTAATTTTATAACTGAAATTCTCTGTAAATTTGTCATGCTGTACTTTCTTCTTTTTTATGCCAATAAAGGTATTTGGATTCGATAATTAGGACCATGAGACATTGTTCCTCACAAAATAAGTGGTAAGGCATTTAGTTTCTTTTTGGATAAATTAGTGTCTCCGATTTTTGACAAGTCTACAGGAAAATGCTAATGGGATTGAGCAGGGCATAAATATAGCAAATTATTTGTTGTCACTATTGTTCCCCCCTTTCCTGAGAACTCTGGAAAATGAGAACATGACCTCAAGCTAGGATTCTGATGCTGCCACCTAAGCTTGGTAAGTTTAAGAAACCCCTCTTTTTTTCATCCATTTTCTGTGAATAAAATGAGGTTTGGGTTGCGCTGGAAGTGCCTGTAGAGCTTTAAGGACTGTGACAGTTGTAACAAATGCCCTGCAACTACCTGTTATACAAAACCTAGGAGTTGTGCTGGAAAATTTCTTTAGCAATCATTAAGAGGCAGTATTTGCAGTAGAAATACGATAAAGACAACAACAACAATAATAATGAGGAGGAGGAGGAGGAGAATCCTGTGAAGATACATTTGCAATTCCCAAGAACTTGGCTAGATCTCAGATTGCAGAACACCATATACTAGCAGGGCTATTTTGGGGCAGGAACGCACAGGAACGAAGTTCCAGCTGGCTTCTGAGTTGGCCACACCCAGCAGGAACTCATTAGCATAATAGGCCACACCCAACAGCAGAAACTCATTAGGATTGGCTACATTAGGGGTATGTGGCCCAACATGCGAATTAATTCCTGCTACAAAAAAAGCCCTGGGTTTTGACAACAAACTAGGTAAACAGAATAAGAAGCAAAAGGTGTGTGTGGCTGGATGACCACTCTTCTGGTAACATGGGTGTGTGGCCTAATATGCTAATAAGCTGCACTGTCAGTGGTGTGGCCTAATATGCTAATGAGTTTCTGCTGTTGGGTGTGGCCTATTATGCTAACGAGTTCCTGCTGGGCTTTTTCTACAAAAAAAGCCCTGTTAACATATCTGGCTGTGATAATTCAATAATAATAACAATAACAGGCACTCATTGGAGAACAAAGTAACATTTGTTGTTGGAAAGCAACTGTGTAGATATTTGTAAGTGTGACTTCCTATTGTGTATTGTAGTTCCTTGGATTTGTTGAACTTTACAGGCATTAAAGTTTAGATTTAGGACCTGCTGTTAAATAATGGCCCAGCTTGGTTTAGTACTTAATGAATGTGTCAGATAACCTTTGTGTTGGATAACCTGGATATTATAGGATACAAATGGCTTCAATAGAAATCCATTGTGAACCTGCCCAATAATTGCATTCATAATCTTGGGCCCAGCTTGTGAAGTGAGGCAGGTGGTCATGAGGGACAGGGTCTTTTCAGAAATTCCAGAAAAGAGGGTAAAGCCATGGCAGCTATTATTAAGCACTTTTTATGGGATAAAAAGAAACCCAGGATACGTTCTTGTAATATGTATGATAAAAAATTAAATGATGGTCTAGAGATTCCTAATCTTAAATTGTATTATCAAACTGCTAGAGAAAATTGGTTGAAAGATTGGTTATTATATACTGGCATAAATATGCCAACCTATATAGAATAATCTTTTGTAAAGGTACCCTTGAAAAACTGGCCTTGGGTGAAGAAACAAAATAGAAAAAATCCTGTAATAATGATAATACCATTATAAATATAATACAATATATGGGATCAAGTTAAAAATAGCTTGTCACCAAAATTTTCTCCCTTAGCATCCACTATGATTGATGGGGTAAGCCAGGAGTTTTTACGTTTGAGAAGATGGGAAATCTCAGGTGCTAGTGATTATGGCAGTATGATAATTAAGAACCAAGTGATAATGTTTAGTGAGATTAAGGATACTTTAGAACCTAGAATTTCAGTTCTTGAATGTCTCCAAGTTAGAAGCTACCTTTGTGGATTGAAAAGTACTGGAGTCTGGAGGCCGGTGGAGTGAGTTTCAGCATGATCAAGTTTATTGTAGGTCAGGAACAAGCTTACCTGAGGTGGCTCGGAATGCACAGAAAAGCCTCGCCCCCGTCTACACCCATACTGCAGGATAGGTTAATCTTCCCATCAGAGATTACATTGATTCACTTGAATATGCTAAACCCCTGATAGGTGGATCTTTAGGAGCCTGGGTGCTATTGTTCTTTTACCTCAAGCTTGTACGTTTTCCAGGCCATGCGGTCAGACTGCATGGCTGGTGCCATTACATGTTTGGTCACATCAAAGAATCATACAAGTGTACACATAGAGAATTGCAGCCTGGTTGTCTGTGGAATTGTGTCCAGGACATAACATGGACTGATTAAAAAAAAATGCTGTTTTATGACTTGCAACAGATTTTGAGAAATTATTACTAGCAGATGGTAAACATATCCTGTGATAGGTTAAGTGGGAGTCTTAACCTATATAGCATGTTGGCACAGATTTTCTGTACAATTTACAAGCAGTGTGAGGCTACTATGTTGTTCTAATACTGCTTGAATAAGAAATTTGCAAGATTTTGTTGGCAAAAAAAGTTGATGCCAGTTTGTGCTCCATATCATTTTTCTATATTTGTGCGTGTGTGTGCATGTGAGTGTGTGCGTTTGGAAGTCATGGTGACCTACGGTGACTGACTGTGTGTGCATGGGTAGGTGGGCAGATTACTGTTCTCTTAAACCAGATTAATACTCTTATGCTTATTTTGTTTGGAAACCCTTTCATGAAAAAAACCTTCTAATTGCATCTGTTTGGAATTCAGCATATTTATTTCTGGATATAAATTTCTATTAGAAGTACTCAGTCTCTCTCCATCCCTGCCATTGTAAATTAGAAAAGATATGACAACAGTGAAATTCTCATTTTTAACCCTTATAAGAACTTTTCTTCCTGGCAGAGTGGTTTTGATGATCTCAGGCTTGGCGTATTTAGTAACAAGCCAATTTTGCTTATACTTGCCAGAAGATCATGAGTGTTTCATGAAGGAAGCTGAAGCAAATCAATTTTTCCCTGTGTCTGGTTAAAGTACTCATTACTTTTTTTTTAAGCCAGTATTTCAAAATATTAAAAACAATGTCTTAACATATCACTCTAGATCTGAATGCTTTTTGAACTATCTCTCCTTGTATATAATTGCGAAGTGGGGTGGCACTTTCTGAACATTCCACACACTCCTAAATCATTTGGCTCTATGATGTGTCACTCAGAAACTGTCCCTATCCACCGGCTGTGTTGCCTGAGTCTCACCTCCAACATTCTAAACAGTTTGGTGTTCCTCTTCCCCCATAGCCAGTTGGAACACAGAGGTCGTTTGCATATGCGGCCTGATTCACCTTTGCCTCTAAAATTCTAAACAGTTTGCTGTTGCTGTTGGGAGTCATTGAATAAGAACATAAGAGAAGCCAATGTTGGTTCAGGCCAGTGACCCATCCAGTCAACAGTGACACATCCAGTCCAACACTGTGACACACAGTGGCCAAAAACACCAGGTGTCTCCAGGAGGTCCCGTAGTGGAGCCAGGACACTAGAAGCCTGAGGTAAAATATATATCCTAGTCTTCCCTTAAATGGTCACTGGAGTTGCCAATCTCCCTGTGAGGCCTGGAGACCTCCCAGAAATCACCATGTCCCACAGCAACAGCACATCATTTCTGAACAGGAAATTCCCCAGCTATTACAACTGATCTCCACATGACCAAGGTCAGTTTTCATGGAGACAATGGCTGCTTTGGTCAGTGGACTCCATGGCATTATATACCCTGCTGAAGTCCCTCCACACCCCAAAACCCTTCCCTTCCCAGGCTCTACCTCTCAAATCCATAGTTATTTCCCAACCCAGACTTGAGAACCCTGTAACTGGCTATGGAACTGCTTTCCAGACCCTTGGAACCCAGAAGACATGGCATAGGAGGAGGCGGTTTTCTTCCTTAGCTGCCACTGCTAACCCCAAATCAACATAAATCAGGGGTGGAGGGAACCATACCTGTTATCATGAGGCTCTCCTCCCATACTACCCACTTGGGGCAGCAAAATGACTTGAGACAGCCCTGCCTTATAGCTAAGCAGAAGAAAATAAACATGGCTTGCCTCCCTGTATTTTCCACTTCCCTCTGCCACCCTGCCAGCCACAGCCAGGGGGCCCATAGAATTGGACCTCCTAGTCCAATCTTCTTGAAACTTGGTGGGTATTTCAAGAAGAGGCCCCAGCAGCTACCCTGCAAGTTTGGAGCCTCTCCCTCAAACCCCCTCCCCTCCAGTCGCTTTTAAAGTTGCCGCTGAATTTCGGCGGCAATTTGGCAGCAGGCCGAATCAGAGAATCTGATTCGGCTCGTGGTTGCCCTAGTGGCCACTCCTGAGCTGGCAGAGCTTTGCTCTGCCTCGCTCCGGCCCCAAAGGACCCCTGAGCAGTGTTATATCCTTCTTATCCTCACTGAACTCAATAGACTTTGAAGGGTGTCACTCTGTAGCAGTAGAACAAATTTAGAGTCCAGTAGCACCTTTAAGACCAACAAAATTTTATTCAGGGTATGAGTTTTCATGTACATGCACACTTTTCCAAATATACTGGAATGGTAGATAAGGTTCAAACTCATAGACAGGTATTGAATCGCAATTACCTGCTCTGTTTTATGGACAGTTTTTGCTTATATCTAATGGCTTGTGGTTTTAAATGGTTTGTGGTCTCTAAAGTTGTAAACTGCCTCAAGCAGGATTCTGAAGAGGCAGCATAGAAATATTCTAAATAAATAAACAAGCTAGTGAAACAGGACCAGGCCCCTTTATTACTCAGCTTTACCCATCTTAATATGGAAAGGTATAGTCCAGGAGTTCTTTTTAACAGCCCTGGATTTCTTTCCAGCAGGGTTGCCAACCTCCAGGTGGGCTCTGGAGATCTCCCAAAATTTCAGCTGATCTTCAGACTACAGATATCAGTTCCCCTAGAGAAAATGGAGTTGTACCCTGCTTAGGTTCCTCCCCTCCCCAGAAGCTGCCCTTGCCAGACTCCGTATGCCAAATCTTCAGGAATTTGCCAATCTGGAGTTGCCACTCCTACTTTCCAGTCATCCAGTCAAACACTGGTGAGTGCAAGGGAAGACAAGCCAATCTGAGATTTTACTGACCAGACCAGATAAAGAAAGAGGCATTGAGGCCATGGTTTCAAAACTTTTTAAAGAAAATGGATTTACATCTTAAAAGAAACTTAGGTGGCATTGTTGATCTGCTTTGTGTTGTTTTACTGGTATTCTGTGTATTTATGCTAGCCTATTCCAAAGGATAGAAAGCATATTATATTTTACCTAAGCAATCTAAGTTTGCCAACTTATTATGTGTCTTTATTTGTTCCATTAAATGACCAATAGGAAAAAAATAACCTTCAAATATCTATGTGATTGGACTTAATTCACATATATTAAAATTAGTGTTTAAGTCAACAAAGAAGCTCTTGAGCAGGCTATAGCAAGCTACCTCTCTGAAATGTCCAAGCCCCATTAGGGGTCACTAGAAGTCAACTGTGACTTTCAAGCACACACACACACACACACAAATGCTCACAAAAAAGTACTCATACAGTTTCAAGGTAGGAGAATATATAAAGCCACCCTTTTTAGTGGTAGACTGTAGAACTTAGTTGGAAGTTCTAGACTTTGAAATGTTAGTCCATACTGAGAATAAAGACAGATACGTTTTCTGAAGTGTTGAACATACATTCACTTCCTTCCAGGATATCTGGGAGCAGCCTGCTCACACCACTCAGCTGTTTTGGTGGCTTTCATGGGGAGCAGAAAGCAGACCTACAAACTTTTATGAACTGCCTTAAAAGTTTATGGAGATTTCATGCCTGGGATGCAATTTACAAAGTTCAGCTTTGGACTATGAACCAGCCAAAATTAATCATGAACAAAAGTTTGTGAACCGGTTCATTCCCATCCGAAGTCCCAGTCTTTTAAAGTCTAATAATAGCTGCCAGGATCCCAATCTGAATTGGAGCTGTGATATGGAGATAAGGGGTTTAACTCTCCTTTATTGTGTTATTTCAGTCATTGCTCTCATGTTCCTAAGAAACTGCTGCATGGAGTGGGATCATACAGGTGTTCATGTAATGTCTACATCCACAAGAAAAAATAAAATAGCTGATTAAAATGTCACTATGAAGGAAGGTTAAATCCTATTCCATGTGTCATGGCCCTGATCCAAATCACTCTGCCCATTGTTTGCTATTTGAAGTTTTAAATGACCTGTTCATAGATCTCCTGATGCCACATTTAGCTGGACTCTCTACTTTCAGGGACTTTCAGATTGTGTTGTAGTGAACTGGACCAGAGTGAAATCAAGTGGTATCTAAATTCTAGTTAAGCATCCCCCCAAATTTAATATGCATGTTGATTATGGTCTAAGGTTAAAAAATGTAGATTTTCTGGTCATTTTGAATTTTCTGGTCATTTTGAATTTTTTGTTAACATTTGAGAGGAAGGTTTAGGAAAAAAATGGAAATATTGGATTTGGATATATATTTTGTCAAACTTAAACATATGAGTTGTTTTACAATACAACATGCATCATTTGCAATTTTGTTCGTATTAAAATGCATATTCATTAAATGAAAAAGTATATTCCTAAGTTTTGTTCAAACAGAATTTAAGAAATACCCAGTACTCTAGAGGGCTACAAAGTGCAGCCTATGCTATCTAAGTATGTCTGTGAGGTAATATCAGAGAAGAAGAGAAAAATAAAATATGTAAATAAAAGAATCAATTATACCAGAAGTAGGAAAAATAAAACAAACAAAATAATATTAATATGAGAGAGTAGGGATAAATAAATAAAAAAGATAATATTAGTAATATCAGAGAAGTAGGGAAAAATGGAAATCACATATTTTGTAGTACATGGTAAAAAGCCAATTACTAGTCTTTTAAAAGTTTTCATATTATGAGGTTATTTATATTTATTTCACATAGTCCAGTGACCCAATGGTCTTGAAGTAGTCAGAGTACTAAGGCTTGTCAACAGATGTATATATTGATTTAGCAACTGAAAACATTTGACTTTTTCACTGGTGGACTGTTAATGTACACTATGTCATATCAATTGTTGACAATATTAGTCACATTTAAACAATAAATATATCTTTGAAACTTTGTATACCATGATAGCACTTACAGGATATAGACATGCATGCCTCATCCTTTGGGCTCCTGGTGGACATTAACCATCAAAAGAGATCCAAGTATGAAACTTCTACAGCTGTATGCAGTTTTCCATTTTGATGCTTGCTCCAATCAATTTTCTGGAGTAAATTACAAGATGCATCATTGGCTTCAAAATGGTTTCAGACCCCTTTAAAACATACAGCTTGAATTTAAATGTGGTTTAAAATGTGAAACCATATCAGTTGTGTTCCTCTATATATCTCTGTTTCAGACCTTTCTTTTTACCTAAATAGGATTTTGAAGGACAGCTGGGGTTTTTCCATTTTGGCAACAATAATAATGCAACAACATGAATTACAAGTAATCTGGATATAAAACAACATCTGTATAGTATATCTCTTGTGACAAGTGGTAGCAATTCTTAGGTCCTTGGTTAAAAGGGATATCTTTTTTAATTAATATAGAGTGTACTTTGTTTCACTGACCAGTTGTCATACCATATTTTTAGGAAAGTTTCATGTGTCTCCTAAAATAAATGTAACTGTGGGAGGTGTAGTTCTTTCCCCTTTATTTAATTGGAGTGGGTGGGTGTGAAGACTAGATCCAGAGAGGCTGGATGTGTGTCAGGCAAAAGAATGTGAAACAAATGGTACTTGGAAGTTCAAAATTGTTGGATAAATTTAGCAAAGCATTTTTGCGCAGCGGAAATGAAGCATCACAGACACACATATGTTTAGCTTAGAAGAAAAACTTTACTAGAAAACAGGGAAGGGTTACATGGAGAGAAAATAATAACATCCTGACTAACTAGTTCTACATCTTGCCTGTATGACTTCATCACTGGTGGACAGGATAACACATCATTGTTCACAATGGGCAATGTAACAGCCACATCCTACATCAACTGCAGAGGGGGGTGGGATACCAAATCCAGATTGCTACACACAGAGACAAAGCTGATGATGCAGTGGGCAGAGACCCATCTGAAGTCGATCAAAGTTTGCAGTGTAGCAGGACAAAACAACACATTAGCAGACTGGCCCAGTAGGAGGACTTTAAACCAAGCAAATTCAGTGTGGAGGAAATGGACTAGTTTGCAACAAAACAAATCCTCAAGTGCTCCAGTTGGCTCAAGAACAAGGTTTCCACTGGCCATAGGGGTCAACATCTTAAGCTGCGACTGGCCGAATCTGCTACTATATGATTTTCCTCCCATACAACGAATACTAAGAGTGATTCAGAGACTCGTAGATTTCAAGGCAGAAGTAATGTGGGTTGCTCCCTTCTGGCCAAGGTGGTCGTGATCCCAGGACTTTCTGTCTATCAAGAAGCCCCTGGCATCTCACAGTCAGGAAAATTCTTTTTCAACAGAGGGATATCTTTCACCCTCAGTCTGGGTTACTAACCTTCTCAGCCTGGAGACTGAGCAGTCACAGCTCAAAGAAAAAGGATACCGTAATAAGTTATTAACACTATATTAGCCTCTAGGAAGTCTTCCACCAGTAGGGTTTATAATAACTCACTGCAGGTTTTCTAGTCATGGTGTTTCAACCATGGGATAGAGCCTCTTATAGCCAAAGGGGGAGATGTTCTCTTCTTTTGTTCAAGAAGAGTTAGACAAAGGTTCTTTCTTTATTGTTATGTTGTATAAATGTTGAAGAGAGGTACTTTTGCTGTTTCTGGACCAGACTGAGTTAAGAGAAAGAAGCCCCTCCCCCTAGGAATCGCATAGTGACCCTGCCTGTCAGGAGGAAGGAGCTTCTCCCAGAAGTAGAGATTGCCCCACTCCTGGATCACCGAGAAGGAAGATTCATGGTAAGTGAGACAAATCTTCCATCCTCTTCCACCCTCTTTTAGCTTTATATTAACCCTTTGATGTAGGTTTGTGGCTGCCTCAAGTCACATAGGGCACTTTCAGAAATGTTAAATAATGCCATTTTAATCCACTTCAGTGGCAATTTACAAGTGAATTTTGCCATTTCACACAGCAAAATCCAGCTGTAAAGTGCACTGAAAGTAGATTGAAAGTGTGTTATTTAGTGAGTGTGAAAGTGCCCATAGTAAGCTCCATGGTGGATTGCACTTTCTCTCCAGTCCCTGACACTCTAACCACTATACAATATCAGAAATTAGTCACAGTACATCATTATTTAACAAAATCTATTAGGCTGTCATTACAGTACAAGCTAAGGGGAAGATAGTTTCTCTGGGATGTTGATGTTATGCACAACATGGGACTTTTTAAAGGCTTGCAGTTTTGGGGGAAGGTTTAATTTAGAAATATATTACTTTAAATCAGTGGTATTCAGTCTATGACTCACAGAAGCCATTTTCACAATTACCATCAGAAAAAAAATGTAGAAAAACAGGTGCAAAGTGAAAAAATATTTATTTAGTACACGTGTTCGGACAATGCTGACTCTTCAACTTGGAAACAGAGATGAGCACTGCCCCCTAGAGTTGAATTTGACTGGCTTTTGAGCAAGGAAAACCTTTACCTTTACCTTTTAGATCTCTATGCATTTTGCATTTCTCTTTGTCAGGGGACCATTTTCCAAAGTTTCCAAACTTTGGAAACAATCCCCTGAAGAAGTGAATTGCAAAATGCGTAGGGTTCTACAAGTATTAAATAATTGTTTTTCTCCTTGCACCTGTTTTCCTACATTTTTTCTGCCTACTGCCATTTTTGTTTCCTTCACAGTTACCACCAACCAAAAGAGCCACATTTACTTCCATTTCTGGCATGGGCCTGCACCTCAGAGTGCTGTGCCCACTTTCCTGAAACTTGGGGCAGGTGCCAAATTGGGGAACACTGCTCGAAAGAGCCACAGTTGGCATGTCAAAGAGCCACTGGATTATGCATCACTGCTCTAATGGCTAAAAACATTTCAATCTATAAAGTAAAACAAAAAGAAACACTTTTTATAAACATAAAATTAGCTTCTTCTGTATAGGAGGAAAATTGCAAAGACAGTGTGATCATAAAAGAAGAAATTTATTGCGCAACTTATTTCTAGTGAAGTGAGATTGAGTTCTGCAGTATAACTGGTGAAAGGGAAAAACGTCAGTGTTCTGTGTGCAGATATCAGTTATATTGTATACTAATGTCCACTGTTGTGGAGAAATAAGTATTGTTTACCAAGGCAGCTGCTATGCTGCTCATTATAACATTTCAGTATCACCAGTGTTTTTTTGGAGGCACATTAGCTATTATCAGAATGTCATGGATGCCATTAAGAACCTTTTGATTAGGGGGAAATGTGCAAGACCATGTTTGTAAACATCATTTAGAACTTAGGCAACTGGCCATCTAAGTATGAACCTGATTCTTAGACATAACCATGAGTTCTGTACCCAGTGTACAAAATCACAACAGACACATGCAGGACAGGTTCAAATTGGAATTTTGATTTCTGTACTGAATGCAGTAGTTCCCATTGCCAAAGAGATACAATACAATTTAAAAAGTGACTTCTCTCTCTACAAAAATAAGAACATCTGTAACAAATATTTATAGCAAACTGTAGCTAGAGAACCAAGGCCTGGTGTTGATATGTTAATCCCTTTGTGGGACACCCCCCTTTTATATTTGTATTTGTATTGAATTTTTACTTAATAAGTGATTAAAATGTGGAGTTTGTAGCCAGGGGATGTAGTGATGGCCACAGGCAAAGATGACTTTAAAAGGAAATTAAACAAATTAATTAAGGTAAAGTGTTAGCCCCCAGACATTCCTTTCTGCTGAAGGTATAGTTTGGCTTCTGAAAAGAGTAAATCCAAGCACCCTTCATTTTAACAGCACCCAAAATCACACATTCTGGGCGCTGCCATGTCTGCAAAATGGTTCTGATGTCACACAGAATGGATGCCAGGAAATACAGGCTAGAGACATGTCTGGGCAGCGATTCTGGAAGATGTAAAGTCATGGGTTTGTCTGCTAATGACCCTGACCTCACCTTGAAATCATGCAGAATGGCAGTAATGGGTCTCCAGGAAGAGACATTGTTTCACCATAAACTAATAATTTCCCTGCCTGGCCTGACCTTTCCTGACCTATTAACTATAATTATGAAACCACTTAACACCTTTCAGCCATCCCCAGCAGCTTCCCCCTCCACATTCAGAGGCAGCAAATCTCTGAATGCCAATGCCAAGAGGCAACATCAGGGAGAGGCCTTGGCCTCTGTGACCTGCTTTTGGTCCTCCAGAATAATTAGTTGGCCACTGTGTACTGGACTGGATGGACGTGTCTGATCCAGCAGGACTCTTCATATGCTCTTATGTTACATTTTCTGTGTCTTTTTTTTAAAGTCCCACAACAACAATTCTAAAATACAGAAATATTAATGTTTACCATATCCTGACTTTACCACCAATAATTGACAATAATTATTATAGGATTTTCTTTTAAAGGGAAATTGCTGGAGTAGTAGGTGTGTTGATCTACTGTAGTTAAAAAGCATGTTGTCCAGTGGCAACTTGGACTAATTAATTTGTTTTTTAAACATTTGTCATCTAGATCCTACTTTACCAAATTCATAAAGTCACTGGAGAAAGCGATGGATGAGGTGAATACATCCAGTGATGAGTGTAAGAAACAAGACATCCTCTGTATCAGATAGAATGTTAGTTTGGTGTTGTTTTTTTGCTGCTGTAGCCTTTCTTTAGTAGTCATGCCATGGTGCTCTAGGAAAGTGTGATGAAACTATATACAACTTACTTTTGAAGACGTATAGAAGTAGTTCAAGAAGTAATTGTACTTGAGAATGAAAGTAGCTAAAGTGACAATACTTCGTATTTTATTTCTTCTGTCAACTGGTCTTCTGTTTTGAAGTATTTTCTTTGGAAATAAGATGTCTACTCAGTGGCAGGACTAAATAATAATTATTTTATATAATATTATATAAAATAATAATTTTAACTGATATTTCTGTCTGGAACAAAGCTGGGATGTTGTTGTGCTTCATTTTTTTGAATGTATCCAGGCCAGTTTTATGATGCATGTAAATTGATTTTGATATTTAGCTAGCATATGCACTATAAGGTAATATAAAGAGAATCAGGCACATTATTGCATGCACAGAAATGGGTTGTCATCTTCTGATTACTGATACCTATATATTGAATTTTTTTTGTTTCTGTGTACCACTTTCATTAGCTTCTATGGTCTATAATCATTGCTACTTGCCTCTTTCATGTTGATAGTAGCTAATAATTTATTATTGAATATCATAATCCTATTTATATATCAGATGTAACAGAGATGGATTGAGCCCGTTCACGGGGAGGGCAGGATATAAATGGAATTAATAAATAATAAATAAAATAAATTGTTCTATTTATATGACAAATTGTCAATAGTATACAATTAGAATATGATAATAGTGGTTTAGGATATGTGAAGAGTGCTGGTAATAGCTCTCTAGTTTCCAGCCTGCAAATACATTAAACATGCTGTGAGTTTAGTAAGACACCTGATGTAGTCAACTACAAACACACATGTTTTTGAATACAGTGACCTATTTCATAACTTTGTAGCCTGTTTTCTTAGCTCTTTTTAAAAGTCAGGATAATTTTGCATTGTCTATTGTTAATTATTACTCAATTTCTTTTTAAAGACATTTTTAATTTTTAGAAAGCACAGTAAAGATTTGAAGGGGATATAGAAATGAAAAAGGTGTTGCATATCACAATTATGTATATCAAAAATAATTAACTCAAGGTGTATGGAACAAAAGCATTTCTCCCCAACACCCCCTTCACTATAATGTTAAAAACACTAGCTATAAAATATAACAATACAACATTTTGGATTTCAAATTCCATAACTAATCTGCTTCGCATCTACATTGTTCATCTTTACTACATATTCGGCATTATATATTTTTGCTATCTCTACCTATTCAGTGTAACTTTTAACTATAAGTAATGTATCAGAGCACAGAAAGAAAATCTGTTATATATCTCATAATACAAAGGTAGTAGATATTTCTGCTCAGGATCCACTTCTTTCTACATTTATATTCAAGATGTTACATTTAAAACTTATTCTTGTTCTGCTTCTACATTTCAATACATTTGTGTACAAATTTTTGAACTACTCATTTTGTCTTCTGCTTGCATAATAAACACTCCAAATTTTGTGATTGATCTGTTTCTCGGATAAGTGGTTAATTTTGCCATTACTGCATATTCAGGAAGTTATTTTCCCATTCTTTTAGTCCGGCAGACATTTAGTTTTCATTTTGCTTCATAGGTAATTCTAGCCACTGTCACCATATATTTGAATATCTTTTCCCGAATTTTTGGTAATTTATTAGGCAGTATATCTAATAACATATTCTTAGTTTCTATAGGGAATTTAAATTTTAATATGTTCTGCATTTTCCCATGTATTTCCTTCCAATATGTATATAGTTTTTTTGTTTTTTACAAGTCCACCACATATTAAAAAGTTCTGTTTGTGTCTTGGCATTTCCAGCATTTTTCTTTGTTGTTTTTGTTTGCTTTCTCAGTGTCCTTTGTGGTTATATACCATCTAAAAACATTTTTGTACCAATTTTCTCTGAATGCCTGGTTGGTTGTAAACTTGATTTCTTTTTTCCTATTAGCATTCCCATAGATCCATAGATATCTACTCCCTAAAATCTATGTCCATTTGATCATACATTTTTCACTTGTTCTTCTGTTTCTATCTGGAGTAACATCTTGTATATCCATTGCAGTAAGTGATCTTTTTGTGTTGTAATCAACTGTTTGATCTCAGGCACATCTCTTAGAGCTTCGCCTTCTGTGTTAAGGATCTTCTTTAGTCTTGAAACTGATTAATAATATATATTTATCTTGGGGGGGGGTGGCATTTGAGTAAAAGAAAAAGGAAGTGAGGTGGTGTAATATGTCCAAGCCTTCACCGGGTGCTGCCAAAACAGTAGGTGCCAACCTTTCTAAGATATGCACTCAGGAGCTGCAGACTTGGATTAAAGAAGCCATATCTGTGGCTGTTACTAAAGCAGTGGAATTGGCTACACTATGCCACAAACACTGGAACCTTTGCAAGCTAAAATGGATGCTTTGGCCTTACAAGTATCTATGCAGACAGAAGAAATCAAACAACAAATTGCAGAAAACAAGAACCAGATCTCCACAGTTTTACAGACAAACAAACCAACTAGAAGTGAAAACTGAAGAGGTCTCCCAAAAGATGAAAGAGATGCAAATATAACAAGAACTCTTGCAAGATGCAGTCACAAAGTTAGAAATGGACAGAGCTGCATATGTTTTGAGATTCCAGAATATTCCAGAGAAAAAAGACAAAGAGATTAAAGCTGATATGGCTCAGAGGCTGGCTGAACACTTAGAAGAAGAAATCATACAAAAAATGACTGAAGAAACAGACCACACATTTTGAATGAACTCAACCTATGCAAGAAGAAATAATCTTCCCAGAGAGATCCATGTTAGATTTTTTGAGAAACAATTGAAATAAAATATTCTGAAAAAGACAAATGAAGAACCATTTGAAGTATCAGGAACTGAAATTAAAGTCTTAAAAGAGATCCTATGGAGAGTAAGAGAAAAGAGAAGAAATTATACACGACTCACAAATCTGCTCAGACAAAATGGAATTATGTATCGATGGTTGATGCCAGAAGGTATTCTATTTACTTATGAAGGTAGACGATATAGAATAAACTCAACATTTAAAGTGGAGGACTATTTGGAGACACACGGAGCAGATTTAGGAGAACAGGAAGAAGAATCAGAGGAAGAGACTCAAGAGACCCAAGAAAAAGGTGTAACAGGACCAAAATCAGTGAAAAGCAAGAAAAAACACAAAACCTTACCTCTCCAAGTAGTGACACTATTACAGTATAAGAAAAAAAATGGATCCCAAGCAGAAGAAAAAGATGGAAAGAAGAAGAAGAAGAATAGAAGAGATTGGATTTATACCCCGCCCTTCACTACCCAAGGGAGTCTCAGAGTGGCTTACAAACTCCTTTCCCTTCCCCTCCCCACAACAGACACCCTGTGAGGTAGGTGGGGCTAAGAGAGCTCTGAGACAACTGTCCTTGAGAGAACAGCTGGTACAGAACTATGGCTTGCCCAAGATCATCCAGCAGGTGAAAGTGGAGGAGTGGGGAATCAAACCTGGTTCTCCCACATTAGAGTCCGCTCACTTAACCACCACACCAAACTGACTCTCTGAAGTAAACTGAAATTTATCTCCATTAATATTAATGGATTAAATGCGCCTTAGAAAAGAAGACAAGTATTTCAACAAATTAAAAAGACAAAATTGGATGTTATGTTTCTACAGGAGACTCATATTAAACAAGCAGACCAGAATTTTTTGACTGTAAAGAAATTTGGGAAAACTTCCGTATCTTCAGACAATCAGAAAAAAAGAGGTGTTGTTACTTATGTGAAGGACCATTTGCAGCCTGAATTGGTGTACAGCTGAGATGATGGAAGGGTATTGATAGTTAAAATACAGAGACAAACTAAAACAACACTAATTGTCAATATATATGCACCAAATCAAAACCAAGAAAAATTCTATAAGACACTTCAGAAGATAATATCAGAACAAGATCAGGATGAATTATGTATTATTAGAGACTACAATGCTGTTTTTGATAAAATCTTGGACAGAAAAAAACAAGTAGGAAAACAAAAACCAGGAAACAAATTGCCACAGGCTTTTATGCATTTAGCTGAAGATTTTTTCCTAGTAGATGTGTGGAGAACCAGGAATCTGAATAAAATGGATTTTACCTTTTTTTTTTCAGCTAGACGTAAATCTTAGTCAAGGTTGGACATGGCTTGGATCTCAACATCAATGACAAAAGACACTGTAGATGCAGAGATTCTTCCTCAAACATTTGCAGACCACAATCCATTGCTCCTAACTTTACAAGACAGACCTAAGAGAAACAGATGGTCCTTGAATTTATGGATTCTGAAAGATCTGAAATTTGTATCTGATACCAAAATAATTCCAAGAATTTTTTAAAGCAAATATACAAACAGATATTTCAGTGGACGTAATTTGGGATGCGTTTAAGGCATATGCAAGAGGCTGGTTTATAAGACAAGGTACATGGGTCAAGAAACAAAGAATACAAAAATGTGCACAGGTCAAGGAACAAATTAAAA
Source organism: Lepidodactylus listeri (assembly GCA_029233225.1). Classification (NCBI taxonomy): domain Eukaryota; kingdom Metazoa; phylum Chordata; class Lepidosauria; order Squamata; family Gekkonidae; genus Lepidodactylus; species Lepidodactylus listeri. Next base: position 73,934,304 of record JARCFY010000004.1, read on the forward strand.
AAGAAGAAAATACTATGAAAGAAGTCTCAGACCTGGAGCAAAGTAGAATAAAGATTAGAAATCTTCAACACCAATTAAATTTCCTCTTATCACAGGAAATAGCGAACAAAATTATGTATGTAAAAGAAAACTATTTTGAAAATGCATATAAACCAACAAAATGGTTAGCTTATAAACTGAGAAAAGAATTAAAAAAAACATATTAGGGCATTGTGAGACGAGAATGAAGAAGAAAAGAATAGGGAGTTTCACACTACACCTTTAAAAACGTTAAATGAACCGGCTTGGAATAAACCGGTACAGTGATGGCCATTTCAGGTAGCCCTTCCCTTACCATTTTGGAGCCATCTTCGAAGCAGTGTGCCATTTCAGACTGCCGCTTTCTTTTCAAGCCTCTTTTCAACACACACACACACACACGTGGCATTTTAAGACTCAGCCTGGATCTCTCTCTCTCTCACCCCACTTCCCGCATTTTAAGACTTAGCCTGGATCTCTCTCTCTCTCTCTCTCACACACACACACACACACACAAACACACAAATGTACACACACACAAACACACACACAAACATACATACAAACACACACAAACAAACACACAAACAAACACAACAAACACAAACATACACACACACAGCGTTTTAAGACTCAGCCTCTTTAAAAAAATCATGGAGATCGCCCGTGTGGGTGAAAAGAGGCACAAAAACACTCATCATCAAAGGAAGCGCTTCAGGGGTATTTCACACAGCACCCTCTGTAGCACTTCAGAACTAGTACAAGAACTGAAGAATGCTTGGGAGGAGGTTTCAAGGTAAACCGGCTCAGGAATGCTTCCCTAATGCTTCTGTCTGAAATAGCCAATATGTTCCATTACTGAACCAGTACTAATACGGTTCTGTGTGAAATGCCTGACAGAAACTGTTACTGAAAAGTTCCTGAAATGGAACATATTGGCTGTGTGAAATGGCCCAGTGGTTCGAAAGAACTACAGAAGATTATTGAGAATTTTTATAGATCTCTCCATCAATCAGATAATATTGATCAAGAACAGATTAGAGGATTTTTTTCTGAAACACAATAAAAAACAATTTACTAAAGAACAAAGACAAACTTTAAATGAACCAATTACGTTGGCTGAAATAATAGAAGCAATAAGAAATCAAAAGAAGAAAAAAACCCTGGGACCTGATGGATTACCAGCAGAATTTTATCAAATATTTGAAGATCAAGTGGTCTTCCCATTTAAGCATGTTATTCAGAGAATTACTGTATTTTCCAGCGTATAAGACGACTAGGCGTATAAGACGACCCCCAACTTTTCCAGTTAAAATATAGAGTTTGGGATATACTTGCCGTATAAGACTACCCCTCTTCCAATGCACACCAAATAAAAATTAAAAAAAACATCAGATTTGATTTCAATATGGTAATTTTAATTCAAATGCTTATGACATGCAGGTACTTAGCAGGAAAACTGTCATCAAACATGTAAACATAAAACAGTGCAAGTGGATTAAACTTTTCCTAATTCACTCCTAGAGCGCCGGGAGAGAAAAAAGGGCAGGAGCTCACACACACACACACACACATACACACACACATCTTCACAGCTGGGAAGGGGAATCCTGCTGGACGGCCCTTCTCTCCTTGCTGCCAGAGCACCGGGAGAGAAAAAAGGGCAGGAGCACACACACACACACACACACACCAGCCTTCACGGCGTGGAAGGGGAATCATGCTGGATGGCCCTTCTCTCCCTGCTGCCGGAGTGCCAAGAGAGAAAAAAGGGCAGGAGCACACACACACACACACACCCCGCCCCAGCCTTCACGGCTGGGAAGGGGAAACATCCTGGATGGCCCTTCTCTCCCTGCTGCCAGAGCGCCAGGAGAGAAAAAAGGGCAGGAGCACGCGCACACCCACAACACACACACACCGCCTTCATGCTGGATGGCCCTTCTCTCCCTGCTGCCAGAGCGCCGGGAGAGAAAAAAGGGCAGGAGTGCACACACACACACACACACACACCTTCATGGCTGGGAAAGGGAATCCAGCTGGACGGCCCTTCTCTCCTTGCTGCCAGAGCGCTGGGAGAGAAAAAAGGGCAGGAGCGCACACACACACACCGCCCCAGCCTTCACGCCTGGGAGGGAAAAAAACAAAAGGCCTCTAGAGGCCTTGTTCTAGGCCCTCCCCCAGCGTGGAGCCCTTGCCTGCTTGCTCCTGCTCCAGTCACTGACTCGGCTGCTGGGAGGAGGGGGCGTGGTTCTTCACTTCCACCACGCTCCTCTGCCTGGCGTATAAAACGACCCCCAACTTTTGGGAAGATTTCCCTGGGTTAAAAAGTTGTTTTATACGCCGGAAAATACGGTAACAAGAAAGGAATTCCAGATTTGTGGAATTAAGCCTTAATTACATTAATTCATAAACCTGACTCAGATGAGAAGGAGGTATGAAATTATAGGCCAATCTCACTTTTGAATGTGGATTATAAAATCTTTGAATCTATTTTAGCTAAAAGATTGATTTTTTTTTAGTTCAGACAATCCACCAGGATTAATCAGGTTTTTTTTTTTACCTAAAAGACAAATACAAAATAATGTCAGAATTATTTTAGACATGTTAGAATATTTTGAAGCCCACCCAGAAAAACAATTGGCATTATTATTTTTAGATGCAGAGAAAGCCTTTGATAATCTTGTTTGGAATTTCATGTTAGAACAGCTCTCAGCTTGGCAATGTGGAGTAAACTTCTGTACAATGGTTAAAGCAATCTATACAAAACAACAGGCTAAAATTATCAATGAAGATCTTTCACAAGACATTAAAATTAAAAAAGGAACTAGAGAAGGCTGCCCTCTTTCACCATTATTATTTATTTTTGCCTTAGAAACACTGACCAATTTGGTAAGAGAAAATTCTCAGGTTCAAGGACTCAAACTTAAAGGAGAAGAATATAAACTGCAAGCTTTTGCTGACGATTTGGTATTTATTTTAGAAGAACCGCAAACATCCTTGATATACCTTTTAGACACACTGAAAAGCTACGGTCAACTTGCAGGCTTAAAAATTAATTTTAAGAAAACTAAACTCCAGGTTAAAAATTGTACAGAAAAGCAGACTCAACATCTTCAGAAGATCTCTAATGGAAATACATAAACAAATCAAATACTTAGGAATTATGTTAACAAATAGATACAGTTCTTTGTTAAAAGACAATTATGTGAAACTTTTATTGGTTATTAAAAAAGACCTGGAGAACTGGAAACAACTACAAGGCCCCGTCCACACGAGTGAGATAATCTGGAGGGGAACTGAGGCTTTTTTGCCCCAGAGCAATTTGACCTGCAGTTGTGCGATCACACAGCTCTGTGGACCTGCCGGGGCAAACCACCACTGCATGATCAGATGCAACCACGGGCAAGCGGTGGGTTTCCGAGGTGCTTAAACGAGGGATTGATGAATCACTGCAAGGGGGGAAGGGGGAATCAATGATTTGCTTAGACCGGGGGGCATCGATGGATTGCTCCTCTCCCCCTACGGGCATTCGATGATGCGCACACAGAGAAGGGGGAACAAACCCCCCCTCACATGGTGTCAGGATAGCGTGTGATCACGCTATCTGTGACACAACACTTCTGCGCTGGTGCAATCACATGGGGAAAGTGCAGCTGCAGGTGCGGCAAACTGTTTGCTACCAGTTTTCATCAGTAGCTTTTTACCCCACTTCTCTGCTGGATCAAATCGGTTTGCCCCGGCTTGCCGACAGTTGTGGGCCACTTCCCAGATGTGGTGGTGTGATTGTGCCAGTTTCATCCATTGATGAAGCATCCCTCTAGTGTGGCAAATAGGTGCGTGTGGAAGGGACCCAAGTATCCTTTATGGGAAGAATAGCAATTGTAAAATGAATTTATTACCAGGATTTCTTTTTTATTTCAAACAATTCCTATTTTAAAGAACCAAGAATATCTTAATGAAATTGGAAAACTTACACAACAATTTATTTGGCAAGGTAAGTGGCCAAGAATTAAAATGAAAGTATTGCAAGATGTAAAAGAAAGAGGAGGCTCTGCTGTATCAAACTGGCATCTTTATTACAAGGCAGCAGCTTTGAGATGGGCAAAATTATGGACCACCTTAGAAAATTCAAGATTGCTAAAACTAGAGGGACATGATCTAAAGCTGGGCTGGCACGCCTTCACATGGAACGAGAAGAGTGGTGCTCATAAATATTTTAAACAACACATGTTAAGGGCATCTCTTCTAAAAGTATGGGAAGAGACCAAGAATACATTTTATACAAAAATCCCTAAATGGATTTCACCTTTGGAAGCATTCATATATCCAACAGTTTTTACTAAAGAACAACTTTGGAGATATGAAGAGCTTTCACAAAATGATAACTCTTTGAAATCGCGAGATACACTACAAGGACAAGGCATTAATTTAAATTGGTGGGAAAGAGTACAACTTGATTCTAGATATGCGAAAGTCAAACTAACTGGTTTTGCTGAGAAATCAAATGGGCTAGATAAAATATTGTTGGCAAATGATGTTAAATATATGAAAGCATTTTATACACTACTATTAGAAATGAGAATGCAGGATGAAATAGTAAAAAATTCTATGATAAAATGGGCACAAAATATAGGACGTAATATTCAACTAGATCAATGGTTGAAAGTATGGAAAACAAACATAAAATTTACAAAATGTATGGCGTTTAAAGAGAATATTTATAAGATGCTTTATAGCTGGTATATGACACCCAAAAACTTATCAAACTGGTATCCAAATATGTCGAATGAATCTTGGAAGTGTAAACGAACTGTTGGTTCTTTTTTTCATATGTGGTGGACGTGTAAATGTGTAAAAAAAATTGGACCTGGATTCGTGATATATTGCAAAATATGTTGCATTTGACTGTACTATTTGTCCCAGATTTTTTTTTGTTGAATATAATTCCAGAAACTTTTAGCAAACTGGATAAAAATGGTTAGAAGAATATCTTTTAAAATGAACTAATTTTAACTGTATGCTCCTATAAAACTGTGATAAACTAATTTGGTGAATTAGAAATTGATCCTAGTAGAAATGTTAATACAGATATATATATATAGTATGGACTCCGTATCTGTTAGCAGTATTCCCTCTAAGCTGAGTTAGTGTGAGCTGGCTCACTGTTTTCTAGCCTCTGGCTTATAATTTTTGTCTTAGCTCAGGAAGGCTGGCTCCAGAGCACACTAATTTATGCAGTAGGCAAATGGCTCACTCACAACTTTAATGCCAGTAGCTCACAAAGTAGAATTTTTTGCTCACAAGACTCCACAGCTTAGAGGGAACATTGTTTTATCTTTGTATGTTTTTTCTTGTTTTCCTTTTCCTTTATAAAAACTCAATAAAAATTTATTACAAAAAAAGTCCATCTCTGATTATATGGGTTCTTTCTTGAGTTATGATTGTTTTGATTGATTTCTTAATCCACAATAGGGTTGCCAAGTCCTTACCGTCTAGCGGTGGGGGGGAGTCGTCTTCATTCCTGGAGTTTTCAGGTGTGCCTGCTAAGCATAGTTTTGGGGGCGATTGCTAGAGCATCACCCTGGCAACGTCCCCAACATGATGATATCACTTCCGGTGACATCATCATGCTGGGACAGTCGTCCTGACCAGATGACTTTGGGTGGGGTTCCCCCCACTGGCTGAATCTGGGCCAGTGGCTTGGGGACCCCTGTAGTGAGGGATCCCCTGCCCCCCGGGCGGACATGGCAGCTCTAATCCACAAATAATTGTGCAAGCCTTCCTCCAGTTCTACTGATTCAGGTTTTACTGTTCTTTGTCTTGGGTTTTTAATCCAATCTGTAATCCAGTTTAGGCCTGTCACTTGATTATATAATTTTATATTTGGAACTGCTAATACTCTTTTTCTCATCTTGCAATATTTTAAAGCTTACTCTTGGTTTCTTACCATTCCAAATAAATCTGTTTATCTGTCTCTGCCACTCTTTCAGTATTCTTCTATATGTATAGGTAACATTTTAAATTAAAAAAATAGTTTTGGGCAGTATATTCATTTTGATTGCAGAGATTCTTCTTAGCCATGAAATTTTGAATTTCCCCCCATATAGATAAATCTGCTTGTATCACTTTCCAAATCTTCTAGTAGTTATTTTTGCCCAGTCACATTTATTCCAAAATATTTAATAGGGTCATTGTTTATTGTATTTTCATACTCTTTATAATATCTTCTTGTTAAACTTTTTGTTATTTTTGTCTTTTTTTCTATTGATTTTGTATCCTGAAAATAATCCATTTTTTAATATTTTGGGCATCCATGACTGTTAGAACCATATTGTCTGCATATCTTTTCATTTTAAATTCTATTATCTGCACTTCTTTCTCTGCTACTTTAAGAGAACATTCTTTTTGTGTTGTGTTTGTTTAGAATATGAAGCAGGGATAGCTTGAAAAGGGCTCTGGTATCCTAAAGCTCCAATTCCTATTGGCTGATTAATAAAGACTCTCATTGGTCCTGAAGCTAATCTAGATACCCAATCACTGAGCCCTGCTTGGGTCCAATAGTATTGCTTGTATATAGTTACATTGTTGAAAGTTATGTGTTGGAACAGTATAAATGAAAGTGCTGCTCTCATAGAGCCAGGGGCATAGACTTTTGGAAATCCCAGGGGGGGGGGCTGCTTCCCCCCCGGAAACCACCCCACCTCCCCGGGCCCTTCCGAGGCCTGCCAGCCGCTGCTACCGGTGCCTCTCTCCCTCCCGCCACCCCTTCCCTCTCCCTCTCCAGCAGCGGCGCCTGGGCCTCGGAAGGACCCGGGAAGGCGCAGTGGCAGGTGCTCCATTGTCCCAGGGGTGGCTGAGCCCCCCCCCCCCCGGAAAATTTCAGGGGTGGCTCAAGCCCTCAAGCCCCCCCGTACTCTATGCCTATGCATAGAGCTGTCTTTGAGCTGAACAATGTCACTGAATAAAAGCCTGTTTGTTTGAATTCATTGCCTCCTGCTCAATACTTAAAACTTTGCTTCTTTAATATTGCACCTTGTGTTTTCTTATGTGTGAAACAAACCAGTATATCTTGGGGCAACTTATTTGTGAATGCAAATCTTGAATTCATCCTATATGTCTGGTAATAGGAAAATCTCCTTGTATCTTCAAATAATATTGAAGCAGCTCACAGAAGCTCTTTTCCAAATTTGGCCTTCCTAAATCCTCTGAGATACCTCTGAAATGTGGGTTATTAGATCTGCAATGAGTTTCCAAAATTACAGGGTTTTTTTCCTGAATCCAACTGTTTTGTCTTTCTAAGTATATATCATTGTCTTTTTGCTTCTCTTTAATTCTTACAATTTCTTCTGTTTGCTCTTGTAATTTTACATTAATTTCTGACAGTCCAGTTGATAATTCTTGACATGCTTCTTGGATATTTTACTGGGTTCTTTCCTCAGATTCTTGACTGTTTCTCTGGATACTCTGAATGTTCTTCTGAGTTCTTTCCTCAAATTGTTGCCTTTCCTCGAATTGTTGCATTTGATGCATCAATGTCCATGGTCGCTTTTCCACCAGTTCTTCAATTCTTTAGTCTTCATCTGTTTCTTCTACTTTTATCTTTTTGATATGCTCTAGTTGCCATTATTCTTTTTGCTCTTCTCTTACTAAAAATATTATAGAAACTTTCCATATACTATTTCCATATACTTTTTTCTATGCAAGTTGGCAAATATAATTTTTCTTTGCAAATATAGGAATTTACAACTATCACATTTTATATTTTAAAATAACTAAAGTGTATATCTGTTATAATAGGGAAATATGTTATCTTAAATCTTTGTGTGGGGAATTATTCATAGTAAATAATATTCTAAATATTAATAGAGATCAGAGATGTAGCTTATTTTTTATCATCATTTCACAAGCATTATTATGTCACCAACAGAATAGTTCTATTAAAATTAAAATTAGTATTGTGATCTGACTTAGAAAATAACTTGGCAAATATTTCCTGAGAGAGATGTTTTGAACCCCATTTGTTTCCTGCTGAGGAAAGGAGCAGGTCTTTGAGGGATAGCCAAAAGGCTGCTGATTTTTAAAGAGAGAAGGAAAAAAGGTAAGAGTAGAAGAAAATGGGAGGACAGCCTTGAGGTCAAGTGCCACTTATTTTCCGCTGACCTTGGTGTTATCAGAACCTGTATAGACCAGGCCCAGTCTGTGGATTCACCTGTCAATTGGATCTCCCCCATGGAGGGAAAGGTGGGGATAGAGGAATAAATTCTATCTTCCATGAGGTAAGTCTGGAGCCTTTAGAAATGCTTCTTTTGGGGCTTCCCTTTCCCCGGAAGTCCCAATTTACTCTATTTCTTGTCAGATTCTATTGTGGGAATTTAGCAGAACTGTTTATTGCTGTTGTTGTCACAAAGTAAGTAGGTGGGAATTTCCTGTACAATTATATATTTTTAAAAAACTTCCCTTTAGCTCACCTATATATTTGGCATGTGCAGCTGATACCTCTTCTGAAGTTCTTTGTCCTTTTACTCTTTGCAGATTACCTATATTCTTTTATAGTTTCCGTTTTATGAGGATCTTTTGAAGTCAGGCTGCTGATGACAGCAGCAGCAGTAGTATCTAAAACTGAAGCAACACAGAAGTAATTAATAGAAGAGTCTTTTTTGGATTAGGGGGATTGCTGTTACCATCATTGCCCTTGGGAGGCTGCAATAGAGAAAGCAAATCAGCTGGAATATCCATCTTATTCCTTTTCCATCAGTGATGCTTCTGCTGATACAAATAGTTCCATCAATGCAGGAGCGATGCCAACCTTCTCACTGCAACTCCCCTGCCATGGCCTATGTGGCTTTTTGTACATACAGGTTTAGCAAACTCTAGCATCAATATTCAGTATTTTATAAGGTTCAGGGGATCCATTGGATAGGGTGGGGGCAAAACACATGGACTACTCACATCCTCTTTGGAATCCAAGCCAATATTTTGTTGCTGTGCTACCTCTTGAGCAGATCTTGATGGTTTATGTGGACTGCCAGTGACTGGGATCATGAGACTTCCATCTTCTTGCTGTATTGTGTAATGTACAGTTGCCTATAAACCGTAACTGTGACTTAGAGGTGATGAGTTGGCCACTGCTGCCTGCTTATTTGCAGTCCTGAATAAAGATTTAAATGTGGGACTTTTTTGTTCTAAAACAGCACTGGGCCTGGTCTACCACACTGAGTACTTTCGGAATCACAATGAACAAACCATCATTTGTTCAAATGGTGATCTGTGCAATAGTCTTGTTAGTCTATGAGATATAGATCATGATTTGTGTATAAACTCCATATTATATGCTTCTTGCCTTTCATTTGGGAGGGTATCTTCCTTATAGCACTGACTTTAGCTAAGGGATTTCAGGAGGCAGTAGTACTCAACAGACTTATTTAAAATCCAGACATCACAGCACACCACCAACTGTGATAAAGAAGCCAGGTAAACCCTAGTTTCAATTCTTGTTCAGCCATCTTCATTCAGACATCTCAACTAACCCAGACTGATTAAACTGTACATAAGAACATAATAGAAGCCAATGTTGGATCAGGCTAGTGGCCCATCCAGTCCAACACTCTGTCACACAGTGGCCAAAAACACCAGGTGCCCTCAGGAGGTCCAGCAGTGGGGCCAGGACACTAGAAGCCCTCCTACTGTTGCCCCCCAAGCACCAAGAGTACAGTGCATCACTTGCCCCAGATTGAGAGTTCCTATCTATACTTGTAGCTAATAGCCACTGATGGATCTCTGCTCCATATGCTTATCTAATTCTTTCTTGAAGCCGTCCTTGCTGTAGTTTATCATGACATATGAACACACTCTTTCTAGGCATAACCTAAGCTACTTTGTATTGAAACCATTCATGTACCTGTGGTTCCTGCATAAAAACCAAGGAAATAACTGGAGATGACAGAGTAAGAGACAGAATCAGTGAAAAGATAAACAGGATAAACATTTCAGCAGAGTTTAGTAATACACAGACTCCCCTTTTTCTGAGAAATGCAAAATGTTATGTAGATACAGCTGGTAATCTGGCCTTTAATACTGCTAAAAAGAGGGCCATACTACATATGAGACACTTCATATGAGATCAGCCATTTTTGGGAAAATAAATGAGTTTGTTGAAGCCGTAAAAAATGTGTCTGGAGGAAGAAATGCTGAATAATTTACAGAGGTCTGTCAGATTTACTTAGAAGAAAATAACAGTTATTCAGTAACTTTTCATCTTTAGTAATCAAAAATACGTTAAGATGACATAATAAAAAAGGAAATATAGGCTGAGTCTGCATGAAGGGTGGTTATGTTGCCAGTGCAATTGTTCTTGACACTTGCAACAGAGATTCCATACAGCACAGGGTAATTCAGTTTTTCCTGCTGTTATCTCTGTGTGCCTTTTCACCAGTTGCAGGCTGCATCGTCTCCCTCACTGCCCCCTTTTGTCATTCTACTGTCATGATTCTGTGCCCATCTTCTACATTTTTTTAATGTTCTATTGTGGTCATGTACATTAAAAAGACTAATTGGAGTCTTAGTGCTTGGGAAAAGGGAGAGAATGCTTCAGGAACCTGTAAAGTGCAAACTGGGATTTTGTTAGTGCACTTATATCCTGCCTTTCTTCCCAATGGGGACTCAAAGTGTTGTGATATAATTTATAATTTCAAGATATTCCCTTATATTAGTCTAGTGTGTTAATTCGAAGACCTTCCCTAAAGTCAAGTTTCGTTAGGCAGTTCAGCTAATTTAGAGTGCTTGCATAGACCTGTTGGAGTTGCTCTTTAGATCAAAACTTTTAAAGCTACTTCTTCTGGCCTGTTTTGGAACCCAGAAACATTACACACAGGCTGCATTCACACACACTAAATAATCCACTTTCAGTCCTCTTTGAGTGCACTTTCCAACTGTATTTTACTGTGTGAACTTGCAAAATCCAATTTGAAAGTGCACTGAAAGTGGATTATTTAGTGTGTGTGATCTCAGCCTAAGTGGCTTACATTGTTCTCCTCTCCTCTGATTTATGTTCACAACAATCCTGGGAGGTATGTTAGGCTGAGAATATGTGACTAGCCAAAGGTTACCCAACACTTTAACCTCTGCACCACACTGGCTCTCTAACAGAGGGGGGAAAATGTACCACTTATACTGTTGTAATATATGGCCAAACTAGATGTTTCAGTATCGACAGGTCCAATCTGGATGCTCTCACCATTTTAGAGGTGAATTTGGGCACTGTGGGACCAGGCAATCTTGTCCCCTCCTATGCCAGTTCAACATTCTGTCACACAGTGGACAAAAACACCAGGTGCTTTCAGGAGATCCACCAATGGGGCCAGGACACTAGAAGCCCTCCCACTGTTGCCCCCCCCCCTTCAAGCACCAAGAATACAGAGCATCACTTGCCCCAGACTGAGAGTTCCTATCTATACTTTGTGGCTAATAGCCACTGATGGACCTCTGCTCTAATAGTTTATCTAATTCCCTCTTGAAACCATCCATGCTTGTAGCTGCCACCACCTCCTGTAGCAGTGAATTCCATGTGTTAATCACTCTTTGGGTGAAGAAGTACTTCCTTTTATCTGTTTTAACCCGACTGCTCAGCAATTTCATGGAGTGCCCATGAGTTCTTGTACTGTGAGAAAGGGAGAAAAGTACTTCTTTCTCTACCTGCTCTATCCCATGCATAATCTTATAAACCTCATGCATGTCACCCCTCAGCTGTCGTTTCTCCAAGCTAAAGAGCCCCAAGTGCTTCAACCTTTCTTCATAGGGAAAGTGTTCCAACCGTTTTATCATTCTAGTTGCTCTTTTCTGCACTTTTCCCAATTCTATATTTTTTTTGAGGTGTGGTGACCAGAACTGTACACAGTACTCTAAATGAAGTCATACCACCAATTTATACAGGGACATTATGATGCTGGCTTATTTGTTGTTTTCAATTCCCTTCTAATAACCCCCAGCATAGCGTTGGCATTTTTCATTGCAGTTGAACACCTTCCCTTCAGGACACATGAAAAAGATCATTCCAGCAATGCTATACCTGGGAATACAGTTTAAAAAAAAAATAGTGGAAATTTGCCATTAAGTCCAACTCTAGGAAGTGATTCCTAGAGGGAGGGGCTTCCCCTCTGAACCTATTTTTTTAGCCTTGCCTCAAGGCAGATGATGGTTGTTGGTTGTGCCCTGTTTCTGAGTGCTGTGATTCCTAATTTAGTTTACTTTTTTCCTTTGGGTTCTTTACCTTCTTATTCTTTTTCCTGTGCCAGAGCCTTCAGGGAGTGGAAAGTACCTCACCCCCTCCCTCCTTTGGGTCAAGGTTCTTGGCAGCAGAGGCCAGTGGGAGTTCTTTTAAGAAGGATCTGCCCACCCCAGCTTCCTGCCAGCTGGATCACTCAGCCGTGGGGTCTCCAGCCCTCAGGGCTAGGAGCTTCCCCAGTCGCTCTCTCTTCTGCTTAGAGAAGCATTGGCAGCTGCCACCCCAGAATGCCCAGGCCCTCTGTGTGGCTTTCAGAGGTTCACCATGCAGGCAGAAGGCAGCAAGACACAGTTTTCGACTTCTCCAGCCTTAGCAGAACTACTGAAGCCTGGTAAGAAGGGGCCATATCCAAAAGCCATTGGGTGGTTCTGAGCAGTTTCTAGGTGGGAAATGGTGTCATGGGTGGACGTCTCAGAGTCAGGACAGGAAGGCTTAGCATTGAGCCTCAACCTTCCCCCCTCCACCTCACAGGCCTAGGCACAGGATTCCAAAGAAGGGCATGATCCAGCAGAAACCTTGGCTCTGGACTTAACAGGGAAAATGCTCAAATCAATTTCCTGTGATGGATTAGAGAGGAGATGCAGAGGGAAATCAGACATAGTCAAGGCCATAGATAAGAAGGATATAGCGGCAGAGGCAAAAGCAAGGGGAAGTGGGGGAGGAAGCATGTAGTCAGATAGTCGCATCCCACCTACCGGGCGGGAAATGTCAGATTCTGACATCCTGACCTCCCTCAACCCCCAGGTTTTAATGGGTACATCTTATGGAAGGCACGAAGTTTTGCAGGAGCATTTACATGTACAGATTCAACCCATTCATTATGTTCAGGACCAAAATCACACCAGCTTATGAGATAGAACAAACGACCCCTCTTTAATTTAGAGTCGAGTATTTGGTCCACGTTGTACTGAGGTTCACCCCCCTTCATCAGAGGAGGAGGAATCGGACATTGGGGTCTCCACCCTGTCGGCCCAGGATCTTTTTTTCAGGAGGCTGAAGTGGAAGACCGGATAAACACCTTTAAGAGACTTAGGCAGTTCAAGTTCAAACGTTACAGTATTTATTTTTCTTAACACTTTATAAGGACCAACATATTTCCAACCCAGTTTTCTACTAGGTTGCAACCCCTTAATGTTCTTTGTCGAAACACAGAGTCTCCTTGTTGTAGATCCCGACCTTTATCTGCATATTTTTATAGTCCTTTTTCACCATTTCCAATGTGTTTGCAGTCAATGGCCAAGCTTCACGCAAAGAGTTCCACCAATCAGCCAGATTACCAGAAGTGGAGGGGTGACTCTAGTGATGGTAAGGGAACTCCATCATACCCCCCCTCCATTGCCATGAATGGAGAGACCCCCGTGGAAGAGTGTACAGCATTGTTATAGCTATATTCACCAAAAGGTAACAAATCCACCCAATCATCTTGCTGGTAGTTTGTGTAACAATATAAGAATTGTTCCAAAATTTGATTCACTCTTTCAGTTTGCCCATCTGTCTCTGGGTGATAGGCACTACTTAGGGCGGACTCCATCCCCATAATGTCCAGGAGCTCCCAGAAGTTGGCAATGAATTCTGCGGTCGGAGACTATCTTACGCAGAATAGAATGGAGTTTTACAAAATGTTCCATAAAAGCTTTGGCCAAAGACTTGGCCATGGGCAACTGTTTAAACGAGATGAAGTGGGCTTGCTTGGAGAACGTGTCTACTACCGCCCAAATAACTGTTTTTCCTTTACTGGGCGGGAAGTCAGTTATAAAATCCATAGATATGACTTCCCAGGGTCTGGTGGGGGTCTCGAGCGGTTGTAATAGACCTGGGGTCTTGCCTGCTCGCCTCTTGCACATTAAACAGATTTGGCAAGAGGAAACATAATCAGATACATCCTTTCTCATATGTGGCCACCAAAATTGTCTCTGGAGTAAATTCAAAGTCTTAAGATAGCCAAAATGACCCGCTAATTTGGACTTGTGTATAACATCACCCTGTAACAACTTGGGCACGACTAATTTCTCCTCCTGAAACCAGCAACCCTTTGAGTCCTGGGTAAGATGTTCTATGCTTTGCAATTCTTTTATTTCGGCCGGGGTATATGCATTAACACATTTAGAGATCTATTCATCAGTTGTCGGCTTCCCAATTTTCCTGGCTTGACTGCGAGTTACAACTGCCCCCCCCCCCCAAGTTGTTCAGGAGTAAACATTGAGTCTATCACCAGATCTTTCTGGCAATCATGTTGGGGGAGGCGAGAGACAGCGTCAGCCAGGGAGTTTGATTTTCCCAGGAAATGGCGTAATGTAAAGTTAAACTTGGAAAAGAAGTCAACCCAACGCAATTGCTTGGCATTCAGAGTGTGTTGCATTTGGAGAGCTTCTAGGTTTTTGTGATCAGTCCAGACCTTGAATGGGACCCGAGCCCCCTCGAACCAATGTCTCCATGCAGTGAGGACTAAGCGAATAGCTGCTGCTTCCTTGTCCCATACCGCCCAATTTTTTTTCAGTGTCTCTGAATTTTTGGACACATATGCTAGCGGGTGCAGTTTGCCATCGGCACCTTCTTGCAATATGCCCCCCCCCATGGCCACATCAGAAGCATCTACTTGAACAATGAAGCTTTTGTTTTCATCAGGGTGCGCCAAAATAGGTTTGGATGTGAATAAAGTCTTTAGCTCCTCGAACGCTTTTTGACATTCAGGAGTCCATTGCAACCTGGCTCCTGGTTTAGCCGCATCATCTCTCCCCCTCCTGCGGAATGTGCTCCTTCCCCTTGCTTTTGCCTCTGCCGCTGTATCCTTCTTATCTATGGCCTTGACTATGTCTTCTCACGGGCTATGTTGCTAATTGGAAATTTTCCTGCAGGAAACCCTAAACTCCATACTAGCATCCATCCAAAAGGGAGATTTCCTAGCATCATGTGTTCTCCTGGGTATTCTCCTTGGAGAATGGTCTCATGCACATTTAGCACGGTTGTCTGGTTAGTTCTTCCTCCTAATCATTAGTTGTTCTTTCCTGTTTTCTTCTGTTTTTATTCAATTTGTTAAGAGGGGCTTTACTGCTTCTGGACCAGTCTGAGTTCAGAGGGGAAAGCCTATCCCTCTAGGAATCATGCAAAATCAGCAACCCTGCCTGTCAGGAGGGAGAAGCTTCCTCCCAGACATAGAGACTGGACCACTGAAAAGAAAGATTCAGGTCAGTGACACAAATCTTCCATTTCCCATCCAAGTACCAACCAGTGTTCCCTCTAAGCCGAGTTAGTGTGAGCTAGCTCACAGTTTTTTAGCCTCCAGCTCACACATTTTTGCCTTAGCTCAGGAAGGATGGCTCCATAGCAAACTAATTTATGTAGCAGCCGAATCGCTCACTCAGACCTTTACTGCCAGTAGCTCACAAAGTAGAATAAGACTCCACAGCTTAGAGGGAGCATTGGTACCAACCCTTCTTAGATTCTGAGTTTTTATAAGATTGGGCTATACCATGCTGCCTTCCCTCCTTGTGTTATTTTAGCTGGTCTTAATACAAGATACTAATTGTTGGAGATGGTTCTTTTATATTTAGGTGGAGTGGACTCCTAGAACATAATCTTATAGAAGGATGGCTAGCTTACAGAAGGATGAACTGTACATCCTTTCCTATTTTTAAACTTTAAAAAGCTTAAATTCTACCCAGCTTCTAAATTCTAAAAAGCTTAAATTCTAAATGTCCTCCTCCAAATTTCTCTCTGGGTTTTGTTGAATTTCCTGTTTCACTTTTCTTTGTTACAATATGGTGCCAATAATGTGTTAGCAATCTGTTGTCCTTCCATCCAGATTTAGTTCATATTGCTGCGCATATGCCACAGTTTGCATCTTATTTTTCTTCCAGGTTATTGATATGCACCACTGCACATGCAGATTGATTAAATCACTGCACAAAAAAGAATCTTGATGTGATTGCAGGAAAACATCAAGATTAAATTTTGTGCTGTGATTTAATTGTTGTGGAAAACTATGCATGCTCAAAGTCAGAATTAATATTAAACATTCTGCAAGTTAAACCAGAATATAAGTGACAGTAATGTGGGTCAGAGGCAGAGTAACAAGAACAGAATGGAGAAAGCCCCTTAATTCTTAACCTCCATATGTTATGCATTTCCTTTTTGGTAGCAGACAGACACTGCAATGCATTCATGCATTCACCGCATTATGTCCTACCGTTTCTTCTGGGAACTCAGAGAGGGGTAATGGGAGGGGGGAGTCATTCCATTTTTTCATAACACTCCTGTGAGTTAAGCTTGGCTGTGAAAGAATGATTGGTCCAATGTCATCCAGTGCACTTCATGCCATACTGGGGATTTAAATCTAGGCCTGCTTGCACACAGCCAGGAAAAGCTGTCTTGCTGTGCAAGCAGTAGTGAGTGGGATTGAGGCTCAGAAGGACAGCATTCACATGTCTCAGCTCCATGCTGGCACTACTCCTCTCCACCCCTTTCATGCTTGCCATGTTAGTGCAGAAGTACTGACCTCAAGACAAGCTTTCCAGCCCCCCTAGCCCAGAAACCCCCTCCCATCAACAGCTGAGCTACAGCTCACCGCTGAGGCTTGATTAAGATTTTTGAAAAAGCCTTGTTCAAGGGTTAAAGGAATCATAGAGTTGGAAGGGACCTTGCAGGCCATCTAGTTGAACCCCCTGCACTCCGCAGGAGCATAGCCAAAAGATAGCCCTGCATCATACCCAAAAGATGGTCATCCAGCCTCTGCTTGAAAACATCCAGTGAAGGAGCATCCACCACCTCCTGAGGCAGTCTGTTCCACTGCTCAACCACTCTTAGAGTTAGGAAGTTTCTCCTCCTATTTAGCCAGTATCGACTCTCTTGTAATTTCCACCCATTAGATCTAGTCTTGCAATCCAGAGCAAGAGAGCTTTTGAAAAAGCCTTGTTCAAGGGTTAAAGGAATCATAGAGTTGGAAGGGACCTTGCAGGCCATCTAGTTGAACCCCCTGCACTCCGCAGGAGCATAGCCAAAAGATAGCCCTGCATCATACCCAAAAGATGGTCATCCAGCCTCTGCTTGAAAACATCCAGTGAAGGAGCATCCACCACCTCCTGAGGCAGTCTGTTCCACTGCTCAACCACTCTTAGAGTTAGGAAGTTTCTCTTCCTATTTAGCCAGTATCGACTCTCTTGTAATTTCCACCCATTAGATCTAGTCTTGCAATCCAGAGCAAGAGAGAATAGATCTGCTCCATCTTCTACATGACAGCCCTTCAAATATTTGAAGACTGCAGTCCCCTCTAAGCCTTCTCTTTCCCAGGCTAAACATACCCAACTCTTTCAGCCTTTCCTCATAAGACTTGGATTCTAACCCTCTCCTCATCCTGGTTGCCCTCTTCTGGACATGCTCGAGCTTGTCAACATCCTTCCTAAAATGTGCCCAAAACTGGACACAGTACTCCAGGTGAGGCCTGACTATAGCAAAATAGAGCGGAACTACCACCTCCCGTGATCTGGACACAATACTTCTGTTAATGAATTCTAAGATTTCATTAGCTTTCTCACAGTCGGATCACACGGCAGGCTCATGTTTAACTTGTGATCAACCAGAACACTTATATTCCTTTCACATGTGCTGCTGTCAAGCCAAGTCCCTCCCATTCTATATCTGTGCCTTTGATTTTTTGTACCTAAGAGTAGAACTTTGCACTTATCTCTATTGAAATTCATTTTTTGTCTCAGCCCACTGTTCCAGCCTATCTAGATCATTTTGAATCCTGACTCTGTCTTCTTCAGAATTAGCAGTCTCACCCAGCTTCGTGTCATCTGCAAATTCGATAAGCATCCCCTCTATCTTCCGTCAGGTCATTTATAGAAAATATTGAAGAACACCGGGCCCAGCTCTGTGGCACTCCACTCAAGACTTCCCTCCACGTAGACGCAGAGCCATTTATGAGTGCTCGTTGGGTATGATTTTTCAACCAACCATTAATTCATCCAATGGTGGCACCATCCAGCCCACATTTAACCAGCTTATCCTCAAGGATATCATGAGAAACTTTGTTGAATGCTTTACTGAATTCTAGATACACTGAGAGGACACTGGAGCTAAGCACCGCCATTTTGAAAGTGGAGCTAAGCTCTGCCTCCATCCAGATGAGCTAGAAGCAGAGCTTTCACATGGAGGCTTTGCTTGAAGCTTCACAATATTTCTCCTTTAAGTTGTATAGTTGTGCTTTAAGATCATAGCACTGTATGGAAGCTCCCAAATAAAATGGTTGCATGCTGTTTGCCATTCGGGGTAAAAATCCCCATGTGCAAGTAGCACACCAATCCAAGTCTAACCACTGTATTCCTATTCATTGCTTCCAGAGTATCCTTAAGCATCCTTTACTAGGCTCTTTTCTGTATGCATATGTAATTCACAATAGAAGAAAAATCCTTGAATACTGAACATGACTAAATATTGTTGCAATATACTGGAAGTTGTTTTTTCTCAGGGTATGTGGGGGTGCAGTCACCTGGAACAGTGGTCTCTTCCTAATAGTAGGTCCATTCTACCATACAGAGTCAAGGGACCAAGATTTTCAAAAATAAGGGTTTTGAACTCTACTTGGGAGAGGTTGTGGCTCAGTGACAAAACATCTGATTTAAATATAGAAGGTCCCATTTGCAGTCTCTGGAATCCCTAGTTTTTTAAAAGGACATCTGATAGGTTGTGATGTGAAAGACCTCTGCTTGAGACTCTACTTGGGAGAGGTTGTGGCTCAGTGACAAAACATCTGATTTAAATATAGAAGGTCCCATTTGCAATCTCTGGAATCCCTAGTTTTTTAAAAGGACATCTGATAGGTTGTGATGTGAAAGACCTCTGCTTGAGACTCTACTTGGGAGAGGTTGTGGCTCAGTGACAAAACATTTGATTTAAATATAGGAGGTCCCATTTGCAATCTCTGGAATCCCTAATTTTTTTAAAAGGACATCTGATAGGTGGTGATGTGAAAGACCTCTGCTTGAGACCCTGGAGAGCTGCTGCCAGTCAGAATAGGTAATACTTTTCTTCCTAGACTGAATGTCTAACTCAGTATAAGGCAGCTTGATGGTTTTGTTGTTCAGAGGTATTACTAATTCCCGACTGCCCTATGACTGATTACTTCAAATTGGCAGTGAAGAGTGGGATATGTTTGCTCAAGGAAATATGGAAAGGCTGGTGGGGAATTATTAAGGTTTGAGAAGGACTGAACATAGAGTGTTTCAAGTTTGGCAGCCTATCTAGTGCATATAGAAGATGAATATGAAATAAAATTTGCAAACAAGTATTTAAGATTGTGCCAAGAAGCAGGTTGATATAATATTTATTATCTACAAAACATATTTGTTACCTATACTTCTTAATATTCACATCATTTGTTCCATATTTGCTATCTTGTCAGTGTTGTTTGCTTCTGTCATACAACTACTAAATCCGTATTCCTTAGTTAAAATTCTATTCCAGTTACAATGGGATCTCTTCCTACAGCCTGTATTTTCATTTGGTCAATATTTGTACAAGTCTGCAAATATTTGGTCTCCTCAAGATGACAAACCACAGTCTTTCTTGAGTACAGAAGTATTTCTTAAAAATTAGTTAGCATAATAGAGTTTAGATCTTAAATCTGGGAAGCTTTGGTTCAAAGTCAGATGGGTAGAGCAGCTACTTAGGTTGAGTTCACACAGGCAATCAGGCCAAGCATAGGCACCCCCAACCCCGGATCAAATTGGCAGGATCAGATGCACACATCTGGCACTCGTCAGCCATCTGTCCCTACCACGATTCAAAATGACTCCCACGCATTCTAGATGGCCACCGGGAAAATTCTGCAGTTTCTGTAGTGAAGTGCTTCAGTGGTGGCTTTTCTGCTGTCTCCACACCTGGACATGCCATGGAAGCAGAGGAGCCAAGTGATTGCCCCTGAAAGGTCACTGGTGGCCTATGGGATGCTGCCGGGCTTGGAGGAGCGGTCAGAATGCGTTGAGGCACTGCTAACTCCAGCGGCTTTTCTCTCCGTGGGATGCTGCTGCAGCAAACTGCCTGTGCGAACTCAGCCTTAGATTCTCCAGGAAATACTTTATACCAGCATTTGCCAACCTGTAGGTTGTAACCCAGAAGTGGGTCCCACAACCTCTGGGTGTGGATTGCAGGTTCTTGCAGCAAAAGTGTGAGGGATGTGTGGATCTAGCTTGGACCAATCTGGAGACAGAAACAGTAGGTTCAATGCTTGCTCCTCTAAGTACAGCAACAAGGCAAGGGGAGAATGACAGTTTTACAAATTCAATTTCCATGTAGATAATTTGGGAAAGCTCTCCCTTTCCCCTGAGAGTGTTTGTCACAAAGGCATCAGGTGTCAGTTTGCTTAATTGGGAGGCCAGGACCAGTCTGATCATATGCATATTTACTCTGATGTAAGTCCCACTTCTTGTAGGGAGGGTCTCCTATATAACTATGCATAGGATTGCAGAGGGATCCTTGCTTGTGGGTTCCTGTTGCTCTGGGCTTTTTTTCTGTTCCACATGTGTTTTGCTCCTTGTAGTGGTTGATTTGATATTATATCAGTTTATATCTCCTGTCAGATTTAAACTGCAGGTTTTTATGCAGAACATGTATGGAACTTGTGGAACAGAAACAAAACAAAAGAAAAGAGTGCATCAACAAGAACTCACAAGCAACAAAAATGGGAATGCAGAACAGCCCTCTGGTGGATCATATTTGGGGAAATTTATATTGTTTTTGGATTTTTCTTTTGACCAATATGACTACAGTTCTCAGCTGTAGCCAGTTCCTTCTTAGTAGACATTTACTGTCTACTCACTGATATATGCGTAAAAGATATTCAAAATGTTAAAAGGATTGGGGGGGGGGAATTATCCCAGGCATGAGGCTTCATGTAGGCCTGCCAACTCCCTGGTTGGGATGAGGGACTTCTGCCCTGAGTGCACTCTTTTTTTCAAAAAACAAAACAAAACACCTTCATCAGCATCGTGAGCATGATGATGCCATTTCTAGGAAAACCTGAAAGCAACCATGGTAGCTCTAGGAATTGCTGGAAACTCTATAGTTTTTACCATTTTTAAGGTGTGGGGAAAAGCCATTTTCAGATGGCACATCTCTTCCACTCTCTTTGGCATGGAACAGAAAATCAAGGAAACAGAGTTATAAATAGTAGAGTTCATGAAATTGTAACCTGCAATCACATGGCTGTGTTTTTATGTTCCCATAAACAAAGTTCTGAATAACTTTGAAAGTGCAATAAATATTTCACTAAATTACACATTAATAGGGGTATTAAGTAAACATTTGCTTGGATGCTTCAAGTGATTGTTATAAAATAGTGAAGCTTGCAGTTGAAATGCACAAAACTGATGGCCACTAGTGAACTAGGCTCCAAATTTAATGTGACCATACCAAGTAAATTTGGGCTTGTGGGTCACCATACAAGAAAAGGTTGGAAACCACTGCTCTATATAGCTGTTGTCATATGCAAGAGCCCGGTTTCAATAGTCTCATATCATGGAAAGTCTCCAGGAAACAATTTTAAGAAACACAGAAACGTAATACTTAACGGGCCCAATCAATGTGGTAAGTGGCTAGGGCTGCCAAGTCAGCACCGGGGGGCAGGGGATCCCCCGCTACAGGGGTTCCCGATCCACCGGCCGGCATTCGGCCAGTGGGGGGAACCCCACCCCCAAAGTCGTCCAGCCAGGATGACTTCTCCAATGTAATGATGTCATCCGGAAGTGACATCATCACATTGGGGGCGTTGCTAGGGCGACACTCTGGCAATCACCCGCAACTCTATGATACCATAGAGTTTTGGGGCGATTGCCAGAGCGTCACCCTGGCAATGCCCCCAACGTGCTGACGTCACTTCTGGTGACGTCACCGGGCGCGCGCACTTTGTGCGCGCACAGGGGAAGCTCCTGGCGGACGGAGGACTCCCCCCCACCGGTGAGTAATACAGACTTGGCAACCCTATAAGTGGCTGTTGCATGTTATGGTAACTACACTGAAAATCTGCCACATAGAAGCATTTCTGGGTGCTCCCACACAATTGCTGTAATGTTTGAGACAGCCAGAATGAGTCACAAGTATGTGTACCTGTACTTCATGACTTCTTTACAGGTAACAAAGGGGTAGGGAGAAAAAGCCTTGAAAATTGAGACAGTGAGACTGGATAGAGATGGGGTACAGAGATTGGTGAAGGAGAGTAGGAGGAGAGAACATTGACTGTAGAGGACTTGAGGAGAAAATGGAGCAGGATAACCTGGCAAACGAGGAGGATTTATTATTTATTAAGCAGAATTTATACTCTGCCTTTCTGCCTTCCTAAGGGGCAACAAGGAGGATGTCATTGCCACTTTCAAACAACTCCCTTTCCCCTGACATGATGCTTTATTAAGCCCAGCTTTTATTCCAGTGTTTACTTTGTTTCTGAATTCAGTATCACTGTTACAATAAGGTGTGATGAAGCATGCACAATTGTTTATTGAAACGTAATAATGAGGGAGGTTTGAGGACAGAATTTGCAGGAAAATGGTGATAGCTCTAGGGATGTGGTCTAAACAGAAATCTCTGCTTAGTAGACTTTGCAAGCCTGAAAAAGTATGTCGTAGAAAACTGTGATTAGTTACAAACTGTGCCTTCTAAACATGTCTCAAGGCTATTGTTCCCTGCTTGTCTCTGTACAGGCCAGTGAAATACATTAAGTACTGATATGTAAACAGCATGTTTTGGCTACATTTGTATTTCTTGGTTAAAACTCAGCAGGAAAATGTTATCCAGTAAATATAAAGATTAAAATTCCAAACTATCACCTCTACTGCCTTATTAAGGTGCTGAGCTTCCCCTCACTGGCAGTCTTCAACCAGCAGTTGGACAAAAACTTATCAGGGATGCTTTAGACAGGGGGTTGGCCTAGATGGCCTGTATGGCCCCTTCCAACTCTATGACTCTAAGATACAGATCAGAAATGGGAAAGAACAGAAACTAAATGCTTTATATAATCGGGGTCTTAGTAGACCATACACTGAACATGAGTCAGCAGTGTGATGCGGTAGCTAAAAAGGCAAATGCGATTTTGGGCTGTATCAACAGGAAGTATAGTGTCCATATCACGCAAAGTTGATAGGTACCACTTTACTCTGCTCTGGTTAGATCTCACATAGAGAATTGTGTTCAGTTTTGGGCACCACAGTTTAAGAAAAAATATAGACAAGCTGGAATGTGTCCAGAGGAGGGCAACAAAGATAGTGAGTGGTCTGGAGACCAAGTCCTATGAGAAAAGGTTGAAGGAGCTGGGTCTGTTTAGCCTGGAGAGGAGACGACTGAGAGTGATATGATAACCATCTTCAAGTACTTGAAGGACTGTCATATAGAGGATGGTGCGGAGTTGTCTTCTGTTGCCCCAGAAGGTCGGATCAGAACCAGTGGGTTGAAATTAAATCAGAAGAGTATTTGGCTAAACATTAGGAAGAACTTCCTAACAGTTAGAGTAACCTCAGTGGAACAGGCTTCCTCGGGAGGTGGTGGGCTCTTTGTCTTTGGAGGTTTTCAAACAGAGGCTAGATGGCCATCTGACAGCAATGCTGATTGTGTGAACTTAGGCAGATCATGAGAGGGAGGGCAGGAAGGGTTGCGTCAGTGCTTGGTTCTTGTGGCCCTTTCTTACACGCCCAGGGAAATGCTGATTGCCACTTTGGGGTCAGGAAGCAATTTTTCTCCAGCTCAGTTTGGCTAGGGATCCTGGAGGTTTTTTGTCATCTTCTGGGTGTGGAACAGCAGTCACTACGAGTGTGGAGGGGGAGGTATTTGTGAATTTCCTGCACTGTGCAGGAGGTTGGACTAGATGACCCTGGAGATCCCTTCCAATTCTATGATTCTAATAATCCATTGGATTTCTAGAGGTGGGCATTTATCTTTCCAGTGTTCTAATATAAGTCTTTTAGCAACCATAACAGCGTGGAGGGTCAATTTCCATTGACCATCAGTTAGTCTCCAGGAGACAAACAAATAGTTTAAAAGACCACAAGCATCCTCAAAGATCAATGAATGTTTGGATACAAAATTGATATGAGTAATTCCTTCCTCCCCAAAAGAGATGTGTTCTGTACGTTTAAGAGATGTGTCCTGTAAGTTACAGTTCCAACAATTAGGTACTTTACTTAGTGCTTCATCACTGTGGCATCCAGTATATCATAAACACATTTTTTTTTTGCTGAATGAGCTTAAGGTCCGTAGAAACAATAGGTATAAAATTTAGGGCCATATCCCATTGCTTTAGCAAATGAGGGTGATCTAGGTCCTTTTGCCATTCATTTCTGAGACTTTGCATATCACATTTATTAATTTATTAAAGTTTTCAATTGTCTGTCCAAATCAAAGGATATATCAGTAATCAAGTTGTTAAAATATGGCATGATTATGTGCTTAATATTTCTAGGAATCAGTATTACATTATTTTGTTAGCCTGATTGCTCTGAGTTATTACTAATATAGGGGAATTATGGTATTATAAATATAGCAATCGGCAGTAGGAAGCAATCACCTATGTATACAGGAGTGCCGCTTCCTCCAGAAGTACCAGAAATGGATGCAGAGTGTCAACTACGGTGTCATATCCTGCTCGGGAGTTGAGACTCGACCAGTGACCCTGCCTGTTGGAATGTGTTCATGTGCTGTTTAGCTGTCTGGCTTCCTTATCAGGCCCCGCTTTAGCTCGCTACGCTCCCAGCTTGCTTTCTTCGCTTCCAGCTTGTTCAAGGCCTGGGACAAATCTTCCCCAATGATGTTATTCCTTTTGCAGCTGCTCTCAAAAACATTTAGTAGAAGTTCCCTGGGAAATAAAGCATAATAACCTGTTTGCCGCCATTTTCATGTGAAACCTGTTCAGGGGTTGGAATAACCTTTTACGTTTTATGATTGGTCTAGATGAAGGGAGGGGACTTCCAATTGCTTAGTATAAGACTGTTTGCTTACAATAAAGTCATTACTAACAGGAAAAGTGTAACCATTCCAATAAGTAACTCTGCAAATAAAGGACTTTCTGGTTAAGGAGACCTGTTGCAGACTGCATCTTTTGGGACAACCTCACAGACTGCTAGTAATCCCATTTCTGGGACCTGTTCATCATACCCACCATGGAAGACGATGGCTCTGACATCCCAGTGACTACTGAGCAAGACTCCCAGGTGCCACCTGGGGAGGAGCTGGTGCCACAGGTAACCAGTGCTTGGGTTAACATTAAACCCCAGAGCTCTGGAACTCAAGCCTGGGTGCAATTTGGATTACAAACTACCGAAGCCTGGTCTCCCCGCTGGGAGGCTGGTGCTCATCAGTCGGGGTCTTGGGACATGGACTGGAGACCCATGGAGGAGTTCCAAGTGGGCCAAGTCTGGGCCCAGATGGATCGGAGATTCGATACCATCCAGCGAGGTCTGCGGAGAGAGATGACTGCGCTGCTGACTAACCTGCCTAATGTGGTAGCGCAGGTGCTTCAAGTCCAGCTGGCAGCGGCTTGGGTTGGGGCTCAACCAGTGCCAGCCCCAGCGCAACTGCCTGCACAGCCAGTTGGGCCGCCAGTGCAGCAGCCTGGGCAGCTGTGACAGCCTGCTGTGCCAAGAGGGGCCCCTGCCCCTGGACCTGCTCAACCCGGAGACCGTCAACCAGTGCCACATGAGCTGATGGGGGCCACCTTCAACGGGAACCCCGCTAAGCTGCAGTTCTTCATCACTGAAGCAGGGTGCTGCATGCAGAATTGGGGTAATCTGTTCCGAGATGACAGTGACCGGGTTGGCTACCTGGGTTCCAGATTGCGTGAAGAAGCAGCCGACTGGTATGTGAGCCTGAACTGGATAGCGTGGATGAATTTATGTGGTCTCTATGAAGGCAATACGAAGATCCTATGAGCGAGGAGAAGGCATGAAACCAGGTACAAGCATTAACCCAGGGGAAGATGTTGGTTCGGGAGTACACTGCCACCTTCAAACGGCTGGAGGTGAAGCTTCTGGGCTGGCCGGAGGAGGTGTTTGTAGAGCAGTATCACCGGGGGTTGAACATGGAACTGTGCAAGACTATATTGAGAAATGTCAACCCCACTACCCTCCCGGAATGGATTCAAGCCGCGGAGAAAGCTGAGGCACATTTCACCATGATCCACATGTGACACCCTCCTAGTGGGCTGAAGAGTTCCACACCTGGGGCCACACCAGCCAAGCCCAAGCCACTCCCATTTTCTACTCTCCAGGAGTTTTGAATGAAGAAAGGACTGTGCACCAGTTGTTGGGAGCCAGGCCATTTTGCATCAGCGTGTCTGGCCTCCACCCCTAGGGGAGCGGGCTTGTCTCCCTCCCCACCTGCCCGGCCAAAAATGAAGAGCACCTCAGACCCGGCTCTGTGGGCACTACAAATCGTGGAAACGTGATTTTCTGAGAAGCCCCAGGAGGCGGAACCTGCTAAGCTGCAGGGAAACGACCAGGACCTGCTCTGAACAGCACAATGCAGCAGGTCCCTCCTCCCATGACGCCCAAAATGGTGAGCTCTCCTGGGCCTCTACTTTATATTCTAATGACTGTTATGCACCCCCATCTACGCACGCACATGAGAGTCAGGGCTCTCATCGATTCGGGGTGTGCCAGAGACTTGATTAGCCCTATGGTGGTGGATGGCATGGGGTTGGGGGTGAATACGTTGGAAGAGCCCCTACGGTTTACCCAGATGGATGGCTCCGAAATGAAAGAGCCCTATACCTTTGAGACTGACTCCATTATATTAGGTACAGGGGACCATTGGGAAGAACGGGCTTTTGTAATCACACCTCATGCCCAGTTTCCCATGGTTTTAGGGAGCCCCTGGCTATTGGCTCATGACCCATATATTACTTGGAGTGAAGGGAAGATCACCTGGGTATCTCCTGCGTATAAGGAGCATCTATGGGACAAGTATTGGGGCAATTGGCCGAATCTTGTTCCTGTTTGCCTAGCTCGTGAGGAACTTTTATCCATACCTCCTGCAGGGATACAGGGATTTAGCAGAGGTTTTTGAAGAAACAGAAGCTGACAAGCTTCCCCCCCACCGGAGTACCGATTGTGCAATTGAACTGTTACCCGGACATAAATTGCCCAAGGGGAAGTTGTGTTCCATGTCCCCTGGTGAGAAACTGGAGCTGCACAAGTTTATTGATAAAAACTTGGAGCATGGCTTCATCCGCCCAGCCATTTCTCCTTTTGCCGCCCCGGTACTTTTTCGGAAAAAGAAAGACAGGGGGTTGAGATTATGCACGGACTATCGGGCTTGAATGCGGTGTCTACTTCCAATGCTTACCCCCTCCCCTTGATTAAGGATCTCTTAAATGAAGCCTCCAAGGGGAAGATTTTCTCCAAACTCGATTTGCGGGATGCCTACTTTAGAGTATGCATCTGGGAGGGGGATGAGTACAGGACTGCCTTTAATACCCCCTTAGGGCAATTTGAGTACCTCGTTATGCTCTTCGGCCTTCAGGGGGCTCCAGGGGTCTTCATGAACTTAATTAATGAGGTGCTTCACAAGCATCTGTTCAAAGGAGGTCTTTGTTATCTAGATAATATCTTGTTGTACTCACCGG
The DNA here is from genome assembly GCA_029233225.1 of Lepidodactylus listeri. Lineage (NCBI taxonomy): Eukaryota > Metazoa > Chordata > Lepidosauria > Squamata > Gekkonidae > Lepidodactylus > Lepidodactylus listeri. Next base: position 73,962,206 of record JARCFY010000004.1, read on the forward strand.
ATGAGCAATCACACATTAAATTGGTAAGGGAAGTGTTGGCTACATTACTAGAGAATAAACTTTTTGCCAAACTTTCCAAGTGCGATTTCCATCAGACTGAAATTGACTTCCTGGGCTATTGCATTTCCCCCCGTGGTTTAGAAATGGATCCAGCTAAAATAGCCATGGTGGTGGGCTGGGAAGTCCCTTGGACCAGGAGACAACTACAGAGTTTCCTAGGATTCGCCAATTTTTACCACTCATTCATCAATAACTTTGCTCAATACAGTTTGCCTCTTACTGATCTGTTAAAAACTAAGGGGAAGGGGGTTGATGCGATGAAGCCGGGTGCCTGGCTACATTGGACCCCAGAATGTCAGCGAGCATTTGATGGGCTGAAACAGTTATTTACTTCAGAGCCCATCCTGGCACACCCTAATGAAAGTAAGAAATTCATTGTGCAGGTGGATGCTTCCGATGCAGCAATGGGGGGAGCAATTTTGCAAGAAGGGTCTGATGGCAAACTTCACCCGTTAGTGTATGTTTCCAAGAAATTTGGGGACACTGAACACAATTAGGCTGTCTGGGATAAAGAAGCTGCCGTCATCTGCCTTGTCCTAACAACGTGGAGGCATTGGCTAGAGGGGGCTAGACTCCCTTTTGAAATCTGGACTGATCATAAAAATCTTGAAGCTTTACATATGCAGAGAACTTTAAATGCCAAGCAAATCAGATGGGCTGATTTCTTTTCTAAGTTTAATTTTGTATTATGCCATTTTCCAGGAAAATCTAACTCTTTAGCCAGTGCCCTCTCTCAACTACCTCAGCATGATTCATGGAAAGATGAGGTAGTAGAGACTATGTTCACTCCAATGCAGTTGGGGGGGGGGTTGTTGTAACTCGGAGCAAACAGAAAAGCCAAGAGGCTCCTGAGCCGTCTGAGTGGACTGTAAAATTTGCTACACCATATACAGATGCCGAGAACAGAATTTCAGGCACTCCCCACCTTAACCCGGGGACCGGGCAATTGCTGGTTTAAAGACACCAAGTTAATAGTCCCTGCTTCATTGCGGGGGGAAATCATGCACACTGCTCATGAATCTAAGTTGTCAGGATATTTTAGTTATTTAAAAACTTTGAATTTACTGCAGAGACAATTTTGGTGGCCCCGAATGAGAGGGGATGTGTTGACTTATGTGTGCTCTTGCCAGATCTGTCTTATGGGAAAGCAAAGGGGGGGGGGGAAGCCACTGGGACTCTTACACCCTTTAGAAACCCCCAGATGACCCTGGGAAACCATCTCTATGGATTTTATAACAGACCTTCATTCCAGCCAAGGGAAAACAGTAATCTGGGTGGTGGTGGACACTTTTTCTAAACAAGCTCATTTTGTTCCATTTAAAAAGTTACCAACTGCTAAGACTTTGGCTAAAGCCTTCTTAAATCAGGTGATTAAATTCCACAGAATTCCAAGGAAAGTGGTCTTCGATTGCAGTTCTCAATTCATTGCCAACATCTGGCGGGAGTTATTACAAATCATGGGCATTGAACCCGCCATGAGCAGCACTTATCACCCAGAGACTGCAAACCCATCCACTGAATTTGCTAGCTGGTGGAACTCTCTCCGAGAGTCTTGGCCACTAATTGCAAAAACATTGGAAGCTGCCAAAGCAGACTACAAAAAGCATGCAGAGAAGGGTAGAACGCCAGGATGGGAACTTTCTCCTGGGGACTTGGTTTACCTCTCCACCAAAAACATTAAAGGGCTGCAACCTAGCAGAAAATTAGGTTGGAAATATGTTGGGCCTTTTCCGGTGGTCCGATGCATTAACGATGTGACTTTTGAACTTAAATTGCCGAAATCATTGAGATTTGTTCACCCCGTTTTTCATTACAGCCTGTTGAAGAAAGATTCGGGACCAAATCAGTGGAGACTCTCCTCTTCCTCTCCTCCTCCTCGATGAAGAATGATGAGCCTCACTACGAAATAGACCAAATTCTGGACTCCAATTTAAAAAGGGGTCAATTGTTTTACCTTATAAAGTGGTTGCATTTTGGTCCTGAAGAAAATGAATGGGTTGAGGCTCCAAATGTCCATGCCCCTGCCAAAATTTGTGCATTGCACAAACTGTACCCATTAAAACCTAAGGGCTGGGGGGGCTTCCTTGGAGAGGACAGAATGTCAGCTACGCTGTCATATCCTGCCCAGGAGTTGAGACTCGACCAGTGACCCTGTCTGTTGGAATGTGCTCATGTGCTGTTTAGCTGTCTGGCTTCCTTATCATGCCCCGCTTTAGTTCGCTACGCTCCCAGCATGTTCAAGGCTTGGGACAAATCCTCCCCAGTGATGTTATTTTTTTTTTGCAGCTGCTCTCGAAAACATTTAGTAGAAGTCCCCTGGGAACTAAAGCATAATAACCTGTTTGCTGCCATTTTCGTGTGAAATCTGTTCAGGGGTTGGAATAACCTTTTACGTTTTATGATTGCTCTAGATGAAGTGAGGGCACTTCCAATTGCTTAGTATAAGACTAACTGTTTGTTTACAATGAAGTCATTACTAACAGGAAAAGTGTAACCATTCCAATAAGTAATTCTTTGCAAATAAAGGACTTTCTGGTTAAGGAGACCTGTTGAAGACTGCATCTTTTGGGACAACCTCACAGAGAGACCAGTTTCAATGAGAAGTGGTTTCTTTACTGGATGATTCTTCACAAGCAAATCATACACAGTCTCACACACAATTACACAGAGCTTAGAAAATCAGATAGATAAAAGATGTTTGCATTAGCAGGTATATCATTGGTGTCTCATTGAGGGCAATAATTACCTGTCCGGAGAGATGCTGCGATCCAAACTGGAAAAATGAGGGCGTTTACAGGGAATTGGGGATTGTGAACTGAGCCAGCAAATCACGTGGAAAGACACTTGGTTAGCTATGCCAGAGTCTGCAAGATAGGACAGGGTTAGTCTAAGGGCAAGAAGAGTGAGTGAGAGAGCACACATAGTGGCCAGGTAGCTTCTTTTAAAACCTGGCTTTGGAGATGGGTCCTGCTAGCCACCCCCTCCTGGTAAACTCCCCTCCTTCTAGTCTGTCCCCAAAAAGGTATGTGACCTACAGCAGGTCACAGGGTGAGTTTGGGGCTAAAGGGTTGGTCAGTATTGAACTTCTACCTAAACTTGTGACAGAGACACCTGGCTGGCAGCAGTGAGTCATCGGCCACTTCCTATTGTAATGGAGACATCTCCTTTGTCTGCTGGTGAGCAGAACTGCTTCCTTGAGAGGATTAAGGGGCCAAGTCCTTGGGCAACAAAAGGGGGGAAAGGGCTGTTTCTTTGTTGCAGTGAAGGTTGAGGGGGGTTGCCTGCGTATTGAAGAAGGGTTTCTCTAATGGCGTCTGGAACCCTTTGTTGGTACAGCAATGGAGAGTGGCTGTTCTGGGTACCTTGTGCATTTAGGGACACATCTGGAAATTGGGCGATCTCGGGAACCACTGGCACATCATCAGGAAGAAGGCTTTTCCTCTACTGGTGTGTGTGTACAGCTGGCATCACTCTGGTTACCATACAGTTCAGTCCCTATGAGCGCATGTTCAGGCACAGTCCATAGTTATCACTTACAGACTTATGTCTGTAAGACCGCACAAGCAACTTGCAGGGCAACAATAAGTAATGATATCTGGGTACCACAGAAAATTTCCATCAGCAAATATATCGTCTCTCAGTGGCGTCAATTCAGATTTCGTCCAGTTTACTGAATAACTAGACAAAGTTTCATCAGTGCTTTTTTGCATCTGCTGTAAAAAGCCTCTGATGTAGTTGTAAGCAGAGGTGTAGTAGTGATAATAGTTTTTCTTCAGAGAGCATGGGGAACTGGTGCCAGTGTAATGCAAACATGCCTCCTCAACCATGATGAAATCTTTAACATATTTCCTGATGAGGCAGGGGATTCCTCCTACAACGTCACAGGAAACAATTTGCTGGAGACTTAGAATTGGTGTCTGCATATTGTTGGAGAGGATGCGAATCCATGCTTCCATCATGCCCATGGTAGTGAGGACATGGCAGCTTCCACGGGGCCCTGGTCTCATTCAGGACTGTCATAGTTCACACCATTCACATTTCTCCAGTCCAGGAGGCAGGAAGGGAAGTGGCTGCTTTCATCACTTCAGCAGTCAGTGGGGGGACTTAGGCCTATTTGATATTCTGGACTTCAGCTCTCTGGCTTTCATGGAAGTCTTCCAAGTTCAGCTATCCTTGTTCCTGGTACAATAGCAGTCCAGGATTTCTGAGCAGCATTGATAGCCTTTACAAAGTTAATACTGGAGACACAGGGCCTTTTCAGAGATCTTTGGTAGGTTGACCAAACAGGCAGCAGATTTATATGAACACCAGGGGCTGAAGGGGAGACTCAGTTGCGACTTCCATAAAGCTTTTTTAAAAAGTTCCTCATCAAAGGCTCCTAAGTAAACTCAGTAGTCACGGGTTAAGAGGACAAGTCCTCTGGTGGATTAAAAACTGGTTAACTAACAGGAAACAGAGTGTGAGTATAAATGTTTTCACAGTTTTCACAGTGGAAGGTGGTCAGCAGTGGGGTACAGCAAGGCTTAGTATTAGGTCTGGTGCTTTTTGTTAATTAACAATTTGGAATTGGGAATAAGCAGTGAAGTGGCTAAATTTGCAGATGACACTAAGTTGTTCAGGGTGGTGAAAACCAAGTAGGAATGTGAGGCACTCCAGAGGGATCTGTTGAGGCTGAAGGCATAAGCCAGATGTTCCAAGCATAAATCAAAATAAGAGAAGAAAGAGGACAACTTTGTCTAGTACCCCAGTTGAGGGAGCAGTGCAGAAAAGATGCCATTAGTCTGGACCACAGATCTGGAAATTGAGTAATGAATTCTAATCCATTTCAAAAATCCATGAGAAAAGCCAAATTTAGTCAATGTAGCAAAAATAGATTTTCAGTATATTTTGTTGAAGGCTTTTTCAGCATTGAGTGAAAGGATGGCAACTTCATCAGACCTCTTACTTCTTAAAGCAATGCAATCAATGACCAACCTAAGATAATCAGAGCCTTGCCTATGTTGTTTATATGAATCAAAGTTGTAGCAATCTTTTAAAGTCTGTTAGCAAAAAATGTCAATTAATAATTTAAGATCTATTGTTCATCAAAGAAATGGTTCAAAAATTTGCACATTATGTTCTTTTACCAGGTTTTGGAATCATAGTCCTGTAATGATCATAAAGCAATAGTGGAAATGAAACAGACTCAAAAATCTCATTATACAATTGGTATAATTTTCAGATTTAAAAAATCTGAAAAGGTTTTATATCATTCAATAGGCAACCCATCTGACCATTAAGGTTTCCCAGTATTTATATTCATAATTTCATCCATATACAAATTCCTTAATAAGTGTACATATACTAGGGATGTGGAAGTAGCAAAAACTACGTTGGATTCAAATAACTTCAGTGATCAGGGGGATTCATCAGGAGTCACTCTTTTTTCTTCTTCCATATATACTAACCTTTGTTCACAGAATATTACATCATTTGCAGAAAGAGGAAGCAGGTCCATTTCTGCTATATCTCCTTCCATAGTTCAGCCCCCTCCCCCCACCTGCATGGCTTCCTTTTCTGCAAGATTCCACATCCTTCAGCATTGTCATTTTGAGGGAGACACTGGAGGTTACTGTGGTAGTGGGAGGATGATGAAAAATAGCTTCCATCAATATTGCTATGTTGACATTAATTTGGATCCTGCTCACAAATGTATATTTTGTGCACTTTTTAAAATTGTCAACTAAAATTTAATTTTCTCTTACCTCTGTTCTAAGCATTAATTGCTAAGAAACTCAACATCATTAGGCAAATCATATTTACTATCTTCTGCTCATAATTAAGCTACAGAAAATTGATTGCTGACCCATTCATACTAGGTCAAACAACAACTCACAGTGGAGAATGACTTTTCTTAAACTAATTTTATGAATAGATTACACATTTTTACTGATCTAATAATATCTGATGCATGTCCATAAATAATTTGTGTTCACAAATAAAAGACTATTTCTCAAATAATGAAAAGGGTAACTAAAATCAAAACTGAAACATTAAAAAAAATGAGATTATCTGCCAGTTTCTATGTTAGTATTAGGGAGCAATCCAGATTCAGTACTCAGTTCCAGTTTTATTTGATGACGCTTACTTCCAGGAAAGTGTTGTAGGATTGCAGGCTTACAATGCAACCCTAAGCAGTGTTATGCCCTTCTTTGACTGTGTTTCACAATGGAGGGAAGTAAGCATTGTGGTCTCACAAGAATTGGTATTGGATCCTGTACTATTTAATTTATTCATAAATGATTTGGAATTAGGAGTGAGTAGTATAGTGGCCAGGTTTACCGATGACACACAATTATTCAGGATGGTGAAGACCAAGCCTGACTTTGAAGAGCTCGAAGAAGACCTCCACAAACTGGGTGAGTGGGTGATAATGTGGCAAATGAAGTTCAGTGTTGGTAAGTGTAAAGTGATGCACATTGGGACGAAAAAAATCCCAACTTCAAGTATAGGCTAATGCAGTCGGAAGTGACTGAGACTGAGAGAGAAAAAGATCTTGGGAGTGTAGTGGATAGCTCAGTGAAAGTGTCAACCCAGTGTGCTATAGTGGTGAAAAAGGCAAACTCTTTTAGGGATTATTAGGAAAGGAACTGAGAATAAAATGGCCAATATTGCAATGTTCCTGTATAGATCTATGGTGTGGCCTCATTTGGAATACTCTGTACAGTTTTGGTCACCTTATCTCCAAAAGGGCATTGCAGAGTTGGAAAAGTACGGAGGAGGGCAAACAAGATTATTTGGGGTTGGAGCACCTTCTCTTTGAGAAATACAATAAATTGTTCAATTTGTATTTGAATTGAGGACAGCGATGGTTCCATCCTGGCACTCCCACCCCCTCCACTGTGAGATAGCAACGTTATTTGTCTCTTTGCACCATCTCTAGCTGTATTTTTGTTTGCTATTGGTTTTAACCTGATTTTAATTAATATTTTATGACTGTGTTGTATACCACTCTGAGCCCAGTTTACCAGGGGAGAGCGGTTGAGAAGTTGAAATAAATAAATAAAGGCTGAAAAGTCTGGGACTTCTCAGTTTAGAACGGGAGACATGATAGAGGTTTATAGAATTATGCATGGGTTTATTTATTTATTTATTTTGTTCAATTTATATCCTGCCCTTCCTGCAAGTGAGTTTCATGGCAGGTAATATCAGTAAAAATATCCAGAAAGTTTAAAAAATCATATAAACAATAATTTATTTTATTTATTTATTTCCTGGGATTTTTATCCCGCTCTCCCCGCCAAATGGCAGGCTCAGGGCGGCTCACAACAAAAGTTAAAAATACAATTCAATTTAAAATAAACACATATTCCAAACAAGATCGGCAGCATTACAATATACCCATAGGTGGGTCCGAACAGCATTCACACAATCCCTGTGTAAACATACACAGGCTGGCTAATTGACTAGCTGGCAGATGGCAGGTAGAACTGGGCCAGGGCTAAGATATTTACCCTAGGCGGCCCCTACCTAAAAGCCTGGTGGAAGAGCTCCGTTTTACAGGCCCTGCGGAACTGCATCAAGTCTCGCAGGGCCCTGATGTTCTCCAGGAGCTCATTCCACCAGTATGGGGTCGCCACTGAAAAAGCCCTGGCCCGTGTTGATGCCAGCCGCGCCTCCTTCAATCCAGGCAGTTAAAATAGTTAAAACAATTTAAACAATAATAGTTAAAACAATTAAAAGAAAATTATACTAATTGGCAATAATTTCCAAGTCCTGTGGCATTAAAACAACAACAACAAAAAGAGAGCCCGCTGGCCAAAGTGCACTAACAAGTCAGTAGTGTGGGCAGGTTTCAAGGGATGATTTTCAGTAGGGGAGGCCAAAATAATCGGGCCTCTGCCACCTCAGACAAAGGCCTGATGGAATAGCTCCGCTTTATAGGCCCTGTGAAACTGCAGTAAGTCTCGCAGGGCCATGATCTCTAGTGGGAGCATATTCCACCAAGCTGGGGCCAGGGCAGAAAAAGCCCTGGCCCTGCTTAGGGCTAAGTAGATGTCCCTTGGGCCAGGGAGTTGACAAAGAGAACTTTTTCTTTCTCTCCCAAAATACTAGAACTTGAGGACATCCAATGATGCTGGTGGGCAGTAGGTTCAGGATGGAAAAAAGGAAATTCTACTTTACATATAGAGTGATTAAAATGTGGAGTTTTCTGCAAGGGGATGTGGTGATGGCCACAGCAATAAACTGCTTTAAAAGGGGATTAGATAAGATACATGGAGAATAAGTCTGTTAGTGTCTACTAGCCATGGTGACTGAGGGGAACCTCCCCATTCAGAGGCACTAATTCTCTGAATCCCAGAGCCAAGAGGCAACATCAGAGCAAGGCCTCGGCCTCTATAACCTGTTGTTGGCCATCCAGAGAAACAGGTTGGCCACTATGTAAGACAGGATGCTGGGCTAGATGGACTATTGGTCTGATCCAGCAGGGTTCTTCTTGTGTTCTTATGTCCACTGAAGTAAATGGACTTAGAAGGGTATAACTTTGCTTAGGGCTACACCATTAATGGTGTTAATCACTTAACTGATAATGAAAATGTTCCATTGTTCTTAAGTAACTGTGTCAGGCAAGTTGAATGATAGTGGTAGAACAGACATAAATATCCAGGGTTCAAATACTCTGAGCGAGAGTACATTGATGAATATGTTCTTAAAATTACCTATCTAGGGATGGTGTGGAATGAAAATATGACTCTAAATTGTCTTGGTTACTTATTGATAAGACAAAATACAAGTTGAATAATTTATTGTATGCATCACAATATATTCCACAACTAATAATATATCACATATCCAGAATGGTTGAAGCTAAGCCAGGTTCATGAACAAAGATTTCTGAGCAACACCCAGACCAAACCCAAATATTATCTGAATTCCAATTGCATGTTTTGCCATGTATGTTACTTAGGGAAAATAGCAGGGACAGGGGTGACAGAAATCAGAAAAAATGTCAAGAAGAGAAAGGATTAAGCCTCCTATTCCAATGCCATTGTCCAAAAATCTCAGAACATCCACTTATGGGTCTCTCATTATCTTCTCTAGTTTAGCTCTGAAATACTGTTGAATTCTTCTTTAGTTTTTTTTTAAAAATATTTTCTCAGAAAAGAGGTGGGATGCAGAAGGGAAAAGTGGTGGGGAAAATATAAATAAGGTTTGTCAAATAATATGAGTTGTTACATACAACAAGTAAGAGCAGATGTATTACCAAATATATTACATATTTCAAATATAGAAGCAGATATTAAAACATTAATATTACAGAATTTTGGGATAGATTCTCTCTTTAAATAACTTTCCTAAGGTTAGTGATAATCTATTAACAATAAGAGAAATTACATCTTTAACAATTGAATGAAGTTCTATACTAAAACTGAATCATTGTGAAAACTTTAGTACTCTTAATTGTTTATCTAAATCTAAATTTCATTCTTACTAGTTTTTTTAATTACTAGTGGAATACAGAATCAAGTATTGGAACTATAATCAATATCTTAATCACCTTTAATATATTAAGGTTATTCCAGAACTTAAAACATAATTATTCCCACAGTATGAGTAATAAGCTTGCCATTTCTGCTGAAATTCTTTCAGTGGTCTTTTGTTTATATAATTGGTTAGTTTTTCCAATGTTGCATACTCAGCTACTTTTTCTTTCCAGATCTCTGTTGTAGGGCAGTCTTCTGCCTTCCATTTCATAGCAAATATTACTCTGGCTGCTGTCAACATATATCTAAGTAGGTCTTGTGAGGTTCTGTCTGTGTTGTCTGGTAAGATTCCTAGTAACATAATCTCTGGTTTAACTGGGGATTTGGTTTTTAAAATATTTTTAATTTCTTCATGTATATTTTTTCAGTATATTTTTGTCTTGATGCAGGTCCACCACATATGATAAAAGGTGCCATCTTCTTTTTTACATTACCAGCAGTCCCCTTTGTAATTTTTATCCATCTTTGCAATAACTTTTGGAGTGACATGCCATTGGTAAAGCATCTTGTACGAGATTTCTCTTAATACTCAGCTAGCAGTGAATCCAATGCCTTTAGTCCATAGATTTTACCAACATTAAAACTCTATTTCCTCACCAAAAATTTGCATCCATTTAATCATGCAGGGTTTGACCTCTTCTTCTACAGAATCATATTGAAGCAATAACTTGTAAATTCACCCTAATAAATGATCTTTAGATTGTGAAACAACTTTTTCAAAATCAGCCAGTTCATTAATAACTCCTCTCTTAGTGCAGAGATCATTTTAATTTAGAAGCAATTTGAAAGTATATTCACCATTTTATCTCCTTTCCATCTTCTTTAATCTCTTGCCACATCTTGATGCCACCTTGTGAGTTTATCATGTTACCATAAGTTATAAAATCATTATTTCTCCTTATGTAAATACTGTAATAAGTGGCTATTGGTGACATTATTAGTGGAATTGTGGGGCTTAGTCTCTTTCATAGCATTTTCCAAATTTTAAATAAGCTGTCACTGATTATATATCTTTTATCTTGGGTTTTGTTTTTCAGTATAGATCTTTTAATCCACAGATAGCTATCTAGTCCATCATACTGTTGAATTCATGAACTATACACCCCTGATTTTGTAAGCAGTGCCTTAGCAGAACTTTCTATGACAAGCTTGTGATGGACAGGTTAGTTTCTACCTCTACTTAGGAGCCACCAGTGGGAGCTGACAGAATGTTAATTGGAAGGACAGTTGAAAATGGCAGTTAAGAAAGTTGAAGACAGAAGTTAGGATGCTGAGAGGGAATATGACTGAGTGAAGCTGTTGAGAAGAGCTCCTTAAAGCTGACTGAAGTCAGTTCAAGAATTCAGTGGTTCAGATTTGGCACATAAATGGTATAGTCAAGAATATGGCATCTGATGGCGATGATCCTATCACTCGGAGAACCTGGACCATTCTTAGTTCTACTTTGGACACCATAAATTTGAAAATGCCATCTTGTGATTGAGTTGGAATTTGGAATAGTCGTTTCTAGGGTTTTTTAACGGTTCATTCATTGTTCAGTATATTGTATGCTGTAACCTGCCCTGAGCCCACTTGTGGGGAGGGAGGGATAAAAATAAAATAAAATAAGTGAGCCCTCAGAATGTTATCATCTTAGACCTCTCTGTCAGCAGCCCTGTATGCATTTTTTAACAAGTCATTGATGGAAAAATATTTTTAACTATGTGGGGCAGGGGGAATTCAGTGATACATTGCTCACTGTAAAATTTTGAAGTCAAAATTAAATGTGACAGACTCCTGAAAAATCAACTTTTAATTTGATTAATTGTTTGAACAGTTTCTTTCTTCTAAGATTAACCATGCAATTGATTTAATATGCATTAGGGTCAGGTCAATCTATTTTTTCTTAAAATGCCTTGTGAACATTAACACCTGATAACTTGGAAATAAGATCTCTCAAAGATTGATTTGAAGACTGCAGCTAATTTAAAATGAGAAAAAATATACTAAATACAAATGTAAGGAGGATTATTGCTTTCAACGGGAATGAATACTAAATAAGATTAGTGGAAGTCAAGGTCACTAGCATATTTTGTAATTTTAGTGTTGCTTTCCTTTTGCCACCCCAGCAGGAATAACGAGACAGACAACAGTTTGGAATTAAACAAGGGCCACTTTATTAACTATTTAAACAGAACATGCAGCAATGGGCAACTAAGCAAGCTCAGGAACAGGCAAGGCAGGCATCACTCCCAGACACAGCCTCCTTGCCCTTGTAATGGGCAGGTAACCTAGCCCCAGTCTTGAGCCAGTCAGATTCTGGCTCGTAACCGGCGGCCCGGCATACTGGCATCCCCTCCCAGGGGTGCCTACCCCTGAGGCTGCACAGACCTTCAGGGAGGAGCCTAGTCTGAGAGGGTCCCAGAGTCGATCACCATTCACCTCCCCAGACTGCAAGGCCCTAGGGTGGTTCCTGATGACCTCCTGTTCCCAAGAGGGATATGCCGTGAGGCACTCACCGGTTCCATTTTCTTGCTTGCACAAACCTGCAAAGTGACCAATCTACTTAATCCCGACCACCACCTATGCCCTTAACCACCGACTGCAGTGTAAGGTAGGCAAAAAACATCCCGTCCCTAAGTCAAACAAGAAAGAGGTGCAAAAATTCCTACCTGGCCCCAATTGGCAACCAGCAAAAGCCTACACTGCAACCAGGGCGGGCGGGTGGGCGAGCACGCCAGCGAACTGAAGAGAGCGGGAGCGGGGCAACGGCTCTCAAAAAGCAAGCCCCACACCCTGCCCCCTGAGGAACGCACGAAGCGTTCCCTGTTGCTGCCTCGCGATCTGCGAGGCGGCAAATCAGCCCCCAGCGCCACGGCGATGCCGGGCGACAGGGAGCCCATTACAGAAGCTCTATGAGATTTTTTCCCTCTTAAATGTATGTGGAATAATTATTTAGAACTAAAGGTCACTCAGTTATTTCTCAAAAGTAGCATGAGATGGAGGCAGCAAATTATTGGCTCTCTAGTCCCCAAACAATGTTCCTCCACTTATCAGGAGAGCTGTCAACTGCTGCAGTTTTTCTGGTGGGAGAAGCACACCTGAGAGAAATTCATATCCACACTTCCTCTCAGCTCTTACTCTCACTTCTCAGAAGGGTAATAATTGTAATGTGTAGAAGTTTCCTAGCTACTAGTCTAGCTAAAGAACTGTGCAATGAAATAATCAGAGGTGAAAACTTCATATCGTAAGATGAAGGTAGTCATTACCCTGTTAGTTTACCTGTGATTATTGGTTGTCATCAAAGTTGTAGCTCAGGATGGGCTCCCCACCGCCCAGCATCACCGTGGCGCGGGGGAGCAAGTTTGCTGCCTCGCATGAGGCGAGGCAGCAACAGAGCGTGTCGGCGCTCATTGGCTTGGCGGGGGGCGGGGCTAGCTCGATTAGAGCCGTTGCCCCGCTCCCGCCTTCGCAGTCCGTTTTGCACGCTCGCGGTAGAGCACGCTGTGTCTGAGCTCCGTTTTGGGCCTGCTTGCGGCGACGGCAGGCAGTGTACCCGGGGAGCTCTGGTAGCCGGGTCGGGGCGGTGAGGCGGGCTTCTTGCAGCCCGAGTGAATTTCGGGAGCTTGTGGGCTCTTCTCCCCCCCGGTGTCATTGTTAGAGGCTTGGCTGCAGGGGAAGAGAGGGAGCCGACGGCGAGGCTCCGGCTTTGCCGCGGCGTTGTTCCCCCCTCCTTTTCTTTTCTGTAGTTGGGGATAGCTGAGGCAGGGGATAGGCAGAGCCCTTGGGTTGCGCCTGCTCGCGGCATCGGCAGGCAGCGTGCAGGGGAGCTCCGGGTTCCGTTCTGGGGGGAGGCGGGAGTTTTTTGGGCCCTTCCCCCCCCCTGTCCTCTTCAGAGCCTCGGTTACAGGGGAGGAGAGGGAGCCGACGGCGAGGCTCCGGCTTTGCCGCGGCGCTGTTCCCCCCGTTTTCTTTTCCGCGGTGGGGCTTAGGCGGCAGGGGATAGTCGGAGCCGACGGCCGGGTGCAGGTTGGCTGCGACGCGCCCCCCGTCTTTAATCTTGCGGCGGCTCGCGCCCCCCCTGCGTTTGGAGGGTGCTAGCAAGCGTCCGGGCCCCTCTGGTTGCACAGGTGGGAGGTGGCGGCGGTGTTAGTTTATTTGTTCCACCCCCCCCCCCAGATGGCTTGGCAGTCGCTGCTATTGTTAGTTATACGTAGGTTCCCTCCTTCAACCCTGGGGCTTAAAGGGGCAGACTTTCAGGCTGAGTAGCCCGGGTAGCTGAGCGTTGGAGGGCCCCCGCTCCTGACTGGGACAGCTTTATTCGGCCCCATCTTAGCAGGCTAGCCTAATCTCATCAGATCTTGGTGGCTAAGCACGGTCGGCAGCTTTATTCGGCCACATCTTAGCAGGCTAGCCTAATCTCATCAGATCTGGGTGGCTAAGCACGGTCGGCCCTGGTTGGTACTTGGAAGGGAGTCTGCTGAAGGAGTCCAGGGTTGCTGCAAAGGGGCAGGCAAGGGCAAACCACCTCTGAACGTCTCTTGCCTCGGAACCCCTATAGGGCTGGGTCTCCATAAGCTGGTTGTAGGCCTTATCTGCTGAGCTGGTTCGGCGGCCATTTTGGTAAGGTCGCTTGGCCTTACAAGATTACCTTACTTGGGTGATAGGCGGCCATTTTAGTGAGGTCTTTTGGGCCTCATGGTCAGGGGCCATTTTGGGAGAAGGCTGTGGCGGCCATTTTAGGTGGCTTACTATTCTATATCCCTGTGGGAGCATTAGGTGGTGGATTTTTGAATATACCAATTCACTTACGTTTCTTTTGTTTGTATTGTCAATAGTTCGTAGTTATGGCATCTGGAAAAGGTAAGGGCAAGGGCAAGGGCAAGCGCCCGGCGCCGAAAAGACCTCTGGCAAGACCTGATCCTGTAGTTCCTTCCAGTGATGAGGAAGAGGAGAATGTGATCAACGTGGCCATTCTTCAGCGGCTGGAGGCGCTTGAAAAGGAACGGGGTATGCCAGCAGGTGGTTTACCGGTTGACAAATCTGACAATGTGTCTTTTCAAGCACAGGTGCTGGCATGTTTGGCCTTTCTGGAGGACAGGCAGGAGGAGGCAGCTTCAGGCCTGGTGGGTGCAGAGTCTAGCCAACAGGGTCCAGGTGTAAGGGAGCAGCAGATGGCGCTTTACTTGCCTTCACAGTTTACCGGAGGTAAGGAGTTGGCATTGGGTAGGCAGGGATCAACGTGGCCTTGGGGCCCAGGCCGCGAGAGTTCAGCCGCTTTGCCTCTGCCGCACCCTGGCCAGCCTCTGGGCCCGGCTTTTGAGCAGGGGGCCACCTCTTCCCAGATGCCACAGGCTCCTTGGCCTTCACAGTCATTTTATGGCTCTCCTTCTGGGTGCCAGGGAGCTGGACCATACTGGGGTTTTCCCCAGCCCAATGCAGGTTACCCTTATGTAGGCGGGTCAGCATATGATTCAGTGGCTGCGGGGGCGGTTCCGAGTGGCGACGCAGACCTACCTTTAGGTGACCATCTTTCAATGGCAACTAAAGATAAAATACTGAAAGGGGAGTTTGTAGATGTGTTTAGTCTACTTTACCGGGAGTTAGAAAAAAAGGACAAGGATAATTTGGATGACAGGGAAAAGGAGCGCTTGAAGCGCCGGGTAGTAGATAGGACATGGGCCAACTGGTTTCCGGGTTTCCTAATCTACGCAGCAGTCATAGTGCGACACCAGCCGTGGAGGGCCTCTTTGATGCTCCAGTATTTGGACATCATCTACAAGGCCTATACAGACTTCCCGAGTCCGGCTTGGTCGCAATATGACAAGCAATTTAGAATGAGGGCAGCCATTAACCCGGCCATGCGATGGGACCGGATATGTTCTAACTTGTGGCTGCAAATCATGTCTCCGGCCAGGTCTGCTTGGGGTGAGCGGTCTCATAGCGGCCATTCTGTTAGGAGGGCACCAGTGCAGGCAGGTTCCCGCCCTGTGGCGGGGCAGGCGGTTCAACGACGCCAGCTTTGCTGGGAGTTTTCTTCCCAGGGAACCTGCGGTCGTAAGTCGTGCACTTTTAGGCACGAGTGCCCCTTGTGTGCCGGACCTCATCCCTTATCCAGTTGTCCACGGCCCAAGGGCCGTGGGGGGGGGGGCAAAGGAGGCAAGTACTCGGGGGGGGGGGAAGCCAGGCAACCCCCTTCTGATAAAGGGGCCTAGCCCGATTAAATTGGGAGTTCTGAGACGCTGGTTGCATAGTTATCCAAGGATGGGCGACAGGGCCTACCTCTTGGAAGGGTTCACTGTCGGTTTTCGCATACCGTTTCAGGGGATGAGGGTTCCCTATTTGGTTTTGGGCATGGAGGACATAGTTAGGGCCAAGATTGCCAAGGAGTGTCAGGAGGGCAGGGTTTTGGGCCCGTTTGTTAGTCCACCAGTGGCCAATTTAAGAGTTTCCCCTTTAGGTGTAGTTCCAAAGAAGGCTCCTGGTGAGTTTCGCCTCATTCATCACCTGTCCTGCCCTCGGGGGGGGGGGGGTCGGTGAATGACGCCATACCAGGTGATTTATGCTCTGTCAAATACACTTCCTTTGATCAGGCCATGCGGGTGGTTCGCCTTTGTGGTGTGGGAGCCGAGTTGGCTAAATGTGACATTAAATCAGCCTTCCTGAGGATCAGCACCCTGAGGATTTTGAGCTGCTTGGATTTGCCTTTGAAGGAAAATTTTACATGGATAGGGCTCTACCCATGGGCTGCTCGGTGTCCTGTTCTGCTTTCGAGAGGTTCAGTTCGTTTTTGGAATGGGCCTTGAGAACCAGGACGGGTCTCTGTAGTACTGCCCATTATTTGGATGATTTTCTTTTTGCGGGCAAGAGGGGTTCTGGTCAGTGTCATTTTCTGCTTGACAGTTTTGTCTACCTGGCTGATGAGCTGGGTGTCCCTCTTGCTCAGGAGAAGACTGAGGGCCCGACCTCCACATTGACGTTTCTAGGTATTGAGATTGATACGGTTAGTTTGAGCTGCAGATTACCACGAGAAAAATTGGAAGCATTAAAGGCGCGGGTTAGCTCTGTTAGGTCCCTTAAAAGGGTCACTCTCCTGGAGTTGCAGCAGTTGGTAGGTCACCTCAACTTTGCATGCAAAGTTGTGGCGCCGGGTAGGGCATTTGTGAGGTTATGTGATTTAATGAGAGGCCTCCGGCTCCCACACCATAGGACCAAGGTCTCCAAAGGGATGAGGGAGGACCTCTTTGTTTGGGAACAGTTTCTGGACTCGTTCAATGGGGTCTCTCTGTGGCGGGACGAGCTCTTGTTGGAGGCTGAGCTTCAGATTTCATCTGATGCAGCCGGCTCTTCCGGTTACGGAGTTTATTTTAGGGGGCATTGGTGTGCCGGGGACTGGCCTAAAGATTGGTTTCGGGCAGGTTGGGTCAAGGACCTCACCTTCCTGGAGTTTTTTCCAATTGTCGCAGCGGTGTGGATTTGGCCAGCCGATTTGGCTAATAGGACTGTCCATTTCTGGTGCGACAACCAGTCCACGGTTCATGTCATCAATTCCCTTACATCTAAATCCCCTAGGGTCATGGCCCTGGTTCGGGCTTTTATGTTGCAGTGCCTTAAATTTAACATCTTGTTTAGGGCCAGACACGTCCCGGGGGTCGCTAATGGGATCGCTGACGCTCTCTCTCGCAAACAGATGGAGAGGTTTCGTCAGCTGGCTCCAGAGGCCGACCCGCTCCCGGCACGGATGCCCACAGAGGTGTGGGGGATTGGAGGGCTGAGGCCGACAGGGCAATGAGCCTGGCACTCGCCCCTTCTACCAGGAGAGCTTACCTGAAGGCCGGTAAGCAGTTTCTGTCCTTCAGGGCGGGAGCGGGTTTGCAGCAGGTCTGGCCTATTCCTGTGTCACACCTGATGCAATTTTGTGTGACACTACGGAATGGTGGCCTTTCAGCTCACACAATCAGAGGCAAGCTGTCTGCGCTGGCTTTTGCCAGTAAGGCCTTGGGTCACAAGGACACCACGGGCGACTTCCGTCTCTGGAAGATGCTCGAGGGGTGGTCTCGAGAATCCATTAGGGCAGTTGACACTAGGGAACCTTTGACACCCACGGTCCTGAGAGGGCTGGAGGGCCAGTGGCATTCTTGTTGTAGTGACAGCTACGAGGTGGGCCTGTTTCATGCCGCTTCGCTGACCGCCTTTTTTGGGGCGCTCAGGATTAGCGAACTGGTGGCAGGCTCTCGGGCTGATGTTTCTGGTGCAGCTTTGGAGCTTAGGGACGTATCAATCATTAATTTTCAGCTACGGATTAGGTTGCGTAGATCTAAAACTGATCAGAGGG
This sequence comes from Lepidodactylus listeri, assembly GCA_029233225.1. Taxonomy (NCBI): domain Eukaryota; kingdom Metazoa; phylum Chordata; class Lepidosauria; order Squamata; family Gekkonidae; genus Lepidodactylus; species Lepidodactylus listeri. Next base: position 73,980,104 of record JARCFY010000004.1, read on the forward strand.
GTAAGGGGAGTGTGCTGGAACTAGGGTCTAGTTCGGAGTCAGCACTGTGCCCAGTCGCCGCCATGAGGCGGTACTTGACACTTCGGGGTGATGGCCCGGGCTATTTGTTTCGGCATAGTGACAGAACCCCTCTTACGAAGTTCCAGTTTTGGACCGTGACTCGGAAGGCCTTGATCCGGTTGGGTCTGGGCGGTGTTCGTTTTTGCTCCCATTCTTTTCGAATTGGGGCAGCATCGACTGCTGCCACAATGGGGTACCCTGATAGGAAAATACAGAGGATCGGGCGTTGGAAATCTGGATGCTATAAGTTATGTTAGGCGTTGTACCTTGTAAGTTCGTTGTAGTTTCATTCAGATGTTTGTTAATAAAGTTCTTTTTACAGGTGCTGCAGGCCGTGAGACAAGACGAAGGGTCATAGCCTGCGGCCACAGCATGGTCTTTTGGGCGGCTCATCAGGCGAGGAGAACGTCTGTCGGCTCCCAGCTTGGCCTCAGCGAAGTGGCGACGGTTGAGTGGTTGGGGAGGAGGGGCATGAGATGGCCGGCGCTCCTCCCGTTGTTGTTTGAGGAGAGGCGGGCCCCCCCCTCATGTGCTAGTCATACACCTGGAGGGCAACGATTTGGGTTTGGTCAAGGGCGTGGCCCTTGTGATGCAGGCCAGGGCTGATTTGGCACTGATCAGGTCAAGGTGGTCTGGTGTGCAGATAGTATGGTCTGCCATGCTCCCCCGTCTGGTTTGGAGGCATGCCGGTGACCCCAGGTGTATGGACAGGGCTAGGCGTAATGCTAACAGCCAACTTTGCACGGCCATGGAGTCCAGGTTGGGTCTCTTTTTGCCGCAACCAAGCATACAGGTCAGGTTCCCGGACCTGTATCGCCCTGATGGGGTGCACCTTTCAAACAGGGGCAGTGGGTTATTTTTAGAGGACTTGCAGCACGGGATTCAGATGGCTCTCGGTTGCCGTGTGGGGTAGCAAAGGCCAAAGCAGAGGCTTGGATTTGCATGTGGTAGGTTTATGCAAGCAAGAAAATGGAACTGGTGGGTGCCTCACGGCATATCCCTGTTGGGAACAGGAGGTCATCAGGAACCACCTTAGGGCCTTGCAGTCTGGGGAGGGGAATGGTGATCGCCTCTGGGAACCTCTCAGACTAGGCTCCTCCCTGAAGGTCTGTGCAGCCTCAGGGGTAGGCGCCCCTGGGAGGGGATGCCAGTATGCTGGGCCGCCAGTTACGAGCCAGAATCTCACTGGGTCAAGACTGGGGCTAGGTTACCTGCCCATTACAAGGGCAAGGAGGCTGTGTCTGGGAATGTCGCCTGCCTTGCCTGTTCCTGTGCTTGCTTAGTTTACCCGTTGCTGCATGTTCTGTTTAAATAGTTAATAAAGTGGCCCTTGTTTGATTCCAAAACTGTTGTCTGTCTCGTTATTTCATGCTGGGGTGGCAATGTCTCTATTTTATGAAGTGAGGTGGGTGAGTATGAATGACAGAGTCTTATCTGTTGTGGTTTCTCAAATTTGCAGTGTCCTCTCCACAAGCATCTGGCTGGTGTTGAGCATGCTAAGTTTTCATCACCATAATTGTTTGCTTTGAATTCTGTTTCAGTGTGTTTTTGTCCTGGCTCTCTGTTTTGGCTTTCAGTATCCACCCTATTTAGAACTGAGCTTTCCTGATTCTGCACATTTTCTTCTTCTCGTTAATTCTTCCCTTGTCATTGGTATGATACTGATGTTTTACCGGGTCTAGATATTTTTGTTCTATGAGTATTTTGTTATTTATGTATTTATTATTTACCTTAGAGTTAAGAGCTTGAGGTTTGCATGGTCTTTTTAATGAAGTGTATATTTTGAGGCCAAACACTACAAGTTTCCCTAATGACCCCTTCTTTCCTGACAAAATGCAGAAGTGGAATGGAGAAGTTCACAATGTAATGATATTATCTTATTTAATGTATTGGATTTTTTTTTTTAAGTGAAGGAGATGTGAGGCTTTTGATAGCAGCCATACACGCTCTTGGTTTCCACCTTAGCAAAGAACATCCAAGGCCAAGAACATAAAAATATACTTTCCCCAAAGTGGCAAGGAATTCTAGAATATGTCTTCAATACATGAAATGGAATAATTTGCAACACAGAAGTAATTTAACTTCTACTGAAAAAGATTAATTTCCAGGTCTCAAAACAGCAATCTGACTTCCCATATGCTACAGCAGAATAAACAATTTAACAGATGCATGCAAAAACATATTACTGCTTAAGTTGTGTTCAGAAATTTGTCACATTTTGACAACTTGCATGACCAGTTCTTGTATGTTAGTGTTTTGTCTTTGAATATTTTTGCAAACCATTGTGAGTGCCTTGGCAGAGAAGTAGAATACATGCAGTAAATTGGGCACAACCCAGCCAATGTCAAGTACTCATGAAACCCATTGATTTTACTGAGAGAATATCTGAGCATATACTTCATTTTTTTCATTTAAATGAATGAATTGAGGAGACAATTACCAATGTGTGCTACCTGTTTAGTGTTCAGGCTTCATTTATTCTGTGTGCTGCTGAGAGTTTATTATTTGGTAAGAACTTTGGGCTTGGAGGGTGGCAGTTCTGCTGTTCTTGTTGTCATTAAAAAGACTTTTAGTCATTTGTCATAGCTGGTGGCATTATTGTATTTCATTCTTCATGAATGTATCTGTCAAATACCAATTGAATTTTTGTCATCTTATCTGTGTAATTAATCGCCTTAGCTGCTGTTATGGATCCTTTGCTCTGATCCATTTCAAAGCTAATAGTTCACTTCAGGTTTGACCTGCAAATGTGAGTGCTCATTTTGTTTTAATCTTCCCTATGTCTGATAGCTGTCTTGACATTCTTGACATTCAGGGGTATATGGGATGGCAGAATGAGAGCTGAGTCTCTGGATAGATGATTAGCCTTACAGTTTGTTTCTTTTATATTAATTCATGCTTCTCATGTAGAACAATTAGGTTAGTCTTTTGTCTGCAAAGTCCCCAGACGTTTTCTGGGAAGAAGCTGCACAGCTGTTTTCAGAACAAAGTTTGAGTCCAGTGGCACCTTTAAGACCAACAAAGTTTTATTCAAAGTAGAAACTTTCGTATGCATGCACACTTTGTCAGGCATTCAGTGTTTTCAAACCATGGCTACTATTTCAGTTGGAGGCCTAGGCTTCTTTTTATGAACTATATCTCTGTGCGTGGTTGATGGAATTAAACATTTCCTTGTTAGCCTCTTGTCTCCGGCTTGATTTTGGACAGCTGAAACCTTCTGAAAGGCATGTGTGTTGCTTTGGTAAAGATTTGCTTAATTCCTGTTGCTGTATAGTTCGAGGGGTTCTTTTTCTTTTGTTCATTTCCAAACACTTGGAATAGGGAGTTTCAGTAATCTGCTTTCTTCCTTTGAGAATTTATCTGAATTCCTGAGAGAAGCATGTCCTGTCACTGACTGTGTATTAAATATGATACAGAATGTAAATGAAATGCTAACATTAAAAAAGTTGTCAGAATAGAAGATACTGCATTGTTATATATGCTTCATTTCATATTAGTATGTTGGTTTACATGTCATGCAACCCCTACTTTTATTTACCAGTGTCAGGTTCTATTTCCACATGGGGAAATTAACTAGGGGAAAGGGAAGTGCAGGATATGCATTACTGGAAGCCTTCTTTAGGGTAGTAGTGTCCAGCCATCTGGTGAGAGAAATTGCTAAGAGTGAGTTGCTTTGTACCACTGACACTGACAGTACTGCTGATTCCATATGTAGCAGTTCCAGGCACTTCACTTCCAAAGCCACACAGTAGGAATGGGCTTGCACCATAACATGAGTCATTTTAGAACCCTTTGGGAAAAGAACAGTCTTATTTTGAATGTTCATGAAGGCAGCTTGTAATTAATAATTCAAGAGGGGAAGGGTACGCCCGTCACAGTTCCTGAGGCATTTTCATTGGAATCTTCCTCTGCACTGTGCTGTTTAGGGAATGGAGTATGGAGAGTTTGCCAAAGGAAGACAGGTTGTTTCTCATTGGCAACTTGGTGAATGAAACTGATGAGCCCTGACTATTAGTACTGATTATTAGCATTTCTGTAGTGCTTTAGAGCAGAGGTGTCAAACTCATTTATAATGAGGGCCAGATGTAACATAAATTTGACTTTGTTGGCCCAGGCCATGTGTGCCAGAAAACACAGTGCCAGGTACTGGAGAGATATAAATTTTATAAAGGACAGCAGCTGATAAGCTCCGAGTTGGGGTGTCCTCACTGCAGGGCCCCATGGGCTGGGGGTGATGCAGAGGAAAACCTGCATGGGAGGACTGGAGAGCCAGTGGTACAGCACTGGGTAGACACTCCCATGCTGCCTGGAGGGGGGCAGACCCCTTCCCCAACCCACTCCCACCACCATTGCTGTGAGTTTGGACCCCAGGGTAAAAACACAAAACAGCTGGGTGTTGCAAGCTCCTCACTGGCCCTGAGTCACCATGGAAGGGGACTGTGAAGACAAGTTGAACTAACCCCCCAGCCTATGGAAGTGGGGTTGCAGTGGTCCAGGTCTGAGGCCACATGCATGGTGGGACTCAGGCCAAATAAAACCCAGTAAGCTGGATATGCCCATGTGGCAGCAGCCATCTCTAGCCAAGACTGCCAGACAGTCCATGGTGGGGCGATGTTGGGGGTTCAAGCCAGAGATCATCAGCAACCTGTACCACTCCCATGTGGCAGCAGCTGCCCCAGGCCAAAGGCTCCTGGATCATCTGGTAGGGGAGTGAGCACCATGTGCACAAGGCCACACATGTGACAGAGGCCCCAGGCTACTAAGCAACCAGTATAACTGGAGATCATCACTGCCCCCCACAAAGTGGCAACTACCTATGGCTAGAAGCCACCAGGTAGTCCATGGGGAAGGGAGGCCCATCCACGGAGTTGCATGACTGGTGGCAGGACAATGCCCCTAATGCGTGGAAGAAACTGTTGAAGAACAACACCCCCCCCCCCATGGGCCAAAGCACAGCCACCACATGGGAGTATGTGAATATGGCGGTGCTGGCTGCCCTCAGGTCCCAGCAGGGGATTGCTTGCACCCTTCCATGTGCAAATGTCGATCTCCACAGCCATCCAGGACAGCATCCCCAAAGCTGCAGGTTGAGTGGAGAGACATGTGACCTCCCCTTGAAACTCTAAGCCAGCATGAATGTGGCTGCAGTGGCTACCTACTTACCAGTGAGGCGGCTGCTGGCTGAAGCAAAGGCGTTCTGATTGACTGCTGCAGATGAGGTTGTTCCACCATGCTGAAGTCACAATTGGGGTGGCTATCCCCAGTCCCTGCCCCCCGAGAAACCTTCTGTTCCCTCCCTCACACCAGTTGTTCTCAGGCCAGTTAAGAGTCCTGGACAGGCTGGTTCCGGCCCCTGGGCCTTATGTTTGACATCCCTGCTTTAGAGTGTTTATGGCACTTCATATTTGTCATTGCAGTAGTTTTTTTTTTTTATAATCACTATGTAAAGTAGATTAGCATTATTAGTGTTCTGTTGTACACAGGAACAAAGGCTGAAAAGTAATGGTAGTGATTTTTGTTGTATTTGTGGTGTAGGTGAGATAGAAAGAACTTTGGGTGGTTTACCTCATTCACTATGCGACTCTGGTGCTCTGCTTGGAGGACTGAGGGAGATGCAGTCCCATCCTTGATCCTTTTAGTTGTTCAATTTCTCTGTGTGGTCTGATTAGATCTGGAGCAATACAATGCAAAATACATTTCATCCTGCTTGGAAGGTCAGTCTAATGGTGCTACAAGCCATTGTCAGCTTTTATTTTTGCTGTGCTTTTTTTCTGATTTGGGATGCACATGTTTATTCAGAGCTACATTATACACTTTAGGTAAAGACAATCCACCTCTGGATGGATAAGACCATGTATGTAGAGATCGTGTTGTCATGTGAACTACTGTATGACAATCATCTTTTTTCAGAGTTTTGTCTCCTACCATTTGAGAGCTACCATTATCAATTAGCTATTGAAGACTTAGAAATTTACTTGAAAATGTTGTTTCTTAAAATAAAAAATCATAAATATTTTTTGTGAAATCTTAATTAGGATAATGTTTAGAATGTGAATAATGATTAACAGTATGTAAAACAACTTTAAAAAGTAATGTTTACATACGTCAGATTTACATATACTGATGGTGGTCTGATGCACTTAAAGTAAATCCATGAGGCTGTTGTAAAATAAATCTTGAGAACTAATTCATCATTTCCTTCTCCTTTTAACTACTGTTTGACGTTGGATTAAAATATATACACATGATTGATTTGCAATAATAAGAACCCATAGCTCCATGACAGCTTTCTTTGCAAAGTCTTTTTTGCGTAGTCAGCAGACTAGATCTGCTCCTCTGAAATTGGCTTTACTAAACTAAACTTACCATGTTATACGGAGATGTCATTATTATCAAGTTTTTATGAAAGATGAAAAGTTCACAGGAATAGGTGTTGTGAGACTCTTTCATGGAACTCATATCATTACTTTTATGGAATATATTTTTAATCAAGATTTCAATTTTACCTTGTTTGGATTAGTCCAAAATAAATATTTCTTAAAAACTGAATCCTAGACATGCAGTCAATCATTACACACACTTATATAGATACCCCCAGTTGTGTGTATGCAAGCAATACTTAAGATACAAACTTGTACTCTGCATACTTGCATATTTATTTCAGGACAGGGAGTTCCTTCTTATGATCTTGATGCTTGTGTATCATGAATACTAAATCAATTGAAAACCCCATGCACAAAAATACAATATATGCAATAATATTTAAAAAATATATACATTGTGTATATTAGCAAAATTCATATATAGGCAATCAAATACATAATCAAAATTATATAAAGAGAACAATCCAAAAGTTTTCCTATCTAAATAGCTAACTTCTGTGTAGAAGAAATTCTAATATTATTGCTTTTAGAGCTTTCTGAATAGAAAAGATGATTCAACAGTCCCAATACCGTAGGACAACCAATTCAAAACAAGCAATCCAAGCAATCCGATGACTTCCTGGTTGACAAGTAGTTTCCAGCCTTCTTTCTCAAGATGTGACTTCAGATTGTTAGCAGGCAGACCCAGCCTCTCACAGAGGCTAGAATAACCATAGCTAGAATAACCATAAACATCCTTATTAAAAATATCACCCCAAAATTCATAAGTGCAGAACACTGCCTGGCCTAAAATGAACAAAATGAATGCCAGTCAGGAACAAGCCTGGACAAGTAGCTTAGAAGTGTGAGCAAAAGCAGCTGACTGTCTACTGCCCTCTTCACACCCTGCAGAGATGCATAATTTAGGACAATTGGTCTCCCAGGTCCAATTGACTCACCCTAGGACTAATCCCATCCTCATCGCTCTCCCCGTCTTCTCCCTGTGTTTCTCTCAGTTGGCTTTTGCATGTGTGCATATTGTATTTATTTTGTTTTATTCTTTTTTAAATAGAAAGCTTTCCAGTTGAACATCTGCCTGGTTTAATTTGAGAGTTCTCTTAAGGGAAAAATCCACATATATATAGGTGGAGAATCCCAGTCCCCTCTTGCTCTGTCTCATTAAAGCTAATTTCCCCAACTAATTAGGAGACCAACTATTTGTATAACAACATTGTAGCTAAGCACCTCCCCCCAAATTTCCAGGCATTTCCTGAGCTGGACCTGGCAACTTTAAATATAAACCATGAATTGAATAATACATGGTACAATGCATCTCTTTGTTTAGATTATTCTGCTTCTTGACAAAAGTTTCTAATAAGAACATAAACACATTAGAAGAGCCCAGTTCTCCCACTGAGGTGGAGGACATCTGCATGGGTTATTCCCACCGTGCCAATAGGGAGGCAGGAAGTAATTCTTTTCCCCTTCCTGTTGGCACCTCCGGAATAGTCCATCCTTAGTTTTGTTCCTGCCTCTTCAGGGAGCAGCAGCAAGGCTAGCGAGCTCAGCTGAAATCTTAGCAGTTAGGTCTAGGTTTCAGACCTCTTTCTTCCCCTTTCTTTTCTTTGCCTTGCCCTTCATCTCCTGCCTCTTCTAGCGCTTTTGTTCTCTCTCTCCTCTTCTTCCTTCCCGCTCCCCTCGGAACAAAGTTGCACCGGGTGTCCGGCCCGAAGAGGAGCTCCACGCCTGCTGCGATGGCAGCAAAGCAAGCCCCCAAGGCTTTTTCATTCGAGGATGAGGGGGAACCGTGCACTGCTGCAGCAGCGGGACACAACGCTGGAGCTGATCTGCCGCTGTGGCATGATCGCGTGCTCCCATCGGCTGTGGCTGGCTCGGCGACGGCCTCTCATGTCCAGAAGCGCCACCAGCAGCCCGAAGAGGATCAGCCCGCTTTTCCCCCCGCGCGCAGGAGGAGCGGCGGTGGCCATTTTGAGGGTCCGACCTCATGTCTCGGTACCCTCCAAGGAGCTTCCCCAGGGACTCTGGAGACGGACAATGGACAGACGGTCACCTCCCTGGTCTCTCCGGATGAGAGCACTCCTGATCCTTCAGGGATACACGATAGAGTTTCGGCAGTCACCTCCAGAGAGGTTCCTGAAATCTCCTGCAAGCAACTCGGTGAACAAGAGATCCATCATCCAAGCAGCAGTGCAACATCTGCTCGACATCCGGGCCATAGAACCAGTCCCCGCAGACAAGCAAGGCTGGGGTGTCTACTCCATATTGCTCATGGTTCCGAAGAAAAACGGAGACTGGAGGGCAATCCTGGATCTCAAATTCCTGAATCGTTATATCAAGCTGCGGCCTTTCTGCATGGAAACTCTGAAGGCCATAACCGACTCCCTGTCGCCAAATGAGTTCTTGACCTCGATAGACTTCACAGAGGCATACCTCCATGTGCCCATCCATCCAGCTCACAAACAGAATCTCTGCTTCTTCGTCTACAACCTGCGTCTACAACCTGCACTACCAGTACAGGGCGCTTCCATTTGGCCTCTCCACTTCACCATGTTTGTTTTCCAAGCTTCTGGTCAATCCAGTCGTGCATCTATGCAACCAGGGGATCCATGTTCATCCCTACCTGGACGACCTGTTGGTCTGGGCCAGCACTCAGGCGGAGTCTGTTCACCACACCCTGAGGACCATCGAGTGCCTTCAAGACCATGGGTTCCTCATAAATTTCAAAAAGAGCTCTCTGACGCCGACTCAGTGCCTCGAACATCTAAGGTCGATCATAGACACATCTTGCAATGCCCTGTTTCTACCGACTGCCAAGGCTCAGAAGATAAAGGATTCTGCTCTGTGCATCTACCGCAGCAGATCTTCAACCCTCATGGACTTAGCCAGTCTATTGGGATCCATGATTGCCAGCATCGACATGCTACAATGGGCACGCCTACATGCCAGACATCTACAGACTTTCCTGTGGCCCCATCAGTTTTCCATCATGGAGAAGAACCAGGTCAATCTCACAGTACCCCTCTTGGTCAAGATGAGCCTACGCTGGTGGACGAGATTGGACAACCTGTCATCCGGCAAAGAATATTACGTTTGCCATACCAGGGAATTGTTTACAGATGCCAGTCTCCTAAGTTGGGGAGCGACGTTGGAAGGTTCCCCTATCCAGGGGATTTGGTCTCCAACCAAACAGAAGCTTCCCATCAACCTTCTGGAACTCAGGGCTGTCTTGCCTTAATTCACTTCGCTCCCCACCTGCGTCTACAACATGTCCTGGTGCGAATGGACAACATCAGCACACCTGAACAAGCAGGGTGGTTCCCGATCGTCACGGCTGCACAAGGAGGCGGTGAGGATCCTCTCCTGGGCAGAGAAGACAGTGGTTTCTCTGAGAGCCGAACACATCAGGGGCATCAAAAACGTCCAGGTGGATTGGCTCACCAGAGAGACCATCCAGGAGGGAGAATGGTCTCTTCATCCAAGACTCTTCAACCTCCTGCGGAGCCGGTTTGGTCAACCCTTGGTGGATCTGTTTGCATCTCCAAGCAATCACAAGCTGCCAAGATTCTTCACCCGCTACCATCATCAGGGAGCAGAGGCGACAGATGCTCTCACGTCAGTGTGGCCCCACGGGCTCCTCTATGCATTCCCGCCATTTGTCCTGATCTCCAAGATGATTTGCAGAATCCGGGAACTTCGAGCGGAGGTGATCCTAGTGACCCCGGGTTGGGCCCGCCGTTTTTGGTTCTCGGCCCTCAAGAAGATGGCAACCTTGCCTCCTATAGTGCTCCCAGTGTTTCCAGACATGTTGTTACAGGGACCAATTTGGCACCCAGACCTGGCCTGGCTATGTTTGACCGCGTGGAGATTGAGTGGGGCCAACTAGCAGCATTAGGCTACTCTCCACAAGTCCTGGACACTATTATATCATCCAGACGGCATTACACTGTTCGCATTTACAACTTCACCTGGAAGGTGTTTGTAAGATGGTGTCGGCGTAAGAAGGTCACCCCCTTGTCTCCATCTGCAGCATCCATCTTATCCTTCCTACAAGATGGCCTGGAGACGGGCCTTAAGGCGGCTCCCCTCCGTAGACAGATAGCAGCCTTGTCCACCATTTTGCCTTCGCTTGAGGGTTTTAGACTCACCAAACATCCTCACATACAACTTTTTTTACAGGGGGCTCTAGTCAAGTCCCCCCCTCAGGTACATCGGTTCCCCACATGGTGGCTTAATGTTGTCTTAAATGCTCTCACCAAGTCACCCTTCGAGCCTCTCTGGGAGGTGGGCCTCAGATGGTTGAGGATGAAGATTCTATTCTTGATAGCCATCACATCGGCCAGGAGAGTTTCTGAACTCGGAGCGTTATCTGCCAAGTCTTCTCTATGTGTTTTTCATAAGGACAAGGTAGTTCTGCGCACTCACCCTACCTTTCAGCCTAAGGTTTCCTCGTCCTTTCACCGTTCACAAGAACTTTGTTTACCTACCTTCTACCCTCTTCTGCAGCATCCCAAGGAACAACTTTGGCACACTTTGGACATCAAGCACGCCCTCAAGATCTACCTCGCAAGAACTGAGTCCTGGAGGAAATCAGAATCTCTGTTCATAAACATCACCCCTCTGCGCAAGGAGGATAGAATGTCCAAATCCAACATCAGTTCGGTTCTGAGGTCTTGTATTTTGGAGGCATACAAGGCTTCTGGTCTGGAGATCCCCATCGGCATCACCGCACCCTCAGGAGTGCAGCCACGAGCGCAGCCTTCGCCAACCAGGCTTCAGTGGAGGAAATATGTAGGGCTGCCACCTGGTCCTCTATTTCGACCTTTGTGCGACATTACAAGATCAACACTGTTGCATCTGCCGATGCCACCTTTGGGAGAAGAATTCTTCAGCACGTCGTGTCTTTGGAGGAAGATGATAACCCACCCAACTGAAGGGACACTGCTCGGGGAGGTCCCGTGCAGATGTCCTCCACCTCAGAGGGAGAATGGACATTGGTACTCACTGTGAAGGGTCCTTCTCCTCAGGTCAGGAGGACATCTGGGCCCTCCCTTTGTCATCTTCTTGTCTTCTGTGCTGCATTCTTTCTCCTTCTCTCTCCGGAGTATATTCACTCCGGCTCCTGAGTTCCTTACAAAGTTATCATTAACTAGTTCAAATTACCGTTGTTTTTTGTTTATAGTTATGTTCATATAGGGCAAGGCTAGTTAGACTGCGTTGCAGATACGGCTTCTGGAGTCCCAGAACTAAGGATGGGCTATTCTGGAGGCGCCAACAGGAAGGGGAAAAGAATTACTTCCTGCCTCCCTATTGGCATGGTGGGAATAACCCATGCAGATGTCCTCCTGACCTCAGAGGAGAAGGACCCTTCATGGTGAGTACCAATGTCCATTAGTTCAGGCAACTGATCCACTTGCAGTGCAGTCCTCTGCAGAGTTACTGGAGCCTAAGTCCATCGACTTCAATGGACTTAGACTGGGGTTACTGCATAGTATTAGACTGTTACTCACATAAATGCTTTCCTTGTTGCTCCATAGTGAGTGATGGGTATTGGCATCTGAACATGGAAGATCCATTTAACTCTGATAAATAGCCAGCAATAACATAGCTTTGATTGATAGATGTGCAATCTATCAATCACCAAAATCAAGCTTTTATTTAGCCAAAGCCTGAAGGGTCTTTTTGAAGGAATGGAGGCTGCTATGGTAATAGGTGTATCCATTTAGGAAAACTGGTGCTTGGGGAAAGGGGAAGCTAGTTTATATTTAGGAGATATGATGGAACAAATGTTACCAGAACATAAAAGAAAAATTGTAATGCCGGGCTTGAGCTAACTGTAAGATGAGTAGCATCTACTAACACATGAGCAAGACAGAGATTTTTGATTGTGGCCAAACCTTTGCTTTAACTAAGAAACTTATTTGTGTTTGTTAATCATTTATGAGAAAAGCCAAAATTAGTTATGGGAAACTGTGACACACAGAATTAATAAAGATGTATAAGGCAAAAGGTGGGTCGGGAATCCCTGACTGGCATAAGGGGAAGTGCCTGGGTCATGTTCTGAAAAGTCCAGAGGGGTCCAAAAAGAGGAATTAAAACAAAGGGAACTAAGTGCATAACAGAGACATATCAGCCAGGTGTCAGGAAAATGTCCTGGTTGTGTGACTTGGGCTTACAGGGCACAACTCAAAGTCTTCATGCCTACCTTATAAGGTAAATCACCCCAAGGGAGACCCTAGAGGAGAAGAGTATAAAACCTTTGCCAGCCCAAGACAAAATCAAAAATCATCTATGAAAGATTTATCATGATCAGTCAGTATTTCCAGTCAGTATTTCCAGCTGGTCTTTTGGGGTGAGTTTTTTTGTATTTGGGTGTATGTGTGTGTAGTGTGTGAACCAGCATTTAATAAACTTAATATTAGTTCTGTGCACATTTGTCAAGGCTGACCCCACCTTGATCTGAGATAATTGTTCCTCTGTCCCTGGAGCAAGAGACTCTACTCTGTTGATAACATAGCCAAGATTCCTCTGGGTTTGGACCAGTGAACTCACAGCAACACACTGTAAAGCTAAAATAGGCTTTATTGTAAAGAAAGTAATGAAAAAGATTTAAAAGCAATATAGTTCCATTGGAGGGTTCAAGCACACAAAAAGAAGAAAACTAACTTCCTAAGTTTACTCATAGGCATAAACTATGGGGGAGCTCGGGGGCTCAGGCCACCCCTGAAGTTTCCCAAGGGGACTGAGTCCCCCCGGTGAAACAGGGCACCCGCCTACCACTGCGCCTCTCTGTCTCACTTGTTAGGCCCGCCCGCTGCCGCCAGAGCCGCCCGCCTGGCTGGCTGGCTCCCCTCCCCTGAACCCACTCCCTCCCTCCCTCCCAGGGCCATCTGGGGATCTGCCCAGTGTGATGATGTCACCCGGAAGTGACATCATCACACTGGGCAGCCCCCGGATGGCCCTTGGAGGGAGGGAGCGAGTGGGTTCAGGGGAGCTGGCTGGCCAGCTGGCCGGGCCGGGGTGGGGGGGAGGCTCTTGCAGCAGTGGCAGCAGCAGTGGGGACATCGTCCCAGCATGCACGTGCTTTGCGCACATGCCCATACAAGAGCCCCCCTGGGAAGTCAAAAACTCTACGCCCGAGTGTACTTATCGAGTAAAGTCTCTGCAGTGCAGGTGTTGACTTCTTAGGACTTTAGTAAGTTCACTCATAAAGCAGGAGCAGACTCCAAAAAAGATGTACCATATGGTGAGCAAAGGTGAGAGACAAAGGAGGATGGAAGAGAATGGGATAGGGATAGGATGGGATAAGACATAGCAGACTTCATTTTATAGGAAACTTAGGCCACAGATCTTCTGTCCTCTTTCAACCAATCACCATACTGTCTCAGGAGAGCCTTTTGGAAGATGAGCAAACTTCCTCCTCCCATCTTTATTCCAATGAGCTAATTATCAGGCCTGCTGAAAACGACCTTGGGGTGATTAACAGTTGGGGGGGAAGAGTAGTCAACACCTGTTGTTGGCGGAACAGAACAGAAAAAGAATGTCTTCCAAGTGGAATTTTACTTAGAAATAGCCCATTCCCTAGACAACATTTGAGTCTTGTCTGATCCTTTCAGTGCCTGTGGCTAAAATGATATAGCCTGTGGTGAACTGGTGAGGGTCCTGGGAAGTCTGATCACTTTCTCTGAGACCCATGCAACCCCTTGAATTTATTTCTATGTCCGGGAGCTCAGTTATGTTACTGCTGTTTACTTATAATATTTCAGAAGAGGGAGGAGATTCCTCTGTATCTACTTTCTTTATCCTATGCATCATTTGATAAACCATCATGTTTTCAGTTGCCTTCTTGCAAAAAAAAAAAAAGAAACACTACAAACTCTCTTGATAATCTTTCTTGAGATGGGACCAAAAATGTACAAAGTATTCCAAGTGTAACTAAGACATGCATCTATACAAGATCATTTTCTGTACCTTTCTTAATAATCTCTCAGAAGGAATTCTCTTTTTCTTCACTGCTTTATACCATAGCTGCATTCAGATGTCTATTTTAATTGCAATTAAAATATGCATTAACCTGACTGTGCTATGCTTGCCTGCATGCCATGCACTTCTTTCCCTCCCTTTTCACATGAAGGGGGATGAAGGGATGGTAGTTTAAGACTACTTCTGTCAGTCTGTGATGTATGAATATATGGACATGGCTTAACTAGAGTTACTCTTCATCCTGTGGAATAGGATTCTCAACTAAGATTGAATACCAGTTAAATATTCCAGTTTTGTGGAAATAACTAACTCAAGTTAAGCTGTGTGCCTGCCTCAGTATGTCATGCATAATTGGGGTTAGTCTTAGAGCATCATCTCAAGTCATCATTTCTACATCACACTGTGCAAAAAGAAGGAAGCCAACTCTGCACACAGGCTTTTCATGCTGTTGTTGAAAAGAGCAAGAGTCCAGTAGCACCTTAAAACAAAATTTGTGGCAGGGTGTGAGCTTTTGTGAGTCACTGCTCACTTCTTCAGATACCCATCTTGAGCTATCTCCACGTTGCTGTTATTGGTTTCCCATTTTTTATTTGAATTACACATATTAATGCAGCCCAAACCAACATTTGCATTGAATTATCCACCACAACAAAAATCTTTCTCTTGGTCTGATATCCAGCCATTTAGAACCTTCCATTCTTTATGTAAAGTTGGGATTTTACTCCTGCTCTCTCCTTCTAGTGTTTAGCCAGTTACTAACACACAAGAGGGATTGTTCTGTTACATTTTCCTTTCCTTTTATTCCCTTCGAAACGCGTTGATTTACAAATCCTGAGCAGCAGGAAAAAATCGTGTTCTTCATTTTTTGGGATGCAAAGAAGACCAGGATTTCTAAGTTTGGTCAGGAGCATTTTGGGTCGGGCTTTGTCAAACACTTCTTGGAAATTTATAATATTTATTGGCTCATCCTTGCCTACATGCTTTCTTGTGTTCTTGAAGAACTCTTTGTCTCTGTCTCTTTCTCTCATTTTTTATCAATTTGATATTCAACATTTTATTTACTTCATGCTGCTTCATCAAGAAATAGGAGGCATAATCTTAATAGTCTTTTGTATGAAATAATGGTGATTTTTGAGTCATCAGATCAAGGATGAAGAAGCAATTTGAATTTAATATTGATTTGATTATATCTGTAGTTTGCTGAAAGCAGGTATTGCTATATTGATGCAAATTTCATATTTATGCTCTTAATTGTATTTGTATGTTTGTAAGCATGTGTATCTATAGCTATTGCTTGTACATTTCACTCCCTAATACAGCAAAATTTATGTAATTGCCTGTGGTGCCTTTATAACATTAGACAGTGAGAAATTTTATGTGATTGTTCATTTCCTGTTCTTTGAAGAACAGGACTGCAAAGCTTTGAAGCACTGTGAAATAGCAAAGTATCTAGCATGTCAGCTTTTAAAGCATGATAATGCAAATAATTCTTCACAGTTCTCCGAAGCCTAAATTGCCTTTATGCTAGTACTTTACTTACTTGAATGCTGATTATGCATGGGACTGAGCTATAAGAAAAGTTCTAATGTTCTCTTTAATATCACTAGCATAGTTACTGACGTCCATCGCAGTGTTGGACCCAGGGAATTATAAATGCTGATGTCGTGGATACTACAGCTACCTGCAAATAAATCTGTTCAGATCTTGATTAGTTCATCTAGTTCTGGGCATCAGAGAAAAGCTCTGTGAAAAGAAATTAATTTTCTTCTGCTACTGCATGGAAAGGAGGTGATTCTTATTGGTTCTCTGAAGCTCACTTAGTTGTAAATGCTATAGAAAAATGGAAGTAACATACTTTTACTTCTTTAAAAAGCAGTAGGCATAATTTTATTGGAGTTTCACTGCCAGACATAGTGTGGTACAAATCCAAAATGATAAAGAGAAAAAAAGGTGACCGGGGGAGGGGGGAGGAATCATGTACAACTTTAATTAAATGGGAAGCATTTGCTTTATTCACTGTTTTAATTAAACCTCAGCTGGAATTAAAGGCAAAGTCACACCAGTTGAACCCTTGAGATCTGTCAAGCTAGGCTCTTCTCTTGGAGTTAATGAACAATCAGAGTTTACTTGTTATGTCATTAAATGGTGCTCTTCAGATGTCCTCTGGACTCACTACTGGTACTATTTTACTTTATGTGGTGAATGGAAATTGCTCATCCATTGAACTTGAAGCAAAGGTATATTTACTTATTTTATTTTCTCACCTCTTTGAGTACTCCAAATAAAAGGAAGAAATTGATGGACTGAAATAGCATAATTGTCTTTGGAGGAGGGAGTCAAATAATCAACCAAACATAGTCTTTTATTGGAAAGCAAGCAAACAATACATTAATTATAAATCATTTAAGATTAGGAAAGATATAGAGAGATGGTGGTGGGTGGGTGGGTGGTTGTTATTCCTCTGAATTTTGTGCCAAGTTAATTAGCATAATTGTGTTCTATAGTTAACCAGCAGAGGCAGGCTTCAATTTTATATGAGAAATTTATTCTTTCTCATTTTGGTGCTCTGGTATTTATTTAAATAAATAAATAAATAGTCTACTTTGTTTTGTAGCCAAATATACTTGACTTATTTTTATTGTTGCTTGTGGAATATTCATTTGATCTACAGGATTTGTAAACTTCTAGCAGATTGTAATCCAAATGTCACTCTGTGTTAATGGCAGGTGACTTGGCAATCACACAGAAGACTGAACTCAGAATTCCCTAGCAAAACCTACAAATTCATAGTTGTGTTTTGTGTCCATGTAATTACAAGTTAATGGATCTGTCAGATCTTCATAAATATGGTTTTTGTCAATAATAGGTCAATTTAACTGTTCTGGGCCAGTTTGTCACTTACTAGAGATAGCAATTGCATTTTAGTCCATTGACCTTCCCATGTATGGTATCAGACTGTGGCAACGTAGATTCCAGGCATGTAGAAAAATGGTGAAATATGATACATAAAAGTCAAGGTCTTTTACATATTTAATTTCACATTACAGCAAGGAAACCATATTAGTACTGCTTTTGAGTAGCTATCTTGTAATGATTATATTTGAAGTAAAATTATAAAAGGATTATTGTTAGTTGGTTGTACCTTATGGAAAAAATAGGAACTGTAGAGTGTAGCAGAACTCAGTAAAGTCCAAAATCTTCATGGACCCAAATGCAAATTATTAATTGATCTGTTGATTTGTGTTGATTCATGTTTATGTCTCTAGGTTTTATAATTGAAAGGATGCTGCACATCCTGAGCTGCTGGAAAACTATTAAGTTTTGAACCTTTTTTGAAAGGTCAAAATTGGTGACATTGGTTTTATCAATCTCAGAAAAATTTAGATTAAATTCTGTTCAAAATATCCATTTTGACTTTAGTATAGTGGGAGATATTTGAATGGTCAAATTTTGTGAAGTAACAGTCACATTTTATAGCAATTAATTCATTCAGAAACATAACCAAAAAATTTTAAATCATTAACTGTCTTAGTACTTGTACTAATTATGAAAAACTAATTAGCCTGTATATATTAAGGTCCAAATTCAGATTGATACTCAGAAAAAATAAGGGTAAAAGTTAACAGAACAGGTTTTTATTTTATGAACAAAAGAGAAACCAAATTAATTTATGCAGTATAGTAGAGCCAAATGAAAGTTACAGAATGGAAAAATGCAAAGCAGCAGATAAAGCAAAAGGGGGAAAAAGAATTTTTCATATCCAAATATATTGGAGCAAAAAAAAATCAGTATTCTTGAATTCGTAAGTTCCAAATATACCAGGTTTTGGATCCTTTTTCTTTTTCCTGGTTTTCTGATATTTTTTGTTCCATTATTCCCTATTGGGAATCTTTCCAGGAGGCTGAAGGGGTGTTTTTAAAGGTAATGGCGCTCAAATTGCAGGAAAGTTGCTGATGCCTGTTGTTTAAATAACTCCCAAAATCCAGGTCAGTTGGACCAAGGGATCCAATTCTGTGAGCCCCTGAAAAAGATGCCCCCAGCTGTTCCCCATTGTTTCCAAAGGGCAGGGGTCCTTTTGTAAAAAAAAGAGGTGCAGGAGCTCATTAGCATAACTTATTTGCATCTGCCACACTCCCTGATGTCATCGGAAGTGTCAGAAGGCCACACACCCCCTGATGTCACCAGAAGTGTGTCAGAAGGCAATACCCACCGCTCAGGCTCAGGAAGGAAGGAAGGAAAGGAACAGGAAGGAAGGTAGGTAGGTAGGGGGGGGGGGAGAGAGAGAGAAGAAAGAAAGGAAGAAAGGAAGGAGGGAGGAAGGGGGGATGGAAGGAGGAAGGGGGAAGGAAGAAAGAAAGAAAGGAACAGGAAGGTAGGTGGGAGGGAGGGAGAGAGAAAAGGAAGGAAAGAAGGAAGGAAGGGGGGAACGAAGGGGGAAGGAAGGGGAGAAGGAGGAAGGAAGGAAGAAAGAAAGGAACTGGAAAGTAGGTGGGAGGGAGGGAGAGAGAAAAGGGAGGGAAGGAAGGAAGGAAGGAAGGAACAGGAAGGTAGGTAGGTAGGTGGGGGGAGAGAGAGAAGGAAGGAAGGAAGGAAGGAAGGAAGGAAGGAAGGAAGGAAGGAAGGAAGGAAGGAAGGAAGGAAGGAAGGAAGACTAGGCACTTCTCCCCCCTTGCTGGGGCCAAGTGGCTGTCAGCCACTGGGGCCAGCATTTCCCTCCCTCCCCCCTCACTCTTGCTTGCTTCCCTCCCTCCCCCTCACTCCAGCTTCTCCCTCCCTCCCGCCCCCCACCCAGGAATGGTGAGTGGGGGGTGGGGGGGTTTCCCGGGCCAGTGGCCTGCCGCCGGCTCGGGATCGTTGAGTGGGGGGAGGGTTTTTTTCTCGAGCCGGCAGCCTGCCGCCAGCTCAGGAACATTGAGTGGGGGAGGGGTTTTTTCCTGGGCTGGTGGCCTGCTGCCAGTTTAGGATCATTGAGTGGGGGGGAGGGAGAGGGTTCTTTCCTGGGCCAGTGGCCTGCCACCAGCTTGGGATCATTGAGCGGGGGGAGGGAGGGGGTTCTTTCCCAAGCTGGCGGCCTACCGCCGGCTCGGTATCATTAAGCAGGGAGGGGGAGGGAGCTTCTTCCCCAGGCCGGTGGCCTGCTGCCAGCTCGGGATCGTTGAGTGGGGGGAGAGAGGGGTCCTCTTCCCAGGGGGGGATCGGGCCTGGGAGACGTAGCTGGGAGGGGAAGGAAGCCTCCGAAGTTGTCTCCCAGGCCCGGAGTCCAATTCAGTGGCGGCCCTGCCAGGGGTGGGGCTTCGTCATGTGCCCACCCCCCAGCCTCTTCACTAGCGGAGCTTCACACCGGCTCCAACGGACCCCTGCCAAAGGGTAAAAAACCCTGCAAAAATGTTAAACCTGAGAATCTTCCCCAGAGGAAGGCTATTGCACAGTATTGCTATGCCCAACTAATGTAAAACCTAAGAATCTGAACCTATATAAAACACTAGAATCTGAACCTATGTAAACACAACAATCTCATGTAAACACAAGAATCTTAGTGTGAAAATCAAGACTCTACCCCCCAAAACCCCATACTGACAAAGTCCAGCAAATAACTTTAAAAAATCACTTGAAACTGACAGAATTTTACCTAAAACCACCTGCCAAGCACTGGGAGATACAGAAACAAGAGCAGAAGACAGACTGGCATGCTGGCCCGCATTACGTCTGCTTTGCAAGTGGAGGAGGCAGGCCCGTGCACACAACCACAGCTGCCTGGTGTAGCCCTGCCAGACTCACCTGGTCCTGTGGCATTCTCCTTCCACGTCAGCCATGCACTGGGAGGAACTGGTGCCCAGGCGTCTGGGCATGTGTGCCTCCGGCTTCCGGCCAGTGGGAATGTGCCGGAACAGCACAGCTGTGTGCCACGCCACCACCACTACCAGGAGCCGCCCACAGTGTGTACGCTGCGGCCTGCCTCCTCCCCAGAATGCACGTGCTACACTGCGGCTGGTGCAAATGGCAAGCTCCAGGAAGCTTTGGCCCCAGGTTGCTTAGCCCCGCTTCCGTGGTGTGGCGCTGCGCCAGTTTGTCTTCAGCCAAGGTGGGGGTGGGGAAAAAAAACACTCTTGGGAGCTTGCAGCTGGCTGCTGATATTCCTGATTAATCCTGAATATTTCCAGGATTTTTCAGGACTCATTCTTCTGTATCTTGAAAACTCCCAGATATATTTGGGAGAGCTGACTATATCCAAAAAATGCCAGTAAGGTATTTTTATATGTATTTTGCTCATTTATATCTGAGAGCATATCACTACTGCCAGTATGAGGAGGAATAAACCTATAAAATAAAAGGTGTTATATAAACCTGGTCCTGAAAAGAAATGATGAAAAAGTGGGGTTGTCCTCAGTGGCAAAGAAACTGCTGAAATGGACCAAGTGGGCAGAAAGTGCAGCAGAAGGTCCAGGGAGTTAAGAGTTCAGATTAGAGAGGTAAGGGTCCAACAGTAAGGCTGGGGTAACAGAATCAGTCAAAAATCAGCTACTGGCTACAAATATTAGGGCTGAAGGGGTTGCCTGGGATGAGGAGAAAGGGTATTGCCTTTTTGCCTGGGATGAGGAGAAAGGGTATTGGCATCAAAATGTGTCCCAAACAGGGACATAGATTGACCCAGTGAAGAGGAAATCAGCTTTAGAGAGCCAGTTTGGTGTAGTGGTTAAGTGCGTGGACTCTAATCTGGGAGAACCGGGTTTGATTCCCCACTCCTCCACTTGCACCTGGCTGGATGACCTTGGGCAAGCCATAGCTCTGTACCAGCTGTTCTCTCAAGGACAGCTTGGGAAAGAGCTCACTCAGCCCCACCTACCTCACAGCGTGCCTCTTGTGGGGAGGGGAATGGAAAGGAGTTTGTAAGCCACTCTGAGACTCCAAGTGAGTGAAGGGCGGGATATAAATCCAATCTCTTCTTCTCTTCTTCTCCTTCTTCTTCTTTTTTCTTTAAAGAGAGTTGCCAAAAAGAATAACACAAGACTTTGTAGCCTCTGTATACCAGGGTGGAGCTCATTAGGGGTGCCCCAAAATAAAATCACGAAGAGAGAGAGAGAGATTGTAAACATAAACTAATAACTTTATTGTATACAAAAGAAAAGAAAAATGTGAAGACCTACACTAAGCATCTGAGAATGGATTCCCATGATGTTCTGATGGGTAAGCTAGAGGACTGTGGACTGGACTCTAGGATAGTTAGGTGGATAGGGAACTGGTTGGGGAACTGCATTCAAAGAATAGTTGTCAATGGCATTTCATCTGAATGGAGGGAGGCATCCAGCGGTGAGCCACAGGGCTCAGTTCTGGACCTGGTATTTTCAGTATTTTTAATAAACTATCTGGATGAGGTTGTGGAAGGGCTACTCATTAAATTTGCAGATGACACCAGATTGGGAAGAGCAGTGAACACACCAGAAGATATAGAATTCAAAAAGATCTGAACACACTGGAAAAGTGAGTGGATGTGAACAAGATGCAATTTAACAAGGATAAGTGCTGAGTTCTACATCTGGGTAACAAAAATGAGGAACACACATACTGGATGGGGGATACACTTTTGGGCAGCAGTATGTGTGAACAAGGTCTTGGGGTACAGGTGGACCATAAGTTAAATATGAGCAGCCAGTGTGATGTAGCAACAAAAAAGGCTAATGCGATCTTGGGGTGTATCAACAGAGGCATAACATCCAAATTGCAAGATGCCATAATCCTGCTGTACACTGCATTAGTTAGGCTGCACCTGGAGTATTGTGTGCAGTTCTGGAGGGCTCGCTTCAAAAAGAACATGGACAGAATGGAGTGGGTACAAAGAACATCGCCGAGGATGTTTGGGGCCCCGGAGACCAAGCCTTATGAGGAAAGGCTGAGGGACTTGGGAATGTTTAGTCTGGAGAAGAGGAGGTTGAGAGGGGACATGATGGGTGTCTTTAAAAATTTGATGGGCTGTCACTTAGAGAAGGGCAGGCAGCTGTTCCTGTTGGCAGCAGAGGATAGGACTCGCAATAATTGGTTTAAATTAAGGGTGGGAAGGCTGGATATTAGGAAAAACTTTTTTACAGGAAGAGTAGTTCAACAGTGAAATCAGCTACCTAGGAAGGTGGTGAGCTCCCCTTCACTGGCAGTCTTTAAGCAGCTGCTAGACAAAGTCAGGGATGCGGTAGGCCAGGGGTCGCCAAACTTGCTTAACGTAAGAGCCACATAGAATAAACGTTGGGTGTTTGAGAGCTGCAAGACATGAACAAATATCACACACATATTTTTATTGGAAAATATGCAAATTTGCTTTCTATTAACATTAAATGAGACTCAAAAATAAAAACAAAAGGGGTAAAAACAGACATTGATAATGATATTTATTTGTCCAATGATATTTACTTGTTTGCTAATGATGTTTATTTGTCTAAGAGAGAGAGAAAGAGAGAGAGGTGGAAAGAGAGAGAGAAACAAAAAAAGAAAAAAGATGGAGGGAGGGAGGGGGAAGGAAAGGAGAGACAAAGGAAGGAAGGGAGAAAGAGAGAAAAAGAGAAAGAAAGGTGGAAAGAAAGCACAGATGGGGGAGGGAGGGAGGAAGGGAGAATAAAGAGAAAGAGAGAGAAACAAAAAGCAAATAGATGGGGAAGGGGGCAGAAGGGAGAGAGAGGGAAGGAGAGAGAGAGAGAAACAAAGCAAAGATTGGGAGGGAGGGGAGGAAAGACAGAAGGAAGGTAGAGAGAATGAGAAAAGTGGAAAGAATGAAAGAGGTGGAAAGAAAAAAGGAGGGAGGGAGAGAAAGAGAAACAAAAAAGGGGGAGGGGGAAAAAGGAAGAAAGAGAGAGAAACTAAGAAAGCAAATAGATGAGGGAGGGGGAGGGAGGAAGGAAAAAAGAAAGGGAAGGAAGAAGGAAGGCAAAAGAGGCAGAAAAAAAAATAGATGGGGGATGGAGGAAGTGAGAGATAGGTGAAAAGAAAACAAATAAATGGGAAGGGAGGGAGAGATGGAAAGAAAGCAACTTTAACTTTAAATGTTTTCTCCAAACCCCTCCCTCCCCGGCCAGCTGGCTTGGCTTGGAGAAGGGATTTAAAGAGAAATGTTTTCTCCAAGCCAGCGGGCAGGGTCCCAAAGTGGGGACTTGGAGAACACCTTGAACTTTAAATCTGTTCTCCAAGCCCCTCCTTTCCATGTCAACTTGGCTTGGAGAAGGGATTTAAGGAGACAAATGCCTTCTCTGAGCCAAGCCAGCCGGTGTGGCGGGGCTTGGAGAACACATTTAACTTTAGATAAGAAGGGAGGGGGGAAAGGGAGAGAGAAAGAAAAAAAGTGGAAAGGAAGTGGAAAGAAAGCAAATAGATGGGGGGGGGAGGGAGAGGTGGAACAAAAGCAACTTGAACTTTAAATGTGTCCTCCATGCCCCCCCATGCCCCCACACCGGCTGCCTTGATTTGGAGAAGGGATTTAAAGAGACAAATGCCTTCTCCAAGCTGGCTTGGGGGGAGCTTTGAGGATGCATTTAAAGTTAAAGTTGCTTTCTTTCTCTGCTCCCCCCCCCCCAGCCTACCCAGGGAGGGGAACACTGGCTGGGGAAGGGAAAACTGACTGGGGAGGGATGCCTCCTCTTCGCTTCCCCAGCTGCCCTGCTGGGAACCACATGATATGTATGAAAGAGCTGCATGTGGCTCCCGAGCTACAGTTTGGCTACCCTTGCTCTAGGCTGATCCTGCATTGAACAGAGGGTTGGACTAGATGGCCTGTATGGCTCCTTCCAACTTCTGTGATTCTGTGATTCTATGATTATCTAAGCAATTACACATGCATACATACACATCAACTAGAGCATGTTTGAGAGTCCTACAGAGTCAGTCACAACAAGTGTCCTTAAAGAAGGTTGATCTTAATTGAAAAAGGTCTGCTATGGTCATCTACATGTCCTGTGTCAGTAGTGGCTATAAGTGCCCCCAGCCAGAACAATTATACAGAATTCAAAAGGGTCTCGCAATGGAATGCAACCAATCACATAAACCATAGAAAAAGCACCCAATATACTGGCTACAGGTTCTCATAAGAAAAAGCGGGAAGATACATTAGTAGACACTAACAAGCTACCAGGGTCACAGCTGGGTGGCAAGTGATAAGCAGTCAGGGAGGGAAACGAAACTGAACATTCCAAGGATCCTACATTACAAGGTAACTCACGCCACCTTCCAGGCAGGGGATGGCAGCATTAGCTGACAGGGTGCCTTTTATATAAAAAAAAGGGAGAAGGGAAGAAACTGGGACTTTTAGGGAAAAGACATACAACCTTAAATCCAGGGCTTGATATCAGGAGAGGTCCAGCGGTAGACACAGCATAGGTCCAAGGTGGCAGAATATTGGGAAGAAAAAGGACAGTTTGCAAACAGTTGCAGTTGTATCCTGGCACCCTTACCACTGACTTGGGATGATCTTTTTATAGGGAAAGATTCCACAGCTAGATATGGGAACCCACTTTTCAGAGAACATGATTGGTCCAAGATATGGACCTTGAATTTGACTGGGAAGCTTGAAGGTATCTGCTATCAAAATCTGATGGGAAGATCAGTAGGGAAATACTTGACGTTCCAAGGTGGGGCAATTATTGTACAGCTTTAGCATATTAACAAAGAACCAGACATGAATGATGGGTTTAAATATCCTCTTGATGGCTCATCTTCAGTGGATCATATGTTAGGCTGCCTTTATCCATGGCTGGATTGGATCAGTGATAATTAGGAATGGCTCAACTGTCTATAGCTGGAAATGGTTCACATTGTCTTGATGAAGTATCCCTTGTACAAAAAGGAGACTGACACTATACCGGGGCGGGGGGGAGACCATTGGGGTGAAAGTCTCAAGGGCTTCAAGGAGGAAGCTCAATACTGTGAACAAAAAGCTTCACACAATGATGGCAAACAAAAAGGTAATTATAGAGTTGTTGCAATATAATTAAAATTGCTCCTGATTTCACTAGTGAAGCAGCTGTGTGTCTAAGTACTTAGATTGCGTTCCCAGCCATACTCCTAGGATATTTTATGAAAATAATGCAAGAAGTGTATGGTTGCTATTATTTTTTTAAAGAGGTGCCAGAACTGGTGTTTTTGGCCATTGTGTGACAGAGTGTTGGACTGGATGGGCCACTGGCCTGATCCAACATTGGCTTCTCTTATGTTCTTATGTTCTCAACTCTCAAGAGGGAAACGAAGTTTTCAATCTGTATACTGTATACTTAAACATTTTTAAAAGGTTCCAGAACTTTGTTCCAGTGCATTCCCCCAGAAAAATAGCCTTGGTCAAATCCTTCAAAAAGGCATTGCCAGTACTTTAATTACTTTCCAGTGTATTATCTCCTTGCCCACATATTCCTGTGTTCAGGAGTCCTTTGGGGCCGGACCAAGGTGGAGCACAGCTCCGCCAGCTCAGGAGGGGCAGTAGGGCATCCATGGGTCGAATCAGATTCTCTGATCTGCTTCGGCCTGCCACCGAATTGCTGCCGAAATTTGGTGGCAACTTTAAAAGCAGCTGTAAGGGAGGGGTTTGAGGCAGAGGCTCCAAACTTGCAGGGTAGCTTCTGGGACCTCTCCCCCAAATGCCCACCAAGTTTCAAGAAGATTGGACCAGGGGGTCCAATTCTACGGGCCTCCAAACGGGTTGCCCCCATTCCTTCCATTGTTCTCTATGGTGGGAAAAAAGTAACATTTTTTCCCACCATAGAGAACAATGGAGGGGATGGGGCAACCTGTTTGGGGGACCATAGAATTGGACCCTGTGGTCCAATCTTCTTGAAACTTAGTGGGTATTTCAAGGAGAGGCCCCAGCAGCTATCCTGCAAGTTTGGAGCCTCTCCCTCAAACCCGCTTTCCTCCATCTCCTCATATACCCTATGAGTTTTTGCCATTGATTTCAATGGCCCATAGGGTATAATGGGGCTGAAACTGACATTCCCTTTCTGACACACTTCCAGTGATGTCAGGGGATGTGACATATGCTAATGAGTTATGCTAATGAGCTCCTGCACCTCTTTTTCTACTAAAGGACCCCTGCCTGTGTTAATCATTTATGGCACACTGTCAGGCGCTTCCAGTTTACAAAAAGACTTACTACCTTGATGTCTGGAAGCGATTATTGGATGCTGTTAGATGAATGTTTGCTTCCAAGCCTGGTTCATGCAGTTACTACTCATAAATTAGATATTGGCTAGTCAAAACCAGCAGGAGAAGCAAGAGTTCTTTACCTCTAATCGATATAGGGCAGTATGGCAATCAGCTTTAAATAATCTTAGACAGTCAATTTGATAGCTCTTTGATTTCCCCAGCTTGATCTGATTACATATCATTGTATTGCTGACACTGCAAGTGCCTAATCGGGAGTGCTATTGTTATGGAGAGTATAATTTCTTTTTCTGAAATTCATTTCATTGGATATATCCATAGATTCCTCTTATTTATTTATTTTTTTGCTTCTTTGAAAGAGAAGTTTTTCTTTATCTTGCTAGTTTTCTATAACACATCTATGCACCCTTTTGTAATTTTAGCCCTTGCAGGTGGGTTGTTTGTTTGTTTTGATGTTACAAACCACAGTGAACTCTAATAGAACAGTAGAATAGTTTGAGCATCTGCATAGTAAAATTCTAAAATTTTGCAGAACCTCACTTCCTGCTTCTCCACTATTTAAATTTCTCTTATCAGACAGAAATTGATTCCAAACAGACTCCACATTCCTAAAAGAGGAAAGGAATAGAAGGAAATTGTTGACATCTGATTGTATATATAATACTGGAAGATTTAGTCCATGTGTCCTTTTGTATTGGGACTGGCCTATGTGCCCAGTGTAGATAATACAAGAGCATTGTTGACATGAGATAGCATATATGGTGTTGGAGCCTCGATGTGGAAAGTCCAGGCTAACTGGATCTTGCCAGATCTTAGAAGCAAAGCAGGGTTGGTCCTGGTTAGTATTCAGTTGAAGTCCAGGGTTGCCACACAGAGATAGGCCATGGCAAACACCTCTGTTCGTCTCTTGCCTAGAAAACCCTTTGTGATGACTATAAGTTTGCTGCAACTTGATGTAACTTTCCACCACCCTAATGTTGGAAGTTGAACAAGTTAATGGACCTGAGATGGTATGGCTGGTGTTGTTAGTTTGAGTGATTATGTTCTGTTAAGAATGTATATGGGGATAATGTTGGCATCTTGGTTTATTACAGGAGTCTCTATGTGTGTGGTCGTCAGAATGCTAGTTCCAAGTCCAGAGAGCAGCTTTCCTTTTAGGGAAAGATCAAAAAACCATCTGTCCCTTGAAGGCTAGGGTTACAATGCAGACCTACAGGAGCAAAACAGTTCTCACTGCATCCCAGAGCAAGGATGCCTTATACATTTGGGTGGCAAGCCATACAATGATTCCACTGGATCACATGTGTCCTTTGGTGCATAAGTTGTGTACCCATGGTCTAAAGAATGTTGTGCTCCATAAATACACTTAGGACCAGGTCATACGTTTACTTGAACACATCACAAAGTAGCAGGAGTATACCATTTGTCTTTTTCTATGTGAAGTGCAGAAGTAGGTGAAACAGGGAGTAAAAGATTGAATAAACCAGGAAAGGAACTGGAATGTTTGATTCCTAGAAACAACACCCTCAGAAAAGACACCGTTTAAGCAGGGGACACTACACTCAGATGAATCTGAATGATATATACCACAACTGAGCCTGTGTCGTGGGGAGAACGGCCTATAAGTCAAATAAATAAATAAATAACTTTAACCTCACTAAGCAGAATCCAGACCACCAAAAGATGGAGGGGGAAAAACTTATGTGTTGTTGCCAGTCTGGTACTACAAAGTAGTACTACTGGTGCTACTAGGCTGTGGTTAGATCATCATTGTTGGGATGTATTTAGAATTTGATAATGATACTACGTCACAAAGAAAAATGAAAGTAAGTTTGGAGAGGGGCTGTGGATCAGTGATAGAGCATTTCTTGGTATGCAGAAGGTTCCAGTTTCAAGCCCTGGAATCTCCAGTTTAAAAGTATCAACTGATGTGAAATGCCTCTGCCGGAGATCCTGGTGACTTGCTGCCAGTCTGAGTAGGGAATGTGGATCTTGATAGACCAGTGTTCTCAGTATAAGCAGTTTCATGTGCTCAACTCTTACTCTAAAACAAAATAAGTGGAATTTTTTTTAAAAAAAAAAAATGAAAGCTTGCTCAGTTAGGAAAAAAATATTGGGTACTTCATGCATGTCGATCCACTTTGCAAGTAGAAATGGTTATAAATAATGTATGCAAGATGTTGACTAAAATTAGCTGGTAAGGAAGTAGCTACCCCTCTTTTATCTTTAAGGATCTTTGGGGATTAACCAAATCACATTAATTTATTATGCTGAATTATGCCATGAGCATGTTTGACAGTTGAATTTACTGTGTTAGAAAGTGTCAGTCAGACACGAGCTGTCTGGTAACCCATGCTGTCTGGTTCATGACAAAAACCTGTAGAGACTGACAGACAGGTTTCCATTGGGCCACCAATTCAAACTAGTTGTAAATCATTAGTGACATTGGAGACAACTTAGATGAACACCAAACTGTAGGATTTTATTAAATCACAGTATTTATTTATGATTGATTTATATGATTTGTGATTCATTATTTGTTTATTTGAACAATTGCCTGCTGAGTGGAATGGGTACACAGCAAGTGTGTGGGAGGGGGTAGTAGAACTCAACTGAACTGTGTGAGAATGTACACATGCAAAAAAAAGTTTTACTTTTCTGCATGGTTATGATGGAATACAGTGAAACAATAGCCACCAACAGGTTAATGAACAGTTGAATTGTTCGTCAGAAAATCAGCTTCCTGCTCATGACTAGTAAATAGAACAGGAAATGAATGGTTTAAGCATCCTACTGATGAACTGTAATAAAGCTTTAGTAGATAACCTTGATAATTTTAAAAGATAACCAATATTTTTTTTTTAAAAAAAAACCTGAGATGGAATCTGATATTTTACATGTGGAATATTTTTACCTAGAGCACAATATTTCTTATTTTTACTTTCTGTCCCACTTCCTTCTTACACCCACATATCAGGGTGCTTTTAAATTGATGCATTTAATCTAATATGCAATTAACATCAAAGGAAATCTGATTTGCTTATAAAGTATCCACAAAAAAAAGTGATGTTTAAAGGGTTTTTTAAACATCTAAATTACTCTCTGGACTACCTGATTTTGATAGTGGAACAGAACCTATGCATAAGCAATCTGCTGTTCTTCTGTTTTTGGTTTCTGTACTACTGAGAATGCAAAGTGTACTATAATTCTCAATTCACTTCCCCCCCACCTTTCAAATTACCAGAATACATGAACACATAAGCACATGCATTAAAACTGTGCATGCACCAATTCAGAATTAAATTTGGAAATTGTACAAGGTGGAAGACAACATAAAACAGAAAATGGGAGAACCAATGTCTGGAAAACAAACAGCATAGAAACAACAGCTCATATTTATTTTCAGTTTAGTAAACAGTAATGTTTACATACATGAATATTTGCTATAAAGGAAAAATATCTAGCAATGGAGGGGATTAATACATATAATACAATTAATAAATAATAAATAAATATAAATAAAATAATGTATAGAACATATGAACATTCATGGGTCCCCCCACAGTAGTTCAAGAAAAAAGAAAGCCTTTACTCAAATCATTGCACTCAAATAAAAGTTGTTATTATTGAGTAAACTCAGGAAAAGAGGTTACAGAATTAATTGCAGAGAACCTTAGTATGTTGTTTCCTTAAATTTTTGTTGTGGAAGCAAGGTCATATCTACCTGAAATATAATTTAATATGTAAAACGAGCAGCTGTGCTTTACCCTGTCATATTTAAGTACAGAAATAACTTATCTATTAGCAAATGTGAATGAGCTACTCTTTTCTTTCTTTTGTCATAAATCTTTATCTCAGTTTGAATTTGGTTTTCATGCAGGTGGTTGACCAGATTGATACCCTCACTTCTGACCTACAGCTGGAGGATGAGATGACTGACAGTTCCAAAACTGACACATTGAACAGCAGCTCAAGTAGCACAACAGCATCAAGTTTGGAAAAAGTCAAGGTGCGAACCAATGCACCACTCATCAAGCCCCCAGCCCATCCATCTGCCATTCTCACAGTATTAAGGAAGCCTAATCCACCACCACCACCTCCACGGTTGACTCCTGTGAAGTGTGAAGACCCTCAAAGGCCAGTTATCCCTGCCAACCCTGTAAAAACTAATGGGACTCTATTGCGAAATGGAGGTTTACCAGGAGGACCAAATAAAATTCCAAATGGAGATGTATGTTGTATATCTAATAGTAATTTGGACAAAGTTCCAATGCAACCTCTGATGCATAGACCTGAAAAAGACAGGTGTCCTCAGCCTGGAACAAGGGAACGGGTACGATTTAATGAAAAGGTGCAGTACCATGGCTATTGTGCTGACTGTGATGTTCGGTATAATATTAAAAATAGGGAGGTTCACTTGCACAGTGAATCTGTTCATACACCAGGAAAGCTTCCTCACCAATGTCCTCCTTTACCACCACCTCCTCCCCCACTTCCTCCTTTTTCACTTGAAAATGGGGGGATGGGAATAAGCCCTAGTAGTAGCTTTCCCCCTCTCAGACCTGCAACTGTGCCTCCACAAACTGCACCAAAACCTCAGAAGACCATCTTGAGGAAATCGACCACTACAACAGTGTGATGTATCCCACCTGGAAAACTGTTTGTTTTTCTTATGTATAAACATAAAAAAGGTAATGAGCACTTTCTACTCGAGCAATAAAAAGCCCAATATATTACACCTTTTCTTCTGCAAAGTGGCATAAATATGACATGGTAAGTACAAAGCGAACTGTGCATTGATGTTCGATGCATAAACTGCATAATTTCATTGTTGAAAACTCATGTAATGGCTGTGTTGCAGGTCATCAATCATATAAATTACTACAGTGAACCATTGTAAGTTATAGCTAAAAATTCAGCTTGGAAACTATGAGTGTAGTAGCAGTTAATGGTGAAGTTAAATCTTGTTTAGAGAATATAATAATTTGTACTGCAGGATTACTTTTTATAGTAGATTATGCTTTCAAAAATCATTTTCTAGGAGTTTAATATGAGATTTATGTAGAACAATTTGAAACTACAAAGGTACTTTAGCAAAAAAAAGGAAGACACAGACTTTAAAGAGTAAAAGATAATGAGCAGTGGAATAACTAGAATACTGTATAAGTCCATGCTTTTCCTCAAGAATTTGGGATTGTTCAGGGGAGGCTGGCACAGCAGGAGAGATGCAACATGACCTAACAGGCTCAGCTGTTCCTTGTCCTCTCTGCTTCCTACCTACAACCAGTTCAAGGCACAACTCCTTAATTTTGTCTTTGTGAAACTTGAAAGGGAAGTCCTTTCTTTCAAAGATTCACATGACTAACTCTTTCTAAGAAGCTACAGTGGGAAGTGAATATGTTCATGGACAGAAGTATTACTTAAACACTGGAGGGAGGGGATCCCCAGGAGGAGGTAAAGAGAGATGGACAGACCTAGTCAGTGGATTTCTGGGTTGCACTGTACAGTCAAGGACTCAGTTGGGCAACTGGTTTATTGGATGAGCACAGTTGTTTGGATTCATTCAATGAGCATAGTCTGGCCTAGGCTAACTAGAGGATTAGTAAATTTTCAAGGTACCTTTGCCCTTCACCCTCTTCACTCCATCCTAGAAGCTCCCTGAAACTAGGTATACAACCAAGACTTCTACATAAGGCCTGTGGACAGCAGTGATCCTTGAGCTACAAATCTTGTCAGTGGAGAGGTCAGAAGCTTTAACCTGGTCTCTACCTTCATGCTCCCTCCCCACCAACTGCCTGGTGATACTGTTAGAAGTGCTTGGCCTCTTCATGATGTGCCTGAAAAGCTGGTGAGGAAACACATAAGGTGTCAGGGAGTAGTAGTAGTAATTTATTGTGTTGACCATGGGTCAAGGAGTAAGGAATCTGCTATCTCTCCCAGATCCATCCCTCCTCAGAAAGCCCCCTGGCACATATTTTAAAGAAAAGTATACGGCTTTCTAACTGGTAGCTGGCCAAACACACCATGAGTAGTCTCTTCATAGCATGCCCAAGCACCTGCTTTGCGGGGGGGGGGGGGGGGAGCAAGATGGCAGGCTCTTTTTACAACCTGCCCCAGCATCTCTCTCTCTCCTCGGCATCCATCTGGATACACTACAATGAAAGCTAGCTGGCCAAGGAGAAGAAGGTGAGTATAAAACAGCCCTCTCCGGCACATGTTGGTATGTGATCAACATATTGCAAATAGCTTGCAATATATTACAGGGGGAAAAACCAACACCCCACATAGCTTTTACCAATTGGACTCAAATCTACCACTAATATGAGAAAATCATGAGCCAAAAATAAAAATTACAGTACTTCCTCAAATGCAAAACTTGGTTTTTCCACAGGTATGTTACAGTTATGTCCATCCGGTGTGTAACATTTTTAATGGAGTCATCTTACATTCAGGGTTATCTTCCTTTTGAAAAAATATGGTACTATTTGAGAAGTTCTCAAATAGTTTATTTGTTTATTTGGCTTCACTGATAACAGTGACACTATTACTAAAATAAATGAGGTCCGTTCGTGTGAAGCAACAGAACAAAGTTTGAGTCCAGGGGCACCTTTAAGACCAACAAAGTTTAATTCTTGGTATAAGCTTTCATGTGCATAAGTGTGCATGCACACAAAAGCTTATACCCAGAATTAAACTTTGTTGGTCTTAAAGGTGCCTCTGGACTCAAACTTCATTCTATAGATGATGTCTGTTAGACTCCTTGGATTATTGACAGTGCATTGCAAGCAGAGTTGCACTTTTCTAAGTGCATTGCTTTCATATGGCACCTCGTCCCAGAACATTTGTGATTGGTCCTACCTCTACCATTTTGTGATGGTGCCTACTACCCTCTCTCAAAATCACATGTTGTAGGAGCCACTATGGCAGCTTCTGTTGCCCCTTCTGAAAAGTGGCACATAATTATTTATTTGCTAATGATACAGCCATAGGTTATGTCTTTTATTTTCTCTTTTTACAAAACAATGTCATTGACAGCAGTAAGCATTTTTGAGTGGTTGTGGTTTAGGCGCTTAAATACTTTCAGAGAGCTCTGAAGACTGAAAATGTGGTTGAGAAACAAAACATTCTCTCTCCCCCCCCCCCTCCCTCCCTCGCTCCCTCATGCCCTCCCATGTTTAAGTGTCTCATGTTTAAAAGCGGATGCAGAGTCAATGTTTGTTCTAACTATATGGTTAAACAACTATAGCTTTTACTTTAAAATGAGTTGTTATGGGGAAGAATGTCTCTAGTCTTAGAAGGTTAACTAGAGAGTATAGATAATTTAATTGTGGAGGCAGTGTTAAATAGGAAATATGGTTGCAATTAACTTTTTAATTGCTCTAACTTTAAATGTTCATATTTCAGTTGTTTCATTGTATATTATAGCTATTCTTTAGTATTTAAAGAAAAACTCCGCAAAATTAAAGTTAAGGTCATAAGCATTTTTTTCACTCTGGGCCATACTGCAGCTTTATGAGTTTGATCAGAAAATTAACAGAGTGTTGATGAAATTGGCAGGCTTTTGTGGCTATGTTTTACATTATAGAAAATATTAGATGATTCAATCACAGATCTTCTATATAATGTACAGTTTGGCCCTCAGCATGGCATTTATTTGCCTAATGTTTAAAATCTTTTAAAATAGTTCTGTTCTTCCTCTCTGATATAAATTATAATGTCTTCTCTTTACTGGCCTTATCTCATTGTGAAATCCATGTAATGCCTTGTATTAGGATCAACCAATTGATTCAAAACATTGTGCAAGCTTTTGAGTCCCCCACAACCAGAAGTATTGAAAGCCAATCTCTCAGGCCATGGTGTAAAGGTCTGATCTTGCTGACTTCCTTCGTGTGATGTCAACAAGCCATAATCTTTACTGCTGAGGTCTAGGGTTACAGCACATCCTCTGGGAAGCTATGGCTGCATTCAGACGGGCAGTTTGGCCCAATATAGGCACCTTTCACAAATGGATTAAATGAGCCCGTTCACACAGCCACAGCTGTCAGGTGTTACCCAGGAATACTCACCCCGTCAGAGGATGACTTGGAGCCGGGTTAAAAAGCCGCTGCCTCGGAAGTGGAGTTTTTGTTTCTTAGCGCATTCATCATGCATGGCGGCTGTCTGATCATGGGGAAGCGCGTGCAGAACGGATTTGGCAGTCTGGACCTGCAGATCCATCCTGCCACTAGGGAAGCGGCTTTTTTAAAAAAAAATTGCCCATGTGTGCACGTGCACACATGCAGGTACATGACTTTTGGCCATTATTGCAGTGCGCTCTGTGGCTAATGTGCTACAATAATGTGGATGCTTTCCCACGGGATGTCTCCATGGGTAACCCACAGTAGGGTGTGCTGTGTGGCTGATATGTCCTGCAACATTTTAAACTGGATCAATTAGAGGGGGCACTATATCACGGCAAGCTGCCAGTCTGTCCTCAGCCTATGTTTAGTCTATCTCTGTTCTTGTTCTTTCACTGAAATACAGAACAAAGTCCATCCCAAACCATCTCAAATCTCATTGTCTTATCCCATTGCCTCACTTTTAAACCCGTCATTCTGTTTTTTCACTGGTTCCCATTATAGAAAGCAAAAGGCTGTGTGCTTTCTGAAGAGCTCATCAAACTTAATAGGCCCTTTATGCATGGGTGTTTTGCCTCACTTTCACTGTGCATGTCTGTTGGGTTTTCTTTTTCGCTCTGCATTTACTTTCCTCCCTTCAGCGTTCAGTTCACTTTTCATTCACTGGTGCTTTCTGCATTTGC
Organism: Lepidodactylus listeri; assembly: GCA_029233225.1. Lineage (NCBI taxonomy): Eukaryota > Metazoa > Chordata > Lepidosauria > Squamata > Gekkonidae > Lepidodactylus > Lepidodactylus listeri. The sequence goes on from JARCFY010000004.1 coordinate 74,015,453, forward strand.
CTGCCATTCCCTTGCTTTGCTTCCAAGCCAAAGGTAAGTCAAGAGCATACAGATTCCCTCAGATTCCCCCCCTGCCCTCTCCCCACCCATTGTAGGCCACTCCTTTGCCTACATTTTAATTTTTTTCCAAATGGCATTCGTCCAGTGATAGGAGACCATCACTAATCTCATGAGGCTTGTAAGAAAAATGACTCCCCGCTGGACTGTCCTTTCCTACTGCCCATTTTGAACCGGGTGGCACAAGATGACAGCACTGAGCTGTGTCTGCCAGGAGCCATTGGCCCACTACATGCACAGCAAGCCTGGCTGGGCTGTCCTCTATGAAACTGGGCAACAGGAGGAGGCAGTGCCAAGCTGCGCCTGCCGGGAACCATTGGCTCCCTGCACACACAGTGAGCCCAAGATGGCTGTTCTCTCCTGCTGCATGGTTTCAACTGGGTGGCAAGAGGAAGCAGTTCAGAGCTGCACCTGTCAGGAGCCATTGGTGCTCTGCACAGACAGTTTCAATCAGGCAGCTGGAGGAGGCAGCGCCAAGATGTACCTACTGGGAGCTATTGGTTCCCTGCATGCACAGCGGCCCCGAATCAAATGAGAAGGCAGCACGGAGCCTGGCCTATTTATTCTGGGCTGCAGAATAAATACACTGGAGGAAAAGAATGGTGCGTACTGCAGGCACAGAATCCTGGCTTAAGGGCTTGACCGCTTGGATTCTCTGCAGTGCATAAAAGGCCTGCATAAAAGGCATGAGTATTGAAGAAAGGGGCATTTGTACAACACACTGATCTTGTAAAGAGGGAACACGAGGTGACATATGTGTTAGAGTGGATATAGTTGGTTTTGCAATGCTTTTTTTGAAAATTAATGGCAATTATGCATATATTATTAATACTAAAGATTTGACATAAATGTCTTTTTTAAACATAAATTTTGCATGCAGAGCCAAAACCAAAGGCGTGCTCCAGTCAGACTTATGGACATTTAAATCCCATTAATTATGGGGAAGATGTAAGAGCTTGTTTAAGTCATCCATTTAAATCAATATTACTTAACAAATTTAAATTTGACTGGATCATAAGAATATATTGAATTTGTCATTTATTCCCCTCCAAAATTTCCCTAGCATCATTAGTGAATTAAAGAATGTTTTGTTTTAAATATAGCCAATTTCATATGGATGAAATAATTAGTGTGGCAGCAACATTTAAAATATACAGAACATTATATGAGGTTAAGTACATCATTTAGAACACATTAAATCTGAAAAAATGATATTTCTGTATTTGAAGCCATGTATGCACTGTGACCTACACTCATTATCACTGGAGTCTTCAATTTTCAGAAGCAATTAGAATAAAATACACAATTGCATAATTTAATAGAGAGGCCACAGGGTTGTAGCTATGTAAGTGCACAATGGTGTAGTTCATAAACACTGCAGTAATGTTTGTTTGTTTGTTTTTCATCATAGTTGTGTGTCAGAGAGTGATGGGACACTCTCTTCAGATTGTTTCAGAATATTTACAACTTTTCTCAGCAGGTGTTTGGGAAAAGCTTGTGGTTTTTTTCTTTCCTGAGAGCCCTCTCTCAACTTGTAAATTTGTTCTGGCATTAGATTTAGGTGGACTCCCAGTAGGCAGAAACACTAGGGTTTATATATTCCTGTGCAAGGATTCTGTGTCTGTTCAGAGGCAGCTATGGAATGTTATAGAGCTCCAGCCAAGAAAGTGGCACCCTGAACTCCCAAGGGAGGAACAAATGTAGGCCATGGCCACATGAGCAAGATAATTTGGAGGGGAAGCGAGGCTATTTTGCCCGAGCAATTTGCCCCAGAGTTGCACGATCACACAGGTCTGTGGACCTGCCAGTGCAACTTGCCACTGGGTGATCAGACGCAACTGCGGGCGAGTTAATTTTTTTTGTGGTTGGTTTCTGATTTGCTTAAATGGGGGATTGATGAATCGCTCCTCCACCCTAAGGTCTTTTGATGATGTGCACACTGGGGGGGGGGGGGGGGGGAACCAACAGCATGGCTTCAGGATAGCCTGATCAGACTATCCCTGACGCCACAAGTTTGCGCTGGCGCAATCACACAGGTGAAGTCCGGCTGTGGCCCGCAGCAAACCATTTCATACTGGAGTTTATCTAGTGGTTTTTTACTCCACTTCCCTGGTGGAGCAAAACGGCTTGTGACGGTTTGACAATGGTTGTGGGTTGCTTCCCAGATGTGCTGGTGTGATCGTGCCACTTTGATCCACTGGTCAATCATCCCTCTAGCGTGGCTAATGGTTGCATATGATCGTGCCCATAGTTTCTCTAGTCTGTGTACACATAGACCCATATAAAAATTCTGTGATTTATATGATGCATTAGCTGGGTCTTGCATTTGTCATGTCTGATGATACAGAAAAAAGTGATCATATGCTTCTTGATTATATTTTTAATGAAATGCTTCCTGAAGTTTCAGACTTAGAAATTAAATTGACTGACACACTAAGATTGCTTGGTCTTCAAACTCGTCATGACAGCAGTCTCAAGAACTTATTTGGCTTCTGGAGCTTGCACCTTGTGTTAGTAAGCAGCATCATTTCAAAAACCAAATAATTTTGGTTATATCCCAGTCAACAGATGTAATCTTACACCAAGACTGATTTTTCTTGTTTGAATCATACTTTTAGCCTTATCACAATCTCTTCATTGACTGTTCTCCATTTCAAAATGATTTGTCATGGTGAACAGACTGCTGTTGGTTAAAGAAAAATCCACCTGAATGCTATAGCTCTCTTTAAATTTGGATCTTGATCGTGAACAGACTGCTGTTGGTTAAAGAAAAATCCACCTGAATGCTATAGCTCTCTTTAAATTTGGATCTTGATCGTATAGATCGCACAGCATAGGATATCAATACACTCAATATAAATATATATTTAAATGCAAAATAATTTTAATTGTTCCATATTGATTTTGCCATTAGAATCAGAGACTTCTCTTTCTAGAAAATAAAGTCCTTGCAACAGAATAAAGTAATGCAACAGAATATTTGATTCCAATTACAATTAAAATAGTTGGCAAAAATTGAAGAGTATTGATATTGTTTTCAGGACTATATGGTCTCATTATTCTCCTCAGAATGTAATATTAATATCCAAGCAAATGAAAAAATAAATATTTACTCCCTAGTTTCTGTTGCTAGATGAATTGCCTTATTTTTTTTTAGCATACTTGGGGGAATGATGATATTAAAGGGCAATTGGCATACAACATAGGGACATAACCTGTGTATACCAGAATTCTCAGAGCCCATGAATAGACAAGGAGAGCAGATTGATGAGCTAATTGGTTTTTTACTTAATAATTATCAAACATAAAAAAATAGTTAAGCACACATACATGCACAAGAACTAGGAAAGAAAGGGTTGAAACCATCTTAAGAGATCAGACACAAAAGAGGGTGAAGTATTAAGGGGTTTTTGCATAGGTGTGTCTGTTGTGGGGAGGGGAAGGGAAAAGGAGTTTGTAAGCCGCTCTGAGACTCCAAGTGAGTGGAGAGCGGGGTATAAATCCAATCTCTTCTTCTCTTCTTCTTCTCTTCTTCTTCATAGCTACCTGTCCAGATGTGCAGAGGTCCATGAAGAAGGGGTTGTGGCCCAAAGAGAAGTTTGGGGGTGGGCCACCAGTTGGCATCAGGGCAGAGGCACACCCTCTGAAGCCATGTGCCTTGATGGCTATAGACACTGGAAAACAATGCAGACCAATATGAGTCTTTGAGGGACTTGTCCCACATGAAGACAAACGATTACCTTGACCAGTGAGAGTCTCAGGAGATGTGGCACCCATAGGGTCAAGACCTAGGTGTGACCAATGAGCTTTCAGGGGGGCAGAGTCTGGATTCACAATAGCACTAATGGGCTTAACTAGATCAACTGAAGCTGGCTGAATAGGTTTTGATGGCCACTGATGGTCCAGCCAGGTTGGTTGAATAGATTCCCAGATTTAGACAAAAGGTTGGAAATGGGTCCTTGATAGACCTCAGGAAAGATCGTTAATATTCGGATGTTTTATTAGTTATCTTGGTATCCTGCGGGATGGAGCAGGAAGGACAGGTGTTGAGACATTTTTCACATAGGTGTAGGAATCACAAAAAGGACTATGTGCAGAGTTGGAGACAGAAGGGCTATGTGCCAGGTGGCAACTGAATAGCTTCAGAAATGCAGATACCTGATGGAACTCACCATTGTTTCATATGCATACCTTTCTGAGTGGTAGTGGTGGGGAAAACTGGATCTTTGTTTTGAGTGCTGCCTTGTGTAAAATGGAGATCCTCTTTCCAGAGCTGTGGCCTGCTCTATGTTTCAGAACCAAGAATGTCTTCCTTTGGCCTGACTTTTGTGGGTCTCTGGTTCAGGTCAGGAGTGGGGTATTCCTGCTGTTGCGGCTACCCCATAGTAAGGCAGCACCTCTGGCTAACACTGTATGTTTCCATTTTTGATCTTTGGTGTGTGTCATTTGTTTTGTTACACAGAAATCCTGTTCAGATGTCTGAAGTACATACAGTGAATGCCTGAGGTAGGGAGAATGGAATTGTACTAGCAAGGTCTTGTGTTTAACCCATGTAAATTCATTAGACTGTTCACTTTGTTTATTTACATGTATAAGGTCTAGAGTCCTGGAAAACACATGATCAGGAATCCTGAAAATCCAGACTAAATGTTCCACTATTGGAAGGGATGGGGGTAATTTTCACCAATTCCTTCTTTCTGCTGCTGTCCCCCAGTTTGCTCTCCTGCTGTTCCTGAGGGTCCTCTGTCTCCCAGGAACAGCAGTTTGGGGAGATCAGTGGGCTGCTAAGGGAGGAAGAAGTGGCAGGAGGGTTCTGTTCTGTTGACAGAAGTGCCTTGTGTGAACAAATTTTTTTAGCCTGGTTCCAACCCCATGTTTCCAGCTGTAGACTCTTCACATCTTTAATAATAAGGCTTGTGGTCCAGTTATAATGTTGTCAGAGGTGTTCTGGGACCAGAGTTGGTGGCCAACGTTTTCTCACAGGGCTGACCTACATCTGTGTTTGATGGATATCTGCTACCTGGTTCACCTGTTCTCTCATGAACTTCTGGAGACAACGTGTTTTATGTTAGACTAGAAACAACCTCAAAAGTATTTTTACATCAAATGCTTTTTGAGAAGTCCTGTAGGCCTGATTATTTGAATATTCTTTCATTACACTTTATTCATGAAAAATCACTTGTTACTGATATATATCTAGTTCCATACTACAGAAAATTAGTGAAACATGAATGCAGTTATTGCTGTCAACAACATGAACAATCACAACCTAGTTAGAATTTTCTGTTCATCCTATCAAGCTACACAAATTGTCTCTAGGCATCTTAAGATAACCACAGAGTTTATTAAAACAGCTATTTTAATGTATAAGATTATTCTAAATAAATGTCCATAAATGAATGTAACCTTGATATTTTCCATTTATGAATGAGTGAAGATTTCCTACATTCAGTGTCTGAGATAGCCTTTTTAAAACATTCAGGAAGACAATTAGTAATTAGAATGATATCATGATTAAAAATCCTACAGGTCCTTCAGGTTAAAATAGGAAAATGATATGGATGTCAAAATTTATTCTAGTCTAAATTATGCTGCTTAATTCTAGAGAGAAGATCTAAGAAAAGTGAACAGCAAAAAGAAGCTTCTTACTTATAGGACTGGCATGCCAATAACCAGTCATCTGATTTTCTACACTGCATGTCAAGAGCAGACTGGGAAGTTAAAATGGCCTCGGAGCACCCAAGGTCTTCCTGCATTACAGGCCAGTGCTGCAGGGCTACTTGGTGAAGTAGCATCAACAATTAGCATTAGCTCACCTATTGCTTCCTCTTGTAAACAGACAGGAGGAGCCAATTGGTGACCTGACTTTGATTATCATTGCTCCTGAAGCATCTGAGCCAAGTATTTCCTGAGCTGCTGGCAAGTTACTGGAGCTTGGCTCTGCTTGATTTTGGCCACCAGTGGACCCTAGATGTCCCTGTAAGTTAACTAGCCTGTCTGCCCATTGTGTATGTCTTTGCATTATGGTAGTTAACCTAGACTGAAAATCATTAACAGCCTACCTGTTGAGAAGCTATGTAATTGTGATCATGGCATCCATCCTGACAACTGGAATTTAGAACAACCTCCTGAGAGAAGTGTGTCCGGCCCCTTACTTTTGGTCTTCAGGAGGCAGTAGAAGACAGTTTTATTTAGGATTACATTTGATTAATTCAGTTTTTATTTATTGGAAGCCCTAACTGGGCTTTTAAATTGTGGTTTTGGGGTTTTTTAAATGTTTTATTTACATTGTAAGCTGTCTATCTAAGATAGACAGGCATCTAATAAATGTTTTAAATAAAATAAAATAGTATTTTTTATTTATTTGGATAAATAAATAGTATGTCCCCAATCAGATGTTTCATCTATTTCTTCTCCTCCTTCAGCAGTCACAGGTTGCCTTATCTATGTGTATGAGTATGCCTACTTTTTTCAATCAATTTATGTGTCAAATGAGCAGGACTATAAGTAAGCATAAGCCATGCTGAAAGGAAGGAAGCTGCACAGAAGATTAAGAGTAGCTGGCTAAGATTACTGTGGCTTTGGGAAAGTGTTGATGATCTTCAGCAAAGATTGGAGTTATTTGGCTATGAGAAGTGGATCAGATATGTCCTTTTTCATTCTCTTGGTTTACGTTGAGATTTTGAACAGTTTTGTTGATTATATTGATCATTTATTTGTTCCCTTTATGCATTTTAAACAATGTATGCATACAGTATATTAGTGCATTCCTGTGAATAGGTCTCTGGATGAAAGCCCCATATATTTTATTTATATACTTACTACTAAGACCACCTTTCTCACTAGGACTCAGAGCAGATTGCAGAGTGTGAATTGATACAATCAATATATGATGAGACATATACTAAATAATGTAGTAGGATTACCAAAATATGAATAAGCATAATGTTTCAGACATGATACAGAGTCCAGATACAGTGAAGAAAAATGGTATTGCATCATTAAGAAACAGTGCAGTAACAGCAAGGTAATATGTGTAGCAAATCAGGGAAGGGGCTGTGGCTCAGTGAATGTGATGTGAAAGACCTCTGCCTGAGACCCTGGAGAGCCACTTCCAGTCTGAGTAGAACAATGCTGACCTTGATGGACCAATGGTTTGATTCATTTTAAGGCAGCTTCATGTGTGTTCAGATAATATGTCCTATTGTTAGGGTATATTCCAAAGTCCTTTTCCCTTTATAAAGCACCTTCCTGAACCATTCTATTCTAGTATTACAGCCCTTTATATAAAAGCTCTCCTGAACAACATTTTAAATAGTAGAATGATAGATGCTTTCTCAGGCAGACCTTTCCACAGGGTGGGAGCCACAACAGAGAAAGCATATATACAGGTGCTTGTTAATCTTGTTAATTTTCAGGATGGCACCCACAGGAGGCCCTACACAAGTAAGCTATGAGGTTCCCCATGGTAGGGGCCCTGCCCTCAGCCACCATTCCACGAGCTGGCTCAGTCTACCTGTGGCCTCAGAATTGAGAAGGAAGGGGAGAATGGTTGGCATATAAATTGTGAAAAGAAAGAGAAAAGAAAATGACATTGAAATTACAAGAAGGGGATAAAGTGTTAACAGATACTGTGGCTGTACAAAGTTTTTCTCAGTATTGTTCAGATTTATATGAGTCATGATATGTCATTGGGGGGAAAAGATGAATATTAGAAAAAACAAAATTTACCTAAGATTACAGAACAACAATAACAGATTATGAATAGACCTATTACAATAAGAGAGATGGTGGAAGCTATAAAAAATTATACCGGGGAAGGTCCAGATGGCCTTTTATAAACACTATTATAAGTGTTTTGAGGATGAACTTCTACGGCCTTTATAAAAGACAATGAATTCTATTTTACAAGAAGGGAGGATGCTGGAGACATGGACAGAGGGTAACATAACATTGGTACCTAAAGAAGGACAGAATTTGATGTTTCCAAGTAGTTACTGGCCAATTGTTGAATAATGACTATAAGTTGTTTACAACGGTACTAGCTGAAAGACTTAAAATATTTTTTTCAGAAATTTATACATGAAGATTAGAATGGCATTCTACCCAAGAGACAGTTGAGAGACAATCTCAGGACTATATTAAATATCTTGGAACAACTGGAAAAACATAGTGAAAAACAAGCTGCATTGATTTTTTTTTTAGACGCAGAGAAGGCTTTTGATAATTTGAATTGGACCTCCTTATCTAGAGTCTCAGAAAATATGGATTTTGGAGAAAATTTTACAAACTGGGTTAAGTTGATTTATAGATTGCAAACTGCAAAAATAATCATCAATGGATATTTGACCAAATCATGCAAGATACAGAGAGGAACAAGACAAGGTTGCCCATTGTTACACTTTTGTTTATTTTTGTTCTTGAAATATTAACTATAGATGTAAGACTAGAAGAACTGAAGCTGTAAAGTTTAAGGTAGAATTATATAAGTTGAGAACCTTTGCTGATGACGATGTTGGCCTTAGAAAATCCTTTAAAAGGAATCAAAACCTTAATTACTAAATTGAAAGAATTTGAGCAGTTGTGGGCTTTAAAGTTAATAAACAGAAGACCAAGATGATAAAAAAATGAAAATACAAGATCAAATGAAACTGATACATAAAACAGGTTTTAAAACAGAAAAGAAGATAAAATATTTGGCTATTATCTTGACAAATATGAATTGTATGATGTTTAAAATAAATAGGTCAAAACCTGGAATGAAATATAAACAATGGCAGAAAGAGATATCTAGATTTATATGACAAGGGGAAAAACAAGAATTAAATATAAGATATTACAAAATGCAAAAAAAAGAGGCAGCTTGGGTTTGCCGGATATGAAATTGTTATTTTGCTTCATTCTGCTTGGTATGGATAAAAAATTGGATTTTGTATTAACCCCCCCCCCCACACACACACACACACACACAAAAGATTATTAGAGCTAGAGGGACACGCTCTGAGATTTGGATGGCAAAGCGAAAGCTAATGCAGAATTCAATAAGCATTACTTTAGATGTGCCATTTTGAGTGTATGGAATAAGTATAAACCTAGGTTCTGACTGAAAATACCATTGTGGTTATCACCATAAGAAGCACATTTTAGAAAATAAATGATGGGTTCACATAAATGGTTAACATATCGTGATGTGTTAGAATTGTGACAAGGTGAATAGAAATTCAAATCTAGAGAAGACTTAATAATTGAAGGCCATACTTGCCACTGGTTTACATATTTACAAATCTCAAAAAGGTTCAAAACTGATAAAAGGTATTATGATTTTGAGCTATCAGTATCTGAATTTGAAATAGAATTATGTACGTTATTGCTAAAATGTATAAACTCTTATCAAAATTTGAAACTGAGAAAGAACAAGTTAAAGAATGTATGGTAAAATGGGCAAAAAACTTTGGACATGATGTACATATTGAACAATGGGAATGTATGTGGACAAAGGGTGTGAAATTTACCTTAAGTTCTAATCTTAAGGAGAACTTTTATAAGATGATGTATCGTTGGTATGTCTCCAGAGAAATTGTCTAGAATGTACAAAGGTACTTCTAGTTTATGTTGGAAATGTAATCATCATGAAGGGATATTTTATCACACGGTGGACTTGTAAGAAAGCCAAAAAAAATGAACACAAATACAAATATTGGCTAAGGACAGACTGGCAGTCTGGCCCACTCTGCCTCCGCTTTAAAAGTGGAGTTAGAGCGGGCATCTAGACTGCCACATCTGCCCCATGGAGGCGCCCTGGACTCACCTCGTCCGGTGGCACACTCCTCCCGCAGCAGCTGGGCACCACTTACAAGTGGTGTCCCGGCGGCTGCATGCGCGTTCCACCTGCTTCTGGCGGGTGTGAACATGCATGCGCAGGCAGAGCCGCACGGCGTTCTGCCGCCGCCACAAGCCACCCACAGTGGACGCTGCGGGCGGCTTCCTTGCAGTGGCGTCTGAACACTGCGCTGCGGGGCAGTTTCCCCCCGCCTTGTTCTGCCATGCTCCTGTAGCGCGGCAGAACAATAGTCTGTCCTCGGCCACTAATGCAGAAGATTTTAATGACTAATATACAATTGAAACCAGAGTCTTTTTTTGTTAGGACTAATGGAAAATTGGTTGGAAAAAAGCCATGGAACTTTATTTCTATACAGGACTACAGCAGCAAGAATACTATGTACACAGAAATGAAAGTGTCTGACAATACCTACAACAGAAGAATGGCTGGAGAAGATGTTGGACCTTGCAACAATGGTTTGCAAAGCTTATTGCAAACATTAGGGAAAAAACAATTAGTTCATTTATTACCGATTGGAAACCCCTCACAGACTTTTTGCAGGAAAAAGACAATAATTACTTGATGATTTGTGGATTGGATAATTAAGATATTAAGATACAAAAAAGATAGTTCTTTATGCTATATAGACAGAGCAAGGAAAAACCTTATAATCAAACTTAATATTTGTTGTAGAGAAAAATCAGAAGCCTTCTATTTTATGTATGTATGCTATTTCTTTTTCTTTTTCCCCTTTCTTTTATTTTCTCAGGAAAATTAAAACTTACAACTAAAAAAAAGATAGACGAGAAGGAGGTTGTCACCTTTGTCCTTCCTCCAGGCTGTGTCTGTGATAGGATCTCTCTTGGCCACATGTGGGAGTGATTCTCTTGTAGGCTTCTATAGCCCCACTTCCTTCTGGCTGAGTCCCAATCAGTTTTCCCCTTCCCCCTACCCAAAAGTCATAAAGTTTGGAGAAGCATCTGTGTTCCCTCCTGCATGTTGTCATCTTCCCTCTGCAAGCCATTTGCCTGGCAATTACTCAATAACTGTGTTGCCTCCACTATGCCTCCCTCCCTCACAGCTGCCCAGTTCTGGCCCTCACCAGCCCTTTCACCTCCTCCAGAGCTGTGCCAATCTTTTGCCTCATACCAGGCATCACCATCCTTCCCTGTCCTGCTATCCCCCTGTTCAGCCGACATGGAGTGTCTGCAGCCTCCAGGAGAGTGGTACAAGCTGATGAAATCATTGTGATAGAAGTGGCTTCCCTTGAGCCGCAATCACTATCTTTGCCCTGCCCCCACCTCCCCCTGCTTCTGCAACCAGCCTGCAGATCTCTGGCCATGTCCCACCCTTCTGCAGCCCCAGGACACTCTGGCTAGAGTAAGGCTCTCCTGCCGGCTTGGCTCACTCATGGGATTGGCTGAATTGGGGGAAGCCTCCAGCCCCTGACATGAGTGAAATTGTTGTGGTGGAACATAAAAGGAGAGGGGGCCCTGGAGATATGAAAATCCAAGGCCATTCAGGTCTTTGTATGAGATAGTACCTTGAATTGAACTAACTGTTGGACAGCTAATGGAGTGACTGCAAGAATGACCGTAGTATGCATGCATCCCCTGTTTTTGAGGGACCATCCTCCAGGCTTGACAAAGTTGGAAGAAAGTATTTTTTTGCAGTTGCATTATCTTGTTTCTCCAGCAGTAATGCTGGTCCCAGTATACCACAGGCTCATTACTAAGTCAGCAGCTGTCAGCTAAAACTCCACCAAAAGTGAAAAGTGCAATGTCTTTGAAGGTCTCAGCCTTCCCAGCCAGCATTATTTTTTGTCAGGCTTTGGTTTCAGTTCATTCACTCTTAGCCATTTGACCACAGCAGTTAGGCAGTGACTCAAGCTCTCTACTGAATTTCCAGGATATTTTGATAGATCGGAGCAGAATTCTATCTGCTTAGGATTGCTCTCACAATCATGTACTGATCAGGTGCACAAATAATGTTTAAAAATGATTGCAAGGAATCACAAGAAGCAAGGAATCACAATTGTTGTATTGCAAGGAATCACAAGAAGCAAAATTATAACAGTGTTATTTTGAATTGCACCAGCAAATTTATGAAATTTGGTAGCATCCCTAATGTGTGAAAAGAGGATAATATCTCTGTATCAGACTTGGGGAAAGCATTGTAACAATAGTGTGGTGAAGATATTTCAGTTACTGGTTTCATTTGTCAGCAGCTGTGCTGTATCGTTGGGCTAAAGTTATACAGTTGCAATAAGAAAATAATTGGAGATAAAACATTACAATTGTGAGGCACTACTGGGTCTAGTGTGAGACTTGAATGTATTGCTTTTACACCAGTGGTTTTTACAAGCTATAATTACTGCCTTGTATGTGGCCTGCCAGGTGTGCAGTTCAAGACACACACAAAAAAGGAAAGACAGCATTTTTGATTTCCTCCTTTGTGGTAATGTTGACATTATCTAGCAGTCAGAAAGTATTTCAAATAACCTGCATTTTTGAATACTAAAGCTCATTCAGATGTGAGTAATTTTCACATCAATGCCAGCAATGCTGAATCTGAGCCAAATAGTCAGTGACAGAATCTGCTTGGTTCTACAAAATGGTACAGTTAGCAAATCGTATGGAATATTGTTCACACCCTGTTTTGTCTTGCAAGAAGGAAGAAAATATTCTTCACTGCTTTATTTGATCTGGGATTTCAATTTTGGTCTATCCTTACATTTATAATCCTTGCTTTGTTACTGTTGTAGTACACTTCATGCTGTCAACACCATGATCAAATATTCTGACATTTAATGTTAAAAAGTAGTCACAGGGGATACTATTTTGTGTTTTTCCCCTTCATTCTCTGCAGCTAAGGAGACTCACCATAGGCATCCATACAAATTTTCTTTCTACTTCACTCACAACACTGATCTCACAGCAAAAATATCACAAGAGAGCAAATTGCATTAATTGCTTGGTTTCATAGCCCCCATGCTTTACTTCTCTAGTTCCCTCTCTTAGCAGACTTTGAGCTATAAGCCCCAGAAAAGAAAAGAGACAGGTACAATACTGGAACCTGTCCTTTTTTTACCTATTGAGGGCACTTCATATGTTACTAAGTCTTTACATTTTTGAGTGGATGATAAGGACTTTTATGAGATGTTTTGTGGAGCTTCATGCCTTCCATACTCATGTATACTTTTCTTCTTCCAACCACAATACATAAGTAGAAATAGCTTCATTCTTTTACCCTGTACCCTTCAATTGCCTGGCACAGCAGCTGTTGTTTCTGTTACAAAACAAATGTGCAAGCACATAAGTAATGTTATTGCCTCAGTACCCCAAATGAAGACTTCTTTTGAAGAGAAATTTACCTTGATCAGTCCCTTACTGAAACATTCATTACAAACACACACACTACCAGCATTATTCAACATCATTATCATGTTTCACAGGAAGGGATCATGTCTCACCTGCTGGGTATGCAAAAGTTCCCAGGTGGCCAGGAGGGCAGGATAGAAGTTTAATAAATCCCTAGTGCCTCCAGCTCAAGGGTTTTAGATAGCACATAAGAAAAACATATCTGAAATCCTGAAGAACTGTTGCTATTCACAATAGATAATCCTGAGCTAGATGGTCCACAATAAATAATCCTGAGCTAGTCTGACTTGGTATTATGCAACATCATATGTTCATTCTGCCACTTTACTTTGGGTTTTAATTGTATTTTAGTTTTATTGTTGTGATTTCACATCACCATGTACTGTGCTGTGAAACTGACTGGATGGTACATATCCCAAACTGTAATAATTGAAGCTGATGTCAGGTGACCAGACAGCACCAAGGAAGGCACAACATTAGATATTGTGATGGCTCAGAAAGAGAAAGCCAGGAAATCATAAAGATCGTAGATATGAGTTATGACAAACTGCCATTTTTGTGACGAGCTTTGGAATCCAGAAGTGATCTCTGGAACATGCATGCTCGTGTGTAAACTTCAGTTGCTATCTTTTCAGTACTTTCTCACTGAGAAATATCACAATCAATAAGTAGCTAACAGAATCAACATATAATAAAGTTTGCAGATGATGATATATAATTAAATAAAGTATTTGAGAAAACTAGGCAGGACGATGGGTCTGAAGTGTATTGTGGATAAGGCTGGATAATTGAGTATGAAGTCGTCAGGTCAAGCAGCTGAAGGGTTATAAGTCTAAGTGATGCAATTGAAACAAAGTCAGGATTCATGAAAGCAAAGGCAAAGTCTAGGTAGAAGCACAGTTAAGTCAGGTAAGCGTCTAAAAGAGATGCCTGGCTTGAGATCAAGAACCAGGATTAACAGTCTTCACTTTATGACTGAGAGATGCTTAGGCTACTTCCTTATTGTTGTTTTTGTCATTCGTTTGTCCTTATTGCTTTGGGTTCCCTCCCCCCTTTTCCACATGTGTTTTGCTCCCTCTGGGATATCTAGAGAAAGCAAAACACATGGGGGGGAAGCCCTGAAGCAATAGGGACAAACAAGTGACAAAAATAACAATGCAGAAGAGCCCTAATTAGACTGAGGGGCCCATTAGCTTTACACCTCCAGGCTAGATCTTATTGGACCTTTCAGTCAACTGTTCCCAATCCCTAGAGCTCTCATTGGTTCCTAGAGGCAGGGGGTGCTTCCTCTGCTGGCTATCTTGAATATGATGTTTTGGTGCAAAGGACATTTGTCCAGCAGCCTTTCCTGAAAGCAAGCACCTCAGCTGGCACTTGGAAAAAATCTTTGCAGATGCTGGCTCCAGGTTGTAGGTCTAAGTTTCCATGGTACTGATTACAGTTATCTGAAAATGCATGATGTTATTCTTAGAACTGTTCCAACAGTTTATTTAAATACCTAATTTAGTAAGTATTTCTAAAGCTTAAAAATGTTTAAATGCAGTTGATAATGTAAAGTTTAAAAATGCTTAAACACAGTTTCGTAATGTAATGTAACAATGTTTTAAACATGTAAATGTGTTCATACTTCTTAGAAGTGGGCAATATTACATTTCCTTAAATGGTTTATGATTTTCATGAAAATCTAGGGCTTTTTTAAAAAATTAACAAGAATAATTTCCCATCTTTGTGACAAAAACAACACTGCATTCTAAATGTTAGAGCACAAAAGATACATTATGTAAGTAGTTTGGAAAATTAAGTTTTCCAACAAAATGAAGATGGATTTATATTTCCCAAATACAATAATTCTGAATATAGTTCCCCCCACCCTTTATTGCAGTACTTAAGCAAGGTTGAAATCAAGGCTGAGGACAGACTGGCAGTCTGGCCTGCTCTGCCTCCACTTTAAAAGCAGAGGCAGAGCGGGCGTCCAGACTGCCGCATCTGCCCCACGGAGGCGCCCCGGACTTACCTCATCCAGTGGCGCGCTCCTCCCGCAGCAGCCGGGCACCACTTCCAAGTGGTGTCCCAGTGGCTGCACGCGCGTTCTACCCACTTCTGGCGGGTGTGAATGCGAGCGGGCAGAGGCATGCGGCATTCTGCTGCCGCCGCCAGAAGCCACCCACAGTGTGGACGCTGCGGGCGGCTTCCTTGCAGCTGCGTCTGAACGCCACGCTGCGGGGCAGTTCCCCCCCACACCTTGTTCTGCCGTGCTCCTGTAGCGCAGCAGAACAGTAGTCTGTCCTCAGCCCAAGTGTGTATTTAACTCCTCATAAATACTTCTTTTTTTCTTGCCTGCATTGGCTTGGGTTTTCAATGGGTAGAAGGATTTCTGCTTGCAGAGTATAATTCCCCAGCTTTTCCTCACTCATACTGCAGCTCAGAATATCCCCTGAAATGCTGTTCCTGGAGTCCCCCAGAAGCTGCACTTCATGGGGCATTTGGAGCTGCCGCAGAAATGCTTCAACCAACAGAAATGCTCTGGTGGATCCAAACCATTAGCATTACAGTTGTGAAAAGTGTCAGATGTGGACTCAGTGCACAACTGAGTTTTGACATAGTGCAAATCAAATTTTTGGGTGAGTTATTTCACAGTGCTGAGGACAGACTGGCAGTTTGCCCCGATATAAATCCACTTTGCAAGCATATTAAGAGTGCCTGTTCAGACAGCCGCAGCTGTCTGGCGTTGCCGTGCCTCACTCACCCAGTCCTGATATGCTTTCATCACATTTTAAACAGGCACCTGGTGAAACCAGTGTTAAGCTGTCTGGGTGCACGTTCATCCTGCTTCCTGCCAGTGTGGATGCAAATAAGCCGCAAATTAAGCAGTGCCAGTAATGTGAACCCACTGATCCAGCTTCTGTATCCATGCGCCTATGCGCCCATGCACAAATCAGCAAAATAAACCAAAGCCAGGCACCAGCGCAGTGGTGCCACCAGGGGCTGCCCCACAGTGTGAACGCTCCGTTGTGGCTCCTCCTTGGTATGGTCTCGCATCAGTCTAAGCAGTGCAAACAAAAGGCCCTGGGACGATTTGCCCCAGGGCTTTTTGCCCCACTTCCATTGCACTTCAGTTTGCCAGTCTGTTTGCCAGTCTCGGCCAGTGACAGGATACAAAATTATTAGATGAAATACCCTGTGATTGCTCAGTATTATGGGAAGAGTATGTTTGCTTATTTCAGGAAGTGGGCCACATGTTTGAGGGTACAGCCATTCCATGAACCCAGATGTTCATGAATAGCTCCACTGAGTTGGCACCAAAGCTCCATTTTGTTTTATTACTATTTCTTTCTTGTTTGTCACAAAAAATCTTTATCTGTTGTTTTGAGTGAATTTCATGACATTTCATTACTATTCAGTATTTAATTTCACTTTGCAGCCACCTGGTCCCCACTAGTCATGCAATAACTGTAATTTTCCCTTGAACATGTAAGCTACTACAAGGGGGTCATGTCATAATTACCTTGAGCAATGGTAAGGCATAATGAAGCAATGGGAATCCTATGACATCTTTACTTTTCCTTAAACTAATATTCCAGACTTGCAATTCTGGCTTCACCTGTGGCTTCCTCTACTGAGTTTTAGTTGTACTAATTTTTTCTGTAGCTTTTTACATTTTGCTTT
This sequence comes from Lepidodactylus listeri, assembly GCA_029233225.1. Classification (NCBI taxonomy): domain Eukaryota; kingdom Metazoa; phylum Chordata; class Lepidosauria; order Squamata; family Gekkonidae; genus Lepidodactylus; species Lepidodactylus listeri. The sequence goes on from JARCFY010000004.1 coordinate 74,032,376, forward strand.
TCAGGAGGATATATGCTGTAATGGGACATGGAGAAAAAGTGGTATTTTGAAAGGCTAATGGAAATGCTCAGTTAATGTTCATGTTTTGTGCATATAATGAATCTAAGAGATCAGCAGTTGATGCTCGAGCTTCAGGCAACTGCAGTTCTTTATTTCTGGTTAAAAATGGAAAATAGCAGCCAGGTTTTTTCCCCCTTTTTAGGTCATTTAGGGTATAGAAAACAACATACATTCATTAAATTTGTGCTAATGCACTTTTATTCATGCATTTTTTGGTATGGGATCTTGTTAGCATATTCCAAGCAACACTCAATTTATCATATTTTATTTTTATTTTGTATTTTATTACATAGTAGAAAAGTATGCTTGCCTTCTGATGTGTCGTGATGAAGTAGAGGTTGGAACAGTGAAATTTTATATGAATGAAAAATGTGAACATATGGTATTGGGGTGGGGTGTACTGCCAAATTAATTTCCCACGTACATGTTGAAAACAAACAGAATTCAACTACTTGTGGGTGATAGACAAAAGACATTACATTACCAAATTAGTTGCTGTCGATCAGATCGGAAGAGAATCAACAATTATCATTTATGTATGAAGAAGAGTGTTAATTGCTTATGATACAAAAGCATTCTAAAAGTTTCTTGGAAGAATAAACATACTTTTAAGTGAAAGCTGCAATTTCACTTCTGTGATTAATCTGATAAATACATCCTGAATAAGGGAGACAGTAAGACATAACCATAGAAATGGGGTTCTGCACAGAGGGGGCACTCATGACGAAAGGAACAAGACTTTCTACTGCAAGTTCCCTGGGAAGAAAACTCCCAAAACAAAGGGCATTTTTGTGAAGGTTGAGTAAGCTGTGCCCTCATGTTAGCCTGTCCTTGTGATCTATGAACCACGTGCCCACTGTCAGAGTGCTCACCAGCCAATGGGCGTGCTGTGGACATGGACTGGAGCCATAAGTGTGGGTGTATTTGATCCCACCTTAAAGAGGGATTCATGGCCTGCCTCATCTGAAAACCCTCATCATATTCCACACAAGCACCATCTGTAAAACCAGTGTATGCCTTATATATTATGTCCATATATTGTAAAAGGGATGACCCCTTCACGGCTGATGTCTTATTATAACCCCAGCATAAATAAGAAAAACCAGGGTACCAGTTAGCATAAAGCCTTTCAACCCTACATCTTTTAAGCCTCTTTTTATCCCTCTCATCCAGGTCTTTCTTGTCTTTCTTTTCTAACTCATGGTACAACAATGTGAAGACATCAATGAATTCACCATGTAGAATCTTATCCATGATATTTGCTGACAAATGGTCACCCAAAAGCAGGGCCACATCACCGCTAGGCAAAGCCTTAGCAGGGACCTGGGCATATTGACAACCAGCATAGCCGTGGTGACCACAGCTTGTCCATCCTGTGTGCATGTATTGTGGCTGCATAGGTGATGGCCCACCTGCACAATGACAGCAGGCACCCTGATTCTCAACTTCGTATAACTTATCAGAATACTTAGCAGAAGTAGCCAATGACCCTGAGTGACCCTGCCCTGGGCACCCCCAAGGCCAAGAATGCTCTGTTCGATGTGTGTGGCATTCCATAACTCCCTGCCGTGGAGGACCTGTATAAACCTCAAGCCACCTTTCCGCTTTGTGCAAAGCAGGACCATGGTCCTTCTCCAATGGCTCTTTATCCTCAGACATCAAACCGGATCATCCAGGAGTGCCCTAAGCATCCTCCAGCATCGCAAGTCGAGCGAGCACCTGAGCTTGGAAAGATACCGAAGAAGAAGAAGAATCAGTTTTCTTGTCCCCCCTCTGAGCCCCACTTACAGGTGGAGTAACACCTCTGCTTTTCAAGTGCCTCCAGGCGCGATAAAATGGAAGCATTAATGGGGTCACTATGATCATCTTCCAAAGACTCTTCACTCACTGGCTTCCTAGCAGGCCTCTTAGGGGCCGGCTGCTTCCCTTTTTTATTACCCTGACCCTTCTTAGGAGCCATTCCCAAGGAAGAAAATGGTTGCTAAACTGAACAGACTTAAGATGTTGCCAAATGACTACCTTTTCCTGGCAACAGTGGGAAGCTAGCCAACCTGGCAATGAAACCAACTCTGCCCAGAAACAGAAGAGAGCAAGCCTGCCAAATTGATACAATGTTAAACTCTCCAATGCCTTGCCTAACTAATCTAAAATGGCACAGCTCAAAACAGGTGCAAAATTCACCCCCAAAGAACGCAGGTACAGTGAACTAAGCCTGGGATCCTTGAGAGACTGACCTCCCCAAACCCAAATTGAGTGGTCTCTGGAAAAAAAAGCCGGGATATGACCTGGGGCCCTGGTGATCAAACCCTTTAACTGGAGATGCCAGGGATATGGACACTGGGACCCACTGATTCAACTCCTTTAACTGGAGATGCCAGGGATATGAGACCTTATTGAGACTGGCAGCCAACACTATTCAAGGAGAGGACCCTTTAAATTTTAATGAAGGGGAAAGAACTAGGGACCTGCTGCAGCCCAGCAAATGCTACTGGCCCTCAGACACAGCCTCTTTAAGGGGGGGGGGGAATCCAAAGAGCAGTACAAGCAGCTGGGCTACCAGGTTAATACCGCCCCACCCCCCAAGCTCCCAACTGCCAGCCAGTACAGTGATCCCAGCCACCGGAGAAAGCCCCTGCAGATTGATCAGCACTGGTGCGCTCCTCTGCAGCCTCATAACAAGCCACCGCTGCCCAGGAAGAGCTCTCCCCTTGCTGCTGCCATAGCCCGTGAGGGGCTCTCCGCTTGCCGCTGCCCGGGAAGAGCTCTCTGCTCGCAGCCACCGCAGCCCAGGAAGAGCTCTCCGCTTGCCGCTGCCGCAGCCCAAGAAGAGCTCTCCATTTGCAGCTGCTGCCATTAGGAGCCGGTAGGCCGCAGGCCCTGAGAGAAGCGTGCTCGGTGCTGCTTAGACCGAGAATGCAGCAGAACTGCCTCTGGCAGGAGCAGGGCCGCTCTAGAGACGTTGGCCCCACCCCCGCAATCTGCCATCTCCCTCGCCCTCCTCCAGGGCAGCAAATGAGCTCCCAACCCCCAGTGGCTTCACCGGGTGGGCAGGAGCTGTACTTATCCTTGTAACAACTCTGTGAGGCAACTTAGGCTGAGAATGTATGACTGGCCCAAAGTCACCCTGTGAGCTTTTAGAGTAGAGACTTGAACCTGGGTCTCCCAAATCCTAACCTGAAACTATAACCAATTTATAACACTGACTTTCAGGGAATTCTAATATTGCAAGCAGCCAATCATACAAGTTGTGTGGTAGCAGTTGCTTTCAGGCCTGGCCCCAATAAATCTTCCTTTAATGGCCCAAAGCGTCCTAGAAAGGGCCCTGCCCCACCCTGCTTTTTACATAGAGAAACAGGCTTGAAGGCTGGCAGTGCTGTTGTAATTGTCTAGCAATGGCTACAGGTGCTGCTTCTATTGTTTGGGGGGGTTATAAATCCCCCAATGTTTTTTTTAGATTTTTTTTTTTTTTTAGATTTCAGATTCTTCTGTAAACATAAGGCAGTTTCAAAGAAAGATCTGTCTTTGGCTCCTATCACTGGATTTAGGTATCCACAAATTTAGTCACCTTGAGAATTAGATATATTGATGATGCAGTCTTATAGACCCTTGTTTATCATTCCCCATCATCCCCCATGCATAATTTTTGTTGTCACTGAAGCTTTTTTGTAACTCTTGCAGCTTGTGCTCATTAGAAGGTTACTTCAAATGGGACTTTTGGTCTTATCCAGCAAGATTTTCCCTTATGTTCTTAAGAGTGGCATTTCTGCTACAACAGTTAGTAGCCAGCCTAGTTGGTTGTTTAGTGCATGGTGTTTGTGATATGTCTTGGAAGGGAGGAAACAATTCAGCCTCTATAATTTTAAGCCAAACAGCACTGTCACCTAACCAACAATTCTGGTTTGTATTAGAGAATTCTTATGAATAGTATTAGATATGAAAAATAATGTAATTTGAAACCAGAATGTTTGCAGTTAATTCGGATCCAATTTAAGACACTCATAAATAGTAATTATATGAACAGGGGGAACTGGAACAGTTAAGAGTGGAGTTTATCAAAGCATCCTGGTGAATAAATTCATCAGTTAATATATTAAATAGATTTGTTTCATCTGCAAACATGTATAGTCAATGTTTCATCTGTCAATAGATTTGTTTCATCTGTGTCAATAGATTTGTTTCATCTGCAAACATGTATGTACATGTATAGTCAATAAATTTCTGAATCATGTTTGAATTTCTACATTAATAGTAGGAAAGACTGTATTGAAAACTAGTGAGTTTGACTTTATTTTTGCTTGGCATGTCATATACAAATTTCATTCATGAAATCTAAACATGCAATTCCAATTTAAGGGTAGAACTGCCCTGGCAATCAGTCTTTGCTCCTGACTCAAACAAAAAACTCTGTTCCATCTTAACCAGGCTAGCTGCTGAGCAAGTTAGCTGAAAAATAATGTCCTGGAACTATTTTCATAATTTTTCTACAGAAAGTGAGTTTTTGAAGAACTGGGTGCATATACTGATAGTAGTTTGTATCCTCAGCATATGCCATAAGGAGAGGTATTTAGAGAGATAGAAACCAGTGAAAACATTCAGCCTGAACGCCGATGTCACTTTTTATGTTGTTCTATTGCAAATTCCTAGTTCAGTGTGAGATTCATGACAGAGAAAATAACACTGGAAGCCAATGTTTTGCTTTACTACCATAGGCTGATGAGCAAAATCATTATTTCCCCACCTGCAAAATTTTCCATCTCATCTCTTACAAGTTATTTTACTTTAACATCTTCTTTTGACAGTTTGTCACATTCAGGGCTAAGGCTGGCGCTGTTGCTATACCCAGGTTTTTTAGGATGCACAAATACAATGGCAAGTTCAAAAATATACCCTCCCTCCCTCCCTCCCTCCCTTCCTTCCCTCCTTCCTTTCTTTCACTCCCTCCCTCCCTTCCTTTCTCTCTCTCTTTTTCCCTTCCTTCCTTCCTTTCTCTCTCTCTTTTTCCCTTCCTTCCTTCCTTTCTCTCTCTCTCTCTCTTCCCTCCCTCCCTCCCTCCCTCCCTCCCTCCCTTTCTTTCTTTCTTTCTTTCTTTCTTTCTTTCTTTCTTTCTTTCTTTCTTGTTGTTTCATTTTGTTCTTTGTGTTTTTGTAAAAAAAATATTATTGAAAAGGGGAGGGATGTAAAAAAGCAGAGAGCCTAGGAAATGCTGGTTTTGATGATACCTTTAATTTTTGAGAATCTCTTTAGTTTTTTCATGGCATCTTCTGTTTAAGAAAAGTAAGTTTGAAGCCTGAGTGTAACTAGTTCATTGTTGTGTCTTGTTGGGATGGGCTTCCTGTCGCCCCGCAATGCCGTGGCGCATGGGAGCCGGTTTGCCGCCTCACAGGATGCGAGGCAGCAACAGGGAGCGTGTTCTGCATGTTGCGCTGGAGGCAGGGGGCGGGGCTTGCTCGTGGAGAGCCGTTGCCCCGCTCCCACCTTCTCAGTCCATTGGCGCCTGAAGCATCGAGTTGTAGACAGAACATGGGCAAACTGGTTGCCTGGGTACTTGATTTACATAGCTGTCATCATGCGACACCAGCCTTGGAGGGCTTCTGCGATGATCCAGTATTTGGACATCATTTATAAGACCTTCACAGACTTTCCAAGCCCGGCCTGGTTGCAATATGATGAAGAGTTCAGGATGAGGGCGGCCATTAACCCAGCCATGCATTGGGATAAAATTAATCCTAACCTGTGGCTGCAAATTATGTCACCTAACAGGTCTGCTTGGGGTGAGCGGTCCCACAGCGGTCACTCGGTAAAGAGGGCACATGTGCAGACAGGTTCCCGCCCGATGGCAGGGCAGGCGGTTCAACGATGCCCGCTTTGTTGGGAGTTTTCTTCCCAGGGGACCTGCGGCCGAAAATCCTGCTCCTTCCGGCATGAGTGCCCCCTGTGCGCTGGACCTCACACCTTTTCCAGTTGCCCACAGCCCAAAGGCCGGGGTGGAGGGAAGGGTGGCAAGCGCTCGGGGGGGGCAAATTATAACCCCCCTTCTGACAAAGGGACCCAGCCCAATTAAATTGTGTGCTTTGAGACACTGGTTGCGCAGTTACCCTAGGGTGGGTGATTGAGGTTACCTCTTAGAGGGCTTTACAGTTGGTTTTCGGGTACCCTATCAAGGGATAAGGGCCCCTTACTTAGCACCTAACTTAAAATCAGTGGTGGGTATGGAAGCCATAGTTCGAAATAAAATTGCCAAGGAGTGTAAGGAGGGTAGGGTTTTGGGCCCATTTGATTATCCACCAGTTGTTAATTTGAGAGTTTCCCCATTGGGAGTTGTGCCTAAGAAGGCACCGGATGAATTTCACCTCATTCATCACCTGTCCTACCCTCGTAGGGAGTCAGTGAATGATGCCATTCCAAGTGAATTATGTTCTGTTAAATACACATCTTTTGACCAGGCCATGCGGGTAGTTCACCGCTGTGGTGAAGGGGCCAAATTGGCAAAGTGTGACATTAAGTCTGCCTTTCGGCTCCTCCCGGTGCACCCGGAGGACTTTGAGCTGCTTGGATTTGCCTTTGAAGGTAAGTTTTACATGGACAGGCCCTTCCCATGGGCTGCTCTGTGTCCTATTCTGCTTTCGAGAGGTTCAGTTCCTTTTTGGAATGGGCCTTGAGAGTCAGGACGGGTCTCTGTAGTACCGCCCATTATCTTGACGATTTCCTTTTTGTAGGTCGGAAGGATTCGGGGCAGTGTCATTTTTTACTGTCCAGTTTTGTCTATCTGGCAGAGGAACTTGGTGTTCCTCTCGCTCCGGAGAAGACTGAGGGCCCGGCATTCACTCTGACGTTTTTGGGGATTGAGATAGATACTGTTAGTCTGTGCTGTAGGTTGCCACGGGACAAATTGGAGGCGTTAAGGGAGCAGGTTGCCTTGGTAAGGTCCTTCTCAAAGGTTCCTCTGTTAGAATTGCAGCAGTTGGTTGGCCACCTCAACTTTGCATGCAAGGTTGTGGTGCCTGGCAGGGCATTTGTGCAGAGGCTCTGTGACTCAATGAGGGGCCTCCATCTTCCACACCATAGGACCAGAGTCAGTAAGGGGATGAGGGAAGACCTCATTGTGTGGGAACAGTTCCTGGACTCATACAATGGGGTTTCTCTCTGGCGTGAAGACCTCCTGCTTGAGGCTGATCTGCAGATTACCTCAGATGCTGCGGGCTCTTCGGGTTACGGAGTATATTTTAGGGGACATTGGTGTGCCGGGGATTGGCCCTTGGATTAGTTTCAGGCTGGGTGGGTCAAAGACCTCATCTTCCTGGAATTCTTTCCAATTGTTGCAGCAGTTTGGATTTGGTCTGCTGAGCTAGCTAATCGTACGATCCACTTCTGGTGTGACAATCAGTCCACGGTACATGTCATCAACACCCTTACATCAAAATCCCCAAGGGTTATGGCTTTGGTACGGGCTTTCACGTTGCAGTGCCTGAAGCTTAACATTTGGTTCAGGGCTAGACATGTTCTGGGGGTCGATAACGGGGTCGCTGATGCTCTCTCTCACAAACAGATGGAGAGGTTTCGTCAGCTGGCTCCGGAAGCCGACCTGCTCCTGGCACGGCTGCCCGATGAGGCGTGGGAGATTGGAGGGTTGAGGCCGATAGGGCGATGAGTATGGCCCTAGCCCCTTCCACCAGAAGAGTTTACCTGAAGGCGGGTAAGCAGTTTCTGTCCTTCAGGGTCGAAGCGGGTTTGCAGCAAGTTTGGCCCATTCTTGTGGTGCACTTGATGCACTTCTGTGTGATGCTACGGAATGATGGCCTTTCAGCTCAGACTATCAAGGCCAAGCTGTCTGCGCTGGCTTTTGCCAGTAAGGCCTCAGGTCACGATGACACCACGGGTGATTTCCATCTTCGGAAGATGCTCGAGGGGTGGTCACGTGAGTCTCCTAAGGTAGCCGATCCTAGGGAACCCTTGACACCTGCGGTTCTGCGGGGGTTAGAGAACCATTGGCCCTCTTGTTGTAGTGACAGTTACGAGGTTGCGCTCTTCCACGCTGCTTCGCTAATTGCCTTTTTTGGGGTGCTCAGGATTAGTGAGCTGGTGGTGGGCTCTCGTAATGATGTCTCTGACGCAGCACTGGAGCATAGGGATGTGTCAATTCTTAATTTTAAGCTTCGGATTAGGCTGCGTAGATCCAAGACTGATCAGCGTGGTAAGGGGCTAGTCATCTGTTGATCCTTGGCCAAAAGAGTATCTGGCTGTCCTCCTCACCAGAATCAGGGCTTTTTCAGCTTCTGGTTTCTGGCTTGGGCTGGTTGACAGTGTTGCGGTTTGCTCTGTGAAGAATTCTTTCTAATTGTTTTTAGCCAGTTATATCTTCTGGTTTTATTTTCAGGGTCACTGGCTTGATCTGTTTTGTCATGAAGAAGCTGCCTCTGGTAGCCTCAAATATATTTTTTTCTTTTTGTTTTGTTTTGCTGATTGAGCGTGGGTCAGTGTCTGCGACTTGCGCTCAGCTCTGGAGAACTGCTTTGGTAGTTTTTAACTGATTTTGACTTTCATTTTGAATAGCTCTTCTTTCTAGTCTTTTTTTAATATCCTTCCCTTACAAGTGAGAAGCAAAAGTGCTCTCTGTGACCTTATCTCTGGCATTCAGCTGGTTAGCTGAAACATTTACTGTCTTTTGGTTGTGGGTAGGGTGGGACCACGAGGGGGCAAGAGGAGATAGCTCTTTCTCTCCTCTTGCTATTTGTATTATATCACACACTTTTATAAATATGGAGAACTGAGCAGGTTTTATATAGTTGGTTATTAGTTTCTGGGTGGTGCAAGTTTTATGTAAGAAGATATAACTCCCTTTTTCCTGTAAAGAGTATTTTAGTCTATTTTAACTGTTTTTAAATTAAATTAAGTAGTTTTAAGTGGTCTTATACTGATTTTAAGTTGTATCATTTTAAAGCTATTTTAAGTGGTGTTAAGTTGCATATTGATTAGAGTGAACAGATTTATCTTAAGGATTACTGAAATGGTTAAAAAGCACACTCTGCCTTTTGTTAATGATGATTTCAACAAAACTAAAACAATGCAGGCTAGAGGACTTTTTAACAAAAAAACCAGGTTTGACTCTTTAATGCAGCACAGCCAGATGGAGGTTGGGGAACTTGACAGATCCCACTCTCTGAACCAAAATGATTCATTTTCTTCAGTGGGGAAAGATGATATAGTAATTCCTGACAAGAATGTTGGAAAGAGGTCTTAAGATCTCAGTCTGCTGGTGTCACAAACTACACTTATAGCAGACACACTGAAACTTATTTATAAGAAGCCTGAGTTTATTATAAACTATCTTTTTAAGATAAAATCATTGAATCAGGAATATCCAACACAAAGGCACAGGAAGCCCCTTTATTCAGAAATTGCTAAAAAGGATGTAATATCCAGTGACCGGCTTTTGAACAACAACAACAATATCAAGCTGTCTTTCAGTACTAAGATAGTACTAAGCACCTGTTCAAAAGTTACCTAATTGTGAACATTTTCACCATTGTTTGACTGTGGGATATTAAACACTGAAGCATGGCAGGATTTTTATCTGGCTCTAGGAGGTTTTATACTGATCAAATACTGGGTTTTTGTACCAAGAGGCTAACTGCAATCTATATCTAGCTTCTAATGTAGAACTTTGTATAATGTGGTAGCAGATGGCAACCAATCTGAGGTAAATGCCCTATGTGACTGTAAAGGAATCATTAAGAAGTAACTTCCATTATAAAGAAACCTTCAAAGTTACATTAATGTGCTTTTCTCAGTGTTTGTATTTCCTAGCACTTTGGTCTCAGAAATTCAAAATCTTCTACTATTTTCACAAATTAAACTCAGGACATAGAAATTGTGGAGAAATGCTTAAAATTGTCCCATTATGATTTTATCAAATCCACTCAAATCAAGTTATCTAGTACTATGATTTCTAATACTCATGCTGCATCATTCCACTTAAGAACAAACAGGAGAGCTGAGGTGCTTTTATAAATTGACTTCCTACTGCTTTGGCTGACTTTGCTTGACCAGACCAAATTACAAACTGAGCTGAGGGTTTCAAAAGAGAGAAAGAGAATGAGAAGTTCTGGAACATCAATGGAGGAGGAAAACTGGAAAAAAAACCCTCTGAAACAGTAAATATTTTAATAAATGCTTTAAAATCAGAAAATAGAACAAATTATTAGGATATAGTAACCTAAACTTAATTCAGGAAAAATTGTACTCAAAAGCAGCTTAATTATTTCAACACATTGTGGGGGGGACAGACACTACACTACTGATATTGGTTTAGATTCACCAGAGCATTAGCACAGATCAAACACTTTTCACTTGTGGCATATTAGTTTCTCACCTCCCCTTTTCCACTGCAGACCTCTGAGTACCCCCTCATGTTATTCCTGGGGGTTCACGGGCCTCCAAAAGCAGCATTTCGTGGGCATTTGGGGCTATAGTGGAAGGGGAAATGTGAGAGTTTTCTATGAATCTCTGCAGTACTATTTGTGTAACACTTCAATGGATCTTACCCATTACATTTTTAGAACATCTTAAAAATAATAAAGAAGAGCTTCTACTACAAAAAAAGTGTATTGTGAGCAAAGCCTGCTCCTGGCAGCCTAAAGCAAATTTGTATCACACACTTTTTAAATTGTAGTTTATGACTTGCTAAAGTAACAGACTGGATTGTTTTTCTTTGATCTTTTAGTTCTAATGTGAAAATACACTGGGTGGGGAGACTAGAATCATAGAGTTGGAAGGGGCCTCCAGGATCATCTAGTCCAACCCACTGCACAATACAGGAAATTCACAAATACCTCCCCCTTCACATGTCCAGTGACCACTGTTCCATGCCCAGGAGATGACAAAAAAAACTCCAGAATCTCCAGCCAAACTGGCCTGGAATAGTACTAATAATATAACCTGCAATACAATCCTAAGCAGTTACACCCTTCTATGCCTATTGAAGACCTAAGTAACAGTAAAAAAGAGCAAGAGTCCAGTAGCACCTTAAAAGGCTAACAAAATTTGTGCCAGGATATGATCTTTCATGAGTGACTGCTCACTTCTTCAGAAGAAATGAACAGTGACTCACAAAAGCCACAGATTTTGTTGGTCCAAGGTGCTACTAGACTCTTGCTCTTTTCTACTGCTACAGACAGATTAACATGGCTACCCATCTTGAAGTATAAGTATGTAATTGGAGATGGTAGAGCCATAACTATCATTGCTATATGCTAACTAATAAGATCAGTTGAGGCTGTCAACAGAATCTAGATGAGTTGATCAGGAAACATAACTTGTTGCACCTTATATCAGATCACCTTATGATAGATCACATTTAAATTTTGTCATAAAATGTAGTGTTCATATTTTTATTGTCTTGTTATATCATGTTATGTATCATACTTTTTAAATTTAAAAAAACCCTAAAACTTTAGCCAATTTATTTATTAGAATGTGCTGACACACATTTGTACAAGTCTGGTATGTTCTCTGTCTGAATGTAAACTTGCAATTTCATTCCTAATTTACTATATCTTGTAGTATAGTTCATCATTCATCATCAGTGTGTACATTTGGTATGCAACCTGGCCCTCCTTTGAGAAACTGAAATACATAAATATTGTTAGGTGTCCAAATAATATAATATAAAATGCCCAGACTAGATGAGAGTATGCAGATTTTAATGCTGGGTGAGTAATAAGAGTGATAGATCAGATACATTAGGAAAGCAGCAATTTAAATGGCTTAGAATTACATAAAAGCTGCAATTTTATTGCTTCCCAAGTTGAAATCTTTTTGCTGTGATTGAAAATTACATGAAATTTGAATTTCATTACTATCAAACTCAAAACATCTTGTAAGACGGGAGAGGCTTCAGCAGCTGGTCCAGGAATGTTTTTCACTTAAATCTTCAGCGAAACAGCACGTTCTGTTTGCTATGTTTTACAGCATGTTAAAAATAACAAAGAAAAACAGCTACTAAACTTACCACACAAAAACTTATTGTAGACATTCGTTGCTAATAGATTGGGCAAAACTCATCTTAAATATTAATAACAGCATATTTGTTACTCATAATCATGAGGTAATAGCCAGTCTGTCTCTTCCTCAGTGCTATTTACAGCCAATCCTCATCACAAATACTTCACAGTAATGAATATAGATCAAGCTGGGTAGCCATGTTAGTCTGCCTGTAGCAGCAGAAAAAGAGTAAGAGTCCAGTAGCACTAACAAAATTTGTGGCAGAGTATGAGCTTTAGTGAGTCATTGCTCACTTCTTCAGTGACTCACGAAAGCTCATACCCTGCCAAAAATGTTATTAGTCTTTAAGTTGCTACTGGACTCTTGCTCTTTTTTATAGCAACGAATGGCTTAGGAAAGCCAACTAAATAACGTCTGTGTGTCTTCACACAATATTATATAGAAAATATCAGTGAGGTCATTAATGTATCAGGCAAGGTGATGATTCCTTTTTGTATCAGATGAAGGAAGAATTTAATTATTTAATGTAAAGACACGTGAAGCTCATCTGAGGTATCATATGTTTCTATATGTGGGGAAATAGTGGGCTTTTTGTCCTTTTACAAGGTTTTCAGTCTGTTCAATTGTCTTAATTCTTAGAAGTATTTTCTATGTTTTTGTACATTTTACATGTTATTATATTCCATTTCACTCTTGTTATCTTCAGTTTCTCCCTGGTCAACAGTGCCATTCAACAACCATAAGATATTCATTTAAAATAGCTAGTAATTGGAGAATAAACATTAAATCTAGTTTTAAGATAAACCTTTCAGTTTAAGGAAGAATATGTGATAGGAAAATGGGATGCTGGATTGACCTCAGAAGGAAACTCTGGGGAATTTCACACTACACCTTTAAAAACGTTACTGAACCAACTTGGAATAAACCAGTATAGTGACGGTCATTTCAGACAGCCCTTCCCCTATCGTTTTGGAGCCATCTTTGAAGCGGTTTGCCATTTCAGACTGCCGCTTTCTTTTCAAGCTTCTTTTTGCCAGACACACACACACACACACACGGCATTTTAAGACTCAGCCTGGACCTCAATCTCTCTCTCTCTCACCCCCCCCCCACATTTTAAGACTCAGCCTGGATCTCTCTTTCTCTCTCACCCCCCCTTCCCCCACATTTTAAGACTCAGCCTGGATTGGCTCTTAAAAATAAATTCACAGAGATTGCCTGCATGGGCTAAAAGAGGCACAAAAACACTCGGAGGAGGAGGAAGCGCTTTGGGGACATTTCACACAGCACCCCGTAGTGCTTCAGGACCGGTACAAGAACTGAAGAACTCTTGGGAGGAGGTTTCAAGGTAAACCGGCTCAGGAACGCTTCCCCAAATGGGAGAGGCATGTTTCTGTGTGAAAGGGCCAATATGTTCCATTAGGGAACCGGTACTAACACAGTTCTGTGTGAAATGCCTGACAGAAACCGTTACTGAAGAGTTCCTGAAACGGAACATATTGGCTGTGTGAAATTCCTCAATATGTCTTCCATGAGTTCCTTGGGAAAAGAGTAATGGTATATTACATGTGTGGAGAAACTGTATGTGTACCTTTCTAACATTTATAAGTACAAAATCATCTAGTTAATTTCAATTACATTTGTACAAAGCTATGGATAGCAAATCAGCCAACTCTAGACATTTATTAGGCAAGTGATACTTAAGCTTCTTATGGTACTTAAAGTTGAGGTTTTAGAAGAATTGCAAAAGCAGCAGGCATTGCTTCTCATGGCCTCTCAAGGGAAGAAAAAGAGATACTAGTTGAGGCACATAGCTTCTGCAGTGTTGGGCCAATTTACCAGCCTCATGTCCTTACTTAGGCATTGAATTTATGTTAAATGTTTGGAAACTTGTTAACAATTAATGCATATTCATCCAGAAGGAAAAAAAAGAATACTATGTTCCCTTTTTCTATGTCATCTCTTGTATTGACATGGCTAGACTGTTTCTTGCTCTTTGGCAGTAATTCAGTTGGGTTTTAATATTGTTAACTGAAAAATCACATTTCTAGCAGTAGTAAATAGTTTCCTATTTATATGCAATATAGTTTCACAATTCTGGTGTACTTGAAATTGTGCAAGACATATATTAATGCATAAATTTGTGTGCATGTATTATAGATATATATATGCAATACAATATGTATATATAGACACTATATACAATTTTCATATACACACACACACACAATATATATATACACAATATAATATATATGCAATACAATATATATATGTATACTATATACAATTTTCATATATATATATGAAAAATGTATATATTGTACATTGTATATTACAGAAGATTGTATATGTGTGTATATATGTGTATATATACACACATACCATCTTCTGCAATTCTTCTAAATATTTATGCATTCTGAAGATGTTTAAATATTTTTAGTAAAAGATTTTTTTTCAACATTTTGAGGAAGTTGCTCATTGCACAATTACCCCTTACAAGGCTGCTGATGGTGGCTGATATATAGTTATAAATGTTTATGGTCCATTGAATATATGTTCAGATGGAAATATTTAATAAGAGTATGAAAGAATCAGTTCTTCCCGGGATGCCTACAGAAATATGAGGCCAGAATATAGCTACTGAAGAACAGACATGCCAGAACATCCTCTGGTTCAGCTCATGTCCTATTCATGGGTTGAAAACAGGGATCATATTTTCCCATTATCAATTCAACTGTTTGCAAACTCATTCATGGTTTGACATGCTGCTTCATTCAGTTGCTTCCTAACAGTGTTGTACAGTGCAGTTGGCTTTTTCTTGTGGCTGTGGCCAACCTTTTTTCATCTGTAGCATCAAAAGACTTTTTAATGTTTGTTTTTTTAAAAAATTGATAGTTATATTGCACTATTGAAATTGAACTATTGCAAACTAACGTTCTAATAATTTATTTCTGTGATATCCAAGGACCCAGCTTTCATTTTATTTGTTGTTACTTGACCTGAGCCCATTTTGGTTAGGGCGGGATATAAATTTAATAAATAAATTAAATAAATAAAAAGTCTGTTGCAGAGTTATGAGCCACCTATATTGCTTCTGCTAGGTGTGCTACAGAAACATTTGAATGTTTTTGTTGGAGTGAATATGTTGCAGGAGGGTACATTGCTGTATGAGGGTACTTGAAACCACAACTGTGGTATGTCCAGGGTTCCACGCTGTGTTCCCTCCATTGTTGTGTTCTGCATATAGATAGTGATAGATTGACAGCAGGGGGGGATGACTACATCAGTGTACACTGATTAGCTGCTTCATCTCTACTTGTCACAAGAATGCCCTTAGCACACTGCACTGCAATTGCTAGGCTGCAGCAGGGTTGCTAGGACTCCAGTGTGATTGCTGTGTGCTCTGCACCTCAGTATAACGTATTTATTTTTCTGTCCTTTTCCAAGCACTGCAGACTAGTGATGCTGGCCATATGTTATCACTGTGGTTTTAGAACTGGGCTGTTAGTGTGCCCTGACGTGTTGCTGGCAAGTGGGAAGAGCATCCTGTTGTTCTGCCATAGCCTGCTGCACAACTATATGCACTGCATGGTGCAACAGACTTCCTGTACTTAACTTCCAGGGATAAAATGTGGGTGTCAGAGGCTTGTTACCCATGAAATGAACTGAATAGCAACAATGGTTAATATAAACTGATTCTAAGTAGTCTGCTGGAAGCATTAATTCTAACCTGAGTTCAGTAAAGGACTTGGAACTTCTTTGATTTTGTGCAACCATTACTTTATGATGAATCTTAGGTCAGGGTGCATTTTAACTAAGCAGGTACCCCCCACAATTGGTAAAAGGATTACAGCAGTCCGTCCCCCCAAAAAGCATATCTGACAGTTTACATTTATTTATTTATTTATTTATTTATTTGCTTGCTTCTATTTATACCCTGCCTAGCTAGCACAGCCGGCTCTAGGCAGCTAACAGCATGTAAAATCCACAGTATAGAAAGGTTAAAATTAAATCTATTTGCATAATTAAACTGTAAACCACAAAAGATGGTGGCCATACGACAATCTAACACCAGAAACAGCACCCTAAATGTCCTCGGCCAGGAGGCTTCCACCAGCAGATATACCAGGCCAAACACTTACCAGTGGCCATTTTCCCCCAGTGGCGACTCCTAATTAAAAGCCTGGTGGAAGAGCTCCACTTTGCAGGCCTTGCGGAACTGCAAGAGGTCCCACAGGGCCCTGATGTTCTCCAGGAGCTCGTTCCACCAGTGAGGAACCACCACCGAGAAGGCCCTATTCCTGGTGATCACCAACCTGTCTTCTCTAAGGCCAGGGAGGGTCAAGCAGTGTTGAGTACCTGACCACAGTGCTCTCTGGGGTGTATACAGGAAAAGGCGGTCCCTTAGGTAGGCAGGCCCCTGACAATATAGGGCTTTAAAGGTTAAAACCAGCACCTTGAACTGGATCCAGTGTGCTATGGGCAGCCAGTGTAGCATCCTCAGCACAGGCTGGATGTGGTCTCACACCGAGAGACCCATCAACAACCTGGCTACGGCATTCTGCACTAGCTACAGCCTCCGGAGCTTAGACAAGGGTAGCCCCATGTAGAGAGCATTACAGTGGTCTAACCTCGAGGTGACCATTGCATGGATCACTGTCGCCAGGTCATTACATTTGAGGAAGGGAACCAGCTGCCTAATCAGCTGTAGGTGGTAGAAGGCTGCCTTGGCAGTGGCTGCTACCTGGGCCTCCATGGTTAAGGAGGCATCTAGGAGCAGTCCCAAGCTTCGGACACTCAGTGCTGGCACCTATGGTGCCCCCCCGAAGGCTGGTAGTGGGATCCCAACCCCTGGCCCGCTCCAACTCAGGCACAGGACCTCTGTCTTCATTGGATTCAATTTTAATCGGCTCAGCCTGAGCCAGCCTGCCATGTCCTGAAGCGCCCACTCCAAGTCATCTGGGGTGGCTCCAGACTGGCCACCCAACAACAAATACAGCTGGGTGTCATCTGTGTACTGGTGACAACCCAGCCTGTGCCTCCAGGCAATCTTGGTGAGAGGGTGCATATAGATGTTAAACCACATTAGAGATAGCACCACCCCTTGTGGCACACCACATACCAGTGGGTGCCTCTGGGACGTCTGCTCCCCCAGCACCACTCTCTGTCCCTGACCTTAGAGGAAGGAGATGAGCCATTGCAAGGCAAGCCCCTGAACCCTTGTGTCGGTGAGGCAGTGGATCAGTAGCTGGTGGTCGACCGTATTGAACGCAGCCGACAGATCTAACAACACCAGCACTGCCATTGCAACCCGATCCAGATGCCATTGGAGGTCATCCATGAGGGCAACCAGTGCCATCTCTGTCCCATGACCTGGCCAGAAGCCGGACTGAAACAGGTCTAGCACAGAAGTGTCATCGAGAAAGCTCTGCAACTGAATCACCGCCGCTCTCTCCAGGATTTTGCCCAAATAGGGTAAGTTGGAAACTGGCCGATAGTTGGCCAATTCAGCCGGGTCCAGTGATGTTTTTTTCAGGAGAGGATGGACCATCGCTTCCTTGAGTGCCTCCGGGAACAGTCCCTCTTCGAAGGACTTGTTGACAATCTCCCTGAGGACATCTTGTAGCCCCTCACAGCCAGCTTTATAAGCCATGAAGAGCACGGATCAAGGTTGCATGTGGTTGGGCATACAGTTGAGAGCAGACTGTCAACTTCCTCTAGACTGAGTGGACCAAAATAATCCAGAATGGAACTAGAAGATGTGCATGGGGCCTCGAGTTCACTCACTGTGTCAACTGTGGCTGGGAGATCACGGTAGAGCAGCAAGATTTTATCAGCAAAATAACTTGCAAAAGCCTCACAGCCGATATCCAATTCCCTATTATTTGGTCTGCCCTGCAGCAGTTCTGTTAAGGACTGAATCATTCTAAATAATTGTGCTGGGCGTGAGCTTGCAGATGCAATCACGGCTGCGTAGAAATGTCTCTTCGCGGCCTTGACTGCCACCTCATAGGATCTCATAAATGCTCTATAAGATACTCTTGATGCTTCGTCGCGGGCATGCCACCACTGTCTCTTTAGCCGTCTGAGTCCTCTTTTCATCTGCCGCAGCTCCCCGGTATACCAGGGAGCCCGCTTAGAATGAGGGTGCAGAGGGCACCGGGGGGCGATTTCATCGATGGCTGCCAAGAGCCAGCCATGCCAGTCCTTGACCAGCTCATCTAACAAGCCGCCAGGGGGCATAGGATCCCGCAGAGCAGACTGAGGGTCCATTTGGCTTCACGGGCAAGCCAAAATATGCTTACCACCCACACAGGGTCTGAGTAGCACATTCAGATGGGCCTTCAGGGTGTAGTGGTCCGACCATGGTACTGCCAGAGCAGTAATCAGATCCACCGAAACCCCCACCACAAAAATCAAGTTGAGCATATGCCCGGCCTGGTGTGTGGGTGCTGTCACATATTGGGTGAGTCCTAGTGCCACCATGGCTGACACCAGGTCCATCGCCAGCCCAGAGACTGCATCACTGGCATGGACATTGAAGTCCCCCACGACTATAAGCTGCGGGTGCTCCAACGCCCACCCGGATACGGCATCAACCAGAGATGGCAGGCTAGTGGGTGGTGCATTGGGCAGCCGGTACACCACCCAGATAGCCAAACTCTCCCCAGCTTCCCACACCAGGCCAGAGCATTCTATGCCCGCAAGTTTCAGCGGCGGAAGTGTCCTGTAAGAGTAAGCCTCTCAAATGAAAAGTGCCACTCCACCCCCACCCCCCGCCCTTCAGTCCGTGATTGGTGGAGGACTGAGAACCCGGACAGAGCCATTTGGGAGAGAGCCACTGTCTCTGGCTCTCACACCCAGGTCTCAGTCACACATGCCAGGTCCGCCCCCTGCTCGAACAGGAAGTCTCGCAGGATTGAGGTCTTATTGTTTATAGACCTGGCATTACACAACACCAATGTCGAAGGGGGTTAATTCCAGCCCCACTGTCTGCCACCCTTGGGATGGGACACAGGCTGGAAGGGGGATGAGCTTCTCTGTTTCTCCACCCCCTTTCATTTTTACCTGCCTGGTCCCACTGCTATACTTTCCACTCCCCAGAAGCACTGGTATCGCTAGATCTATCTCTCTCATTTGTGGTGGCCTACGCACTGAGTCCAATGCCCCCGGCCAACCATGGAGGTCGATGTTAATTGGAGTTATAGGCTGCTGCACACCAGCGGCAGCTACAGCCATGCCCCCCTAGCTAGCCTAATTTCCCTAGCTTCCAATGCCAATCCCGATGGCAATACAGGGCATCCACATTAGTTATCAGAAAACAGTACAAGAATGTATCCTAACTAACAACATCATTTTAATGATCTTTAGAAACATTAAACATCCAAATGGCTTGGTCATACATCATGCCTAGCAGCACATGTAGAGCATAGACCAAACTCCCTCCCAGATTCTTTGACCTTGAAAAAGCTAGGCCTAATGGCCTGACAGGCACCTGTGTTAGCCACTCATCTTCTTTATCTCACTCTTTAAAGCTGTAGTCAGTTTGACCTTGGGTTCTCAGAGAGAAGCTTCCATGATTTTTACTAGGCCTTAGCCTGAACCAGTGTTTTTGAATAGACAATAGACTGCTAGGCGAGCCAATCACTTAACACATATTAAATAACAAACAACAAAATAATTTATTTATTTATTTATTGAGATTTATATCTTGCCTAGTCAGATATACCGACTCAAGGCGGCTAACAACATTAAAACCAACATTCATATCAAAGTTAAAAATCCATACATCCATATAAAATTAACAAATAAACCCACAAAGATGGCGATAATACAGTACTAATAGTTAACAAGGCAGTGTGAAGGACCAACATCAGAGCAGCAGCCTAAAGATTACAAGCCAGTAAGCTTCCACCAGCCGATTTCATAGGCCGGTGATCTCACCACCATTTCTCCAGGTGCTGTTACCCTCCCCCAGTGGCAGCTTCTAGTCAAAGGCCTGGCGGAAGAACTCCGCTTTGCAGACCCTACGGAACTGCAAAAGGTCCTGCAGGGCCCTGATGTCCTCCGGGAGCTCATTCCACCAGTAAGGAGCCACCACTGAGAAGGCCCTGGTTCTAGTGGTCATTAGCCTGGCCTGTCTAGGGCCAGGGAGGGTCAGGCGATGTTGGGTGCCTGACCTCAGTGCTCGCTGGGGTATGTACGGGGAAAGGTGGTCCCTTAGGTAGGCAGGCCCCTGACCATATAGGGCTTTAAAGGTTAACACCAGCACCTTGAACCGGATCCGGTACGCTATAGGCAGCCAGTGCAGCATCCTCAGCACAGGCTGGACGTGGTCTCGTACTGAGACACCCATCAGCAGCCTGGCCGCAGCATTCTGCACTAGCTGCAGCCTCTGGAGCTGGGACAAGGGCAGCCCCATGTAGAGAACATTGCAGTAGTCTAACTTCGAGGTGACCATTGCATGGATCACTGTCCCCAGGTCATTGTGTTCGAGGAATAATGATTAATATTAATCAGTATTAAGAATTGTGGGTCTCTAGTTTTCTGTAGGGTTTGAGAACTGAAAATAAAATAGCTTGGAATCTGTTTAGAATCTTTTTGATACGTTGGGCATTAAGCATCAGCCTGTCAAAAGAAGTTGATGGTTACATTGGTGTTTGGTTTGCAGATTATTTTGACTTGAACATGACCTGTATATGAATACAGTCCTGACCTTTGTTTTCAACTACGGTGTACGTGGAAGTTAAGAAAGATGGTGTATGAACGAGTCATTTGAAGTACTACTTCATCTCATTCAATGCTCTACTGTATTGTTATGTATTGCGCTACTTTTAGCAATAATGACTGTTCCTGACCTTGCATCATTAATCCACTTTGCTACCTTGGTGAAACACTGTGGTTTGCTTCCGACAGTGAAATGATCTAAGATGCAGTCATGGGGCTAGAACAGGGTCTGTCCTGGCCACTGATTTCTGCACATAAACACCCTCAGATCATGCTTCTTAAAATGTTATGCTTGATAGATATTTTAAGGTGTTAAACTTAGCTGAAATGACTATGTCAAAGGTTTCTCACTTTTTGAAAAGTTACCAAACAAAAATATTTGCAATACCTTTTTTGAAGGCCAACCAAAATAACAAAAAAAGTTAGGAAGCTTAAAAACCTCAAACTAGAGAATCCCAGAAACAAAACATGGGCCAGTGTGACAATGCCAATATAACCAATGTCAAATCAGAGAATCTAAGACAAACCAACTTAAGCAAGGAACATTGTTGAAAGCCCAACAGAACCAATGTCAAACCACAGAAAGCAGAATCCAGGACCAGTGTGGCAACCCAACACAACTAATGCCAAACCTGAGAACTCAAACCAAACCAATGTGTCTAGTCAGCACAAGGCAGCCAGCCAGACCTAGCAAGACAGTCTGTAACATGCAAACAGGCACACAGCAACCTCACTTCTCCAAGGAAGACCTCAAAAAGTGAGAGGAAGGGGTTTGGGGCACCTAAGTTTTTCTCTCTCTGCAGCCTGCAGCCTATACTGTCACTGTTTTGCAGGAGGAGCCTCAGGAGCTTCACTTGTCATTCATCACTGGTGCTCCTATTTCCTTCCACCCCTGTAATGAAGAAACACAAGACCAACACAACATGCATGAACTTCAGTCTGGGTGCTTGTGTGGGTTCTACTTTTTTAAATCAAGATGCTTGACTACTTTTCTAACATCTGTTGTTGCAATGATATTTGTATTTTTTTTCTTTATGAGAGTGACAAGAACAACACTTTTGGCACCACATTTATTTATTTTCCACACAGAATTGTGCCAAGAGGTGTTAAACCCCACCAACATCCCCCAGTGCCACAAGTAAGGTTCAATTCAGGATTTTTAATTTAAAAAACAGAATGTGGAGTATAGACTTTATATAATGTCAGTCAAACTGGAAAACTTCTCTGCTGCTTCTTTCTCTGGTGGTCCAGGAGTGGGGCAGTCCTTTAGTCCTGATTCCTGGGAAGCTCCTCCCTCTTTCTGAAGCAGGGCCGGCAATCTTTGATCCTGCCGGGGAGGGGCTTCACCACTGGATCCCCAGTCTATCCGGCCCTGCTTTCCCTGCAGGACGTGCCGGCTGTGCTCAGCAGAGCACGAAGATCCTAAGAGAAAGCAGAAGAAAGAAGATAGAAAAAAGATGGAGAAAGTCTCTTTGAGACTGAGGAACAGCTGGGGGGTGCAATGGGTCCGGCAGAAGCCGTGGGCAGTGCAGGAACTCCGTCGCCATCCCGTTCGGCTCTGGAGCAGCTCTTCTCCCCTTCCCACCTCAGGAGAAGAAGGGAGGCCCGAGGCTCCAGGACTTCGGCACTTTCACTGAGGCACGGTAAGACCAGTGGCCCAGAAAGTACCGGATGGGAAGGACAAGAGAGAGAGAGAGAGAGAGAGAGAGAGTGCAGAGGTGGATCTCTTCAGAGCTACGGATCCCAAAAAGGGGGGGAGAGCTGAATTGGGACTGAAGCCCCTCAAACCCCCCCACTCTCACTCCCAACGCTCTCTCCTCCCTGCTCGAAGAAAATCATTAGGGACCCCCCCCCAACCCTCTACTTTGGGTGGTAGGAAGCGGGGCACTATCTAGGCCTCCTCCAAGATTAAGGACAGGCCAGTATTCACCCCCCCTCTTTCTCCCGAAGAGGGGCCCTAAGGTGGGAAAAGATGCCATTTTGTGAGCCTGATCTCCTGAGCGTTAGCAGTGCTTTCACTTTCAGGTTTACCCAAAATGGCCAATCAGGCAGGAACATCCATCTCTCTGGGTTCAGCAGATCTAGAATCCTTCCAAACCAGTGATAGTGAGCCACCGACCGAACAACTCTCTGGAGAAAAACCCAGACAGAACTTGTTGTTGTGACTTAGAGAAAAAAATGAGCAGAGAGTTTAAAGACTTATTGTAACAGTCATCCCTTGACCAGGCCCTTACGCAGGTCCATCCTAGGGACAGACTGTCTAGTAAAAGCGATACGCCCCCCTCCACTCCCAGTAAGAGACAGAGGCTAGCCACAGCAGACAAGGGCTTTGTTCTCTTAGTCAGTGATTTGACGAGGACTCAGACTCTGTGTCTTCAATTATGGAAAAGGAGGCAGGGGAACTGTCAGAGGAAGAGGAAACAATACCCATAGTGCAATTTGGAATGTTCCTTCAGGACCTCTTCAACAAACTCCTACCCAAAGTCATTAGAACACTGGAGCTGACTTAGACTCCAAAAGTACCGGAGGGCAAGGAGGACCCAGGTCTTCCGGTGGGATCCTCCAAAACCATACTTAAAACCACAATCAAGCCAGCTGGCATCCCACTTATAGCCCTTTTTTACAATATCATGATGACAGAATGGGAACACCCGGAAAACCCAAAGGCTGGTAACCTTCTGTTTCACAAGCTATATTTTCTTATTCCAGAAGCGACTAAGAAACTAAAATTACCAGTAGTGGATGACCCCATAATTTCACTGGCATCCACTTCTTTCCTGCCCATGGATACTGACGGGCTCCCAAAAAAGTGAACTGCAATAAGAAGGTCAAGAAGGCACTACGCAGAGATTTTGAGGCAGCAGCTACTCCCCTTCAGGCATCAGCCACAGGTTCCCTGTTTGCCAGAGCGGCATACACCTGGGCCTCTGGACTAACTACAGGGGAATGTACCATACCTAAGAGGCTTAAAGGCGAACTAAAGAAGATTGCCCTAGCCACAGCATTTGCTGCAGATGCCTCACTTGATGCCATGCAACTCACAGAGCGAGCCATGGCGTGCAGTGTAACCGCTAGGAGGAATGCCTGGCTGCGGCACTGGGATACAGATCCAGCAACTAGGTCCAAAGTTGCATCTGTACTGCTTAGTTTATTTATTTTATATTTATATTTCAGTTTTATACCCCGCCTTCCCAGCAAGTGGGCTCAAGGGATCTAGCCTCTCTGGTGAAGGTCTGGACAGCTACCTAGTGGAAGACAAGGAAAGGAGGGAAAGAACATAAGGAATTTCAACCATTTTAGTTTGCTGGTACTAAGTCCTTCTCCCACACCATTTTAGAGAAAGACCATTATATCCCCCACTTGTGCTTTCATGGGGTCTAATCCCTTGGACTCACACCACCCTGAGAAGGTTTGCCAAGTTCTATTATATATCTTATTAGTGGAGACCTTTCTGGAGGCCAGCAGTGTGGAGATAACCTCCAACCCCTAGCCCCTAGCGACTAGTTGCCGCCTCTCAATCTCCATGCCGCTAATTGAAACCTGTCCAGTCATGGGTGGACAGTTCTCCCTTGGGTCAGCAGGTCTCGTCTGACTGGAAGATGCCAGGGCTCCCCTGTCAACAGTCTTATTAGGTCCTTGAACCTCGCCCTTCTCGGTCAGAAGGGTGCCACCATAACCAGTTCCGCTCTTTGTTCCGT
This sequence comes from Lepidodactylus listeri, assembly GCA_029233225.1. Classification (NCBI taxonomy): domain Eukaryota; kingdom Metazoa; phylum Chordata; class Lepidosauria; order Squamata; family Gekkonidae; genus Lepidodactylus; species Lepidodactylus listeri. Next base: position 74,056,864 of record JARCFY010000004.1, read on the forward strand.
GACACACTGTATTACCCGAGGTATGATGGGAATTGGAGGGAATGCATTAAAAAAAGAGTCTGTGGCCACTGGAAGTTCAGTGCATTTGTTCCTAGTGTCCCCTCTGTGTACGTCTTGGACACCAACTTTCTCAATCGGTGGTTCCACCTTGATGCTAAGAGCTCCACCTCCGCATTTCCGAATCTTTCACTGGTCGTTAGAAACACCTCCCTGTGAAGTTTCCAGTCAGTCTGATCTACCTACTGTCTGCCCAGCCAGTCCGCTAACTTGTTGTTTGTTAATGTAAACTTTGGCCTTCATGTTGTCAGTCCAAATTAGTACATGACGGCCCGATAGTTGGTTCTGCAGTAGCACTAGTGCCAGTTTTAATGGCCCTGAGTTCTAAGAGATTGGTGCTCCTGGTCGTTTCCGCTTCCCACCAGGTTCCTTGAACTGTGTTCCCCAGGGAATGTGTTCCCCACCCGAACAGGCTTGCGTCTGTTGTTATGATCATCCTCTGGGGTTTCCCTGAGGGGCACTCCATCGGAAAACGTCATGGTATGAACCACCTCTGCAGCTTTTGTTGTATCTCCAGAGGTAGAATTATTTGTTTGTATGTTTTGTGTGCTAGTTCTACCTGATATTGAAGTAGAAACCTCTGTAAGGGTCGTGTGTGGAACCTGGCCGATGGTAGCAGGTCTTGTCAAGATAACAACATTCCTAGAAGACAGGCAAGTGTGAGAATCTTCTGTTTCCGTGGTTCCAGAACCGTCTGTAGCAGTTCTGTAAGCTTCTCTCATCTTTCCATGGACAAGAACACCTTGTCTTGTGTAGTATCTTATCTGAACTCCCAGGTGCTTGACTCCCCAGGTCGGTTCCAGTGTACCCTTCTCCCTGTTTATCAGAAGATCGTGGCCCTGTAGCACCTGAATCGGTAGGTCCAGGCTCTGACGTGTCTGTGGGCAGGAATTCCGCTTTAATAAGAATATCATCCATATTGGGATTAAGGCCACGCCCTTCATTCTCAAGACCACTATCACTGATATGAGCCCCTTTGTGAAGATCCGTGGTGATGATGTAAGGCCGAACAGGAGGGCTCAATATTGGAAATGTTTGACATCGTACGCACATCAAAGAAATTTCCGGTGACTGGGTCTGATTGATATGTGTAGGTATGCCTCTGCTAAGTCGATGGAGACCCTGAAGTCCCCTGCTTGAATGGAGGATAGAATAGACCTCAGAGTTTCCATTTTGAACCTTCTCTACTTTATGTGTCTGTTAAGCCATTTTAGGTCCAGGATGGTCCGTTCTTTTCGGGGACCATAAAGAGGATGGAATAGACTTCTTATGATCTCTCTGTCTCTGGGACCCATACGATCGCCCCAATGTCCAGCAGGCATTGTATGACTGACTGTGTTATTCTGGGTGTTTTCATTAGTTTCTTCATTGGCATTACCAGGAATCTTTGTCGTGGAGTAGTCTGGAAACTCCAGGGAATAGCCATGGTTACTGTTTCCGGCACCCATCTGTGCGTCACTGTGCGGTGCCACTGCCTGGAGAAGATCAGGAGCCTGGCACCCACTCCTGTTGGAGCCCTGGCATAGTCATGCCGAGAGGTCTTCTTGGGTCCCTTGTTGCCTTGGCCCCTCCTCCTGTGAAGGGGTGTGATCGGTTGTCCCTGAATTTGTCCTGCCACCTACCCCCGGTTGGTCTATTACCGTGAGTGCGATCTTCGCACCTGGGTGCTCAAAAAGGCAGGTAGCAACACTTTTGACAGTCAGGGGAGCCGGGAAAGGAAGACCCTTCTCTAGTCTCCCTCATATCCAACGTTTCCTCAAAGGGGTTTTCCCTGTTGAACCCACCACAGGCACACGGATTCCCTACCTGGAACCTGGACATGGTTCTCAAAGCTCTGTGTAAGGAACCCTTTGAACCTTTGGCTTCCTACCCCCTGAGGGGACTTACCATACAGACATTCTTCCTAGTGGGAATCACGTCGGCTCGCAAGGTTTTCAGAGCTTAGAGCCCTTTCTAGTCACAAGGATTTGTGTACCCTTCACAATGATAGGGTTGTCCTGCGTACAGACCCTGCCTTCATCCCGATGGTTAATTCCTGTTTTCAGAAGTCAGAGGATATCTTGCTGCCATCCTTCTGCCTGAACCCTGCACACAAGACGGAGAAGGTTTGTCATTGACTTGATGTGCATAGGACCCTGAGCTACTATCTAGAGAGGACTCAGAGGTGGAGAAAGATTGACTCATCCTTTGTCTCCTTTACACAGGCAACCAGGGGACATGGAGTTTCAACGTCCACCCTGAGTAGGTGGATCAGAGACTGTATCGTTCAGTTCCTACAAGGCTCAATGATGGGACCCACCAGAGGGGGTCATGACTCATTCCCTTAGAGGGGTGGCTACCTCAGTGGCCTACTGGGTTTTACCTTCCCTAGAGGTCATTTGTAAGGCCGCCACTTGGAAAATCGGTGCACTCCTTCACGAGACATTATAGAGTTGTCACATTCACCTCCTCAGACGCTGCCTTCGGAAGGAGGGTGCTTCAGCAGGTGTTGTAAATACTGGAAGTTGTTATGACCCACCCGGGAAGGCACTGCTTTTTTACGTCCCAGGAGTGAGGACTGAAGGACTGCCCCACTCCTGGACCACCGGAGAACAGAAGATTTGTACACTTACCGTGAAGCTTCCTTCTCGGAGGTCCAGAGTGGGGCAGTCCTACCCACCCTTGATTGAAGGGGTGACTTCTGGTCCTCACGATGTGCTGCTGTACTGGTCGTTATGGCCTGCATTGACTAACCGCTGGATTAGAGAGTTACAACAGCAGTCTTTTTGGGGTCACTGTTATCCACATGAGTTTTCTTGAAAGGTTTCAATACAAGTTGTCATTGTTTGAGACTTCTGGCTGTGCAGTTTCTCCTGTCTGACCCTGTGGGGGAATTGGGAGGTTGATCTTTTTAATTCACAGCAATGAGGGGAAAGGTTGGCTTTTGGTATGACTGAGGATCCAGTGGTGAAGCCCCTCCCCTGCAGGATCAAAGATTGCCGGCCCTGCTTCAGGAAGAGGGAGGAGCTTCCCAGGAGTGAGGACTAAAGGACTGCCCCTCTCTGGACCACCGAAAAGGAAGCTTAACGGTACGTGTACAAATCTTCCGTTCTACTGAGTTTTAACTTCTTGGAAGAGTGTTTTTCCCAGATTCCCCAATGTAGACTGAGAGGATGCAGGCACAAGCATATGCTCACTTTACTTGGACTCAAAGTCCAGGGCTGGAGCAGACATGAGTGGTATGAGCTTGACCTTCTGGGGAAAAAATGTACTTGCTCTGCATGCTTGACAGAAGGCATAACAGGAGTCTCTGAACCGCAAGAGAGGTCCATCCAGAACATCTCTTTCTTGGCCCAGTAGATAACTGGGTCAGTAGCATGGTATCCTATCCTATCAAATGCTGTAGGGGGCATCTAAAAATACTAATATTGTTGGAATTGTATTAATTTGAACATAAGTAGGATTTATTATCCTTCTAATATTGTTCATCAGAATTCTACCCCTCATCAAGCCAACTGGGTTGGATCCTTATAATTTAAAATCTATTAGTTATTATACCTGTCAATTTTTGTTTAAACTATAAGAATAAGGTTTGCCAGTATGGCTCAGTTTTCCTTGGATATTTATTTTCTTGTATCCAATCTTTGTTGGTTGTAATTGCTTCCTTTAAAAAAAGCAATCATTGAACAATTCCTATGAAAAATATATTAAGCTTTGAGTCCATCCAGGTCAGAAGCTTTACTTGTTTCATACATTTTGTCTGAGAATTTGCATTCTGGAAACTGGCTTTCTCAAGGAAAACTATCCTCTAACATAAGTTGTGGAAGTTTCATGTTATTTTAAAAATCTGAAATTGAAGCAGAATTTGTATTTTTATACAGTAAAGACATTCTTAGAATAAGTAGAACTCTTTACCATTATCATTAATCCACTCTGACATTATGAAGTTCTTTCTGCAGAAGTATTTCAAACTTTATTGATAAAGATCTTACAATGAGGGGTAATCTCTTAAATGAGAGAAAGGTTTTAAGTAGGTTGCTGTGTTGGTCTGAAGTAGAACAGCAAGATTCTACTCCAGTAGCACTTCAAGATCAACAAGATGTCTAGGGTATAAACTTTCAAGAGTCAAACCTGCCTTCCTCAGATATTCTTATACCCTGGACATTCTGTTATTTTTTAAAGAGCTTGTAGTCTCAAATCCTGCTCTTCTCTATGAGAGGAAGGCAGCCACCTTCTTTTGTTATGCGATATGTAACTCTACATCACTCTTGTAAAATAATAGTCTATATGTCTTGATTTATCATTGAAGCAGTTTTTCCCCAGCAGGAAATAGTTTTGTAGGATACTTGTGTCTTTTCATGCAGTCTCTGGTTATGAATTAAATATTGGGACTCATCTGTGATATTTTTTTCTGAACAGTTCAAATAATATTTTTTCTGTTTGCTTTTAGATGATTTAAAGTTAAAGAATGCATCCCTTAATTTTTAGTATGTTCTTCTGATTAACATTCCAACCTGCTCTGCTAGGACAGTGCTCTATGAAAAATGTGCTGACGTGGCTTTATAATTATGGAAAACGTAAAACTTTTTAGCACTTAGCACAGCTCATGTTGAATTAATTCAGGTGGCATATATACTTTCAAATGATTAATCCATTAATTCAGCATTAATTAATTGTGCAATTTAAAGATTAATCAAACAGGCATTTAATCAATGACTCTGCATACATCTAGTGAACTTGGTGACATCATTTTAACCTTATAGGACATTGGCAAAACTTCTGTTTTGTAAGCAATAAATTATGTTTCATTATCCTATTGTTACAATTAAGTTTAGTCAACCATAGTGAAATCACAGTACATTTTAGTAGGGATGGGCACGAACCGCATTTTTGCAGTTCAGTTTGTGGCTGAACCATGAACCAATTCATTGGTTCATGAACTGAACCGGTTCAGATTGGTTCATGACCCTCTGCTTTCTGCTCCCCACCAAAAGTGACAGCAAGTTAAAAATGGGTTTAAATGGCTCTGAGCACTGAGGAGCAGAAAGCAGGAGTAGAAAGCAGTGGAGAGCAAAAACCAAGCTCTGAGCCATTTAAACCCCTGCTTTCTGCTTCTCACTACTCAGCTGCTGTTTTTTTTTGAAGAGCAGAAAGCAGGGGTTTAAATGGCTCCAAATTATTATTTGTTTGGTTGGTTGGTTGGTTCAATTTTTAAACTGCCTTTCCCCATATTTGGGGCTTAGAGTGGTGTACAATATTTAAAAATACAGTCACATTTAAAACAAGTTAAAAACAAGTAAACAATACAGTACCCATTCCAGATGGCTCCTTAAATAAGCCTAATTCATTGTAACCCCCAAGGGGGGGAGTCCTGATGGAAAGGAGGGGCCAGACCAAATAACAACAGTTGCTGTCCTCAACCATAAGCCTGGTGGAAAACTCTTCACAAACCACCACAAATTGCCTTAAATTTTGTGGAAGTTTGTGGCAGCTCTTTAGTTTACCAACATCACTTCGTGAACCAGCCAAAATGCATGGCAAACTTTATTTCATGACTCAATTAGTGCCCAGCCCTATATTTTAGAGCTTCCCCCTGTAAAATATGTACATGTAGGCTCTTTTTGTAGAAAAAGCCCAGCAGGAACTCATTACCATAATAGGCCACACCCACCTGCAGGTATGCATTAGCATATTAGGCCACTCCCCTGACAGTGCAGAAAGAGAGTGAGAGAAGGAAAGAAGGAGGGAAAGAGGGAAAGAAATAGAAGGAAAGGAGAGAAAGAAAGAGAGAAAAGGAAAGAGGCGGAAAGGAGGAGAAGAGAGAACGAGGGAGACAGAAGGAAAGGAGGGAAAGAGAAAAAAGGAAGGAAAGAGAAGGAAAGAGGGAAAGAAAGAGAAGGAAAGAAGAAGGGAATGAGGGAAAAAAGGAGAGAAGGAAAGGAGAAAAGAGGGAAAGAAAGAAAGAGAGAGAGAGATGGGGAGGCTTCCCCCATCAATGTTCTGTCGCCACCCCCAAGCCCCCACCACTGCCTCCCTGCACCAGCACTTACTGGTAACAGGGAGAGTAGAGTGGAGATGGAGGCACCGCAAACCCCAAGGAGGTCCTTTCCCGCTGGCTCCCACGTGGAGACCAGGCTTCTAGCCTGGAGTATGATCTAACCAGGAGTACGATCTGGGGATCCCTGAGATAGGAACATCAAGTGGAATAGAACACTGTTCCTGGTTTTGCACCAACAGTAGAGAGTGTCGCCACTGTCCTTGCCTGCCTGCATTCACTCTGACAGGGATACAACAACAGGTATGCAGAAGCTCAGGGACCCCCATGAACAGAATGATAGTTTTCATACCTCCAGTCACAGGAACAATGCCTGCAAATGTACAGTTTGCACGTTGGGCGGGATCTGAATGGGGTATAATGCCATAGAGTCCACCAACCAAAGCAGCCATTTGCTCCAGAGAAAGCCAGTCTGGTGTAGTGGTTAAGAGCAGTGGACTCTAATCTGGAGAACAGGTTTGATTCCCCATTCCTACCACATGAAGCCCACTGGGTGACCTTGAGCCAGTCACAGTTCTCTGTCTCGGAACTCTCTCATCCCCACCTATCTCTCAAGGTGTCTGTTGTGAGGAGGGGAAAGGAAGATGATTGTAAGCTACTCTGAGACTCTTTAGGTTAGAGAAAATGTTGTTGCTCTTCCCTTCTTCTCCAGGGGAACTGATCTGATGTTAAGCAGATGCTGTGGTCCCTTTGACACTTTGCAGCTCCCCCGCAACAGCTGTACCACCCAATGGAAGTTCTTTCTTCCAGGTGTCTGTGATCCGAGAGTTGCAACAGCCTTCTCTGAAACCTTCCAAAACAGGATTCTCCCAGATCACTTGCTGTGTGTGGATTCAGGCAGGTCCTGGCAACATATGTCCAATTATTTCTAAAAGGAGGAGGGTTGGGTGGCAGGGATGGGTGGGCTGTGGTGAAAGCAATTTCCAAACTATCATCCCATCTTCCCCCCCTCCACTCCCACACTGCCTGCCCTGCTTCTTTGTGTCTTCCACTCAGCTGCAGAGTCATCAGGGGAAGCTTGTGCACAGTCCAGGCTTACTCGGGAGTATGCGTCATTATGCCACTGGACGCATAATCTGGGAGCATCGCAAGCAACGCAGAGACTGGGTGCCCGGCACCTTCCAACTCTGTGCTCTTAAAGGGGACTCTCTCCCTTGAAACGCATGGAGCCGGCTAGAAAGCACCCTACACCCACTCTCCGTGCAGAGACTGGGCGTCGGGAACCTTCCAGCTCCGTGCACTTAAAGAGAGACCAGGTGCTGGGCACTTTCTAGCCGGCTCCATGCACTTCAAGGGGATGCTTATCCATATACCAGGGAGCCGAGGTAGTACAGGGACAAAGAGGGTGCTGGAGTACAACTTGTTCAATGGCCTCCTGAAGGCCCAGATTCCAGACATCAGTAAGTTCATCAAGAGAGCTGCCAACAAAGCCAGACAAATCCCGCAAAGCATTCTGGAATCCAGTTGAATCCATGAGTCTCCATGGGTGAGCATAAATAAGCTTGCCGCCCCTGTAGAGGGAGGAGGCAAATGTCAAACCAACCTTCACAAGGTAATGATCAATCCATGGGCCCAGTTCACAAATAACCACTGAATCCAGATCAGTTCCTGCACAAAAGATCGTATCCAACATGTGGCCTGCTTTGTGTGAGGGGACCAATACAACCTGGAAGAATCCCAATGACGCTAAGGCAGTCATAAAATCTAAAGAGGCACCAAACAAGGCAATGTCAGCATGGACATTAAAGTCCCCCAAAACTTCAGTTTGAGGAAATGCAAGGCCCACTCCACCACTGCCTCAGCTAGCTTCAGCAGGGAGTCAGCTGGTAAACTAGGCAGATGGTAAATCTGCCACCCTCACCCTGGCACCCCACTTGTGCTACTGCTTTTGTATCTAACTGATATTTCTTCCTGAGGTTTGCTTTTCTCCTTTCATTCTTGAGTCTCTTTTGGTTCTTTTAAGGCACTTAAGTCTGAATGGCATTTGTTGATTTTTTTTTCTCCAATCTCATTTTCCAGTTTGGTTTCTCCTTAAAATCCTTAACTGCCTTTTTCTTAATGTCTGTTCCCAGTTCTCTTGTTACTACAACCACTGCACTATACATCAGGTGGTTATTATTGTTGTATTTAGATTAAAGATTTTTTTCTGCAAACCTGGAGTGTTTTTCACATTTTCAGAAAGATTTGTCTTCTTTGTCTATGGCTTCATTCTCTAGATTTAAATATCCATAGCTTTTGTTACCCAATATAGACCCAGAGAAGGAGCAATTATCTTTAAAAGGGTTCCAAAAAGGAGTATTGTGAGACCTTTGGTCTGTGTATACCAGAGTGGACCCTGGTAGGGGTATCCCACAATAAAATTGTGAAGAAAGAGAGTGAGAGAGTCATTAGAAACACAAACAAATAACTTTATTTTATACAAAATAAACTAAAAGAAGTAAAAAGGTAAAGAATCTACACTAAGCACCTGAGAACTAATTCCCTAAATAACCACACATGCACACACACACAAGAGGGCCCAGTTGCACAAAAAAAAAAAGGAAGAGGGAAATTGGGACATTTTAGGAAAGGGATATATGACCTGAAATCCTGGGCTTGAAGTCTGGAGAGGTCCAGAGCAAATGCAGCTGAGGTCCAAAGAGCAAAACAAGGAGGGGGAAAAACAAGCCTGCAACACAGTAGCAGGGATGTTCAGATAGCTGGAAAACCTGGCACACTTTTCACTGACCTGGAATGGTCTTTCGATGGGAAAGAGTCCCATAGCTGGACCCATTTTCCCAGGAACATGATTGGTCCAAGATATGAAGCTTGAATTTGACTGGGCTATTTGGGAAAATATTTGGGGACTTTGGTGGGGGAAAAAATGGGGGAAATACTTTGATTAGGCTATTGTGAGGCAAATCTGCATGGAGCCTGGATGAGGCAACATGATTAACATACTTCACTCAGGATGAAGTGAGCCAGATCTGCATTGACACAAAAGTTTGGGTGAGTCAAGATAGCTCCTGAAACAGGATGGGTGTAAATTAATGACTTGAATGGCCTTCTTGATTGAGTTTAAAAAAAAGAGGAGGAAGAGGAACTAGGCACTGGTTAATGTAATAGCCACTTCCTTGGGCTGGACAGATAACCTCTGGGGATGTTAGAATAGGCTGAATAAACAGCAAGTTTTACCTCATCAGCTGAGATACAAACTTCAAGGATAAGGTTTTCAACGATTTTGGTGTCACTTTAAAATGAAGTCTAACAAGTAGATGTTGAAATATTTTTTAACCTCATTTACATATTTGTAGGAAATTTTTCATCTTGCTCAGTGTTTAAAAGTTGTTTATATAGCAGTCTAAAAGGAAAAGAGAAAATGTGTTGACTGAAATCCAGGGTAAGAGATAGATGTTGGGCTTTGATGTAAACAACATTTGTGGGGCTTTATTTCTAATTTGTCTTTACTGGCAGATTCCCATGGGTAGATAAATACAGAGGCAAGATGTAAAATGTGTTTATTTGTTGTCTATTCAATTACAATATGAACAATTTTTATAAGGCAGCCACCCTGAAACTGCTTTGGTGGGGAGGGCAGGGTGTAAATCAAATCAAATCTCTTAAATTCAGTGTATGAAAGGAACTGGTAAATATATTTTATTTATTTATTGGGATTTATATCCCGCCTAGCCAGCATTAGCCAGCTCTAGGCGGCTCACAATAATAAAACACAGGTAATTACAATAAAATTGCGACATAAATAACCGCAGCAGCAAACTAATATTTCACAGAAATTTCATGCATTCACTGGCAGCCATTATTACATTCCAGAGCAGATACAGTGATTTTCGAACCCTTGGCCAGGAGCTTACACCAGGTGATTTATCATAGTGTTATCCCAAGGCCCTCAACCCCCAGCGGCGGCTCCTAATTGAAGGTTTGGTGGAAGAGCTCCACTTTACAGGCCCTGCGGAACTGCAGAAGGTCCCGCAGGGCCCTGATGTCATCCGGGAGCTCATTAAATAGCTGTCAAAAAATATTGTACTTTTATATGGCCTAGTGGCTTTGTACTGGAAAAGCCTGGCTCTAAACTCTGCTCAGCTTCAAAGTTTATTGCCTTGAGTAAGTCGCCAATACTCAGCCTAACCTACTGTACAGGGACATTGTCTATTGCCTGAGTTCCTCATCTGGTAGGTTTGCCAGATAAGTGGCTGGCAACCAGCAGGAGTCTGAGGGGATAGGAACATGGGAGAATTCCATCAGGTGATGTGACATCACTTCTAGGAAAACCCAAAAGTGACACCAAAAGGAAAACTATAGAGTTTCTGGTAATTCCAAGAGTGAACTGACTTCACTTCTGGGTTTCCCCAGAATGACATCACATTGTCACCTTACAGCAGCTTTCCCCATTATTTTTCTTCTGCTGCTTTCCGAAGCAGTGGCAGGAATTGGGAGCAGGGTACAAAGGATCCCCACCCCTGGTGGGAAAATAGCAAGTCTGTTACAAGGCCTCTTCTGTAAAGATCCCTATAGGGTTGTCCAGTTAAGCTGTAAAAATACCACTGCATGCATTTGTAAGAAGTTAAAAAATGACCTTATTCCAGCATTTTGAATAGTTTGATGGCTGACAAAGCTTGGTCTGTAGCCTTTGATGCTTGGTGGCTATTCTGAATCACTCAGATTTGTACTTTAATATCCACTCAGTCAGGTAGAGTGTAAAAAGAAACAGTTTGTAGATCATGTTTGATGTGAGAGTGGATAAAAGAAGATCTGTTATTTCTTTTGTTGGAAAGGATACTGCTGCTAGATTTCACTGCCTTTCTAATCACTCTGTATCTGTGCAAATAGCAGGCAGTTGTGTGCTTATGCTTCATATCACATTTATCATACTCTTCCCCAGCAGTGCTTTCACTGATAGGACTAAGCACTTCCATAGATTTTGCTGTTATCTGTGTTCTTATCCTGATATTGTTTATAATTCATGGTCTGAAATGCATGCTGCTTTGAGGAGTAGATATCAGGGGAGCACTTCAGTCTGTGATACACATACCCACCCATATCTGTAAGTGGCTCAGCATAAGGGAGAACATCTTTAAGTAAGCTGGTATATTTCAAAGATAGCCAACGGCCATTAGGAAGGACGTGGTATTTTCTGTAAACCGAGGAAATCTTATCATTAAGCAAGTGATAGTAATGTTTGTTTTATTATAGGAAACATCAAATAGCATTTTATAAATTATAACTAAAGATTAATCTAAGGAGTGATACCCATTCATTATTAATATTGTTTAAGTACTGTAAATTAAAAAAAATAAACAAGTTTCTCCTTATTTATAATGTTTTTATTCCTATTTACATAACATTTAACTCATCATATAGAGTTCAGATGTTGGAAACTAAGCAGGGTTGGCCTGGTCAGTATTTGAAGGAGACCACCAAGGAATACCAAAATCGCTATGCAGAGGCAGGCAATGACAAATCATCTCCAAATATTTCTTGCCTTGAAAAACTGAGGTTGTCATAAATTGGCTGCAACTTTACCACACACACATATACACAAAGCTTTTGCCCTGATCTGGACAGCCCAGGCTAGCCTGATCTCATCTGATCTCAGAAACTAAGCAGGGTTGGCCCTGGTCAGTGTTTGAATAGGAAACCACCAAGGAATATGGGGGTCATTATACAGAGGAAGGCAATGATAAGCTACCTTAATATCTCTGGCCTTGAAAACCCTGCGAAGTCACCATAAATTAGCTGCAACTTGATGCCCAAAAAACAATAGTAATTGAAATGTTTAGATTATCCAACCAGTGTGTAAAGCTCTTATGCAATAAGGTTATTATGTAGGGACATGCCATCATAATGTTCTAATAAATGTTTTTGAAATAAACTATGAAATAAACAGTTGAAAATAATTGTAAAATTAAATTGAGAAGAAACAAATGTGAATCTTAGGTTGCCATGCTGCCAATGAAACTGCAGTTAAACTGGCAAAACAGTATTTCTGTTGACAGAGAAGGGAACAGTGATTTCAGCCTTTGTTGTTCTTGAGCATCCTTGGCCCCAGCAGCATCATTTGGGGGGGCCAATAGGCTCACAAAGCCATGTAGACACAGGGAATTCCTACTCTGTGGGCTTCACTCCTCTGGTAATACATAGGATTCAGTCCGTGAAGATTATATGACAGTTGTTAGAGTTTAGAATGAGAATCGGGTTGGATACAGTTGATCTCTTCCACTAAATGAGGAGTCTTTCTGACCAAGTACTCTTTCTACCAAGTACTCTTCACAGTACAAATTAATCTTTGGATTCAACCCTCTGAATTTGAATTGAACTGGAGGCAGTTTGGGGATGGGTGAGGGCTAACAAGCTAAAACTTAATCCTGGCAAAACAGAATGCTGCTGGTAGAGGGAAGGTCTGATGGAGGAAATTACTTATCCCCTGTTCTGATGGAGTTGCTCTCCCACTAACAAAGCAGGTTCATAGCTTGGGTGTGCTCCTGGACCCCAGTTTCCTGTTGGATAAACAGGTGTTAGCAATGGCCAGTGGCACCCTTCAACAGTTTTGGCTTGCAAACTGTCTATGGCCTTTCCTTGTCAGAAAAGATCTTGCCACTGTGGTGCCGGCCCTGGTAAAATTTGTATTAGATAACTGCAGTGTGCTGTACATGGAGCTGCCCTTGAAGAAGCTTTAGTTGGTACAGAATGCTGTGGCCAGAATGTTGACTGGAGCGGGTCATAGGGGTCGTGTCACTCCAGTCTTGTTCCAGCTATGCTGGCTCCCAATTTGTATATGACCTGGGGCCAACACACCTTAAGGACTGCCTATTGCCACCCCAGCCAGAATAACAAGACAGACAACGGTTGGAATTAAACAAGGGCCACTTTATTAACTATTTAACAGAACACTGCAGCAACGGGCAAACTAAGCAAGCATAGGAACAGGCAAGGCAGGCGTCACTCCCTGACACAACCTCCTTGCCCTTGATACAGGCGGATCACCTAGCTCCGGCCCTGAGCCAGCCAGATTCTGGCTCGTAACCGGCAGCCCAGCATACTGGTTGCCCCACAGGAGCGCCTACCTGAGACTACATGGACCTTCAGGGAGGAGCCTAGCCGGAGAGGTTCCCAGAGGCGATCACCATTCTCCACCCCAAACCACGTAGCCCTGGGGCAGTATCCTGATGACCTCCTGTTCCCAAACGGGATATGCCGTATGGCGCTTACCAGTTCCTTTTCTTGCTTGCACAAACCTGCCAAGTGACTGAACTATTTAAACTCATCCACCACCTATACCCTTATCAACTGACCACAGTGTAAGGTAGGCAAAAATGCCTCCACCAGATGGCTAATCAAGGTAGAGGCAAAAAATTCCTACCTGGCCCCCTTTGGCGACCTGCAAAAGCCAACACTGTGACAGAGTGGGCTGGTGGGTGAGCACACGGAGCCAAATACAAGGGTGGGAGCGGGGTGCCGCCTTATATAGGCAGCCCTGCCCCTCCTGCTTTGAAATCGCATGATAGCATGATTAACCATGCTGCCCGCTCTCAGGCAAGGCGGCAAAGCGGCCCCCAGGCGTGACAAGGAGCACACCAGGAGCCGAGTTGCCACCCCAGCCAAAATAACAAGACAGGCAACGGTTGGAATTAAACAAGGGCCACTTTATTAACTATTTAACAGAACATTGCAGCAACAGGCAAACTAAGCAAGCACAGGAACAGGCAAGGCAGGCGTCACTCCCTGACACAACCTCCTTGCCCTTGATATGGGTGGATAACCTAGCTCCAGCCTTGAGCCAGCCAGATTCTGGCTCGTAACCAGCATACTGGTTGCCCCACAGGAGCGCCTACCCGAGACTACATGGACCTTCAGGGAGGAGCCTAGCCAGAGAGGTTTCCAGAGGTGATCACCATTCTCCGCTCACCAGTTCCTTTTCTTGCTTGCACAAACCTGCCACAGCCAAGGCCAAGCCTCTGCTTTGGCCTTTGCTACCCCATTCAGCAACCGAATGCCATCCGGATCCCGTGCTGCAAGTCCTCTAAGGATATCCCATTCCCTTGTCGGAAAGGTGCACCCCATCGGACCTAGGAAAAGGGGCCCAATACCCTGCCTTCCTTACACTCCTTGGCTATCTTTTACCAAACAATTTGCTCCATACCAATAACAGACTTTAAATTGGGTGCTAGGAAAGGTGTTCTCCTACCCCAGAAAGGAATCCTAAACCCAAACTTGAATCCTTCCCAAAGATAAGTACGGTCATGGTGGCTTGGGTAATAACCAAGCCACAGCTGCAACTCCTCCAATTTAAATAGGCTGGGACCCTTTGTCAAAAGGGGGGTTTGACACTCCCCCCACCTCCAAAATGCTTACTTCCCTTTCCACCCCCCCAGCCCTTTGGCCTGGGGCAGTTGGAGAAAGCATGAGGCCCAGCGCATAAGGGGCACTTGTGCTGAAAGGAGCAGGACTTATGGCCACAGGTACCAAGGAAGGTAAACTCCAACAAAGCGGGCGTCTCTGAACAGCCTGCCCTGCCTGCAGACGAGTACCTGCCTGCGAATAGGTTCTCTTTACAGAATGGCCACTGTAGGACCTCTCACCTCCAGGGACCCTATTCGGGGACATAATTTGGAGCCACAGATCCGGGTGGATTTTATCCCTCCGCATAGCAGTGTTCATGGTCGCTCTCATTCGAAATTCCTCATCATACAGTGACCAAGCAGGGCTCGGAAAGTCTGTAAAGGCTTTATAAATGATGTCCATATATTGGATCATCGCCGAAGCCCTCCGCGGCTGATGCCGCACTATTACAGCAGTGTAAATAAGGAATCCGGGGTACCAATTCGCCCAAGTCCTGTCAACAACGCATTATTTCAGATGCTCCTTTTCCCTCTCATCAAGGTTATCCTTATCTTTCTTCTCCATCTCACGATAGCGAAGACTGAAAACATCAACATATTCCCCCTTAAGGATTTTCTCCTTAGTGGCGATGGCCAAATGATCACCCAAAGGCAAATCAGAGCTGCCACTAGGCAACGCCCCTACAGGAACCATATCATACGATGCACTCCCAGTACCTGGAAAGGTGATGCCAGGCTGGGGGTACCCCCATGCCAGCCAAGACGTTTGGGGAAAGGAAGGAAAACCCGGTGGAGGATATTGTGGCCAACTAGGCTGCATCGTATGTGAAGTGGCCACACCCTGATAAGCAGGGCCCCATGGCCAATGGGACCCATCCCCACCTGTGGCAGCCTCCTTACCTCCTTGTCCATGAGGCACTGTATAAAGTGCCACCTGTTGATCCCCCAAGCCTTGCCCCAGATGTCCCGACGCCGCTCCCTCGCCAACCTCAGCAGCATCAGCATCTTGTTTGTCCTCGAGGAAGGACAGTCACGCTAAAACCTGAGCTTGAAAAGACAGATGATACTTAGTTTTTTGTGTAGCGCCCTCAGAAGACCAACCCCTCTCCTTCTCCAATGCAGCCAGCCGCTGTAAAATGGCTGCATTAACAGGATCATGATCTTCCTCGTCCTCAGATGAAACCACTGGAGCCAGCCATGCAGAAGGTCTTTTGGGAGCCGGCTGCTTGCCTTTTCCCTTGCCCGGGCCTTTCTTAGAAGTCATAGTAAATGTTGTTAATTGAAAACCCAAACACAGTAAAAATACAGTGTAGGCTGTTAAGAAACTATGGACACTTTACCTAAAAGAAGGGGCGAAGGAAAGCCAAACGGCCTCAGGCAGCTAGTCCTAAAATAGCCACCAACTGGCTACACAAAATGGCCACTGCACATGGACCAGTAGCCCTTAAAAAAATGGCTGACAAGTGACAACATTCAAAATGGCCGACTTAAGGGCCAAGCCGAATCCCTTCTCAAAATGGCCACCAACAGCCTAACAGCCCCCAACAATCTACTTGGCTATGGACTGCCAATGGGCTGGCTGGAAACCCGACTGCAAGGTAGCAGAGGGGGGGAGTGAAATAAGCCGGGGGTGGGTGTTTCTACCCCCACTTATCTAAAGGCATATGAATTGGGGGGCTGGAGGGGGGCAAAATGGCCTGGAATGGGCATTCCCTCCCCCCTTATTCAGAGCGTTGACTCAAGGGGGGGAATGGGCAGTGAAAGGGCGAACTGGGTGGGGTGGTGGTGCAAGGCCTGAAACCACCCCAAACGACCACGACAAAGACCCCTTGTCCAGGCCCTCGCAGCCAGCGGGCTGCTTATCCCAGCCTAAATGCCCACTTCGTCAAGCCGCACAGCTCCCAACAAGGAGGGTGGGGGGTGGCTGCCCACAGGTGCGCCGCCGCCACACCGCAGGAACTGGCTGCCATGGAGCCCAATGGGCATGCCACCGCAAGCCGACAGCCACCGCTGCCCAGGACCCGCCAACGGCCGAGAGCCGCAGGCCACTGCCAGAAGTACGCTAGCCGCCACTGCTGGGAGCCGGCGGCGGCCAAATGCCGCCAGCCACCGCTGCCTGGAGTTGCTGCTGGTGGAAAACTGCAGGCCACCAGGAATCTGCTGCCAGCTGAGAGCCTTGAGCCACCGCTGCCGCCGAATTCGCCGCCGAGCATGCCGAGCACATGGAACCAAATACAAGGGTGGGAGTGGGGCGGTGCCTTATATAGGCAGCCTTGCCCTGCCTGCTCCGAAATTGTGTGATAGCGCCATTAACCATGCTGCCCCGCTCTCAGACGAGGCAGCAAAGTGGCCCCCAGGTGCGACAAGGAGCGCGCCGGGAGCCGAGTTCCTATATGAACCTACCCAACCTCTCCAGCCATCTTCTAAGGTCCTGCTTTGGGTGCTCCTGCCATCTGAGGCTAGATGGGTGACAAGCTGAGAAAAGGTGTTCTTTGTTATGCCATCAGAACTTTGGAACTCTGTCTGCAGGGAGATTTGTCTACTTCTATATTTGTCTTCTGCCAGTGGGTGAAGATATTTCTGTTTTGTTTGATATTCCCTCACTTATTAGCCCTCATACTGGTGTGTTTATGCACTTTTATGTGTTTTGTGTTTTAAACATTTTGTATATAGTTCTATTTTAGATGATATTTTTAATGTTTGAAATGTTTCTCTGTCTTTGACAAGTTTGCCACTTTGGGGACTCTGAGCTGGGTCTCAAGACAGCATAGAAAGGCTTTAAATAAATGTTTATTAGGAGAAAGAATATTGTTAACAAAAGATGAAATAAACTGTTATGTTTCTTCCAGCACAGGTTGCTACAAGGTATATAGTCATTTATTTTCCTATAAATTGAGAAGCTGAATAAATAGCCTAGCATGATATGACCCTTGTTAGTCCTCATCCCTTGCCTATCTTAGCTTATTGTACCTTACCAAAATAGACTATCTGATTGGGTACAGGGAGCAGTGAATATTTACTTATGGGAAGAGCAGAGGTGGATTGGCCTTTAAGGCTAAGTCCCAGTGGACCAGTGGCCTGGGGGGCAGCTATATTCAAAGTAGATGGAAGCCACCACCACTGCGATCTGGCAGCCCCTGTGAGCCAGTGGCTCAGGCCCCACACAAGTCAGGTGGGTACAAGGTGGTCAGGAGCCACTGCAAGCCATCATCCCCCAACTCACAGGAGCCAACAGCCCCAGTTCATGCAAGGCAGGCAGCAGTTAGCCAGTAGCCTGTGCTTTGCAAAATGCATTCAGACACAAGCTGAGTGGAAGCCATGGTGAGTCTGCTCCTTTCCTCCTCTCCTCCATAAGGAGGGGTGGAGTGGCCAAGGGCATGGGGTCCTTTCCATTACTGTTTTGTTTCCCAGTCTCTCCATAAGAAAGGTAATTTCCTATCACCTTAAAATATGTAGTTATCATGAGAATACCAGGGAGGTAGGCATGTTAGTCTGTTGCAGCAAAATAAAACAGAAGATCAGTGTAGGTGGGTGCAAAAAAAAATTGGGTTATTTCGTATTTGGGTCTCTTGGACCCCCTCCCCCCCCAAAAAAATACCCAAACACCAGTATTGTTATTCCACTGGTATTCGGATCAATATTTGGGAACCGAAATATATTCGGATCCATTAAACCCTATGGGAACAGTTTCACTCACCAAATTTCACCCACCGAATGCCTTTGAAGCCCGCCACCAGCCTGTGGCCTGACCCTAGTGAACCCCAAAGGCATTTAAATGCCTTTGGAGCCCACCTCTGGGTTGGGCAAGCCTGCCTCAACTGAGGTTCCAGAGTGAACTCTGAAGGTGTTTATAGGCCTTATATGCCTTTATATGGGCAGGGTTTTATATGGGAAGGCTCCACACAGAAGTGAGCTCTGAAGGCCTATAAAAGCCTTCAGATCGCACTCTGAGAGCTCAGTCGGGCCACCCAACTTGACTGAGCTCTGAGAGCGAACTCCAAAGGCCTTTAAAAGCATTCAGACCTCACTTTTGGAGCTCAGCCAGGCTGGCCCGACCCAGAGGTAGGCTCTGAAGGTATTTAAATGCCTTTGGAGCTCACTTCCAAACCCACCAATGAAAACATGGGGGTTTATGGGCGGGTTCATGGGATGAACTGGTCTCCTGAACCACTGGTTCATGCTTCACAAACCGGCCTGGTTTGTGACAAACTGAGGTTCATAAATCGGTTTGTGCCCATCCCTAATAACAAACATAAAATATTAACATTAAAATGTTAAAATATGTGGCTAACACCATACCACTGACAAAAACAACCCAAACATGTGATTTACCCTCCAAAGGCCAACCTAAATTATTTGGCCTTGCATGCGCTATGAAAACTAAACAAGTCCAGCAGGGCACAAGTGTCATCTGAGAATGCATTCCACATGGTAGGAGCCACAACTGAGAAAGCCCTTCCCATGGTGACAGCTAACCGAGCCATCCTGAGGTACCTGCAAGAGGCCCCTGGAGGATAATCAAAAGGAGTGGGGGGGAGGGTTTAACCGTAGAGGTAGTCCTGTAGGTATCAGGGTCCCAGACCATTAAGGGCTTTAAAGGTTGACACCAGCACTTTATTCCTTCAGAAATATGGATCTTCATTTTCTATAAGTGCAGTATTTGGCTAGAAACAGCATGCAAAAACAGACTTCGCATGGGAAAGTGGCATACTTTGTTTTGAATGAGAAAAGGAAACTATCAGAAATGACAGCAGATTTTATAAAGGTCTTAGAAAGTTGGGGGGGGGGTATTACTTTTGTGTATATAGCCATTGGTTAAATTAAGTGAAGTGGCTAACTACAGACAACAGTATTGTAGTATCATACTGAATTTATTAACAGACTTTTTAGTGCAATAAACAACAGTTGTACTCACCAGTTCAACAGTTAAGAGCAGTATCAAATAATTCCATAATAAGTAACTCCTTCATTTTATTCCCCCATATCAATTTTAACAGTTGTTTTTTTTTTTTTTAAAAAAACTACTTTTGAAATTTTGAAATTCTGTTTTGTATTAGGAGTCCAAGCTTCCTGTTTTGTTGAAAGAATGAAAAAGTTGCTACCTTTTATACTCCTCTAGTAGGTACAAAGATCCAACACAGCTGCAGGGAAGGGCTATGGATTCTCTCTTAGCTCCCTGCATCAACAGAATTTTTAACTAAGGTCTAATTACAGAATATTCATTATTGATGATAATTAGTGAGCTGTACCAAATGCACATTTACTTTCTGATCCCAAGTAGCCAGGAGTTCTGGCAACCTTTTTAAACTTGCAGAGGCAGCAGATTTTAATCCAGGTAGATTGCATCCAGGATTACTGGTTGTTTTCAAGATTACAAAAATATCAAAACTGTGGTGTTTATTTCATGTACACCCTTCCTCCAGGGGTGTAGGGAATTAATACATTGACTCTAAATGGGTACTGGTAGTCAATCTTAAGGTTTCTGAAGACATGAAAGTAAATGCAGACTCTGCTGTTTTAGCAAATGAAGGATTTGGGGTTGTTGTTTTTTTAATATAAAGCAGAAAACATAATTGAAACAGACTGAGAGAAAAAAATGAACTACAATGATGGATTAGATAGATGATAGATAGAATGAGGCTTCTGGCTGAAGTCAGAGTTGAAACGTGTAAAAGACTTTCTGGCCAATTTCCCATAGCCGCTGCTCCGCCTCTGCTCTTCCCTTTGCCCCTATCATAAGTGTCAATTTCCCACTATTTGCTCCGCAGCCACATTTTGCCCCACAGCTTTGTAAGTGTCAATTTCCACCACATCTACTGGATCCTCAAAACACAGGATCAAGTAGACGCGGCGGAGATCAAGCAAAGCTGTGGGCCAAAATGCAGCTGTGCAGCAAATAGTGGGAAATTGACACTTATGATCGGGGCAAAGGGAAGAGTGGAGGCGAAGCAGCAGCTGTGGGAAATCAGTCCTAGTCATTGCCCAAGAGGCAATGGGGAATGCGCTTGCATGTGTGTGAGAGAGCTTTGGATTGCTCTCAGCATACCCCTCTTCTCTCCTGTCTTTGGTCTGGCTGCCACCACTCAAGCTCTGCCTTCCTTTCTTCATCCATAGCTTGAAGCACAGATAGGGGCTGTGTGTGTGTGAATTTGTGTGAACTGTTTAACATACATCCTCCTCTGGCCAGCTGTCTGTACCCCAGTCAGGAATTAATAGTCTATGTGTGACATGGACAGTCAGAGGCCCTGGGTGAGATCTTTGACCACTGTATCAATCAAATACAATGGGTCCAGAAAAAAGTCAGATTATCCCTACAATCAGGAAGAATGTTGTAAGAACTATCATGTAGAACCAGGAACAGCATCCACTCATTTTATGAGAATGCTCATGAATCACATCATTTTTACAGGGATTCCACGCAGATTAGGATTTTGTAGCTGTTTAGGAAAAAGTGTGATTTTATAATTTCATAGTAGTGCAAATTGCTTCCACCTCCATCACCTCCTGATAGCATTTATTGAGCAACTCGCTAGTCATAACAGCTGCCTGATCTGTGTAATGTAACATGTGTAAAAAGCCTCTGAGTATATGCAGTATTCCAAAGCATATGTAATATGATCGTACTGGTGTAAATTAGTCAGTAATGCAGTGGCAGCATTCTGTACCAGTGGAAGTTTCCAAACAGTTTTCAAAGCAACTCCACATATAAGAAGAGAAGAAAAGAGAAGAGATTGGATTTACACCCCGCCCTTCACTACCCGAAGGAGTCTCAGAGCATCTTACAATCTCCTGTCCCTTCCCCTCCCCACAACAGACACCCTGTGCAGTAGGTGGGGCTGAGAGAGCTCTGAGAGAACAGCTCTAAGAGAACCTGTGACACCCAAGATCACACCAGCATCTGCATGTGGAGGAGTGGGGAATCAAACCCCTTTCTCCCAGATTAGAGTCCACATTCTTGGCCACTACACCAAACGGACTCACTATTTAATAACCTAGCCTTGAGGTTACAGTGGTCTGAATCATATGGTCTAGATCACAGGCCTCTGGTACCTCCACTATCAAGGGATTTTCCAAAATCTTCCTGATTGCAGCCTATTTGCTTTCTCAGCAGACATTAGAAAACCAGCTCTTTCCTATAGGATTGTCATGTCTTAAACTCTTTATGACTGCTCATACCTACAGGACCACCTCTCCCAGTATGTTCCCCAAAGAGCCTTGCACTCACAAGATCAGAACCTGCTGGTGATCCCTGGCCCAAAAGATGTCCAGCTGTCCTCAACCAGAGCCAGGTCCTTTTTGGCCCTGGCTCCTGTCTGGTGGAATTCTCGGCCTAGAGACATGTACATCCTGTGAGACCTAATACAGTTCCACAGGGCGTGGAAGACAGAGATGTTCCACCAGGTCTTTGGCTGAGGACAGCTATCTGACCCAGCCTTTGGAGGAAGAAACCGCATATTCAGTGCTATCAAGGAGAGATTTGTTACTGGGTTTATTCTGACTAATTACTGGCTGTTTGATGTCTGATGCTGTTGATGTTTTTAAATTAGGTATTCTGTGTTTTTACACATGGTGTACACTGCCCTGAGCCCTTAGGGGGAGGGATGATGATGATGATGATGATCTAGCCAATGTGTAGGCTTTCCGAGGGCCCTGAGATTTCAAACTGCCACCCTGTGAATGTTCCTCACAGTTTGTGCCACTGGTACATTGTATACAAGTACATTGCATATTCAAGCCTACTTTTTCATAGCCTCCTCCCCTTTGCACATCTGGTTCTTGAGGGGGGTTTGGGGAAGGGAGTGAGAAGCATATTTCTCTGTGGAATCTGGGAGATGCTTTCAGAATGGAAGGGAGATGCATTGAGTCCCTGTAGGGGGAAGGCTTCTCCCTCCTTCGTTGTTGTCTGCCTGGACCATTCAGAACAAGTATAAAGGAATGTAAAGGCACCTCTAAATCTGTCCCTATTTATACTAGCATTTTGTTCCATCTAATGATATCTAAAATTGCAGTTCATTTACTTTTTCTCATGGAACTCAGAGATGCCAGTGAGAAATAAACCAAGTATTTAAATTTGACAGAATTTTGTAATGTGGCAAATCTTACCCATATGAGCACCATTTTTATTAAGAGAACAAACTGTAATTGGTTTCATGGGAATTTATACATAGAACTGGTGTTACAACATTCTCTCTCTTTTTCTTTTTCTTTTGCAGCTCCTTTAGGCTGGAAGGAATGTCAACATTTGGAGGCATATTGGCCAATTTCTCTCATGACAGATTCAGTGTTACAATTTCTTACAGGCCAGATTTGATTCTAACAACTAGGACCTATTTAGAGCATGGAAACCCTTGAGCCAGAGCACAATGGATCACTGATGTAATCTGCTTTAAACCAGTGGCCTCATATCCAACAGCTATGAGTTAAGACCTGATAAAAGCCACAGCCTTAAGTACATTCCGATTGAAAGAAGATGGAGGAGTTCATATCTTTCCTGCCACAAAAATAGCCATCTCTCTAAGCCTGTTACTAGAGGAGTTCAATTCTAAGAATCAAGAATAGCAAACAGTAATCCTGTGGTCCAGCCAATGTTTCAAAAGGTATTCAAATATATGTAGCTAAATGAAAGTATAAATTATGAAGCACTTAAATAACTGCAGAAAAATTAATGCATTTGATCCCAACAGAAGATTATCATCTTGGGTGGAAAGAGAAGTCCTTCGTTATCCCTTGTGCAAATTCAAAGCCATAGAAGGAGAGGACCAATGATGCTGACATGCTTGAAAGTTTATTGTACCCTGTCATCCACCCAAATTATTTGCCTGTTACAGATTGCATCTCAATGCACTTCTAATATTTGCACTGTCACTTCCATTCAGGGGAATGATGTAGGTCATCATTTGCACAGATGGCCACATGAAATTTTAGCCCACAGCAAGCAGTTCTTGGGCTACTAGAGAAAATAAAAGAAAACATATCTTCAGAAGTGAAGAACATTTAATGCCCATCTCTCCCTCCACAGCTGGAAACTTTCTCACAAGGCAAATTGTCCTTCCTTAAGATTGAGATGACTAAAAAGCATCAACAAGCAGACATTAAAATGGATCTAGTTTTTAATACATTTTTATATCATTGTAACAACCAAGAAATTGACATATCTCTTACATGTTGCTAATGAACATGGACAGTATATTCCCAATTAATACAAAAGGAAAAAAAAAACATTTGTACAACATATTCGACACATATCATTTTTATAGCCAGTTACCTGTCTTTCATGGGAAAATGTACCAGCTGAACAAACATTTTAAGTTTATTTTTCTAAATAAATGTGGTATTTGTATCATCCGCACTTATTTTTGCTGATTTTAATTACTCACCCACGTTTTCCCCCTCCAACCACCAAAAAGGGAGATTTGAAAATAAGAACCAAAACACTTGTTTTGCCATGTTAAATCATAATGATTTGCAGACTGAAAGCTTTAACATAAATGTTATTTGAATAATTATAAAGTATATTTCTACTGGAAAATATGTATGGAAATCCCAGAAAGACTGTATTTTAATTTTTTAATTTCAATACATAGGTTATTTTAATATTCTGAAGGAAGTATTTAGTTATGGTTGTTCATTTGAAAGTTGTAGTTGAGCATATTGTAGTGGAACATATTGATCCACAAGTGGGTAACAGTTTTCAAGAATGAGAGCTGCATCAAAAATTACTGCAGGCCTACATGTATATAACATAGGGCATGATCCAGCCTTTAGCTTCTGCATGTGCAAAAGGACACCAAAAGTCAGATAAACAATGCTGCTATCACAACCATGCAGCACTAAGAAGCAGTGCACATATATAATGTTTTTCCTTTTATTCCCGATATGTACCTGGGTGGCAGCCATCTTTCTGACATGGTATACAACCCCATGCCTTCCAACAGGGCAACCATTCATCTTGGCCAGTGCTTGTGTGTCGGACACCCTTTTCTGAACCACACCCTGGGAGCTGAGATGGCTCTGGAATGCAATAGGTAGTTTGGCTGTGCAGTGCCTCCTAGGTCCCATAGCTAAATGCTAGTTACTGAATCTAATTTGCAAGAATGCACCATGGTGCTTAGCTCCTTTCCAAAATGCTGCCCCTTCTCCAATAGCTGGGAGTCACTCAGGGCCAGGAGTATACAGCTGCATATCTGTATTTCCAGCCTCCCAAGCAGACCAGATCATATATATTTTCATGAATGGAATCATTGCCAGTTTACAGCTAGTGAATATATTGCAGTTATTGTACTTGTTCTGGATTTGATGCAAAAATAATGATTTAGCCATGGAATGATTTCTGTCGGCATAAGGCACTTTTATGAATGACACCTTTCTGTATCTAATGTGTCATCCTGAATGTTAACAATGTAATCCAGAAAGAAGAAAGGAGCCTTTTATAACTCTGGTCAGTGTGGTACTGTCACTCAGTTTATGGCTATATGAAATTCTGATAGCAATTTTAGATCACATACAATTTGAAAACAAAAATTGAGATTCCTTTTACAGATTTGTTCCTTTAATACATGTATTTTGAGATTTTAATATTTATTGTCATCGGTCTTCTCTTCAAAACAATGAGGGCTAAAAGCTTCCTTTGTTTTGTTTTTTTAACTTTAAATTTGGGGTCTCAGGATTCTAATAGGTCACTGACTGCAAAATCATAATGTATGCAGCCCAATGGCTACATTTGTTCATCTTCAAAAAATGAAATAACTTTCAGTGTGGTCTGATTTGTAAATTACACATCACTGCAGCATAATCTTAAGTGACTCTTACACAGCAGGGATTTCTTTTCAAACTATAACACGGTGCTGCTAAAGATGCCATTGTTGGATCTGATAAAAGTTGGTGAATTGAAGAGTATGGAACTGTTTGATAATTTCATCTATAATCTGCAAACAGGAAGAGTCACTGTATCCATCCAATGCAGTATTTTGTTATGATCAAGTCATAGATTCCTTTGATGCTAGAGGTGTTTTGAATAAAAATATATATTTTTTCTTTTTCTAGAGTTCTCTATTATGTGTATATTTTTCTGGAAGAAAAAGAGGTATTGAAATTGTTTTTTGATCAGCAGTTAACATAACTATACAGAACTACAGTACAATTTGAAAGAATACTCAATAAAGCCACTCTTGGACTGTACAGTTGGAAAATTCACATATGGTTGTACTTGTGAAGAAGAATGAGTTTCATTAAATGTAGAATGTTTATTTGCTAGGAACAGATTAGGCTAACACATCTCTTCCCGACATGTTTGCTTTCAATAAGTAAGGGATATTTTAATGAGAAGTAACATTCCAATATATACCTTACAATCTATATTCTGAAGGGATACCATTTAGGATAAGTTATTGCAGAGCACCAACAATATTTCAGCATTACTAATTGATTCAATTTCTGCCTTTTAGTTGTCACTGGGACCTTTTGACTACTTCCTATAACATCACATTCCCCACCAACACCTCTACATTTAAAATTTTACCAATTCTTCCATTTTAAATATATATTCCACCAAATGCCTTAAAAATGCAAGGCAACTAACAATGAAACAATAAGATACAGTAAAATTACAATTTCATTATCTATGTAATTTAAATTGTAAAGAAATGATAGCAGCCGTTACAAATCACATTTCTCTAACTGTTCATCTGGAATACATGATGAGGACAGAACCATCACAGAGATTTCTCTTTCCCCTCTTCAGTGACATGTGAGGTCCTTTCAGAAAGACCTTTCAGAGAGAGAGAATTTGATTGCAACAGCATGTATCTGTCCTTTGGATTTCTTCATTAGGCCAGGCTTACTTGTATTTCAAAAGACATTGGGCTGGATACAAAGTCTTCTTCCATCAGTGGAAGTGCATGCACAAGAGAAGGTGATTTCCAGCCTCTGAGAGCCACATTTAAGAGAGTGTAGAAGGCTATATCACAAAGGAGGCATCCTGTCTATGAGTAGACTTTCAATCACAGTCCTTGGAATCAATTTAATTTAATAATTTAACACAGGAAAGCTTTACTACCTCAATGTAATCCTTTATTACCAAATGCAATCATTTTCTAATGTGCACTGTTTTTAATAATGAACGTGTCTGTTCACACATGAAGCAATGGCTACTTCCCTACAGTTGGCAACTGGAGTGCCTTTTAGGTGTAAGATAACCTTGTTTACAAATGTGTTAGCTGAAACCACGTTCCATCTTTACACACATTTTTACACAAACCTAATGTGAGAAGTAGCACTAAGAAAAGTGCAGTCAACAAAAACACTGGGACCTAGGTCTTGAATGTGCTTCTCATGGGGTTGGTTGTGCAGTCACTCTTTGAAAACAGAATTTACATTATCAGGAAAAAAATGTTTTAATTAATGAAGTATAGTTAAAGAAAAAATCTTAGAGGAACCATTATTCTAGTTTGACGTGCTTTACTTCACATCCAAAACTCCAAAACTGATGATCAAGCAGGATGACATCCCTAGCTGTTAAATAAGTGCTATCGTAAGTATCAGTTGGTGTCACAAAATTGTTTTAGGATATCTTAAATGCAGTACTGATAAAATATCAAATGGTACCAAATTAGCCTTTATATGGACAAACACGAATCTAATCTGTGCTTCAGATATATTAAACCCCATACTATTTATTTTATAAGGTGGATCCCTTTTTTCCTCTATGCTGAATATATAAATGGTAACCACTGTCTTAAAGTAAGCAATGCTTCCTACTTCTTTTATTAAAATGATAATTGAAGCAATAATTGTCAACATCCTATTTTATATTAGTATATATAGTAGATTAGAACGAAATGACTATTTGCTTCTGCTAAAAAGGACTCTAAATGCATTATCATAATCATAAAAATATACTGCAGCTCACACCTCATCTTCTCTCACTGATTGCATATATAGAACAATAAAGGTCATCATCATCAGGTACAGAGATAATGGAACTGAGAAATTGTCAGTTATTCTAAGTAAGCATAAATGAACTTTACCTTGCTGGAAAACTATTGCTTGCCTGTTGGTATTTTTTTCTCTGCTTCTGAATGGGATGGATTTATAAAGAAGGGTCAGTGGACACAGGGTCAAATGCAATTACTCCTGCAAAGATTTTCAGAAATAAAATGAAGTAGTATTTTAATCCACAGAGATTGGGTTTGCTAAACCAGGGATTATGGTGGAAAAACACATACATGGTCCAGCTGAAACACTTTTTGGGATAAGATTGATTTATTATCAATCTTATTGATGAGTATTTTGAAGGCATTTGTGGATATTGTCTAGGCAATACATATATGTTAATCTGTCTAATGTCTAGTGTTTAAAACATAAAAAATAAGCACTAATGCCATGCTGAATGCCTGACTCTATCTACAACTGAGAAACTAAAGAGGGATGCATTAACAAAGTGTTAGCCTGAATGCTCTTTTATGTTATAAATATTTGGGAAATATTAGCTCTTAATAATCAGCAGTAGGCATTAAGGAATCTGCACCTTTTTATACAGAGACTGCTGCCTCTTCCAGATAAACCAAGAAATTGACAAGGAGACTGTTATCAGTATTAAAAGGTTTTCTTTTACTTAAAGAATAAAAGGTAGCTTATTCAAGTGTTACAGAAACGTTCACACATTCATACAGTTCTAGGAAGTCAGATAGAATTAAAGGGACGGTTGCGTTATTAGGAAATCATTGACATATTTATCTGCGTAGAGAGAGTTGGTGTATTCCTGCTGGAGAAATAAGATGAGTTTATAGGGAATTGGGGTGTGTGTGTGGATTAGGAGCCATGTCAGAGCGTGGTGAGAGAGAGAGAGAGAGAGAGAGAGGGCGATGCAAGAAAGAGCAGGCGATATAAAGAGAAAGATATGGTGCTGGGAACTTTCCTTTATTCGGGCGGTGGAAGAGGTTTCTGAAGGCAGGCTTAGCCAGATGCCTTTCTTGAGACCACCCCTTAGAGAGTCCACCCACTAGCTCTTGTCCAGTGGAAGAGAGGCTAGGAGGAGTGGTCAGCATTTGATTCTACCTGATGGTCAGAGAGATACCTAGGGCTGGAAGCTGACATCATCGGCTAGAAGCATTGTCTTTTAGATGAAGGTAGGACCTTTTGGCAGCCAAAACTGGTTCTTCCAGGAAATGTCCTGCTGTGTTTGCATCTCTGTGAGAAAATCCTTTGTTGTACCAAATGGATACTGTGATGGTGTCTTGTGAAGACAATTCTCTGGTTAAAATGCCAAGATGGCTATTTCCTGTGTAAGTATCTTTGTGTTGGAAGAAACCTCCTGGCCTGGAGGTGGCAACCTCAGAAAATGGTACTTTAAACCTCTGCTGAAAGCATTTAGAGTCATTTTCCTTCTGGTTACCCCGTCCAAGAGTCCATCCCACACAGTCAGCAAAATAGTTCACTCATTTACTCTTATAGATCCCTATAAAAGTTCAGAAAGCATCGTCCTGGCTTACAAAAGGGAAATCTTATCCAAGATTCCTCCTTATTGTACCACTGGTTTCATTACAAGAGGTAGTCAACAATTTAGAAGCAGGAATACTAAAGTAGTTTCCATGTACCAGTCAGAGTATATGATATGTATAGGAATCTGGCTTCAATCAAAAATGGCTCCAACCCCATTTCACATTTATCGTATATGGCCATATATTTTACTACATGTGGGGGGGGGGGGGGGAGAGAATCCAGAAATTCAAAAACAGTTATCACTTGCCACCACTCAAAGGGACTTTCCTTTGGTCTTGAGAAATGTGTAGATAGGCATTTCTTCTTTTCTCATATAAAAATAGCATTTTTGAAATCCAAACCACTGGGTATTTGGACTTGAAAGAAAAGAGACTATCTTCTACCACCTGTTCTGCTCAATTTCTTGTAATTTCCTTCCATACTATAGCTAGTATCCCATATTGCTTTTGTCAATATGGGTCCCACAATCTCTGACATAGCCTTTCTAGTGATCAAATGGATCCTCCCTCCCCCAACATTCACCAGTGGAAAAGCTAATAATATACAGCACAAGATATTTCTAGAACTGGTTAGAAAAGTGTCTTAAAGTGGGGTCTTAAAGTGGTATGAAAACACAAGGCACATACTTGTGTAATAAATATTCTGGAAGAATTCTATTTCCCAAAGACCTATGAAAAGGTTTAGAATATTGGTTACCAACTTCTATTATGTTTAAGCATATGTCTAATAGTAAAATTCTAAAGTTCAGGAGGAAACTAGGGGCAGATTCTTACGGATGTCTTCCTGACCATTTTTCTTTGGAAGACTCAGGGTATAAGTTTCACTCATGCTCTGGGTTGACTAATCGTCTGCCATATTAGTGGTCTGTAAGGAGTTTTATCCGAGGTTTAATTAGCTGGTGATGCAGTAGTTTGAACAGGTGATTAGTGTATGGTGTATCTAATGTTTTGCAAAGGAGTTTCGGAGACTGCTGCTTGGTTAACCACTCAAAACAACACCACACAAGAATTTCCTTTAGAGACTCTCTTGCTTTCAGATCTGGCTGTTGGTCCCTGCACTTCTTACTCTCTGCTTTTAAGGTGTTAAAAAGAAATGTGTGTAAAATGTCTGAATCCATCATGGCATACTTTTCTTAACAAATATGTCACCACTCTTTCAGCACTACTTCACTCAGTTGGGATATAAACAGCAATTAATAGTTAATTATCATTATTACGGCTGCATAATCACATCCTCCTTGGAGGAAAAAATGTTTTTTGCCAATATAATAGAAATTGAGGGGGTGGGAAGGCCACAGTTAAACCAGTTTTCAAGGTTTACAGTAGCAGTGCATAGTTCAAGAGAAAATATCTGTGGGTTATAGTGTAAACAATAAGCTGAATAATGCAGATTTTTCCCCTTAATATGTGGTCAGGCCCACTGGCAAATGTCAATTGTGGGCAACTCTTTTCCTATATCTCAAGAACTAAAGAGTTCCTAGT
Source organism: Lepidodactylus listeri (assembly GCA_029233225.1). NCBI lineage: Eukaryota > Metazoa > Chordata > Lepidosauria > Squamata > Gekkonidae > Lepidodactylus > Lepidodactylus listeri. Next base: position 74,087,271 of record JARCFY010000004.1, read on the forward strand.
GTTGTTGACCCAGCTGGCTCTCACTCAGTGGCATGCTAAGGGTGGGGTGGGAGGTGCAGTCCACCCCAGGTGCAAGCTATGAGTGTCACTCCTCCTGCCTCACTCCTCTTGCTCCTCCCAGACACCAACAGCATCCACAAAATCTGAAAAAGGGGCCCTGTGCAAAGACAACCCCCCCTATCCTGCCCCCATAAGAAACCAGGAGCTGCACACAGAGAAGGGAGAAACTAATGAGAGCCAGTCTGGTGTAGTGGTTAAGTGCGCGGACTCTAATCTGGGAGAACTGGGTTTGATTCCCCACTCCTCCACTTGCACCTGGCTGGATGACCTTGGGCAAGCCATAGCTCTGTACCAGCTGTTCCCTCAAGGACAGCTTGGGAAAGAGTTCTCTCAGCCCCACCTACCTCACAGGGTGTCTGTTGTGGGGAGGGGAGGGGAAAGGAGTTTGTAAGCCGCTCTGAGACTCTTAAGTGAGTGAAGGGCAGGATATAAATCCAATCTCCTCCTCTTCTTCTTCTTCTAATTCAGCTGCAGCCAGAGGAAGAGGGAGGAGAGAAGGTGAAAAGGTGAAAAGGAGAAGGGAGGGGGGAGTTCCAAGCAGCCCAGAGGTTAGAAGGGGGAGAGTACATGCATCATGGCTGGTGGTGGAGATAAACCAAGCAAGAGGACAAGTAGGCGAAAGACACCTCCCCTTTATTTAGATAGGGTGAGCACATTCAGTAGCAGCGCTCCATCTCCACCAGGCACAGCCGTATCCCCCAGTTCCTCTCTCCACTCCCCAGTGCAGGAAAATGGGGCAGAAGCATTGACTTCAAGCTCCTTTTACACTAACTCTCCCAGGCAAAAGGACGGAAAGGAGACCCAGGTGGTGAGGCCATGTTAGCAGTTTGGAGTCCTTGTTACAGACCCTCAAGTTTCTATGCAGAAGTCTCATGTGCAGGCAGGGGAAACCACCTTTCCCCTCTCTCACACTGCCACATTCTTAAGCTGTTTCACTTCTATTTGGTACGTTGGAGGAACACGGTAGCCTCAGTTCTGGCCCGTTTCTTTCCTTACTGAGCTCAGAAATATACTTAAATGTAAAGTAGCTCAAAAGGGGTTGAACAGCTGTCTTCATCTCCCTGGCCTCCCCCCCCCTCAGGAATTCCCCTTCATTTGCACTAGAAATGTGCACAAACTGGGAAAATGAAGTTCAATTCATGGTTCATGGCAGACCCATGAACTGGACCCTGAACTGAACTAAAATGGCCTTATATAAACCAAAAGCAGTAATAGAATTCAAGGCATTGAGTAAATCTATTATTATTATTTATTATTTATTATTATTATTATTTATTATTATTTCTTGATCCCAACACATTTTGCTTATGGCTTTGTCAGAGGATCTCTTGTAGCATAAGTCTCCAGCTTCACCTGAAGCTCAAGGTGAGACTGGAGACTTGTGCTATGATAGATCCCCTGACAAAGCCATAGGCGAAACACATTGGGATCAGGAAATAAAAACAATAAAAGATTTACTCAGCAGTTTGATTTCACAAACTGGCTTGGCTTGTATAAGTAGTGAAAGAGCTAGTTTGTGAAGTTTGTGATGTGGCATAATGGCCCCTTGAAGTGCTAAAGGCTCCAGTCTCACTGAGGATCTCCAGCTGATTCTCCTCTTCCTGCCCACAAAGTTTGGAGATGATTGGACTTCAAGGGTCCAAGTTATCCCCCCCCCAAAATAAGGTGCCCCCAGGAAAGTGCTTGTGGAGAAATGTCAGGCACAGTTTCAAGAGTGTATAGAATAGACTTCGTACAGGCTAGAGGCATCAAAGTCATAGAGGACTCCCCAGGATGCTCCACTACATGCCCTTTAAGTTATGTGCAGATTAGAATTGGGGAGTCCAAGTTGCAGTGCCCCAAAGATGGTGTCCCAGGAAAATGCTTTTGGAGAAATGTCAGGCACAGCTTCAGAAGTGTATAGAATGGACCCCATGCAAGTTAGAGGCATTAAACTTTCAGCAGACCTCCCTGGGATGCTCCCCTACATGCCCTCCAAGTTATGTGTTGATTGGACTTGGGGGTACAATTTACACCCCTTCAAAGAAGGTGCCCTCAGGAAAGTACGCTTGGGGAAATGTCAGGTGCAACTTCAGGAGTGTATAGAAGCTACATGCAAGCTACCACATGCAAGCTATGCACACCAAATCCACAAGGAACCTCACCCTGGCACCAGCTCCTCTATAATCTCTCAGAGTGGGTGACAGATTACATTCCAGTTACTGACCCCCCCAAAAAGGCCTATCACATTAACACATGCCCATCCGTCCTGAATATGAACCCCTCTGTGTGCCATCAGGATGAAAGTGGATGCAAAGGGTGCTCATCATGGGGGGAAGAAGAATCCTCCTCCACCACCCCCATGTCACAGGCCCCAGGCACGAAACCCATCCTGCTGGGCCAGTGGAGACCAGATCTAGCAGGGCATCCCCAGGGATCTAACAGCCTCCTTCCCCATCTGTCCCTAGGGCTCTCCACAGAGGCAAAAGAGTTTTTGACACTCACCCAAGACACCTTTGACAGCAGTGATTCGGAGGGTGGGGAGGGGAAACATCCTCCCCTTCCACATCCCGACTCCCTGTTGCTGATCCTGCCTTGACTACACACCTCCATGGCCTTTCCCAGCCCAGAGCTAGAAAGCAGCAGACACACAAACCAGCCTCTACTCCCATTCCTTGCAGACAGGATGCAACCTGGTGGCGATGCCCTCCTGCAACCTCTCTGTCAAGGCCCTGACCCATGGGAGAATAGCTTGAATCAGGAGGATGACTTCCCCTGGGCTGGCTGTGTGGGTGCAGAGCACATGGGTGGTATCCTGAAATGGTATTGGAACTGATGCTGAGCTCCTCTTCCCCATGCAGGATGGTCATGGAGGAGATGACATCCTGTACTGTGCTCTTCTGCTCCTCCAGACACACCATCATGGCATAGTTGGTGTTCCAGCAGGTGGCTACCTCCTGGATGAGCTGGTATTTTGGATCATCTCTTTCCCCCGCCTCTCATGCAGCAGACACACAGACTTGATTCTGCATGAGAAGTGAGAGGCCAGGTGCTGGCAGGTCTCGAGCGGGGACCTTAGCTTGAGGGTGGCAGCACCCCAGGTGAGCTTTACAGTATTTCCAAGCCCCAGAGCATCTCTCACCACCAGGTGAAGTGTGTGCTCCAAGCAGACAATGCCCTTGAGGTGCACAGCCCTCACTATTGCCTGCATCTTGGCTCTGGCATACATGACCATGTAGCCAAAGATGATGTTGCTGCCACCTAACCAATCCCTCGGGCTACTCTGGATTGTGGCAGTGAGGTTTGACACTGTGTGGTCTGCATTCATCCCCTGCGCATAGATCAGAACTATCTTGTAGCCAGGTGGCGGGACTGTCCCCTCCTGGGGCCTGAGCCCAACAGTCCAAATAGAAATGTCCTCCAGTTGCCACCAGTGGACAGTGAGGGAGAGGTAGCCATTCTGCCAGCTGCTCCAGAAGTCCACAGTGAAGTGGATGGTCAGGCCTTGCACTTTGGAGAGCTCAGCCTTGGCAGGCAAGATTTGATGGCTCCTGGTCCTCCTCAAGGAGATGGAGTACCAGGAAGACAGGTAGTGCAGCAGCCAGTGAAAGGCTACATCCTCTATGAGGGAGAAGGGATGGCCATCCACAACAATCATCTTGCCAAGGAGGCACGTGAGTGCTTCCTCAGTCCCCCCCTTGCCCTTTTGGCCGGCACTTTTGGTATCCTTGGGGGCATGATATGTCAGAGGGTGGCCTGCCTTGGGATTCCAGCCACAGCACCCAGAGCCAGTTTGGTGTAGTGGTTAAGTGCATGGACTCTAATCTGGGAGAACCAGGTTTGATTCCCCACTCCTCCACTTGTACCCGCTGGATGACCTTGGGGAAGCCATAGCTCTGTACCAGCTGTTCTCTCAAGGACAGTTGTCTCAGAGCTCTCTCAGCCCCACCTATCTCACAGGGTGTCTGTTGTGGGGAGGGGAAGGGAGAGGAGTTTGTAAGCTGCTCTGAGACTCGAAGTGAGTGAAGGGTGGGATATAAATCCAATCTCTTCTACTTCATCCTCTGTGAGGAGTCTCATTTCCTGCTTCTTCCTGCTGAAAGGGAGTGGGCCTTTTCCACTTCCCACTGGCCACCACTTCTTCCTCCGGTACTGAAAAACTGGGGTGCAACCTTTGCAGGTGCCTCCAGACAACTATGGAGGACATTTTTCACACATGGCTATCCATGAGAAAGTGCACAAAGCTGCTGACTATCAGTGGGAGGCTGGGAGTTGGGGCTGCTGCTGGTCTGTGGCCTATAGGGAGGCCAGACTGCACCAACACTGTTCTGGCCCAAGCTCTGCATGTTGCTGCATGGTTTTATTGGGTTAACTGGTATAGTTAGTCCAGTTATCACTGACTAGTTTAGCAGAATGCATTAAGGCACACGCACAGAAGCATCTTTGTTCCAGGTATCCCAACTAATTTACAAAGTTACACAGAGCCACGCTTCTGTTTGAAGACTAATAATAGTCTCTATTTAGGAACTACATTCTAGTTAGGAAAGCTTAGAGATAGTCCTTCTTGCTGAGAATACATATGTGAGGACTGAATGAGTTAGCATATGTAATGAGATAAAAAAACCAGTATCCCTGTTGAGTCCTGCGGAGGTTTTTGTTCCAAGTGTTGTGATAACTTGTAATCCAGCAATTACAAGATGATAATTCCTCTGCATTTTAATGTATTTTAGTGTATTTCTTTTTCAGAATAGTATTTTAGAATACTGGATGTATGCAAGGGATATTAGGATGTCTGCTGACATAACAGCATTTTTTGGAGGGGGAGGTAGTGTTAAGTGCCCTTCATGCCTGAGAGGAGAGATAGAAGATTCCCAGTCACTTCCCACAATTAGAAAAGACACTTTTAGACATTTATCTGCTAGTTTGACATATTTATTGCTTTACAACTGTTGACCCTATAACCTTAACTTGTTATTTAGTGTCACTTTGCATATCTTGATCATCATCATGTTGCATGTTAATTTGCTGTTCCTTCTCTGGCTGTAAGTATGAACCTTGCCTGCCATTCTAATGTATTTGATAAAGTGTGCGTGCACAGGAAAGCTCATTCCTTGAATAAACCTTTTTTAGTCTTAAAGGTGCCATTGGACTCTAAATCTGTGTAGTGCTTGAGACCAACTCTGCTGACCAGCTGGATCTATCTTCATGCCATCAAGGATTTGCACAAAAAGTAGTGGATAGAATTGTCTGTCAGTCAAAGAAATAATCTTTCATTAATTCTATGAGTTTAGTCAATTTAGTGATAGACTTTTAAAAATTAAATATTTATAAAGTAATGGGTATATTCCATGTTCACTAACATAGCAGGAATGCTTGTTGTAAAATGTTTCTGCTATAAGCCATTTGCTGCATAGTTCAGAAACAACATCTTTTTCTTCAGAACTGTTCTATTTTCCAGTGTGTAAATGAATGGCCTTGTTTTTCCATGTGTTTGGCAATAGGGGTTTGCATCCTGAAATTCTAAAGCCAAAAATATACACAAGAATTGCTGCTTCAGCTTGTTACTGTGATTTTCCAGAATGATAACACAAATTTGGGATCTTTAGGCATTATGAACCCCACCCCTGACAAATCCATAGTTTGTTTGTGTGTGTGTGTGTGTGTGTGTGTGTGTTTACTATTATAGTCAGCAGCAGACATCTTTTTTAAAATTCTCCTAATCTCCTTTCCAATCAGATCCTTACAAGGGATCAGTAGACTGCTCCCAGCCAATCACCATTAGGAACAAGTCCCTGAGAGGGAATTTTAAGATGGCCCTTGGATATGGTATTTACTGTTTTCCTATGTTGCTGCAGACCTGCCTGCCTGAAGTGTGTGATGTTAAAATTAACCAATCTGAGCCAGAGCCACTGTGCTTTCTGGTAGGACTACTTTCAGGTGGATAGCTATGTTGGTCTGAAACAGCAGAACAAAGCTTGAGTCCAGTGGCACCTTTAAGACCAACAAATGTTATTCAAGGTATAAGCTTTTGTGTGCAAGCACATATCTTCAGATACAGGGAAACAGAATTTCCTCAGCCATTACATATAGGAAGAGAGGGAGGGTTAGTTGCTAGAAAGGGCCAATTAGAGTCGAGAGAGAGAAACAAAAATGGAAATTACCAGTCCATGTATATAGGTATGTATCCCTCACACTGTCATTTCCTTCTCTCTCTGTCTTTCTCCCTTCCACCCAAGCCTACTGTCATTCCTTCCCTCCCCACGCTACTTTCATTCTTTCTCTTTGTGTGTCTCTTTTTCTCATGCCTACTGTCATTCTTTTTCTCTCCACCATGAAACTGTCATTTCTTTTCTTTCCCTCACTCCATTATTCTTCTCTTTCTCTCTCTTCCCCATCACTTATTTTGATTCCATGTGCGGGCATGGCTGCCACTGCCCCCCTCATGCACAGCTCTTCTGGTTCCATGGTTATTGGTGATTACTCTTCACCACCACGGTGCCAGTTACTCCTCTCCCTCCTACAGTGCAGCCACCTTAAAACCTCTGAGGCCCTTTGCAAGTCACCCCCCCCATTCCCTTCTCCATGGCTGCATTGCTGCTGCAGCAGCTACACCAGCTAGGGTTTCACTCACTATGGCAGCTCCATCTAAGGAAGGATGGAGTGAAATTTTGGTGTAGGAAAAGTTTTGGTGTTGGAAAGGGAGACACTGATCAGAAAATGACCCAGCCTCTAGTCTTTTCCCTTGGCAGGAATGGGATTGAGCTAAACACTGGAAGGTACCCCTCTTAAAGCCACCTGGGGGGCCTACATCTTCACTATTCAATGGCAATGGCAGCAACCTGCATGAAAAGGAGGTTTTTGTCTATGGCTGCACAGGCAATAGTCTTTTGAGAGGGGATTTAAACCCCTGTATTTTTTTTTAAGTTTTCAGATTTTTCTGGAAACCTAGGGGTTTCTGCCAAGTTTATTGAAAAATCTTACTTCTGAGTAAATTAGGAGGGATTAAAACAAAAACAGAGGAACACAGATGCTGCAAAACTTACAGGGGAAGGAGGAACAAAAGGGGGAGAAGGAGGAAGCAAAGGTAGGTCCTCCCATTTCATTAATAGTGAAATAACTAAATCACATGATTTTGCTGGGACTGGGCTGCCACATGACATCTTTGTTGTATCCTTTTAAAAACAGGATGTAAATTGACCTATGTATACCTCTGTGATGTTGCATACAGGCTAATTTCTGGGGTGGGGTCATTTGTAGTTAAATTAGCAGTTTGGCTGTGTAGGCTCTGTGGTATTTTACAAAACAAAGTTCTATTTAGGAGCAAACAGTTTGAGCTAAATTGAACTCCTGGGCAGCTAACAAAAAAACAAACAAACAAACATCAGCCTAAGGAGTGGGCAGATTCCCTGAGGTCTGAATTGTTGCATTGCATTTAGCAGAGACAGAGAGAAATGAGCCTAGGCCACCGTCAGACATGTGTTTAGATCCAACTCAGCTGCGAATGCCTGATGGATCTAAAGGACATGATCGGATAGTAAAATCTAGAAAAGGTCCCACAGCCATCAGCACCCTGTGCTGCTCCGCCACAAAAGCAGAGTTAAAAACCACCAGGGAAAGTCCGGTCCTAATGCTTGCTGATGGGCTATGGATGGACTTTCCTCTGTCTGATCACTCAAGCACACACTTAAGACATTGGTGATGGTCTGCCCATTCCACCCTGACTCAGTGCCATTTCCCCCCCTCACTTAGCAGTATGCAGGTAACTGCAAACTCCATAGGGAACTCTCAGTGCAGAGGTGCAATTCTTCGTTTATGCACATGGGAAACAAAAGGGAGAAAAAATCCACTTGGCCGAATGTGCTGTCTGATCGGGTAGTGATTGGCTGAGCCTGCAACTACAAAGGATGTGTGATTGTGCAATGCTGTGCCAATTTCAACTGGAAGAGATAGGCTCGCTTCCCCTCCACACCAAATGACACGTCTGACCACAGGGTTAGGGACCACCAATTTTTTTTTAGATTAGGACAGTATTTAGCTAGCCTTAAAGAAAAGGGGGGACTTGAATTTGACTTGATTCTGTTTTCTCTCATAATGTTTAATTAATCTGAAAATATAGTTTAAACATAATTTAAAAGAATTTATTCTGAGATTTTTACAAGGTTATGGAAATGATCTAAAAACCTAGTAAAATGTAGACTCACTCACAACTTTAATGCTACTAGCCTTTTTTGCTCACAAGGTAGAATTTCTGTTCACAACACTGTGGAGTTTAGAAAAAGAGAAGAGGAGAGGAGATTGGATCTATACCCCGCCCTTCACTACCCAAGGAAGTCTCAGAGTGGTTTACAAACTCCTTTCCCTTCCCCTCCCCACAACAGACACCCTGTGAGGTAGGTGGGGCTGAGAGAGCTCTGACAGAAGCTGTTCTTTTTCAAGGACAGCTGGGCCAGAGCTATGGCTTGCCCAAGGCCATCCAGCAGGTGCAAGTGGAGGAGTGAGGAATCAAACCCGGTTCCCCCAGATTAGAGTCCGCGCACTTAACCACTACACCAAACTGGCTCTCTTTAGAGGGAACATTGCCTTGGGCCAGTCACAGTTCTCCCAGAACTCCCAGAGCCAGTTTGGTGTAGTGGTGTAGTTTGGGAGAACCAGGTTTGATTCCCCACTCCTCCGCTTGCACCTGCTGGATGACCTTGGGCAAGCCATAGCTCTGTACCAGCTGTTCTCTCAAGGACAGCTTGGGAAAGAGCTCTCTCAGCCCCACCTACCTCACAGGATGCCTGTTGTGGGGAGGGGAAGGAGTTTGTAAGCTGCTCTGAGACTCCAAGTGAGTGAAGGGCGGGATATAAATCTAATCTCTTCTTCTTCTTCTTCTTCTCAGCCCCACCTACCTCACAAGGTGCCTGCTGTGGGGAGGGGAAGGGAAGGTGATTGTAAGCCACTTTGAAACTCCTCAGGGTAGAGGAAAGTGGGATATAAAAACCAACTCTTCTCCCCGCCCCCCAGTCCTGGATCTGAAATTATAACATTTTGTTTTCTCAGAGCATGCTCCTGTTTAGCAATCCATAGAACAATGGTTTGCACAGATTCTCTTGTTTAACATTTGGTCAGTTTTGTCCAACATTTTTCATTTTTTCCCCAAAGAGACATGTAACAGCTAATAATGACAGTTTATGTAAAATCTTCAGCATCTGCTTAAAAACTCTAAAACAGTACTATATGTAAAAGAAACTTGCTACTGATATTTGTACTGTGATTTTATTGTATGGCTCATAACCTCCAGTTGAAGGAGCTTATTGCTAATAAAGCATTAAAAAGAAACTTCCACTCAGTTAGAAAAATATACAGTGATTTGTGTCCATTTAAAGAGATCCATTGGATGTCCTTTTAAGATACCTTTTCTAAATTCTCAAAATGTTTAACTACTATTTAAGGTCACTGTTTAGTGATGAGGTGGAGGGTTGGTAGCTTGTCAGTTAATTGTTGTAGTGTTTTCCCTCCCTCCAGTTTACTAGTATGAAGTATTTTTTTCATTTTGTTGGATATCCTGACATAATCTGGTGCAGCTTGTCTGATTATGCATAAACAAACTTGCTGCTTTCCAGTGATATAGAATTTATATTGACATAAAAACCAGTGTTCTTTGCTCAATTACTATATTTCTTCTGCTGAGTGTTACCCAGGTTTTTTTAAATCAAAAAGCTGTGGCTGTGGCTTTACAAAGATCCACTAAGTAAGAAGTGATATTGGAGACCTATGTGTTTTTCTCAACAATTCCAACGGAATGGGGGAAATTAACTGCCGTTTACATCAGACTCCTATTAGTTTACACTGGACTCCCTCAGCATGATTAGGTGGTCAATTGTCCTTTAAGAAGTTTTACGGTAAAGGTAAAGGTTTCCCTTGCTTGAAAAACAGTTAATCCTGCATGACAATTAAGAGTGTTCAGCTACCAAAAGGAACAGGGCTCCTTTGACAGTACGAGTAACATCCAAACAGAGTGCAACTCTTTTAAGACATTTTAGCTGCCAAAGTGTTCTCTTCTGCATTGGTATTAAAGGTGCAGAAAGCTTATCCTCCTTAACCCAAATACCTTGTTCTAATCAAATAGTATTCTTCCTCCTTTCATGTTTCAGTAGTATGGAGCTGACCTTTCAACAAATGGTCAAAGGGAAGCAGCAGTAAATACTTGCCTGTCAAATGAGAAGCTCTAATGTGTTTAGGGTAATTAGCCTGAACACACATCATAATATTAGATGTGTTTTCATCATTAGGCAGCAGCCAGTCAAATCTAGTATGTGAAGGCAACTGCCAGGTTAAAAGCTCTAGTTATATTTTCTTGTACTTATCTGAAATGTGATTTGTCATTGTTACATAATGTACAGTACTAGCCATTCTTGCCAACAAGCCACCTTTCAGTTGGCTATGATCTCTTCCCTCTTCTCGTCCATTTGTATGAAATGAGAAAAGGAGTTTTGCACTATCTTAAAGACAAAGGCTGATAGCCACCAGAAAGAGGGCAAGATCAAACATAATCCTACATCATCTCATCATTTCTTTTAGGAATAATAGCAGCCAGCTTCTGAAAGAAATCAGCTTCTCTCTTGATAGCCCTTGGGCCGTTAATCAGAACCTCTCCGTAATTAATCAAGAGCACTTTAGCACACAGGATCTGTCCTGCTTGGCTCCCAAAGCTTACAAAGAATGGTTGTAATTTTGAGCCTCAAATTCTAGCTCTATGAGGTATCCAGGATCATTTTCAATACAGTAGCAACTCTCCTTCTAGTACTTATTTGAAATATTTCCAGGACTGTAGGGGCAACTTCCTCCTCACCTCACCTGGTCCCGTCCCACATTCTCACCAAAAAGGAGCAGGGATAGAACTCAAGTCTTTAGCCCTGTAGTTAGAATCTTTTCTCACACTGGAGTTCCTGAGTAGTCGTCCTGGCATGAGCTTACTATGTGGTTATGTAGACTTACCAGTTCCAGATCATTGTCATGTTCTCTGCCACTTTCAAACCACAGCAAGGCTTGGCTTCTCTTGTTTTTCCTTATGAATTAATCCTCTGGATTTTTGGCTGTCCAGAAATCTGGGGACTCTGCTTAGGGCTCATAACAATGTGTGGAACCCGCAATGCTAGCTAGCTATCACTTCTGTGTTACCCTTTCGGCATACCACTTTGGTCTCTTGCTTTCCTTTTCTTGAGTGATACCCATTGTGGAGTTTTGGAATATTTGTATCTTCATGTGGGCATTCTAATGGTAAGTGTTATAACTATATCCTTTGTGAACTGCTAATTGTTCCCCTTGGTATATTACCTCTGATTTCACTGTACTCCAGTGTTTTTTTCCAAGCTTGCACTGAGAGCCTCATCACTTTGTTAGTGATAACTTTTCTTATTTGTGCATGCCATGACCCTGATAGGCACATTCTCATTGCTGGGTATCAAGATAGAAACCATCTTAGAGGAAAATTCCAACTGAAACTCTCATCTTCTGGCACTCTGGCTGCTTGCAGGTATCAGCCAGCCTCCCCCTCAGACTGACAGTTACTTGCCAAGGTCATCTCCAGATCCTGTTAATTAGCTCTCATAGTTCACTTGTGAATCTGGTATGGGAATGGGGAGCTCACTCTTGCCCCAGAAAGTTCCTTGGAGACAGTCCTGTGATCGGTTGGGAAAGTCAGGATATTATGATCAGTGTCATCTATATAATAAAGACTATGATAAAAAAAAACATTCCTCTCTTATTTCCTTTCTTCCACCCACCACCCTTGCTGCCTAAAAATATTCTGTGTAAGCTCTGGAACATCATATTTCAGCTGTAACAACCATATTTCAGTTGCCATTAAGATAAGTAAGTAGCACAGTTAGTCTTTGTTATTTTATGTGCATTATGACTCCGCTGAACTATATGTCTTGCTTTTAAAAGTGTGTGTGAGAGAGTTACAGGGGAGTCTTCTGAACCTACCCCAGCCTAAGTTTGGTGACATTACCACACCAAGGCAGGGTCAGCCTTGATAAGGCTTGTAAAATTTAAGGCAGCAGCTTCTTTAGCCCAGGAATGAGAGCTGACATCTTTCAGATAGTTTCCTTCAGGCTTCTCTAATGTGAATATGGGACAACTGGAAAGCACTGATATGGACATGTGTCTATAGTACAGTGTCCATCTGACAATAAAGGTTTGAAACAATGGGCTTGATCCAGCCTGATTTTCTACCAATGAAAGAAAGAGTAGGACATTTCCTTTTACTACCAAAAAGGCCATGATGGCAATCATGAGACCTGCATGGACAAAAGCTGTGTTTGATGGGGGCTATTATAAGGAAGGGAATTGGATGAGAATTACTGAGAAAAGTGGTTGGATCCAGCCCAGAAGCTCATAGGATTCAAGCAGCTGAAGAGATTCTGGAGTAATACTGCCTCTCAGAACCAGCATTATCTCCCATTTCTAGTTCTTCTGCTTGAAATCCACTCCCCAAATTCAACTGAATCCCCAAACCACTGAGTTAAATTATTGTATTGGCTTAGAACTCCAGAGATGAGACATACTGCCTTTTAATTCTGAAGGACTTTCAGAAAGGCCAGAAAGACTAAGGATAAAGAAAACAGAGTAATACTGGTGCTATGTAGTTCTTAGGGATTCAAGTTAGATCCAGTATTATTTAACATTTTCATTAAATCACTACAAGAGGGAATAAACAAGATTTTAATGAAACTTTAGAGACTGGAGAGGATTTTTGCAAATTCTGGTCAGGACAGAAGTAATCACTGAGAGATTAGTTACACAGCAGTAATAACAAAAAGGCAAAGCTCAATTTGATGTACCTGTTTTATATTACAGATTCAGTTTAAACTGGTTGCACAGCTGCAGGAGCAGCACTAGCTTGTAGGGCATAGAAGATCCAGGCTTGATGCGTAAAGCCAAAATAATTCATGAGGCAGAAGAAACAATGGCTCATAAAGTAGCACCTTTAGCAATGGCAGCTACTTACATCTTCCCAAATACAGAAACATTAGGACTGGCTAATGGGGTCACACAGATGTATAATGCAAGTTGGAAAAACAAGCAAACAGCTCCCTGGACAGTGCAGATTGATGTGTAAAATACTCTAGTAGGCCTCTAGGCAATTGTGTTCTGGAAAAGAAATTGGAGGGGTTGTTTCCCATCATATGTTTATAGAAAGAAAGCATGGTACAGGTCTCCTGAGGCAGAAGTAAATATTTGTATAGTCACACAAAGGAGGCTGTAAACATTTCCAGCCTCTGTAATAGTGTGGTGAGTAGGTTAAGGCTGTTCCACTGCCCTGCTTGGTTTTTTAAAAAAATATTTAATATAACAGAGACCCACTCCTGAGGCACTAAATGAGCTTGTATAGTATATATACTTTGTTATAGGAAGGAGACAGACTGCATGAAGTGCCAGCATTAACTACCACTACACCTGCATTAGAGTGGTGTCCCAGTGTTGACCAAAGGCAGGATAATTTGTTGTGTTGTCACACTTGTGCTAAGACTGTTATGGCAAAGACTTGCAACCCCTTTTTTAGAACAGTATAGTGATTGTGGACTTGCCATCTTTGTATTCCTTCTAAATTTGTTTTCTTCTATGGTCACCTTATATATATGTGGGGAATTCTACTAGTCTGGAGTAGAACCTAAATGTGGATGGTTATTGGCTTTGTCCTCACTCTGTGATGTTTAAATAACACTCTCCAACTCCTCCTTCCCCAAATCAGCCTTTTAAACATTGGGTAAAATGAAGGTTTAAAGGAAATTAATAAGAAGACTATGCACAGATAATGTGGAACATTGCTGTATATTGAACATGAACATTATAAATAACTAGGAATAAGGCCTGTTGTGGAAATAAATACAACGGGATATAGAAAGAGGCTCTTGGAGAGTGCTAAGGCCTTGGTCATTCATCATCAATTTGCTGTGGCAACCACAGCAAGGTATAATGACACAGAGTCCACAATTTTCTCTAGAGGAACGGATCTCTGCTACCTGAAGAGCAGTTGTAATTCTGAGTGATCTCCAGCCCCCACCTGGAGATTGGCAACAATGGTTCCTTGAGAGGAAACGGCTGGTTTGAAGGGTGAAGTCTATGGCATTGTACCTGTCTGAGGCTCCACCCCTCCTCAAACCTCACCCTCTCCAAGCTCCATCCCTCAAATCTCCAGGAATTTCCCACCTGGAGTTGTCAACCCATCTCCTTCCCAGCCAAGCATCAGCCTACCTTTATTTCTCTCTCACTGTTCAGCTTTCCATCTCCACCCCGCACCTGCAGTCTCTACCATGCTTTGATAGTACCAATTTAGTAGCAGCTTCCAGGATGTTACTCCTTGGCAAATTGCCTTGGATGTGTTTAGAGGTTGGAGCACAATTCTAAATAGGCCTGATAACATAACTCTAATTGGGGAGTGTCTTGTTGTGCTCCTCATTTATCATTTCTTAATATATTACAGTTCTACATTGCAGACAGGAGACCAGGAGGGTTCACCCAAGTTACTCCTGTGAGAGGCTTAAAATGAAAAGATCTGTTCATTGTTTCACTTAATACAGAATTATTGTCTCTGTGACAGGTGAGGCAGTGTAATCCAGAATGTTTAAAATTTCACTTTGTAAACATGAGCTGGATACCCACCACATTGCATTTTTCTTTTCTTTTTTTGTTTGTTATCTCACAGTGACTGAAGAAGATTGTTTAAAGAAACAAGGGAAGAAAACCAGGACCTTGTATCGCTGTTACTGGCTATGTTACTCCTCATTATTGATGTCTGCTTTACTCATTGTGCTTGTTATGTTTGCATGTAATTACTTTGTATAGTTATTACTGGTGCTTTATGAAAGTCATTGTTCCCCTGTCTAGAGGAGGTTCTAGCTATTTCTTTATTTAATTAACTACATCCTACTGGATTAAGTTGGTAACTGGAATTTTGTACTTTTGTGAATGTATTAATATTGATGTTACAATATTAGTATTTTTTGCATTAGAAGCTTTAGTTGTTACTGGTATAACTTACATATCATTTGGGAGTATTTGGAAGGCAGCCCACTCTCGGAGTTATCTTAATTGGTCACAGCTGCTCTTTGATTCCATTGTCTGTTGTTGTTTTTGCACTCACCTGGAGATTGGCAACAGTGGTTCCCCAGGAAGAAAAGTAGTCTTTCTCTGCAATAGGGACCAAAGCAGCTTATATCATTCTCCTCTCCCCCTTTTGACTTGCACAACAGCCCTGTGAGGTAGGTTAGGCTGAAAGTCTGTGACTGGTCAAAAATCACCCAGTCAGCTTCCACAGCAAGAACCTGGGTCTAGCAGACCCTGCTCTGAAGTGCTTACTGCTATGCCTAGGGTAGCCAACCTCCAGGTAGAGCCTGAAGATTGCTAGGTATCACCACTGAACTCCAGACCACAGATCTTTCCCCCACTGGAGAAAATGACTGCTTTGGAGGGTGGGCTCTGTGGCATTCTGTTCAGCTGAGGCCTCTCCCCTCCCTAAACCCTAGCTTCCATAGACTCCAGGAGTCTCATAAGAACATAAGAGAAGCCAATGTTGAATCAGGCCAATGGCCCATCCAGTCCAACACTCTTGCCACACAGTGGCCAAAAATACCAGGTGCTATCAGGAGGTCCACCAGTGGGGCCAGGACACTAGAAGCCCTCCCACTGTTGCCCCCCCCCCCAAGCACCAAGAATACAGAGCATCACTTGTCCCAGACTGAGAATTCCTATCTATACCTTGTGGCTAATAGCCACTGATGGACCTCTGCTCCATATCTATATATCTAATAGCCAAGTTGCCCCCTCCATGTGGATATCTAAATGTGCATGGGGGGCAGGGAGATTTTCCTTCACACTTGGGAGACTCTCCCCATGCAGAAAACTCTGAAAAGTTTTTTTTAAAATAACTTTGGGGGAATATTTAAATTTCTCCAAAAGTTAAAAAAAAAAAAATTTCTGTGCATGCGCAGGGAACATACTTACCTCTTGGATCTGTGACTGCTGCTGGTGGTGGTGGCGACAGATGGAGAAGCCTTGCCAGGCCTCACTATCTCTGGGGGGGTGGGGGAAGAGCTGATGGGCCTCATGGCTGGAAGCCATGCAGGCATTGCCGTCACTGGTTGGGGGGGCAGAGCTGGTGGGGGGAAGAGCTGGTGAGGGGAGAGAGCTGGCAAAGGGAAGAGCTGGTGGGGAAAGAGCTGGCGGGCCCCATGGCTGGAAGCCATGCAGGCTTCACTGTCACTGGTGAGGGGTGGGGGGAAGAGCTGGTGGGAGGAAGAGCTGGTGGGGGGAGAGCTGCCCATGTGGGCCTTGCCAGGGCAAACAGGGGTGGGGGGAGAGATCAGCAGGCCTGAGGCTTTACCTTTGCTACTTCTCCCCACCATGGGTCCCGCCTCTTGTCTATATACTAATTCCAAGAGGTTTTTTTCTGTGTGGATAGTTATATCTGCCAAAAGAGAGCTCACTCTCTCCCAACAGCTTTTCCTACATACTCAGGGGCCTTCCTCAATCTGCAGAAAAATCCAAAAAGTTAAAAAAAAACACTTCAGGGACCGTTGAATTCCCCCCAATACTTTTTGAAATGGCATCAGCTCCAGGCATCAACTGTGAGAGATTAGAATGTTCGAGGGATGGGTCGGCTTCTAACTGTTTCTGTCAGTAAAAGGCAGGGTTTTTACTAGCAGCAGTCTAGGGTTGCCAAGTACCTCCCCCCAGGCACTGGCAGCAGATCCAGATCCAGGCTGGGAAACTCCTGGAGATTTGGGGGTAGAGCCTGGGGAGGACAGGGACCTCAGTGAGGTACAATGCCATGAACTCCACCCTCCAAAGCATCCATTTTCTCCATGGAAAGTTATCTCTGTAGTCTGGAGATGAGCAGTAATTCCAGGGAATCCCCAGGTCCCACCTGGAGGCTGGCATCCCTAGGCAGCACTCTCTGTGTGACTCGATACCACCTGATTTGCATGACTGAATTAGGCCCAGCTGCTTTGCTACTATTCATCAGCAGCCACCCGATGAAAGCCATTGTGATATAACAGAACTTCAGATTGGGATCTGCGAGACCCAGGTTCAGATCCCCATCTTACGGTGGAAGCTGACTGGGAGATTTTGGACCAGTCACATACTTTCAGCCTAACCAACCTCACAGGGTTGTTGTGCAGATAACAAGGAGGAAATAATAATGTAAGCTGCTTTAGTCCCCACTGTGGAGAAAGACTGTAATTTTTCTAGATAGAGGCTGTGGGGGAGGGCTGTTGAAGAGTACTGGATTCCGGAGATCAGGAACGGTGAAATCATGAAGCCTTTATTGAGTGATTCAGCATGCCCAGTAGATGGTCAGAACAAGCATGCTTCCAGGGCTCTAGGGCCCTCATCATATGCTGGCCAGAGCCACACCTCCAGCCGCACCCAAAAGACCTGATAAAGGCTTAACATATGTGCATGTTTGTCACAGGCTCCCTCCTTAGTGGTGCGGACCATTCACTCTGCTTGGCCATTCGTGGCCGGGTGAAAAGGGGCAGATCTCACGTGGTGGATGCCATGGAGCTCCACGAAGCGCTGGAATTCCACAGAGGTGAAAGCCGTGCCGTTGTCCTAGAGGATGGTGTCCAGCAGGCCGTGGGTGGCAAAGATGTGCCACATTGTGCGAATGGCAGCTTCAGAGGAGGTGGCGCGCACTGGAACGACTTCCAGCCACTTGCTATAGCTGTCAATTAGAATAAAGAAAAGCTGCCCCTGTACCGGACCCGCAAAGTCCATGTGGAGCCTGGACCAGGGCCATTGGGTGGACTCCCAGGGGCGGACGGGAGCATGTGGAGGGTCCGGACGGGTCTCTTGGCACTTTTCACAGCAGCGGACCCGATCCTCTATCTCCTTGTCAAGGCCTGGCCACCAGACGTAGCTCTGGGCCAGGGCCTTCATTCGTATTACCCCAGGGTGGTGCTCATGCAGAGCGGTCAGCACTCGTGGGCGGAGAGGTTCCAGAATCACTACCCTTGAGCCCCAGAGCAAGTACCCCTTGTGGGTGTAGAGTTCTGCATGCTGGATAGAGAAGGCCATGAACTCAGGGTCCGGATTCTTGGGCCACTTTCTTCCCACCCAGTCAGAGACCCGGGAGAGTTGACGGTCCCGGGCCGTGCGCCGGGCCACATCCCATACCTAAAGCGGCCAGTCCGGCAGGTCCTTGAGCAGAGTGACATGGTAAGCAGGAGCTGGGTCGGGGTCGCAGGAGGGCAGCAGAAGGCGGCTGAGTGCATCCGCATGGCCCATGGCCTTTCCCGGGCGATGCACCAAGTCATAGTCATACCCTGCGAGGAAGATCGACCATCGGAGGAATCGCGGGGACAACATTTGTGGCGTGCGGCGATCCGTGGCGAGGAGGCCCAGAAGAGGTTTGTGGTCCGTGGCGACCATGAACTTGTGCTCGTACAAGTAAGTATGAACTTTTTGACCCCGGCCACGATCACAAGTGCCTCCTTGTCTATCTGAACATAGTTCCTTTCGGCCGGGGCTAGGGTCTGGGAGTAATATGCGACCGGGACCTCCCGGCCATCCAGCAGTTTGTGACCCAAAACTGCCCCCACCCCATAAGGAGATGCATAACATGCCAATACGACGGGCAGGACTTCGTCGAAGTGGGCGAGGACTGCATTAGACATTAGGAGGTCCTTGATGCCCTGGAAGGCCTCCGCCTGGCGGGGACCCCAAGTCCAGGTGGCGCTTTTGTCCAGGAGCCTGTGCAAGGGCTCAGCTACCGCCGCCTTGTGGGGAAGGAAGGCGTGGTAGAAGTTGATGAGTCCCAGAAAAGACTGCAGCTCAGCCTTGGACTTGGGGGCCGGGGCATCGGAGATGGCCTTCACCTTGTCCTTAGTGGGGTGAATTCCGTGGGTGTCCACCTTGAAGCCGAGGAAATCCACTGCAAGCACCCCGAGGAGGCACTTCTTGCATTTTACCTTCAGGCCGGCATCCTGGAATCACTGGAGGACAGAGAAAGTCTTGATGTCCAGAACCATGATCAGGACGTTGTCGAAAAACTTCTGCACCCCTGGAAGACCTTTTAACAAATGGTCCATTAACTCTTGAAAGATCCCGGGGGCTACGCTCACCCCAAACTGGAGGCACTTTACCTTAAATGCCCCCTTGTGTGTCACAATGGTCTGTGCTTCTGCTGTGGCATCCCGCAGGGTTAGGCCCTGGACTTTCCGAAGTTGGGGCCCCCCCGTGGGGCAGAGCCTGCAGAGGGTGGACTCTGAGATTATGGAGTAGGACGACCCGGTGTCTACTTCCATTTGGCAGGGGGTCCCCTCAATCAAAACTGAGACCTTAATTTTGTTGGGGGTGTCGGGGGGCAAGTTCATTACCTGCTGTGTCTTGCAGTGGTGGTGGCGGGTTGTTGCTGTCTGGAGGAGTTTGGCAGACTCCTAGTGCGGCAGTTGGAGCAGGTGCGGCAGGCCCGGGCGATGTGGCCCTTCTTGCCACATGACCAGCACTCTGCTTCCTGGAAACGGCAGGTCTGGCGGTCATGCTGATTGCCACAGCTAGCGCACGTGGAATGTTTGGAGTGTGGCATCGCTGAGCGAGAAGCCTTCTCACACGAGTTGCGGGACCCCTGTCCTGGAGGCCGGCGTTGTACCTGGAGTGTCTCATCATCCTCGGAAATGTCGGAGTCTGCAGCAGCCTCGGTCTGGTGGGCGGCTGCAGATGTGCCTAGCTTCTCCTGCTGAGAGACCTCAAAGGCGCAAGCCATGGTTAGCATCTCATCCAGGGTTGCTGTGGAATTGGCCATCAGCTTCCTTTGAAGCTTGGGGTCGCAGACCCCACACAGGAATGCGGAGTATAGCGTGTCCTCTATGGCCACGAACTCACACCCCACCAGGAGATGGCGGAGGGCTGCCAGGTAATTGGAAGCAGACTCACCCTTCTGCTGCAGCCGGCGGAAGAACTTCACTCACTGCGTGTTCTTGGAGGGTCTTGGCAAGAAGTGGTTCCTTAGGAGTGCCATGATGTTGTTGTATGTGGCCTCCGCTGGAGTACAAGGGGAAAGCAGGCTGTGGAGTAACTTCAGCATCTTTACCCCTCAGGATGCCATGAGCCAGGACTTCTTCTTCCCGGCATCCGTGATGTCCTGTGCATCAAAGTAGGACGTGAGCTGGTCCGTCCAGGCTTCCCAGTCTTTGGGGCAGGCTGGATCAAATGGGTGGGTGGTTCCTGGAGCGGTGGCCATTCTGGGATGTGCAGCAGTGTGTTGAGTGAGATCCTCAGGAGCCAATGGTGGTGCAGTGGCGCTGGAGCCAAGCAGGCCGGTGGCTGATGGATCTGGTCTGGGCTCGATGCGGTGCTGGTGTCGGCCAAGGAGTCACTCATCGGGATCCCATCCTCATCGCCAATGAAGAGTACTGGACTCCGGAGACCAGGAACGGTGAAATCATGAAGACTTTATTGAGTGATTCAGCATGCCCAGTAGATGGTCAGAACAAGCATGCTTCCAGGGCTCCAGGGCCGTCATTATATGCTGGCTGGAGCCACACCTTCGGCCGTACCCAAAAGACCTGATAGGGGCTTAACATATGTGCATGTTTGTCATAGGTTCCCTGGAGGAGCCTTTGATTGCATTGGCTCCTCAGGGAGAACCTAGGTCACACATTGGTGGAGGCTTTGAATCTGGATGTCTATTGTTCCTCCAGATTCAAGCTCCCCTCTCTGCCTGACCATGTGCTCTGGCCATGCGGCAGGCGCCATTACCTGGGAGCACATGGCAGGCTGGTTGGTATACAGAGCATACTACGTTACAGTGGTGGAGATGAAAAGCTGAAGACAGATAAAGGTAGGTTGGCTGTTGGGTGAGAAGGAAATAGGGTTGCCAACTCCAGGTTGGGAAATTCCTGGACATTTGAGAGGTAGAGCCTGGGGAGGGTGGAATTTGAGAAGGGGCTACAGACCAGTATGATGCCATAGACTCCACCTTCCAAACATATCATTTCCTTCACTTAAACTACCATTGCCAGCCTCCCAACAAGGGCTGAAGAGTGCCCAGAATTACAACTGTTATCCAGGTGACAGAGATCAGTTCCCCTGGATAAAATGTCTGCTTTGGAGGGTTGCTGAGGCTGCTTGCCTCCCCAAGCCTCACTGTGCCAAGGCTCCACCCCCAAATCTCCAGGAATTTCCCAACCTGGAGCTGGCAGCCCTAAAGTGAATTGATCTCTGCAGCTGGGAGATCCACTGTGATTCCCAGAGCACTGCCACTGCTGCTGTGGGGGGAGAGGAAGCAGGCAGGAGGCTGGGAGAGTGATGGGGGCAGAAAGAGAGAGTGATGGAGTGGGGGGCAGAAAGAGAGAGAAAGAGTGATTAGGTGGGGAGGCAGAAAAACAAAGTGAATGATGACGGGCCAGAAAGAGAGAGAAAGTAACATACATGGAGGAGAGATAGAAAGTAAGAAAGGGGGGCAGAAGGGAGAAAGAGTTTGAGAGAGGTAGGGGGAGAAGGGAGGAAGCAAAGGTGTGAGGAACGGGATAACCATCCCACAAGTTTCTTGCAGGTCTCCACTTGTGTTTATCTAATTCCGTCTTGAAGCCGTCCATGCTTGTAGCTGCCACCACCTCCTGTGGCAGTGAATTCCACGTGTTAATCACTCTTTGGGTGAAGAAGTACTTCCTTTTATCTGTTCTAACCCGACTGCTCAGCAGTTTCATTGAGTGCCCAGAAGTCCCATGCATAATCTACCTGCTCTGTCCCATGCATAATCTTATAAACTCGATCATGTCACCCCTCAGCCATCATTTCTCCAAGCTAAAGAGCCCCAAGCACTTCAACCTTTCTTCATAGGGAAAGTGTTCCAACCCTTTTGTTATTCTAGTTGCCCTTTTCTGCAGTTTTTCCAGTGCTATAATATCTTTTTTGTGGTGTGATGACCAGAACTGTACATAGTAGTCCAAATGAGGTTGCACCATCAATTTATAGAGGGACATTATGATACTGGCTGATTTGTTTAAAATTCCCTTCCTAATAACCCCCAGCATAGTGTTAACCTTTTTCATTGCAGTCGCACACTGTCTTGATATTTTCATTGAGTTATCTATTACGACTCCAAGATCTCTCTCTTGGTCAGTCTCCGCCAGTTTGGACCCCATCAACGCGTATTTATAGTTAGGATTTTTGGCTCCAATGTGCATCACTTTGCACATGGCCACATTGAACACCACCTGCCACAATGATGCCCATTTGCCCATCCTTGACAGATACCTTTGGAGTGCCTCACAATCCTCCCTGGTTTTCACCACCCTGAACAACTTTGTGTCATCTGCAAATTTAGCCACTTCACTGAGTACTCCCAACTCCAAATCATTAATAAACAAGTTAAAAAGCATAGGACCATGTTCTGATCCCTGCGGTATCCTACAGCTTACCTCCCTCCACTGAGAAAATTGTCCATTTATAGTCACTCTCTGTTTCCTTTTATTAGCCAGTTTTTGATCCACAAAAGGACTTGTCTTCTTATCCCATGACTATTGAGCTTACTTAGGAGCCTTTGATGAGGAACTTTATCAAAAGCTTTCTAGAAGTCAAGGTAAACAACATCTATTGGGTCCCCCTTGTCCACATGTTTATTCACTCCCTCAAAGAACACTAACAGGTTAGTGAGACAAGATCTTCCCTTACAAAACCCATGCTGAGTTCCTCAATAGCTTTTGTTCATCCATGTGCCTACTAATTTTTTTCCTTAAGAACAGTTTCCACCAACTTTCCCAGTATCGATGTCAGACTGACTGGCTTGTAATTTCCTAGATCTTCTCTAGAACCCTTTTTAAAGATGGGAGTGACATTCACTACCTTCCAGTCCTCAGGAACTGAGACAGATTTTAATGAAAGATTACATATTTTTGTCAGGAGATCCACAAGTTCACATTTGAGCTCTTTCAGAACTCTTGGATGTATGCCATCCGGACCCAGTGATTTATTAGTTTTTGTTGTCCATCAGTTGTAGGGCCTCCTCTCTTGTTACCTCAATCTGACTCAGGTCTTTTAACACCCCTCCTGAAATCAGCAGTTCTGGAGTGGGCAAGCACTTCTCATCTTCCACAGTGAAGACAGAGGCAAAAAATGCATTCAGCTTCTCAGCCACTTCCCTATAATCCTTCAGTACACCTTTTACCCCTTGGTCATCCAAGAGCCCCACTGCCTCCCTGGCTGGTTTCCTACTTCTAATATATCTTCTGGAGCTGGCAACCCTAGTCAGGACTGGCCCCAATGAGTTTTCTTCCAAAGGCCAAAATAGATGTGGAAAGGGCCTTTTACTGACAGAACCAAACTTGGTTGACCAGCAACAGGCACTGAGGGGAAAGTAGGTTTCCCAGCTCTGACCAGGGAAATATCTGGAAATTTTTTTTGGGGGGGGGGGGGATCCTCTGAAGGGCTGTTTTTTTGGGGGGGGCAAAGGACTCAGCAGGAATTTCCCAATCTGGAGCTGGCAAACCTAGTCAGGACTGGCCCCCGATGAGTTCCTCACAAAGGCATGGAAAGGGTTTCATTCCTTTGTCTTTTTACTGACAGAACCAAACTTGCTTGCGTACCAACAGCCATTGAGGGAAAAAGTTATTCTCACAGAGGAGCCAAGCAGGTGAAGTGTCAGGAGAGAGCGCCATCTGCCAGTAATTCTGACAGGAAACAGTAGCTGGAGTGGGTGGGGAAGAGAAGCAGACCCAGCACCTGGCCAATGGCATGTGGGTACTCTTGAGTGGTGGCTGACGGGCCAATGGCTGATAGAGCATACTGTGGGCAGGACTCAGGCAATGCAGCCAGTGGATAGGGACAGCTTCTGAGTGATACATCATGGAGCCAACTGATTTAGAAGCGTATGGAATGTTCAGAATCTGCCACCCCACTACTGAATTATATATAAGGTAAAATGTGTAAAATATAAGGAGAGCATCTTTCATTTATTCAGTGACCCAAAATAATGAATAGGTGGTGACTGAGCATGTCAGCAGAAAACAGGATGATAAATAGTGTAAGGCATAACCTTTCACAACAGAGTTGAAATGGAGAATTAGAGTTGAAATGGAGAATTAGAACCATGGGTTTCAGTAGTAGCAATTAGAACCATGGGTTTCAGTAGTAGCAAGCCACTTCCTCAGAATCCAGATAAGGAACAAACAGACAGTCCCTTTCAATGGGAAAGTGGCAGGTTTCATGCCCTGGATACATTTGTACTGGTGCATTAATTCACTGGTTATATTGAGCCATAAAGAGTAAGGCCGTGGTCACAGGGTTGTTTAAATCTGGGAACCCTCCCGGATTTAAAGCAACTGTTTTTTTTTCAGGTTGGGATGATTACACATCCCAACCCTGGTGGAGAAGGAGGTGGCGTGCGGCAGCAGCGGCTGGGGGAGGCACCTTCCCTGAGACCTGGCGGCAGCAGGAGGTGGAGGCATGAAGCAAAGGCATGCGGCAGAGGTGGTGGCATGCGGTGGAAGGCAGCAGCATGCGGCGGAGCCAGCAGCAGCGGCTGGCAGTGGTGGCAGCCGGGGGAGGCCCCCTTCCCTGAGCCCCACTGGCCACCTGGTAAGTTTGGCAAGAACAGGGGAAGGCAGCAGTGGCCAACGAGGTGTGGAGCGGACTGGGTCCCCCCTTTTTGCACTTGGGCAAAAGGGGGGAGACAGGAGGGACAATCTGGATAGCCCTCTCTCACAATCATTGCAAGAGAGAGGCTGTCCAGATCGGCCCATTGCGGGTTCAAAGCGCGACTCCCCAAAAAATAGTTGATTTTCCTGGGGTCAGAAAAAGCGCTATGAACCCGCCCTGGAGGCTGCTTCGCTGTGGGAGTAGCTGCGGTCGGTCTGATTGGCCACTTTAAATGCGGGAGGAAACAGCAGTTCCTCCCGTTTTAAAGGGCTGTGTGACCGTGGCCTAAATTACAATAGTACTCTAGGCCAGAGGTCTGAATATCAGCATCATCAATTTAGAGGTTATAGCTATTTTAGCATGATAAAACTTTGATACTATAGAGATCCCTTCCTTGTGCTCAAAATACAGAATACTAGAAATAATTATATATTCTTTAAATCAAGTGGTTTATCTTTGTGGTCTCGGTGCACTGGGAGGAAATTTGAGCATGTGAAGACTTGATCCAGAGAAACTTCTAGAGCTAAACTTAAGATTTTTGAGACTGTCTCTGCCCACTAACAGCATTGGCTTGCAACACACATGCTTAGAGAGGGTGGAGCCATGCTTCCTACTCAATTCTTCTTTGACTGCTGTGGTAGACATCATGAGAAGCTTCATTCATGAGCTAGGCCCCTTTTTGCTAGAAAATAATTACCTCAAAAACTTTTTGTTGGTGAAACCTCATCCCTATCCCCATCTTGTCTAGTTTTCTCCTTCATTATAAGTTAGTCATTTCTTCCTTCCAATACTCTATGGTAAGGTATAAGGCAAGAGAGTAGAGGTTCCCTCCTTCCTATGCCTTTCCCCTATTTTGCCAAGTTTTTTTTTTATTATGCAGAAGACTACCAGCAGCCAATCTGAGGTTTTCTTTTGCTTAGGTGAACAGCATTTGGTCAGCTCTGCCATCACAGACTTTAATTTACTAAGCAGGCTCATAGGAATCATATGTCCTATTTCCACCTCCTCCTTTGTCTTCTCTTTTTGGCCCTGATAGATCCCCTAACATAGGCTCCCAATTCAACCTTGAAACCAAGCATGTTGACAGTCTTGGTCTTAGTTTTAGACCCAGCATTGACTCCATGAGCCTAAAAACCAAGCCTCTAAGCAACTTCCCAGAAAAAGCCTTGAAGAGAAAGGATAAGGATTATAAGATCCCAGCATCAATAAAGGTCCTCATGATGCCGAGAGCCATATATAATAGTGAAGACAGGGTTCCATTAAAATTCCAGCTGCCTGATGGCACTTCTCAAATATTGCTAGAGAATCAGCCCATTATGCAGAAAAAGGTCTCCTGGAAGGCAATTGTATCATCCTCCTACCCACTTAAAATTCCAGTGATGTCTCATCAGTCAGAATAATAGCCTAATGCATGGGAGGATCCACCAGGTGATCACCTCTATCATAAAGCTATCAACTTCCCCAGACACAGCCATCAGGCACTCTTGAATACTTTGTCCTCTAAAGTAATCAGACAAACTGTTATCTTGACACCATGCATCTCACAAGGGTGCAAGCCCAAGGTATATTTTCATAATTTTCCTGCTTAGGCATTAAGTCCAAATGTCCAATCAAATTTCCCTCCACCTGACCAATCCTGGTCCAGAAGAGGCCAATGCATCCAGATATTAAGAATTTCAGAGTATAAAAATAGCCTTGAGTCCCCTGTTATTTTGCTAGCAGGATCCCCCACCTACCATCCCTGTGGCACTACGCAGGACCCTCCATGGAGACTTCAAATGGGCCTCAGTTTCACTTTGCTTTTCCTTCTTTCTCTCTGCACCCTGATCTAGGATCAGCCTGGGATCACCCATCGCTCAGCATTGCTGTGTGTTATTCATAGGATTATAGAGTTGGGAGGGACCTTCATGGTCATCTAGTCCAACCCCCTGCACAATGCAGGAAATTCACAAATACTACACATACACACAAACACAGAGAGAGAGAGAGAGTGACCCCTGCTTCAAGCCCAGAAGATGACAAAAAACCTCCAGGATCACTGGCCAAACTAGCCACTCGTATCCTTTCTCCCAGACCTCAACTCTCAATGGATAAAGTGCATACATTTTCTTTATTCCAATTTTGTTGCTCCCTTTAACAAATTCCTAGGAGCTGCTAGGTAGCCTTATTGATATTTTTACTGTATAGCTGTCTGTACGTATGCATGCTTGATTCTTGGTGTTCCTCCTGCTGGTGTTCCTCCAACTTGCCAACTTTCCCAGTAAATATTTGCACTTGTGTCTATAATCCACCAGATTATTTCTATCCCCACAATAAAGCATTACTGAAACTGGGACCTAAGTATACACCCAATAGTGATCCCTTAATAAAGATTTGTCCATAACTGTATCTATGTGGATTTGACACTCAAGGGGGGCACTTGAAACATTGGGGATGATAACATACATACCACTTCCTGATTCAGCCAAGTTTCCCATGGTATTGATGCTCACATAGCCTGCAGTTCCCTCTAATGTGCCAATTCTGGAGGGTTCTTGAGAAGTATTGGAGTCGGGAGTCCATGGAACAGTGAAACAGCTAGATCTTTATTGCTGGTCCGAATGAAGCATACAACGCAAGGCTCCGAGCCCTCCTTTTATGCTGGTCAGGGATAATCCCCTGACCTCGCCCAACTGGCCTGATAGGCTATTATCAGTCTATTTACAGCTCATAGGTTCCCTGGGAGAAACCTAGGTACATGATTGGTGGCCAGTTCGAATCCACCTGGCCTTTGTTCTACCTGGCTGAAGCTCAGGTAGTTTCTTGGCCATGTGCTCTGGCCACATGATGGTCGCCATTACTGGAGCACATGGCGACCGCATGGTCAATACATAACAGTTCTAAAGTACTCTCCCAGTGGTCATGGTACCTCAACCTCCCATCTAGGAATCACCTGAGGACTCTATTTCCAGGGTCCAAATAGAAAGCACCTCTGTGGATGTCTTCTGTTTTTTTCAATGTCCACATCTTTCCAGAGATGTCTCTCAGGAATGCTAATACTGTACGTCTCCACTGCAATCTCAAGATTGCTTATGCTATGGTTAGCCCTGCTCTAAGGAGCATAGTTCCATGAAGAGTTGCCAAGCTCCACGCTACTGCCCTTCTTGAGAGTATATGGAGAGTATATCCATGGAAGAAGAGTAGGTTTTTATATCCCATTTTCCTCTACCTTAAGGAATCTCAAAGCAAATTACAGTAATCTTTTCCTTTCCCTCCCCACAACAGACAACTTTTAAGGTAGGTGGGTCTGAGAGAGTTCTGAGAAAACTGTGATTGGCCCAAGGTCACTCCGCAGGCTTCATGTGGAGGAATGGGGAATCAAATTTGGTTCTCCAGATTACAGTCCACCAGTCTTAATGACTACACCATGCTGGCTCTCAATCTCCTTGATCCAGGTTGAGGTCTTCCACATACCCCAGGATGCCCACTACTGGTCATCATGAGAGTATGATACCCACTGAGATAATCTCTCAGTCTACTCTTCATATTAGTCTTCATCCTCTCAAAGAAATACTTCAAGGAGAGGAGCACACATCCTTTGAGGAATGATTCATCTGGTTCTTCAGTAACTGTTTCATGCCTACCGAGCCCTACGCAGCATGGTGACATGCTAGAGGACCATGATCCTGCTCCTTGGACTAAGCCAGTTTGGTATAGTGGTTAAGTGCGTGGACTCTAATCTGGGAGAACCGGGTTTGATTCCCCACTCCTCCACTTGCAGCTGCTAGATGACTTTGGGCAAGTCATAGTTCTGCCCCAGCTGTTCTCTCAAGGACAGCTCTGGAAAGAGCTCTCACAGCCCCACCTACCTCACAGGGTATCTGTAGTGGGGAGGGGAAGGGAGAGGAGTTTGTAAACCGCTCTGCGACTCCGAGTGAAGGGCGGGATATAAATCCAATCTCTTCTTCTCTTCTCTTCTTCTTTGGAGCCAAAATGTCACAGTCCAAGTAGCAAGCACCACCATATATGTAGCTTTTGTTCTTTCCCAAGATAAGTACTTATTTTCTTCCTACTGTATCATTAGAGGAGGAACTGAGAGGGAAGCTCAGCCCTCTCTAAGCATGCATGTTGCTACCTGGTGCTCTTAGTTCTTTTAACCTTAGCTCTAGAAATTTCTCTGGATTAATAGTAGGAAAAGGGAGAAAAGAGGATAGGGCAAAGGGTAGAACATTTTTGTATAGTGGAGCAAACCACAAACATCCAGTTCCATTTGGCTAAAGGCCTCTTTATTAACAGTAACTGTGGGGTAGGTAACTTGACTATTGGACCCAGGTTGTCAGCCGTGTTGGTCTGAAACAGTAGAACAAATTTAAAGTCCAGTGGCACCTTTAAGACCGATAAAAGTTTTACTCAAGGTATGAGCTTTTGTGTGTGATAAGTATTGGAGGCTATTAGAAGTCTATTTACATTTCATAGGTTCCCTGGGAGAAACCTAGGTACAGGATTGGTGGCCGGTTTGAATCCACCTGGCCTTTGTTCTACCTGGCTGAAGCTCAGGTAGTTTCTTGGCCATGTGCTCTGGCCATGCTCTGGCCATGTGCTCTGGCCATGCGGTCGCAATGAAGGGAGCACATGGCGACCGCATGGTCAATACATAACACCCCTCCCCCCATAGTCCAGAACCCCTCTGCACACATAGTCTTTGAGATAGTCCGGGCATCTGCGCTCACGTCCAGAGCGCCGGGGGGTTGTAAGGTGGGGCGTGTTGCTTGTTTCGGCAGGTTGCGGTGTGGGTAGTTGTTCTGCTGGCGAGGCCTGTCTGCTTGGGGGTCGTTCAGGTGTGGATGGTGCGACTGCTTCGTTCGCGGGCAGGAGCGGCATCTCCGCAGTCTCCGGATCAGGGTCAGGCGCTGCTTCTGGAGTCGTGTCGATGTCACGGTCTGTTGGTGCAGGGAGTTCGGGGGCCTGGGTATCATCGTGGTTCTGGGTATGGCATCGAATCTGGTCAATATGCTGTTTCCAGACTACGCCATCTTCCGTAAGGACCTCGTAGGAATAAGGCCCTGTGACTCGGACGATCCTCGCGGGGAGCCATGTTGGACCCTGCGCGAAGTTCTTTGCATATACGGGGTCTTCGGGAGCAAATCCTCAGGCAGCTGGCCGGTCTTCCATTGTCGGGTTCCCCTCGATTGCTCAGTCGGGATGTAGGCGGTCCAAGACGGTTCTCAGTCGTCTTCCCATCAGAAGTTTGGCTGGCCGGCGCCCGGTCCCTGAGTGGGGTGTGTTTCGTTGGCAGAACAGGAACTTGTACAGCTGCTCTTCCCAGTCGCCATGCTCCATCTTCTTTAACACGTCCTTCGTTGTCCTCACCATGCGCTCGGCCTGGCCGTTGGTTGCGGGGTGGAACGGAGCGGAGCAGATGTGGCGCAGACCGCAGGCTTCCATGAACCGTTGAAACTCACCGGAGGTGAAGGCAGTCCCGTTGTCGGTCATGAGAGTTTCTGGCATTCCGTGTGTTGTGAAGATCAGCCAGAGACTTCTTAAGGCAGCGTTGGTGGAGGTCGAAGCTACCGGCACTACCTCAAGCCACTTGCTGTAGCTGTCAACAACGATAAGAAACCACCGGCCCTGGACCGGTCCCGCGAAGTCTAGGTGCAGGCGGGACCAGGGCTTGTTAGTAGATTCCCAGGATCGGACAGGAGCGTGTGGTGGATCTGGCTGCGACTCCTGGCATTTGGCACACTTCTGGACCCGCCCCTCAATGTCTTTGTCCAGGCCTGGCCACCATACGTAACTCCGGGCCAGAGCTTTCATGCGCACAATTCCTGGGTGAGCCTCGTGTAGGGCCTCTAGCACTCGGGGCCGCAGGGGCCCGGGGATCACCACTCGAGATCCCCATAGCAGGCACCCCTTGTGGGCTGAGAGTTCGTGCCTGCGTGCCGTGAAAGTGGCAAAATCTGGTCCCGGTTTTTCTGGCCACCCCCTTCCCACCCAGTCCGAGACACGGGAAAGGATGCGGTCCCACCGCGTGCGATGGGCCACATCCGATACCTGTACGGGGCGCTCCGGTAGGTCCTCTAGGAGCGCGACGTGGAAAGCGGGAGCCGGATCAGGGTCGCAGGATGGGAGGGGAAGATGGCTGAGGGTGTCTGCATGACCCATCGCCTTCCCCGGGCGATGTACCAATTCATAGGAGTAGCCTGACAAAAAAATTGACCACCGCAGGACCCGCGGGGACAGCATGTGAGGGGTCTGCCTGTGGGGGGCAAGGAGACCCAGCAGCGGCTTGTGATCTGTGGCCACGGTGAACGACCGCCCGTAGAGATAGTCATGGAATTTCCTGACGCCGGCTACGATCGCTAGAGCCTCTTTGTCGATCTGGGCGTAGTTCCGTTCCGCCGCCGACAGGGTCCTGGAGTAGTAGGCAACCGGAACCTCCTTCCCATTGGGTAGCTGGTGTCCCAAGACCGCCCCAACGCCGTAGGGGGATGCGTCGCAGGCCAGGATGACAGGGAGCCTCTCATCGAAATGCGCCAGGACCGCATTCAAAACTAACAGGTCCTTGACGGCCCGGAAGGCCGCATTGTGCTTGGGGCCCCAGGCCCAAGCTGCTCCCTTGTCCAGGAGACGATGCAGGGGTTCAGCGACCGCCGCCTTGTGCGGAAGGAAGGTGTGGTAGAAGTTCACAAGTCCCAAGAACGCCTGGAGTTCCGCCTTTGAGGACGGGCGGGGTGCACCTGTAATCGCCGCTACCTTCTCCTTTGTAGGGTGAATGCCATCCGCGGTGACTTGGAACCCCAAGAAGGTCACTGAGGAGACTCCCAGGGTGCACTTGTCTTTTCGAACCTTGAGACCCGCGTCCTGGAACCTTTGCAGCACCATCCGGAGGCGAGCTGCGAATGTGTCGGCGTCCGGGGCGGCGATGAGGACGTCATCAAAGAACGGCTTCACTCCTGGAACATCTTTTAGGAGAGAATCCATTAGATTTTGAAAGATTCCGGCTGCTACGCTGACCCCAAATTGGAGGCGTTTTACCTTGAACGCTCCCTTGTGAGTCACAATTGTTTGTGCCTCGGCCGTTGCTTCGTCTACGGGAAGCTGCTGATAGGCTTGGGCCAAGTCTAATTTTCCAAATATTTTGGCACCTGCGAGGGAGGCCAGAACATGGCTGACCACCGGTACCGGGTACGCGTGGTCCTGTAATGCCTTATTAATTGTGCATTTGTAATCCGCACAGATGCGGACTTCCCCGTTAGCTTTGAGGGGGGTCACAATGGGAGTCTCCCACTTGGCATGGGAGACTGGCTCGAGCACCCCTTGTGCCACGAGCTTTTCCAGCTCCACCTCCACTTTGGGCTGGAAGGCGAGCGGTGGCCGTCGGACGGCCACGCGGATGGGCCGGACTGCCGGGTCCAGGTCGAAGGAAACCGGGGGTCCTTTGTAGCAGCCCAATGAGCCGTCAAAAACGGCAGGGAATTCCTCGCAGATGGCCGAAAAGTTGGTGGAGCCCACACAGTGTATTCCTGTCCACTGCACTCCGAGCGGCTTGAACCAGGCGTGACCTAGGAGACTGGTTAGATTGCGCTCCACCACGAGAAGGTCTAGCAGGCCGTTTAAGGCGTGGTACTGGACCCGGACCCTGGCTAGCCCCTTAATAGCCACAGGGTTTTTCTGGAAGTCCTGGAGGACCAACCCGGCCGGCAGCCGCAGCCAGCGTGCCCCCTTCGGGCAGAGGCGGCAGAATGTAGCTGCGGGCACAATTGAATATGCTGACCCTGAGTCCAGTTCCATGGAGCAAGGAACTCCCTCTATTCGGAGAGACACGGAAATCGTGCCTGGAATGGGCTGGGGCAAGTTCATTACCATAGCCGTGGGAACAACACTACCCACTTCTTCGAAGTTCACTGCTGGGGCACGGTGGCTGTTCCTCTGGCGGCAGGCCCGGGCAAGATGTCCTGCTTTCCCGCAGGCATGGCAGATGGCATCACGGAAGCGGCATGTCCGTCTGTTGTGGGGGTCCCCGCAGCTGGCGCACGTTGGGGCCTGCCTGTTGAGGGAAGCAGAAGAGGGAACAGAGACAGATGCTGGGCGCCAGCCCTTGGGCCTGGGGACGCCGGGCTCACCCTTCTTCGAGCATGGTTGCATCCGGTGGACGTCCTCTTCTTCGCTTGAGTCAGGTTCGGGAGGAACCGCCTGGTGGACTTTGGTGGCTGCCTTGTCATTTTGCGTTGTCTCGAAGGCTGCTGCCGTTTGGAGCATCTTTTCCAAGGTAGGTTCTGGCATTGCGATGAGGCGCCGGCGGAGCTTGGCTTCCCAGACTCCTCCCATGAAGGCGGTCTCCACATGGTCATCCACGTGGCGGAATTCGCAGCCCATGGCTAGTCAACGGAGTTCAGCCAGGAAAGTGGTGGCTGACTCCCCCGGCTGCTGCTGGCGCTGTATGAACTCCCAGCGCCTGGCCAGTTTTGATGGCATCGGGGTGAAGTAATCGCCGAGGGTCTTGGTGAGCACGTCGTAAGACACCTCGGTGGGGTCTTGCGGGGCTAGTAGGTTCTGGGCCACCCGCATGACCTCCACCCCTCCGGAACTCAAGAGCCAGGTGCTCTTCAGGTCTGCATCTGTGATTCCGCGGACCTTAAAGGCGCAACCCAGCGTCTTGAGCCAGGACTCCCACGTCTCGGGGCGAGACGTATCGAAAGGGGTAATTGGTCCCGGAGCATTTGCCATATTTACCAGAGCAGGAGCGGCAGCGGCTGTTTGAGCGATGTCCTCGTGTCTTGCGGTGGTGCCGGGGAGCGCTGAGGCTCGGCGCTGGCTAGTGCCGGAGGATTGGGCTCAGAGCGGCTTGCGGTGAGCGCTGGAGCTCGGAGATGCCTGCGGCCAGCGGGACAGAGCTTGCTGTGCTGCTGTGATCGGCTGAAGAGTCGCTCATCGGGATCCCATCCTCGTCGCCACTGATAAGTATTGGAGTTAGGAGTCCATGGAACAGTAAAACAGCTAGATCTTTATTGCTGGTCCAGATGAAGCATACATCCCAGGGCTCCGAGCCCTCCTTTTATGCTGGTCAGGGACAATCCCCTGACCTCGCCCAACTGGCCTGATAGGCTATTAGAAGTCTATTTACATTTCATAGGTTCCCTGGGAGAAACCTAGGTACAGGATTGGTGGCCAGTTTGAATCCACCTGGCCTTTGTTCTACCTGGCTGAAGCTCAGGTAGTTTCTTGGCCATGTGCTCTGGCCATGCTCTGGCCATGTGCTCTGGCCATGCGGTCGCAATGAAGGGAGCACATGGCGACCGCATGGTCAATACATAACAGTGTGCATGCACACTTTTTAAATACATAGGAATGGTAAGTAAGGTTTTAACTTATAGACAGAGGCTGAACAGCAAATTAACACGTAACATGATGAAGGTGTGCAACAACAAATTAAATAACAAGCTAAAGTTATAACGTCAACAGTTGTAAAGCAATAAATATGTCAAAACAGCAGATAAATGTGTAAAGGTATCTTTTTAATTGTGGAAAGTAAACTGAGGTTGTGGTCACATGGCAAGCTTATCATGATTTGTTCCTGCTGTATATTTGATTGGTTGGTTGTTGTTTTTTTGCGGGTTGGGATGATCACCAGTGCTCCTCTAAGCGGTAGAGTCTTGTGAGCAAATTAAAGTTGTAAGCGAGCAATTTGGCAACTGCATACATTAGTTTGCTCTGGAGCCATCCTTCCTGAGCTAAGACAAAAACCTGTGAGCCAGCGGCTAAAAAACTGTGAGCTAGCTCACACTAACTCAGCTTAGAGGGAACACGGATCACACAACCCCCCCCCCAAAAATCAATTGCATCATGTGACGAGGCTCCAGGTACCTTCCAAATAGCCATGCCACTCAAGCGGTGGTGCAGTGTGAGTTTTTTTAAATTTTCCTTTGCACATGCACATATGTGCATGGCCAAATCACCACTCCCACTTGGATGCACTATACTCTCTTGTTTTTATGGGGTTTTTTCCTCCGTACAGTGAACAAAATGAACCACCAACTTACAACTGAGCACTGGAGTCTATATATGTGCACTTGAACTTCCATGTGTTGAATATGTTCAGCACTGGACTGCTCATGTGCACAACAGCAAAACCTGGGGGGGGGGGGATCAGTGCGAGAAGGATGTTCAGATAACCTAATTTCATTCACAGTGAGAGATGGCTGTCCAGGTTGGTGAAATTGCAGATTCACAGCACAAATATTCGTAAAGTACTTGATTTTCCCAGTGTCGAAAAAATTGCTAGGAAACCAGAAAGGTTGCAGGGTTGAGTCCAATTCGATATGAGAGATGATCTGATCAGCCCTTTAAAATGCAATAGGGAACAGTGGTGAACCCTGATGAAAATGACCATGCAACCACAACCTAATATCTCTGATTCTCTCCTCTCGTCTCTCTCCTCTCTCTCTCCTCTCAAATGTGGAGCTCACTTAACAACATTTTTTTTCTTTTTGTAGATGCAATAAAACATTCCAATATCCCTTGCATTACATTCAGTATTCTAACATACTATTCTGAAAAAGAAATACACTAAAATATAGAGAATGTGTAGTCCTTCTTGTTGAGAATCCATATGTGAAGACTGAATGAGTCAGCATATGTAATAAAATAAGAAACCAATATCCCTGTTGAGTCCTGGGGTTTTTGTTCTAAGTGTTGTAATAACCTGTAATTCAGCAATTTCCCTTTCCATTCTGTTCCTAAAGTTCCTTTGTAATAAAACAGCTTTGACTATTGGAATAAGAAATAACAATATTTAACTAAGTTGCTTCTAGAGATCTAGGCCAGGATTGCCCTGGCCTGGTTTTGCAGGCTGCTAGCAGGGAGATTGAGAAGAGAAGCACTGAGTCCTTCCTAGTGTCCTGATTGCTCTGAGGTCTACTGGGATAGCCTCTTAAAGATGCAGTATACAACAAATGTGACCTTTTAATCTATGCTTTCCCATTCTAGTCTTGTTCCTCAATTGTCTTCTGCTTTCCTGGTGCCATCAGCCACCCTGTAACCCCACTGTCCCTCAGTGTCCATCCTTGGATGCAGTTCCACCACCAATTCATTCTGGCCCTGTCTCCTAGTACATCCTTGTATTTGCTTATGCCCGTGCATGCAGACATAACTCTTGATCATCTTTTCTATTACCCTTCTGGTCCTCTTGGACCCCTTGCTCTGTAGCCTTTTCCTTGACTGATAGAGAAGAGTAGGGACTGACCAGTAATGGGTGAGACTTTGCACTCCCCGTGTTGCCAAGCTGCATCCATTTTGTTCATATCATCCCCACCCCCCACAACTTGAGGTCAGAAACTGCTTCTGCCTGTCTTTGCAAAAACTGTTCAACAGAATGTTGATTTAGCTTCCAGTTTCGGTGACTCACAGATCAGGTGCACTCCATTGAGCTCTGATGCGAGTGTCCTGAATTGCAGTGGGTGGGAAGGGACTCCAATGATTTTGAGCCCCCCAAGCCTTTGTAGGGGGCTCTCAGCCTGGAGTGGGAGGTGTGCCTTTTCCAAGGTGACAGCTGAGGAATTGAGGCACTCCTTTACTCCAATAGGTCCTGCCACTGTGAGGCCATTATGGCGATTAGAGGTGGACACCAGACAAAGGGGGCAAGGAACCCAGCGTTACACTGATCTTCCTATATCTTGTAAAATAAATGGTATGAACTGTGAGTTTAAACAATTTCCCAAAGCTACTTGAGCCAGTGAAGCAGAAAAGTGGATTTATAGTCTCAAACTGACTTAAAGGGAGAGGAGGGGCTAGATTTCCCCCCCATGGGAAAAAAGTGGACTTTGAGTGACAGTTTTGACACAAAGGTGATGGTAGCAGCAAGGAAAAGCTTATTCCAAGCAATTGGGGTGCAAAACAGTCTACAGCGAAGTAACTTGACAAACTTTCTGCTTGTTTAAATGGACTTTACCTTGTGTATACAATAACAGTGAGAGTGGAGAAAATGTTGCTGAAAAAAAGACCTTCTCCAGGAACTATCAGTCCAGTGACCGCTATTCTTGATCTGGAAGTAGTTACTGACTTCCCCAATATGATTGCAGTGGCTTTGCACCCTCTGTTGGACCAGATTTCTAGCATCATCAACAAGTTTGATTGTTTCCAGAAACAACTGACAAGAGAGCAAACAAAACAGACAAAGCTGTCAAACAAGTTGAATCTAAGGCAGATTCTATCAAACAAAGACTGGAGATCGTGGAAAAAGAATGGATTGCTGACAAAGAACAACTTCTACAGCTTAAAATGGAAAAATCATTGTACGTCCTGTGGTTTCAGGGCATCCCAGAACAGAAAGGAAGAACTTAAAAGAAATACTAAGCGAAGCATTGGCACCAGTGGTAGGTTTTAAATCAGACTTATTACAAAACGATATGGATTTGGTTCATCGAAACTATCCAGTTTTCATCAAGAAAACTAACCTACTGGATGAAATATTTGTTAAATTCTCCAAAAGATCAACTAAAGATGCAATTTTGAAAGTGACAAATGGGCATCCTCTGAAAATTAAAGAAGAAGAAGCGAGGATTTTGAAGGACATTCCATTTGAGATATGAAAGCAGAGGCAGCAATACAAAAAATTAACTTCTTTTCTGCATAATCCCACTACTCCCTTCAGATGGATATTCCCAGAAGGACTTATATTCAACTACAATGATAAAAAGATGAAGATTGACTCTGCCCAGAAAACAAAGACTTTTTTTGAACAACAGTTAAGAATGAAAAAAAGACAAAGGAAAAACAGAGGACAGAATTCAAGAAGAAAAGAGTGATCAAGACTCCGAAATTTGTTTAAGCATGTTTGACAGCTCTTCAGAAGGTTCTAACTCTGAAAAGGGAGCAGCAGCTCCTAAAAATCTCCAAGTGAAGATGAAATATGATAAAAAGAAACACAAGAAATAACTTTTTAATGAAATCTGAAAGTCTATCTTTATGTAAAATATAGTTGACTGTAATGTACCCAAAACTTGGTTAAATGGGCTTAAGTTAGCTTAACTTGATATCTGAAATAAGGCATACAGTAACACCTTTTTTTCTCTTCTTCTTTTCAATTTATAGATGTAGGAAGGATGAACAAAGTTCTGTTTGTAATACAATCCTTGCTTTTTTGTGTATTTCACTTTTTCTGGTCTTAGTGGTTACCCTTCCCTTCCCTTCCTTTTTTTAGTGTTTGTAGTTATAAAATAATTAAAAAAAAACAACAACAACAGAATGTTGATTTATGGCCACAACATGTCAAGAGAGACACCAAACTAAGTAGGACTGACTGAGTATAATTTTATTTCACTCATTATAGTAATAGCCTCTCCAGGGAGAAATCAAGCCTTGCCCTAGCTTTCAGACTATGAGGCCACTCAACGATTAAATAGGCCATATAACCACAAAATAATCCAGTAATATTAGCCTTCTTCTATAAAAAGAACTGTCCACATTAACATAAAATGGTTTCTGGGTTCTAACTGGTCTAATATAGACTGAGTTGAAATTTCCCTGCCAAGCCCAGCTCAGTAGAGTAATTAAGACCCACATTTCTCTATCTGATTTAGAAATATTCTGGATCTACCTCATTTTCTTCGGCCAGTCAGGTTGCATAGCTATCTGCCTCTTCTCACTCTTTCCAAGCCTGGAAAGAAAAAAAAATATTCAGTTTATAACACAACTCTGTAATTGGATGCAGAATCTGCCACCAAATTGTATACAGCTGTGCCTTGTGTGGTTTAAGTGCGCTACCCAGGGTCCACGTCTCATTGGCTCAAAACTATCTTAATATATATAGCTCTGCAAGTACTCATTCGGCATACATGATGTGCTTTGCTCCCACTGATTTTCCCCTCAGGATTATCTCTTTAGATAATTGTCTGTCCATATGTCTGGGTCTGGACTAGGAAATCGTCAGTGAGGCTTCCTGCTTCTTGAATGGTGTATTTTGTGTAGTATGTGTGGGGGTGCTTGGAATATTTGGCTTCTTTCAGTAGGCTTGGAAGTGTTGGGTACTATACACTGCATTCTAATAGTATTCTGCTTGAATGCAATAATTCTCCAAGCCATCTGCTTATATGATTAGCCTGAATAAACCCAGTTTTCAGATTTTACTCTGTCTAGATTCTCAACATGACTTCCAAGCTTATTAAGGAGATTTTTCAGCACATCCCTTCATAACCCAGGTTGGAAGCATGTTATCAAGCTAGGTTTTTAACCAGACCAGCAGTTCTTTTAATATAGAAGTAAAAGGCAGATGAGAGTTTCTTCCTTATGTTATGAGGATTTGCGACTTAAAAACTGGGCCACATTTATGCTGACACATGTCTAATGTGAATATTACTGACTCCATGATCACACTTGGTAACAAATATTTGTGCTTCAGCAGAAATCCCATCAAGGCCATCAGAAATCTATATCTGGAAATCATATGACAAAAGCTGTATACGTAGTATGATCTGAAAAGGGGAAACAGTGGTCACAGAAAGGATTAAGGATACCCATTTTCCCTGATTGAAAAGGGCCTTTGGATTATGTTACATGAATTTGTATGTAATATCTAATCTATATACTAATAGCCAAGTTGCCCCCTCTGTGTGGATATCTAAATCAGCATGGAGAGGGCACTTGGGGGGCAGAGAGATTTTTCTGCACACTTGGGGGACTCCTCAAGTGTGCAGAAAAATCCTAAAAGTAAAAAAAAAAACTTTTGGGGGGATATTTAAATCCCCCCCAAAATAAAAGCGTTCCCAGTGCATGTGCAGAGAACCTTTTGGCTGTTGGGGGGAGGCTCAGCAGGCCCAGTGGCTGTGAGCCGCTCAGGCCTTGCCACCACTGGTGCTGGGGAAGAGAGAGGAGGCTTGGAGGGCCTCAGGCCTCGCTGCCATCACCGCCGGGGACAGGGTGATGGTGGGAGAAGACTTGGTGGGCCTTGAGCCTTGCCACCGCTGCTGGGGAGGGGGTATGGGTAGGAGAAGGCTTGATGGGCCACAGGCCTTGCCACCACCACCGCTGGGAAGGGGGTGGGGGTGGGAGAAGGCTTGATGGGCCTCGGGCCTCAGCACCACCACTGCTGCTGGGGAGGGGGAGGGATGGGAGAAGATTTGGTGGGCTGGTGGCTGTGAGCCGCTCAGCCTCACTGCCACCGGTGCTGGGGGGGAGGAGGGAGAAGGCTCACCTGCTGCTGCTTCCCCTCCTGTGGAGCTCCTCCTGCTTCTGTGGGCCAGGAGTTGTGGAGAATACTCCCCTTCATGAATATCATGGGTCCCCCTTCTTGTGTGGCTCTAAAGTCATGCTGAAGACATAAAAAGAGGGCTCAGCACTGCCAACCAGCAACACAACTGAACTGTCAGATGACTATGGCTGAGGACAGACTGGCAATCTGAAGAGGAGGCAAAGCGGAGGGAACTGGAGTGGGGGAAAAAACCCACGGAGCTGGCCGTTCACACTGGCCAGAGCAATGCGGATCAGCGGCGATACGGAGCGTTCAGACTGCCATGGAGCGTTCAGACTGCCGTATAGCCAGCGCGCACGGCTCGCGCGCGCCGCTGTACTTTTTTTTGTTTTCCTTTGATGTTTTTCGCATGTGCGCACATGTGCACATGCGCACATGCGCATATGCGCAAAACTTTTTGCCGGTGCGTTCACACTTCCTCTGGATGCCTCCCGCTTCTTCCAGTTCACATGGTTTGGAAGCGGGAGGCATGCGGAGGAAGGCCCCTGAACACCGGGAAAAACCGGTGTCCGGGTAAAGCGGAAGGAAAGCGACTGGGAGATGGGTAAGTACGCAACGGAGCCAGCGGACAGATGTGCATGTCTGAACGTGCTCCTTTCCTCCGTTTGCGAAGCGTGCCTGCCCCGCTTTAGATTGCCAGTCTGTCCTCAGCCTATAACAATCCATCCATCTTGATCCTCCACACCTTCTCCCTATTATCTCCTCCTCTTCCTCCTCCAGCTGGGGAAACTAAACAAATATTCCTAATCTGGGTGCCTGAGACTGGAGGAGGTTCTGCCTCTTCTATCTCAAGCACCCAGCTGTTGAAGACTTGGTAAAAATGAGGTGCTGATACATGGACACAGGCTGTTGTTGTCCAAGATTCAAACAGGTTCCCATTTCAGAAATAAATTCTCGTTGACTTGTTTTGTCTGAAAAGAAAATGTGAGTTGGACAGTCAACTTTGCCTAATAAAGGAAAAAACAGAGAGTAAACAGATATAGTACAGATTTGTGGGATCTTTGGTTAATCTCTTGAAATCAGGTCCAGCATTTCCTAATATCTATCTTTTTGACAGGAGCACAAGCTGTTCCTGGTGGCTGTAAACAGACAAAGGAAATCCCCTTTGCTGCAACACAGCATGTTAAACATGTTGCAAAAATGAGAGGTTGTGAACTGATCAGCTTCTCAGTATATCATGCTTCTGATAGCTCGGAAAAGCATTAACAAAGTGGGCTCAGTTCTCCAAGCATCACTTCCGCCAGACACCATTTGTTCCAAAGGTGCTTGTGTTGACAAGGCATCTGTTCACTGCTCCTCTGATGAGCATTTTCACATAGGAAGCTTGTTCTTGGCTTTTCAAATGACACACTCAAAGGCAAAGTCATAATGAAGGTGTGATTAAACATTTAATATGAATTTCTGTTGGATATATTTTAGCAGAGTGCAAAGAGAGCAGCGGAAATAAAGCAGCCTGAGACACAAGTGTGTTTAGCTTCTAATAAAAAGTGTACTAAAAAGAAAATTAGGGAAGTGTTACATGGGAAGAGAAAACAGAATCACAGAGTTGGAAGGAGCCATACAGGCCATCTAGTCCAACCCCCTGCTCAATTCAGGATCGGCCTAGAGTATCCCCGACAAATGTTTGTCCAGCCGCTGCTTAAAGACTACCAGTGAGAGGGAACTCACTACCTCCCTAGGCAGCTGATTCCACTGTTACACAACTCTTACTGTAAAAAGGGTTTTCCTAATATCTAGCTGGTACTTTCCCGCCCTTGATTTAAACCCATCATTGCAAGTCCTATTCTCTGCTGCCAACAGGAACAGTTCCCTGCCCTCTTCTAAGAGACAGCCCTTCAGATACTTAAAGAGAACAATAATGTCTCCCCACAATCTCCTCTTCTCCTGACTAAACATTCCCAAGTCCCTCAGCCTTTCCTCATAGGTCTTGGTCTTCAGGCCCCTGATCATCCTCGTTGCTGTCCTCTGCCCCCGTTCCATTCTGTCCACATCTTTTTTGAAGTGAGGCCTCCAGAACTGCATGCAATACTCCAGATGTGGCATGACCAATGCAATGTACAGCGGGACTGTCACATCTTGTGATTTAGATCTTATGTCTCTGTTGATACACCCCAAGATCACATTAGCTTTTTTTGTCACTGTGTTGCCCTGCAAGTTTCTTATAAAGTATGGGCTTGAAATATCACTCTAAGCTGGACTGTACAATGAGTATGCCAGGGAAAATGGACTGATTGGTGACCATGAGATGGAGCCAACTTACTGGACAGAAGACATGTGCCCTGCCAAGGGAAGCCTTGCATTGAGGCAGCATGTTGAACCAGATATGGACCCATGGAATACCTGATGCCAACCTTCCCTGCCTCTCTGAGAGACTGCAGACTCAGGCAGATGCCATGCCAGCCTCCCTGACAATCGCAGCCACATGGAGCCAGCAGCCAGACTTCCAGAGAAGCCATGGTTTGCAGAGGCAGCTTGGACATTCCTGCTCAAACACCATGAACAAGCCTCTTCTCCATCACACAGGCATTTCCCCTCCACACCTTCTCTTAGCAGCATTACCCAAAAGTGCACATACTCATCTTCAAGTTAAATACAAGAGCTTGGCCATGATGAGATTAACTGGGCTGACAAGTATATCCACCACTCATCAAGATAACACAGCCACAGATCATCAGATCATTGATGCTAATGGCTAGCCAAGTACCTTGAATGACTGCCTTTCCTTCTCCTTTGTCTTAAGTTCTGAACGATGAAAGGTTTCACTGTTAAGAAAAATTATGTCAATTTCCCAACTATTAATCCTATTCTCCTGGTCATCTCCTGACCATTAGTAACTGGATTTTTTTAGATTCCTGGGACTACATGACTGACAAAGCATATCCCGCCCAGTCACTTGAGGGAATATAAGGAAAGCATCTGCCCATTGCTCTCTCTTTCTTTTTCTTGCCTATACCTACCTGACTCTACCCTATCTTGCTGACTCTAGTCCTAACACTGTATAGAGTCTTCCACATGTGCTGCTGGCCAACACACAATCCCTTCCCTAGTATTTTCCTCCATTTTTTTTGCTGCAGCCTCAATTCACCATGTTGGACAGGTACATATCACCCCTCATCAATATATTCCTGCTAATGCAACAGTCTCTGTACCTTTCTATCTAAATTCTTAGTCCTGTATTGTTTGAGTGTATGATTGTTTTATTGTGTGTGTGAAACCATTCAGTAAAGAAACCATTTTCTTTAAGATCTAGTCTTTCTGTCTATATCTGGGAATCTGGACAAATTGGACTCTGGTATACACAGGTCATCACTCCCTTTAGTCAGCCATTGACATTTAATATTTTAATTCCCCACTCTTTATAAAGAAATAAGGCAATTTGGCTAACAGCTGTATAACACTGGCTGCTCATATTTAACTTCCAGTCCACTTTTACCCCAAGATCTTGTTCACATACACTGCTACTCAGAAGTGTACCACCCATCCAATATGTGTGTTCCTCATTTTTGTTACCCAGATGTAGAACTCAGCACTTATCCTTGTTAAATTGCATTTTGTTCACATCCATCCACTTTTCCAGTGTGTTCAGATCTTATTCAATTCTATCTCTATCTTCTGGTGTGTTCACTGTTATTCTCCAATTTGGTGTCATCTGCAAATTTAATCAGTAGCCCCTCCACACCCTCATCCAGATCATTTATAAAACTATTGAAAAGTAGCAGGCCTAGAACCGAACCCTGTGGTACCCTACTGGACACCTCCCTTTATTCAGATGAAATGCCATTGGCAACTACTCTCTGAGTGCGGTTCTCCAAATAGTTCCCTATCCACCTAACTATTCTAGAGTTCAGTCCTCAGTCCTTTAGTTTACCCATGAGAACACCGTGGGGAACCCAGTCAAAAGCTTCGGGATACCCAAATTTTACTGAAATCCAGGTAAACAACATCAACAGCATTCCCTTGATTCAGTAAGCTTGCCACTTGATCAAAGAAGGAAATGAGGTTGGTCTGGCAGGACCTGTTAGGGACAAATCTGTGCTAACTTCCCCAGATCACCAAATTGTCCTTTAGATGCTAGCAGATCTATCCCTTTAAAATCTACGCTAGTATTTTCCCTGAGACAGAGGTCAAACTGACTGCCCTGTAATTTCCTGGATCATCCTTCCACCTTTTTTTTGAAAACTGGGATAACATCTGCCCTCCTCCAGTCTTGTGGCACATCTCCCATCTTCCAAGAGGTCTGGAAGATGATAGACAAAGGCTCTGAAATCTGTTTTTTGAGCACTTTTGGGGGCATACTATCTGGCCTGGGGGATTTATACTCATTCAGTGCAACTAGATGCTTCTCAACTACCTCTTTGTCCATGTCAACCAGCAGCCCAAATGATGTGCCTTGCCTACTACCATCTCTAGATGAGTCTGTTCTCTTCTTCAGGGAAAAAACTGAGGCAAAATAGGCATTGAGCCTTTCTGCTTTCTCTCTGTCCTCTGTCAGAGTTTCTCCATTTTCATCCAACAGTGGGTCCATTGCCTCTTTTAACTTGCATTTGTTCCCCACATACCTGAAGATTTT
Organism: Lepidodactylus listeri; assembly: GCA_029233225.1. Classification (NCBI taxonomy): domain Eukaryota; kingdom Metazoa; phylum Chordata; class Lepidosauria; order Squamata; family Gekkonidae; genus Lepidodactylus; species Lepidodactylus listeri. The sequence goes on from JARCFY010000004.1 coordinate 74,131,730, forward strand.
CTTGTAGCGAGCCTCCCTGGCCAGCTTTAGCTCATTGTGCGCTCTGGCCTCTCTGAAGGCTGACCTACAGTGCCTAACAGTCCACAGATACTCTGCTTTAGAGGTATGTCCCTGCCTCCATTTCTTGAACATTTCATTTTTCTCCCTTAGCACATCACACAGTTCTGTGTTCATCCACATTGGCTTCTTGGATCCCCTACCATGATTTTTTCTTGTTGGAACAGCAGCAGTTTGAGCTTGCAAGAGTTCTTGTTTGAGGAGAGCCCACTCTTCACCTGCTCCTTTCTCTTCCAGCAGTCTTGCCCAAAGAATGATTCTCATCATACCTGTGAGTTTATTAAAGCCTGCCTTACTGAAATCTAGGATGAATGTGTGGTTACAAACTTCCTTAGTCCCCCACAGCAAAAGGAATTCTACCAGGACATGGCCACTTCCCCCTAAGGTCCCCACCACCTTCACCTGTCGGTCAATATTAAATTGAGTATGACCAAGCCCCTCATAATTTCCTCCACCGTTTGATGAAGGAAGTTGTCAGCCAGATGGATCAGGAATGTGCGTGGCTGTGGATGCTTTGCAGAATTTCTTTCCCAGCACACATCAGGGAATTTAAAGTCACCTGTAACTATCAGGTCATGTTGTTTGGATACCTGTCAAGCTGCTCAAGGACAGCAACATCCACCTCCTTATCCTGCTTAGGAAGTCTGTAGTAGACTCCAGCCACAATACTGTTTGTCCTTCCTTCCCTTATTCTCACCCAGATACTTTCCAGTGGGCTGTTGGCATCCTCCTCCAATATTTCCCGACAAACAAATCTTCTTCTCACATACAGCACTACTCCACCTCCTCTTTGACCCTTTCAGTTTTTCTTGAGCAACTCATTTCCATCCACTACTGCATTCCAGTCATGGGAATCATCCCACCCAGTCTCTGTAATGCCTACTAAATTATATCTCTCTGTCTGCATTAGAAGCTCAAGCTCTTCCTTCTTATTGCCCAAGCTTTGAGCATTGTTACATAGACACCTGAAGCCCTGCACCTTTGGCTCCATTAGACCTGGCCGTCCCACATGGGTCTCTGTTTTTTGCTCACATTCATGGGCGTCAACTACAGGGGGGCTCGAGGACTCAAGCCCCCCCCCCGAAATTTCCCAGGGGGGCTCAGCCACCCCCGGCAAAATGGAGCGCCCTGCCGGTGGCCAGTCAGCCAGCCGTTGCCGCCTCTTCTTCTCCCCCACCCCCGGCCTGCCCTCCTGCCTCCCTGGGGTGGGGGGGAGAGAGGCGGCACTCATCTGCGCCACCCCTGCATGCCCCGAGCGCAAGGTGGAGCGGGAGCCAGGGGCCCGCAAGGGCGACGCGCCGGCCACCGGCTGCCGGCAGCAGCAGCACGCTGCCGGCGCCCAAAGTGAGTGGGGAGAGGGAGGGAGGGAGGGAGGGAGGGAGGGAGGGGGGTGGGGAGCACAGCAGGCGGGTGGGCAGGCACGGCCCAGGGGAGGGAACTTCACCGTGAAACAAAAGGCTTTAAAAAATTATCTTCCCATACTCGAGTTATGGGGATGGGAAGCTCGGCCTTGCACAAAAGCGTGGTTTTTTGGGGGGGGGGGTTTTGCAAGAGTCTCCTGTGCTGTAGGAAACTGGTCCTCGGCGGCTTGAAAGGCTAGCAATCACCTCTCAGCACTGGGCAGGTGCCAAAAAGGAGCGCAACGCCAGCGAAGGACTCGGGCTCTGGCTGCCTCCGCCTCTTGTCTCCAAGCAGGCAACACGAGTGGCCCGCAGTGGGGGGTGGGAGGATCAGTGTCCACCCAGCGGGTCCGCCTGCCCGTCAGCACCTCCGGGCCAGCCAGGATCCCGCCTCTCCACAGCCGGCGGCAGCGGCGGCTCCCTGGGGTGGGGGGGGGAGAGCGGCGGGGACATGGTCCCGAGCGCATGCGCACGCTTTGCGCACACGCGCACGAGAGAGCCCCAGCCCCCCCCCCCCGGGATTTAAAAACTCTACGCCCCTGCTCATATTGATCAATAACAGACTAACTCACCTATCTGATACTAACTCCACCTTGGCTTCTTCAACTCTCTTTTCTGACAGCATGAACCATCCCCAAAATACTGATTAGTCAAACTTAAGGTCACCTCATTAGGAATAATACTTCCCTCTTACTGGCAGGAATATTCTACTCAATGTCTAATTGGCTGCAAGCTAACTGGCGTAGACTTTCCAATTTCCCAGGGGGGATCTCAATTTCCCAAGCCATTGTCTCTGGGGGAGGCTCAGCATGTCCTGGAAAAGTTGGGGGGGGGGCCTCCAGCTCCCCAGCCCCCCTGAGGTAGCCATTGTCAAAGCATTATCATTTGCCTATAAACTGGTTTCATCACTGTGGACCATTTGAAAATTATTACAGTTGAAATATACAAATGTCATAAATACATACCTTAAATACATTATATGGAAGAGAATTTGGAAGAAAAACAACAGTCAATGCAGGTATTGTAAGTACTACATTATTACAAAGTCACTGTAAGCCTCAAGTGCGAAAAGAAATATAGAAACAGAATCATGATGCAATGCAAATATTTTCTAAAGATAATTTCTAAATGGCTGGGTGATGGATATCATTTTATATTATTAATATGGACCACATTAATTAATTGCACAGAACAATCTTGTCTTGAATTATAGGAAGAGGGCACATGGACTAGCAGCATGTGCTTCCAAAAACAGGAAAAAAATGACTTCTGTAAGGGCCTAACCAGTCAAAGATCAGGCTTACTTAGAGAATGCTATTATTCCCCAAGATCCTATGAATCAGGTGAAAAAAAGGCCATCCCTTACTGGCCAGTTGAAGGAGGACCCCAAAAATCTTGCTCAGCCCCTCAAAAGGCAACTGGCTACTCTCACCTTATCCATAGGGAAGACGAGTGAGTCAACTCTCAGCAGATACTTGCTCCAGAGAGCAAGGCATAGTACAATAGTTTCTGATTAGCTGACTCACTCAAGGAAGCAAATGTCTCTTGAACAGCCGGTAGTGCTGTCATACTTTTTTTTAAAAAAAAAATTGGACTGGCACAAAGCAGTACCCCAGCCCTACATGCTGGGAACTACATAGTCTCTAAACAGAGAAATTACCAAGGAAGCAGCATGGGTGGGAAGTGCAGAGTACAGAAAAATCAGTGGATGGTCGACATTCAGTACAATGAGGACAGTTTATGAAAATCTTTTCTGAGCCAATGCCTTGAAGACAAAGGTAAAAAACAAGTCCACACTTAAATTTCCTATGAAGAAACTATTTGAAAAGGCACTCTTCTCCGTAGTTTAAAGAAGCTGATTCCAAATTTTACACATTTATTACCTGACACTTGATGAAGCCCCTGTGTAGTTTGTAACTGACGTATGGGTGTAGGGATGTGCATTCTGCATTTCTGAGCCAAATTGAATCATGCCTTTTTGGCGTGATTCAGGCATTAGTTAAGCCAAATTATATTAGTTAATTAATTATATTAGTTAAGCCAAATCAGATTCTCTGATCTGATTTAGCTTACTAATAAAAGAATCCTGAGTTAGAATGGGAATCCTGAATTTTTTGGCTCCATTTTACTCTGTGGAGCTATTATAGTCAATGGCAGATCTCCTAGGGTATATTCAGTGGGCTGGGGGGAGGGGGTTTGAGGTAGAGGCACCAAATTTGCAGAGTAGCTGCTGGAGCCTCTCTCCCAAAGAACCCTCCAAGTTTCAAAATGATTGGACTATGGGGTCCAATTCTAAGGGCACCCAAAGAGGCTGTCCCCATCCTCCATTGCTTCCAATGGTGGTGGTGGGGGGAAAGCAAGGCAGGCTTACAAGCCCAGCAGCTTTTCCCAGAGAATCTCTGCAGTAGAAAGAGAAGTGTAGGGAGGGGACATGTTTGAAAGGCCAGCAGTAGAACCAGTGCCACTCTAGCAGTGCCAAAACCCAACAGAGTTGACCTTAGTTGGCCTTGTTGTATGCATGCCTTGCTTTCCCCCCACCTTTGGAAACAGTGGAGAATGGGAGCACCCTCTTTGGTTGCCCATAAAATTGGAACTCTGGTCCAATCTTTTTGAAACCTGGGAGTTTTGGGGGGGAGAGGCTCCAGCAGCTACTCTGTGTCAAACTCTGAAACTCGCTTGCCATGGGGTTTGTATATTCCAGTTTCATTGCCTGTAATCATCCTGTGTGAATTTTGGTGCTGGGGGGGGGGGGGGCTGATGAGAGAGTATGTGGGTGAGAAAATACTTAGCTGCTTCGCACCTGTTCTCTTAAGAGGCCTCCTGACGCGGGAAGTATGTGAAATGACCTTGTATGCATGCCTTGCTTTCCCCCCACCTTTGGAAACAGTGGAGAATGGGAGCACCCTCTTTGGTTGCCCATAAAATTGGAACTCTGGTCCAATCTTTTTGAAACCTGGGAGTTTTGGGGGGGAGAGGCTCCAGCAGCTACTCTGTGTCAAACTCTGAAACTCGCTTGCCATGGGGTTTGTATATTCCAGTTTCATTGCCTGTAATCATCCTGTGTGAATTTTGGTGCTGGGGGGGGGGGCTGATGAGAGAGTATGTGGGTGAGAAAATACTTAGCTGCTTCGCACCTGTTCTCTTAAGAGGCCTCCTGACGCGGGAAGTATGTGAAATGACCTTGGATGCCTGTCTCTGCTAGCTGGCCTGTTGTAGATAAAATAACTGTAGGTTGCAGATGGAGAGCTAATGGTGCACACTAGCTTTAGGCGGGCTGAGTGAATGGATTGATTGAACAGGTCACTGGGGGGGGGACTTTTTTGAATGATGTATGATTCCTGAACTGGCACCAACTTAGTCAGTTCTGACACAAGATGGTCTTACCTTGAGACATCCTAATCTCTTAATAAACAAATCACTGCCCAGAGAGTGTTGTTGAGAGTAAGTTTGTTCAAGAGTCTCACACTGCAAATTTGGTACCCCTAACTCAACCCCCTTCCCACCCAGCCTACAGAATATACCCTAGGAGATTTGCCATTGACTATAATGGCCCTGTAGGGTATAACAAAGCCAAAAAATTCAGGATTCCCAAATTTTACTAGAATTCCAATACAATACTGATATTGGAATTCAGGTTTTCAAGGTAATACTGAATTTTTAAGGATCAAAAAAACCCAAAACCAAAAAAATACCATTTTTTTTCCTCTTGCATACCCCTATGTGGGTGTTGAACTTGGGATACAGGCCTGCAAACAGGCTACAGAATGTTGCTCACTCAGGAGCCTCATTGCAAAGGAGTATCAGGACAGAAAATGCTACCGGAATTGCATAGTTGGTAGAATATTCTGAAAGGAACAGAAGCCAACCAAACGAAGGGCAAATGTGAAGACCAGATAATATGATGCTACAAGACTGCAACCCTTGCAGTTGCCTCAGAATGGAGGGCCTTCTTTGCTTCCATGGAAGGTGGAAGAGGCTAGGTGGACAATTCCCACCCATACAGGAATTGCGGGGGGGGGGGGGGGGAGGAGGGGATGGAGACTCTGATTTCATTTGCTCCATCCACCCCTACATCAGGCAGTCTTTGCATTTCAGTTGGCCCACCCACCCTCCCTTTTGTAGCGTAGGCTTGTGCTGGTCGCCAATTTGGGGCCAGGTAAGAATTTTTTTACCTTCTTTCAGATTGGCTTGGAGAGGGGTTGTTTTTGCCTACCTCACACTGTACAATGTGGTTGGGTAATTGGCTGGGTGTTGGTGCTGTTAATTAGGTTTCCCTGGCAGAAATCTGACTGATTTGGCAGTGTGGGGAGCACCAGCAGACAGATTCCCCCTTGACTGGGAGCTGGGCATGTTCAGCAGGAACCATCCATAGGCAGGAGCCTCAGAGGGGAATGCTAATGGCCTGTCGTACCCCCTGGATTTGGCCTCCCCTCAAGTTCTGTGGCTTGAGGTGGCTGGCTTCCTTTTAGGGGGTTATTGGCATGTCCTGCTGCCTGGTAATGGACATGTTATTATTGGCTTGTGCCAGGGGCTTAGTGGCTCACCCATTTCAGGCCAAGAAAGGGACTGGGGTGTACTCCTTTGCCTAGGCTTTTTTAAATGGCCCTTGCCAAGTTACAGTTCATTCAATTAAAGTTAAAGTTTTATAAAGCTGCCCTTTATTTATACCATCACACCTGTTTAAGTCTCTTTATTCTGACTATGAGGGCAAAATATTCAGTTCTAGATTTGGAGAAACAATGCAGAAAATAATATACAGTGAAAAGCAAAGGGTGTGTATGCTAATGATTGAGTTAGGTGGCAGTGAAGCATTTGCATGCTCTGCTCTGCAGCCGGTCAGAACATAACATTATTGATATTAAAAATAGTCACATAGCCAATTTAAGTATATTACAGGATTACACAGGATGGTATAATTTCTTGTTGCACATATGGATATGAAATGTCTTATGAATGAAAGCCCTAAGAACAACTTTGATATTAGAGAAAAGTCTTTGTGTAAAAGTCTTGTATTCCTCTGGAGTCTTATGGGGCTGATCAACTCTCATTAGACAAAGACTCTTTGTAAATAAAATTTTTAAAGCAAAAATGTATCATGACAAAAATGGAAACTGCTGACCACAAGGACAATAGTGCAACTGTCTCAGAACAAATTAACATACAGATATACCAACAGCACTGACATGTTTCGATAAGGTGTCAAAATCCACATAGCAAGCATAGCGATTTTCATTCAATATAGCTTATCCAAAGCAACAGAGCAAATGCTGGTTGCCAGTTAGATTTGATTTCAACATCACTGTTGGGAAACATCCAATTAGAAACAGCAGCCTGGAAAATAAGGTTATATTAATTTTGTCAGAGCACCAAAATGCATGTTTTATAACATCTATTTCATTTAGCAAACACAGTTTATTTGTAACATTCATAAACAGATTGCTTTTATCAGTCCCTTTACATTTGACACAATTGCAGTTTCTGGATGGCTTTCTACATTCCTGGAAAGAAACTAAATAAAGCATCCCCTTCTCCATGTAGTGACAGCAGTTTGCAGTTCATGATGGTTCATGTTTCCAGCAAATGAAACTGAAGAAACTGATAGTATACAGAAGCTGAAGCTGCAAAGCAGCCTCCCATTCAATTACTTTCCCCCAAAAGGAAAGGTTGGAGATGCAGCAGAAAGTGGCCAGGTAATCAATTTCAAGATTTCTTTTCAAGCAGGATCTGAAGTTAACACTCATCATGTCCTTAGCCACTTGAGCATTCTCTCAGCTCTGGAAAACACACATGCCTGAGATTCCTCTGGTTGCTGGTTCCTTTGGGATTGATATAGGTGCTTTTCACAAAAGATGACCTCTTCATAGGTGACCAACAGCAATTGAAACTGACCTACTAGACTCATACTTCATATTCTAAATTTGCAGCTTGGACAGCAAATTAATTTGCAGTTCACTGAGGATTTGTGCAGACATTTTATTTGTGTTAAAATTTTGTTCATCAGTAATTTTCTGCAGATTTTTTTTAATTATATATATTTTAAAAGAATCTGCAGAAAATTGCTGATGAACAATAGATAACAAAATACAGCAGCAAAGACATTTCACAGAGACATAATATAAAATTCTAACAACCAAAAATTTAAAATTACAAAAAATCCTTATAAATTGCCCTAGGAGGGATTATATCATTTTCTGAAAGGTGTTGCAAAACTGGGTACCAGATAGAGGAAAATTTAGTAAGTTGTGTCATACTATCTGCTAACTTAGCCATAACAAAATGATCCCACACTTTTTTGTACCATAGCTCTATGCTAGGTGCTTTAGGGTTTGTCCAAAATGCCACCACTGTCAGCTGGGTAGTTGCAATAAGGACACAAACGGTTTCTACTTTATCTTTCTGCAATTGTAAATTTGGCCAGTATGTCAATAAAAATGATTCTGGGAGAAATGGTAAATCTATCCCTGTGATATGTATAATCCAAGAGTGAATCAGGCAACAAAAGGATTCAATCACAAGGCATTCTCACCAACAATGTATATAAGAACCAGGGGCATTACAAACCTTCCAGCAAAGAGCTGAGCTTGACTTGAAAATATGAGAAAGTCATTTTGGTGTAAGATACCACCTTGTATACAACTTAAAACATTGCATTTTAACTGAGTACACTTCAGAACAGTTGTTTAAAGATCCCCAGATGTCACACCATTGGTTTTTCCCCACCCTGCCATCACAATCAAGCTTCCATGCCTTTTGGTGAGAATGTAAATAGGTCTGGGTTATCTGGATCACTATTTTATATAATTTAGATATCAAGCCCCTGGATTCTGAACCATTATGTTTCAACAGAGTTTCAAACAAAATTATCAAATGCTTTCTGCCATTGGGCTAGGATATCATCTGCTAAATAAAGAGGAACAAGAATTTTGGGAGCATAAAACTTCTTAAAATCTAAATCCTATCCAGCCATGAAAAAATGTTCTCTATCCATATTGAGAACTGAGTTGACATAAATTGCTGCAATGGTGAATAGTTTACTTCATACAGTTTTGAAAGATCTAAGGGAATGTGGACTTTCCAGACACTACAGCCATAGATGACTTCTTGCATTCAGGTCTAGAAATCAAGAAACTTTCTGGTCTTCATGCACTCCACCTAGAGAAGGATGTCACCGCACAGGAGTTACAGGAGGTAATTCAATCTTTGAAATATAATAAATTGCCCAGATTAGATGGCTTCCCCAGGGAATTTTATAGAATTTTCAGTGTTTCCTTAATGACTCCACTGTTACATCTTTTCAATCACATCTTATCTACAGGGGAAATGCCACAATCATGCAGTCATTCCTCATTAGTTATGATACCAAAAGAAGGAAAGGACCTAACTCAGCCAACTTCCTATCATCCTACAGCTCTTCTCAATTCTGATGCAAAGATCTTTTCAGTGGAACTTGCTAACAGGTTGAAGAGTACTATAGGAAATTACATAGCTGTTGACCAAACAGGATTTATTCCCAATTGATCCATAGAAAATAATATCAGAAGAACTCTGGATATTATAAACTTCTGCAAAATTCATAATCACTCAGCTCTTCTCCTGTCCTTGGACATGGAGAAGGCTTTTGATTAAGTGGAACCACAATATTCATATAAATTACTACATTGTATGGGCTTTGGGGATAGATTTAAAAGGGTGATTTCTTTTATATATAATAGCCCAGATGCACAAATCCAGCTCAATTGTTTGTCTTCCTATTCATTTGCTATGAAGAGAGGGATGCGGCAAAGTGACCCAATGTCCCCCCTCCCATTCGCCTTGGCAATGGAACCTTTCACAACCACAATACAAAATAATGAAAATATAAAAGGAGTAGTGACTGGGGAGGTGGATAAAAAGATTGCTCTTTATGCTGATGATGTTCTTTTTATCACAGATATGGTGCATTCTCTCTCTGAAATTCAGCACTTACTTCAGGCTTTTAGTCTGGTATTGGGTCTTAAGGTTAATGAATCTAAGTCTGAAATCTATCCAATTAATATTGCACACTTGTGTAGGCAGGAACTTGAGTTAATTTTACAATATAAGTGGATAACCTCTTACTGGTGCTATTTTCTGCAGATTCTTGATTTTGTTTTTTAATCTGCCCAGCTGTCCATAAACACGAATTGTGATCTGAGATTATTCTGGGTAAAATTTCCACTTTTCTTGTCTTAAAGGTTAGGTTAGTAGTCATCCAAATCATGTCAATTCTTGAATGTGAGTCATGTCTGTTAGAGTAAAAGGTAAAATCTTTTCCTTGTGGGTTAGCTTTCCTCCAAATATCTTCCAACTTTTCTTGTTTTATCAGTTCAAAAAAATTTTTTGGAAGCTTCCCTAACGTCTCATCCTTTCTTTTAGAGCGCCTGTCTAGTTTATTATCTACAGTTCCATTGAAGTCCCCTAACATCATAATTTGATCATAGTTTACATTGTCCAATTCCATTTGAAGTTCTTTAAAAAAAATTTCCTTAGCTCCATTCGGAGCATAAATGTTCACAATCAAAGTTTTCAATCCTTGCAGTAAAATTTCAATAGCTAAATATCTTCCATCTTTGTCTTTAAATATTACTTTAGGTTCCAAATCTTTTTTGACATATGTTACAACACCATTTTTTTTGTTGCTTGCTAAAGAATAAAATTCTTCTCCCAATTTTTTCCTTATTAAATATTTATGGTCTTGTTTTTTAAGATGAGCTTCTTGCAAACAAATTATATTACATTTTTGTTTTTCCAACCAATGACCTACCATTCTACGTTTTTGGGGTGAATTTAGTCCATTTACATTCCATGTAAGTATTTTGTAATCCATTTTGATATATTCTTAAATATCTCCAAAATCATCTTTATTCTCTCCCAGGAATGCATACATTTCTTCTGTGCTTTTAATCACTACTCTGGAGTTGCCATAATAAAAGCTTAGTCCTTGAGGTATTTCCCAACGAAATCTGATTTTTTTTCTCCTTCAGTTTATCCGTCAGACGCTTGAATTTTTTCCTTTCTTGCAGTATTGCTCTAGGCAATTCTTTCATTACTATGATTTTCTTTCCATCTATTACAAAAGGGTCAGTAAAGCACTTCCTGTAGATTTGTTCTTTTGTTCTTTTCATTGTAAATTGGACAACCACATCTCTTGATATGTTTTTGTCTCTTGCATATGTAGAATTAACTCTATAAACAAGATCCATGTGTTCTTTAACAACTTCTTCCTGTTTTTGTAAAAAATCTGCTATTGCTTCTTGCATTCTTGTAAAAATGTCCTCATTCAATTTTTCCTCGATCCCTCGAAATCTCAAATGATTTTGCATATCTTTATAGTGCATCATCTTTTCCATCCTCTCGTTCTCTCTCATTGTCTTATGGGTGCTTTTTTCCAGTTCTTTTACTTTAGTTTCTATATCTTGTGTTCTTGTGGATAATTTTTGAAATTCTGCTTTTAATTCCATGAAATTTTTATCTGCTTGAGCCGCTATATTATTCATTTTAACATTTACCTCTCCTATAGCGTCTAACATTTTCTTTTCCATTGCTTCCATAATGGCTAGTAGCTCTTTTTCTTTTTTTGCTGCCATTGTAGGAGAGGACCATGTAGCTGCTCTCAATCTTAGTCCGCGGACCGTTTTGCCTCTTTAAAAAAGATCGATTTTATCTTGTTTTCCAAATCAAACACCAATTAGTGCATTCAAACAAGCTAATCTTGCCAAGTCAAATTATGTTGGTTTCAGCCTTCTAAGTTATATAATCTTTGAGATATTGCAGTTTAAAAATTTTATAAATCCAAAATGGCGGGCGCGACTTCTCTATTGTTAATGTCAAAGGTTATAGTCTTTTTACCTTGCTTCTGGCTTGCCGTAGTTTCCTTTTGTCCCTTCCTTTTATTTACTTGTCTGCTCTCTGCACGTCACTTCCTGTTATGGTCTTTCTGGTCCGGCAGTATTTAGAGTCCCCTTTCTGGTCCGGCAGTATTTAGAGTCCCCTTTACCTTCTTCCGGTTCTTCTCCTTTTCCCTTCTTGTCTGCTCTGCTAGCCGTCACTTCCTGGTTCAGTCCTCACGTCTTAATCTTGCGATGCTTGGTTCCCTTCTCCCTCTTTGTCTCGCGATGCTTGGCTTCCCCTCCCGACTCTTCTTAACCGCAGGAATGTTAAACAACTTGTTTTTTTGGCTTTTTAAGTTCAAATTCGGTTTTTTAGCGCTTCAAAACTGCTCTCATCCAATCAACAACAGTCTATTGCTTCACCCGATCTGCTTTTCGTCTTTCAAAACGCGGCGGTGGTAAGGCAAAAAACTTTTTTCCGTTACCTTTTGTTGTTACTTCGCTTCAGATGTGGTCCCAACGTTTAAACTTTGTCTTCTTTGTTAAGGAATCAGGGGAATTGGAGGTTTTATGCTGAGCTCGGCTCCTTAGAGATACTCGCAAGAATCCTCTTCGGCTGCAGTGCTCAAGGTGTCGGAAAAGTCTCCTCCGAGACTTTCCCTTCACCGAGGTTGCTCAAACCTGGATTATATTGCTTGCTGGTCCTCACACTACCTGTGTGAGGTTGCGTCAGGTGGATTAATCCACCTAAGCTGTCAGGAAGAGCCGCTGTCCGCCTTGCGCATTTGCAAAGCGTGTCAGACCTCCATTCCTCCGGCCGGAAACCCCCAGATTCTTGATTTTGTTGTGATACATGTTTAGATTAACTAATGTCAGTAGTTGTTTCCATTGGTTTCATTAGGAAACATGTTCTTATCAATTATTTTTCTTTCAACAAATTTGGATTAAATTCTCAGGAATTCTATCCATCACCTAAGGGGTTGCCCTTCCCAAATGCCAGATAGAAGTCTTCTTGTTCTAGAACCAAATCAAAATGTTAACACAGATTTTACCTTCTCCTTCTCCAATCCAAGTTGGAAAGAAATAATCAGCGATTGTAGTCTTCACCTAACGAATCCTCCCAGCTAAATGGTAAACATAGGGAAGCCTCCATATTTTCCAATCTATTAAAATTCTTCCTTGAAAAGAGGACACTTTGAGGTGTAACATTCTTCTCCATCCTTTTCTACTGATGGGATCCTTATGTTGATGGTGTAATAGCTGCTAAAGCTAATGGAAACACACACAAATAAATGTACTACATTCTTTCATTTTAGCATTTGTCTTCTTGTCTATGTCTTTCTTAATTTATTTCCATTAAGAAGTCAGTGGACTTGTTTGAAGAAAATGAAATGCTTCAATGAGAAATTGTGTGTGGGCTTTAGTTGCATGCTCCATTAACAAGCAACAACAAAACCCTACCCTGCTTGGTGCAGAGCCAGTTTGGTGTAGTGGTTAAGTGTGTGGACTCTAATCTGGGAGAATCGGGTTTGATTCCCCACTCCTCCACTTGCACCTGCTGGATGACCTTGGGCAAACTGTAGTTCTGGTATAGCTGTTCTTGAAAAAGAGCAGTTTCTGTCAGAGCTCTTTCAGCTCCACTACCTCACAGGGTGTCTGTTGTGAGGAGGGGAGGGGAAAGGAGATTGTAAACTGCTCTGAGGCTCCCTTGGGTAGTGAAGGGCGGGGTATAAATCTAATCTCTTCTTCTTCTCTCTTCTTTGTGCATGAGACTTTTCTAATTAGAATAAAAGTTAACTCAGAGAACATTATGAAAGTTTAAAATTATACAAAGTGTGGTGAAAGTAGAAAAAGGAAAATTTCTGCCTCTCTAACAACACTAAAATTCACAGCACCCAATGAATTATGGCAGTAGATTCAGATCTGACCAAAGAAAGCATTTCTTCAACCAGTGCATAACTGGTTTGTACAATTCACAGTCACAGGGTGTGGAGATAGACACTAGGGAAGGACATGAACTGCATGGCGAATTGAGACTTGGGATGCAAGATTTGGCACACACATGTTCTCCAAATAACTCTCTGAGCTTTGGGGCATAGCTCGGGGCCTTGGAAAAATGAAACCAACCCAGATTAAACCTGGCACAGAACTGGTAGACCACAGTGGAGGTGTTGTTTTTCAGCCTTGGAAACACCAATAGGGACCCTCCAATGATTGACGTGCACTGCTGCCTGCCAATAGCAGCTCTCCCATTCATTGCAATAGGACTCAGGTGCTATATAAGTCCAAGGGCGTTTTCTCACTAGCTTTCCCCCGCGGTTTACACCGAAGCTAGCACCGGAGCTTCTGGTCAGTTTCCCACCATTTGCTCCGTGCTCACAATTTCCTCCAGAGTATCACTGCACTGCTCTGGAGCTTCCCTGGAGCAAGAAAATCCTGTTCCTAGCGGTGTTTCCTGTTTACTCCGGTGGAGAAGCCTAGATGAGAACACACCCACTCGCCCGCCCTCCATGTGGCCCGCCCCACGGTGGGCATTTCTTGAATTTTTTTTTTGAAACGAGCCCTCCTAATGTCATATCGAAATAAGGAGGCAGGGACACAAGATCCCACCACAGGGACTGCGTTGGCGAGGTGGATTTGCCGTTTCTTGGTAGCAGGAGCCGGGCGCCATTGGCCCGAGAGCTCCCTGTGCTTGCTCCCAGGTAACTGCTGCCCTTTGTTTGGGCTTCCCCGGCAACAGCCTGTGCAGAGCTGGCGGTGGGTGCTTTCCTCTAGAAACCCGCGGAGAAGCCACGGGAAGCAAGCGGGTGGGCGGGCTGGGAACGCAAGTCTTCCTTCCCGCTCCCTGTGTGCGGTCCTACAATCCCGAAGCATAACTTCCCCGCCTCTTTTTTTTTTTTAAGGCCCTTATAACGTTATAACATCATAATGAAATTTTGATGCAGCAAGGGAAGATGGCACAATTGTTGTCTTTTTATAATACACACACGTTCACATCTATTATGGGGGGGGGGTTAATTTGCCGTTTCTTGGTAGCGTTCCATTGGCCATTTGGGAGTCGGGTGCCATTGGGCCCCAGCAGCAGCCCCTGCAGAGCAGGCTGGGTGCGCTTCTTTGCAGAAAAGTCACAGAAATGGGTTGAACTGTTTTCTAGGGGCTATAACTATTCCTGCGGAGCGGGGAGACTGGTCTGCGTGTCATGCTGCTCCTCCTCAGCTGCCGCCACCACCACCACCATTTATGTAATTTTTTTTTTTACTTTACACGGGCCAGCTGACGCCATGTTGCCCATCCTCCATTTTGTTGCCTTGATCGGGTTAAGCACACAACATTTCAGGAAGTCCATGTAGCCTGCCAATCGTTTTGCACCAACCCAGAATGGCGGGAAAATTTGAATACTGAGGAGGGATTTGATGAATTCTGGGAAGAGGAAGGCGGGTGATGCACTGTCGTCATTCCACTATGTCGTTATAACGTTACCACGCGTGCGTTTAAAAAAAAAAAAAAAGGAAAAGCGGGGAATGAGAGAGGACCAGGGGGGAGGGAAGGAGAGGGGAAATGGACGGGGCAGCAGCAGAAAGCCCCGCAGCAACCACTACTGTGAACAGAAAACTGCGGGGGGGAAAGAGGAGCTGATTGCTGTAGTGGAAAATTGGAGACGGTTGCTCAGGAGGAGTCTCACAGGGGGAAATGAGGAGGAAATGAGAGGCTAATGGCATGTGCGAAAACGCCCCAAGAGAAGCACACACGTCTTTTGTTGGGTGTTGGTCAGAGATGGAGAGGGACAGTTGAATGAGGAGTTTTGCTGGGTGTGGTGGGGAGGGGAATTGCACTCAGTCAGAGGCCAGGGGACTTTGGTTTGTCCTGGGTTCCTTGGCCATTCATTTTTTTTCTTTGCTTATTTGCTGTGAAGGGGGAAAATGGGGATTGTTCTCTTTTTCACATGGGCCGCTATTTGTCTAGGGGGATTTTTCTGCTGTTCCTTGGTGGTTGGTTTCCCTTCCTTCCTTTCCATTTCATTTCACGCCACCACTTTGGGTTGCAGTTAAGCCTTGAGGGATTGCTTATTCCTTGGGGTTTTTCTTTTTGGGCTGCATGGGGAGGGGCTTCTCTGCCATTTCCTCTCCTTCACTTACACTGGGCTGCTTTTTCTTTTGGAGTCATCTCTGCCTGTCTGTCTGCTTTCCTGTACACACCCTGCCTTGGAACCTGGGGTGACTTTACTGCCCAGCTCTCCATGCCAACTCCCCTCCCACCGCTGCTTCTCCTTTTGGGGTGATTTCTGCCTGTCCACCTGCTTTCCCACAAACACTCTGCCATGGGGGAATTATTCCAGTCTCAGGGACCTGAGGTGACTTTATTGCCCAGCTCTCCATGCCAATTCAACCCCTCCCCCAACCTAGCTGCTTCTCCTTTTGGGGTGATTCCTGTCTGTCCACCTGCCTGCCTGTTTGCTTCCATTTCTGCCAACTTGTCCACTTGCCCTTGCCCACTTAATCAACTCTTCTGCACTGCAGTTGGTTGCTTGAACAGGTCTTTGGGATCTTGCTCATGGCTGCGGGAGGATGCCCTCAGTTTTCTGTGTGCCAAGTGGTCATGGGCAATTAACATAGCATTCCCCCCATTGGAGGATGCCCCTCAGAAGATCATCATCAGGGGGACAGGCAGTGCATTCTTGGGGGGCATAACTCAACCCGTCCCAAGTCAGGAAATGCAGGGGGGCATCCCCCCCCCTCTAGCTCTCATGGGGCCTGTTGTATATACACTCCTGAACCCTGTCATTTCCCCAAGAAGCACTTTCCTGGGTGCATGTTGTTTGGGTGACCCAAAGTCCAGTCCTCACATAACTTGGAGGGCATGTAGCAGGGCATCCCAGGGAGATCTGCTACAAGTTTGATGCTGTTAGCTCACACAGAGTCTGTTTTATACATTCCAAAACCCACACCTGATGTCTCCCTCAAAAGCACTTTTCTGTGGGCACCTTATTTAGGGGCCCTCAATTCAGACCCCCAAGTCCAATCAGCATATACATTGAAGGGCATGTAGGGGATATCTTGGGGAGGTCCACTGCAAGTCTGATGCCTCTAGTTTGCACAGAATTTGTTCTATATACTCCAGAACCTGTGCTTGTCATCTCCCCCAAAAGCACTTCCCTGGGGTACCTTCTTTTGGGGGGTATAACTCAGAGCCCCCCTCCAAGTCCAATCTTCATCAAACTTAGTGGGTAAGTAGAAGAGAGGCAGAAGTCCTGGAATTTTGGAGTCTCTTGGACCCCAAGAGCCATCCCGCTGTATCCTGAGCTTCCCAAACCAGTTTTGTTTGGTAGAGAGGTTTTGTCCAGGATTTGAGTTCAGGACTAGCAAACACAAACTGAACCAGGTTTTTTTTTTTCCAGTTAATGCCCATTCCTAATAAACATTCACCTAAATGGCCTGAACCAGGCATTAGTCAGTTTCACAGAAGAAAAGCCCATCCATAGCTATTCACAAAAGTTTGGAGCAATATATATTTGAATGACAGTTACTGGCAGCCTCAGTAGAGGAAGGCTATGGTTTTTGTGCCTGTCTGAGCTGTCTCTGGAGTACCTGATTGATTGCATTTGGAAACAGGATGCTGGACTAGATGGGCCATTAGTCTCCTGTTAATAGAGAAAATAATGACATCAAGTAATATTTACGTCTATTCAAATCTCTCAATTATTTTTGTGTCGAGTTTAAATTTCAAGGAATTGCAAAGAAGAGAGCATATTGAGAATGAAATGCATGATTATTCCTAAATATTTAACTCTCTTGGTTTACTTCCATTGACGAAATTTCTTGTAGTTAAAGAGTTTGTTTTTGGGTACAGTTTTTAGTTAAGATTTTTGTAAGATTAATTTTCAGTCCCGCTACCTGTCCGTAATCTTAAATTACCTTTATAAATTGCCTAATGGATGAAATGGGATCTTCTATTATAAAAACAAGCATCATCAGCAAATGTTTGCAGTTTAAATTCGTCCTTTCTTATCTTAAGACCTCTTATCTGTACATTTTCTCTTATTAAGTCATTCAGGGTTTCTAAAGTGAAAATAACCAATAAAATGTAAAGTGGACATCCTTGTCTTGTCCCTTTCTGTATCTCTATATTTTGGGTCATGTCTCCATTTATTAAAATTTTGGCATTTTGAGTACTGTAGATCGCTCTAATCATTGTGAGAAAAGGTAGGCCACAGTCCCACGATTCTCATTTTTGCAGTAAAAATTCCCAACTGACGTTGTCAAAGGCTTTCTCTGCATCCAGGAATAATAAAGCCATCTGTCTTTCAGGGTGCATTTCATAGTATTCTAAGACATTAATAATTGTTTTTATATTATTTTTAATCTGTCATTTTGGTAGAAATCCTGCTTGGTCTTGATGGATGATTTGGGTTAACACCTTTTTTTAGTCTTTTAGTTAAGATATTTGCAAATATTTTATAATCAACATTTAATAAAGATATGGTTCTATAGTTTTTAATTTCTTTTCCATCCATGTTTAGTTTATGAATTAATATCCTCAAAGCTTGATTCCAAGAGTCTGGCAGCTTTTCTAATCTGATTATATTTTGAAAAACTGTTTTTAAGGGTATTGTTATCTGTTCTTCAAATTTCTGATAAATTTCCACAGGTAATCCATCTGGGCCTGGTGTTTTCTTTTTCTTTAATTTCTTAAGTGCTTCAGTAATCTCACAGATTGTAATTGATTAATTTAATATTGCTTTCTGTTTTTCGTTAAATTTCTTTTTATTCCAATTTTGCCAATAATCTTTTACTATTTTTTTGTTCTGAGTAGTTTGCTGATATAGTTTTTTATAGAAATTTTCAGCAGTATCTTTCAAATCCTGTAGGTTATGTTTTTCTTAGCTCTTTTCATTTCTTAGTGCTACAATAGTATGGTTTTTTCTTCTTTCCTTGGTTTATATGCCAGCCATCTTGTTGGTTTATTTGCATTATCAAAGTAGTATTGTTTGGTATATTCTATTTTTTTTTGCTATTTCTTGAGTCAATAACAGATTCATTTGATGTTGCAGTAATTTTACTTGTTTTTTAAATTTTCTGGGTCATTACTTCTTTTTATTTTATTTTCTTATTTTTTTATTTGTTTTTCCAGGTTTTTATATTGTTTTCTCTTTTGTTTCTTTTTCCATGCTCCCTGATTCATGAACCATCCTCTTATGAATGCTTTAAATGCTTCCCATACTATTTCTATTGATATATCGGGTTGTATGTTCTTATAAAAAATTCCTGGATTTTGATTTTTGGTTGTTGTTTTTTTCAAATTCCTCATCTCTTAGCAAGCCTATATTCATAGTCCATCTAGTTCTTCTTTGTATCTCCTGAAAGGTTAATATTAATGGGCTATGATCCGCAAATGTGTTTGGTAAAACACATAGATTTCTGCCTCTATTAGTTCATTTAGCATTGTTGTTGAGATCCATGCCATGTCAATTCTGGACCAAGCATTATGCCTTGCTGAATAGCATGTGTAGTTCTTTGTATTTATGTTTCTTATTCTCCAAGCATCCACCATATTAAATTTCTCTGCCAATTGGGAAAAAAAGTTTTGGGGAGAACATTGCCTGTTTTTTCCCCTCTTTTTGTGGTTTTCCCTATCTATTTTGGAGTCAAATACTGCAAACAATTATAATAAACTAGTGTTGGAGATTAAAAAAAAAGACTGCTCAAATTGGAAAAATCTCCAGTTATCTTTTATGGGAAAAATAGCAACGATAAAAATGAATATACTTCCAAGATTTCTTTTTCTAGCCCAAAACTTACCAGTCATAAAAAACACACAATATTTCAAAGATCTTGTGGGAATTTGAAAAAAACAAGGATTAAAGGGAAGATACTACAAGACAAAAGAGAAAGAGGGGAACTTGGCCTACCTAATTGAAATCTATACTATCAGTCTGCTTCTTTAAACTGGCTAATCCTAGAATGGCTAATGCTAGAAAATTTAAGAACTCTGAATTTAGAATGGCATCATCTAAGTATGGGATGGCATGCATATGTATGGTACAGGAAAGATAGAATACATACTAATTTCCAACATCATATGATAAGAGGAGCATTAATAAAAACCTGGGATGACATAAAAGAATGCTACTATATTAAAAACCCCAGATGGGTATCACCTCTTGAAGCTTTTATAAAATCTACTCTAATTAATAGGATGAACAGAGGGAGCTATGAAGATTTACTAGACGAAATGAACAATCTAAAGCTTGAGGAGACATTGTTAAGTTGTTTAGGGAGAAAGGGGAGTTTTAGAGGGGGGAGGAGTTCCAGGGCACCAGCAGGTCACTGCACTGCGCTGCACTGTGGGTAGGAAACAGTACCTGAAACCCCCCCCCCCACACACACAGAAAGGAAAGAGGGTGACCTGGTGGAGGGGGAGGGGGAGGGGGCAGTAAAGATGGAACAAGCTGGGTAAAAAACATGAAAAACCCAGTGTTTGCCAGGCAGGGTGTGCTGGGGATTGCCCCAGGAAATAACAAATGTTTCAGGGTGGGTATGCTTCCAACCCCACCCCCCAAAAAAGTATGACCACAGAAAAATGTTCCCTGGCTGCTTTTCAATTTTCAACTATTTCTGAATGGGCATTCCCTGCATACTCAAAGGTGAGGCCTTCTGGAGAACCTCATGCTACAATCATGTAGAGGAAAGTTGGGACTGGCTCTTTGTAAGAGGTGTTTTTTTTGGGGGAAAGCAAGTGGGTGCCAGAAAGCATATCAGCAAGCACCATGGCTCATTGTGAGCATCACATTGGGGATCAGTAAACTAGACTATCCCATTCCCCACTTGCAGTTCTTGGAACAAGAGGAGGGAAAGCCTACATGTTGATCCATGCCTGCCTTTTTACATTTTGCAACTGAATATTTGATTACCTGTAGAACATGGACACTTTTTTCATCTATCTGAAGGTTGTCAGAGAGGTGAATGAGCCACTGAGTGAAGAATACAATCCCTGAGTTTCAGAGTTGCTGTAGAAAGGTATTAGAAACACTGAAAACAATAATTCCTTGCTTTAGTTTCAATATTGCAGAATCCATTTCAAGTTTCTAAAGTTACTACAATAAATTATGACAAAATATGATTCCAGCATCTTTGCACATTTATTATTATAACTTCCCAGGAAACCCACCAAAATGTAACGCTTGCAGAATTTTACTGTAACAATAATACCAATCTTTAAGTTAGATTTATTGGGAAAGTTCATGGAAGGTATTAGCAAAGTGAATATCTCCCCACCTTTCTCTTCCTCAAACAGCCTGCCATTTGTCTTCAAACTCCTCTCTGAGGTTCAGCACTGCTGTCTTCCACAGAGAGGAAGACATAGCTGGAAAGGGGGAAAAGGAGATTTTACTTGATTTCTCCTTCTTGCTGCAATCCTCTCCCAATCCTCAGATAACAGTTGCAGGACAAATGGAACTCAGAGAAAGATTCTCTCAATGAACTCTTGTTTCTGACAGAGTGTCATTTATAATATACTGTGCCTTCAGCAGTTTGTTGCTCACACTGTTTTCTAATTGTTCAGAAGGGCATTTTTGTAAAGGAAATATCTCAAAAGAATGGTTTAGGAAGGAGCTTTATAAAGGGAAAGGTACTGTGAACTATACCACTGTTATATATAGCTATTATATATATACACCACTGTTATATATATTGTATATAGCTGTTTGCTTTATGTATTATCTGTGACTGCATTGTTTTCTGCATATGTAATACCATTTTTCGCAATTGCTGAACATATAATCTGTAATACTTATGCATTGTTTTAGACTGCAGTAATTCCAGGTCTATTACATTGCTTATTAGATATCATCCTGTTAATTGCATTGGCTTACAATGTGTAATCTTCCTTGAGTCTCATTGTGAAGAGCAAAGTAAAACTATAGTAAGCAAATAAACAGCAATATGTCTCTGAACAGTTCATACATTCTAGTCAAAATAGCTTGTTCCTGATATTATGAGTATTCTTTTAGAGATTTCAGGCATGAGATATCATCTCCATTGTGAACTGTTTTTCAATAATAGATATCAACAGATCTTACCTTAAGAGCCATGAGCCAGAATTTTCATAAGAATAATAAGAACAAATAATTTATTCCTGGGTGTTTTCCCAAGCCTTTTTGATTTCTCTGGGCAATTAAATTAAAGGGAGAAAGCATTTATTGCCCCTCCCTCCGTGTCTTCCTAGTAGCCCTTACTCTGCTGAGTAAGCTGTCAGCTATCACCCGATAAGGTGAATGGAGGATCTCTCCATCTCACACCTTGCATCTCTGCCACTCCTTTTCTCCTCTCTGTGTTTTGTATGCAGTAGTCCCAGTAGAGGTGGAAGGAAGAACTGAGATTTGAGGAAAAGGATTAAATGCTGTTTGCAGTCAAAGATGGAGAAGCTCTACATTCAGTAAAAACAAGACCTGGAGATGACTGTGGATCAGATCATGAGCCACTCATTGCAAAATTCAGGCTTAAGCTGAAGACAGTTGGGAAAACCACTAGGCCATTCAGGTTTGACCTAGATCACATCCCTTATAAATATACAGTGGAGGTGAATAATAGGTTTAAGGGACTAGATTTGATAGGCAGAGTGCCTGAAGAACTATTGGTAGAGGTTTATGACATTATACAGGAGGCAACAATCAGCACCATCCCCAAAAGAAGGCAATGCAAGAAAGCAAAGTGGCTGTGTGATGAGGCTTTACAAATAGCAGAGGAAAGAAGGAAAGTGAAAGGCAAAGGTGAAAAGGAAAGATTTACCCATCTGAATTCAGATTTCCAGTGAACAGCAAGGATAAATAAGGAAGTCTTCCTGAATGAACAATGCAAAGTAGTAGAGGAAAACAATCAAATGGGAAGGACTAGAGATATTTTCAAGAAAATTGGAGAAATCAAGGGAACATTCTGTGCAAAGCTGGCCATGATAAAGGACAAAAATAGTAGGGACCTAACAGAAGCAGAAGAGATTAGGAAGAAATGGCAAGAATACACAGAAGAACTATACAAGAGGGATCTAAGTTTGACAACTACAACAGTGTAATCTCTGACCTTCAGCCAGATATCCTGGAGTGCAAAGTCAAACAGGTCTTAAAAAGCATTACTAACAACAAAGCTAGTGGAGATGACAGTATCCCAACTGAGCTATTCAAAGTCCTAAAAGATGATGCTGTTAAGGTGCTGCACTCCATATGTCAGCAAATTTGGAAAACACAACAGTGAACACAAGATTGGAAAAAGGTCAGTTTACATTCCAATCCCAAAGAAGGGCAATGCCAAGAAATGTTCAAGCTATCACACAATTGCACTCATTTCATACTCTAGCAAGGTAATGCTTAAGATCCTACAAACTAGGCTTCAGTGGTATGTGGATAGAGAACTATCAGAATAACAAATTGAGTTTCAAAGAAATAGAGGAACTAGAGATCAAATTGCCAACATTCGCTGGATTATGGAAAAAGCAAGGGAGTACCAGAAAAACATTTACTTCTGCTTCATTGATTACACTAAAGTCTTTGATTGTGAGATCACAACAAACTATGGCAAATCCTTACAGAGATGGGAGTACCAGACTCCCTCACAGGTCAAGAAGTGACAGAACTGGATATGGAACAACTGATTGGTTTCGAATAGGAAAAGGAGTACAACAAGAATGTATATTGTCACTCTGCTTATTTAATTTATATGCATGTGAAATGCCAGCCTGGAAGAATCACAAGCTAGAATTAAGATTGCTGGGGAAAATATCAACAACCTCAGATATGCAGACGATACCACTCTACTGGCAGAAAATGAAGAGGATCTAAAGAGCCTCTTTCTGAGGTTGAAAGAGGAGAGTGCAAAAGTAGGCTTGAAACTCAGCATAAAAAAAACGAAGATCATGGCATCCGGCCTGATCACTCCTTGGCAAATAGAAGGGGAAGTCATGGAAGCAGTGATAGAATTCACATTCCTGGGATCCAAGATCACTGCAGACAGTGACTGCAGCCATGAAATAAAAAGTTGCCTGCTCCTTGGGAGGAAAGCTATGGCAAACCTAGACAGCATATTAAAAAGTAGAGACATCACCCTGCCAACAAAAATCTGTAAGGTCAAAGCAATGGTATTCCTAGTAGTAATATATGGCTGTGAGAGTTGGACCATAAAGAAGGCCGAGTGCCGAAGAATAGATGCATTTGAATTATGGTGCTGGAGAAGACTCTTGAGAATCCCTTGGACTGCAAGGAGATCAAATCAGTCAATCCTAAAGGAAATCAAACCTGACTGTTCCCTGGAAGGACAGATACTGAAGCTGAAGCTCAAATACTATGGCCACCAAATGAGAAGGGAGCACTCACTGGAGAAAACTCTGATGCTGGGAAAGTGTAATGTAGTATGCTCTGTGTTCTAACCAGCCTGCCATGTGCTCCCAGGTAATGGCGCCTGCCGCATGACCAGAGCACATGGTCAGGCAGAGAAGGGAGCTTGAATCTGGAGGAACAATAGACCCCCGGATTGAAAGCCTCCACCAATGTGGGACCTAGGTTCTCCCTGGGGAGCCAATGCAATCAAAGGCTCCTCCAGGGAACCTATGACAAACATGTGCATATGTTAAACCCCTATCAGGTCTTTTGGGTGCAGCCGGAGGTGTGGCTCCAGCCAGCATATAATGAGGGCCCTGGAGCCCTGGAAGCATGCTAGTTCTGACCATCTACTGGGCATGCTGAATCACTCAATAAAGGCTTTATGATTTCACCGTTCCTGGTCTCCTGAGTCCAGTACTCTTCACTGGCAATGAAGGTGGGATCCCGATGAGTGACTCCTTGGCCGACACCAGCACCGCATCGAGCCCAGACCAGATCCATCAGCCACCGGCCCTGCTTGGCTCCAGTGCCACCGCACTGCCATCGGCTCCCGAGGATCTCACTCAATGCACTGCTGCACATCCCATAATGGCCACCGCTCCGGGAACCACCCCTCCATTCGATCCAGCCTGCCCTGAAGACTGGGAAGCCTGGACGGACCAGCTCACATCCTACTTCAACGCATAGGACATCACGGATGCCGGGAAGAAGTCCTGGCTCATGGCCTCCTGCAGGGTTAAGACGCTGAAGTTACTCCGCAGCCTGCTTTCCCCTCGTACCCCAGCGGAGGCCACGTACGATGACATCATGGCACTCCTAAGGAACCACTTCTTGCCGGGACTCTCCAAGAACACGCAGCGGGTGAAGTTCTTCCTCCGGCTGCAGCAGAAGGGTGAGTCTGCCTCCAATTACATGGTGGCCCTCCGCCATCTCCGGGTGGGGTGCGAGTTTGTGGCCGTAGAGAACACGCTATACTCCACTTTCCTGTGTGGGGTCCACGACCCCAAGCTTCAAAGGAAACTGGTGGCCAACTCCACAGCCACCCTGGATGAGATGCTAACCATGGCTTGTGCCTTTGAGGTCTCTCAGCAGGAGAAGCTAGGCACACCCGCAGCCGCCCACCAGACCGAGGCCGCTGCAGACTCTGATGTTTCCGAGGATGATGAGACACTCCAGGTACAGCGCCGACCTCCAGGACAGGGGTCCCGCAACTCAGGTGAGAAGTCTTCCCGCTCAGCGATGCCACACTCCAAACATTCCACGTGTGCTAGCTGTGGCGATCAGTATGACCGCCGGACCTGCCGTTTCCGGGAAGCAGAGTGCCGTTCATGTGGCAAGAAGGGCCACATCGCCCAGGCCTGCTGCACCCGCTCCAACTGCCACACCCAAGCCGCACACCAGGAGTCTGCTGAACTCTTCCAGACAGCAGCAACCCGCCACCACCACCGCAAGACACAGTAGGTAATGAACTTGCCCCCCCGACACCCCCAACAAAATTAAGGTCTCAGTTTTGATCGAGGGGACCCCCTGCCAGATGGAAGTAGACACCAGGTCGTCCTACTCCATAATCTCAGAGTCCACCCTCCACAGGCTCTGCCCCAGAGGGGGGGGCCGACTTCGGAAAGTCCAGGGTCTAACCCTGTGGGACTTTCAGAAGAACCTAATACCGATAAGTTCCGGGTCCAATTTAAGAACTTTACGGGATGCTTGGGCCTCCTGGTGGTGGCGGGCAACCTCACAAGCCTGCTGGGACTCTCCTGGTTCCAGCCCCTAGGGCTGGGCATCACCAGGGTACACAGCCTGCGGTCCGGCCCATGCGCATACCGGTCTGCCATCCGCCGCTCACACTGTGGCCCAAGATCAAGCGGGAGCTTGATAAGTTGGTATTTCAGGGAGTACTAGAACCAGTGTCCCATGCCCGATGGGAGACCCCGATTGTGACACCAATGAAGGCAAACAGGGACATCCGCATCTGCATGGACTATAAGTGCACCATCAATAAGGCACTTCAGGCCATGCCTACCCAGTCCTGGTCATCAGCCACATGTTGGCCTCCCTGGCTGGGGCGCGAGTGTTTAGGAAACTAGACTGGCCCAGGCCTACCAGCAGCTGCCAGTCGACGATGTCACAGCAGAAGCACAGACCATTGTGACACACAAGGGGGCATTTAAGGTAAAGCGCCTCCAGTTCAGGGTCAGTGTAGCCCCCGGTATCTTTCAAGAGTTAATGGACCATTTGTTAAAAGGTCTTCCAGGGGTGCAGCCCTTTTTCGACGACGTCCTGATTGTGGCTCTGGACATCAAGACCTTCTCGGCCCGCCTATGCTCTGTCCTCCAGCGATTCCAGGACGCCGACCTAAAGGTGAAATGTGAGAAGTGCCTCCTCGGGGTGCCTGCAGTGGATTTCCTCGGCTTCAAGGTGGACGCCCACGGAATTCACTCCACTAAGGACAAGGTGAAGGCCATCTCTGATGCCCTGGCCCCCAAGTCCAAGGCTGAGCTGCAGTCTTTTCTGGGATTCATCAACTTCTACCACGCCTTCCTTCCCCACAAGGCGGCAGTAGCTGAGCCCTTACACAGGCTCCTGGACAAAAGCGCCACCTGGACTTGGGGTCCCCACCAGGCGGCAGCCTTCCAGGGCATCAAGGACCTCCTAATGTCCAACGCGGTCCTCACCCACTTCGACGAAGCCCTGCCCGTCGTATTGGCCTGTGACGCATCTTCTTATGGGGTGGGGGCAGTTTTGGGTCACAAACTGCCGGACGGTTGGGAGGTCCCAGTCGCATATTACTCTTGGACCCTAGCCCCGGCTGAAAGGAACTATGCTCAGATAGACAAGGAGGCGCTTGCAATCGTGGCCAGGGTCAAAAAGTTCCATACTTACTTGTATGGGTGCAAGTTCACAGTTGCCATGGACCACAAACCTCTTCTGGGCCGCCTCGCCCCGGATCGCCAAACGCCACAAATGTCCTCGCGAGTCCTCCGATGGTCGATCTTCCTCGCGGGGTACGACTACGACTTGGTGCATTGCCCAGGGAAGGCCATGGGCCATGCGGATGCACTCAGCCGCCTTCCGCTGCCCTCCTGCGACCCTGACCCAGCTCCGGCTTACCACGTTGCTCTGCTCTAGGACCTGCTGTACCGGCCGCTTCAGGTAGGGGATGTGGCCCGGCGCATGGCCCGGGACCGTCAACTCTCCCGGGTCTCCGACTGGGTGGGAAGGGGGTGGCCCAAGAATCCGGACCCTGAGTTTGCGGCCTTCTCAATCCAGCATGCAGAACTCTCCACCCACAAGGGGTGCCTACTCTGGGGCTCGAGGGTAGTGATTCCGGAACCCCTCTGCCCGTGAATGCTGACCGCTCTGCATGAGCACCACCCTGGGGTAGTATGAATGAAGATCCTGGCCTGGAGCTACGTCTGGTGGCCAGGCCTTGACAAGGAGATAGAGGACCGAGTACGCAGCTGCGAAAAGTGCCAAGAGACCCGTCCGGACCCACCACATGCTCCCGTCCGCCCCTGGGAGTCCACCCAAAGCCCCTGGTCCCGGCTCCATGTGGACTTTGCGGGCCCGGTACAGGGGCAGCTTTTCTTTATTCTAGTCGACAGCTACAGCAAGTGGCTGGAAGTCGTTCCTATGCATGCCACCTCCTCTGAAGCCACCATTCGAGCAATGTGGCGCATCCTTGCCACCCACGGCCTGCCAGACACCATCGTCTCGGACAATGGCACGGCTTTCACCTCTGCAGAATTCCAGCACTTCATGGAGCTCCATGGCATCTGGCATGTGAGATCCGCCCCTTTTCACCTGGCCACGAATGGCCAAGCAGAGCGAATGGTCCGCACCACTAAGGAGGCACTGAGGCGCATGGACCAGGGGGATCTAGGGTTTAAGTTAACGGCTTTCCTATTCGGCCAGCGCACCACCCCTCACTCGGCTACTGGTCGCAGCCCTGCAGAGCTGCGCATGGGCCACTGGCTGACAACCCAGCTCGACCGGCTCCACCCGATAGGGTGCCGGGCACCTCCAAAGAACCCAACATCCCCAAAGCTCCCAGAGGGTTCACGCCAGAGGACCCAGTTTACATCTGCAACTATGCCCAGGGCCCCCTATGGTTGCCGGGGCGGATTATCTGCATAACCGGTCCCCTCTCCTATGAAGTCGCGGGCGAGGAAGGACAACGGTGGAGGCGGCACATGGACCAACTTCGCCACTGCCTGCACGCCTTCTCCGCAGACAATCCAGGGCTGGACTTCCCAGATGCAGAACCCGAGGTACCGGAGACAGACGATCTGCCTGCCCCATGACCGGCCAAGACTCTGCAGGAGGACACCACAGAAGCCAGCCAGCCAGACATCACTCCAGTAGCTGTCCCTGCACCTGCACCAGACCCAGCTCAGCCCGTGGCAGATATCCCTGAATCTCCTCTCCCTACACCGGCGGCTCTGGCGACCCCACACCACTCGACCAGAGAACGGAAACATGTCGCACATCTCAGAGACTATGTTTGCCAAGGGACAGTCCAGACTATGGGGGGAGGGGTGTAATGTAGTATGCTCTGTGTTCTAACCAGCCTGCCATGTGCTCCCAGGTAATGGCGCCCACCACATGGCCAGAGCACATGGTCAGACAGAGAAGGGAGCTTGAATCTGGAGGAACAATAGACATCCTGATTGAAAGCCTCCACCAATGTGGGACTTAGGTTCTCCCTGGAGAGCCAATGCAATCAAAGGCTCCTCCAGGGAACCTATGACAAACATGTGCATATGATAAGCCCCTATCAGGTCTTTTGGGTGCGGCTGGAGGTGTGGTTCTGGCCAGCATATAATGAGGGCCCTGGAGCCCTGGAAGCATGCTTGTTCTGACCATCTACTGGGCATGCTGAATCACTCAATAAAGGCTTCATGATTTCACCGTTCCTGGTCTCCTGAGTCCAGTACTCTTCAGAAAGATTGAAAGT
Organism: Lepidodactylus listeri; assembly: GCA_029233225.1. Classification (NCBI taxonomy): domain Eukaryota; kingdom Metazoa; phylum Chordata; class Lepidosauria; order Squamata; family Gekkonidae; genus Lepidodactylus; species Lepidodactylus listeri. The sequence goes on from JARCFY010000004.1 coordinate 74,160,356, forward strand.
CAAAGAAGAAGGGGATGGCAAAAGATGAGGTGGTTAGACAGTGTTACCAATGCAACAGACATGAAATTGAGCAGACTTCAGAGGGCGATGGAGGAGAGGAGGGCCTGGTCTGATGTGGTCCATGGGGTCACGAAGAGTCAGATTCTACTGTGTGACTGAACAACAACAATTAAACGTTGGCCAGCAGGTTGGAAAACAGCACTGCCTATCTCAGAGACCCAGATGGAAGGGGTGGGGAGGAGAGGACACCGAGCATGGGAAGGAGTAGTATAAAGAAGAAAGATATTCTCTAATGAAATTTTTTAGAAGCCCCACAATGAGTAATTAACAGTATTGATAATGGATGGATTAAGCATGATTACAGATTTTAAAATAAAAATGACCAGAAAATGAAAAACAAAATCCATACATCTCTAGAAACATTTACTAATGCTTTCAAAATTGAATATGATAGAGTCACACTATGCTTAATGTACTGGATCTGGCAGCATTAAGGTTCATGATCAAAGGGCTGATTCATGGGGGACAGGTCTATCAGTGGCTACAATCCATGATGACTAAAGGGAACCTCCACATTCAGTGGCAGTAAATCTCTGAATACCACCAGCAGGAGGCAACATCATGGCCTCTATGCCCTGTTGTTGGCACTCCAGAGTAATTGGTTAGCATTGTATGAGACAGAATGCTGGACTAGGTGGAGCACTCATTGTATCTAGCTAGGGTTACCAGCCTCCAGGTAAGGCCTGAGGATATCCCAAAATTGCAGCTCATCTCCAGGCTACAGAGATCACTTCCCCTGGAGAAAATGAATGCTTTGGAGGATGGACTGAGGTCCCTATCCTTTCCAGACTCCACCCCCGAATCCCAAAGAGTTTCCCAGCCTGGAGGTGGCAACCCTACTCCTCACCCTTTCCACAGGGGGCCAGGGGAATCTGGCAAATCTAGATCCAGCAGGTCTCTTCTTCATTTCTTATGCTGATCCCAAAAGCTCAGCACAGGTCACTTGTCATGTATTGTGACCACCAGGTGGTCAATGCTGATCTAACAATTCCAGGAAGGCAGCAAAGGCAGGGTTCTTCAACCTCACCTGGCTGCTCTCCATGAAAAGTGGGCTGCATTTGGTTTGGTAGGTCAAAGTTATGAGGCAACAAACTCTGTATGTACCAATATGTCATTAAAAGAATGTATTTTTACCTGAATGGCAATGGCTGTTATAGAGACCATATTTCAAATGTGGGAAATGGTTTGTAAACCAGAGAGACTGAGCCTTTTGGAGAAATGAGATCAATAACTCTGTATAATCATTATTCCAGCTGCACATAGATTTATCCACTGTTTGCAGGAGTTGTACATTATTGCAGGAAGCAAGGCCAAACACACCTGTGATAAATAAGGAATGTAGAACTGCAGATGCTTCCATCTGTCCAAATCTTTAGGTTTTTGTTTCATTTCCAAATTATTTTTTCTTATCAGCAAGTATGCAAATATGTAGACACTGAATTCTTTCTTATTTGCAGGTGAATTTACATCAAACAATCACTGTGTGATGGCAGAAATGTAACATGATCTGCTCTCTGACTTCCATCAATTAATTTTGAAAGTGAAGAAGCTCAGAAATATCCCATAGGTCTCTAAAGGTACTGAACAGCAATATTAATGTGAAAATGCATTCATTTTAAAGAGCTGCCTGGTACAACAAAAGCTTTCTGCATAACTCAAACCTACTCATCAGCATTAGCCACAGTGGCACAGATTATCACTTGGGCTGCCATCACTGAAGCAGGATCCAAAGCCTGGCAAGTAATGCAGAGCAGCAAAAGCAATCAGACAGAAAATGTGTTCTCTCTTATTATGCCTCGAAAGACTTCATAGTGCTGTAATTGCAAACTGGCTCATATGACAGGCCAGTAAGTTCTCTCCCAAAATGAGAGAGAAAGAGTTCATGGCAAAATTGGGGTTGGCATACTGGTCAAATATTCTTGAAGCCAAGAATGGCTCCACCATATATGTGGCAGTTTTCCTTTTAAAATCATGATAGCATCCTTTCCTCTAGTCCCACAGTTGTCAGGCAAGCTGAGTAACCTATAAAAGCTTTTCCTACTGGCCAGCTGCCATAATTACTGGCATCTACAAAATGGAGTGTTTTTGCTATTGCTTTATTACTATTTTTAATAGAAGCTGTCTGGTTTAATTTCCTTTTTGTAAAAACAAAATAAAATTGTGGACTGGTCCAATGTTCCAGGATAAAAGACAAAGACAAGTATTGTTGATGTGTATAGAACCATTTATTGTTCAAAGTTAAATTTCATTACAATTGTTTTAAAAGTTAATTTTATTGTTTTACAATAAATACACTCGTTTGTAATTGGCCTAAGCACCAGGTCCATGTCTTTTTATTCTTCTTATGGTGCTTTAAGTGTACTTACTAAGCAGCACTTTATTTCACCGATCACCTGGCCAGTCATAGTTAAAATGTGGGTACACAGAGCGAGATCAGACATTCTGAGTAGCCAATATTTCATAAAATATATGAATATTGTTGTAACTATTGCAGTTTCTGACAGAATATTTCATTCTCAGGGGTTAGTATCTAAATAATAATGAGATCAAACTATCTACAGTTTGGTGTGATTTATTTTACAAATAATAGAAAAATTTAAAGCAACATATAAAATGCAGTTGATATCAACAGATACTTATTTTGTCCAGTTCTATAGTTATAGAACAATTCGTTCTTACAGATACTAAACAGAATTGTCATGCAGCTAATTTAATTTAGACTGCAATTTATTGTCCACTAGGAATAAGGCCCATTGTGGAAATAAATACAATGGGCTCTAAAAAGAGGCTCTGGGAGAGTGCCCCAGCCTTGGGCACTCAGTGTCAATTTGCTGTGGCAACCTCAGCAGGGTATAATGACACAGAGTCCACCATTTTCTCCAGGGGGGGATCTCTGCTATCTGAAGAGCAGTTGTAATTCACCATGATCTCCATTCCTCCCCTGGAGATTGGCAACAATGGTTCCCCATGACGGAATGGGTGGTTTGAAGGGTGGAGTCGATGGCACTGAACCTGTCTGAGGTCCCACCCCTGCTGAAACCTCACCCTCTCCAGGGTCCACCCCTCAAATCTCCAGGAATGTTCCCACCTGGAGTTGGCAACCCTACCTCCCAGCCAACCATCATTATCTGCCCCCTGGCTTCAGCCTTCCATCTCCTCCCCCTCCCCCTTTGAGAGCAGTTGTAATTCTGAGTGATCTCCATCCCCCACCTGGAGATTGGCAACAATGGTTCCCCATGAGGGACTCGCTGGCTTGGAGGTGGAGTCTGTGGCATTGTACCTGTCTGAGATCCCACTCCTCCTCAAACCTCACTGTCTCCAGGCTCCATCCCTCACGTCTCCAGGAATTTTCCACCTGGAGTTGGCAACCCTATCTCCTTCCCAGCCAATCATCAACCTCACTCTTCAAGTTTCCATTCCCCCCCCCCGCAGCCTCCATTGTGCTCTGAAGCCCTGACTGCTATGTCACATTGGCTGTCATAAAGGGTCCATCTCAGCAGGGTATAAAGAAGTAGAGTCTACCATTTTATTCAGGGGAACTGATCTCTGCCATCTGGAGAGCACTTGTAATTCTGAGTGATTTCCAGCCCTCGCCTGGAGAGTGGCAACCTTACTTCCTCTGGAGGAAAAGTAGTCTTTCTCTGCAATGGGGACCGAAGCAGCTGACATCATTCTTCTCTCCCCCTTTTTGACTTGCACAACAACCCTGTGAGGTAGATTAGGCTTAAAGTCTGTGACTGGCCTGAAATCACCCACTCAGCAAGAACCTGGGTCTAGCAGATCCTGCTCTGAAGCACTGACTGCTACTCCTAGGGTAGCCAACCTCCAGGTGGAGCCTGAAGATCGCCAGGTATTACAATTGAACTCCAGACAACAGATCTTCCCCCCTCCCTTGGAGAAAATGACTGCTTTGGAGGGTGGCCTCAATGGCATTCTGTTCAGCTGGCCCCAGTGAGTTTTCTCCCAAAGGCCAACATAGGTGTGGAAAGGGGCTTTCAGAGAAGCAAGCTTGGTTGCCTAGCAATGGGCACTGAGGGGAAAGTTGCTGGCTCTGATGATGGAATAGGGTTCCTAAACTCCAGGTGGGGCCTGGGGATCTCCCGCTTTTACAATGGATCTCCAGCTGACAGAGATCAGCTCCCCTGGAGAAAATGGCTGCTTTGGAGGGTGGACTCTTTGGCATTGTACCATGCTGAGGCCCCTCCCTTCCCCAAACCCTCCCCTCTCCTGGATCCACCCCCAAAATCTCCAGGGATTTTCCAACTCAGACCTGGCAACCCTATGATGGAAATACCTGAAGATTTGGGGGGTGGATCCTGTGGAGGGCACCATTTTTGGGGGGGGATGGAAGGACTCAGCAAGCTATAATGCCATAAGGTCTACCCTCCAAAGCAGCCTTTTTCTCCAGGGGAACTGATCTCTGTCATCTGGAGATCTATTGTAACAGCGGGAGATCAATCCTAGGGGGAAAGTCAGCCACACAGCAGAGGGTTGAAGGGGATGGTTGCTGGCCCACCTCATTAGCCAGCCAGCCATGGTGGAGAAAGAGCCTGAGAAATTTCACACAGCCAATATGTTCCGTTTTAGGAACTCTTTAGGAACGGTTTCTGTCAGGCATTTTACACAGAACTGTATTAGTAGCGGTTCCCTAACGGAACATATTGGCCCTTTCACACAGAAATGTGCCTCTCCCATTGGGGAAGCATTCCTGAGCCGGTTTACCTTGAAACCTCCTCCCAAGCGTTCTTCAGTTCTTGTACCGGTCCTGAAGCGCTACGGGGTGCTGTGTGAAATGCCCCCTGTTTCTGACAGTTTATTCTGACAGTTTATTCTGGGCACGCTAGCAGTATGCAGGGGAGGGGTTATGCTGATAGTCCATTGTCTTTTCACTGACAGAAGCATGATCATGATCATGATTTAGCCACAAACCATGAACCAAGTCACATTTTTGCAGTTTGTGTCCATTCCTATTTCCATATACTTGCAGTATGAAACTGATAAAAAAATACTGTTCCCCTACACAATGTGTGAAGATCCCCCCATCCTGTTGGCCCCAACCTCCTAATTACATGCTGCCATATGAAAGGGGTGGAGGGTGGGAAAGCTTTGCTAAGAAAAGGCTGGACAGAATGGATATGAAAACTTTAAATAACCTTTCATTCAGCCCACCTTATTTGCTAGGGTGCAGACAGGGGTGAGAGAAAATTAGCAGGTCCCACCCAGAAGGTGGGAATTGCTTTACTTTGAGGAAGACAATGCCAAACTTCCTCCAAGACTGAGCTGTATTTATATCGTAGTTCCATTTGTAATCTCTAGAGCCTCCTCTTGGTAATTTCATTTGTCAACTGAATGCTCTGGTGGAAGCTGCATAATAGAATTGGCACATGTTAAAGCTTCCAGTATTTATTCTGTTTTCTGACTCATGACAATTTTGCTTATAATTATGTACGAGAGAAAGGCCTGATTTTCTCATATGAACTCTCCCAAAATCAAACTATAAAAGAGATGGAGCATCATAATTTTGCAGTCAAATTTTTATCATCGCATTGCATGCCAAGTGCAAAAAAAAAAAGAGTATGAAGTTTATTTTTCTCTTTTTTCAACCTTTACTTCTGGTACTGATAACACTGGCAATGCTGGAGAGATACTTTTATTTCAGACTGAAAGTACATTATTTACCACAGGAAAGTGCACATTAATTAAAATAAAGGGATATAAGAAAAGGTGACAGAAAGAGATCTTTGGCAGAAACAGGCACAGTTCTGAAAATCTCATAAATGAAATAGCAAGCAAGTAATCTGTGTGGTCAAATAATTTGGACAGAACAAGATCCCATCAGAACATCTGTTACAGACTGTTAACTACACACTTCAATTTAAATGGCCTAGAATTTCTACTTTTGTAATTCAATTTTCTACATTGCTTGACATATGTCTGATCCTTTTTTGCACTATAACTAATTTTTATAATCCTAGTCACAATGCATTGTTTACTAGATACCTCATGTGGCTTAATTACTTTGTTCTACATCATATGATCTGTCTTGAATCTCAATGAGAAAGGTGAACTTACAAATAAAGTAAATAAATAAATGCTACAATAGCTATATCTCAGATGTTGAGGTGATGGTCTCTTGTAATCAGTTGGTCTGAAAAGTCCTTACTTGGTTGGATTGTGCTGAATGCTATGGTTTGGATCATTGGATGATGAGTTGGTAGATAGGGCACAGGGAGAAATGCTTGTGCTTCAGTGCATTAGACTTATAGGGCTGAAGAGGAAGAGGCTTTGCTCCACAGAAAGCATGTTCTATATGTTCTCTCACCAGTTTCTGTGTTCTCACACTGGGGGTAGATGAACACCTTAGCTCATTTACAAAAATAATAACCTAGCCAAAATATAATGAAAATTGGATTATACAATTTATTTTCTCTCTTCATAGGTTGGTTCCTGCAACTTTGCTTATGGAGAGAAGAATGATATTGCTATGGGTAGTAAATTATTGATTTGTTTCTACTGTTCTGATTAAGGCTCTTCCTCTAGTAATTCCCTTTTTTTAATTGTTTGGGTCACAAACAAGCAATACACAGCATGAGAATTACCAAGAAGGGATTGTTTGTTCCTCCATGCCCCCTGCCAAACTCATGATGAAGTATATTTCATTAATATTCCATATTAAAGGATGATGGAAAGCATTCTGCACTGCTCTGATCAGTTTAATATCTGGCTACTGTTCAGATACTGTGGATCACTGTGGTCCATCACAATCTATTATTTTAAATATAGCATTATATTTAGGAAGTAAACTGTAATGAAATTACACAATTTTTCTTCTTACGTTTGTGCACAACATCATTTAATCATGTGGATATTCTCTATGAATACTGTACTGTAGTTCAGAACAGTGTAAAGGCGACTATTGATTTCTCTAGCATCCATAGAGAGGTGATTCACATTAAGTGGCAATGAGTCAGCTTCTTTCTCTCTAAAGTAGAGCCAGCATCTAGGTCAGAAAGAATTGCTTCAAGATAATGAAAGATTTCTTTGGAAAATCTTGTTAGCCACTTAGTGGCTCTAATTCTTAAAGACTGTGTGAGTCAGTTTAGGCTGTCCTCTCTCTACCTGCTGACTACTTCTGTGTGAGTCACATGTCTATACTTCAAATAGTAAAATGCTTGTTAGAATTTCTGTATCAGGATCAGGAGAAATGGATGTCTGAAGGTCTAGAAATTCTTTTGATCATGTGAACTGTTGCATTCATTTTCCTGACAGGCATAAAACAAGCATTATAAATTCTTTACGGTGCTTTCCTTTGATCAACTGTACACAGGGAAGCTTGTCTATTTGTTCAATAATACTATGGCAAGAGTACAACTTTATTGTGATAGCTTCTTTTAATGCAAATTCCTCTTTAACTGGATGTAGAGACAGTGGGTTAAGAAAAGTTCCCAGTCCAGATCCTGCTAAGGTCATGAAGGATTAACAAAGATTTTGAAATTTATCAGACAAAGGGATGTGATTTTTTTTGAAGATGCTCCATCTGCTCCCCCCCCCCCCGAAATGGTCTTTCTTTTCTCCATACTAAATAGGCAGAGCCAGCTCCTCTGTCATAGTCCAGCATGGACTAATGGGAAGGCTCCTGGTCCCACTCCATGCCCCACAGCCAGTGAAAGAGTGGTGAGGCCACAGACGCCATCTGGAACCTACTGCCCAAAGTCCTCCTGATCTCTCCTCTGAGGCACAAGAAACATTTCTGCTTTTGATGGTCTCCTCCCTGCTCTGCTTTTCATTTTCCGTCTCCCTCCAGTAATTGGGGCACCTGCATATAAACGACTATTTATGCACTACCCACCCCCCAATAAACCCTGTCACTGAGATTCCACATATCAGCTGGCTGCGGCCCTTTCCTGTGAAATGGGAACTAAAACCCCGATCACCTTTACAGGAGTGTTGTAAGTAGGGATGGGCTGGTTCAGGGCAGTTTGTAAAATGGATACATTTCCCAGAAAACCCAGCATTGATCAATTAAACTCCAAGGCAATGGTGGGGGTGGAATGCTCCAGCCTTGGAAACAGCAATAGGGACTCTCCAAAGCTTGACAGGCACTGCTAGCAGCCAATAACAGAGCTCTCATTCACCTCTATGGGATCTGAAAACTATATAAAGCCTAAGCTGAAGCCCAGCCCACCTTTGTTGGGTTTTGCCGGGAGTTGGAGAGGACTGGAATAGAGAGAAATCAAAGTTGATCAGCTTTTCTGGGTAGGGGATTGCTCTTTGCTTTTTGCATAGGTGGACTCAGGGCTCTGAGCCACCCAGTCTCTCTGCTCACACGGAGCATTGGAGCTTAGCCGCTGGGCTTCGCATGTTTGGTGGGCCAGGGTTCTGTGTGCTACCCAGCCTTTCTGCTCACACTGAGCAGTGGGGTTTAACTTCTGCTGTGGGTTCCTCCTACATTCCTTCTCCCCACCCCTCTCCAGGTTGCAGTGTTTGGTGGGCCAGGGCTTGGGTGTCAGGACTCAGGGGTGGTCTCAGGGGTTCAGTGCCACGAGGGTGAGAGTGTACGGAAGAGGTGGTCATCATGGGGGGAAGAAGGCCTCATCCTCCTGTGTACCGGAGGGGCACCAAACCAAGCCTGGGCACCAAACCAAGCCTCCCCTGGTGGACATACCCAGCATGTCATCATTAGGGGTCTCAGAGCCTCCTTCCCCTGCTCTGTCCATGGGGCTCTCACAGGATACTAAAGAGTTTCTGGCACTGCACAAACAGCAGCAGTTGGTAACACTGTTTGGAAGGGAGGACTCTGGCAGCAGTGATTCGGAAAGTAGTAATGGTGGTGAAGTATCCTCCCCTTCCACATCCCAACTCTCTGCTGCTCCTGCATTGGTAGCCCCCCCCCCCCGCACTTCTCAGCCCAGCACCAGAAAGCAGCTGTGTCTCCCACCTGCTCGAACTGTGGGGTCATGTTTACAGGCCACCATGTGGAAATACTTCTGCACCCTCCCAGTGACTCCTGTGTGGTGGAGTAGCAGTTGTTCCAGGCCCATATTTGGAAGGGCAGGAATACCCAACACCTGTCCTCCACCATTCTCCAGAGGGACCTGAAAAGGAGGCACCCCAGTTTGTCAGAGTTGGAGAAAGGTGGCCAGTGGGAGGTGAAGAGGCCCACTTCCTCTCAGCAGGCTCCTCAAAAAAATACTCAAGGTGCCATGGCTGGGACCCCAAGGCAGGCCACCCTCCAAGAGGTCATACCCCAAGGGACACCGACGGTGTCAGCCAAAAGGGCAAGGGGAGGACTGAGGAAGCACTTGCTTACATTGTCAGTGAGATGATTGTCATAGATGGCCAAACCTTCTCCCTGGTAGAGGATGTAGCCTTTCCCTGGCTGCTGCACTACATGGCTCCCCAGTACTCCATCCCCTCAAAGAGGACCAGGAGCCGGCAAGTTTTGCTCCTCTTGTACCACTCCACAGTGGTGATGGTCAAGACTGAGCTCTCCAAAGTGCAAGGCTGAACTGTCCAGTTCACTGTTGACCTCTGGAGAAGCACAGCTACCTCTCCCTCACTGCCCACTGGTGGTAACCAGAGGTCCTCTCTGTTTGGACTATTGGGCACAGGCCTTAGGAGGGGACAGTCCTGTCACATGGCTACAAGATAGTTCTGATCCATGCACAGGGGATGGATGCAGACCACACAGTGGCAAACACTGCTGCCATGATCCACAGTAGGCTGAGGGAGTGGTTGCACAGAAGCAATGTAATCTGTGGCTACATGGTCATGGACACCAGCATGAACATGCAGGCAGTGATGAGGGCTATGCGTCTTAAGGGCACTGTCTGGCTGGAGCACCCAATTCATCTGGTGGTGAGAGATGCTCTGGTGCTTGGGAGCACTGCCAAGCCCACCTGGGATGCTGCCACTTTCAAGCTTAGGTCCCTGCTTGAGACCTGCCAGCACCTGGCCACCCAATTCTCATGAAGCATCAGGTCTGTACATCTGCTGTGAAAGAGCCAGGGGGAGGGGGATGAGCCTGAACACTGGTTCATCCAGGACATGGCTATCCACTGGAACTCCACCTATGTCATGATTGCACGTTTGGTGTAGCAAAAGAGCGTGGTGCAAGATGTCATCTCCTCCATGACCATCCTACACAGGGAAGAGGAGTTCAGCCTCAACATCAGCAACTGGCTAACTGTCTCCCAAATGGTGCATGTCCTCAAGCCATTCCAGGATACCACCTATATGCTCTGTGCCCACATGGCCAGTCTGGGGCAAATCATCCCCCTTATTTGAGGCTGGACCGGCTGCTGGCCTCCACATTGCAGTTGACTCCCAAGGGGATGGCTGTTATCCCAAGAGGATGCTGAGGTCCAGGCCTTGGCAGAGTGCTTGCAGGTGGGCCTCACCACCAGGTTGCATTCTCTTTAAAAGGAACAGGAGTACAGGCTGGCCTATGTGTGTGACTCAAGGATTAAAGGCAGCATTGCTCTCCCTAATGCAGACCTCATGGACGAGAAACATGTTCTCTCCAGTGAAGTCCAGAAGTTTCAGGCCAGCAGACATGGCCAGAGGGGACAGTGGGTGGAAGAAGCTGGGGAGGAGGGGGAGGAGGAAGGGGCCCACTCCTCTATGAACCAGGCAAAGCAGAAGCCCCATTACTGGCTGTCGGTGTTGAAGTGGGAGGTCAGCAGAAGTGCTGGAGGCAGGTGTGCTATGGCAGAGGATCCCACCTAGGTTATGGTCAGAGAGTACCTTACCAAGTTCCCTGAGTTTACCAGCTCCAATCTCCTGGAGTACTGGTCATGCAAGGCCATCGTCTGGTCCAATCTCTTCTGCGTGGCCATAAATCTCCTCTTGTGAGAGAATGCACTTTAAAATCTCATAAGTGCTGTGTAAATATGTGAAGGACTGTGAAGGGTTAATGCCTCACAGTGCCAGAGCCTTGAGTGACAGGCTGCTCAAAGGATTGGTTAGCATCAGTTGATCAGAAAGACTTGGGAACTGACTGCTGAGGAGAATTCAGTTTAGTACTGACTGAGTTGGAGTTAAGCCCTGACTGGGAAGAGTTTAGCTCTGACTGAAGAAAATTCAATGCTGACAAAGAACTGGGAAGGTTGGCAAGGAGGAGTGAGTGGATCAGTGAAGATCCCCCATTCAAGTTAGGAAAAGGGATAAATCTTCTCATTAGAGAAGTGATTCCCTACCTAGTTGAAAGGGAGATTGTTCTGAACAGTGATCCCTGGTCTGATGTATTTGGAGAAGGAATTTGGGCACTTGGTAGTGTACCCCTGCCTTTTGGAAACCAAAAGAATCAGTGAAACTCAAGAAAGTATACTGGAGTGTTTAGGAAACACTGAAGCCAAAGCCTCTCGTCTGAATGATTCTAAGACTGTGTGAAAAGCTTTAAAACTCATAATTGCTGGAAATATATTAACTGGAGCTTGTGTCTATATACTAAGTTACCTCAGCATTCTTACTGTATTACCTCAGACATTTTACCCCTTATTTCACCTGACCTTTCCCCCTGTACACTGAATAAAATCCCTTGTTGATTTTTGAACTTTAAAAAGCCTCATGTGTGCCACTTTCAGAAGTTTAAGTTAAGAGGGTGATCTTGTCTCTTCCCTCAAGTTCCTGGGCTGAGCCAACATAAAAATACAATAATATGACAGGGTGAGAGAGCCATAGATCTTCAGGAAAGAAGAAAATAAAGGGGCTGCTCAGTCAGAAAGGAAGAGAAAAATAAAGGGGAAATCCTGCATTTGAGGGACAGAAGAGGGTGAGGTCATCATACCTCCCACCAGCATCCAGAGCAAGCAGGTGTTCTCCCATCTGAGAGACATCCTCAGCCTCCACTGCTCCTGCCTGGACTCAGCCTCCCCTTCAGGAAGGTCAGCCTCCCCATGCAGGGCCACCCTGCTCCAGAACTGATGGACTATGATCCAGACCTCCCAGTGTTCTCCCTTGTGTATCCCTTCCTGCATTCCTCCTCCTTTCTTTGTGATCCGGTATGCAGCCCACAGGTTGCACCCTTGGCGCTTGAATGGAAGGATGGTCGACTTGCTGGGTGGGGTTGGACTTGCCACACAGCCAACCCAAACAACATCTACATCACAAGCAAATACCTACCTCATGAACCAACCAACGTCTACCTCATAGCACAACATCTACCTCATGGAACGACATCCATCTTAGCAGATATCCACCTCTACAAACATCTGCCTGTACAAGCAAGCCTGTCTGACTACTCCTTCTCTTATGTTCTTATGACAGCCTCAGCAATCGTGCCATCCATGCAGCAGGTGACTAGCTCCTGAGTCCAGGGGAGAAGGTTTTGTTGCTTTCTGGCATCAGGCTGGGAAGGGCAACAGAGGTTTGTACTTGATGCAAGACCAGCAACAGAGGGTTGGGATGTGGAAGGGAAAGATGCTTCACCTTCCCACACTCTGAATCACTGCTTTCAGAGGTGTCTTGGGGCAGGTGCAAAAACTCTTTTGCCTCTGTCAAGAGCCCCAGGAACAGATAGGGAGAAGGAGGCTGTACAATCTCTGGTGATGCCCTGCTAGAGCTGGCTTCCATTGGCCCAGCAGGGTGGGTTTGGGGCCTGGGGCCTGCAGCATGGGGGTGGGGGTGGAAGATTCTTCATCCCCACATGATGAGCACATTTCATGTTCAATCCACAGATAACTTGGAAGTCATGTAGGGGAGCATGCTGGGGAAGTCTCTAGCTTGCCTCTAGCTTGCACAGGATCCATTCTATATGTTCCTGAATCTGCACCTGAAATTTCCCCAACAGCACTTTCCTGTGGGCATCTTCTTTTGGGGACCATAGCTCAGGCCTCTGAAGTTCAATTCTCACCAAACTTGTTGGACTGGTAGAGGAGAGTGCGCTGGAAATCCCCTAGAGTTTGGAGTCTGTAGCATGATGGGAGTCCATTGTGCTACATCATGAACCTCATAAACTGGTTCAATTCGTATAAGGCCATTTTAGTTGGGTTCAGTTCATGGGTCTGCCATGAACCATGAACTGAACCACATTTTATCAGTACATACCCACCCCTAGTTGTAAGGATTACTGAAATGATATATGTGGGGCATGTTATTCAATGGGGATCACTCCCAGGAAATTGTCTTTAGGATTACAGTCTATGAGGACAGGTTCTTTTAGCTGATTTCAGGACGAACAAATGCATGTTTCAAACATAACGGACTGCTTTCCCATTCACTCACAGCATTGAATGAATATTTGATCAAGGCACTGTTTAGTCTACAGCATTAAAGTGTTTGAGGGAAAACTCAGTTTTCTTTCTTTCTTTTTTGCTTCTTTCTTTGTTTTTATTAGAGATTCACTGCTGCAGGAATGGGAGTTGGGTTGGTAAATTCAACAAATTCAGTGTTGAAGCTGGATTTCAATTTACTTCAACTTGAACTGCCACTGCCAGATCTTGAGATAATAGTCATCTACCTTTACCAGCTGAAGAGAGCTATTCAGCTTTAGTGCCTTCTGTAATGATGGGGCCATAATGGTAATGATTTTCTCTACCGTGAGATAGGAATAAATGACTAGGCATGATTTTGAACTAAGGTTTGACATCTTATATTCAGTGCCAGGGCACAGACATGACACATTTGTCTTAAAAATGTATACCTTGCCTTCCACACATCTCAAAGTGGCTTATACAATCAATCATTGAACAATTAAATTTAAAAAATTCAATTTGAAAGCAATGAAAAATGCAAGAGTAAGGAATACAAATATTCTAGAGGTATAAATGTCAAGATTAAAACAGATAAATCAGCCAGATTAATTTGTAAAAGGCCCCGAGAAGCATTTTACGGGCTCATTGGAATGCTCATAACAGAAGTGCCTTCTGAGCTTTCTCTTGTAATCTCCTTCATAGAATTGGTGTTACATCCAAGTAGGCACACGTTCTTGCTTAAGATGCTCTCTCTGGTGAACAGCCTTTCAAAACATCAGAGTTGGTAGGTGGGATCATAGAAGGAGAGGCTGCCCATCAGGTGAAATAATAAAATAATTATCAAGGATTCTCAAGTGCCCACTGGTTCAGATTATGGGACTGTTTATCTGCATCCTTACATGTCTGGTTGTGGGGAAAAGAGGACTTCACATGGACAATTTTCTCCCACCTCTGCCCATTTTGCTTTCTTGACTCTCCCACTACTGTGCTAGCTCTGTCACCATCTCCAACTTAAAAAGCATATTGTTAAAAGCAGAAAAAATGTTTCCTGTTTTGACATTTGCCGTTAAGTCTTATTTCTTTACCGTCTCTGCACAACAGTGTAGCTTACAATGCCATCCATAAGAGAGTTACATTCTTATAAGTCCTTTGAAGTCACTGGGTTTACTGGGTTTAGGATGGCACTTAGACTTGTTATGTCCTAATGGCAACCGCGTATGCAGTCAGAGAAATGCACATGGCCGGGCTGGCTACCGGAGCTCTGCTTCGGGAGACAATAGCCCAGCTGGATTGTAAATTAGACCAAGCTGCCACCCAGGTTCCACCAGGGGACCTATGGTTTAAGGTAACTCATGACTACTCCTATCAGGGAATTGGCGTAATCTTATCAGGGTAATCCTATCAATGAGTAATCCTATCAGGGAGTTTGGGCAAGGCCAGGGGTGTGGTTTAGACATGTATTTAAGCAGACCCTTGAGCCCCATTCAGCAGCCTGGAATTGTACCATCAATAAACTTATGAGCTGATTTCACTGCAACACATCTCTGGACTTAGTACTTTCTAGTATCCGTTAATGGCTACCAAATTGTCCAGACCCAGATCAATGCACACATGTGTAGTATTGCATGGTTTTATGGGAGTTGCAGTTTATTTGACTCTTCCTCCATCATTCGGTGTCCATAAAAATGTTTTTAAAACTGTAGGTTTGTGAGGAAGGGTGTGTCCCAGAGCTTCATTCAATGCAATGTTCTGGGTACGCAGTGCTCATACTGATGAGCAAAAGGAAAGGCAGCTGAACTATCTCAATAGGGAATGGAGTAACAAAAGAGGGAGAAAGTAATCTGCAAGCAATGTTCTTGAAAAGTAGAATACTTTTGTGACCCAAAAACGATGTTCCGGGATGCTTGCCATCTTAATCAGTGAGCAAGAAGATTTAATTAAATGAAAATCATATACCAGGGTATAACTGAATAATACAAGTGGCTGTTGAGCAAACATTATACTGCTTAACACAACATTCAGGGGTATACTGGGACAGAAAATGGCCCTGGAAAATGTCCCATCCCCCAAAAGGAAGAAGAGATGGGTTGCCTGTTTGACCCACATCTGGGCCTGCCCTGGTCCCACCCACCCGAAGGAGGTCCAACCGGGCCCAGCAGCTGCCTCTTCCTCCTGAGTCTTTGGCTTCTTCTCCTGGTGAGAAGTGCATACTCAAGTCCATGACCCTTTCAGAGTGACTGTTTAAACCTTAAGTACCAGTTGTTAATGCAACCTAATACTGCATTCTTTCTCCCCAACTTCTTTCTGAATTTTTTTTTGTTTAAATTCAGCAGTTAAGATGAATACCCGAGGAAACTGAAACTCTCCCCAAAAGGTTTCAGGATGTTCCAATATTTAATGCATAATTTTGTCCTTCAGAGTCTCTTTTGTACAGTCTGTTCTGTTCAGCTAATATAAACCTCTGAAGAACATCACTGAAAAGAAGGGCATACAGGTCCACTGCAGGATAAGCAGTAGATGGCACAGATAATAATGTGTTGCTAATTCCAATGGAATTTCAGTTCCTCAGCTCTGAGATGCAGTGGGAAATGAGAGGTGGGGGACTATCAGCTCTAGACTGAAGCCTGCCCAAACCAGGAAATGACTTCTTTTCTGTCTTGCATGTGATAGAAGGTCAAGTTCCAGTGACAAATAAGAAACAAATACATAAACAAATGTCCTCTTGCAAAGCTTCAAGGAATAACTTTCTGGTCACGTATACCAATTTATTTAAGTGTAACATGGTGTACAAAAATGTCTGGATACAGAAAAGACAACACAGTGTCAAGGTTAATGGAAGCCTGTTTTATGAGTATCTACAGGGCAGCATAACTAGTGCTGAATCTTCTGTTGTTAGATCCCACTATTAAATTTGTCAAATTATTTATAATTATAGATGCTTCTCAGTGTTTGACAATATATACGCAAAAAAAAAAGCAGAACCAGTTGATGAAGATGAAAGGTGACCTAAAATTAGTCCAAATGATCCTTGTGATCATTCAACTGCTATTAAGGTTTTGCTCAGATAATTTGCAATAATAATAAAGAGATGCACAAATGGCATTAATCTTTGACTCTAAGAACACAAATGAAAAAGCAGCTTCATGCTAATGCTGTTTCACTGTTCTCTTGGGAGTTTTCCTTTCAGTTACTCTTTCGATATCCATAGACCTTTATGCATGTTTAGGTGTGCACAACCACTAATGAAAAGCAGTTTACAAGATGAAAAATAATTAAGACTGAAGTATGTGTTGTGCACTAATGAGTTCATATATCACTGATTCAAAGAGCCATTAAAATAAAATATTAAAATAAAAATAAAAAAGACTTCTGCAAGCTGTGAGTCTCTTTGTACTCCATACACAATTATGATACTAGGACTGCTAACTCCATATTGGGAAATTCCTGGAAATGTTAGGGGTACAAGCTGGGCAGGGCAAAGATCAGGGAGGGGAGAGACCATGATGTCATAGAATTCACCCTGCAAAGCAGCTATTTTCTCCTGGGGAACTACTTCAGTTGTCTGGAGATCAATTGTAACACACAGAAACACACACACACACACAAACACATGCAAACACACACACAAACATACACACACACACACACAAACACACACACAAAGACACGCTCACAAAGACACACACAGAAACACACACAGAAACACACTTACACACAAACACCTAGGGTAGCCAACCTCCAGGTGGAACCTGAAGATCGCCAGGTATCACAATTGAACTCCAGACAACAGATCCTCCCCTTTCCCTTGGAGAAAATGACTGCTTTGGAGGGTGGCCTCTATGGCATTCTGTTCAGCTGGCCCCAAATGAGTTTTCTCCCAAAGGCCAACATAGGTGTGGAAAGGGGCTTTCAGAGAAGCAAGCTTGTTTGCCTAGCAACAGACAATGAGGAGAAAGTTGCTGGCTCTGATGATGGAATAGGGTTCCCAACCTCCAGGTGGGGCCTGGGGATCTCCTGCTTTTACAATGGATCTCCAGCTGACGAGATCAGCTCCCCTGGAGAAAATGGCTGCTTTGGAGGGTGGACTCTATGGCATTGTACCATGCTGAGGCCCCTCCCTCCCCAAACCCCACCCTCTCCTGGATCCACCCCCAAAGACTCCAGGGATTTTCCAACCCAGACCTGGCAACCCTATGATGGAAATACCTGAAGATTTGGGGTGTGGGTCCTGTGGAGGGCAGCTTTTTTGGGGGGGGGGGATGGAAGGACTCAGCAGGTCTACCCTCCAAAGCAGGCATTTTCTCCAGGGGAACTGATCTCTGTCATCTGGAGATCAATTGTAACAGTGGGAGATCTCCAGGTCCCACCTGGAGTTTGGCAACCTTAGGAGGAAAGTCAGCCACACAGCAGAGGGTTGAAGGGAATGGTTTGATGGTTGCTGGCCCACCTCATTAGCCAGCCAGCAATGGTGGAGCTAAGCAGGAGAAAGAGCCTGAGGAATTTCACACAGCCAATATGTTCTGTTTCAGGAACTCTTTAGTAATGGTTTCTGTCAGGCATTTTACACAGAACCGTATTAGTAACAGTTCTCTAATGGAACATATTGGCCCTTTCACACAGAAACGTGCCTCTCCCGCCGGGGAAGCGTTCCTGAGCTGGTTTACCTTGAAACCTCCTCCCAGGTATTCTTCAGTTCTTTGTACTGGTCCTGAAGTGCTATGGGGTACTGTGTGAAATGCCCCCTGTTTCTGACAGTTTATTCTGACAGTTTATTCTGGGCACGCTGGCAGTGTGCCGGGGAGGGGGTTATGCTGATAGTCCATTGTCTTTTCACTGACAGAAGCAGGCCACTGAGGGGACAGTTAGACCCACCTGGCAGTGTGCAGAGGAGAAGAGTGGACCCAGCTCCCAGTTGGTCCTTCCCCTTTGCTGGCTCCCTCCAGACTGAGGCCAGGACGCTAGCCGGTGGCTCTGTGGGTAGGACTGAGGCAATGCAGGGAGAGAATGTAGCCAATGGCCAGGGACCCCCTTTTGAGTGGCAGTCTGTCCAGCCTACTGATTTTGACGCCTCATGGAATCTTGCCCCATGGAATCTTGAAAATGGTTTTATATAATAGGAAAGATGTGTCTAGGAGGGCCCATGCATGTAAACAGAATTTATTTAATGCCTTGCAGTATGTCAAGCAGATAACAGTTTGCTGAACCACTCAAAAGTGCTACATGAGTTTATGGCGTGATTTTATTATTATATAATCACAGCAATTTTTGTGCTTGTTTCTAGGTACACTTTATAAGCTAATGTGGGCATCCACCTGGGGATACAGGAATGTTATAAATAAATACACATTCTGTTCATGGGTTCTTTCTTTAGGTTTTTTCCCTTCAGTAACTGTCAGCACAGTTCTGAAAGTTTATGCTGGGATATCAGTTTGAGACAAGGGTTATACAAACTAGGGTTATACAAACATTGTAACAGGGTTAATTTACACAGTCCTATTTTTCTTCATAGCTGTTTTGTCCCTAGGGAGCCTAGTTTTTCTGTTTTCATTGTCCATCTGCAAACCAGCCAATTTACTATTAGATAGAATGATAGGCTGATTCATCCTTCCTGCATAAAAATAGATATTCTGGAAACAGGCATGACAAACTAGTTTCAGACATGACAAACTAGTGTTGCCAGTTTGACATAGTGGCTTGAGAGTTTGGGGAAAACATTAGGTTTTTTTTGGATCTCATGCCATATGAATTAATTGTGAAGACCATAGAACAGTGAGCTCTATCCCTGAGCCATAGGCACCAGGGCACCTACCAGTGGCTTTCCTGGCATCTATTTGATTTTCCCCCAAAATAAATAGTCAGTCCCGTCTTTCTTCTACCACACCATGGTAGGAGCTGCTTCATATGAACCCCAGATGCATCAGAAAGAGCTCCCTCTATAACAAGCAGCTGCTTGCCTTGCAGCCTCCCAAGATCTTGGGATTAGCCCCAGTACCCTATGCCAGGCATTTTGTGTTGGCTTCCAGCCCCATGGGACTGGGAGTCACTCTGTGGTGATGCCCACATCTCAATGAGATTGGCTAACAATTAAGTGTGAATCTGCCTTGTTGTATCCTTACTATATTATTTGTCACACCCTGATATTAAAAGGGCCTTATGCAAATACTGAAACTCCAGTTTAAAAGGTTTTGCATACCATCTTACAAATCAGATATAGTTATAGACTTGTGGTGCTTAGTGAAACTGGTCTCCCTGAATTTTGTAACTTTCTATAATTGTAATTAGATCTTGATGGTTATTTTAAATTATATTTATATTCACTGCAGTGAGTTGAGCTGAAATGTTTAACATTTGTAAATTGAATAAAGTAAATGAAACTTAAATGTTATCTGTTGTATGCCTCAGAGAAGTTTAATTATACATTTATATGTATAAATAAACATACCTAAATGAAGTTAATAGCCAATTTCTTCCCTGTCTTATTCACAAATATTATCCCAACAGAATTTGCCCTTTGTTTTATTTTGGCTCTTGAGGAATGCCATTTTACAATTGGCTGGGAGAGGGTTTTCTTAATTTTTATTATCCAAACATATTTCATTGTTAAATTTTTCTTTGCATGATAATTACAGCCCCTATAATTACAACAGCTTAGATAACTATGTTACTATTTTGTTTTAAATCCATGTGAAATCAGTTTAAATGATTATTTATGCAGGGGAATGTCATGATATTTTGATCTTACCTTCTATAGTGAAGTTTTCTTGAGCTTACCTACTGCAGTCCTTTGCAGTTACTCCAGTCTAAGCCTATTAAAATTGATGGAGTAACTATGTACAGAACTTCACTGTCAATCTCACAAAATGAATACACCACTACCTGCCAAATAATGAAAAAACATAATTTTCTGTAGGCTATTATATGACAGACTATATGAAGATCATTCAGGAAAAAGCTTTATCATTAAAAAATCATAAAGAAAAAAAAATCACCTTGGGACATTTTGACTTATTCTAATGTCACACTAAGGAAGGAAAAAAATGATGAGGGTCTGGATATACAAGACACGTGTGAAAGAATTCTTTGTATCTACAGCAGATGGCTTTTTCAGTGACTGTCTTGTCGCTGGAGTGCACTTCCCCATGAGGCTTGCCTAGGACCTACCTTACTTTCTTTTAGATGCCAGGATAATCCCCCCCCTTTAAACCCCTTAGTTAGAGCCCTGCTTTTAAAACCCTGCTTCGATGAAAGTATCCTTTTAATTAAGGGGTTTTAACTATTAAGTTTTTTATGGTCTACTTCTAGACATTTTGCTGCGTCAGTTTCAGATGCTCAGTTTATATCTTATGCTGTTGTTGACCTAACTTATTTTAATGGTGTTTGCTTGTTTTAAATGGCTTTGTTTTTAATGGTTATGTTGTAATGGTTTTGTTTTATTATATTAAATGAAAGCTGCCTTGAGCACATCTCTGGAGAGGTGACATAAATTTTCTGAATAAATAAATAATCTAAATAAATAGGATGAAAGCATGCATAGCAGGCTTGTCATTCATTACTAACAAACCACTGTCCATTGATAAAGATCCCTCAAGACATTATCAAACCTCAGGGATTCAATATGCTTATCCCACGCACATCTGTCTTTCAGGAAGGATTGGTGGAAATATTTTAAAAATGGCAAGCTAAATGGCAAAATAGAAGAAGTTATAGTGATTGTAAGTCTCATTTTAAAAGGCCTCAGAAGTTTTAGGATTCTCTTGCTTTTGTAGAGTTACAATAATTCTTGCTTCTTGCATGAGTTGTAACTCACTACAAAAATTACAGCAGGTGGATTCAATATGACC
Organism: Lepidodactylus listeri; assembly: GCA_029233225.1. Taxonomy (NCBI): domain Eukaryota; kingdom Metazoa; phylum Chordata; class Lepidosauria; order Squamata; family Gekkonidae; genus Lepidodactylus; species Lepidodactylus listeri. The sequence goes on from JARCFY010000004.1 coordinate 74,181,450, forward strand.
TTACAATCCATTATTATACACACCAATATATTTCCTTTAGTGGACATGGACTTCAGGTAGTCAAAATGAATAGTTTCTAAATTATTTTTCATGCCAGTGGGCCTAGATGGCTTGTGTGCTTTGCTTTTTAATTTTTCTTTGATCAGGTTTTTATTAAAATACAATTACTGAAACTGCTACACCAGGTAAAGGAAGCCTATACGTTGGTTTCGTTGAAGGCAGAGGAAACATATACATTGGTTTAATTTATAACTCTGTTAATGATGTATTTAACACATGGCTAGCAGGGCAGGCTGGCTGATTTTCTGTTGCCTTTGTCTTTACTATTGAGCAAGGCTAGATGACACCACGTTACTGGCAGAAAGTAGTGAAGACTTGAAACAACTACTGATGAAAGTTAAAGCAGAAAATACCAAAGCAGAATTACAGCTGGACATAAAGAGGACAAATTAATGACTACTGGGGAATTACAGAATTTTAAGGTTGATGATGAGGAAATTGAAATTGTTCAAGATTTTGTATTCTTTGGCTCCATCCTCAACCCAAGAAAGCTTGCAGGAAGAAAGTAAATTCCTTTGAGAAGCTAAAATGACTAAACTGAGGCTATCATTAGGGATAGGCATGAACCAAATCATGAAGGAAAATTCATCACAAATTTTGCCCTGTTTGTGGTTAGCAAACTGATGTTCATGACTGGTCTACTGTCAGGAACTTCCATGAACTTTTAAAGCAGTTTGTGGTGGTGGGTCATGGATAGAGCAGAAAGCAGGGGTTATAAGGGAATCAGAGTTCCTAAAAATTCTGGCTTTCTGTTCCACGCAAAAGCCACAAAAACAGCTGAGCAGTGGGGAGCAGTCTGCTCCCTGCTACTCAGCTGTTTGGGGTTTTCTTGGGCAGTCTCTTTTTAAAGGGACTGAACAAGAAAGCCCCAAACAGCTAAGGAGCGAGGAGCAGCTCCCTGACACTCAGCTGTTTTCCAGGCTTTCTGCAAACCCCATTTAAAGGGACTGCAGTCCCTTTCAACATGTTTTGCGAGGCCATGAACCATGATTTGGTTCAGTTTGTGAATGAACCCCCTGATTTGACTGAGTTCATGGTTCCGTCTGTGGTTTGGCCATGAACCACAAATCACATTTTTTTTTCAGTTTGTGCCCATCCCTAGCTATTGTACTTTGGTCACATTATGAAAAGATTCACTGGAAAAAATAATGCTAAGAAAAGTTGAAGGCAGCAGGAAAAGAGGAAGACCAGACATGAGATGTATTGATTCAATAAAAGAAGCCATAGCCCACAGTTTGCAAGACCTGAGCAAGGCTATTAAGGAACTTCATAGGGTTGCCATAAGTTGGAATCAACTTTACAGCACTACATACACACACACACACACACACACACACACACACACACACACACACAGAACCAGATTATGTTGATCTGTGTCTCATGAGCAGAAGAACACTCCCAGTGTCTCTGTGCTTCCATATATAGATGTAGTTTGGGAGAGAGAAGACCTGGCACAATAGTTGCTGGTATTGGTTGTCAGGACTGCACTTAGCCATACACTCCTGTGATTGGGTCACCTGCACTCTTCCTAGAAGGCATCTTTTAAGAATATGGTCTATAAAGAAAAGGAATGGAATCACCTACCAAGTTGTCAAAATTGGTGCAAATGTGGAATTAAATTACCGAATGGTAGGAAACTAACACTATTTCATTTCAAGTTTGGGCATTAAGTTTGTGGTATCATTCCAAGGAACAATCAATTTTACAGCTAACACAATTCAAGTTTGCCATATTTGTCAATTATAGTATTGCCCATTATTATCACTACATTGTCCTAAACTTAATGTGTTTTAACATAGCAGCTCCTTTTCCTGTCTCTTTCTTGCAGGGCAGCTGCTTCACAAACTGACTAGTGTCTGATCATAGCACAATTCAAGGTGCTGGCACTGACCTTTAAAGTCCTATATAGTTTGGGAGCAATATACCTGAAAGACCACTACTGCCTTATGAACCTATCCAATCGCTACAGTCATCTTCTGAGATACTGTGTTGGGTGTCCCCTCCTGAAATTTCGTAAGTGGCAATGTGGGAGAGGGCCTTTTCACTCATGGCCCCAGAATTCTGGAACTCTCTCTCCCTGGGAGACTTGTCATTTCCTTTCTGTTGTTGTCTTCTGTTAGCAGGTGAAAACTTTTTTTTGTTTTGTTTGACATTCTCTTGATATGTGTTTTAGCTCTGGTTTTGCTTTAATGATGAGTTTTTGTTGGGTTTAATGTATATTTTAATTTGTTATCTGCATTGGTGGCTCTTGTGAGTGCAGAAATACAAGGTATATTTTTTGTAAAATAAAATAAATAGGGAGATAGTTGTGTGTAGGCTGACAACCCCTTTGGAACTCTCACTGGGCTTTTAGAATACAACCAACTGTGAGAAGAGCCAAAAGGACAAGAAGTGCATGTGTTATAATTTCCACAGCAGTCAGAGCAAAAGGAAGGGAATTAGTTAAGGATGGACCCATATTGATACTCACCCAAATAAGTGCTTTTGGAATGTAGCTAACTAGAGCTTGGGAGTGTCTTGGGCCCCACCATTTCCAGATTTGTTTGGTCTCTTGCTTGTTAAATTTAAAGGTGTAGGTAAATCAGCAGTTCACCCTCACAAATATTATTTTATAGAAGACCTATATAATTTTTTTCATTCCAATCATTAAAGAAGTTTCCTGAGCAGTTAATATTTGCCCTCAAGTCACCAACCAGTGTAATTGCTTTGAAAATCAGACAATTAGCCCTGAATCAGACAATTAGTTTGGAAATCAGACAACTAGTACTGAAGTCACAGCTTCAATATATTCTCTAAAACTACCCCAAGAATATCAACACATAAGTCATAAAAGAGGCTATAAAAACCATAACTCTAGTCCATCCTCTTGTAAAGACAAAAATGAATGGACACATTAAATTTTGATTTAATTATTTCTCAGCTGAACAACAATATAGGTTTACTGGGAGGAAGGCCTGTTGTGGGAAGAAATACAATGGGCTCTAGAAAGAGGCTCTTGGAGAGTGTCAAAGCCTTGGGCACTCAGCATCAATTTGCTGTGGCAGCCTCAGCAGGGTATAATGACACAGTGTCCACCATTTTCTCCAGTAGAATTGATCTCTGCTACCTGAAGAGCAGTTGTAATTCTCAGTGATCTCCTGCCCTCACCTGGAGATTGGCAGCAGTGGTTCCCCAAGAGGAAATAGCTGGTTTGGAGGGCAGAGTCTATGGCATTGTACCTGTCTGAGGCCCCACCTCCCCTCAAACCTCACCCTCTCCAGGCACCACCCCTCAAAACTCCAGGAATTCCCCACCTGGAGTTGGCAACCCCATCTCCTTCCCAGCTGAGCATCAACCTACCTTAATTTCCCCCTCATTCTTCAGCTTTTCATCCCCCCCACCTGCAGCCTCTATCGTGCTCTGAAGCCCTGACACTGCCTTTTTTGAGTGTCAGTGAGACCCCTGTGGTCAAATCTCCCTATTTGGAGATGGAATCCACAATCTTTGGAGGATCCCTGGAAAGTTGGCAATCCAAGGGTCTGGCCTTTCCTTGCTTCCCTGGGCTACCCCCTCCCTTTGGTATTGGCAGAGCGGGGGAGACTATGGGGTCAGAGCACAACACAGATTATTGGTCCAAATAGAATAATTTATTTTAGTATTTACACAATTATATGGAGCACACACACAGAGTAAATGAATAAGGGACAACTAAATAAAACAGGGGTTAAACACAATCCTCCCTAGATGGGCTGGGATCTATACTGATGGCGCCCCACCCCTTGGTAGGGTCCCTCTTTTCCTGCACTTTTTGGTCTTGGGGTACTGGGAACTGTAGGCCAGCAGATAAGAAAGCCCCATTCAACCCAGTGAGTGATACTCATGGGAACTACAGCTCAATTGAACCTTATGGGGGGACATTTTAAACCAACCACAGAAAGCAGCCATCTTATAAACACAGGTAACTGCCATTTTGTTTCACCTATTAACAGCCACTGATGTAACAGTTGAACCTTATGGGGGAACATTTTAAACAAACCACAGACAGCAGCCATCTTATAAACAGAGGTAACTACCATTTCGTTTCACCTACCAACAGCCACTGAGGTAACAGTTAATCCCCCCCACAGGAAGGAAGCTGGAGAAGTGTCTTCGTCAAGAGAGAAAGCCGTCTGCCAGGAATTCTGACAGGGCACAGAGGCTGAAGGAGTGGGCGGGAAAGAGGAGCAGCACCCAGCCAATGGCATGTGAGTATTCACAGCCAGTGGATAGGGACAGCTTCTGAGTGACAAGCCAAGGGACCAAAGGCTGGGGTAGCATGTGGAATCTTCAGGAGCGTGCCACCACCATGCAGAGAATTATTATGTAGAGAGATATGTTCTATGTAAGATGATTAAATGATCTAAAATGTGCTTGATCCTGCCACCATAGGTGCCAACTAAGGGGTGGCTCGAGGGTTCGAGCCATCCCTGAAATTTCCCGGGGGGGACTGAGCCCCCTGCAAAATGGAGTGCCTGTTGCCGCACCTCCCTGCCACGCCTCCCTGGGCCCTTCCTAGGCCCGCCCACTGCCACCGTCTCTCCCCCCTGCCTGGCCACTCCTGCCTCCTTCCCTCTCCCTCCCTCCATCCGGGGGCCATCTAGGCAAATGCCCAGCATGATGGCATCACCCAGAAGTGACGCCATCACACTGGGCATGCTGCCAGGGCGATGCTGTAGCAATCGCCCTGAAACTCTATGGCACCATAGAGTTTCAGGGTGATTGCCAGAGCGTCACCCTGGCAACATGCCCAGCATGATGGCATCACTTCCGAGTGATGCCATCATGCTGGGCATTTGCCCAGATGGCCCCCGGACAAAGGGAGAGGAAGGAGGCAGGAGTGGCCAGGTGGGGGGGTGGGGAAGTGGCGATGGCGGGGACATGGTCCTGGTGCACGCGCACGCTTTGTGCACGCTTTGTGCATGCACACACAAGAGCCCCCGCTGCCCCAGGGATTTTAAAACTCGATGCCCCTGCCTGTCACAAGTTTCCACATTTACCAGGCCCATATCATAACATATCATAAAAACATAGTAAGCCTCACTTAATAAAATGGTACTAACTTCTGAGTAGACTTGCATAGGCTAGCTCCCATAGTTTCTTAAATATGAACCTGAGATGAGTCATTCATGGCAGATAATGCCATGGATCAATTTGCTCTGGCCCCACTAACTTCAAATAAGGCATGAGACACAACTGGCTTGCTGAAGAATGGTTAGCCAATCAGGAGAGGGCCACAGGCTGCTTATTCAACTGCATTCTCTTACTTTCAGAATCTCTTATTACATTGGCTGCAGTGTTATTGCAAGTGCCCAGAGTTTTTTGTGTGTGGATTATGTATAATGTGTGTAAGTGTTCTGACATGGAGTGTAGGTTTTATTTTGTTTTATTGTTCAACAACCCCCCCCCACACACACACACACACATGCGTTGCACTCCTTCCTTTCCCCCCACACCCTTGCCCCTCCACCATTTACCACTTTTCTTTTATAGGTTCTTTGGCTGCATTTTTTTTAAATAGAAAAGCAGTGAAGGTCACCTTGCTAGCTGCAGAGCTGATGATAAGAATGGGTTTCTACAGTGTAGGCTGCATGACTTCGGCACTGGTGGCACTTGGAGGCTGTGAGGGATGTTAGAACCTTCTTGGTTGCATTAGGAATCAGTGGTGCTTTTCCCTTTCACAGGCTCTTTTCACTAGGGCAGGTTGAGGACTTTAGTAACTTCAGTGTGTATGTGTTGGGGACTTTTGGCACCCATTTTTCCTGCATGTTGTAGTGGGTGACATTTTGTTTTGCTCTGTGTGGCTGCCATGGTGTCTGAATGTTTGTAAATCCCTTGTTCGTTTTGTGCCTGCAGGCTTAGGCTGCTGCATGGGGGGATATATTCAGTGCAATCAACTGTGTTTAGAGAAAGGACAGGCAGTTTTCAAGTTTGCATTGTCTGGGGGGTAGTATTAGTCAAAATAAGTTAATAATGCTAGATTTAGGGATAGGGGTTTAGATGGGGGTTTAGATAGATAAGTACATACATTGTAAAAGAAAAAAGGAAGAGCGAATGGGCTCTTGACCCTCCTGGCAAGGCCTCTGGAAGGTGGAGGCTATTTTGCCACCCTGGAGGAGGATGGGATGGCAACAGCATCACAACCTGGGTGGGCGGTGGAGCCAGCCATATAAGGCCAGGCTCCCACCCAAACCAGTCATTGCCTTGTGCTCGGGCTGGCTGGAGGGCCAAGCATGTCAGGGAAGAGCAGGCAGGGCCTACCTGAGTAGGCCTGGGCTCCTTCAGAGGTCAGTGGTTTGAGGTGGTGCTGACAAGCGCTGACAGAGTTTCAGTGGGGGCCTTGGGAGGGGCAGCGTTTCTTGGTGGCAAAGTTTGGCAGTGGGCCTCAGTGGCAGCAGATTTCAGCAATGGGCCCCAGCGGTGGATTTTGGCAACAGGCCTTGGTGGTGGTGTGCCATGGCAGTGTTGATGTCCAGTGGTGGGTCTTAGTGGTGGCAGATCATGGCAGCAGAGGAGTGAGGCAGCCGGGTGCAGTGACAGAGCACAGGAACATCAAAGGCCGAGGCAGCAGCTAGCTAGTGGAGTTGGTGGGAGGTGGTGGCTCCCAGTGGCGGCATCATCCTTATTTTGCATTTCTTGGTGCAGTGGTTTGGCCTGGGCATTATTATTTTTTTAGTGCAGGGTATACTTTTTTTAACAAAAATGCTTCTCATTTATGTTACATTCAAGAAGTGGGACATATATGTATTCAAAACAACATCTGAGCAATTAGATATTAAGCAAGTTCATATGAAGCAGTTTTCCAGAAGAAGTTAAATAACCTGATACAGGAACCACTTTTCTACAAATTTGGGGTATATTTCCATAGTGGGTGGGAGTGTGGCTAAAGGGTGACCTCCCTGATGGATTAAAGTACCCTGGCCCTGCTCCTGCACCTGACAAACACCCGTCTGTCTGGTATAAGGAGGGGATTGTGTTTAAAGGCATCAGGAAGGTTTGGCCAGCAGCAGCGCTAAAGCAATCCTGCCGAGCAAGCCTCCCTGATGGCTTTAAGAACTCCATGCCCCTTCCAGCCCCCATCCTGGGTAGGGTGGTCACCCAGCCACATGCCTCATGTGGGGGGGTGCAGCTGAGCCCTGTGAGCTAATGTTCTATTTGGCTGGCTGTCCCAAGGACCCCGGACCTCCAGGACCCATGGCCAAGCCGGCCCACCTTGTTGGGTATTGTCAGCCTTACCTTCCTGCAGTGGAGGTCCCCTATAGACCCCCAATTGGTGCCCTTCTGTACTATTGACTGCTCCTTGTGCACAGGGCCTCACACATTCTCCATAAGCCCCAAGGCCAAGGGCCAGGTTGGTGCCAGGGGAGGTTAGCACCAAGGGGGAGGTGGTGGCCACAACACCCCTGCTGAGAAAGGTGCCCAGCCCAATGAAGGTAAGTAGAGTGCCTGTTAAAGGATTACCCCAATCCCCCAATTATGCAGGACTGAATTTACCTTTTAGAGGGGTTTACTCTGGGTTTCAATATACCTTATCAGGGGGACATGAGGCCATATTGGGATCCTAATTTGCAGTCTGTTAAAGAGTTGGAGCACATAGTGTGGGAAAAACTTGCAAAGGAGTGCAAGGAAGGTAGGGTCCTTGGTCCTTTTCTGTCCCCTCCAGCTCCTAATTTTAGGGTGTCCCTGTTGGGAGTGGTACCTAAGAAGACCCCAGGGGAGTATGGCCTCATTCACCATATGTCTTATCCTGGGGGGGGGGGGGGATTGGTGAATGATGCAATACCAGAGGAATTATGTTCAGTTAGATATACCTCATTCGATCAAGCCATGTGGGTGGTACGCCATTGTGGCAGGAGTGCGGAACTGGCAAAATGTGACATTAAGTAGGCCTTCCACCTTGTCCCTGTTCACCCAGCAGACTTTGTTACTAGGTTTTGCCTTCGAGGAACAATTTTATATGGATATGCCTATGGGTTTCTCTGTGTCCTGTGCTGCATTTGAAAGGTTCAGTTCCTTTTTAGAATTGGCCTTATGATTCAGGACAGGACTTTGCAGTACCACATACTATCTTGATGATTTTTTTTGTTTGTGGGTCGGAAGGGCATGGGCCAGTGTAAATTTCATGGACCTGGTGAGGGAGCTGGGTGTTCCCCCCACCCATGAAAAAACAGAAGGCCCAGTGCCCATTTTGACTTTTTTGGGAATTGAGATTGGTAACGTGAGGCAGCTGTCCAGGTTGCCAATGGAAAAATTGCAGGGTTTGCAGTTGTTAATTGACAGGGCCAGCGCACTGAGAAAGATAACATTGTTGGAGTTGCAGCAGCTAGTGGGCCATCTCAACTTTGCATGAAAAGTTGTGACATTTGGCTGGGCATTTGTGAGACATTTATGTGATGCTATGAGAGGCTTGCACCTCCCACAACACAAGCCTACAGTTACCAGGTGTATGCACAAGGACCTGTCTGTATGGAAGGAATTCTTGGGGTCCTACAACAGGGTATCTTTTTGGCAGGAATCCCTTTAGGTCAAAGCTGAGTTGCAGGTTGCATCTGACGCAGCTGGTTCCTCCGGTTTTTTAGTCTATTTCAGAGGTGGGTAGAGGATTGGCCAGTGGATTGGTTCCAGGTGTGGTGGGTCAAAGATCTCATTTTCTTGGAATTCTCTCTGACTGTGGTAGCTGTTGGGATTTGGACAGCGGATTTCACTGACCAGCCACCAAATTAAAAAATTGTAAGGTGAGTATGTAGACCTGTTCTCCTTGCTGTTCTGTGAGCTGGAGGTGACCAAGGATGGTAAAGTAAAACTCAAAGAGCAGGAGCGCACTAGAAACTGGCCAGCTGAGAGGACATAGGATAACTGGTTGAGTAGGTATAATATTTACATGGTGGTTATTGTCCAGGTTCAGCTCAATAAAGCTCCAACCCTGATTAAATACCTAGACACTATCCATGGAGCATATGCAGAGTATGCAGGGTTGGTTTGGTTACAATATAATAAGAATTTTCAAATGAGGGTGGCACTTGATCTGGAGCTATCTTGGGATAAGGAAAACAAACAGCTGTGGTCACAGTGTATGGGTCATGCTCATGCCATGTCAGAGAGATATTCAGAAAGTGGGCATCTTATTTCAAAGGCACTGGCAGGGATCAGCAAACTGGTTCAACCCTGGCAGCTGTGCTGAGATTTCAACAGCACAGGTTGCTATGCCAGAGAGCACTGCACCTTTAGCCATAGTGGTCCCTCCTGCCTGAAGCATGGAGGCCAAGGAGAAAGCACAGAGGGAGGCCCTTAGAAGGGCTTCCAGTCCAATTCAGCTTGAAGCCCTTAAGTTTTTGCTAGACCAGTACCTCAAGGCAAGATGCAGAATATGTTATGGAAGGCTTCAGTGTTGGCTTTTATATTCCTTATCTGTAACAGGTAGTTATGGATAAGTTAAGAAAGGAGAAACAGGAGGGCTGAATAGTGGGTCCTCTCAGGAACCCAGAGTTTAAGATTCAAGGATTTCCCCCTTAGATGTAGTTCCAAAGAAGGCCCCAGGTGATTATAAGACATTTCATCATTTGTCATTCCCAAGAGGTGAGTCAGTCAATGACCCAAGGAGTTCTGCTTTCTGTGATATCCTTCTTTCTGTTTAACAGTCACTAAGGTGTTTAGGTTGCCTGATTTAGGTAAGCCTTTAGACTACTCTCCTATGCATCTGAATATTTTTGAACTGTTAGGCTTTCAATCTGAAGGTCAGTATTAATTTGATAAGGTGCTGCCTACAGGATGTTCCATGTCATGTTTGAATTTTGAATGTTTTAGCAACATGTTAGAGTGGATTTTTAGGGAAAAGGCAGGCTCTGCTACCCTGATGCACTATTGAGACGATGTCTTGTTCACTGGCCCCAGTAACTCTGGGGAATGTGCCTGGCTCGTGGCCATTTTTGAGGAGCTGGCACTGGAAGTCAGGGGTTCTTTGGCAGCCAAGAACACTGGGGGTCTGTCCAGGTGTTTGTTGTATCTATGAATACAAATGGATTCATTAGCTGAGGCTTGTAGGTTCCCAAAGGATAAATTAGAAAACTGTGTGACCTCATTAAGAGGCTTGTGAGCAAGCAAAAAGTCTACTTTTGAGTTCCTGGTTGGGCATTTGAATTTTATGTTTAAGGTGGTGGCTTTTTCCCTGCTTATAGTAGACAGCACTACAAGGGTGAAAAAACCCATCATAAGATTAGGGTTACAGGGCACATGAAGGTGAATTCCTTTTTGTGGCATCATTTCTTGGGTTTTAACAATCTGTGATTTTGGAGACAGAACTTGCTTGGCAGGTGAGGATTTCCAAGTCCAGTTGGATGTGGCAGGTGGGCACAGATTTGACACATATTTTCACAGCCACTGATGTGTGCAGCAGTGCCCTCCCAGTTGAGGAACTTGACATTTCTGGAGCTCTTCCCAATAGTGGTAGCTGTGCACACTTGGGGAAAGGTTTGAGGAACTTGGTGGTTCTTTTTTGGTGTGATAATACTGCAGTAGTTCAGCTTATAAATGGCCAGGCTTCTCCCAGTATGATGTGCTTGGTTAGGGAATTTGTGCTGTGATCTTAATATTCTCTTTAAGGTACTGCATGCCCCAGGTCTGGATAATGGCATAGCAGATGCATGTCTCATTTTCAGGATGAGTGCTTTCAGGAGGGCAGGTTGCTCAGGATAGACAGGTAGGGCTGATCAGCAAGCATCATGAGGCATCTGGCATGATGGGGTATGTGACTGGAAGAGGCCATCACATGCCTTGTAGACGGGTGCACTGTCAAAGAGCATCCTTGGCGCTGAGTGGCATCTTTTGAACATGGTAGGATCCTTGCAGCCCATCAGGGGAAAGGGATGAAGCTAGGCACCTCTCTTGGCACATTTGGTTGTACAGGCAATGATAAACAAGGCTGACAGAAGTGCTGGCTGAGTTTGGAAACAGAGTGGACCTGCCCATAAGGCATACCAGGCAGCTCCCTAGCATAGCCCACCCTGAAATCATCAGTTTATGTGAATAAGCAATGATATAGGTCAGCCATGTATTTAAGTAATTCATTATTATTATTATTATTATTATTATTTAAAAAAACTAGTTGGTTGTCTTTGTATCATCATTGGGGGGTGCTGGGGCAAAAGATATTTTTGTCTAGGCAGATGGCTGGACAACATCAGATTTTTTAAAAACTAGGGGCCTGCCCACGCTCACTCCACTTGCCAATCCTATTGCTCCTTGATCTTGAAGTATTTAATGGTAGCTTGAATACTGAGTGAGCAGTTATGCATTTTGCACCAATAACTGATGAAGCAACAGCAAGAGTGATATTTTTTGTTGGTATGTGAAAAGTAACCAACATTAGATTTATAAATGTCATACCCCAGTGGGGACCCAAAGCAGCTCATATCATTCTCCTTCCTCCCATTTTATTGTCACAAGAACCCTGTGAGGTATGTTAAGTTGAGAATGTGTGACTGGCCCAACATCACCCTGCAGGCTTCCATTCCAAACACTATTACATCACGCTGCCCGTGATAGTGCAGGGAGGTTATTAAGCCCCCTTTGTTTTGTAATGGAAAGGATATGTTCCATTTTCCCTCTCTGTGCTACTTTTTGCTTTTTGACCCAAAGCAGTTCACATCATTCTCCTCTCCTCCATTGTATCCTCATGACAACACTGTGAAGTATGTTAGACTGAGAGGGTGTGACCAGCCCAAGGTCACCCAGCAAATTTCCATGGCAGATTCAGGAGTCAAATCCTAGTCATGCATTCTAGTCATGCATCATGCAGCTAGATCCTAGTCATGCATTCTAACCACTACATCTCATTGGCTCTGATGAGTCAAGGAAGTTGTTTAAGCATCTTCGTTGTTGTTGTTGCTTTACCAGAGGGGATATTTTTTCACCATCCCTATGTTGCTTGCACCTTCCTATGAGTAAACATTTCTTTCCATTGCAAATAGCAGAGAGATTTTCTGGAGCTACTCTATGCCAGGATGCTCCAATTCCCTTCACATGTGGCACTGAAATGCCTACCATCTTCCTGAAGCTGGTGTCCATGTTTGAGATTCCTAGCTTTTTTTTGTCATGAGTTGTGCCTGCTACAAAGAAACAACCTTAGGTTCCATTGCAAATAGCAAGGGGGGGAGGGTTTCCTCAAGATAAAGTGGGCAAGGATGTTCCAGTCCTTTTCATGTTTGGCACCTCAACTTCCACAATCATCCTTAAGGTGTTGGCTAATTTTGATTTATTTTGTGATGGGTTATGCGTTGCTACAGATGGACAGATGGAAAGACACATACTTTTATTATTACAGATTAAGTACTATTTTATGTAACATTCATCGGTTGAGCTTGCAGTACAATAGGGAACGAATATAAATGAATGTCAAGCATAAGATTTTCTTTATTTGTCTTTTGAATGGTTCTTTCATGTGGATAAAAAAGAACTAAGTAATCAAAAGGATTTCTTTCCTGAGAGGATTATGTGTATGCTTACCTACTTCAAGAAAAGATACAAAAACGTTGATTGAATGTGGCAACGAAAATCCTAAAAATAAAATTGCACATGTTATTTGAAATAGTTCCTAGTATGTTTTGTATTTTATCATTTGTTAACAGTAAGTACCAGTGAAGACTGATGAGCAAAACTGATCTTCTGAAGATGACCTACAAAATATCTGAAAAATAAAACTGGCAACTGCTTTTATAGTCTGTCTTTTCTGTATCACCCTTCTTTACTTCATCCAGTACATATGCATATATGATGGTGCAGTGGCAGGCAGAGATGGCTACTGGGAACAGTTCACCACTCCTGCAGGGAAAGCAAAGGAAAGGGAAACTAGGATGGCTCAATTTTAACATTCAAAACTGTACTTACCTTGTTCATAATCCCCATTTTCTCTCAAGATGAGCACCTAATATGGTCACATTGGTGATCTGTTTGGAATTTAAAATGATCAGTATTTCAAGTAGTTCTGAATATGCTCAGTGGAAGGCATTTGACACAGTGCCTGGTTGATTGGTCACAATTTGCTGGGTTGCTGGTCTTAGTTACGCATGAGGGGTATCATTTAAATGGATAGTTTAAAGTTCCATTTTGAATGTATTTGCTGCTTCTGAGCTGGTACAGTCAAAGGCATTACTCATTTGGCAAAATTCAATGTGTTGGTCCATGCTTAGAGATCATTAAACTGAATTACAGTTCCAAGATGGTGCAAAAACCTACAAACTACTTGTGATCCAATATAGAACATTTGAGGAACATGAAGGTATTCACTTTTTGGGTTCAGGCAGGCAAAATGGGCAAGGCAAGAATGGTAGAGAAACAAGCCACATAGGTCCTCCCCATCTACATTCCAGCAGGTTGCAGAAAACAAAACTGCAAAAAAAGAACTTCCATTCAACTATTAAATTTTGCTGCAACAGATTAATGCAGATTAATACAAATTCTCCTGGATTTATTCTATTAATTACTTTTGGGTGAGATAGTATGGACTGTGGAAGGGGGAAAGGGCAGAGAGATAGCCATGGGAAAGCAGTACAAAGTATGTGAGAAGCTAAACTTCAGCTCAGGGTTTGGTGCATCTGTGCCTGCTGTTAAAGTATTCCAAGCAAAAATTAATGTCTAATTTTAAGTGAGGCAATGTCTCCTATATAATAAAGCTGTTTCAAGTGGCAAGATTCCATGGGGTGCCAAAGTCAGTTGGCTGCAAGAACTGCCACTCAAAAGGGGTCCCTGGCCACTGGCTGCATTCCCTTGCTGCATTGCCTCAGTCCCACCCACAGAGCCACAGGCCAGTGTCTCGGCATCAGTCTGGAGGGAGCCTGCAAAGGAGACAGACTGGGTGCTGGGTCCACACTTCTCCTCCACCCACTGCCAGGTGGGTCTAACTGTCCCCTCAGTGGCCTGCTTCTGTCAGTAAAAAGACAATGGACTTTCAGCATAACCCCTTCCCCCGCCCACTGCCAGCTTGCCCACTTTCCTGTCAGAATAAACTGTGAAAACGGCTTTCTCTCCACCATGGCTGGCTGGCTGATGAGGTGGGCCAGCAACCATCAAACCATTCTCTTCAACCCCCTGCTGTGTGGCTGACTTTCCCCCTAGGGTTGCCAATCTCCGGGAGGGACCCAGAGATCTCCCGGTGGAACTCAGAGATCTCCCTCTGTTACAATTGATCTCCAGATGACAGAGATCAATTCCCCTGGAGAAAATGGCTGCTTTGGAGGGTAGACCCTATGGCATTAATACCCTGCTGAGTCCTTCCACCCCCCCCCAAATGCTGCCCACTACAGGATCCTCCCCAAATCTCCAGGTATTTCCCTAATCAGAGCTCAGTTGCTAGGCAACCAAGCTTGCTTCTCTCAGTAAAAGGCCCTTTCCACACCTATGTTGGCCTTTGGGAGAAAACTCATTGGGGCCAGTCCTGACTAGGGGAGAGGCCTCAGCTGAACAGAATGCCATAGAAGCCACCCTCCAAAGCAGACATTTTCTCTGGGGGGAGAGATCTGTTGTCTGGAGTTCAGTTGTGATACCTGGCGATCTTCAGGCTCCACCTGGAGATTGGCTACCCTGGGCATAGCAGTCAGTGCTTCAGAGCAGGGTCTGCTAGACCCAGGTTCTTGGTGAGTGGGGATTTTGGGCCAGTCACAGACTTTCAGCCTAACCTACCTCACAGGGTTGTTGTGCAAGTCAAAAGGGGGAGAGGAGAATTATGTAAGCTGCTTTGGTCCCCATTGCACAGAATAACTACTTTTTCTCCAGGGGAATTATGGTTGCCAATCTCCAGGTGATGGCTGGAGATCACTCAGAATTACAAGTGCTCTCCAGATGAAAGAGATCAGTTCCCCTGGAGAAAATGGTGGACTCTGTGTCCTTATACCCTGCTGAGATGGCCCCCCTATGACAGCCAATGTGACATAGCAGTCAGGGCTTCAGAGCATGGTAGAGGCTGCAGGTGTGTGGGTGGAGATGGAAAGCTGAAAGGTCTGTTGATAACTGGCTGTAAAGGAGATAGGGTTGCCAACTCCAGGTAGAAAATTCCTGGAGATTTGAGGGATGGAGCCTGGAGATGGTGAGGTTTGAGAAGGGGTGGGACGTCAGATAGGTTCAGTGCCATAGACTTCACCCTTCAAACCACCCATTCCCTCATGGGGAACCATTGTTGCCAATCTCCAGGGGAGGGATGGAGATCACACTGAATTACAATTGCTTTTGATAGCAAAGATCTTCCCCTGGAGAAAATGATGGACTCTGTGTTATTATACCCTGCTGAGGTCACCACAGCAAATTGACGCTGAGTGTCCAAAACTGGGGCACTCTCCCAGAGCCTCTTTCTAGAGCCTGTTGTATTTATTTCCACAACAGGCCTTATTCCTAGTATGTATATAATTCTCACCATCATTTTCTATAGTTGGGACTGCAAGTGGTCCATAAGAATGTTTGTGTGTGTTTGTAGGTAAATGACCTTGAGGCCAGAAGAAGCAGGAATTTGCAAAACATTAGCAATACAATTTAGAGCAATTTCAAGCATTGGGGGGCATTTTAAAATGTGTTTAGAAATCTGTCTGAACAAGGAGTTTTAATCATTACTAGAGAAAAGCCAGCTACCTAGATGTGCCTGTGGAGATTTGGGACAGCTGTAAAATCATGTGTTTCCTGACTAAACACATGAAGATGCACTATATTAAGTAAGACCATTTATTCATTTAGCCCATTATTATCCATATGGTATCAGGCAGAGATCTTTCACATCACCTGTACCTGATTCTTTAATTTGTGATCCCAGGGCTGTGACTTTTTCCATTGAGCTATAGCTAGCTACCCCCCTGAAGCCAGTTATCAGTTGTCTGGGACCAGTATCAGTTATTTATTTAGATTTTAAACCACTTTCCTCCCCAATAGGACTGAAAGCAAACATACAAATTAAGTTTTTTTAAAAGCACAATAAATGATATCCTGGTTTAGCCTTGGAGCCACAGCTAGCAGATATATGTTTGCATAATATTTACTGAGCTATCATTTGCTGCCTCTTAATGCTTACTGGTAAAGATAGGCTTTTCCTCTTGTAGGTAGTTCTTATCAATGGCCCATCTCATTTACTGCTACTAGTATAGAGACAGTCCTAGGATACAGTCCAGGGATGGGCATGAAAATGTGGTTCATGGTTCGTGGAGGGCCCATGAACCAAACTATGAACCGAACCAAACTAAAATGGCCTTATACAAACTGAACCAGTTTGTTAAGTTCATGAAGTGGAAGAACAACTGCCCAGTGGACTAGAGACTCCAAACTTGCCAGGGATCTCCAGGTGATGCTCTTCTATGTGTCCACCAAGTTTGGTGAGGATTGGTTTTAGGGGGTCCAGGTTACAGCCCACCATGGAAGGTGCCACAGGAAAGTGATTTTGGGGAATTGTTAGGCGCAGTGTCAGGAGGGTATAGAATGGTCCCTGTGCAATCTAGAAACATCAAACTCACAATGGACCTCCCTGGGATACTCCTTTACATGCCCTACAAGTTATGTGCATATTGGACTTGGGGGGCAAGTGTGGCTTCATAAAGAGAGTGCCCCCAGGAAAGTGCTTTTGGAGAAATGTTGGGTGCAAATTCAGGGGTGCATGGAATGGATTTTGTGCAAGTTAGAAGCATCAAATTCACAGCAGACATCCTTGGGATGCTCCCCAGAATGGCCAATCCCCCTTCTCCCCCAGGCCCAGGAGCAACCTGCACTGCTGGTGATGTCTGCATCATCCCTGGTCCCCATTCAGTTATTACAATCAAAGCAATTACTAAGCATGGCCAACTTCCCTCCTCCCCTGCCTTACTTGGGGAGATGATACCTGGGCACAGCCTACCCCCTTCCTCTGCTGCCCTGCCTGGTGTGCTGATTGCTGGCACACAGAGGCATCAGAGTTTCTAGGCATCAGAGTTGGTAAAGCAATTCCAAGGCCCAGCACTGAAATGCAGTCCCAAGGTAGGCAACATTCACAGCTTCAAGTCCAAAAAGAAATCCAAGAACAAGAATACAAAGGTACAGGCCAGGGTCAGAGACAAAGAGGTCAGTCCAGAGCATGGGCAGAAAGGTCAGTTGTTAACGGACAAGTTGCTTCCACACAGCCACTCCTTTCTCTGCTGCTTTAAAGCACCACACTGCTCAGCAGCTTGTACTGAACCATGCATATACCGGCAGCTTCAGCAGTGCATTCATCCTCACTCTTGGTGTTGGGCCAGTTCTGTGCTGCCAGGTGGGCAGTACACCTTCTGTCTTGAAGGTCTCTCATCATCTACTTCCTGGGGCATTCCTGAGGCTCTGGTGACCAGCGAGGGTTTTGAAATGACTGACAGCTGACTCTCTGTTGCCAGCTCAGGGATAGGGGGCTGAGGGGCCAGGCTGAAGATCCACAGGCAGGCTGCCCATTCTGGCAGGAGATGACAGAAAGCAGGCAGAGGCTGGAGCCTCAGTCTCCACCAAGTTCTCCTGAACCAGTGAAGCAGAGAAAAAGGAAGGAGTGCTTGTCAGCTTTGGAGAGACGATAGAGTGCTTGCCTAATGGCACAGCAGCAATCAATGTTGGTTCCTGGAGTAGAGTCTTTACAGGAGCAGGATTGAGATGCTGATAGAAAGCAGCAAGGACCTACAACCTGGTGGATGAAGAATCCACCGAGAAGAAGTGACACCTGGGCTTTGGGGATGATTCAGCAAAAGGAGGTCATTAAAAGGAACATGCTGAACAAGGCCTTATTTGTCCAACAGCTTTATAAATGATTTGGATGAAGGAATAGAGGGAATGTTAATTAAATCTGCAGGTGATACTAAATTGGGAGGGGTAGCAAATATGGTAGAAGACAGAGTCAGGATACAGGGTGATCTTGACAAACTGGAAAACTGGGCTAAAACAAATAAAATGATAAATGTAAAGGGGATAAATGTAAAGTCCTGCATTTAGGTAGGAAAAATCAAATGCATAACTATAGGATGGGAGAGACTTGTTTCGACAGTAGTATGTGCAAAAAAGATCTAGGGGTCTTAGTATAATCAGCAGTGTGATGTGGTAGCTAAAAAGGCAAATAACATTTTGGGCTGTATCAACAGAAGTTAGCCACAGAGTATAGATGGGAACTCAAAGTCTGGGGCAAGTGATACTCTGTATTCTTGGTGCTTGGGGGGGCAACAGTGGGAGGGCTTCTAGTGTCCTGGCCCCACTGCTGGACCTCCTGAGGGCACCTGGTGTTTTTGGCCACTGTGTGACAGAGTGTTGGACTGGATGGGCCACTGGCCTGATCTAGCATTGGCTTCTCTTATGTCCTTATGTTCATAAGTATAGTGTCTAGATCACACAAAGTGATGGTATTGCTTTACTCTGCTCTGATTAGACCTCACCTAGAGTATTGTGTTCAGTTTTGGGCAACACAATTTAAGAAGGATATAAACAAGTTGGAATGTGTCCAGAGGACGGCAACCAAGATGGTGAGGGGTTTGGAGAATAAGTCCTATGAGGAAAGGTTAAAGGAGCTGGGTATATTTAGCCTGGAGAGGAGATGAATGAGAGGTGATATTTTCACCAAGTACTTGAAGGGCTGTCATCTAGGGGATGGCATGGAGTTGTTTTCTGTTGCCCCAGAAGGTCAGACCAGAACCAGTGGGTTGAAATTAAATCAGAAGGGTTTTCGGCTAAACATTAGGAAGAACTTCCTGACAGAGCAGTTCCTCAGTGGAACAGGCTTCCTTGGGAGGTGGTGAGCTCTCCTTATTTGGAGGTTTTCAAACAGAGGCTATCTGACAGCAATGCTGATTCTGTAAACTTAGGCAGATCATGAGAGAGAGGGAAGGAAGGGTTCAATCAGTGCTTGGTTCTTGTGGCCCTTTCTTACACACACAGGAAAATGCTGATTGCCCCTTTGGGGTCAGGAAGCATTTTTTTTTTGTCCAGGCTAGTTTGGCTGGAGATGCTGGAGGCTTTTTGACATCTTCTGGGCATGGAACAGCAGTCACTGGGGGTGGGGGGGGAGGCATTTGTGAATTTTGTGCATTGTGCAGGGGGTTGGACTAGATAACCCTGAAGGTCCCTTCCAACTCTATGATTCTAAAGCTTGGTGTGGAAGCAGCTTTGCTTGTAACCTTCTCTGTGAGCTGACCCACTCAGTGAACAGAGCACTACCTTGCCTTGCTGTCTTGCACCCTGTCCTGTTTAATCTGTGTTTGCTGCTTTTCCAGCCAGAGACCCAGGCCCTATATCCTGCCCTTGCTTCCAGACCTGGGACCCTGAAGTCCAGACTCTCATTTCCCCCTGACCTTTGGACTGAACCTTCGGCTTCCTGACTCAGAACTGGTTAGTAGATTGTGCATTCTGTCTTGTTACAGTTGTATTTGTGCATCCTGGAAAACCCAGGCTCTACCCTGAACACAATAGGATGCTTCACCCTTCTCCCAGCGAATCACTGCCATTGGAGTTCTGCTCTTGGGGCAGTGCAAAAAACTCTTTCACATCCTGTGAAAGCCCCATAAATGGAGCAGAGGGAGGAGGCTCTGAGTCCCCTACTGATGATGTGTTGGGAATGTCTTCTGGGGGGGTGTTTGGTGCCCAGGAACACGGTCCTCTAGTACATGGGAAGATGAGGGCCTCTTTCCCTCATGATGACCACCCCTCCCCCTCACTTTCACCCTCATGGGTGAACTCACAAACACCCAAGCATAGCGGAGAGGGAGAAGATAAAAAAAGGTAGGGTGAGGGGGTACATAAATGTAGTCACTCAGCCAGGTGCCCACCAGCTATGCCCCACTGCCCATGGTGAGCAGAGAAGCTGGTTGAATCAGAGCCCTGAGTCCCACAAACATCCAAAGCCCACAGCAGACAGATAAAAAATCAGAAAGGAGGAGTGTGAGCCCTCAGCTGAGGCATCTACCAGTTATGCCACTCCACTCCACATGAGTGGAGAGACTGTATGGGTCAGAGCCCTGACCCACAAGCACCCACAGCAGAGAGACAGAAGATAAAAAAAGAGGGGGTAGAGAACAGAAACCCACAGCAGAAGCCAAGCAAAGTCCCAGGCTCGGTGGCACACAGACCTCTAGCCCAGCAAAAACACTGCAGCCCAGAGAGTTGACCAAAAAGGAGGGGTGTGTGTAGAGAATAGGTACCCACAGCTAGAAACAAATCAAAGGATGGTACACACAGAGCACTAGCCCAGCAAACACACCCCAGCCCAGAGAGTGGATCAAAAAAGGAGGGGTGGGGTGGGGTGGGGGTTGAGAGTAGGAACCCACAGCAGAAGCAAAGCCCCTGGCTGGGTGGCACACAGAGCCTTAGCCCAGCAAACACACCCGGGCCTGGAGAGCTGATCAAAAAAAGGACGGGCATGTGTATAAATGCAGGTTCTCTTTAGAAGAACCCAGTAGCGAAGCCCCACTGCTCAACATGAGCAGGAAGGCTGTGTGCTGTGGCACACACAGACCAAAGGACAATCCCCTGATCAGCAAAGCTGATCAACTTTTTCCTATCACTCTCTAATTCCAATCCTTTTCAATTCACTGCAAAACCCAACACAGGGGGTCTGGGCTACATCTTGGGCTTAAATGGCTTTCATATCCCATAGAGACTAATGAGAGCTTTGTAACTGACAGCCATCAGTGCCTGTCAAGCTTTGGCAGTGCCCTACAGGTAAGTTTTCAAGGCTGGAGAGAATTCACCATTGCCTGGGAGTTTCCTCAATCTATGCTGGGTTTTCTGGGACACCTTTCTGTTTCCTGGACTGTCCTGAACTGCTCCCAAATTTCAGAGAATGTTCAAGAAGCACATGCTTCCACGAACATCACTCCCTGACTCCTGAACCAGCCAAAATCCAGCATATTTTTTTCTTCATGAGCTGATTTGTGCCCATCCCTAATACTTTCTGGCCTGGTCTGAATTGAGAGAGCACCCCACAGTTTTCCAGTTCTCAATGGCCTTGCCAGACCACTCCCCAGTCATATTAATAGAAGGGCAAAAACTGAGTTGGGCTTGTTGGGATGTTCCTGGCTTTCAGTATTTATTGGTGTTGCTATATTGTGAACAGAGAGAACATGGCATAAGTGTGAGGGTGTTTGGATCTCAAAACTGCTTTATTGTATGCCCACTCTCATTTCTAATTTGGGCTGACATTCTGTGCCATCATAAAGGCTTCCTTCACTTGGACAATGCCAGACAATGAAATGTAAACCTTTATGGGCATGATTTTGATTTTTATATGAAATGATATAAAAATCATTTTTATTATTATTTTACTATGCACCCAATTTTAATATGTATTGTTTACCATGACCACATCTGTACTGTCTGTTTTATAGAGGGCTAGGAGTGTATTGAGATGTCATTAAGCATGAATATGTAGAAACTTACCTTATTGTTATCCTGCACATACACCTCCCTTCTACCCCACCCTTCTCAGATGGAGATGATGAAAAAAAATACTTACAGATTAAAGTTAGTTACAGATGTTATGACAAGAAAATGCAGGATACCTTGTTTAGCACACAAGAGCCACTGACCTCAGATAGGTCACCCTGTTTCCTAGGAATGAAGCAATAAACTCCTCAGATTTCATGCTGAGAGATGGTTTTCCTTTATGGAGACAAATGGGCAGGATGAAGATGACCATTTGCCTACTTGCTAGGAATAAGCAAGATAGATTGCTGTTTTCAATATCCTGAGAGGGCCATAAGTATTAAGGAAGTGTACCTCTTGTGTAAGGCTATGGGCAGCACATATGGGGGAGGGGGGAGGCATCACACCAGTTACTAGGGTCATATGAATGAAAGCATGCAGCTGGACTCTATAAATTGGAATTCTAAAGAAGGATTTAGGCCAT
Organism: Lepidodactylus listeri; assembly: GCA_029233225.1. Lineage (NCBI taxonomy): Eukaryota > Metazoa > Chordata > Lepidosauria > Squamata > Gekkonidae > Lepidodactylus > Lepidodactylus listeri. Next base: position 74,203,375 of record JARCFY010000004.1, read on the forward strand.
TTATATAACCCCAGTTTTGAAAGATGAAGTAACCCCAACTAACCCATATTCCTACATGTGTATGTTTTTGGTAACCAGAGTTAGTTTTAAACTAGGATTCCTTCTTTGCCTTCTGCTGAAGAGGCATGTGTGGTGTATGTGTGTGAATATGGCACTGAGCTGTGGTTTGATGTAATATCTGAATGCAGCCAAGAAACCCCATTTTCTGTTGGAGGGCAAAGACCAGGAGAGGGGGGCTTAATTAGATTGTCACTAATTAGATTATCTACTTGGTGGTGGTCTAATTAAGAGCCAGCAGGGCATCCAGCAGCTCCTTAAGAACATAAGAGAAGCCAATGTTGGATCAGGCCAGTGGCCCATCCAGTCCAACACTCTGTCACACAGTGGCCAAAAACACCAGGTGCCCTCAGGAGGTCCAGCAGTGGGGCTGATTCGAACCCTAGCTCCCAAGCTCGGGGCTCATGCCCACGCATGGCCAGCACTGGCAACATAGACACACATGCACACATGCATCCGCTCTCCTTCTCTTCTGTAGCAGCTGGGCAGGAGGGGGGAAAGGCAGGGGCAGGCGATCTGCTTGAAAAGAGGCTGCCTCTCCCTCCTGCTCTTTGAATGGAAGTGTGGCTTAGCAAAGAGCATCCTTGGATTTTGCGTGCCCGGGAAGCACTGTTGAGAGGAGGAGACTGGTGGGCAGACTTGTCATGCCAGCCATGATCTCTTGGCTTTGGGGATTTGCAATGCTGCATGTGCTGCTGAAGGGAAGAAGTTGCTTAGCTAGGGCTGCCAAGTCCAACTTGGGAAATATCTGGGGACTTTGGGGGTGGAGCCAGGAGACTTTGGGGGTGGAGCCAGGAGAAAGGAAGTGACATCATTTTGTGATGTCACATCCTGTGATGTTGCTTCCACATGAACTCATGAAGTTTCCTAATACTGAATCAGGCCATTGGTCCATCAAGGTCAGTATTGACTACTCAGACTGGTAGTGGCTCTCCAGGGTCTCAGGCTGAGATCTTTAATGTCACCTATTACCTGATCCTTTTTTAGCTGAAGAAGCTGATACCTCCTGCATGTCAAGCAGATGCTCTATCACTGAGCAACAGCCCTACTGAATCCTTCCTCATCTCGGCAGAATATGAAGCACTAAGTGCTACACAAGTGCTAAATATGGTTTTCATATCATAAGAACAGGAGAGAAGCCACAGTGGATCGGCCCATCCAGTACAGCCCATCCAGTACAACACTCTGTGTCACAACAGTGGCCAAAAATACCAGGTGCCCTTAGGAGGCCCAGCAGCGGGGCCAGAACTCCAGAAGCCCTCCCACTGTTGCCCCCCAAGCACCAAGAATACAGAGCATCACTGCCCCAGACAAAGTGTTCCATTTAGACCTTGTGGCTAATAATAGCCACTGATAGACCTCTGCTGGATGGGGACAGAGAGAGAGAGACAGACAGACAGAAAAAAGAAAGAGGGAGAGAGAGAAGGAAAAAAACTGGCAGAGGCACTTACTTCCATTTAGACCTTGTGGCTATAATAGCCACTGATAGACCTCTGCTGGATGGGGACAGAGAGACAGACAGACAGACAGACAGACAGAAAAAAGAAAGAGGGAGAGAGAGAAGGAAAAAAAACTGGCAGAGGCAGTTACTTCCATTTAGACCTTGTGGCTATAATAGCCACTGATAGACCTCTGCTGGATGGGGACAGAGAGACAGACAGACAGACAGACAGACAGAAAAAAGAAAGAGGGAGAGAGAGAAGGAAAAAAAACTGGCAGAGGCACTTACTTCCATTTAGACCTTGTGGCTATAATAGCCACTGATAGACCTCTGCTGGATGGGGACAGAGAGAGAGACAGACAGACAGACAGACAGACAGACAGAAAAAAGAAAGAGGGAGAGAGAATGAAAAGAGCTGGAAGAGAAACTTACCTTGCCAGCCACATGCAAAAGCAGCTCCTTCAGTCCCTCCTTAATCTCTGGGCGGACCTCTCTTGCTGTGGAAGCTCTCTTGCTGACTTCTTAAAGGGGAAATGTCTGGTGAAGCTTTTTACTGCAGGGCAGGCTCTCTGCAGACATTTCCCTTTTAAGGCAGCCATTTTGTCCCCCCGGTGGCCAACTTTGAAAAAGCGGGGGGAAGGACTAAAAATCGGTGTTTCCCCCGCCCTACCGGGGGACTTGGCAGCCCTATGCTTAGCATCCCTCGCCCCTGCTTGGTTGCTGTAAAGCCAATGAAGAGATGCTGTAAGGCAGGGTGCTTGCTTTCATGGCTTGCTTCCTGCTTCCCTTTCCCTCCCTTTCATGTAGTGTCTGATTATGCCTCAGGTGTATTATGAAGAAATTTAAATATTAATACAAGTTGAATTGATTGCATAGATGTCTCTGTGAATAGATGCCCTACAGATTTTCGTTATTATTGTTAGGTAAAACCAATAGTGAGTGATAATGAGAAAGCATTCTTATCTAACAGTGCAATCCTAGGGAGAGTTACTTCAGTCTAAGCCCATTGATTAATGAGTTTAAACTGGAGTACCTCTGCACAGGACTGCCCTGTAACAGTGCAATCTTAAGCAGGGGTTACACCATCTAAGCCATTGACTTCATAGGGCATAGAAGAGCATAACTTGATTTAGGATTGCACTGTCAGTCAACTACATCTAAAGAAGAAGAAGAAGAGGGGGGGAGGAGGAGGTGGTGGTTGGATTTATATCCCGCCCCTCACTCACTTGGAGTCTCAGAGCAGTTTACAAACTCCTTTCTCTTCCCCTCCCCACAACAGACACCCTCTGAGGTAGGTGGGGCTGAGAGAGCTCTGAGACAGCTGTCCTTGAGAGAACAGCTGGTTCAGAGTTATGGCTTGCCCAAGGTCATTCAGCAGGTGCAAGTGGAGGAGTGGGGAATCAAACCCGCTTCTCCCAGATTAGAGTCCGCACACTTAACCACTACACCAAACCATAAAGAAAATATGGTTCAGTTTCCTTCTTTAAAAAATAAATAAATCCTGGATTAAAAAACTCTGAAATACCTGTCTTAAGTCTTAGTGAGAAAGGCCAACTGTAAGTATCTAGAAGCAACATTATAATACATAGAGGTACTTGCTCACCTTGATGTAGTAACAGTAAAAGAGTCAAGAAATTCAAAAAACTCTATGTAAGCAAGGTGCTTGTTGAATCATATAATTCCATAAGACTACAGTTAATTCTATTTTCGGTCATTAAACGAGCTATTTCCAACAAGGTCCAAAGTTCTGGCATATTTTCTATTTTGATAGAGACAATGCAGGACATATGTGTGACAGATCAATTCTCTGTAGATTTAAGATATGTAACAAGACAATATCCAAGAGTCTGAGCCCGTTCGCGGGGAGGGCGGGGTATAAATTGAATAAATAAATAAATAAAATGAATTTCTATAACAAAGTTCAAATCAATCACAGGCGAAATAGTTTCAAACATATTAACATTGTTTGGGCTATGCTACTGATGGTACAGGCAGTATGCAAGGACAATATAATGAATCATGCGCAGGTGTCATCCTGCTTTCTTTGCAACATCTCTGCCCTTTCCCCCACCCCCTGTGGTGGCGAGCAATGTGTTTATTTGCAAGCAGGTCTCAGCATCAAGATGGCTATGACAGGGATAAAAGAGAGGCAGCTAGCAACAGAGTTATCAAGGTACAGGATTAATATGTATTTATTTGCAACATTTGTATTCTGTCTTTCTGCCCTCACAAGGGCCACCAAGGGGGCCAACAATTTAAAATATGTGCAATGTACTATCAGACAGAGTTGTTCAGAATATCACATCTAGATTTGAAGTACATGGATCACTGTGTGCTAATTTATCTTGCTTGGCACTACACAACTTCTCCATCATTAATTCCAAAGGTTTTTGAGTTCAAGTTTTAACATGATAGTGTCAGTCTATAAGGCAATTTGACACATCATTCACTTCACCTGTGCTCCCAGATGAATTGATAGATGTTGTGTCTAAATGGGAAAGACTTAGATGAAGTCTTTCAGAAGAATGCACACTGAAATAGGCACCAGAAGTTTCTGACACAGAAAACAAGAAGACATTGAAATGAAAGTATGCAACTGATGCATGAAGTGCTCAGCTTCTGTCTTACAATCTGAGTTTGATACAATATTGGTAATGATACATATCCAGAACTATACCTTGCTTACAAACTTGTACTGACGCTTTCTGTCAGGTAAGTTGCCTGTAAAAAAAGCTTCTCAAGAATTTTTTTTAAAATCATTTCATAAGACTAGAGACTTTTATGTTGGTGACTATGAATAGAACAATACCAGGAAAATTACATACTGAAAACATCACAATTACTGTAGCCAAACAAAAGCTTATATCCTGGCTAGCAGCCCTCTAGCTAGAAGATTTGGGGGGGGGGGCACTGGGGGGGCATGATGTCACTTCAGATGTCACAAAATTAATAAAATAAAATAAAAATAGGAGAGCACTCTCCTAGCCCCCTCTCCTAGCTACCTGCTGGCCAGCCAGCTTGCTGCTTACCTCAGTCTTCCAAGTCTTCACTGAACTGTGTGCTTTCCCTGAGGTGCAGCTGCCCAGGGAGGGGAACAGGGGGAAAAGCAGACAGAAGAAAGAGTGCCACCACTTAGGTGTGTGCTTGTTCCCCACTGGCCAGCCACCTTGTCACTCGCTGTGCTGGCCAGCCAGCCTGGCAGTCGCTTGGTCTTCCAGCTCTTCCCAGAACTGTGCACTCTCCCTGAGGTGCAGCTGCTTAGGGAGGGGAACAGGGAGAAAAGCACGCAGAAGAAGAAAGAGTGCCACCACCAGGCATGAACTCTTTCCCCACCGGCCAGCCAGCTTGCTGCTCGCTCTGCCAGCCAGCCAGCCATGTGGGGCAGGCCCTTTACACATGCTAAGGCTGGGGATGGAAACACACACTTCCTGATAAGGAAGTGCAAGGAAGCACATAGCTAGTGGTCATTGTGCTGCTCCCAGTCACTTCTGGGGGTTATTCAGGCTGGCAGGCAGCAGAGGAGTAGAGGAGGGGTCAGGAGACTGGGAGAGGGGGTGTTGCAGATTGGGGAGGGGGCTACAGCCCTGCTGACTAGCATAAGTGGAGTGCCATTTGTGGAAGTAAAATCTACTACCTCCCCCTCATGGCAGCCTCTGTGCCCCAATCATGCGCTGGAGGGTGGGGGTCAGTGGAGTTTAGAAACAGTGAATGGGGCACTGTGTCTGCAGCATGAGAGAGGAATCAGCAAAACATCACCTGCCTTTTCAACAGGTGGTCATGGAATTAACCAGCAGAAAAGATGATTAGATTTTCAGCCAAAGTAAACACCTCTCTCAATTGCTACCCCAGTGATATCAAAGCAGACTTTTATAATGGTTTACAACATTGTGCCTACCTCTAAGAAAGCAATTTGTAATCATACACATCTAAGAAATAGCTAGTAACAGTGGTGGAATGCCTTTATTTGGACACAGCTGAAATCCTTTGTTCACTGTACATACAATTATGTGGCAGATGTAAGTGACAGAATTCTATACTTCATAGAGTAGAAGAAGGTTATATTTTCAGTGTTCCCTCAGGTTTCCTGCACATAGTAAACCTATTAAGCCTTTCTTCCTAAAGCTCTAGTTCATTATATACAAGGATTTTTTTTTTAACGTGGCAGCGTAAAACTTTTTTCTTCCCCACTTGGCAGCCTCCTCCACTGTTACTACCCAATTGCACTGAATATGTTGAACAGCTCTTTTTCGCCTTATGCTAGTAGTATGGAGGGGCCATGGTGGCTCAGAGGTTAAGGTGCTGAGCTGCAGAATGAAAGGTCGGTAACTTGGCAGTTTGAGACCCGAGTGCCGCATGACGGAGTGAGCTCCTGTCTCTGGCCCCAGCTCCTGCCAATCTAGCAGTTCGAAAGCAAGAAATTGCAAGTAGATAAATAGGTACCACTTTGGTGGGAAGGTAACAGCATTCCATGTGCCTTGGCATTTAGTCATTCCGGCCACATGACCACAGAAAAAGTCTTCTGACAGCGCTGGCTCTTTGGCTTGGAAATGGAGATGAGCATTTGGATTCAACTGGCTTTCAAGCAAGGTAAACCTTTATTAGTATGGAACCCACTATGCTATGATTCCTTCCTATGATACTGGCATGATGTGTGAAACTGCGGACTACACAATGGCTCTTCCTTATGACATCCTAACTCTTCCCAGAAACTGAGGAAACCCTGCACTGCAGTGTGGGCCATTCCTACATTGTCCAATATTTCAAGAAGAAGTCATGGTGAAGTGGCTTCCATACAATAAATATAAGGTAAGAAAGGAAAGATTTAATGTAGAGACTTGTTAGCTGAATTGCTTTAATTTAAAGTTAGCAATTGGCAAAATACCAGGTTCTTGCCAGCTATACCAGGGTCCCACCCCTCCCGGGAGTTCTCCAGAAAAAAGGCATGTGAGGCAGATGGCAAATTAAATGTGGTTTACTGGATGATGTTGTTCAAGCACACAAAAACAGATTCACACACACAAACACACAGGCCTAAGGAAATAAAGATAGAAGATAGCACTGTTGCATTAGCAGGGAACGTTGTTTGGGTAATACTGTATCTGTCCTGAAGAGGAGTTGTCCGCTCAAAGGAAGAATTGGATGGGGAGAGAAAAATATAAAAATGGGGCACGTGGCTTGAACCGGCAAGACCATGTGGTCTCTCTGGTCACGACTCAGAGGTTAAAGATGGAGGCAAGCGTATTTGGATAGGAAGCTGGACATAAGGGGTAGCAAAGCAGATAGGGGACGATGGCTAAAGAGACCGATTGCCTCTGTGCAAGGTCTTTTATTAGGTGGTCTTGAGGGGCGGGCTGCACAAATCACATCCCACTAACACACCTACTAGGCGGTCCGTCCCTTCTGACACCTACCACAGGTTAAAGGTGACAAAGGAGGAGAGGCCGGGGAGTGGTCAATATTGTGAAACTAGAACTGAACAGGAACTTGACACTTGGGCACTCCTGTGATGAGTCACTGGATCACCTCTATTGTCTGTTGATGGCCCTAGCTGGCTGGCTGATGGCCCAACCATTAGTTGCCAGGTAACCTCATTTAGCATAATCCATGCAGGTATGTTGGAGGGGGCAGGGGTTGACCAGCGTGATGTGACAGAAAGAAACCTCATGGCAGAAGGAGTCTTTGTCTCTGTCTTGGTGAACTATAGAGGTTGCCAGCCCCCAGGACTGGACTGGAGCTTCTCCCAGCAATGGAGAATGCCTATAGCCCTTACAGCATGGCAACTCAGGTTCAAGCTTGTGAATCTTACAATCCATAAGAGCACTTTGCAGTGCCTTGCTGGCCAACAGACTCACTTAGAGACATATAAAATTGCTGTTATTATTCCTGCTACTTCCTGCTCATGTTCCTTTGTAAGCCTTATGGTCCAATTCCAGAGGAGTAGCTGTGATAGTCTGCCGCAGCCAAAATAGCACAAAGTCATATGGCATCTTAAAGTCTAATGATTTTTGTGACATAACATTTCCTGATTGTAGTCCACTTGCATCAGACAAACTAGACTCTGTCTCTAGAAAGTATATGGTAGTCTTTAATTTGCCACAAGACTCTTTGTTGTTCTATCCTGCTGTATCATATATATGAATGGAGAGAGATAATAACCAGCCGTATTTGCACATGAAACTCATAAACTAAAAACTGGGGAGGAAGTATCAGTGCAGCAGACTGTTTAAGTTCTCATCAGTTTCACTGTAGTGCCACTAGTGGCAGTAACCTGTGTCATTTTTGTGATCACACTAGCTCAACATTGACAGGGAACATAACTGGCAGTGACAAGGCTTTCCCCTGTGCTTTTCAGGTACTTGGTTTTATATGAGCTGAGACTATCCCTGGACAGGAAAGCAGCAAAAAAAAAAAGGGACCCTAAAAGCTCTTTGGGGGAGGGGGAATCTGAAGGATTTGGGTTACATATGTTATCAGCAGAATGACTGCAAGCCCTGCAGGATCAGTAAGAGCTTTCGTTTTGTTTGATTTTCTGATACTATAGTTACAAAGTTAACGTGTCAAGAAATCTTTCCTGTAGTTCTAGATGTAAGATAGGGCTGGACTCCTGTAGCTTTCCTTATCTCTACCTGATAGACTCTGGCTGCTAAAATTCCATTCTACACACTACTGTTACAAGTACAAATACTATGTTTTCTCTGATCTATTATCTCAAATGTAATGCCATTGCATTGGTGATTGTTTCCAGGTTTAATTCAAGGTGGTTTAAAGACTTCCATGCCCTTGAATCCACAGACTTGCAGGACCACCTTTCTCGATGTGTGTGCTGACATGTGGCAATTGTGTTCCTGTGACCAAGGTTCACTTATTCAGCCCTCTGGAGAGGCAGGTGTGTAAAGCTTCTGCCTACCCCATTACTCAGTACTCACATTATTTTTTTTGTTCAAATTAAGTTTATGTGAAAGCAGGGCTATTTTGGGGCGGGAACGCACAGGAATGGAGTTCCAGCTGGCTCCTGAGTTGGCCACACCTACAACCAAAACCTCTGGCATGCTTAGCTACAAAGCACGCTGCCCTCCCCACATCACACACAAGAAGGAAAGGCAGCATGTTAAAATGCCGTTTTTCCCTCTGGGGAGCCCATCTGGGATTTCCTTGTCAATTTCACTCCCTGCCAGTCAGCTGAGAGTGAAATTGACAAGGAAAAGCCTCTCTCTGCCTTCCCTTCTCTAGCTGACATGTCACAGCTAGAAAAGGGCAGGCAGGGAACCCAGGCAAGTTTAAAATGCCTTTCTTTACCTCCCCGATCTGATGGAGGGAGAGAAAGGCATTTAACCATGCCCCCCCCCGCACTTCCTTAAGTCTCTCCGCAATAGCGGACAGGCTCAAGAAAGAAAGGGGCATGTGTGCATGCCTGGCTTCCTTTCCCCGCCTGTCCGCTGCGGCCTGCTTCCCTTCCCAATCTTTTTTTTTGGGGGGGGGGAGGAGACTAGAAAGGCACTTCAGCACCACATTTCCCCAGTTGTCTGATTGGGGGGACAGGAGACTAGAAAGGTGATGCTGATGTGGGGTGGAGAAGCTCGGTGGGGGAGAGGCAAGCTTCCATGCCTGTCCTGTGCTTTCCCAGCCCCCTGCCTAATATGCTAATGAGCTGTGCTGTCAGGGGTATGGTCTAATATGCTAATGAGTTTCTGCTGTTGGGTGTGGCCTGTTATACTAATGAGTTCCTGCTGGGCTTTTTCTACAAAAACCCTGTGTGAAAGAGTTAACAGATCTTACAGCTGGAAATATTGGTGGTCTGTGTTTTGTTTGTTCAATTTTTTTACAATTATTATTAACATATCAGTACACACCTTCATGGAGAAGGGTGGGGTAAATAAATATTTATAGGGGCTCCATATGTACATTAGTATAGACTTCAGCAACCGTATGTAGGATTGTTCTGTTAGAACAGAAATTGGAACCCATGACATAGGATTTTGGGAATGCTTATGTTATGACTGTTGACGTATCCAAACAATCATAACATAATAAACTACTTTTTCTCTCTAGAGTACAAAGAAATTATATGATATTAAGGAGAAAACAGAGAAAAAACAGCAATGGGAATAAAGGAGGAAAAGGGAAAATAAGGATAACAGTTTGTATAGCTTAAGTTCCAGTGTAATGTTAATTTATCTTGTTAGATTTTCATCTTACAATATTTTTCATTCCATTATAACTTTGTAATTCATATAGTAAAACTTAGCATATAAGCCCCAAGCAGAGACAGCCAATTAAGTACTTTAAAAACAAAGTTAATTAGTTAGATGGCAATTCAGGTGCTGTAAAACCAAGATTAGACCATGTTAATTACATAAATTAGAACTGAAGTACTAAAGTAAGTTTGATGACCATCCTGCTTTCCTGTACATTTTACAATTATAATACTTGAAAACTGTGTGATGAATGATGAATACAGGATTATTTCATTAAAGTCCTGTCTCATTTTTTTTTCCTAATGCCATCTCATTGCCCTAAGCCCCACCACTTGGAGCCTTACCATTCTAATAAGATCCTGGCAAAGTAGCAAACTCTTGCTTACAGATTGCTTCCTCATTTGTTCTTTGTGCAGTTCATAATTATTTGCTCACAGAAGGCACTGGCACTTGTTATGAAGACTTCTTGATGCTCTTCACTCTTTTGTAAAACAAATTGCAATTTCTTTTTAATCACTCAAAGTAAGTTCTTTCATAATACTTCTATTCCTGTTTTATGTAAAAATGTGAAATCTGTGGGGCTATATTTAAAGCTACAGAGAGTCACAGCAGAATCACCAACTGAGATAAAAAGATTAAAACAAGTGACTGGAGAAGGAAGCTTCTGAAAATATATCCATTTCAGTTTTTGAGTTCAAAGAAATTATTCACAAGGACAGAAATGTCTGCCCCTCTAAAAAAAAATGTAAATCTTCAAAAGCTTTTGAAGCATTTGCTGCTATTGCCATTTATTTGCAACTACTGTCACATTACTATTTCTCTAATTAGCTCTTCTTCCCAGAGAAATCCTAGTCAGCAAGGGATCATATACTGAAGTTAATGATACTATCTAATATAAATCAGATTTGGCAATATGCTGATATCACTGAGGGAAAATCAAGTATTCAGTTTAGAAAAAGGATGTGATGCAGTTATGCGAAAAATGAGCCTGTTTCATCGCTAACATAATTTATCTCTAATTTAGGGTTTGCAAGTTTGACAACTGTGTGGATGTACTATAATGTCACAAGATGTATTGATGTAATGCATTGCTTTTGAAGAGTTAAGACCTTGAATTGGTAATGTACAGGGCTTTTTTCTTCTGGAAAAAAGAGATGCCTTAACTCTAAAGAGGAAAATGAAGAAGAAACACATGGGTGCCCCTTATGAACTTTTAAACATTTTTTGAGAATTTTGTTTACATGAAGAGGTTCCGAAACTCTGTTCTACCACATTCCCCCAGAAATAAAAGCCCTAATGTACATGTTTATATACATTTTAAATTGAGAGAACAACAGCTGTATAGCTCATTTGTCAGCTTGGAAGATTTGGTGCATAAAAAGAGAAAAATGAGAAGATTTCTGAGCTGTTATTACCACTGTCTGTTGGAAATAAGAACAACCATGACATCCAATTTCTTTTAGAAATATGGAGAAATGTTGAATTGTTCTGTAAACAATGTTGAGTGGAATACAATTTTTGCCTTGGGTTCTGAAAATGCCATCAACATTAATTTGAAAAAAAATAATTCTATATAGTAGTCTGTGTGTATTTAACTCCTCAGAGACTGAATGAAATTTATGGTGCTTTTCATTGCAAACCATTGGAAATATGGAATGGTATTGGTGTTTATGTTCCTTGATCTCAAAATTGTGGTTGAAAGTCATTGAGGAAATTAATTGCATTCTGGGTCTCAGAATCTCAAGAAATCCCCAAACTGTTACGTTGGGCTCTTTGCTAGGTCATGTTGTAAAGAAACAAACATGTATAATTTTAAAGCTTTTGACTTCTGCTAGTATAGTATTTGCAAAGAACTTCTAAATACTAAACATCTGGATGTCAAAACATGGATTAATGAAGTGCAGCAAATACCCAAATTATTAAAGTTAAGTGAAACATTTTATAGACAAGAGATGCCTGTTTTGTAATTAGTTGGAAACCCTGTCTTGGTTTTTAGAAGACAAAACTTGGACTGGGTATTGCTGTATATAATTACCTTTCTCTGTTACAAATTATTAAGAATGATATAAGAATATGTGAATACAGATAATACAGTGTGTATTATGTGTGTGTGTGTTCTCTTTTTTGCATGTTTAAAGAAAAAGTACAGCAAGGAATATACTTCCTAAATGGGCCACAAGTGTAATTCTGTGATCCTATGGCCAGCAGTGGCTTTTTAGGGTTAACCAAACCTTACTAAAATGAAGGCACTGCTTCATAAATAGGTAACTGTTTTGTACCCTTTCACCAAAATCTCTGAAATTTGTTGAAAGAGAGGGAAATGCTTTCTAATACTGCTGAGGTTTTTATGAAAACTACCCCTCTTGGTTCAATTTGGTTGAAGGTGGAAAAATAAAGAGAAAATATTACACTTTTTGATTTAATTACAGCTTTATTGATTGTCAATTACATTTTTTTGTATTGTATTCATGCATCTCATACATAAAGGAAGCTATGTGTTTTTATGGGCATTTTTGTATGACACCTTTTGAGTTATGTTACACAAGATGTAAGAGGTAAAAAGAGCCCTGCTTGATCAGACATCTATATGGGCATTGCTGCCTCTGAATAGGAAGGTTCCTTTGCACACTATGGCTAACAGCCGCTGACGGACTTATCCTTCATGCAATTGTCTACTCTTTTTTAACACAATCTGTGCTCACAGCCATCATTATCCCCACTGGTCATGAATTTCACAATTGCTGAGATAAATTCTCTTAATTCCTCTTTAACCTTTTTTGAAAGAGGAAAAAGAGAATAAGAGGAATAAACAGCTATTTGGAAAAAGAAATTCCCCTTTGTACAACAACCCTACAGTTTAATAAATGGTAAAAAGGTATTTCAGATACATCCGCATTTAAGGAATGGACAAGACACAAAACGCAGCATAAACAGTTGGACACGTAAATGAAAAGCTGGACACATGGGACACTTATAGGAACAGTCGTTTTTAAAAGTGGGTATTTCCCCTCTTCTTGCAGCAAGGACAGTGTTTATTATGAGGAAATAAAAGGAGCTGCACTTGAACAAGAAATAGGATTTAAACACCTCTTCCTGTGGACCTGCCCTTACACCCCAGTTTCAAGACTGCTATTATGCCCTTCTTTCCCCGAGATATGCACTTCCACATATAAGCTTTCATATTTTGTTCTCTGCTATTTCTCCATTCCTTTTTTTACTCTTCAAAATCTCTCTATGTCCCTCTTCCTCAGTTTTCAATTGTGCTTGCTTTCTATTGCTTATACTTTTGTTTAAAAGTGTACATTAAAATAATATCTCCATCTTTTAAAGACTTTTTTGTACGTTCTTAATGGATTGCTCCAGAGGAATCCCCCCCCACAAAGTATGGTCATGTGAAAAGGGAAATGCTTGCAGGGCGATATTAACAGTGCAGGCCTAAATAGAGTTATGCCTTTCTAAGTCTATTGAAGTAAGTTAGTTTACAGTGGGGATATTCTGCTTAGTATTGCTTTGTTAATGCCTTTATGCATTTTCCTCATAAAGAAATGTAGTGAACTTGATGATATCACAATACTATCTCAACATCAGAATGATACTATCTTAATTCTGGTTTTTAGTAGTCTACATAGCTTATTATAAATGCAGGGTAATAACTGTCACGTCAAGCTTCAGAACAGTGCAAAGATTTCTGCACATTGTACATGCATACTGTGGAACTTGGAAAATACACTGAGTACCTTTCGTATAAATCTTTGTATCTGTGCAGATTTGCTTTTAGGACTAGGATAAGTAGCAAATAAAAAAATTCCAGGTAATACAAAACTCAGAGGAAGTCTGAAGAAACAATATGATTGAGGGAGCAAAGCAAGGCATGTGTGATGTCACATTTTAGCCATATCCTTTTCAGATCAGAAATAGTCAGGGCTATTTTTGGGCAGGAACGCACAGGAACAGAGTTCCGGCTGGCTTCCAAGTTAGCCACACCTACAGCCCCCCCGCCCTCTGGTTCCCCAGGCGCCTCGCAAGCTATGGGTGCCTGGGGAAGCCAAGTCAATCCAGGGAAGTAGTTTAAACTGCCTCCCCCCCCCCCAGGTTCCCCATGTGCCCCGCAGAGCACCTGGGGAAGCCAATCCTGGGAGGGAGCTGCACTGTCAGGGGTGTGGCCTAATATGCTAATGAGTTTGCTGTTGGGTGTGGCCTATTATGCTAATGAGTTTTTGCTGGGCTTTTTCTACAAAAAAAGCCCTGGAAATAGTAATTTGTTCATAATACCCTACTTCTCAAATCAATTAAGGTACAGTGCTGGTACTTAAGAATAAGCACTTCAGTAACAGTATTTCTCTGAGAGAGAAAATATTTACCTCTGCAGAATACTGTGAAGCTACATTGTTACAGTATCATTCAACCAACAGCTGTTTTGAACACAATAGTTAAATGCAACCAAATAAATAATTTAAACAATCCCCAGATGGTAGCTAATGCTGTCGAAATGAAGGATTTGTTAGAGGGAGATAAAGGAGACCAAGCTTTTATTTCAGGGAAAAGGGGAAAACCAACTTGGTTCTGTACAGCATAAGGAACATCTCCAAAGATGAGCCAAAGTAATTTTAAGCAACAGTTCAGTGGGGATGCTGAGGAGAAAAGATGTTTCTATTGTCATTAGAGGGGGCATATAAAATTTTACTGCCCTCAGTTACCTAAGAAAAAAACCTTCAGTAACCAAAAGGATCTTTAATAAAATCACTTCAATAACATCAGAACAGTACATTCAAGGGGCAGAAACTCTAGTTGCCCTGGGGTTGCGAGGTCTGGGTTGGAAAATACCTGGAGACTTTGGGGGTGGATCTGGGAGAGGGCGGGGTTTGAGGAGGGGAGGGGCCTCAGCATGGTACAATACCAAAGTCCACCCTTCAAAGCAGCCATTTTCTCCAGGGGAGCTGAGCTCTGTCAGCTGGAGATCAGCTGTAAAAGCGGGAGATTCCCAGGCCCCACCTGGAGGCTGGCCACCCTAAGTTGCCCCAGCAAACCCCCCCCCCCCCAAGGATGACACAAGACAACCAAGTGTGGGTTCAACTAGTTCTTTCTTTATTCAAACAATTATTTAAATTAATTAAATGTCTGACCTGCATCATTCCTTATTTCAGTAATCTGCCAGTTCTGATGGCAGGCTGTGCTAGGCATTTGCCTGGTATGTCTTTTGAAAGTTACAATCAAGAGAGAACCACAGAAACAAAATACAATCACAAATCCAAAACCATGAAGTTATAATTATGACAAACTTCAATTAATAAATTTCCTATTTGTCATAAATGCCATGCATATGTCTTCATATCATCAATCCATTCTCAAATAATATCAGTAGTCCTTAATCAATACCATTGGTCCATTCTCAAATACTCATATGATGAATTAAAGGGCTTGTAAATGTCCTTCAACAAATTAAAGTGCTTTGGTAAACCATCTTATGTCCGTTGTTCTTCCAAATCCAATTACCGCAGATAATATATGGATGTTCTTGTACAGTTCCCGGTGGACCTGTTGACTTGTAAATCTGTTTCTTCCCAGCTTTCTCAAAGAGGCAACAGAATGAAATCCATATATCCAAAATATTATTCAAAGACAGACAATAATTCAACAAGCACAATTTTTCAGATGGAAAAAATTCAATTATGGACTATTGAGATTATTGTGATTTGAGAATGGACTGATGGTATTATTGTGAGGACATATGCATAACATTAATGATTAATAAATTCATTAATTGAAATTTGTCATAGTTATAACTTCACGGTTTTGGGTTTGTGATGGTATGCCCTCTGGGCAGTTCTATCCCAGCTCCAAACTCAGCCAGTGTTTTCACTGACCTTGCTTATCACCACTGGCACAGCCATATGTTCAGAGAGGTACCAAGTTTCATTCCTCTTCCTCTATACCTGCCTAGGATGGCCTGTCAGCCTTGGGTGCCCTCCTCCTCATTTGAGGAGAGGGTAGGCACTGGCCACTTTGTGGGAGCTCTTGGCACAGGCCATTTTCCCTTTGCATATTCCTGCCCCTTTCTTGGCCTCATGCCAGTAAGCCTAGGCTCACCCCTGGCCACCTGCAGCCTAGCTGGGCCCAAAAGAACCTTGCTCATCCCTTAGACTACCCCCCAGAGCAGGAAGGGGCTGCCAGCCAACCCTGGCACCACCGCCCATCCAAGGCCAAGGCCTGCTCTCCCCAAGTTCTCCCTCACTGCATTCCCCTCACTCAGGTCCTTCCAGCCCCTGGGAGAATGATACAGTTCTGAAAGCCCTCTGGCCTCATCCGGTGGCCCACTACAGTAGCTGCCACTGCACCACTGTGCAGGCCACCACCACTGGACTGCTGCTGGACTGCTGCTGCTACACCACTGTGCAAGCCACTGCCAGCAGATCACTGCCACCACTGAGTCACTGCACATGCCATGGCGTTGTCTCATTGGCCTGAGGCCCTTCCTCTCTTTTCTCCTGCCAAGCATGCATTGGAAGAGGAAGGGCAGGGGTGAAGCTATTCTTAAATCATTGCTGGCTTCACCCCTCCACAGCAACACCATGATGCTGGGAGTCCCATGTCTTCCTGCCTCCTCCTACTTCCAGGGAGGCAAGGCGGCCCCCATGGGCATTAAGTAGCTGAATTATCTGCCATGGCTATCTCTTGCCTCTTTTCTTGAGTCAGGCTGCTGTAGTATTTCCAGTATCCTATTTCAGCATCTGCTGCAGACCAGCTGGGCAAGGCCAGGGAGGGTGGATGTAGAGAGCTCAGTGTCAGGTAACAGTCCAGGAATCAGAGTTACCAAGCAACAGTGTCCAAATCAACAAGGCCAAAGATGCAATGTTCAGGAAGTGGGTTGTCGAGATAAAGTCCAGAAGTCAGTAACAGCAACTTCAGCATTTATTGCCTCCATGTCCATGAGTTCCTCTCATGAGTCTGGACTTCAGCTGCTGGATTAGAGCTGGAGGACTGGGGCGGCTCTGCATCTGCTCTTGGCTGCAGGTCAGGGAATCTCATCCCCTGTTGTTTGCTGTGGCCTGGCCACACAGGGCCCTTCCTCCTCTGAGGAGTCTTTCCTGTCACTGTCCATGACACTGTTACTATCTACAATACCTCTGATCTAAAAACTTATTTGGTATACCTGGTTATGAAACATTCCTGAGGGAATCAATAGTTATTGTACAAAAATTATAGAAATGCACACATGCCATGAGCATTGTAATAAAGCCTAGGCCACATTATTTTAATACACACTAAGGGGGCAGGAATTTCTGTCAGAAATAACTCTCAAAACAGAAACACCAGTTCCTTTTATTACAAATAACTTAAATTGATGTTTAACTGGCTCTTGGATGAGACTAAAACTGTACACACTACATGTGTATACAGGCAGTGGGATTGCAGCCTCTAGCTGCTCTCTCTCTCTTCCTCATTCCCCCCACAAACATATTCAGCCGCACACAATCAGAAAGCCAGGTTCCCAGACATGTCAATGAAACTTACACGTGTGCAGTAAGAAAGAGGCTATAAACCTGACTACATACTGGTGATGGCCACAGGGGATTGAATCTATACTGGAGGTAGAACCAGCTGACAGGATCCTGCTTCTCAATCAACACATTTAACTGTACACTCACATGCTGTGTGTGCAGGGCTGCAAAATGGGCCCATTCTCATAGCTCCTGCTTTTACTAAGCTTGCATTTGCTGTTCCTTTTTAATTAAGAAGGGAATTTTTAACACAGTTAATGCTTGAAACGAAGATCTTTAACTCCAAACCTATTTTATAAGAAATAGTAGAACACAGTTCTCAGCGTACATGCTCTATTTAATCTCTAGTCTGACAACTTGTCAAAACTAATTACATCTAAAAATACAAGGCACCAGAGGTCAGTGAATCAGTAGGGCCTCCACAAAACTACAGGAATAAATTATTTACAAAACAGGTTTACTGTAGAAAATTGGAATTAATTCTTAGGCAACACAAGATGGAGGAAAAGGGATTAGGCAGAAACTTATATTTTTCAACAGTATCAAGAAAGCATATTTAGCAGATCAGTATTGCCATAGATGGCATGTTCAACAAACCATAGTTATAATACGGCCAGATCAAGCTATGGACTTGAATGAATAAATTTGGAATGGAAACATGAGAATGGAGGACGCCTGTGATCTTCTCCCATATTGTACATGCTAGAGATCAAATACAACAAATTCTAGCAAAGATAAGCATAAAGGAAGAAACAAAGCAAGAAGGATCTCATGGAAGAGGAACCTTTGATCACATGAGCTGGAGCTATTGTTGCTTAGAGCTAGGTAATGGAAAGCATAAGATAAATGCATAGTAATGCATAGTATTGATTTCACTGTTCTGAATTCTTAGGATGGCAAGAAAAAAGAAGAGTTTAGAAACTTAAGTTTCTTAAGTATGGAGTCTCAGAATTTTATCAGATAGTCTGAGATCAATAATAAGAGAATTCATGAATCACTGAAAAATATACAAGTTCAATATGTATTCAGTAGTCAAGCCATGGGGAAAATGTGCAGGGTCCTCTCTCAAAGCTATCAGTAATTGCCCCATGAAGGGAATATTTTGTAAAGTCACAAAAGCTAGCCTTGCTGCATCATTAGCAAACCAAAATTTCGAACTAGAAAAAAAAAGACTTCTCTCTCAATGTTCTAAGCCTTAATAGTTCAATCCTGAGTCCTGGCAACTAGCACTGAGTAGTTTAGGATGGCAACTAAGCCGTATGCTAGTAGATACCAAATATTTGCTAGTGAATCTAGAAATACATGGCACTGAGCTGTACTGGCACCACAGTCTATCTGTCTGTCACTGGTAGAGCTGTGTTTAGTAGATTTTCTAAGATTTGCTAGCCTGGGTGCTGATGCAGTGTCATACCACTAAAAACATCCCATAGAAGTAAATGCAAAAGAAAATACAAGTTACCCCCATCTCCCACAGTGCTCCTAAAACACAGCACAGCTTAGGTTACCAGCTAAGCCTGCTGCTAATCACAGTGCTTCAAAGCACTAAACCCCAACTATGGCATCAGATCAGGTGACAAGGTGTGATGGGACAGGAAGGTTCTGGCATGCAGGCCCTGTTCTACCCTGCTCTCCAAGGTTTTTCCAACACCTGAAGAGGCTTTTCTCTTTCTCTCTGGTATCCCACTGCCACTACCTGACTTTTGTAGAATTGTCTGCTGGGAGGATCAGGACTCCCAGCTTCTCCTCCAGGTTTGGAGGCCTTGCCCCTGTGAGTGCCAGATGTGAGTCCTGAAGGCATTTAAATGCCATTGGAGCCCACCATCAGCCTACAACCCAACCCAAGTGAGCTCTGAAGGCATTTAATCATAGAATCATAGAGTTGGAAGGGACCTCCAGCATCATCTAGTCCAACCCCCGGCACAATGCAGGAAATTCACAAATAACTCCCCCCACACCCCCAATGACCACTGTTCCACACCCAGAAAATGACAAAAACCCTCCAGGATCTCCAGCCAAACAGGCCTGTAGAAAAATTGCTTCTTGACTACAACATGGTGAACATTTTTCTGGGCATGTAAGAAAGAGCCACAAGAATTAAGCACTGATGCAACCCTTCCTGTGTTCCCTCTCATGATCTGCCTAAGTCCACACAATCAGCATTGCCGTCAGATGGCCATCTAGCCTCTGTTTGAAAACCTCCAAAGAAGGAGAGCCCACCACCTCCCGAGGAAGCCTGTTCCACTGAGGAACCGTTCTAACTGTCAGGAAGTTTTTCCTAATGTTTAGCTGAAAACTCTTCTGATTTAATTTCAACCTGTTGGTTCTGGTCCGACTTATAAAAGCCTTCAGAGCCCAGTCTGGTAGCCCACCCTGGGAACCACCCAACTCAACTGAGGTCACTCTCAGAGCTCAGTCAGGCCGGCCCGACCCAGGGGTGGGCTTTGAAGGCATTTAAATGCAGCCTGACCCAGAAGTAAGCTCCAAAGGCTTTCAGAGCTGACTCGAGTCAGGCCATGGGCTGGTGGTGTGCTCTGATGGCATTTAAGTGCCTTCAGGACACACTTCCGGGTGGGGTCATTCTACCCCCTCCCAAACTCACAGAGCGAATGAACCATAAACTGGTTCAGGAAACAGAAAAATGTGTGTAAGTTTGTGGTTTGTGGCTCATTTAATCAAACAAACCATGAACCCCAATGAACCATCATTTTCCTGGTTCATGCCCATCCCTAGTTGCTAGCAATAAGTGTTGCAGTGCATACAGGTGGGAGAGGTGGGGGGTTGCTGTCAGCATGATGGCATGGCATTGTAACAACAGTCTTATAAGTGGAAGACAGGTGCAAAAGTACAATCTGGGGTGGCTGGTACTACTCACTCCATTTTGATCTGTGCTACTGATGTCCAAGGACTTATGATACTATAGTCTTGCAGGATCAGACACTATGGAGCAGCCCCAGAAAACAACACAGACACAGTCTCGCTGCCAATCCCAACCATAAGTGGAAAGTGTTTATTCAGTCCTCCATCTCATGCAACCCATCAAGTGGAAACCTCCAAGGTAGAGAGGGGCGTTGCAGACTCTGCAAGTGCACCATGTGCAGACTTTTAGCATCAGTTTCCTCTTTGCTGCTACTATGGAATATTATTCACTATCATCCTTGTGCCTTTGGAGAAGCTTTGCTGGTAGCCATCCAGAGAAAAAGGATGAACTCCATTCACAATACAGCCCCAAACATCTTCTGAGCCTACAGCATGACCCATGGCTACTGTAAGCAGTGTGTTTCCTGCAGTTCTGTGGTAGGTTGATAGCTCTGTCTCTCTAGTTCAGTTCCTGCACCTTTGCAAGTTTCATAAAGTCAGCTGTATGACCAGAACAGTTGTCCCTTATAAGGACATGCAGTAATAGAGACAGCACTTCCTGTGGTCAGTCTGTGCAGCTTTTATAGCCTTACTGGAAAAAGAGAATTTACATCCCTTTTCATTTGCATTGCTTTCAGTATTCGTGATGCAGTTCAATTAAATGTGTAGATTGCTATACAGCTGTGTCTCTGTTCAGCTGGGTTTGGTAGATTCGGATTGGTTCTCCCCCTTGCTTGTTACTGACTTCTACTATCTTCAACAAGCAATTCATGCTGGAAATGTGCTAAGGGGATAGTCCACTGTGTTCACAGATATGCTCTGGAAAGCTAAAGGTCCCCAAATTGCATGCTGCCCAGTTCAGTACTTCTGGCATGGATCATATCATCCTCTAGTTAACCTTCCTGCTTTTCAGTGGCTCTTCCTCCAATTTAAGGGGAGTATTTATACAAATACTATGGGTGGTGTTTACTAGTCTAGTGGTAAATATGCTAAGAAATTATCAAGGGTAATGAGATTTCACAGTTTAAATACATTCTGCCAGGTTTTTTTCTTCATGCTTTCATCTAGCATTTATATTACATACATTTACATTTATAAATCTTACAAAAAAATAAAAACATTGGCATGCTCTTAAACTTTCTCTCATTTATCCCACTTTTTGGTATGTTTATTCCTTTCCCTTTGACAAAACATTACCAATACTTAAAAGAGAAAAATAGAAAAGGTATATTTAAAAGCACATGACAATACTTGGATTCACAAAATTTTAACTACATTTGTTTTAGTTTGAATGGGGAAAATGACTATGACTAACTTTTGAATTTCTTTTTTAACTACTATGCAAATCCTCTTGGCTCATCCAGAAACCCCAGGGAACAGAATGCAGGAGATAAGCCCTTCTCTCTTTGGTCTTGTTATCCCCTGAAAGTTTACACTTCTCAACTGCGATAGGGCCCTGAATCTTAAAAGTTGCTCCAAAGGGAATATTTCATCAGGAGTAGCCTGAAGACTTTAGCCTATGTCCTTTTCCCATCACAGTCCTGTAGTGACAGCTGAAACTCAAGGAACAAATTGTTCTCTTTTTTGCAAATATTAATGTGCAAGAGTTCTCTTCTCGTCCTAGGGGCCGGGGAGGGATCAAAGGGGGGGAATAAACAGACCCAAAACATGACTGGAGTAAAAAAAAAAAAAAAAGGCCACAGATTTATTCATTACAACCATTGGAGCATTGGCATAGCATAAGGAATGGATCCAACATCAGGCAACCTGCCTGTTGACTGATGGTCCAAACCCTTCCTCAGCCCATGGAATGGCAAGTCCTGGGATCCCACATGAATGCAGGCTGCTGCATGGTTTCCCTGCCATCTGAGAGTGAAGCTAGCCAACAACCCCCAAGTTGGGCACACTGCTGAACAGATCTACCCTATGACCCTTAAGAGGGTCCCCAAAACTAAGAGGTAGGCACACAGGCACACCCTTCCCCTCAAATGGATTCATTCCACTGCCCAAACTACCCTCACCCAAAGAATAGTAAGCAAAAAGAAACTCATAAAACTGAGGGAGAGAGGGAGAGGAAGCTGAAGCCAATGGTGGTCCCAAGCAAAACCTGATATAAAAGGGAGGAGTGGACCACAGTGAAGACTCTGGTCTCCAGGTCCTCCTTGGAAGCCCCTCTAGCCCAGCCCAAATGGTCTGTGATTGGCCAGCAGGGCTGCCTCCTGAGCCCACCAGAAGGCCCCTCGCCACCACCACTGAGCTGAAGGGAGGCAGAAGCCTTCCCCATTTTAGAAGAGAAGAAGAAGAAGAGATTGGATTTATACCCCGCCCTCCACTCCCCAAGGGAGTCTCAGAGCAGCTTATCAACTCCTTTCCCTTCCCCTCCCCACAACAGACACCCTGTGAGGTGGGTGGGGCTGAGAGAGCTCTTTCCCAAGCTGTCCTTGAGGGAACAGCTGGTACAGAGCTATGGCTTGCCCAAGGTCATCCAGCCAGGTGCAAGTGGAGGAGTGGGGAATCAAACTGGGTTCTCCCAGATTAGAGTCCGCACACTTAACCACTACACCAAACTGGCTCTACCCACTCCCAGCCCAGCAGCCGTAAAACCAAGCCCCAAGTAAGACTGGATCCATCATTTCTAGCAAATCTATGGCTGAGGACAGATTGGCAGTCTGGCCCGCTCTGCCTCTGCCTTAAAAGCGGAGGCAGAGCAGCAGTCCAGACTGCCACATCTGCCTGGAGGAGGCGGGCCGGACGTAATACGTCCGGCGCCACACTTCTCCAGCAGCAGCCGGGCACCACTTAAAAGTGGTGTCCCAGCTGCTGCGCATGCATTCCACCCACTTCCGGTGGGTGTGAACGCACGCCAGCTGGGGGAGCCATGCGGCGTTCGCACGCCGCCGCTGGAAGCCGCTCACAGTCTGGACGCTGTGGGCAGCTTCCTTGCGGCTGTGTGCAAACGCCGTGTGGTGGGGGCAATTCCCCCCGCCTTGTTCTGCTGCACCGTGAAGGCACAGCAGAACAACAGTCTGTCCTCAGCCTATGACTTCTAGGCTTCTTGGCTTAGAATCTCCAATTAGGAAACTCCTTTACCTGCCCATTTCCTTCATATCTTGGTTTTCTCAAGTCCTACATTTTCCTGTCCCCTCCTTTCTTTATTGACATTCCTCTACAATCCACTATTTTCCTGAATGTTCTTTATCCCACCATTTGTCATCTAATCTGCCTTGCACCTGTCTTTTCTGACAACCAGATTCCTATCCAAAAACTCCTGTCTTTCTCTTCCTGCTGTAATATTCCTGACAATAACATCCCTTTCCATAGGCTGCACAATCATCAAACACCCACAAAATGTTCCATTCCTTCCTCAACCTCTACCTTCCTTGCCATCTTTGCCTTAAATCTCTCTACTTTTCCCCAACTCTTCTCACCATGCACTGTATTTTCTGTCTCTATGCTCCAGGTTTCCTGCTTATAAGCAAACTTCCTGCTTCCATTTTCTGAGGTCTTATAACATGTCCCTATTCCAAACTGAATCTCTCTGACTGCCTCTGAAAGATTTTAATTCTTTTCATGCTTTATCTTTCAGTTACTCCACAGAAACTGCTCTGTCTACAGACATTTTGGCTAAGGACATATTGGCAGTCTGCCGTGCCTCCGTGCCTCCGCGGTGCGCCTCCGCAGCGCGGCAGACTAAGGGGGGAATTTCCCCTGTGGCACGGTGTTGGCAAGCTGCCGGAAGGAAGCCGCCCGCAGCATTCAGACTGCAGACGGCTTCCTACGGCGGCGGGCGGATGCCGCGCGGCTCCCCCTGCCCGCGCACGTTCACGCCCACTCCGGTGGGTGGAACGTGCGCCACAGCAGCCAAGCACCACTTTGAAGTGGTGCTCAGCTGCTGCGGGAGAAGCGTGGCACCAGACGCGATGCATCTAGGCCGCCTCCTCAGGACAGATACAGCCGTCTGAACGGCCGCTCTGCCTCCGCTTTTGAAGCGGAGGCAGAGTGGCCGAGACTGCCAATCTGTCCTCGTCCTTTGTTCTTTGTTTTACCTGCAGTCAGAATGTTCATAAGCATCCAATAACATCATAAATGTTTAACCAGTCAGCAATAGAGGCTTCAGTACCACCAAATTCTCAATTGCATTGTACTGTATGTGTTGAATTGTAATGAAAGGTTTTATTCTGCTAACAGTCATAAGGAGCCTTACTCTGATGCAAAAAGCATTCCTCCAGTAGGAGTTACGTTGTACTGGTGGAGAATGCCATATATTGGAGACCATTTCCACAGTAGTGGAATTCTTTGCATTAATGTTTTTAAAACTGTACATTATGTGACATTTTCTGCAGTAAATTTTTTCTCAGCAGGCACAAAACCAAAATTTTCTCCTTCTTACCCCGCATTTTTGGAATCTTCAGTTTTAGCAAGTTCCAAGAACACCGGGTAAGAAGAAGAAAACTTCAGGTTTGTGCCTTGTGAGGAAAAATCTACTGCGGAAAATTTCACATAACACACAGTTTTAAAAACATCAATGCGGGGAATTTCACTATTGTGGAAATGGTCGGAGGAAGCTTTGGATCCAACCATTGTTGTGATTATAACTAACAATAGCTGAGTAAAGTCACAATTGTGATTTTAAAAACTCCTCTGTGTTAACTTGTGTTACATTAAATTGGTTCTGTTGGCTACTGTACTCTTTCCTCAGTCAATACAGTGGGTTAAAAAAAAATCCTTGGCTTCACCAGGAATCAAAGCCAACTTCTCAGTCTTTGCACATTTTCCATAAATAACAGAACACAAGAGAAATGTGGTTTAGAACATTGTTCCATTAGTTTAAATCCTTTTGAAGTAAGCCTCACAGCCTGATAAATCTTAGTTCTAGGAAAGATATGTTTCTAAAATGAAAGCTAAAGGTAAACATCAAAATAGGCCTGATAATAAATGGGATGAAATCCATAAAAATCTTTCACGGAGTCCAGTGAAGTCTCCAAGCATCCCTACATTTCTCGATGACATAGGGGATGTAATTATTATAACCTAATGATTGCATCTTGCAGAAAATCTCTGCAGATGAAAGGGGGATTACTGCAAATTCTGATTCCTCCTTTATGCTGCTCTTGAGGGTCTGCTGGGAGGGTCTCCCAGAAATAGCATGTTTAGGGGCATTCAGGGCTGCAATGGAAGGGAGAGGGTGAGAAAATCATGCTCTGCCAATGAAAATCCTTCTTTTAGAGGATATTTTTTGGCAGGATTCAAGCCAAAATAGAACATTAGTAAAGGTAAAAGTTTCCCTTGCTCGAAAGCCAGTCAGATACGACTCTAGGGATGTTCATCTCTGTTTCCAAGCCGAAGAGCCAGCGCTGCCCAAAGACATTTCTGTGGTCATGTGGCTGGCATGACTAGATGCTGAGGAGCATGGAATGCTGTTACTTTCCCACCAAAGTGGTACCTATTTATCTACTTGAAATTTCTTGCTTTCGAACTGCTAGGTTGGCAGGAGCTGGGACCAGAGATGGGAGCTCACTCTGTCATGCAGCACTTAGGTCTCGAACTGCTGAACTACTGACCTTCTGGTCTGCAGTTTAGTGTCTTAACTACTTCTATGCAAGTAACTAATAAGAAGGTGTTATATTGTTGGAGACAAAATAAGGTAATATCACAACAGTACGGAAACAAAAGCTGTAGTTTTGGAAGGTCAAGCATTTATGTGCTTAATTCAGTGCAATTTGTATGTCCGCCCACCCCAGACTGTGTAGGAGATGTAGAGCTTAGTTATCAAATCTTTGATTTCATTATCCAAATGTTTAGGAATTTTTATTTTTTCATATAATCTGAAAAAAATGGATTTCCCCCATTCCATTTCTAAGATTGCACAGTAAATTCATATAATCTGAAAAAAATGGATTTCTCCCATTCCATTTCTAAGATTGCACAGTAAATTTATAGTAAGGCCAACCTGAAATCATGAATATAGTCTCTATTTCTACATCACACACACACACACACACACACACACAAACATGGCTTGAAAATATCCATAATTTCTTTCTGGGGGTAGAGACATTGCAGAAAGTCCTAAACTTGGACTGCAGTTTTGACTGAAAGAACTGGGTAGTCTATCACATTGTTATCTCATTCTTCCTTTCAAAAAGCTCAGGATAGCCTACATGACTCTTCCCACATTCATTTGATCATCACTATTGCCCTGTGAGGTAGATTAGCTGAAGTTCATCTAGTGAACTTCAAGGCTGGTGGAGATTTGAACTTGGAGTTCAACCACTATGCCACTGAAGTGTAGATTTCAATTCCCAGCAAGCCCTAGAGTAAGCATCCATCATCTGAAGAAGAAATGTGCAATCCCTGAAAAGAACTTATTGCATGTTGGCATATCCTACAATGTTTTCCAGAAACCTGACAGCTCCAAAGGAGCCTGAGAAACTGATCCTCTTGAGACATCCTCAAGAGTATCAGTTTTCACATCGGTTTCCTACAAGGTCAATTTTTAATAAGAAAAAATATAGAAAAAAATATCCAGCTCAACCTAGATCATATGAAAATAGAAACAAGCAGGAAAGAGATTTTCTGGAGTCATACAATCAAGCAGTATAATTTATATTACTATGCATATCCACCTATTTGTATCTCCACTGACAAAATTTGTTTGAACTATTTCCTTTTCTGTCCTTGTTTGTGAGCTCTTGCAGAGACATATTTACAAATATTTCTCCCTTCACCCTTTCCTACATCATATTTTTTATCACAATAAATTTAGGAATTTATAAAAGGTGTACATCTGGCTTTAAATACATTTGATGCAATAGAACAGTTCACAAAGTGTACCCCTGAATGGAAGGAATAGGTCAGCTGTTGCAGTGAAACTTGCATGTATTGTGTACTTCGTACTGAACAGAATATATGAGATGAAGATGATCTGGCTATTTTTCCAGATTTGATTTCCAAAGCAGACATGGTTTTTCCACTGGTGCAACATGTGCAATATTATCTGATTTACTTTTGTTAGGAAATAAATGCTGACTATATCTGCAAGCTTCTATACAAGACTTGAAAGGAAAGAACAATGAAGGCAGTATTCCACTCAATAAGATATAAATTCTTGTGCACTTTATACTGTATCCTCCCAACTATGCCTAGTCAACATGCACAGGCTAAATGCTGAAATGCACATTAGTTTATACAGCTTCTTTTTCTCCCAGAGAGACACCAGCCCTAAACTTTGAATACATGAACATTTTTTCAGAAAAGCAAGGATATGCCATACAGACTGCAGACTTGCCAGAAAGTGTAAAAATCATATTTCCAGGGAGCTGAATCAATATTATGTGTAAAAGTGATGACCAAGTTATGAGCAAGGAAAACTTGCCACATTTGCAATGCAGCTTCTCTCTTCCTTTCCCCCCCCCCCCCCCATCTGAGTTTTCTAAATTGAAAAGCAAAAACTTGCTGTCACCCTGTGGAGGTCTTGCTGAATTCCTGACCTTATGACCTGTCTGTAGAAATAAAAGATAATAAAACAGTGTATGAGCCAAAGAGAATTGAATCAGCAAAAAAGTATGTCATGGTAAAGATCAGGAACAAAGGATGTCTCCAAGGAGCTTCATACTGCCAGTCACTTAATGCCAAGATACCCACAAGATGCAAATAAGTCTAAAACATGATAGCTGGATCCTAGCAGTTAATGGGTGTTTACTATCCATCTAAACTGAGACAATCTCACAGGATGCCATATTATGTTAAAAAATTTTCCCTAATCTGTTAAAAATTGTTCCCTAATCTGTTCTCACACTGCATGTGAAAGACCCCATTGACATGTTACTTATGAGGCTTCGTTGCCATTGTAAAACTGCTTCCTTGTAGTCAAATTCCATGTCAAAGTGCTAACATGTAGAAGTACCAATCATGTGAACAGTACAATTTACATGCACATTCTATGGTGGTGTAGTGCGGACATAGGAAGCATTCATGTGTGCTAGGCAGCCCAGATAATCTTACACTTTACCACTGAGATGAAGGAAGGGTTGCTGGAGAGGGAAACACATTATAAGTATCTATACACCCATCTATACTCCCATAAGTATCTATACGCCCATCTCCAAGGCAAGATGAGGGAGCTGGAGAGCTTGGTGCTAAATGACAATATAGATACATTGAGTATCTCAGAAACATGGTGGAATGGATAAGTTCTAAGAGATACAGTCATCCCTGGTTATAAACTGTATACACAGGACAGAGAGGGAAGGGTTGAGAAAGTTGTTGCATTGTGTATCAAAGAGTGCATAGATTCAAATGTTAGAAAACATTAGGGGAATGAACTCCCTAACAGAAGAAGAGGAAGAGGAGGAGGAGATTCACTCAGGCTGCAGTCACACACAATAAATAAACCACTTTCAATCCACTTTCAATGCATTTTTGAATTGGATTTTGCCAGTTCACACAGTAAAAATCCAGTTGGGAAGTGCATTGAAAGTGGATTGAAAGTGGATTATTTAGTGTGTGTGACCACAGCCTCAGTGTCTCAGAATGGCTTACAAACTCCTTTCCCTTCCCCTCTCCACAACAGACACCCTATGAGGTAGGCAGGGCTGGGAGAGCTCTTTCCAGAACTGTCCTTGAGAGAACAGCTCTGACAGAACTATGGCTTGCCCAAGGTCATCCAGCGGTTGCAAGTGGGGGAGTGGGGAATCAAACCCGGTTCTCCCAGATTAGAGTCTGCACACCTAACCACTACACCATAACATTTGTGAGTCTCTTCCTTTCCATTTGTGAGTCTCTTCCTTTCCTTCTCTCTCGCAGGCAAAGAATCTGCATTTTAAGAAATTTGCTATTGGATAGCTGAGCAGAAGTTACCTATCAGGTGGCTAGGTTTGGATGGCTTGCCCTAAGAATTAGAAAATCTATAGTAGTTCAAAAAGAGAAGAATTAAGACCAAGTTTTATTAATTTTAACCATTATGGTTCTTATGGTGTTTTTATAACTAGTCTTAAAATAACCATGATACCAAACTGGTGATGTGGGTGGAAATACTGGGCGCTAAGGGTTACTTGCAGAGGCAGGCAATGGCAAACCACCTCTGAACGTCTCTTGCATTGAAAACCCTATTGTGTCACCATATGTCAGCTGCAACTTGATGGCAAAGGAAGGGGGATGCTATTTAGAACCACACTAATTGAAGCCCAAATAGAATGCATTCCACAGGTGAGGAAAGGTACCACCAAGTCTAAAAGATGGTTTGCATGATTAACAACAGAAGTCAAGGAAGATATAAAAAGTAAACAGGCATCTTTTAAAAAGTGGAAGGTCTTCCCAATGAATTGAACAGGAGAGACCACAAGCTCTGGCAAAAGACATGTAAATTAATAATTAGGCAAGCAAAAAAAGATTTTGAGAAGCAGGTTATTAAAAGCATTAAAACAAGCAATAAATATTTTAAAGAATATATTTGGAGCAGGAAACCAGCCAGAGAAGCAGTGGGCCTTTAGATGACAAAAGAATAAAGGGATTGCTAAAGGAAGATGGGGAGATGGTAGAGATGCTCAATGACTTTTTTGCTTCTGTTTTCACTGTGGAAAGCATGGGGCACGTACCCATGTCATGGTCCCTATTTTCATTTTTAATGATTTTTAATTGATTTTATACCTACAACAACTAAAACCTCTACCATAACTAAAATACTAAACTACCCTAAGGTATACAGAAGTCTTAAAAAACTATTTAATATCTTGCTACTATCTGTTTAAGGAAAACTTAAACTAAACAAGGCTTTAAAATAATATCATTACTAATTTAAAAGCTTACAAATACATGAGTTGCTGATATTTCGAATGAACGATAAAAACACATAAGACTTTCAACAAATACAACTTATTTTCCTTTACTAGTTCCCTTTTTCTTCTTTCCTCTCTGGGGTTTCGGTGCTGCTGCCCCCTAATGCTGAATCTGACTCTTCATCTTCTGAGCTTTTACTTCCCGATGTGTCCAAACCTTCCAGCAAAAAACCAAGAGGGGGTCACAGGTATCCATAAGAAAATACAACAACAAACCACTGTGACATAAATATTTATGTAATTTTTATCAATATTTATATATTATTTTTTATCAATATTATTTTTTATCAAACTTACAAGATTACAAGAATATACTCTCAATAAAAGTTGACTACAAGGAAAGTCCATACTCAATGAGCACCCAGATATAAGCTCATTTCATCCACATCTTCCTCAGGAGTAGTCCTATTGTGTGGAATTCTTAATTAATTTTTAAGAGTTTGTAAAAACTTACTTCTGGTTCCATTGCAGTGTTTATATTAGGAGCAAGCCAGTCTTTTCTCTCAGGTGCTAAAAGCCTCCTATATCATACTGGCTGAAATGCTCTCCATGAAACCCAAATTTTATGTAGTAGCAAACCAGTCGTCATTATTTTTACCAGGCTAAGAAGCGTGGTAGAAGTTCAGCAGGCCCAAAAGGATTGCAGCACCACCCAGGATGAAGGCTCTGGGCCTTCCATGATGGCACACACCTTGTTGGGAGTGGGATGGATTCCTTGGGCATTGACTGTGAAGCTGAGGAAGTCCACCAAAGAAATGCCATGCTGACACTTTTCCCACTTCACCTTCAGTCCTGCATCCTGGAAGCAATGCAGCACAGAGCGGAGGCACGAAGCAAAGAACACAGCATTGGGGCGGTGACTAAAACATCATCAAAGAAGGGGAACACACCTGGAATGCCTTTCAACAAACAGTCCATTAGTTCCTGGAACTGCCCAGGTGCGACACTGACCCCAAACTGCAGGCGGCAGACCTTAAACGCCCCTCTGTGGGTTACAATGATTCGGGCCTCTGCTATGGTGTCATCTACAGGGAGTTGTTGGTAGGCATGGGCCAGATCCAATTTTCTGAAAACCCGTGCACCTGCCAGGCCAGCAAGGACATGACTGACCACCAGCACTGGGTAGACATGGTCCTGCAGTGCCCTGTTTAGTGTGCATTTATAATCTGCACTGATTCTTATGTCCCCATTCTGTTTCATTGGGATCACTATCGGAGTTTCCCACTGAGCATGGGAGACCGGTTCCAAAATCCCCTGAGCTACCAGCCCTTCCAGTTCTTTATCGATTTTGGGCTGGACCACCAGGGGAGGCCGTCTAGCCATGATGCAGATTGGCCAGACTGCCGGGTTGAGGTCCAGGGATGGGGGGGGGCTGTGTAGGTACCTAATGTAACATCGAAAACTGCTGGGAATTCATTGCAAACTCCCCCAAAGTCATTGCCAGGAAGCTGGTTGACCCTCGCAACTCCCAGTCCCAGGGTCCCAAACCAGGCCAGCCCCAATAAGCTGGTGAGTTTTCCCTCCACTACCAGAAGGTCTAGTTTCCCCTTGAAGCCTTTAAATTTGACCCAGAATTTGCCCAGGCCCTTGATAGCGATATGGGTTTTTTTGGAAATCCCACAATCGCAGTCCGGTTGGCTTCCTCAGCCAGGGTCTCCCATGTGAGCATAATTTGCGCAGGGTGTTTGCCAAGATTATGGAGCAGGTGGACCCCATATCAAGTTCCATAAGCCTGGAGACCCCTCTATGTAGACCGGTACAAAAATTTTGTTGGGGTAGTTTCTTGGGGTAGTGGTATTACCTTCTGACAGGATGATGATGTGGAGTGGAAGTCAGCATCCTCCGAGTGTGTGGCTTGGGTACAGCGGGTGGCCCAGGAATGGCAGGCCTGGGTGATGTGCCCCTTCATGCTGCACAACCGGCACTCTGCATCCCAGGAGCAGCAGCTCCAGCAGTTGTGCAGGTCACTGCAGCTGGCACATGGGGTAGGGGCATTGGGACAGGATGACCTGGAGGATGGGGTGGCTAACTGGAGTCTGGCAGAAGCATTGCTCCTGTCTAAGACTGCTCGGGATGCATCTTTCTGGGGGCGTCAGCAGACCTGGAGGATGTCGTCCTCATCTGATGTCTCAGACCCTGAGGCGGTCATGGTGCACCATCTTCAAGGTGCAGGCCATCTGAAAAACCTTATCCAGGGTGGGATCTGACATCACCGCCAGCTTCCTGTGAAGCTTGGGCTCACAGATCCCCTCCACAAAAGCTGTGAGGAGGTTATCCTCCACAGACACGAAATCACAGCTGACCGCCAAATGGTGGAGGTTAGCCAGGAATGTGGCCACAGACTCACTGACCTTCTGGGCGTGGCTGGAGAACTCCAATCTTCTGGTCAGCCTGGAAGGCTTGGGCATGAAGTAATTGTTCAACACCATGAAGATTGTGTCATACGATGCTTCGGTGGGGGTGTGAGGTGCAATAAGGCTTCGAACCAGGCGCAGGGTGTCGACCACACATATGTTCAAAAGCCAAGTCTTGCACTTATCGGCATCGGTGACCTCCTGCACTTCAAAAAAGAACCCGAGCTTGGTTGGCCCAGGCTTCCCAAAGCTCAGGTCAGGATGAGTCAAAAGAGGCAATGTTTCCCAGAGTGGCAGCCATGGTGACTCGTGGTTCAGCAGGGCAGTGAGCCGTGTCCTCTGGAGCAGATGGCGATGCGGGGCACTGGAGCCATGTGTTGCCAGTTGCTGATGGAGCGGTACTCATTGCGATGCTGGAGTCGGCTGGAGAGTCACTCATCGGAATCCCATCCTCATCGCCAGTGAAAAGTACTGGAGTAGGAGATGCGATGCAGTGAAATCAGCAAACATAGTTTATTTGGGGTTCAGAAAAAGCATGGCATGCAGAGGTCGGGGGCCTGCTTATATTCACAGGGAAGCTGCACCCCCGACCTCGCCCAATCGGTGTGATAGGTGTATGTTCCCGCCAGTGACTGACATAGGCCTATTTGAATATTTCGAGCTTCTCATTGGGGCAAAATTAGGATCTGGTCTGGCCATTGTTTGCCAAACCGAAGCTCGGGCCTCTCCTGGACATGTGCTCAGTGGTGGCCACGTGGCTGTCGCTATTGCATACATTACACTGTGGTTCCTAGACACGACATGGGTCTGGTCCAGTCTGCTGCCACGGAGAGTATGGAGGGGAGTGTGCTGCCCATCTCAGGTTGACAAGTTTCGGCACTGGCTAAACAATGTCATTGCAGCATACGTGGTCATGGGGGGGGGGAGAGTAATTCACCACCCCAGGATATAGTTTGGATTTCTGCAGCTTTTCCGGCTGGATGGGATTCACTTGTCAGTTGCAGGGATGGATTTAGTTTTGGCTGATCTGCGGGGAGGTCTTCATGCACTAGTCTCTGGGGGTAGATCAGTGGGAGGGGTGTTAAGCCAAGGCTAACCCCCTCTGTGGCAGGATAACATGGCTTGAGGGGGGGGGGTTATTTGTGTTGGCAAGCACCCCTAGATACTATCAATAGGAGGGGTCCTCAGACTGGGCACCTAGTGGCTTAGCAGTCTGGGATGCATGGATTGGGGGCCTCTTCGGGGATGGGGGAGCAGATCTCAAACCTTAAGGCTTAGCAGTCATGGGCTGGGGGTGTGCTCCCACATCTCCTCTATGCATATGACATGCGGGCTGTGATGAGTGGGGTACAGAAGGATCCCAAGCCTGGCTCCTAGCCGGGGTGGGTTTGCCCTAAGGAAGCCAGCTTTGCAGGCATAAGTTAACCTGTGCTTAATTGGATATAATTGAGGCAGATCAGTTTATGCATAAATAAATACCCAGTTTAATCCATTACTTGTGTGTGTGTTTCATTCAAGGGGTGGGTGGGCAATGAAGGAGTCCTCATCTGAGAGCATAAAGGTCATCTTATCATAACCAGACAGGGGGTATAGGGCTGTCAATATCTTTGCCAAAAATTTGGCCCTGGGTTCTACATATAAGGGACAGGCCAGAATCCCTGCAGCATATTGTCAAGGCAGGATGGCATAAGGGGTGGGGCACTTTGGGTCAATGGGTGCATCAGTTCCTTGATGCACACAGCCCTTATTGCTGTCTGCATGTTGGTGCTGGCATCCATGACTATATAGCCACTGGTGATTGTGCCACTCCCTCAGGCTACTCTTGTGCCACTCCCTCAGGCCACTCCCTCAGGCTACTCTGGATCATGGCAGCAATGTTTGCTGCTGTGTGGTCTGCATCCACCTCCTGTGCATGGAGCAGAACCACTTTGAGGCTAATACCAGGACTGTTCCCTCCTTGGGTTTGAGCCTGAAAGTCCAGACAAAAAGGTCTTTGATTGCCACCAGGGGGCAGTGAGGGAGAGGTAACTGTGCTGCTGGCTGCTCCAGAGAACTTGGCCTTGTCCAGTGGCACCATGGTGCAGTGCATGACATGCAAGACTGACTGACTCATGGTCTTTCTCGAGGGAAGGGTACCACAGAGCCAGGTGGTACAGCAGCTGGTAAAAGCCTACATCCTCAATGAGGGAGAAGGACTGGTGTGATGCTTAGGCTTAATTATCTTTTTTTAGTTTATTTTACTGACTCTTAATATAAGGGGTTAACAATTGTATATTCTTTGTAATGTTAAAGTGAAAGACTACCATCATGTGCTTTTTGTTAGGAATGAAGTCCTTGCCTGTCAATTTGAAAAGTCAACATCATTAAGATACTGAACTAATGGCTATGATAGAGGCGATGGACAAAAGGATGACAGAAGCTTTTAGTGATCTTAGCCAGCAAAATCAACAACTGGATAAGAAACTGGATACGAAAATAAATAACCTAGCTGAGCAAGTGGATAAGAATTTTGGAGACCTAAAGACTGAAATTCAAAATTTGGCAAAAAAAATCAAAAGAGATGGAAAACAAAATGCTTGTGTTGGAAGAAAACATTCAAAAAGTGACAAAAAAGAATGATAGAGTGGAAACAATGATGGTATACAAGGAGATGCAAAAGCATTTAAGATTCAGAGGGATAAGTGAAAAGGTGGGCGAGAACATATTTACAAGGATTAGTGAAACCTTGAGTGACTATTTGAAAGATGAAGAAGAGGACATAAAATCTAATATTGACTTGGTCTATAGAGTTAATTCAGAGTTTGCTAGCAGGAAAAATCTGCCAAGAGATGTGGTAGTGCAATTTAACACTAAGAGAGTAAGAAAGTTGATCTACAGAAAATGCTTTAAGGAATCCTTTGAAATGGATGGAGATAAAGTAATTGTGATGAAAGAGCTCCCTAGAGCTGTGTTGCAAGACAGGAAGAAATTCAAACAGTTGACAGATAAGCTGAAACAGAAAGATTATAGATTTAGATGGGAAATTTCTGAAGGTGTAAGCTTTAACTACCAAAGTTAAAGCCAGTTTGGTGTAGTGGTTAAGTGCATGGACTCTAATCTGGGAGAACCGGGTTTGATTCTCCACTCCTCCACTTGCACCTGGCTGGATGACCTTGGGCAAGCCATAGCTCTGTATCAGCTGTTCCCTCAAGGATAGCTTGGGAAAGGGTTCTCTCACCCCACCTACCTCACAGGGTGTCTGTTGTGTGGAGGGGAAGGGAAAGGAGTTTGTAAGCCACTCTGAGACTCCAAGTGAGGGAAGGGCGGGGTATAAATCCAATCTCTTCTTCTTCTTCTTCAAAGTACATGAGATGTAATCAAGAATGCAGAAGAGATGCTTTCTTTTTTGGCAGGAAATATTGAAGAATTTGGAGACATTTAACTTGACACCCTTATGGATTACAAAGTACTTTCATGGCATGTAAACAGACTAAATTCACCCAATAAGTGCAAAATTGTTGGACATTGGCTTGAAAAACAGAAATGTGATGTGATTTGCCTACAAGAAGTTCACATTAAAAAACAAGATTGTAAATATTTGATTAGGAAAAAATTGGGAGAAGAATTATCCTCACTAGCGAATATAAAGAAAAAAGGAGTAGTAACATATGTCAAGAAAGAATTAGACCCAAAAGAAAATTTTAAAGACAAAGAACGTAGATATATTGCAACAGAGATAATGATGCATAACAGAAAAAAATTGATTCTGAATATTTATGCACCCAATGGAGCAAAAGAAAAGTTTTTTAAGGACTTAATTGTTGAATTGGACCAAGTTAATTATGAACATTTAATTTTGATGGGCAACTTTAATGGAACTGTAAATAAGAAAATAGACAGATGTTCAAAAAGTAAAGAGGACACAATTGGAAAGCTACCCAAAGTTTTTTTTGCAATGGTTAAACAAGAAAGTCTGGAAGATGTTTGGAGGAAATGGAATCCTCGAGCTAAAGACTATACTTTTTACTCCAATAGGCATGACTCACACTCAAGGATAGACATGATGTGGATGACGTCAGAATTAATGCTGAAAACAAAAAAGATAGAAATTTTACCAAAGCTTATTTCTGACCACAATCCCTTGATGTGGACCTCGAGACAGGGAGAAAAACAATGGAGATGGAGATTAAATGAAGAACTCTTGGATAATAATGAAATAATCAACAAAATACAAGATGACACAAAGATCTACTTTCAAATGAATTTACACCAAGAAACCAAGCCACAAGTTGTATGGGACGCATATAAGGCTGTAATGCGTGGAATATTGGTATCCCTAAACAATAAAGAGAATAAGAGAAAGAAAGAACAACAGAATAGTATTATTCAAGCAATTGTTAAAAGAGAAAGAATTAAAGAAAAGACCTGGAAGAAAGAAACTTCAAAGAGAAATGCAACTCTTACAAGATCAACTAAAGGCTATTTTGAACCAAGAAATATATTGGAACTTTAAAAAGTTGTAGCAAAAGTCTTTTGAAGATGCAAACAAACCCGGAAAATATTTGGCATGGCAATTTAAAAAAAGAAGAGAAAATAAGATTATAAGTAAAATTGTGACAGATAAAAAAGAAATAATGGACATTAAAGGAATAAAAAGAGAATTCTTTAAATATTATGCAAAACTTTTTCAAAAAGTGTCAGTAGACCAAAGTAAAATTTCAGAATATTTACAAGTATTGAGATTACCAAAACCAACTGAAAAGCTTAAAGAAATGTTGAATAGCCCTATTACAATTCAGGAAATACAGAAGGCTATTGAAGATTCTAAGTTGGGAAAGGCACTGGGGCCAGATGGTTTTTCGGCTAAATATTATAAAAAAATAAAGGGAATTCTTTTACCAGTTTTGGAACTTTTGTTAAATGAAATAAGAGCTACAGCTGAAGTACCAGATTCATGGAAAGAGGCAACAATATCACTGATTCCAAAAGAAGGACAGGATTTATCAGGTGTTAAGAATTATAGACCAATCTCCCTACTAAATAATGACTACAAAATCTTTGTGAAAATATTAGCAGAGAGACTGAAAGAATATCTAAAGGACATGATACAAAAAGAACAAGCAGGTTTCTTGCCAAATCGCCAAATAAAGGATAATTTACGAACAGTCTTAGATGCAGTTGAATACTATGATAAACATTCTGATAAAGAGGTAGGGTTTTTTTTCTGGATGCAGAAAAAGCTTTTGACAACTTAAATTGGGACTTTATGTTTGCGGTATTGGAGAAATTACAAATTGGGGACTTTTTGCTGAATATGATTAAATCGATATATATGGGACAGAAGTCATTAATTATAATTAATGGTGAAAGGACTGATTATTTTAAAGTTCAAAAAGGAACCAGACAAGGTTGCCCACTTTCACCATTGTTATTTATTTGGATTCTTGAAGTTTTGCTTTGGAACATAAAAGAGGACAAGGAAATTAAAAGTTTGTCAACTAAAGGATTTTCTTTTAAGTATAGAGCATTTGCTGATGATGGGATGTTCATAACTGAGGAACCTATGACTACTTTACTACTTCTATTACAAAAAATTAAAGACTTTGGAGATCTTGCAGGTTTTTATGTTAGTAGAAGGAAATCTGAAGTGATGTGCAAGAATATGTCAAGTAAAAAACAGTTGGAATTACAAAACCTAATAGAATGTGAGGTGGTGAAAAAGACTAAGTATCTAGGTATTGATTTAACTATGAAAAATAGTGACCTCTTTAAAAACAACTATGAGAAGTTATGGACACAAATTACACAAGATAAATGGAATACTTTAAACTCATCATTACTGGGAAGAGTTGCTACAGTTAAAATGAATATTTTACCAAGATTAATGTTTCTATTACAAACAATACCAATCGTGAAAGACTTAAAAGCTTTTAAAACATGGCAAAGAGACCTTTCAAAATTTGTTTGGGCAGGGAAAAAACCAAGAATAAAAATGAAAATAATGTGTGACGCAAAGGAAAGAGGAGGCTTTCAACTGCCTAATTTAAAGCTATACCATGATGCGGTTTGTTTGACTTGGTTAGAATCATGGATCTCTTTGAAAGGCAGAAAACTATTAGCACTTGAAGGACATGATTGTCGATTTGGCTGGCATGCGTACTTGTATTATAATAAAACGAAGATGGACAATATGTTTAAGCATCATTACGTTAGGAGAACTTTAATAGATACATGGTCTAGATATAAGACATAAATCCTCTGTGGATTGTACCAGAAGAAGTAATAAAACCTTTTTCAAGTTTTAAAGGACAAGACTGGCTGAAGTACTGGGACCTGTTAAAAACTGAAAATAATGAATTTGTACTGAAAGAAGAGAATCAGATGGATTTTAAATACAGATAAAAAAAGTGGTGGTTTCAGAAAGAAAAATAACGAGGTTGAACAGGTATGGGAGGAAGGAGGAAAAAAACCTGATTTCAAAAATGTATAAAATGTTGTTGAAATGGTACAATGCAGATGAACTTGTAAAAGAACAAATGATAAAATGGGCAATTAATATGAACAAAGAAATAGCTATGTCCTCTTGGGAATTTTTGTGGAAAAATGCTATGAGTATTTCTACTTGTTATAATTTAAAAGAAAATTGCTTTAAAATGTTGTATAGGTATATTACTCCAAAAAAAATAGCAAATATTGATCAACACCTGTCTAATAAGTGTTGGAAATGTAAACAAAAAGAAGGTTCTTTTTATCATATGTGGTGGACTTGTGATAAAGCTAAAGTCTTTTGGTGTATGATTAATGCTGAAATGGAAAAAAATTTGAAATGTACCTTTAAAAAGCTGCCTGAAATGTTATTGCTTGGTCTTAAGTTAGAGGATGTAAATGTAAACAAAAGGACATTAATCTGGTATATGGTGACCACAGCGAGAATGGTCTACGCTCAGAACTGGAAATGTGAGAAAACTCCAGACATATGGGAATGGTTGAGAAAATTGCTATTTATGGCAGAAATGGACAAGAAAATTGAATAATCAAGACTCAGAAAGGTTTCTAGAAGAATGGAAAGACTTAAAAGAATATTTAGAATAATACTGGGATATGAAAAATAATATTTTTACATTGTCTAATTATTGATTTTAGATGCTTAAAAGAAGAAACAGTTCTTTTTAAGGGAAATATATTGAATGTTTGAAATGATAAGAATGGAAACTAGATTACATATAACGGATATTTAGACAACACTTTTAAATGTTTAAAAAAAATTATTTTTTTTTATAACCAAATATGTTACCTGTAAGAGTTAATACTTTTAAATCTTTATAACTGTTGTTATATATGTAATGGTATAGGTGAGGTGGGAAGTCCTAAAAGTTTTGAATTGTAACTGGAATACATAGTTATATAGAAAATAAGTTAGTGATGATAATACTCTGAAAGTAACTATGTAAAATTTTGAACAAGTAGAAAATAATAAAATTTGTTTTTTTAAAAAAAGAAAAGTCAACATCATTAAGTTGTTATCTCATTAGTGTGAAGACAACTGTATAATTGGCATGCAAAAGTTAGCTTAGGAAATTATGGGTAATATTCTGATGACTGGAATGGGTTTTGGTACTACATTCTCACACAGGACACAAGAATCTCACTTTTATTAGCTAAGGCTGAAGGAAGGAAGGAAGCAAGGAAGAAAGTTCTGTCTAACCCATGTGTGAGATTTATGCTTGAAGGATAAAGTCAACAGTGTAAGTTAAACCAGGTATAGGTTTCTGTTTTATGTATGTGTTGGAATCTTGTGCAATGTATTAATATTTGTGTTATCGTTTTTTGTGAAATACATTTTTCTCCCTTTTTTGTAAAGGGCAGCTGTTGTTATTTAGGGTGCACCCTGAACCCTAAGCAAGAACTCACAAGCTCATGGAGTGCTGCTGAGTCTCCTGGGCTGGAGTGTGCAACACCTTGTGAGAGCATCCTTGGGCTGGTCTCTCAACCCTAGTTTGGGAAGGGAGCCTTAAGTGAGGGTTCATCACACTGGCCACCCATGGCAATCATCTCTCCAATGAGGTGAGTGACTACTTCCTCAGCCCTCCCTCTTGTCCTTTTGCCTTGCAGTGTCAGCATCCCTGAAGGAATGATGTCTTGGAGGGTGGCCTGCCTTGGGGTCCCAACCACAGTGCCCAGAGCCTTTCTTTGAGGAGCCTCCTGTTCCCCCCAGCTTCTCCCTGCTGAGAGGGAGTGGGCCTCCTCCACCTCCCACTGGCTGCCACTCCTTCCTCCAGTGCCAACACACTGGGGTTCATCCTCTTCAGGTGCCTCTGGACAACACTGGAGGATAGGTGTTGGGTGTTCCTAATCCTCCAGACATGACACACCTGGCACTCCACCACACAGATATCACTGGGGAGGGTGCAGAAGTGTTTCCAGATGGACCAGAAACATGACCCCATGACCATGGTGGGAGCAGCTGGGATGCACTGTTGCTTTCTGGTGCTGGGTGGGGATGCACCAGAGTGGGCCCTACCACTGATGATGGCAGGAGCAGCAGGGATCTGGGATGTGGAAGGGGCAGATACTTCACTGCCACTCTCTGAATCACTGTTGTTGGAGTCCTCTTTTCCAAGCAGTGTTATCAACCTATTTGTGGGGTAGTGCAAAAAACCCTCTTTCACGTCCTGTAAGTGCACCATGGATGGAACAGAGGAATGAGGCTCCAATATCCCTGCTGATGACATGCTGGGGATATCTTCTGGGGGGAGGCATTGTTTGGTACCCAAGGACAAGGGCCTCTGGTACAAAGGAGGATGAGGGCTTCTTTCCCCCATGACAACCACCCCTTCTACTGCTCTCACCCTCATGTTGCTGAACCCACAAACACCCAAAGCCCACAGCAGAGAGACAGAAGTTGAAAAAGGAGGGGTGGGGTAAGGGGGTGCATAAATGTGGGCCCTCAGCCAGGTGCCCACCAGCATAGGCGTCAACTACGGGGGGGCTCGAGGGCTCGAGCCTCCCCTGAAATTTCCCGGGGGGGGCTCAGCCACCCCCGGCAAAATGGAGCACCCGCCGGTGGGGGAGGCTGATAAAATCAATGGCGGCTGCCCTCCCCTGCATATTTACTGGAGTGTAAACCCCATTCAATTCAACAAGAGTTTTTTCCCAGCACGAACATACAGAAGGGTGCTTTTCTGCGAGCAGCTTCTTTCCACGAGCACCCTCTCGCCACTTCGCGCCACACTTTCTGTTCTTCACAGCCATGACCCAGCTTCCGCATTCCCGTGATGCTCCAGGGCCTGGCGAAAATCTTCTCCGGTGGGTCACTGCCCGCCTCCTCCTACCCAGAACGTCCCGCTGAGGATCAGGGCTCCCCCTGCTCCCCTCCTGCGCCGAGAGCTCCTGCCGCGCTTGGTTCCTGCAGCTTGGCGCTTGCCTGCCAAGTCTTCCAGGATCAGTTAGGTTTGGCCTCATCCGCCGAGTCGCTGTCTCCACGGCTCCTGCCTGAGAGCAAAAGCTAAGAGCCGGTGCAATGGGCATGCACGGGGACTCCGCCGCGCCAGGCGGCCCCCTGACCCAGCCGGCGAGCTGGCTCTGGGGCAGCAGCCGGCCGGCCTGGCGTTGGCTCTGGGCGGCGGGCAGCTGCAGCGGCGGGGGGAAGCGCGCCGCCACAACTTCCAAGGACCCCTATGGGGCAGCAGCCCCTGCCGCCGCCCCCCGCTCGCCCCGCCGGGTCTGCCTCCTTGGGGCTGGGGGGCGGGGGGGGGAAACGGTGGGGACATGGTCATGCGCGCGCGCTTTGCGCGCGCGCACAAAAACCCCCCCGCCCCCCCCCCGAAGATTTACAATCTACCCCGCCGGCGCCCAAGGTGAGCGGGGGGAGGGAGGGGGGCGGGGAGCGCGGCGGGCGGGCACGGCCCGGGGGAGGGAAGCGGCGGCGGCGGCTCCCTGGGGCAGGGGGGAGAGCAGCAGGACATGGTCCCGAGCGTGCGCGCGCGCTTCGCGCGCGCGCACGAAAGACAGCCCTCGCCCCCCCCGGGGATTGAGAAACTCTACGCCCTTGCCCACCAGCTATGCCCCACTGCTTGGTGTGAGCAGAGAGGCTGTGTGTATCAGAGGCCTAAGTCCTCCAAACACCCAAAACCCACATTAGAGAGACAGAAGATTAAAAAAGAGGGGTAGGGTGGGGGAGTGTATGAATGTGAGCCCTCAGTTGAGGTGCCCACCAGCTATGCCCCACCACCCTCCAAAGTAGGTATAACAATGAAAGAATCACAGAAATCAAATTTGAAAAAAAATGTACCATGAAAAATTACTGTGAAAATACTAGCAATTGTATTAACATATTAAGCCAATGTAATGTGACCACCAATATCCATACAACAATATAATGTAACATTCAGTCACATGTAAATATTGACAATGTTCAGTTCCAAATCCAGTTGACAATAAAGTGCTTTGTGCCACTGAAAGAATTATTCTTGTCAGTTGTAGATTTCAAGAATTGGAAGACTTATTCTTATCATATGAAGACTTCAATGTAAAAAAAAAAATTCAAATTGTACTCGTTGAGATGTGACATATCCTCATGAAGCTGACAAATGAAAGGACAC
Source organism: Lepidodactylus listeri (assembly GCA_029233225.1). NCBI lineage: Eukaryota > Metazoa > Chordata > Lepidosauria > Squamata > Gekkonidae > Lepidodactylus > Lepidodactylus listeri. Next base: position 74,246,193 of record JARCFY010000004.1, read on the forward strand.
CCCTGTTCCGCCTGCCAGCCTGCCAGCCAACGAATAAGTTTCATTCATAGCTTTATCAAAGGAAGAAGAGAACACTCTCCTACAAGTAAGTTCTTCTTTACATCATGATGCAATAAAAATATATAATACTATCTATCCCAGATCAATTATTTCATAAAATCTTCCATATCAAATCATAGTCTACTCACCAAAACAAATATTCATGAATTCATACAAACACAAAGATCAACTTCATTGTTATTACCTACAGTTACACAAGATACTACAACACAGTTATCTAACCATTAATATTTATTTATTTATTCAATTTATATCTGGCCCTCCCTGCCAGAGAAGGCTCAGGGCAGCTTACATAAAAAAGTGAAAAGTTTAAAACACATTAAATAACAATTATAAAATCTCATAATTAATCCTGAACAATTATAAACAGTCATAAAGTGCTACTGGCAATATTAATGGAGGTTGTAGTGTTCCATAGAGATCTTAATAGGTCATGATGGAATGGTCACAGAAGAGTACAGTCACAGTGGGTGTGCAGCTTATCAAATCCTTTTATACTGGCTAGTGCAGGCTGCTGATGGTAAATCCAGGGGAAGTGGACCTTACCACAGTTCAGTTGTTGTTGGATGTGGCTCCTAATTAAAGGCCTAGTGGAAGAGCTCCATTTTGCAGGCCCTGCAGAATTGTAAAAGGTCCTACATGGCCCTGATGTCTTCCAGGAGCTCACTCCACCAGTATGGAGCTGTCACTGAGAAGGTCCTGGCCCTGGTTGAGAAAGGGGCCAGGGAGGGTCAAACGGTTTAAGGACCCTGAACTCAGTGCTCTCTGGGGGACATGTGGGGAAAGGCGGTCCCTCAGGTATGTAGGCCCGTGACCATATAGGGCTTTAAAGGTTAAAACCAGCACCTTGAAGCAAATTCGGTATGCTATCGGCAGCCAGTGCAGAGCTTTCAGCATAGGCTGGATGTGTTCCCGCATAAGGAGACCCATCAGGAGCCTGGCTGCCACATTTTGCACTAGCTGTAGCTTTCAGATTTGCAACAAGGGCAGCCCCATGTAGAGAGCATCACAGTAGTCCAGTCTCAAGGTGACCATCACATGGATCATTGTTGCCAAATCATTGGGTTCAAGGAAGGAAACAACTGCCTAATCATCTGAAGATGGTAAAAGACTGAATTAGCAGGAGCTGTTACCTGGGCCTCCATTGTTAAGGAGGCATCCAGGAACACTCCCAGACTCCTAACCTCCGGTGCTGGCACCAATGGAGCCCCATCAAAGGTCAGGAGTGGGATCCCTAACCCTGACTACTCCGACTCAGGCACAGAACCTCCGTCTTTATTGGATTCAATTTCTATCAGCTCAGTCTAAACCATCCAGTCACGACTTATAACACCAAGTCAAGATCTTCTGGTCTAGAGTTGGACTGACTGCCCAACAACAGATATAGCTGGGTGTTATCTGTGTATGGATGACATCCCAGCCCATGCCTCCAGGCAATCTGGGCAAAGGGGGCGGATGTTAAATAACATCAGGGAAAGCACTGCCCCTTAAAGCCCTCCGCAAGTCAGTGGGTGCCTTCAGAACAGCTTTTCCCCTAGTGACACCCTTTGTTCCTGACCCTGAAGAGGTGAGCCACTGCAAGGCAAGCCCCTGGATCCCAGTGTCGGTGAGGTGGTGGATCAGTAGCTGATGGTCGACCATGTCAAACTCTGCCAATATTCACAACACCTTAATGGATGTTCCTAAGAGTTCTTAAAGAATTATACTCAAATTGATCTCAGCAAGAACATGTCTTCTACAAAAGCTACAGAGTTAAAGAAGCAATTATCACATAAAGCAGGGATAATCTATATTTAAATTTAATCCAGAAGGGGCTAAGGTACTGAGTTTAAAAATCCAAAATGTTTCTTTCTTAAGAAGCACCTGCTGGACATCATTAACAGTATTACAGTTCCCTTGATATTTATAAATAACAAAAAAGTTATATGGTATACATTTGATATTACTAGTATGTCCATCATTTCAGTAATTAAATATGCTTCAAACTGCTGTTATCCTGGACACAGTATGGGTTATGGGTTCTTAGACAGGCTATCCATTAGTAAGTAATTTATTTGTTGTTTAACTTTATATTAGACCATATTCCTTGACATCTAATCAAAGATGAAGAGTGGAGACAAATAGATTGACCCTTACAACACAGTGGAACAGTGTTTTTCTTTAACTGACAAAAGCTTTACTGAAAAAAATTAAATCGTTCACTTTATATTTTGATGGATTTTAGACTCTTAATATTTCACAGTATAAATCTACCAAATAATTGTAAGTGAAAGCTCATTGTAAATGATATGGCTAAGATGTCAAAAGCAAGAAATTGTTCTTTTGGAGACTGAATTCTCAATGGGCTAGAATGTAGAGAATTATAAACAAAGGCAGTTTCTAGCTAAATTCAGTATTCTGTCAACAGCTGTCCATCTGCTTGATGGGTAAAAAAAATTCCATGAAGACATAGCTGTGCTAAACACACACACACAAACACACAATACAGTCTCAACAAATTGTTAGATAGTGATGGAAGTAACAATACCTAGGGCTTGATTCAGTTCCCTATCAGATAATTACACCTAGGAACTGCAGTCGGGGGGGGGGGGGGTTCATTCTTGGTGTTCATGATTGGTCTATATCAGTAGAAAAACTCTCTCTCTCTCTCTCTCTCTTGAGGATGAAACATCAATTGAAGATTTACAGAATTTTAAGAAGCTAGCTGCTGGGGTGGGGGGCAGAAGACACCAAATCCTATTTGAAGTTACGTAGGGTACTTAGCCTATAAAAGAATTGCATCACTAACAGTCAGATATAGAAAGAACTATGCCTATGTTAGCATTTCTAACTAAAAAGTTCTCAGCTCAGGCTGATCAAAATTGGATAAAATTTCCCATTAAAATTCCAGCTTAATACAATTACTGACTTCTTCCAGCAAGGCCTCCTTACCTTCACTGGGATCAGATTCTACTCCTGGAGGCTGCTAAAGAATCTTCAAAGTTCATTTGTGTCTGTGCTCTTCTCTTTAGATTGTTAGCTACCTGAACCTGTGCTTTGGGAATCAGACCTTTGCTGGACCAATACAAATAGGCAGCTATAACCTACTCTGCCTTCTTTTTTTTTTAATTTTATTTTTATGTTTTAAACCTGCTTTTTTTTTAACAAAAGATTCACCAGCAGCAATCAGACAGCTGATTAATGATGGACTGTTCAGATTTTTGGGAATGAGAGGCCCGCTCCGGACTGACAGGAGAAATCAATTGGATTCAGCTTCATTTCTCATGTCCCAGAAAAAGTGCTGTGTCACAGCTGAGCAGCAGTTTCCAGGGGTGGGGAGGGTAGAATAACAAGTTGGCTCTCAGCTGATCCCCCTGATGAGTCAGGAGTTACATTCCTATCCCCTCTCCTGTTCTTCCAAAGATGCCAGTTTTTTTCCCCAAGGGGGGGGGACGACAGAGTCTGACTCCCAGATGATCTACCCAATCAAATTGCAGTTGTTTCTTATCTACCCAAACTTTGCTGCATTTCAGACTTGCAAGAATGCAGTCATGGGAGGTAGGGTAGGAACTGACTCTTAGCTGATTTCTCAGTCCTTCAGGAATCAAGAAACAAACTTATGAGCAACCACAAACCTATTCTGCAGCAGTTCAGGGTCTTCTGTACTCAATTGAACAGATCTAGTGATTAGGTCACCTCTGAATGTGACAGTCAAAAATGGCATGTTTCATTGCCAAACACATTCACTGTGACATTAATGGCATCCCTAGTCATATTGTAAATAAGTGAACTTCTGTTCAGGCCTTGTTACCAGTCCTTAATACAGTACATGGTAGACAGCAAAATGATAAACCATTTTAAACAACATATTTTAAGGAAACATAACAAGTACAACAAAGACTTAAGGCTGAACCATCCTATCTTCTAATAGCTTTTGCCTCCTTGACACTCTCTTTGATTTCTTAATTAAAATAAATCTTATAAACAGGGCTCATTTTGTAGCAGGAGTTCCTTTGCATATTAGGCCACACCCCCTAATGTAGCCAATCCTCCAAGAGCTTACAGACCTCTTCTTACAGGGGCTACTGTAAGCCCTTGGAGGATTGGCTACATCAGGGGTGTATGGCCTAATATGCAAAGGAGCTCCTGCTATGTAATGAGCCCTGCTTATAAATGCTAAATGTTGTTCAGCACTGCAATAGTTATCGATAAGAAGCTCAATGACTAGGGCAACAGGACAGATCCCACAAAGCATGTAACCACCCAACAGACCAACCAGTCAATCAGCTACTGGTCCATATGAACGCTTGGATTTGGAACTGCAAACTGAAATTGTATTTATCAAAATCAAGTGTTAAGCCCAAATAAAGTGGGTGCTTTGTGAACGATTTTGCTCTTCCATCAAACACAATGAACAATTTTCCATATTTTCTTTTGAAAAAAATTGTGTGTGAATGTCTAGGGAAGAGCACTCTCTTCTTGCCATGGCAACTTGCTCTAACTAGTTTTGGCAGATTATGGAATAGGTTAGTATTCAAATGGGTCACTGAGATAAAGTTTTTTTAAAAAAGTAATTTAGCCAGTTTGGCAATATTTCAAGGAGAACTCTTCCACTAAATGGAGATTATATTGAGTTGGTGTCACACCATCATAGTCTACTTTCCCAAATCCATTTTTAAAAAGGCAGCTGATGATATTGATGCATATTTATTGGCTGCTAAAATTGACTTGAACACTTCAAAATGGTAGATTAGCAGTACCTGCAGTGAATCAAGACTTCGACAATTCACCTGGCAGGGAATTGCACCTGTAAGCCATCTGTAGGGCTTACAGGTGCAATTCCCTGTAGGGCTTACAGCTGCTTACATCATATACATATGATCTTTAAAACTCAATTAAGGAGTACGTAACGGGGAAAAATCCCACTGGTACAAGTCATTGTAAACCATCATGACACATGCAAAAGGAAGACAATCTCCCACCCCATGCCCACTTTAGAACTACCATAGAAAATATTTTTTTTCAAAATCATTCACAGATGTTGTTCACAACTGGCAAGTCATGTGCAACAGAGATGCTTGAACACTCACCAGTTTGGCTCATGTCTTGTTTACCACTCATGGGCAGAAGAAGAAGGGTTGGTTTTTATACCACACTTTTTTCTACCCTAAGGAGTCTCAGAGCAGCTTACAATCACCTTCCTTTCCTCTCCCCAAAACAGTTCCCTTGTGCAGTTCGTGGGGCTGATAGATATTTGAGAGACATGTGACTGGCCCAAGGTCATCCAGCAGGCTTCATGTAGAGGAGTGGGGAATCAAACCCAATTCTCCAGATTAGAGCCTGACACTCTTAACTATGCTGGCTCAGGGACCTGATTTTTCAATGACTGGTTTGATAGTTCATCAATCTGTTCATATAAATTAGTCATGAATGAATGCTGTGTTTCAATGTAATACTAAAATTAGGTGTTTGTCTAAGAAGCCCTTAGTGATGCTAATGGCTGCTGATCAGTTTGAATTGGGTGTTTCTTTGCACATGTGCAGTTTTGTGAAAGCCAAATGAAAAATAGCTTGGCAGGCATTCATGGATGTTCAGCATAAACAGAACAAATTGAGTGATCAACTCAAAACTGATCGATAGATGGTAATTTTGATTGTCAAATGCATTCATGGTAAAATTCACAGCACCCTTACTTTACAGTTTGACTTATGGGGCATTCAGCCATCACTAATAGAAAGACTTATCTCACTGGAAGTAATGGAATGTGAACAGACCAGGGGTCATTTGGGGCCGGAGCAGGCCAGAGCACCACTCCGGCAGCGCAGGAGTCAGCACAAATGGCAGTGGTGGCAAGCCCCACCCCCAGGCTCCTTCTTGCAAAAAAAAAAAGGGGAATCCAAATGAGCCAAGGGAAGGAGGTGGCTTAAACCCCCTCCTGTCCCCTGCAGCACCTGGCTCACTTGGACTCCCCGCAGCTGCGGGGAACCCAAGCAAGCAAAAGGAAGGGGTGGTGGTTTAAACCTCCTCCCATCCCCTGCAGCAGCCAGCTTGCTTGAGCTCCCCACAGCCATGGGAATATGAGTGAGCCAAGGGAAGGGGGGGTGGTTTAAACCCCTTCCCATCCCCTGCAGCAGCTGGCTTGCTCGGGCTCCCTGCAGCCACAGGGAATCTGAGTGAGCCAAGGGAAGGGGGGTGGTTTAAACCCCCTCCCGTCCCTTGCAGCAGCTGGCTTGCTCAAGCTCCCTGCAGCTGCAGGGAACTCAAGTGAGCCAAGGGAAGGGGAGGTTTAAACCCCCTCCAGTCCCCTGCAGCAGCCAGCTCGCTTGGGCTCCCCACAGCCATGGGGAACCTGAGCAAGTGAAGGGAGGGGGGGCGATTTAAACCCTCTCCCATCCCCTGCAGCAGCTGGCTCACTTGGCTGCTTTGTACAGGGGAAATTCTTGTTGGTAAGGGAACTCATTTCCCAAAATGCCAAACACCATATTTTCTCATAGGTTCAGTGCTGCCTTCTTTCAGTTTGCCTTCTTTCCAGCTCTCCCTTCCTTCCTTCCCACCCTCCCTCCCACTCCTATCTCCGTATTTGCTTCCTTCCTTCCTTCCTTCCTCCCTCCCTCCCTCCCCATCTCTTCCTTCCTTCCTTCCTTCCTTCCCTTTTGACATACTTCAGGTGATGTCAGGGGGTGTGGCATATGCAAATGAGTTAGGCTAATGAGTCATGCTAATGAGCTCCTGCACCTCTTTTCCTACGAAATGACCCCTGGGACAGACAATATCCACTTTCCACATTTGATCCATGTAGTCATATTCTGCTCCAATTACATATAATTATATATAATTACAGCAGTACTTAAAAGTCTTACCATGCAGCACTGGCAAGCTACATTGCATGGAAAAGCAGGGTTGGTCAATTATTTGGCAATAAGGAAGGTTTTCCTTTCCTCATCCTCCTGTATTCAGAAGAAGCTAAACACCATTGGCTACACAATCCCATCATGGTCAGTGGTTGCACAGTTCAATGAAGAAGACCTTTCAAGACAAAACAATGGTGCTGAGAGCAGCTGATCAGGGAAATCTGCTGAAATGGGACCAAAAACATGCAAAAACAGTACCAGCCAGGGTTTTATTTTGCTCCCTCCAAAGCAATGACTTTCACATTGGAAATCAAGCTTCAAAAAGTTTTAGTGCAACACTAACTGTACAGAGACTTATACGTGCAGAAAGTATATGATGCAAACATATTCATAAAACTCATAAAGATGAAGGTGCAATTATATGCTCATTTAAGCTAGAATTGTTTATAAATCTGTAACACATAATTTAGGGCGCTTTTCAACTAAGTGAGCATATTTTTGTGAAACATAATTTTCTTAAATGACAAAATATTTTTTCCTTTGAGTTAATTATGATAGTTTGACTCCTGTCTTTTATGAATTTGCTCATTATGTATTCTTGAGGAGGAAAGAAGAATCTTAGAATACAAAAATACCTTTACTGTTGGCCTTTTGAAATGGAATATTTCGCCTTAAGATTTCTGAGCCTTTGACAGTAAAAATGTGGGGGGTTTTCCTCTTTAATATCTATAACACTGAAACTCTTTTCCCCACTATAGTCACAAATATAATTTAGGATGGATGGTTATTAAAAACAGAAAAATGTTCCTCCTTTCTTCTTTGTTCATTTTTGTGTTTATATCACTTTTATTGTCAATAAACCAAGGTCCTAAAAGCATGCCCATAAATAGGCTAGATATAAAAATAGAAAAGATACAAAAACACATTCATTAATAAAAACAAGGATTTAATCCTGTACCAATTAAACACTAAAGTATCAACAGAAATAGAAAAAAAAACATTAAGCAAATAGAAGGATGTTTTGCCTTGTTCAAAAGTTTATCAAGGATACCAGTAACCACAAATTTCAGAAACAGATGTCAAAGTGCCCAGGGGACACAAACATCACCTGCCATCTAAAGGAGTAGGCATCAAGCTGTTTCCTTCAGGACAGAATTCCATGGGCATGGCACGGCCTTTAAAAAAGCTCACAGTGTAGGGTTTTAGGTGAGAAATATCCCGGGAAGTTTATTAGGGAAAAGATGGTACTTAAGGTAACCTAGTCCCAGGCCACTGGGAGCTTTAATTGTAAGTGAGAGCACTGAATTTTCTTGGAAAAAACTGGAATGAATCTGTTCTATATTCTTCTTTTTTTTTGCAATAAAAGTTTTATTTTTTCTTCCATTATTCTGAAATGCAATTGACTTTTATATTTCTGTTCTATATTCTTATGCATGCTTTATTTGTTGCTTTTGATAACAATCCTGTCTGGATATTGAATGCATATCTTTGTAAAACTGAAATAGCATAATAGAGATATTACAAATGTGTTATACAAAATTTCCTAAGCCTTATTATGGGCTCTTTTAGAGCCTTAATAGTTTCACACAAAGGTCAGAAAGTCAGAATCCCCAGGTCACACAGGAAGAGTTCATAAAGCGGCTCATTCCCATGCTATGGAGGAGTGATAATGGCACTGGCAGTAAGGCACTGTGACTTGAAATTAATAGGAATGTGAGGAAGAGTCATGCTGTAATAGCTCTCTCACCACTAAAGTCAAGTTTGGAAAGGACCCTTAGTAGTTATGCACATAACCTTACCGGAGGAATTTCATTATCAAATTTTCTGAGTTCAAGACATTTCAAGGAAATGTATTGGCCCAGTGGCAATTAATATACATATCTGTCATTCTAAGGCTTGCATCTTTTCCAAACGTTGTCCTGCATTGCAGTATTGGTAGCCTTAGTGCTTTGTGACTTCTTTCTTGTTTTCATCTATAAGTGTTTGATGTTGGTATGAATGTTGCAGGATTTGGTAAGACTGGCTGCATTCAGACAGGCAATTTGGTCCAATATAGGGACTTTTCACAAATGGATTAAATGGGCCCGTTCACACAGCCACAGCTGTCAGGTGTTCCCCGGGCGTACTCACCCCGTCAGAGGATGATGGAGCCGGGTTAAAAAGCCACCACCTCCAAAGTGGAGTTTTTGTTTTCTTGCGCATTCATCGCACGTGGCGGCTGTCTGAACACAGGGGAGCGCGTGCAGAATGGATTTGGCAGTCTGAACCTGCAGATCCATTCTGCTGCTAGGGTAGTGGCTTTTTTAAAAAAAATTGCCCATGTGCACATTTTTGCAGTGTGCTCCATGGCTGATGTGCTACAATAATGTGGATGCTTGCTCTCGGGATGTCTCCGTGGGTAACCCGCAGTAGGGTGTGCTGTGTGGCTAATATGTCCTGCAACATTTTAAACTGGGTCAATTAGAGGCAGCAGTATATCATGGCAAGCTGCCAGTCTGTCCTCAGCCATTATGTAGAAAATGATTTGGTGCAAAAAGTTTCAAATATTAGAAGAAATGAGATAGTTTGGTGTCAAAGGGTTTTAATACTACAAACTGTAGGGGTTGTGAAAATAAAATAGAAATAAGATATTGGTGAATGTTCTGAAAAGCTAGACAGACTACTTCATAAGACACATATGTATTTCAACCCTTATTATGGAAATAATTTTCTTTCCTGACTTGAAGTCATTAATTGTGAACTCTGAATTTGGCAAAACTTCTGATCACTATAAGACTTGCATGATAGAGGTTTTGCCCATATTTCAAAACATCATGTTGCCTGTACTACATATGAAGAGGAGAGATACATTCTGCATTTCAGAATCTAACTGCATTATGCAGGCTTTCTTGTCTCATACTTTTAAGATTCCTTGTAGGTAACTATCTGCAGGACAAGTAAATCTATGGGAGTTGGAAACTAACTCCAGATGGGTAGGCTGCATCAGGTTTGAGCTATCAAGAAAACTTTGCTGCACTCCTGCTTTATTCTGAAACTGTGACTATGTGGCATATAATTCAGTTTGCATATTATTCGCTGATGTCTAACAGTGCAGTCCTATGCAGAGGTACCCACTGACTTCAGTAGTTTTAGACAGGAGTAACTTTGCATAGGATTGAACTGTAGGTGGAAGCATAGGTGTCAACTTCAGGGGGCTCAGGGGCTGAAGCTACCCCTGAAAATTCCCGGAGGGGACTGATTCCCCCCCCCCCCGGGAACCAGGCTGGCAAACTTTGCCACCCATCGCCACCCCCCCAGTCCCAAAATCAGCCTCTCCTTCAGCTAAAGCAGAAAAGAGCTACAACAAGACTCCACGAATCTCCCCTCCAGGACACTGCCAGCTCCTCTCCTTCCTTCCCAAGGGAAAAAGTTCCCCCCTTCCCACAGAAGTCTTGCCCCGGTGGACCACATGTCGGGGAGTGCAGTGAATGGCCTTGCTCTTCTGTACATGTGGTTCTCCCTCCTGCACCCAAATCTATGGTGGGGGTTCATGCCCTAATGTGCATCGTCCATCGATGGCCCTACATTGTCACCTGAGCTCCACTGACCAGCCTCCCGTGAGTAAGGGGGGCTCCGCATGGGAGGGAGGAGTGGGGCAGATTGTGGATTCCGGCTTCTTACCTGGGAGGGCCAAGGGAAATCCAGCCTAGGTCGGGGTCGGGTGGATGACTGTTAGGTGGATCTGTAACTGGCTGACAGATTGCACCCAAAGAGTGCTTGTGAATGGTTCCTCAACTTCTTGGAGAGGAGTGACAAGTGGAGTGCCTACTGGGCTTGTTACTATACTGAACTGCTGTCTTCCAAGACTGAAATGGCCTACTTGGGAGGAAACTTTTGCAGAATTTGGTTGCAAGGCTTGGCCCTTCTGTTGTGAGCCTGCAGCCCTTCCTGTTCTCTTCCCCAAATCATGCTCGGCCTCTCTAGCAAACAGCCCAGCTGTTTTAACCCTTTCCAAGCGCAGACACAGGGGAAAGGCTTCCTGCCCTTCCCATTTAAATCAGTGCCCAGATCCCCCTGAAATGGACTTCAGCCAGGCTGCCTTCAGTGATGCCTTCTCAGGAATGGACTTCAGTCAGGCTGCCTTTAGCAACGCCATCTCGGGAATCCTGCAAACATGGGGGGAAGCAGCTGTCTGCCCATCCCAAGGCAGGGATTTCCCTCCTTCTCCTTCCATCTCTGGAGCTGGAAACGGAGAGTTTATTCTGGGGGGAGGAGATGGAAAAGCAGCGAGCCTTTGAAGGGGGTGGGGGTCCAAATGCAGCCTCCTTCCTGGGAACCTGGGCTTGGTCCCTTTCCCCTCCAAAGCTATACTATCCAAAACTCCCACCAGGGTGCCTCCTGGCTGCCTTTGAGGTCCTGCATTTTCTCTCCACCATGGGTAGTGCATTCCTCTCATCTATGTGAAAAGGAGCCCGATGGTCATCTTGTCTCACCCCCTCCCTCCGCTGACTTTCCTGGTCCTTATGGGAGGCGGATGAATAAGGAGTGGGGACCCAGCTTCAGCCTCCTTTGATAGTGTGTGCTCCTCTGGGATGAGGAGCCTGACCCCACACAGAGTTACTCCAGAAAGGCCCTGCTGAGCAGCAGAAGGTGTCATGGAGGGCAGCCTGGCTCATGCTCTTCCTTGAGAGGACCAGAGATCACATTCTGCATTTCTCTGCAGCACTGCAAGGGTTAAATCCACAGAGCCATTTGCTAGAGAGGCCGAGCAAGGAGGGGGGTGTTGGAAGAGAGGAGGGGCCCTTTTGCTCCTCATGTGCATGCGCACCTGTGTGTCCGGGGAGGGGAGGTGTGTTCCGGACTTGGGGAAAGAATGGGGGGCTTCAGAGAAACAGCAGCCTGCAAAAGTGGTGCAGCCAGACCCTGTGGGGAGGTCTCCTTAAAAGTAAATCATGCATGGGGGGGTTGGAATAAGATTTCAGTTCTTGTAAGGAAGGAAGGCGGGGATCATGCCAGGCCATGGCTGTCCTGGGGTTGCCATCTCCCAGATAGCAAATTCCTGGACATTTAGGTGGGGGTGGAGCCTAGATGTGAACCAGGGCAGAGAGTCCTCCCTCCAGGGCAGCCCTTTTCTCCTGGGGAACTGATCTCTCTCTGCTGGAGGTCAGCTGTAATTCTGAGAGAACTTCAGGTTTCACAGGAAGGTTGACAACCCTGATAGGCACCAGTTCAGCCCCACTCTGTAATCAGATGGGGTTTTTTGGGGGGGGGCAGGATGACCATCAGTGTCTTTTAGTACAAGAAAAGTTAAATGTACGAAACTGACGTTCTCTTGCTGGTCACTGGGTCTTGGTTCTTATAAGGACCTAGCACAGCAATGCCTCTGGCCCAGCCCCAGTCCTCCCCCCCCCCCGAAAAATCGGAAAGTATGCACCCTTGGGTGGAAGGAAGAAAGAACTGACTATAAAAGGTTTCCCTCCCATGATGACATGTTTCATTTTTCTGTATCTCATAAGGAAGTATTAATCCTTCCGTCTCCCTCTTTGGAAGCCTTGGAAGGAAAAGGGAGGGAGCAGAGGGGAAAATCCATTTATCTGCTGTTTAAGTCATATGAATTTTAAATGCTCCTTAGGCAAGTTAGTGATCTTGCTCGATTCTCAACATGCATTGCCTCTATTGCAACAGTTGTAACAGCAGATGACTGATCTGCCACCCATTAGCGCTTGCCTTTCCTTTTAGCTGGGATGGGCGAGCAATAAACAAGAACTTGATAGTGATCCTAGTATAAAATAGAACTCAAAAGTTGTAAGGCTGCCAGGCAACAGCCTGTCTACTGCTAATATTGGGAAGGTATCCCATTTGAATGTGAAAAACTTAGGCAATTCCTAAAGAACTGAGAAAACTGTGGAAATGTGAAATGCAGAAACATAAACAACCACTTCCTGTATGAGGCATAGGTGTCAACTACGGGGGGGGGGGATGGGGCTCGAGCCACCCCCAGGAAAACAGTGTGCCCTCCATTGCGCCTCCCTCGGCCCTTCCTAGGGCCGCCGCCATCTCTCTCTCCCCCCATCAGCCTGGCCACTCTGACCCTCCATCTGTCCGTCCAGGGGCCAGCTAAGCAAATGCCCAGCTGCCCCCTGGATGGATGGAGGGAGGGATGGAAGCAGGAGTGGTCAGGCGGGGGGGGAGGCGGCGGTGGGGACATGGTCCTGGTGGGCACGCGCAAAGCGTGCACGCTCGGAAGAGCCCCCGCCCCCCTTGGGAGTTTTTAAGCTCTACGCCCCTGGTATGAGGCTAGACATTCCTGACTTGAGGTCCTCTTTCCTTTCATCTTTAATTTGGCAGTGTGAACAGCTAGTCACTTTGCATTTAAGATTTCCACTTGGCATCGTTTCTTCAAACCATTTTGTTCCACAAGAATTTTTTTTTTTTTTACAATTTTTGGCCACATTTGCATCATGCTCTCTGTGTTGTTGTTGTATTTATACAGCAATGTTTTAAAATGGGGTTTAAAGATGTTTGTATGTTGCCTTGCAGTTCAGCTTTGTGTGTGGACCAATTACACCAGTGTGGTGCAGTGGTTAAGAATGTTGGACTAGTAACTGGGAGACCCAGGTTCAAATCCTCACTCATGCAATAGAAGCTCACTGGATGACCTTGGGCCAATCACTGTGATGCGCCCTGTGATGCAGCCCTCCTCCCAACCTGGAGAAAAGGAAACTCACTCAAGGTGCCATGGGCTCTCTCTTGATCAGATCTTAATTGCATACCTAGCAACCAAAAGAAAGACAATTTATGTTACAAAAAACAAAGATCAGTACTTTCAAGAATTCAAAACAGAAAACTTAAAAAAAAACCTAGCCACCTGAACGATCTCATTTTGTCTCTAAAAGCAGGTTCTTGTTCCAGGCAATGTCTCAGGGAGGAGGGAAGTAAAACTTTCAATCTTGCCAGCTGCACATCACTGTTCAACCACGGGCAAATCCTCTGTCGTCTAGAGAGATGGAGATAAAAAAACCCAGCCTTCTACCTACCAATTTTATCCGCTATCTCCCCACTAATGAGCTAATGATTTAATAAACATAACCCTTTCCAGACAACATGCAAAGTCTTCATCCTTGACAAACAATACCTGTTAACAGTTTGTCAGATTAACCAGCACATAGGGTTATTATCTTTCTCTTAACAGTGACACAGTTTTAAAGAGCAAGATGTATTTACAACTGAGCATCACAGTCACACTCTTTTATCCTAATGGTTGTGGAGATAAAATGGAGGAGAGGAGAACAATATAAGCCACTTTGGGTCCCCATATGGGGAAGGGAAAGGAGTTTGTAAGCCGCTCTGAAACTCTTAAGTCAGTGAAGGGTGGGATATAAATCCAATCTCTTCTTCTTCTTCTTCTTCTTCTACAAATGAATTAAATATATAAATAAATAATAAATTGCAAACAGTGCAGTCCTATGCAGAGTTACTTTAGTCTAAGTCCATTGATTTCAGTGGAATAACTCTGCACAGGAATGCACTGAAAATGCTTTAAATAAACCAACCAGCAAGTAATAAAGAAGACAGAAGGAATCCCCCCTTGCAGTTTGACTTCATATTATGAGCAAGACTGGAGACCATTATCAACGTTTTCCTGTTCAAGTTTCTTGTTATGTGACATGCAACATGAGATTTAAGAGATGCACTGAATTTCCAGAAGATACAACTGGTTTGATATTAACATGACTTTTATGGAGGTGACTACATTAAGTAAAGATAGAAGGGTCTTGCTTTAGGGACTCTGAGTTGGCCCTCACAATATATATTTCATTCCATGTAATCAGTTCTGACTCTCCTCAGGTTTGTACTCACATAAACAAAAATAAGGGATCATAGCTAAAATCACCACGAGTGTTATGGCTATGATTGATGAAAAAGTGCACACATGGACAAAAGATGTATCATGTTTGCAGGATCAGAATAAGTGAAGCAGTCTCTCTATGGAGCAGCCAATAACACATTGTTGGAGCCCTGAAGTCCTTCCCAAAGTTATCAGACAGTCTGGGATGGATGCCACTGAGCTCCATAATGTCTGGAAGGGCAATACTGTTTATCCTTTGCTGAGCTCACTCATCTCCAGTAAAAAGCTCTCACCTCTTGACCTTGCTTTTCTAGGAATACAAGAAGCCAATATGGAGGCTGTTGCGATTCTTCAGCTTCTTGGAATCATTTTCTCTCCTGCTGATTTTGATGAATTCCTTTGATATCTATCCCCCTATCCCCCCTGAAGTAAATCAGAAGGCACGTTATTCTGTAGGTGTTTATTGGCCTCATTCTTCAGAGCTGCTACTCTGTGAAGATTCAAGTGGGATGAAGCATTATGTGACATGGAAACAAAGTGGAAAGGTGTTGTGAAATACAAGAAAATCAGGAAGAATAAATAAACCAATTGTTTTTTAGCCATTGCCACTGGCTTAGAAGTTTTAAGATGATGTAGCACTTGCAGTGGGCAATTTTTAACATAAGTATGTATTGCTATATTATTTTATATTAATACTGTTGGGTTAAATCCAAAGCAGTGGAGTGATGGTGGTGGAACAGAATATTCTTGCCTCCTCCCTAACATTGTAGCCCTCTGAGGTTACGATCAGATGGGCATTTCAATCTACTGTTGCCCCACTTCTAGTAAAGCCAGATTATTTTGCTACAGAGAATCCTGACCAGACTCACCCCTTTTAGGACTCTTCAAAGTGATTTAACTGGCCATAGAGTGATCAGACAGCACCAAGCATAGAGTCAGCCAGTCTGCCATTTTTTTTAGAAGTTTGTCCTAGGAGCATGACCACAAGCAGGGATTAGCCCATAGGGATATGTAGTTCATGGGGCTGTCAGCCATTACTTTTAAAAGTTTTCCCTCTGACTATGTGCACAAGTGCTTGCTGAGAATGCTGGGATATGTAGTTCACTGCCATCCTCCCTGTAATCTTTTCAATTTACCCCTTCCCCAAAAGACAGAAAAAAGCTGAAGAACAGAGGCTTTTTTCTTTGAGAGTTTTTAAAAAGAAAGTTTTGAGCAGCCCCTGTTGGGGGAGAGGGAGAGAGAAAGGTGTGAATGTGCAGGTATGTGATCATCAGTAACTAGTTTGTTTTTTTTTTTAAAGAAAATGGTGGCCAGAAAACAAGAGACCAGTCAGACCTGCCTGACAGCTTGGGTGTGCAAGAGTGTGACCACACAGCAAGAAATCCATTTTAGAACCAGCTCAGACAAACAGGACCAGACTTTCTCAGGTATCAAAGAAACTTCCAGCAAGGGGGAGAAGGGGACTCAGACTGGGGCACAACAGACAGATGTTGCTGTCTGATCGTGCACTCTAAATCCATAAGGGAACAGCAAGGGCAATGGATCAAATTGCCTGTGTGAACATGACCTGAGAATGCAATCCTTAGCAGAGTTACAGCCTTCTAAACTGAAGTCAATGGGCTTAGAAGGGTATGACTGCTAGGAAAGACTGCAAGACTCCCAAAATTCTGTTCCCAGTTGTCAAGAGATCATTCAGAACAGTGTGCAGACAAAATGAGATTTGCGGTGGCAAAAAAGAATCAACCAAAGTGAGTCAAACTAGGCCACCTTAAAGTGGCCTGAAATGAATGAGCAAATAACCTTCCTAAGGAATGACTAAATTCTATCTGACTCAAACAGCAGTTAAATGGACTTTTTCTTCTGTTCCTTCCCTCCCTTCTCCCACTGAGATTCCAAGGATCCTTAATGGCCACTGCTGGTTTTCTGTCCAGACCACCAGGGTACAAAGGGGATTGGCAGATATGAAAATTCATTGTTATCTGCTCTGTCCCTTTCCTCCCTGAGCCCTTTGCTCCTTTTTAAACTTCCATGGTGATAAGTGGGCATAATGTTGAGTAGAAAACTAGAGTGAAATTCATGCTACTTTGAGGTTGCCTCAAAAGTAAGTGGTATTATAGAAAGGGAGCATGAACAGAAAAAAAATTGGTGTGGTCCAGCTCCTACACTATGACATCACTGGACCACACCAATGACATCATCTGACCTTGCCCAATGGGTCTCTGGGCTTGGGATGATAGGGACCTAGCAACTTTCCACCCCCATGTGCTTGTGCCCCTTTTCTGTAATATTTCTGGCTATTTCTGACTCCAACCAAGATGCCAGCTCTGTCCCCATATCCACTGTGACAAGACAATAATCAGGCCTAACAACACTTTCATCTTTCAACATTATATATGCCATCAATTGTGAGCAATGCCCTTTCACTCTCTACATCAGATAAACAGGTCGATCCCTACACAAAAGAAAAAATGGACATAAATCCAAGATTAAAAAATGCAACACTCAAAAACCAGTGAGAGAAAAATTTAGCCTTCCGGGTCATTCAATTGCTGACCTAAGAGTGGCAGTGCTCAAACAAAACAAAACAAAACAAACCTTCAAGGGGAAATTACAATACAAGATTGCTGAACTTGAGTTGACTTAAAAGTTCAGAGCAATGGACCCCTACCCCCCAGAGCTGAACTGGGACATAGGATTCCTATCTCATGATAGATGCTATTCTTTTTTGCTCCCAATAATTTATCTTCTGCTTTAACCAAATTGATTACAATATGCATTGTACCTTTGCATCCTTTATAATATTCTTCCTACCTTCTGACTGTGATAAAAAGACTCAGAAATGTCCATTTCTACTTGCGTTTGGCAAAGGGAGCTTTGACTCTTGAAAGCATATACTCTAAAACTCTTGCTGGTCTCTAAGATGTTCCTGGACTTGAATCCAAATGTTGGCCAACTGCAGGCCAACATGATACCCTCTGAAACAATTAGGTTCCTAGGATTCTAAGAATACAATTCTAAGTAGGGCTATTCAGAATCCTACTCAATTCTATTATAATCCTATTGAGCTTCTTTACTCCCAGGAAAGTGTTCTTAGGATTTAACTGTCATTCCTGAGGTTTTTAAGTTTAATGCAGCCATGACTCACAGAACTGGCCAGGATTGTTGCGTGGGTGCCTGAGGGTCTGCAGGAGGCTTTCCCACCCTGACCAGCTGGCCAGTGAAGGCAGGAGCCTCAGGCCACCACACTTGCTGGCTCCATGTCAGCAAGGGGCTGGCTCTGGTAGGAGTGCTGGGTTTTTGGAGAGCTCTGACATAAGCCTCACCAGGGCATTTAAACTATACTGCCTGTGTCCTTGGCAGCACTTTTTTCCAAAGCAAAAAGTGACTCATCTCCTTATCTTGGCTCAGTCGAATTAGCTCTACTCGATTATCCAGCCTGGCTCCTCGGCTTCGGTGCAGCTTTTGACCGATTTCCCAGGAGGCACTGCTCCGACGTCGTTCTTCCCTTTGCCCAGATTGTGTGCTTGAATTTCCCACTATTTGTCCTGCGCTGCATTTTGACCTGCGGCTTCGCCCAAATTCCCCTGCGGCTTCAGTGATCCTGTTTTCTGAGGATCACTGAAGCCGCGAGGGAATTCGGGCGAAGCCACAGGTCAAAATGTGGGAAATCAGTCTTTCTGATTTCTGCACTTTGAGGTTCATCAGAGAGCATATGATCCCCCCCCTTTCTGTCTTGGCTCTTGTAAGTGCTTTTACAGCTTCCCCCCCCCCCCAAACCTTGTGTCTGTACCAGTGCCTGCTTGTTCTGGAACTGAACTCAGGCTGTGGTCACATGGCCCTTTTAAATCTGGGAGCCCTCCCAGATTAAAGGGGCCACATTTTTTTTACCTCAGGTTGGGATGTACACACCCTGCGGCGGCGGGTGGTGGTGTAGGAGGAGGAGGTGGACGGTGGGCGGTGTAGGAGGAGTTGGTGGAGTTGGCGGCAGCAGCGGAGGTGGAAGAAGTGGCGGTGGCGGGTGGCAGTGGGCAGCAGCAGCATTCTCAGGCGTTTTGCAGCAGAGGAGGCAGCTGGCGGTGGCTTTTCTTTGGTGGCGGTGGCGGTGCCTGGCAGCAGTGGCCAGGGGAGGCACCCTTCCCTGAGCCCCACCTGCCACCTGGTAAGTTTGGGGGTTTTCCCCCTTTTACACTTGGGTGCTTGAGTGACCAAGCGCCCAAGTGTAAAAGGGGGGGGGGGAATGGCGGATGGAACTATCTGAACAGCCCTGCTCTCACAATGATAGCGAGAGAGGGCTGTCCAGATGGCTCAAATGCGGGCTCCTCACGCGACTCCTGGGAAAACACTTGATTTTCCCGGGGTCGGAAAATGCAGGAGGAACCCGCATTTGAGCCTGCTTCGGCATGGGAGTTGTCCTGGCCATTCTGAACAGTCCCTTTAAATCCGGGAGGAACTAGCTCTTCCTCCTGCATTAAAGGGCCGTGTGACCGCGGCCTCAGTGGTGACACAGGAGGCTTCTGGATCTGCTGCTATCCTGGCAGGGCTTGAGGCTGCCTTATTGGGCTAGAGCTTTGCTTCAGATCTTCAACAGCCTGACCAATTGCCAACAAAAGAGGAGTCCTCAGTTGCTTTTGGAGTAGTGAGTCTCTTCAATTTAATCAATTTTAATATTTAAGAAATTGCATAAGTTACTTTGTTAATTTAGTTCATTGGAATAGGCAAGTTGTAAGCGTAGGCACATGTGGGCTGCAGTTGCACTAGTGGAGGCTTAGTTGGCAATTTTGTGGGAACTGATTTGTTTATGTTATCCTCAGCCTTTGGCTGAGGATTTAGTTGTCCGTGTCTATTTCCTATAGAATTGCTATTATTGGTAATTTTTAAAACATGCACACACAAAAACATCATCTGCTGTTATTTATTGTTGTCTGCATAATCCTTAATAAAAATCAGCTGTGCTGCTGCAACCTTTGCAGGAGCCTGGATTAGAATTATATTTTGAGGCTGCTATTTTGTTAATAGGTTCTCCTATAGTTTTGTACATGAATAATCTGCCTGTAGCTACAGTAATTAGATCAGCTTTAGCTAAACTGTGTGTATCAGCAGGCTGCTTAACTTTACTTTGCTTACAAATATA
Organism: Lepidodactylus listeri; assembly: GCA_029233225.1. Classification (NCBI taxonomy): domain Eukaryota; kingdom Metazoa; phylum Chordata; class Lepidosauria; order Squamata; family Gekkonidae; genus Lepidodactylus; species Lepidodactylus listeri. The sequence continues at coordinate 74,266,042 of JARCFY010000004.1, forward strand.
GGCATACCCCCTTTTTATATCCTAGCCATTATTGTGCAGTAATTATTTTTATTGCAAAATGCCTTCTTAACTATGCCACCTTAACCAACAAAACCAATGCAAAGGTGTGTCAGGTGCCCTCTGTGGGAAATGCTGGTAAAGGAAAGTGCATGGCCACCACAGTGGCAGAAAAAACTGGCCAAAAGATTGGCAAGGGACCCACCCCCTACAAAACCTGGCCCCTCTTTGGCTGCAGCTGGCATCAATAAATCACCATGTGCACCTGTGAAACCAGGACACAGCACCCCCTCAAAAGTTCCTGCACCTGGCAAAACCCCCAGCATCCCCAGCAGCAGATAATTATGCCATTCTGCTGGAGATTGCTCAGACTCTTGAGTGCCTGTCAGAGCACTTTGATCATATGGGAGGGCAACCCTCATCAGCAACACAGACAGAAGTGGTGCCAGGGGCAGAAACAAGAGGACACATTTCCTCATGGAGTCCACCTCCTCCAGTGATTCCAGGGAGGAAGAATTTCAAAAATTTCACCAGCACAAGAGGAGGTGCAACACGTGGAGCAAGTCCACATGAAAGGAGTGGGAGATCGCCAGCAGTGACACGTGCTCAAGTAGGTCTTCCTCTGATGAGGATCCTGCATATACATCAGGATTAAGGGGGCACACACACACAGTTCACCACCTTGAGCATGAAGGTGTAGAAATAGGGGAAGTAGATCCAGTGTCTGTATGGGGTTCTGAATTTACAAATGCTAGCAGGTCTTCTTCGGCTATGTGGACACTTTTTCTCTACTTAAGCCAGACAGAGACGAGGCCACATTTTTGTGATAGGGGTGTGAGATCGAAGGAATAAAAAACACCAAATATCAGGGAGATTGCAGCCTTACTCCTCTTCCCTCCCTCCCCACCAAGTGTCAGAATAGCATCCTGGAGAGATAAACCTGAGGGGAGAAGTGTGGCCCAGTACTGGCCCATTAAAGCAGCCACAAATAAAGCCGCTGCTTATAGCAGAAAAAGGGAGATAACCATGGTGGACTGGGACTCCAATTCTTCCTCTGATGAGTCTGTTGACAGGGAAGAGAGAAATTTTCTTTCAGATGAACAAAATGAGGACATTGAAATTCCTGAGCAGCCAAACAGTTTTTTTTTTTTTTTGTGGCTGAGAATTACCAGTCTCTTCTGTCTAAGGCACTCACAGCATTAGAGCTCCAAGAGTCTCTAGCAGCTGAGGAAAAGGACATTGCAGACTGTAATCAGAAACCTCGATTAGATACCTTCTAGATGACTTCTAGACCAGTAAAAGTAAGAATTGGTTAGCATAAGAGTTGCATCCGATTAAAGAAAAGGAATGCTCAGCTTGTCAGTCACTATCTGGACATTGGACATACTGAAAAACAGCTGAAATTCTGGATTGTAAAAACAATTCAAACAACAACTTCAAACATGCTAAAACTTCTTCAAAAAAGAGAGATATTTTGGATACATCATCAACAGACATTAACTCCTCAAGGAATGAATGAAGAAGTTGACTGAACCTGCTGCTTTTGAGAAAATGTATACCTGTCATTCTGTATTTGGTAGTGCTGACCTTGTGATTTCCCCCCTTCTTTTTGCTCTCTCTCTCTCTTCTTTACCTCCTCCCACTATGGAAAATAAAAAATCCCCTCCCTTGCCAACAGTATGATGCCATGCATGTGGGTGATTGCACCATCCCTGGATCCTACTATATATTGATGTAACGTTAGCAGTATGCAACTTGATTTGATGGAAGAGACACACATCCAGACACATTGGATATTTGGCACCAGGTTAGTTGGCTAATTTAAAGACTCTATGGCTAAAAATTATCTGTATAATTATAAATTCTAACAATTATATAATTTCCATTTTGGGTAGAACAATTTGGAGAGCATGCACAGTTACCATGAGAGATTATCCATGGCCCACTGTGTAAAGTTTTAGCAACTGCACATAACATGAGGTAACAACAGCAAAAAATGTCCTATTATTTTAAAATTTATTATTATGTGCATTCCTTATATGCATTTCATATATAATAATTTGGCTCTTTTCTGTCTCCCTTTTGATAATCCCAGAAAGCAACACCTGGCACTCTCTCTCTCTCTCTTCATATAGTTATTTCTGGATGTGTATTGTTTTATAAAGTAATATTGACCACTGAGAAAGGCCCTAAGGGGCCAAAACGTGTATGGTCAGTAAACCATACAGTAGATCATAAGATATACCCATCAATTGTATATGCATACATAGATGTACCGTCGGTACCACATCGCGATTGACATCTGACGATTTGGGGCCACCCCGGATGCAGCCCAGGCCTGATGGCCATGGAAGGCCATACTCCAACCCTGAAGCCATCTGAATTTTATAATTATGACTGGAAGCACTTTACTGTAATTTTTATTGTTGTTAATGTATTTAATTTATTGGATTTTAAAGTGGATTTTAAATGTTTACTGTATTGGATATGGCACATTGTGCCCTTGTGAGCCACCCTGAGCCTGCTCATGGGGAGGGCGGGGTATAAATTTGAAAAATAAATAAAACTATCAACTCTGTGTGTCAATAGTTTTAAGAGTCTAATATCTGGACCATTGCTTTTAACCTGTTTTATCGTTTATTAATGTGTACACCATATTGAATATTTGTATTTTATAATAACTTATTTTGTTAAATTGACCCTGTTAGATCACAGCCATATTGTGGGTTGAGTTCCCCCGCATTTTTTCTCAATTTTTGTCAGCTTAATAAATACTTGAATAACCCCGTTGAGGCATTATTCAGGTATTTATTTGGCTTGGCATATACCGAATGCAAACCCCTATTGAACACACAGACATTTCTTACCCCCATGAGGCCTTAAATAGAAGTGACGGGGTTCAACTCTCCAAATGGGGAATGGACACATTGCTATTTGGCATATGGTATGGCCAGCTTTGTTGGCTGCAGGCTTAAAAGCTTTAATGGGAGCAACAAGGTGGTTCCATGCCTTTGTTCTTTGGCAGTTTTGTGCATTGGGGTAGATCCTTTTGGGGGAAAATGGGCCAGCACATCTGCCTCCCCCATTTGGGGTACTTCCCTATGGGGTCTTGGGGGTTTGAGCCACCACACAGTATCCCCAGCTCAGGGGATGTTCACCCCAGGGGACAAACGGTACCATTCACTGGCAGCCACCCTTGTGTTACCACCAAATATTGTCACTTCCTGGTTTCCCCAGCAGGTGGGCTGTGGGACTTCCATTGAGCTGCAGGTGGATTGCTCAATCCCTGTATCCGCCCCCATGCTTCGCCAGTGCTCCTTGTCTGTAATCAATAAAAGCCGTGGCCTGTTTTCATTCCATGAAAAATTGTGTTGTTTGTTTTGTTACTCTCCATAAAACCTTGCCACCTCAAACCCTGGGCTTGAAATTTCTAATTCCCCACCACCTGTTCAGAAAAATCATGTATTTTCATGTAAACACACACACATACACACACACAATTTATTATATAACCAGAGGGGTACAAAAGAAAAAAGGGAAGAAAAGTATCAAAAAAGTTGTTAATCATCAGAAGCTTTTACATTTGTTGAGGACACAATTCCTATATTATATTATATTATATTGATCAAGAGCAAGATATCTTCTCAGCTCAATTACATAAACTTCTCAGAATATCAGTAGCTTTTTTTTCAGCATGCCAATTTTTAAACAATTTGGTAGAATAATTTTGGAGTAGCATCTTTTACTCTTTTTCTGGGAAGAAAATTCTACATATTGCTTACTTAGTATTATTTTAAACCTTTTTGATAAAATAGGAACACTACATTAATGAATAACTAAAAAGAATATTGTACATTAACAATGGCCACAATCTCTCCCTAACTCTGTGATCAGTTTGGGAGGTGCCAACTTTTTAATTCAGGTAATACAGACTTTTCATCAATATGAGGTGAATTGATAATAAAACTGAGGTAAACTTTGTAATCACACTAACTCCAGATAATTTGTTGCCAACAAGTAAGTGTTTTTGCTGTTTAAAAGGGTCTTTTAAAACTTTGAAGAGAGATGCTTTCTTTTCAGTTTCTGTGTAAACACTCAAGAATAGTTTTCTGAGTTTCACTCATTCTTAGTCTAAAAAGGCAGGAACATACGATCAAGTTCCCAAAAGCCTTCTATTTACACAGACCAGGAATCATTCCTCTTTTAAGATGTATTTCCCTTTTCACTGGGCAGGGATTACTTCACCATCTACACTTAGCTGTACAGAGTGGTAGCATACAGCTCACTAATGATTACTTCATTACTATACCAGCCAGCATGGTGTCATGGTTGACTGGCAGACTCTAATCTAGAGAACCAAGTTTGATTCCCCACTCCTCCACATGCAGCCAGCTGGATGACCTTGGGTCAGTCACAGCTGTCTCAGAACTCTCCCAGCCCCGCCTACCTCACAGGGTGTGGGGAGGGAAAGGAGATTGTAAAACTCTCTGAGACTTTGAGTGAAGGGCGAGGTATAAATCCAACTCTCCTCCTTCTCCTCTAGAAGCAATTTCCCTTTTCAGCTTGAATGGGGATCCTGTCTGATGCTCTTGCTCCTTTTGCCTCCTTCCCAGTCCACAGTAAGTGTTTAACTGTCTCTTCTTCAACTGTCACTTCCTAACTGTCATTTTTTAACTAACCCTCTCAACAGAATTCTGTTCAAACAGCCTGTCACTCAAAGGTTCTCAGACTCCGTTAGGCATTAACCCTTGACAGTCCGTCACACATGCCATTTTGATACTGTCAGGTAGGAACTAGGATTTAAGCATTATAAAACTGGAGTTTCATTTTTAAACTCAACAGGGTCCAATAATTTCTCTTGGCCTGGTATGTAACATATCCCTCACTTTCTATCCTTACTCCTCTCACAGTTCTAGCTCATACAATACATCCAATATGCAAACTCATAGGTTTATTGTCACTGTAGTTAAATCGTGAAACCAGGATTTAGCTTGCAGATTATCACCCAATCCTGGTTTCCATCAACAAATCATCCTTGCTCTTTCTGTTCTCTCTTCTGTAGAATCTTGGCTGTTATTCCATCCTGCAGTGTGGTGCCTCACCTCTCACCAACTGTTTTACTATTGTTCAACATTAGTGTGAGAGATGCAAAGCTGTGACTATTTCCTCAAGCACTCACTAAGGAAGCTGGCTTGCTTTTCAAAATAATTCTTTCCTTACTCCAAACATAAGGAATCCTTCCCACAAGTGATTTAACTGCACCCCACCACACTAATACCAACACCAAAATGTCTGACTGATTCCTGCTCACAGTATCTCATCACACAATTGGCAGCCTTTTCCCACATAAACATGTAGTCCTCTGTTCTTCCAGTTACTATATAGCTAATCTACTCATCGCCTTCCCAATGTTTCTCACATTCCCAAACACATTCTAAGAATATTGACATAAGCAAAGTTCTAACTAGTGACCTAACAAAGTACTAAGACCAAGTGTAAGTAGGGTGTTTGTGTGAGTAATTTTGTTGCAGAATAAACAAACACATGACTAAACAAATAAAGCTTCCTTTGTACCTTATTTTCTGTATACATGTAAGGAGGAAGTGTGCTGGCATTTCTAGACTTTAAAGAGGGTGGAAACAGTGACAAGATTAGGCTTTTGCTAGAAAAAGTAGTAGTCATGGGGACTGGTCTGATGACAAACCAGTTAGAGACAGGAGAATGGCAATCAAGCTTTAAGTTTTGAGCAACTCTTAATAATTGTGAAGCCCATAGTTAAGAGTAATGGCTGCCAATAAATCATCTTCAGGTCCTAGTTTTAGATCCTGGTTTGAGATACCCTAACTAACCGCAGTTGCTCCATGTTCAGATTATTGTATAATTATTATTAGTTCATTTCACTCATTTTTTTACACGAAGCCATAATCTTATAGGTCATGAAATAAAATTTCTGGCTGCTCAGGCTGGACTGCCCTAGATCCCCAGGTCCTGGTTAAGTGAATCTATTTTCCTTCCCTCAGTGCTTCAGACCTGTTTCTAAAATGAGTGCAGTGCCATCTGGAAATCAGCTTTGCTCTATTCTGGAAACATTTCATTTTCAAAATCCTGCATTTCATTCCTCCTGTCAAATATTGCCTTTAAAATCAATGTTCTAAATTTAAATTTGTATGTAAGTAAACATATGCATATATACATATATATTTAAATTTAGCACATGAATTTTAAAGGCAATTACTTGTCAGAAGGAATGACAAGCAGAATTGTGTACACACACACCCTTCCTTTCCACTCAGCAAAATACCAAATTGAATTCACATCCATTATGGATATGGCTAGAAGAAAGCTGGAAGCTCAGCTGTGCAGCCAGACTGTTGAGCAGTTTCAGGAGGAAATAATTTTTCCTTATTTGTTGATATGTTTGTTTGACATCTATGCCACTTTCCCATCTAAATAAGGTCCCCAAAGTCATCCCCAAAGTGATGAAGTTCAAAGCATTAAAACTTTTCAGCGAGTTTCAATAAGGATGGGCGTGAACCAGGAAAATGCAGTTTGGTTCAGTTCATGATTTGTGGCATGCCCAGTTCATGAACCATATACTGTCATGAACTTTTAGGGGCCGAATGGACTGGTTCAGTTTGTGAGGACCATGATACAGTAGAACAGCCCCCCCTGCATTCTAGAACCACCAAACTCACCAGGGATCTCCAACTGACTCTCCTGTACCCGTCCTCCAAGTTTGCTAAAGACTGGATTTATGGGGTTTAAATAACAGCCTCCAAAGTAGGTGTTCCCAAGAAAGTGCTTCTGGGGAAATGACAGATACAGGTTCAGGAGTGTATAGAATAGATCTTTTGCAAGCTAGAGACACCCAACCCACAGAGAATCTCTGGCTGACTCTTCTCTACCTGCCCTCCAAGTGTGGTGAGGATTGTATTTACAGGGTCTTGAGTTATGCCCCCCAAAGAAGGTGCCATATCCCCATTGTTTCTGATGGAGAAAAAAACAGAAAAACAACAATAAGGGCAATAGTAGTCCAGTAGAACAAAATCAAAGTCCCAGAGAATCCCTGCAGTAGAACTGAAGGTGGGGAGCGTTTTTGCAAAACCAGAAGAACCAGTGTCACTGTGGTAGTGCAAACCAACAGGACTAAGGTCAAACCAGAGAATCTGTGCAGTAGAAGCTGGGGGCATTTTGCAAGCCCAGCAGAACCACTGCAATATACTAGTGCCCAGCAGAACCCAATGCCAATTTGGCAATACCAGCTCAATTACAATCCAAGCAAAGGGAGGAGCATTTTTGCAAGTCCAGCAGAACCAGTACAGTGTGCAGACTGCCTAGCAGTACCAGTACAGTCACAGAGTGCCCAGCAGAACCCAGTGGCAATACCAGCTGAACAGGACTGATGTCAAGCACAGAATCACAATCAAAGTAAGAGGGGGCTGGAAGCCCAGCAGAACCAATGCAATGTACCAGTTCCCAGCAGAAACTAGTGACAATGTGGCGATGCCAGTTCAATCACAATCCAAACAAGGGGAGTCATTTTTGCATGCCCAGCAGAACCAGTACAATGTACAAAGTACCCAGCAGTACCAGTGCAATCACAGAGTGCCTAGCAGAACCCAGCACCACTGGTACTGCAAGCTTAAAAGGACTGATCTCAAAGCACAGAGTCACAAATCCAAGCAAGTGGGGGAGATTTTACAAGCTCTGTACAAGAAAATGGTAAGTGAAAACAAAGGAATGCCAGCAAAGGAGGAGGGGGAAACCCTCTTGAAACTGACATGATTAGTTTGAAAATTACAATAGTGTTTCCAAGGCTGGAGAATTCTGTTCCCCCTGTTGCTTTGAAGTCTGGTAAACTTCTTGATTGAGTGGAGACAGTCTGTCTGGAAATGTATTCCTTCACAAACCAGAATGAACCTCCACAAACTCCTTAAAAGTTCATGGAAAGTTTGTGCCGGTTGACCTGCTATGAACTTCAGTTCACGAACCATGAACTGTCCAAAATCTGTCACGGTCTTTAGTTCATGAGCCGGTTTGTCCCCATCCCTAAGTTTCAAAGATCTTGTGTCACAACCAAGAAGTCCCATGCCCAGATTTCCACCTGTCTAGCCTCAGATGGCAGAGACACCCAAAGCAGGGCCTCTGAAGATTAACAGAATGTATTGGTGGGTTCATATGGAAATAGGCAGTCATTAAGATATGCTGATCCCAAGCCTTACAGCTGCAAGTTCCACCATCTTCTCTGCATGTTATACATGCTTTGAATTATCTTGAAAAGTGTTTGTTAAAATCCCAGGAAGATTTGACAAAGTCCAGTTGATTGCTGGTCAGGTAAATTGACATGTGGTATTTAATATATCAGACCTGCTCTGGATTCTGCAGCAGAATTAATTATATTAACTGGAAGATACACATTTTTTTTATTTATCTTCAAATATCAACCAATTATCTCAGTCAAAACAAAGAGCACAACAAATCAAGACAAAATACCATGTGACAGATGCACAATATTAAGTCAATCAGCGTCTAAAATTTTGCTTCATTATGCTAGGTGTTCGGTATGCAAGCAACAATATCATTTTCTCTCCCTTGAGTTACTTTGGGGAAAATGAGAATGTTCAAGTTCAGGACCAGGCAACATATATCTGTCTGTATGTCTGCCTGTTTGTCTGTCTCTTTCAGTCATTGTCAATCACTCTCTTCATTGCTTTCTCTCCTTCTTGCACCAGGCATTCTGTTTCTTTCAGCTGGCTACTTCACATTTGTAATGCCCCTTCTCCACACATACAGCATGCCTACCACCTTCTTAAACCTTTCCCTCAAGTTTCAGGTGTTGGCCAGCAAGGCACTGCAAAGTGCTGTTATGGATTTTAATATTCATAAGTTTGAACTTGTGTTGCTATGCTTCAAGGACTACAGGCATTCTCCATTGCTGGGAGAAGCTCCAGTCCACTCCAGGAGGCTGGCAACCTCGATGGTTCACTAAGACAGAAGCAAGGACCCCCTTGCAATAAGGGTTCTTTCTGTTACATTGCACTGGTCAACCTCCGCCCCCTCCAACATACCTGCACGGGTTATGCTAAGTGAGGTTACCTGGCAACTAATCTTCCGCCCATCAAGTGGCCGGCTAGGGCCATTAAAGAGACAATAGAATGGCACTGGTGATTCATTGTACTTTGCCCAGGTCTCAGTTCCTGTTTAGCTCATAGTTTTGCAATATTGACCACCCCTCTGCATCCCCTCCTCTTTTTACCTTGACCAATGGTAGGGTTTGTATGGATGGACCACCTGAAAGGTGTGTCAAGGGGATGTAGTTAGCGCAGGCCACCCCCCAAGACCACCTAATAAAAGACCTTGCACAGCATGCAATCGCTCTCTTGAGCTTCCACGACCCCTATCTACTTTTATATACCTCTCAGGTCCCGCTTACTACCTCATTACCCTCCCTCCATCTTTAATCTCTGGTCTGGCCAGACAGAGAAAAGTGTGTTTCTGCAGGTTCAGAACACGCTCCCCATTTTTCCTTTTCAAACCCCTCAATCTTCTGTTGGAACGAGGATCCATCTCCAGGATAGGTAACGTATCACCCCTCAGCGAAACTCCTGCTCATGCATCCGTGCTATACGCTATCTAAATTTCCTTAGACCTGTGTGTTTGTGCATGAGATTCTGTTTTGTGTATGCTTGAACAACATTTTATAGTAAACATCATTTAAATAGACCTCAGCCTCAGTGCCTCTTTCCTGGAGAACTCCCGGGAGGGGTGGGACCCTGGTATAGTTGGCTGTGAACCGGTAATTTGCCAATTGCTCATCTTAAATTAAAGCAATTTGGCTAACACAGGTAGGTCAGGAGTCACACTCACCCCACCCATCTTGTTTCTTTTAAAATATACAGAGAGCCATGACCATTTCACAACTCAGATCCTCTCGCTCATTCACAGAGACATCCACAGACAAAGTGCCCAGGCCCTTCAATAACAAGCTTTCTTTCACATAGAGTTATTGGGATTGAGGCTCAAAGTCCCAACAGCAGGGACACCCCACTTTCTAACCTGAACCAGAGACCCACAAAACTCAGGCCAAGGAAGGCCTGAAAACATAGAGCAATTCATAGCTCTGGAAACAGGGTCTCCATTTTCAGGTTGACAGCCAGGCACCTTCAAAGCAAACCTCCAGTTCCCCCCCTCAAAAAAAGAGGTATTCATGTGAAACAATGGGTTCCACCAGGTAGGTATCTGCATTTCTGAAGACTATTCAGAGGCCACCTGGCAAACAGCCCTCCTGTCTCCAGTACCTCACCCAGCCCTTTTGTGTGACCTCATGCCTATGTAACAGTTCTTTGTCTCTAAGCCTCTTTCCTGCTCCTTCCCTCAGGATACTGAGATAAACCAATCATACATTGAAATGTTTAGCAATCCTTCCTGACACTAATCAGGGACTCATCTCCCACGTTTTGTCTATACTTGGGAACCTTTTCAAATTGCCCTGACTGGACCATTAATGGTCAGAAAACCCATTCAACTAGCCACCCAGAACCTGGCTGATTGAATCAAGACTGTTGTTAAGCCTGCCCCTGCCCCTCTGGATCATCATTAATTACATCTAGTTCTAGCTCTGCACCCCCTGGGACCTGATGCCGCACCCCCTGGGACACAGGATTGGCCTAGGTAATCTTTTGTGGTGTGCAATTCCTGTACCCCTCTGGCCTATCCTGACATATAGCTAACTTCCCAAAACAACAAGGCAGGCCCTTGGTGGTAACAAATGGTCACCTCTAGACTAGAGGTGTAACTCGCTCTACACAGGGCTACCCTTGTACTTGCTCTGGAAATGTCAACTGGTCCAGAATGCAGTGGTGTGAGTGCTTAGTGGGACCTCCCTGAGAGCACTCATACAACCTGTGCTATGTCAACTGCACTGGCTCCAGACTGAGTACCAAATCAGGCTCAAGATTTTGGTGCTTACCTTTAGAGCCCTAAACAGTTCAGGGCCACTGTATCTACAGGACTGCCATTCCCTATATACCACCCAGAGAGCATTACACTCTTCTGGAAATAACTTATTGGTTGTTCCTGGCCCCAAAACGGTCTGGCTGTCCTCAACCAGGGACAGGGCCTTTTCAGCTCTGGCCCCAACTTGGTGGAACTCTGTCTAATGAGACTTGGGTCTTTTTAGTTCAGTTCCATAAGGCCTGCAAGACAAAGATGTTCCACCAGGCCAGTGGTGGCCAGTTGAGATCTGTTGGCCTCCCTCTTTCTTTCTGTTTTCCTTTTTTTGTACTGGCTGCCCCCAGGAATTCACCTGCGATGACTAGTAGGACACCATATGATTTAGGATTGAAGTTTTAGGTTTTAATTGATATAATGTAGATTTTAAAATTCTAGAATGTCTGTCAGCTTGTTTGAAGCTGTCCTGAGCTCTGCTTGCAGAGAATGGGGTGGGGTACAAATAGAATGCATGAATGAATGAATGAATGAATGAATGAATGAACGCTACCCTGAACTCCTTAGGGAAAATGTAGGCTATAACTGTGATGAAAGCTAAAACATCTTAATCAATGAATTAACTATGGCTGAGGACAGACTCTTGTTCTGCTGAGCCTCCGGGGGAATTGCCTCCGCTGTGCGGCGTTCGCACGCTGCGAGCAGCTTCCGGCAGTGGTGTGTGAATGCCGTGTGGCTCCCCTGGTTGGTGCCCGTTCACACCCGCCGTAAGCGGGTGGAACGTGCGCGCAGCAGCCAGGACACCACTTTTAAGTGGTGCCTGGCTGCTGCAGGAGGAGCATGGCGCGGACGCGTTGCGTCTGGCCCACCTCCTCCAGGCAGATGTGGCAGTCTGGACTGCTGCTCTGCCTCTGCTTTTAAAGTGGAGGCAGAGCGGGCCAGACTGCTAGTCTGTCCTCAGCCTATTATGATACTTCTGCAAAATTTTACAAATTTGATTCACATAGATAATTATTAGTCACTGAGAGCTCCTCTGTAATTGATTGGAAGCTTGTTTCTGAGAAATTTTAGCAACATACGTCATGCTTTCATATGGTAAAAGCTTCATGAGTTGTTCTTAAAATACAGAAACAAGTGCTACATATGGAGTCTAATTATTTTAATAGAACACAAAATGAATTAGCAAATGCATGTCTGCTAGATTGAGCAAGAGACTTTTTTCTCATTCTCCTTTCCAAAGCCTTCTTTTTTACTTTAATTGTAAAAGGAAGGGTTGTAATTATTTAAATCAAAGAAACAAAACTCTTGTATGCTTGTAGTTCTGACTGATTACATTTGGACTACATAAGCCATTTTCTAGTTCTAAAGAAATTGGTCCATCTTTTTGTAGCTTTAAGGGCTGGATCTGTTTAATAAAGATTTTTTTTTAATGATGAGCTTGAATAATTGGCACTGTACATGTAGAACTTCAATGAAAAAGAGACATTAATATAAAATAAAGTTGTGTGCTGAATTGTATTGATCATACAAAATGAACTTACATTGCATAAATAAATATTGCAATGAATAAATATTCATTGATTTGATGGCATTTTTTATTCTGCTGTTCCTCCTAGAAGCTCAAGGCAATGTGCATTCCCCCCTTATCCTGCCCTTACAACAACCCTCTAAAGTAGACACCATTGGAAGAAGATGATTGGTCCCAAATCATCCAGTGAGTTTCATGGATGAGTAGAGGATCAATCTTACAATAAACAGCTTCAAAGTCCAAAAATGTAGCCACTTGCTGAATGAATCTGAACTTCCAAAACAATTTATTCATGGTCACACACACACACACACACACACACACACCCTGTGTGTATGATTCCCCCTCCCTTCTTTTATCAGCATAACAACCCTGTATAGTATATTAGGCTGACAGAGTGACTGGCCCAAGATCACCCAAAGAGCTTTATAGCACAGTGGGTATTTGATCTTACCCAGATTCCATTCCAACACTCCCAAATCCCATTCCAACACTCACCACTGCACTACACTGGCTCTCCACTGCTGTACAGTAACCTTGCCTTTACCTTGCTTGCTTTAAAAGAAACACTAGCTCATATAAGCATCTTCTAAAGATTTTTTTAATGACTAAGACCTGGAAATCTGCTGCCAGTCAATGTAGCCACAAGTGAGCTTACTGTGGACTAATGATCTGCCTCAGTACACTATTTCATATGTTCAAAATGTGAAGTTAAAAAAAAGAGTACCTCCAAGGCACAATTTTTCACAGCTCAAAAGCCAACATCTCATCAACAGGGGATTAAGAGACAGAGCTTGCTAATAAGCTTGAGATCTCACTTTCTATGCGTTATCTAATGTTAGATTACCTAATAAAGGAATGACACAAGGATGGGAATTAAAATGTAGAAATTAATGAAATCTTGCTGACTCTTAAGTTTTACCTGACTGCAGACATGGGCTCTGTGTCAAATGTACACTTTTATCATATTTGCTTGAGTAAGATGGGAACAAAATCTGTGCCATGAAATTCATTTATGACTATAAAATAAGTAATAGGATACAAAGAATATGTGCTATGATATTGAACCTAAAAAGAACTGTGTGGTTTGGTAGGGGTTGATATGAACTGGGGCTGTGACCATGAGGAAAGGGCAATAAATCCTGACACTGAGCAGTTTCCCTGATCAAAAAAAATGGCTGCCCAGGCTGCTTTATCACTAGGGCTGAAAAGGGATAGGTACGTGTATTTTTCCCCTAATGGAAAAAAAAGAATAGCCCAAGAAAGACATTTTCAGTTGGGGAATCACCACCTTCCGTAATGCTACGATCCTGATTCATAGTTCTCTTTCTGGGCTGTTTTTAAGGAGAAAAACCACAAAATTCAATGAAGGAATTATTGTGACACATATAATATGATCCAAACGAGCAAAGCTTTGTCTACACAAATAAGATATGAAAAAGATCATACAACTTCATGAAGTCCTTATATTCAGGGAAATCTATGGCTGAGGACAGACTCTTGTTCTGCTGTGCCTCCGTGGCGTGGCAGAACAAGGCGGGGGAAATTGCCCCCGCCGCGCGGCGTGCAAACACCACGCAGCTCCCCCAGCTGGCATGCATTCACACCCGCTGGAAGCGGGTGGAATGCACACACAGAAGCCGGGAGGAGCGCGGCACCAGATGCGATGCATCCGGCCCGCCTCCTCCAGGCAGATGTGGCAGTCCGGACTGCTGCTCTGCCTCCACTTTTAAAGTGGAGGCAGAGCGGGCCAGACTGCCAGTCTGTCCTCAGCCTATACATTACAAATTAAGCAAGGCATCAAAAACATTGTCATACTTAGAAATAGAGAATGAAAGCCACAGGCCTCCGTTCGAGCCGGGGCGCGAAGGAGCGGCGCTCCGGCAGTGAAAAGAGGAAGCCCAGGGGGCAGGTACATAAGCCCCGCCCCTTCTCTCAGTGACCGGAGGAAGTTGGTAAGGACTCCACGCTCTGGGAAGGGCCTAGGAGGAGACCTCCAGAGCCTTTTTGTTTTTCCCTCCCCTCGTTCCCCTCGAGTTGGGCCTTGTTCTTTTCCCCTCCCCACAACAGACACCCTGCAGGGTAGGTGGGGCTGAGAGAGCTCTAAGAGAACTGCTCTGTCAAGAACATCTCTTGTAAGAAATATGGCTTGCGCAAGGTCATCCAGCAGCTGCAGGTGGAGGAGTGGGAGAATCAAACCCAGGTCTCCCATATTAGAGTCTGTGGACTCAACCACTACCCCAGACTGGCTCTCCTGGAAGTTCCTTTGCCACTTTCGTTTCCCCCCCCCCCAGCGTGCTCTGGGAGCTAACACAGCCTCCCAGTCCGGCTCTGGCATCGGTGCAGCGTTCCCTGCCCGGCTCCCTTCTCCTCGGGCCCATTGGTCCCCCGAGTGTGGAAAGGCTGTGGGGATGGGTGCCATCAAGGGGCTCCTGCTGCTGCTGTTCCTGGGGGAAAGTGCCCCCCCTGCTGGGTGAGTGGTGGCTGGGAGGGGAGGGGAGAGGAGAGAAGGGGGCCAGCTGTGCCCCTCCAGCCTAAGCTCTTCGCGCATCCTGGAGTTGCCAGTGCGGTGCTCCCCCCCGCCCCTGTTGCCCGGCGATTGCAGCGCTCGTCTGGAGGCAAAGGCCAGAACCCCCCCCTTCTCCCCCGGTGTGGTGGCGCCTCCTGAGTCCTCCCACTTCCCCCTGGGGGACCAAGTCCTGCGCGCAAAGTTCCCCCTTCAAGTGCAGTGATGGCCAGGCAGGGACCCTCAGAGGCCTTCCTAGGAATGCGAACAGAGGACAAGGGCAGCTGGCAAGTGGGGCCGCTCTCGGGTTTGGAAGCCCGGACAAGGATCGCACCGCGCAAACGGGGTTTGGTGTGTTTTTTTGGGCGGGGGGAGGACTGCGACCCAACCCAACCCAGGTCGAGGAAGGGAGGCACAGATGAAAAGCCACCCCTCCCTCCCTAAGCCGAAGCCACCGAAATAAGTTAGCTAGCCTTTAAGAAAAGATCAGGAAACTTTCCTAACCGGGGGAGGGGGACCCCAATGCATTTCAAGGCGCGGGCTCCGTCTGCACAGAAATGTTAATGCAAGGGGCCTTTCTAAAAGACGAAAATGACCCCGGAAGAAAGAGCTCGAAAGCACCGCTGAACTCCGCATGACCTTGTTGGCCTGGGCCCGCCTGGTGCGTTGGCCAGACCCCCGCGTCGCTGCTCTGCTGATTAGCCACAGGTCGAGACTGACTGTGGAACGTCTCTAGAGTAGATTTCTTTCTCTTTTTTAAAAGCCAGACTCCCGCCAGACTCGGCCCTCCGAGCTCCAGTGCTCCAACGCCTCGCCACAAGCCACTCTGAGCCCCGATCCTCCGGTACTAGCCAGCGCCAAGCCTCAGCGCTCCCCAGCACCACCGCAAGACCACGAGGACATCGCTCAAACAGCCGCTGCCGCTCCTGCTCTGGTAAATATGGCAAACGCTCCAGGACCAATTACCCCTTTCGATATGTCTCGCCCAGAGATGTGGGAGTCCTGGCTCAAGACGCTGGGGTGCGCCTATAAGGTCTGCGGAATCACAGATGCGAACCTGAAGAGCACCTGGCTCTTGAGTTCCGGAGGGGTGGAGGTTATGCAGGTGGCCCAGAACCTACTCGCCCCGCAAGACTCCACTGAGGTGTCTTACGACATGCTCACCAAGACCCTCGGCGATTACTTCGCCCTGAAGCCATCAAAACTGGCCAGGCACTGGGAGTTCATACAGCGCCAGCAGCAGCCAGGGGAGTCGGCCGCCACTTTCCTGGCTGAACTCTGTCGACTAGCTGTGGGCTGCAAATTCTGCCATGTGGATGACCATGTGGAGACCGCCTTCATGGGAGGGGTCTGGGAAGCCAAGCTCTGCCGGCGCCTCATTGCAATGCTGGAACTTACCTTGGAAAAGATGCTCCAAACAGCAGCAGCCTTCGAGACAACACAAAAGGACAAGGCAGCCACCAAAGTCCACCAGGCGGCCCCTCCCGAACCCAACTCGAGTGAAGAAGAGGACGTCCACCGGATGCAACCACGCTCAAAGAAGGGTGAGCCCGGCGTCCCCAGGCCCAAGGGCTGGCGCCCAGCATCTGTCTCTGTTCCCTCTTCTGCTTCCCTCAACAGGCAGGCCCCAACGTGTGCCAGCTGTGGGGACCCCCACAACAGACGTACATGCTGCTTCCGTGATGCTGTCTGCCACGCCTGTGGGAAAACAGGACATCTCGCCCGGGCCTGCCGCCTAAGGAACAGCCACCATGCCCCAGCAGCGAACTTCGAAGAAGTGGGTAGTGTCGTTCCCGCGGCCACGGTAATGAACTTGCCCCAGCCCATCCCAGGTGCGATTTCCATGTCCCTCCGAATAGAGGGAGTTCCTTGCTCCATGGAACTGGACTCAGGGTCCGCATATTCAATTGTGTCTGCAGCTACGTTCAGCCGCCTCTGCCCGAAGGGGGCACGCTGGCTACGGCTGCTGGCTGGGTTGGTCCTCTGGGACTTCCAGAAAAACCCAGTGGCTATTAAGGGGCTAGCCAGGGTCCAGGTCCAGTACCACGTCTTTAACGGCCTATGGACCTTCTTGTGGTGGAGCACAATCTAACCAGTCTCCTAGGTCGCGCCTGGTTCAAGCCGCTCAGAGTGCAGTGGACCGGAATACACCACATGGGCTCTACTGACTTCTCGGCCATCTGCGAGGAATTTCCCGCCATTTTCGATGACTCATTGGGCTGCTACAAAGGACCCCCGGTTTCCTTCGACCTGGACCCGGCAGTCCGGCCCATCCGCGTGGCCGTCCGCCGGCCACCGCTCGCCTTCCAGCCCAAAGTGGAGGCAGAGTTGGAAAAGCTCGTGGCACAAGGGGTGCTCGAGCCGGTCTCCCATGCCAAGTGGGAGACTCCCATTGTGACCCCCCTCAAGGCTAACGGGGAAGTCCACATCTGTGTGGATTATAAATGTACTATTAATAAGGCGTTACAGGACCACGCGTACCCAGTACCGGTGGTCAGCCACGTCCTGGCCTCTCTTGCGGGAGCCAAAATATTTGGAAAACTCGACCTGGCCCAGGCCTATCAGCAGCTTCCCGTAGACGAGGCAACGGCCGAGGCACAGACGATTGTGACTCATAAGGGAGTGTTCAAAGTGAAACGGCTTCAATTCAGGGTCAGCGTAGCGCCGGGGATTTTTCAAAATCTAATGGATTCTCTTCTCAGAGATGTTCCAGGTGTGAAACTGTTCTTCGACGACGTCCTCATCGCCGCCCCGGACATCGACATGTTTGCAGCATGCCTACGGATGGTGCTGCAATGGTTCCAGGACGTGGGTCTCAAGGTCCGAAAAGTTAAGTGTACCCTGGGAGTCTCCTCGGTGAACTTCTTGGGTTTTGAAGTGACTGCCGATGGCATTCACTCAACCAAGGAGAAGGTAGCGGCAATTACAGGAGCACCCTGTCCGTCTTCAAAGGTGGAACTACAGGCGTTCTTAGGACTTTTGAACTTCTACCACACCTTCCTTCCACGCAAGGCGGCTGTCGCCAAACCCCTGCATCGCCTCCTGGACAAGGGAGCGGCTTGGGCCTGGGGTCCCAAGCATGACGCAGCCTTCCGGGCCGTCAAGGACTTATTAGTTTCAAATGCGATCCTGGCGCATTTTGATGAGAGGCTCCCTGTCATTCTGGCTTGCGATGCGTCTCCCTATGGCATCGGGGCAGTCTTGGGGAACTGGCTACCCAACAGCAAGGAGGTGCCGGTAGCCTACTACTCCAGGACCCTGTCATTGGCAGAACGTAACTACGCCCAAATCGACAAGGAGGCCCTTGCGATTGTAGCCGGTGTCAGGAAGTTCCACAACTACTTGTACGGGCGGTCGTTCACCATGGCAATGGACCATAAGCCCCTGCTGGGTCTCCTTGCCCCCCCACTGGCAGACCCCTCACATGCTGTCCCTGCGGGTCCTGCAGTGATCGATTTTTTGTCAGGCTACTCCTACGACTTGGTGCATCGCCCGGGCAAGGTGATGCGACATGCCGACGCACTCAGCCGTCTTCCCCTCCTGTCCTGCGACCCGGATCCAGCTCCAGCCTTCCACGTAGCACTCCTGGAGGACCTACCAGAGCGCCCCGTGCAGGTATTGGATGTGGCCCATCGCACACGGCAGGACTGCATCCTTTCCCGTGTCTCGGACTGGGTGGGAAAGGGGTGGCCAGAGAAACCGGGACCGGAGTTCACCGCTTTCATGGCATGAAGGCACGAACTCTCAGCCCACAAAGGGTGCCTGCTATGGGGATCTCGAGTGGTGATCCCCGGGCCTCTGCAGCCCCAAGTACTACAGGCACTACACGAGGCCCACCCGGGAATAGTATGCATGAAAGCCCTGGCCCATAGTTACGTGTGGTGGCCAGGCCTGGACAAAGACATTGAGGGGCAGGTCCAGAAGTGTACCAAATGCCAAGAGTTGTGGCCAGACCCGCCACACACTTCAGTCCAATCCTGGGAATCCACTAACAAGCCCTGGTCCCGTCTGCACCTAGACTTCGCAGGACTGGTCCAGGGCCGGTTGTTTCTTATCATTGTAGACAGCTACAGCAAGTGGCTTGAGGTGGTTCCGGTAGCATCAACCTCCACCAACGCAGCCTTACAAAGTCTTTGGCCGGTCTTCGCGACATACGGAATGCCGGACACTCTCGTGACCGACAACGGGACCGCATTCACCTCTGGCGAGTTCCAACGGTTCGTGGAGGCCTGCGGTCTCCGCCACATCCGCTCTGCACCGTTTCACCCTGCAACCAACGGCCAGGCCGAGTGCATGGTGAGAACAACGAAGGATGCTTTAAAGAAAATGGAGCACGGCGACTGGGAACAGCAGCTGTATAAGTTCCTGTTCAGCCAACGGAACACACCCCACTCAGGGACAGGGCGCCGGCCAGCCGAACTTTTGATGGGAAGACAACTGGGAACCGTCCTGGACTGCCTACATCCCGACCGAGCAATCACGGGAAATCTGACAATGGAGGACCAGCCAGCCGCCCGAGGGTTCGCTCCCAAAGACCCCATATATGCCAAGAACTACGCGCAGGGTCTGACATGGCTCCCCACAAGGATCATCCAAGTCACCGGGCCTTATTCATACGAGGTCCTCACGGAAGATGGCGTAGTCTGGAAACGGCACATCGACCAGATTCGATACCAGACACTGAACCACGATGCTACACAGGCCCCCGAACTCCCTGCACCAATGGACTGTGACATCGACACGACTCCAGAAGCAGCACCAGACCCTGATCTGGAGATGGCAGAGACGCCGCTCATGCCCGCAGATGAAGCAGCCGTGCCATCAACGCCTGAACGACCTCCGAGCAGACTGGCCCAGCAAGCAGAACAACTACCCGCACTGCAACCTGCCGACCCAAGCAATATGCCCCACCTTACAACCCCCCGGCACTCTGGACGCGAACGCAGACGCCCGGACTATCTCAAAGACTATGTGTGCAGAGGGGTTCTGGACTATGGGGGGAGGGGTGTTATGTATTGACCATGCGATCGCCATGTGCTCACATAATGGTGACCGCCATGTGGCCAGAGCACATGGCCAAGAAACTACCTGAGCTTCAGCCAGGTAGAACAAAGGCCAGGTGGATCCAAACCGGCCTCCAATCATGTACCTAGGTTTCTCCCAGGGAACCTATGAGATGTAAATAGACTTATAATAGCCTATCAGGCCAGTTGGGTGTGGTCAGGGGATTGTCCCTGACAAGCATAAAAGGAGGGCTTCGAGCCCTGGGTTGTATGCTTCATCCGGACCAGCAATAAAGATCTAGCTGTTTCACTATTCCATAGACGCCCGACTCCAATACTTATCAGAAGATTTCCAATAATCTGGTAAAAGTTTGAGCAAATTAACTAGTAGTTCACAGAGATACTACTATCTAGAATTATTATGGGGTAGTTCGGAAAACTGGACTTTGTTTTTGTCCTCAGTGATTTTATGTGCTGTGACCAAAAATATCTTTTCTATTATATAAAGCTGTTTTAACATTCCAAGGGGCAAGATTCCATGGGGTGCCAAAATCAGTAGGCTGGATGGACTGCCTCTCACAAGGGGGACCCTAGCCATTGGCTGCATTCTCTCCCTGCTTTGCCTCAGTCCCGCCCCCAGAACCACCGGCCAGTGTCTCAGCCTCAGTCTGGAGGGAGCCAGCAAAGGGGAAGGACTGACTGGGAGCTGGGTCCACGCTTCTCCTCTGCCCACTGCTAGGTGGGTCTAACTGTCCAAACAAAACAAAGAGAATGGGGGGGGGGAGAGAAAGGGAATCCAGGCACTTCTGCCTGACAGAGAGACCAGAGCGCCTTCCTTCTGACAGGCAAAAGTGCCCGGGATCCATTCTCTCCCTTCCCTAACTGTCCCCTCAGGGGCCTGCTTCTGTCAGTGAAAACAAAATGGACTATCAGCATAACCCCTACCCCACACACTGCCAAACTGCCAAATTTCCCCTCAGAATACACTGTGAAACAGCCAAAGAGAAGGGGGGGAAGGGAAAGGATGCCCCAGGCTGAGTTCCCTGCAGCCCGCCCACGAAAGCTCTGCCTGCCAAAATTCACCTCACAATGTGGCTTCACCTCAGGAGAGAGGATGCCATTTCCCTTCCCTTCCCATCATTTCCAAACAGAGCAAAGGGGGGGGGGGAAGGGAATCCAGTCGCTTCTGCCTGGCAGAGAGAACAGAGCACCTTCCCTCTGACAGACAGAACTGCCAGGGATCCATTTTCTTCCCTCTCTCCCTTCCCATCACCTCCAACTGGAGCAAAGAGAAGGGGAGGGGAGGGAATGGCTGGGCCTGGCTGGGGGAGGGGGGAGCAGCAAGAGAGGAAAAGGTGAGAGCCTGCCTCCCCACAATGTGAGCCTACTGTCAAGGAAGACGAACTGCAAAGAAACATAAAGCCCTCAAGCCTCCTGCATGACCCTGCATAATGGCTCAAGCCATTAATGTTAGTGTATAAGTGGATCAGGGCAAAAGGAAGAATGGGGAAAGGGGGCACTCTGTTATACATACAGGTAGTGATGGGGGGGGGGGGACGGCTTCCTCACAGCCCTATCCTTGCACTCCTAACTTTGCCTACTCACATTACACTCTCAACCAATGCTCCCTGTAAGCTGTGGAGTCATGTGAGCAAAAATTCTGCTTTGTGAGCCACTGGTATTTCAGTTGTGAGCAAATGATTTGGCTACTGCATCAAGTAGTTTGCTCTGGAGCCATCCTTTCCAAGCTAAGACAAAACTGTGTGAGCCAGAGCCTAAAAACTATGAGCTACATCACAGTGGGGAATTTCACACAGCCATTATGTTCCGTTTCAGGAACTCTTCAGTAACAGTTTCTGTCAGGCATTTGACACAGAACCGTATTAGTACCGGTTCCCTAATGGAACATTCTGGCCCTTTCACATAGAAACGTGCCTCTCCCGTTGGGGAAGCGTTCCTGAGCCGCTTTACCTTGAAACCTCCTCCCAAGTGTTCTTCTGTTCTTTGTACCGGTCCTGAAGCGCTGTAGGGTGCTGTGTGAAGTGCCTGAAGTGCTTCCCCCGATGACGAGTGTGTGTGTGTATGTGTGTGTTTGTGTGCATGTGTTTGTGTGTTTGTTTTTGTGTGTTTGTGTTTGTGTGTTTGTGTGTGAGTGTGTTCTTTGTGTGTGTGTGTTTGTGTGTGTATTTGTGTGTGTGTGTGTTTCTCTGTGTGTGTTTGTGTGTGTGTTTCTCTGTGTTTGTGTTAGTGTGTGTGTTTGTGTGTTTGCATTAGTGTGTGTTTGTGTATGTGTGTTTGTGTGTTTGCATTTGTGTGTGTGTTTGTGTGTTTGCATTTGTGTGTTTTTGTGTGTTTTTGTGTGTGTGTTGGTGGACTCTATGTCATTATACCCAGCTGAGGTTGCCACAGCAAATTGACACTGAGTGCCCAAGGCCGGGGCACTCTCCCAGAGCCTCTTTCTAGAGCCCATTGTATTTATTTCCACAACAGGCCTTATTCCTAGTATATATATATAAAATGTGAAAATCTGGATGTGGCTGTGGATTTTCTAGTCTGTCTTGCTAACTGAGATCCAGGTTTTACATGACTAATTTATTCAGGTGGGGTAGCCATGTTGGTCTGAAGTTTGAGTCTAGTGGCACCTTTAAGACCAACCATGTTTTATTTATGATATAAGCTTTCATGTGCAGGTACAATACCTCAGATACAGTGGAATAGAACCTCCTCTACCATTATTTATAGGGGGTGAGGTGGGGATTGTTGTCAGGAAGGGCCATTTAGAGTAAGATGCATAAGTACTGGGTGATTATAGCTGAGATTCAATGTAAGAAAGATCTGTGCATTGCAGTAAATTAGCATAAAAATACAAGAGTTAACAAAAAGATGTGGGAACGAGGTTTGAGTCCAGTCCTACAAGACAAATAAAATTCAATTCTGGGTACAAGTGAGAACTGAGAGACTAATTTATGTATTTCACTGATGCACATTACTTATTAGAATGAAGCATAATGCTAGAAGCAATATTTAGCTTTGTATCCATTGACTGGCCACCTGTTGCTAACATCACAGTGTGGACAGCTGGGTAGCTTGCCTGATCATCCGTGAGGTGTTGGCGCCCTTTCCTTGCTAAATGACCAACTTGTCAGCTTTAGCACTATGGACTCCTCCTCCCTTAATTTTTTGACCTGATAAACATTTCCTGAAGGGCAAGCAGCAACACTACAAAGAGAACACAACTGACATTAATTGGCATCCTGCTTGACAGTATCAACAGAAACACCAAAGAGTGAAATGACATAGGGATTAAATTACCCATTCACCCACAGAGAAGATTGCATAGGTCAGGCTGGGCAGAGTAGAGCCAATTCTATCCCTGTTCAAGCAGCTGAGAAGGTACAGAAAGGACAAAACAGTTAGGCTGTTAGTGTGATACCTTTCACAAATGCTACATTCACATTGCTAGTTTCTTTTTAAAGCTATGGCTTCAGAATGTCATCCTGCATGCTCTGTCTGTCTGTCTGTCTGTCTCTATCTCTTTCTCACACACATAGATCAGATCTGTAGATCATAACTGGCAGAGTACAAAACTAAAAGAGAATGGGCTATTTCATAATTTTAACCTAAAGTTATATGATAATTTCCCAAGTTGCTTTCATTATTGACAAAAAATCCTTATTTTATTAAACTTCTGTCTGTGTTGTTCATGTTTAATATTTAGAAGCAATTTTAATAATGTAATGAATACCTACAGTGAATAATAGATTCAGGTGGGTAGCTGTATTGGTCTGAAGCAACAGAAAAAAGTTTGAGTCTGGTGGCACCTTAAAAACCAACGAAATTTAATTCTGAGTATAGGTTTTCTTGTGCATGCTACTTCATCAGATATAATGTAATGAATAACTATCTTACATGTACATATTCTTAGTTCTTCTTCCCAATACAACCAATTTAAACATTAAGGAGTACACAGGCTGGGTCCAGGGTACATATCCTACATCCTCTTAACACTCAGATATGAAATGTAGGTTCTCCATGTTCAGTGCCCTATTTGGGTTGTGACTACAGGGCACATAGAGAAGGGGCTGTGTTCTCAGTAATGTGTAAATTGATCATCAGTGTACAACTTCATCTGAACAATCAAAATCATTTGTCTAGTCATCAAGTTGCATTGAGCAATGATAGCAATCTTGAAAGAGCATTCTCAAATCTTTTCCAGTTTCTTATAAAGTAAATGAGGCAACTTGTAAGACGGGGAGAAAAATATTAAACCAAATAATAAACATCAGCAAATCTAGAAAAAATATTCTTGAGTCCAAGATCACCTAATAAGGGTTAGCTATTCCAAGATAAGAACATAAGAGAAGTCAATGTTGGATCAGGCAAATGGCCCATCTAGTCCAACAGTCTGTCACACAGTGGCCAAAAATACCAGGTGCCCTCAGGAGGTCCACCAATGGGGCCAGGACACTAGAAGCCCTCCCACTGTTGCCCTCTCCAAGCACCAAGAATACAGAGCATCACTTGCCCCAGACTGAGAGTTCCTATCAATACCTTTCGGCTAATAGCCACTGATGGACCTCTGCTCCATATGTTTATCTAATTCCATCTTGAAGCCATCCATGCTTGTAGCCGCCGCCACCTCCTGTGACAGTGAATTCCATGTGTTAATCACTCTTTGGGTGAAGAAGTACTTCCTTTTATCTGTTCTAACCTGAATACTCAGCAATTTCATTGAGTGCCCATGAGTTCTTGTATTGTGAGAAAGGGAGAAAAGTACTTCTTTCTCTACCTGCTCTATCCCATGCATAGTCTTATAAACCTTGATCAAGATTAAGAGTATGGCTGGGTGAGATTTTTTTGATGAGAGAACATTGCATCACAAGCAATGCAAAACATTACTGAAAGTCTACTGATTAAGCACCTGCACCACTATGCTATTATCACACCAGAACAAAACTATTGAATCTCTCAGGACCCCTGCCTAAATGTGCCCCACTACCACTATCAGTAAGATCCCTGAGTACTTCTCCTACTCCCAGGTTCCCAGCTAATGCTGGGCACACCAGTGACTCTGGAAATAAATATCAAAATCTTGGGCACCTGCCACATTAGACTGAACCTGGAAATCCTGCCCAGCAAGCCAATGCTTCCTCCAAAGTGACATTCCATTAAAATCTCACAAGAAATCTAACCACACATGAACCTGCCTTTATCTGTCCACAACACTTATCTTATGGTGATCCAGCTTGACATTCCTAGTTGAATAATCCAGGCACTGTGAAAAAGGCTCTCCCAGGGGCTATCACACTACAGGCAACATTAAAGTGATTCAGTACTATCTGCACTTGCCATACAGTTCTTCCAAAGGATTCTTTGGAATGTGACAAAAATATGGCAAAAGTATGACAGCCTCGGTTTGGTTATTTTTGCTTGAGAGGTCAGGATTAATTTTATCTAGAACCCAATTATTTGTCTTTTTGATGGTCCATGGGATACCAGATTAAATATCCAGTATGCTTATTTCAATGCAATCTCTTCCTCTTCTTCTTCAGATGACACACATTCATCTACTGTCTGGTCAGCTTCAAGTGATCCTGCTGTCAGGATACCTCTGCCTGTCTGCCCAGCAGCTGCTGCCATACTCTTGCTTGTTCATGAAGTGTCCAGCTGCCCATGCCCAGAAGCCAGTGCTTCCACCTCCAGCATGCTCCAGCGATTATGAACCCCATTTCCAGTGCCACTACCCTGGTAGATAACTCAGAAGAAGCCAACTTAGCTGTATGACTCGACATTCTGTGTGGTTTCAGGGCCACACTGGCTGCCTGTACAGTGGAGACCTTAGGCTGCTGGACTGCTCATTCCAGAACAGTGACCCAGGCAATCAGTTCAGATACATTAGGTTCCTTAGCTGGAGACAACTACACTGGTGGCTGCTTATGAGGTGGGCATTTAGCTAAGCCTCCATATAACATTTTTACTCTTTTCTGAGATTCGTTATATGTAACACCTGTAAAGCAGCTGCCTCCTTGCCTTCCTTAATGTTTCCTTTTTTTTGCTACCACCAAAAACTCTTGCTTTAGGATTCTTAGTTGGACCCCCAAAACAGGATGGCTTAGTTATATTTGGCAGAGTGATAAAACAGTCAGTACATGGATGTGGCTCTAAGGTAACAGAGGATCATTTTCTCTAACTAAAACAGTTGTTTTCTCTTAAACACAAGCAGAGTTTATTTAGAAGTAAGACAATGTAACTGTTTCTGTATGGTTCATAAGTATAATGGTTTCAGGTAGGTACAGTTCTTTTTCTAATGTTCCTTGAATAGACCTAGAAACAAAGACTTGTTTTTAGGGGTGTGCAATTTTTTGGGTTTATTGGACCCCCCCCCCAAAAAAAAATGGGGGGGGGATTTCTGAAAAAAAAAAAACTCTGATCCCAATACTGACAAAATATTTTGATCCAGAATTTTTTTTGGAAAACCTGATTTTTTGGGGGGTTCAATAGACTCAAGGTGAAAAAAGGATGTGGGAACAGGTGTAGCAAAGCCACAAAACTCAGCTGAGCAGTGGGGAAGAAACAACTCCCTGCCTCCCTGCTATTTTCTCTGATTTTTTTCTATAGTCCCTTTAAATTAGGTTGGTTTAAAGAGCCTGCAGAAGAAAAGGGAACAGCCGGGAAGCAGGGAGAAGTCTCCCAGGCTCTCAACTGTTTCCCCTAATTTTTTCTGCAGTCCCTTTAAACCAGTCTGGTTTAAAGGGACTTCAGAAAAAGAGGGGAACAGCTGGGAGGTGTGGAATAGTCTCCTCGCCTCTTAGCTATGTTTCCTGGCTTTTTTCTGCCATCCCTCCCTCCACACTGATTTTTTTTTTTGCAGTCTCCCAGCTGCTCTGCTGTTTTTCTGGACCTTCCTGGTGCCTGAAAATATCTGGGATTTTTCTTAAATTAAATTTAAAATTATTTTCCTGGAAAATTACAGATGCTTCTGAGATGCTGAAAAATATTCAAAAAATACCAGTAAGGTATTTGGGGGTATATTTTTGGCTCAGGAATATCTGAATGCACACCCCTACTTATTTTCTCACTTGCCACTTAGACTAATAAACCTTCCTTAAACCTTGCCACTTAGACTAATAAACCTTTACATAAACCTTCATTTCCTAACTTGCCACATAGGCTAATAACTTCCACACAGATTTATCTCAGGCTCTACAGCACCTCACTCAACTCTCCACACACACACCCCACACTCCACTTTCTTTCTTTCTAAGCCAGTCATCTCCACCCAGGATACAGCTACCACCCAATCATGCCACACTTCATTCACTTATGCAGCCTCCCTCTTTCTTACTCTAGAGGCCTACATTTTAACCCACAGCAAAATACATATAAAACTCCATGCTGAACAACAGAAATAAAACACACACAAAATACTGACATAGCAAAACATCACAGATCCCCCCTTCTTCATAGCAGAACAATGTTTCTTTTTTTCCCAGAAGGTCAGTGTGCAGCATCCCTTTAGCAAATGCCATTGTCTTGAGGGTAAACATCCACAATTGTCTCTGGTACAATCTCTTTGAAACTAAGTTTCTCATCTAACCCTATGGATGGTACACATCTATCCAGATGCTCCTTGCTCATCCTCTGGTCTGACTCCAACTCTTGTGGATCTGGTTTAGATTCCCTGGTTGCTAGTTGTTCCTCACTGATCCAGCCTGGACTTTTGCCTCAGGTCACTGGCCATCACTGGCTGTTTTGGTCTTGACCTTTGCTTCTGGTCACTTTCCATCACTGATTGTTCTGATCTAGCCACCATTCACACTGGAATAAAGCATTTGCAACAGCATTGTCTTTGCCTTTTTGTACTGGTTGTCAAGGTTGCACTCTTGAATACACCAGGATCTCCTCTTCAATAAGGTGTTAGTATTCTTCATTGTTTGCAGACATTTCAGAGAGTGATGGTCTTTTAGTAACATGGTTAGCCTCAAATATAGCTTTTTAATTTCGCAAGACCTCGTATGATAGCCATTCTTCTTGCACAGAACAATAGATTTGCTCCCCAATAGTTAGTTTTCTGCTTAAATAAGCTATAGGTGTCCTAATCCTTTCCAAGAAGACAGAACTAACAAATCCAAATAACCAGTGCAGAACCAGGAAATCCTGGCAGTAGCAGAAGACAATGGGGCAAGCCTAACACAACAAATGTATACTCTGAGAATCCAACCCAATGTCAAACCAGAAAATCATCCAAGCCAAACTGAATAGGAATACTATTGTAAGCCCAGCAAATGTAAAATCAGAGAATCTGAGCTGATGTCCAATTCAAGAATTGAAGGTAATGTCCAACCCAAGAATCCACTAAAAAACAAACTCAAGACAATCAACTTGTGCAAAATACAATGTTACAAGACCAACAGAACCAATTTAAAAGGACAGAAATAAAGCCCAACCATATGGCAGGCCAATAAAAAGCCTTGGGAATTTTTGGGAGCCCACTTCCCAGCATCACCAAAAATCCCAGATACATTCAGAGACTAATATCTCCAGAAAATACTGATAAGGTATTTTTCAGATATAAATTCAGACTGGATACATCTGAATCCACTTCTCTACAGAGTAATGCCCTTTCCTACAGAGTAGAAAAAGTTTTTTTTATATTCTGCTTTTCACTACCCGAAGGAGTCTCAGAGCGGCTTACAATCTCCTTCCCTTTCTCTCCCCACAACAGACACCCTGTGAGGTAGGTGGGGCTGAGAGAGCTCTGAGAGAACTGCTCTTGAGAGAACAGCTCTGAAAGAATTTATGACTGATCCAAGGTCACACCAGCAGCTTCATGTGGAGGAGTGGGGAATCACTCCTCTTACTCACTACACCAAACTGGCTCTCAGTATGCCCTTGAGACATAGTAAAGTAATTGGCTAAAGAACTGTTCAAGTTATTATATATAAAAATATCACCAGATAGTAGTTTCCAGACTTTTTCAGATTGCAAACCAAGGCTTGCTTGTTTGTTTAATGCACATGAATACTGCCATGAGTAACACTGTGGGCATGAATAAAACATAGTACATTTGGTACCTCGTAGAAAGACACAAAGAAATGACAAAAATATGGGTCTTCAGCAAATACTAGATGTCAACAATACACTCATGTTTGTTCAAAATGTGTCCAAGTTAATGTTCTTTACACTGGAGTTCTCTGTGTTTTTGATGTCATTTGAACACACCATACAATAAATCCAGTACATGGAACAATGAAGAGGTAGTTTTTTTCCTACAGCTTTATACTTAACTGTTATGGTCTAAAGCTTCAGGGTTTTCTTCTGTACACCTCAGTGTTTGTGATTGATAGCATTTTGTGATACCAAAATATTAAAAGTTGCTGATTTAAAATAGATTGTTTTATAACTCTATGGCATGATGCAATTCACTTCTGAATATGTCACTTTATTCCTGTCAATTGTGGTTGTATAGTAGAGGCAGTGAACCTTGACAGAATGCAAATCTTACAGGAACACAGTAAAATGGGGTCTGAACTGTTGGACAGAGGGAGTGTTTTAAATGCAGTACACTACACAAGAGTATTTATAGTACTTGAATTTGGGAAAGAAGCTGAAAAAGCAACTTTTTTGCTGAAAATATTAACATGATGATAGAGTCTTTTGACTACATACGTACATACATAAGTACATACATATATATGTACATACATATGTTGAAAACAATTGCTTTAGCATTAAAGACTTCAATCTTCAGCTGCTGCTTTTAGCAAAACAATATCACAACCACTAAGGAATGAACTATATTTTACATGTAGTTCTACTAACATTTTAAAGGACTTTCTCCTGTAGATTATAGTTACCGGGGCTGTGATTCCCAGGGGAGACCTGATGGTGGGGGAGGAGTGGGGGGGGAGAGATGAACACCTTTTAAAAACCATTGTTCCTTGCTCTTCTTTCTCTTGAGAAGTACCACTTTCAAGCTGCTTTTATCCTCAGTAGGGGGACTTCTGGTTTTTGGTGACTCTAATGGCAGGCACACTCCTTCAGTGCTCTGATAGGAGTGGCCTGTAGCACGACAGATGGGAGGGGTCCCAGATGATTCTGCCCCCTTGTAAAGTACTGGGTCCAGAGACGTGTTGAGTGATAACAGCTCATGAGTTTATTAGAGAGGTCAGAACAAGCATGTTTAGCTGGACTCACAGGTTCACTTATATACCCATTCTAGGCCACCCTCACACCACCCCCAACACCTGTGATTGGCTATTTACAGAGCCCCTGCATCCTATAGGTCTATCTATGGATGTGGGCTTCCCCATTGGTCCCAACTAGGATCCTCTGGGCCTATTGTTTCTGGATGCAAAGCTCAACAGCTTTGCCTGGCCACATGTTTGGCCAACCACATGTGCAGCCCCTTGGTTTGAACATAACACCCCCAGAGCCCTTGCAGGGGGCTCTCAATCTGGGGTGCAAGGGGTGCCTCTTCTAAGGCTGTGGCCAAGGGACTGAGGCTTCCCTTTGCCTTCATAGGTCCCGCAGCCGCTGCACCATCACGGCACCAAGAAGTGCACACCTTTGGAGTGAACAAACAGTTTAGCAAGCCCACAAAATTTTTCTTACCTTCTTAATCATCATGGAGTAAAATGTGAGTGAAAGCTCCTCTTGACCGAATATCTAGCTAAGAGGCCATCCAAAGCCCCAATTTACAATGAGAGAGGGGGAGTGAGTTTAAATTGCCCCCATCAAGTTAAAGCAAACTTTAAAACAAAGGTATGGGGCTAGGAACATTGGCGTTTTTCGATTTAATTGAGTAAAGTACAGATCTATGTAAAGTGGCAACCTAAATAAACTTTCTCTGGCATTATAAAACTTCCCATAAACTGTAAACAGTGACTAATTGGGCAGAAAAAATGGCAACAAGAACGAACCCCTTTCCAAGAACTACTAAACCAGTACTTCTGGTACCCAAACTGGAAGTGACCACTGACTTTCCCAGCATGTTAATTACAGCACTGCACCCCCTGCTGGATCAGACGACTAACCCCAACAATAACTTTGAAACACTTCAAAAACAATTTAAAGAGACTAATACAAAAAACCCAAGGAGGCAGCTAAATTTGTGAAAAAGGTTGAAACCAAGACAAACTTCGAGCAAGAGTAATATAAAGGGAAGAAAAAGAAATAATGAAAGTTTGAAAGTTTGAGAATCTTAAATCTGTATTTTACTTGACTTAAATCCTTAAATTCCAGTCTGTAACTAGTAACCTTGAGAAGTTTTATTCCATTAATCTTACTGAGAAGAAATCTTTGCTTAAGCAAAATAGTAACCAGATGTATGACCCTTGTGTAGCTTATGTTTTAGTTTTGTGTTTTAGTGTTTGTAGTGTTTAGTGTCTGTAGTGTCATTAGTGTTTGTAGTGGAAAAATAATTAAAAATTTATTTAAAAAATATCCTCAGTGGGGGGAAATTGTGTGTTTGTGTGTGTGTGAAATGCTGTCAAGACATTACTGACTCATGGTGCCCCTCTGACCTCCAAAATTTCCTATTGTTAACAGTCTTGCTCGGGTCTTGCAAACTGAGGGTCTGTGGCTTCCTTTGTTGAGTAAACCCATTGCATGTTGCATCTTCTTTTTCTTCTGCTGCCTTCAACTTTTCCTAGCATTATTGTCTTTTCCAGTGGTATGTGACTAACAGTAAATGTTCCCCAGCTGGGGTAAAAGTTAAGTGCCATAGGGTGGAGGGCTTTTTAAAAGCCATCTATTACACCAGTATTCCCTTGGAAATCACACATAGCTGCAATCTTTAAAAGAAACCAAAAGGATCATAGTAAATAATGACACACTTCCATGTAGTCCTGCCCTTCATTGTAGCAGATCCTGTCCAACATTATATAAATAAGTTTTTTCTAGATTTAAAAAGCTTTAAAAAATCAATAAACAATAGAAATCTGTCTTACTATTTTGAGATCCATTTCCTCTTTTCATCAGTGTTTGATGTGTTCCCCTCCACCCCAGTTCTCTCATTTCCTGATTTTTCTTTTAAAAATAGCGAACAGAATAGCCATTCTCTTAAAACACAGCTACCCCTCCATACTACTTCCTAATCCATTCAATGGGAATGGATTTTGTACAGCCAGCATGAATGTTACAGCATGAACACAATTCAATATCCCCCACTCTCCAAATATTGGGGTTTTTTTAGTACTGAAAACCATAGACAACAGTATGACTGTAGAGAAATCTCAATAATTTGGTGGAAACTGTAACAAGACTCAGCTTTGGTCTTACATTGCTCAATTCAGTACAAATTTACTTTATGTATTTATTTAGAGTATTTTAACCTGACTTTCTCTGAAGCTGGAATCAAGGCAGGTTCCAAGTATAATAAAACAATATACAGTTAAAATCTACAAACCCCCCCTAACCAAACATGTAGTTAAAAATTAGGCAGCAGTGTCAAATAATTCCACCTTGTACCACTTGCAGAATCTCAGCAAAGAGGAAGCCTCCCTAACAATGCTATAATAAGAGGAATCCTGACTGCTCGCTGTTAATCTTCTGTACTTCATTGTACACCAGGGGCTAAGGACAGACTGGCAGTCTCGGCCGCTCTGCCTCCGCTTCTGAATGGCTGCATCTGCCCCAAGGAGGCGGCCCGGACGCATTGCGTCCGGCGCCGTGCTCCTCCTGCAGCAGCCGAGCACCACTTCAAAGTGGTGCTTGGCTGCTGCGGCGCGCGTTCCACCCACCGGAGTGTTGGCCAGCAAGGCACTGCTAGTGCTCTTATGAATTGTGATATTCATAAGCTTGAACTTTGGGTTGCCTGTAATGGAAGGGCCATGTGCTTTCTTCATGATAGGAGCCAGCTCCAGCCCATGCCAGGAGGCTGACACCCTAGACAGTTCACCTGGAACAGAGACAAAGGCCTCTTGCCATGAGGTTTCTCTCTCTCTGTTTCAGCACGCTGGTCAACCCCTGCCCCCTCAAACGTACCTGCATAGTTATGCTAACGAAGTTGCCTAGCAACTAATGTTCGGGCCATCACCCAGTCGGCCAAAGTCATTGACTAACAATAGATGTGGCCAGGTGAATCACTGGACCCCTGTCCAAAGTCCACTTCCTGGTGAGATCATAGTTTTGCAACACTGTCCATCCCCTGGCCCTCCTCCCTTTGTCCACCTTTAACCTATAGAAGGGTCCAAGAGGGACGGACCGCCTAGTAGGTGTGTTAGTGGGATGTGGCCTGATCAGCCCGCCCCAAGACCTCCTAATAAAAGACCCTTAGCAGAGACATTTGGTCTCTTGAGCCATCGTCCCCTGTCTGCTTTCAAATACCTCTTCAGTCCAGCTTGCTGTTCCCAACCCTTGCCTCCATCTTTAAACCTCTCTCTCTGGACTTGCGATCCAGGAGAACCACATGGTCTCGCAGGTTCAAGCCTCGTGTCCCCATAGCCTTTCTAATTTTCTCCCCATCCACTTCCTCCATCGTTTGGACAACTCATCTAAGGTAAGGCACTGCTTCCCCACCAACGAATTCCTGGTCATGCAAACGTGCTACTTTCTGTCTTTGTTTCTTAGGCCTGTGTGAGTGTGTGAGTGATTACGTTCTTGGTATGCTTGAGACACATCATTAAGTAAACAGCATTTAATTTGCCATCTGCCTCACGTGCCTCTTTCCTTGAGAACTCCCGGGAGGGGTGGGACCCTGGTATAGTTGGCAAGAACCCGTGTATTTCGCCAATTGCTAAACGTAAATTAAAGCAATTTGGCTAACAGGAGCGGGTGTGAACGCGCGCGGGGAGGGGGAGCCGCGCGGCGTCTGCCCGCCATCGTAGGAAGCCACCCGCATTCTGAACGCTGCGAGCGGCTTCCTTCCAGCGGTGTGCGAACCGAAATTCCCCCCGCTTTAGTCTGCTGCACCGCGGAGGCGCGGCAGACTTCCAATCTGTCCTTGGCCAGTATATCTACTTCTCAGCATGACTCCATCTGCAGATACTTAAAGCTGTGGATTGGTGCCATGTACAGTGAAAGGAGATATTTCAACTAATTTGGGAGAATTCCAAGACTTGTAGAAAAATCCCAAAACTTAAATAATGGGATTTTTTAAAAACAAAACAGACCACTAAGTGGAGATGCCATGGTTGCATTGCACAAAGGCAACACAATCACTGTCAATGAATCAGCTGGCTGAGGAAGGGAGGCAGACTTGAAGGCATGGAAGGGAGGAGACAACTGACACAACAATGAAGAGAAGAGGCTGCATTAGGGAGACTGCAGCTACTGTAGAGGTATTGGGGAGGGCAGCACTACAGGCACTGGGGAAGGGAGCAGCCAGCAGGTACAGGTGGATAAAGCAGCAGGGAAGAGAGAAGAAGGCAGGGAAGGAAAGATGGAGGAGAAGAGGCAGCATAAGAGAAGCAACTGGGGAAAAAGGCAACAGTGTGGCAGCAGAAGGAAAAAGCAGCAGGGTGGCGGCAGCAGGAAACAGGAACTAGGGGTGAGAAAAGGAGGTGCCACCATTAGTGCGAGACAGACTGATGGTGGTGCAGCAGGGTGGATGGACGGGCTGGCTTGTGAGTGAGAAAGTGAGTGGGTGGACAAGGGATAGGGAGGGTAAGAGACAGCAGAGCTGGACAAGCCCAGGAAAAGGAGGTGGCAAAGGAAGGGTGGAAAAAGCAAGAGAACAAGGAGGGACTGAAAAAGAAATGGAAAGTGCCAGCAAGGGGGAATGGGGACTGAGGAAATGAGAGAAGCAAGGGGCTAAAGGAGGGAGGGAGCTTCTTTGCGGAATCAAGATAAAAGGATGGATGGGATTCCCCACAATCTGCAAATCTCATGGTCCCAAGCAAAGAGAGAAAGAAGGGGTGGGGGAGAAATCGAGGAGGAGTGGCAGAGAAGAGGTGGAGAAAAGAGAAGGAAGCAAAGGCAGGGGAAATAGGGTGCCTTGAGGATTACCACTTGTGACATTCTGTAAAGGCCTGCTGTATTTTAGCAGCAAGTAGCTGAACAAACTATCTCTGAATGTCTCTTGCCTTGAAAACCTACAGGGTCACCGTACATTGGCTGTGGCTTGATGGCACTCTTCACCACCAGCAGCTGAAGTCTTGACATGGTGTGAGCATCTTCCTGATTGTGAACAAGTCATGGATAATATTTATTACAAGTGTTAAAGTTGCATTCAGTGGTACAAGGCAAAACCAGGACAACCTTGGCACCCCAAACCTATACACCTTGAACTGTAGTAAATCATGTAGGATGATTTGCAGTGCAGCTGTTGTTATGCAGTCTGATGCTAGATATTGTTTCTTATGCTCATAACTATGGTCTAGACAGCTTCATGCTGACATTACCTAGCCCTCTCCCCATCTCAGAGTGGTCTATTGTCTCTCAGATAGGGCAGGCATGTCTAGAAGAAAATAAGGCTACGAAAGCAGCTGCTGTAACTACAACATCATCCTTTGCCTAGGAAGTAGGGCACAGTTCTATGACTCTGTTCTTGTCTTCAGAAAATTCCTATCTTCTTATTAACTTCTGGATCTTCCCTGGCCTGTTCCTTGACCATACCTTGGCCTTGCTATGGAAAAGTCCAGAGAAATCACATGTAAATATTGCTGAGGGCAGCTACTCTGTGATTCTAGGATACTTTATGAGATCTACAAGATCCAGCATAAGGTCATGAACTGTCCCTTTACAATCCAGATCAGATCTTAGTTACAATCTGCTCAGCATTCATTCAAGCCCAGGCTTTGTCCTATAGCATTAGGCATAGTGCCAAAAGCCTGATTTAAATAGTAATAATAATGTATAACCAGTTTGTGTTTATTGTTACTTATTTAATAGCTTATTACAGATTTATATCCATGTCCTCTGTATATTTATTCAAAAGTAAGTTGCATATTGTTAAATATTCCCAGGTACATGTACATAGAATTGCAGCCTTAGTTTCAAGAAAAAGATCTTCAACACTAATCTGTAAAAGCTCTTAATTTGTTGCAGTGAGAAAGCACCAAATGGTCAAACTATTTTGGTATGTAAATGCATCTTAATCATTTGCAAAGTACTAAAATCTTTGAAGCTATGCCTGGATTATTTCTCTATTGGGGCATGATACAATACAAAATTATTCTGAACACCCTCCCCCCCAAAAAAATGCTTGCTAATAGAAAAGGCTCTTGGGAAACATTCTTTGAAGGTCAGCATATGGTTTCCTTTATGAAAATGCTACATACATATTTACACTCAGAAACTGTAGAATAGCAACTCTTTATATTCCACACCATTATATGCATAACAGACAAGAGTTTCTAGTTGCCATGAGTTTCTCTAAAAAGTAAAAATATAGATTACTTATCAATTTCTGTTCCATTCATCATCAAAAAATTCTACCAACCCTTAGCAGCAAAAATCTTTTAGTCTTATTCATGACTAAGTAGGACAGGGGCCATGTCTTCGTGCTAAAGCATCTACTTGGCATGCAGGAGCTCCAAGGTTCAATCCCTAACATCTCCCATTTAAAATGGATCAAGTAAGTAGGTCATATAAAAGACCTTGACCTGAGAACATGGAAAGATGCTGCCAGTCAGCATAGACAATATTGCCCTTGGTGGACCAATGGTCTGATTCAGTGTAAGGCAGCTTGATGTGTTCATGATTAAATGTATCTTTTATTAACTATTTCCTTCAGGCCTCATGTGTTTTCTCATTCTCTCATTTTGCTTTCAAGGGAATTTAATTGCATCACTATTCTTAAAAAAACAAAACAAAAACCCATGCTTTCAGTCACCAAAGTTTACAATCACTATCACTTGGTCAAACTTGGAAGTTTCCTTTCCAGCCTCCATTTTTCCTGACCTGTCATCTTTAACTCTATTATGTGTCCAGTGAGATGGCTAGCATTGGGGAAGTTCTCCTTGCACATAGGCAATGGCATAGGAGGAAGCCATGCAGGTCTCCTACTCCTGCACCACTCTTGTCAGGTGACTTGTTAGGTCCTCTAGATAGTGCAGTGGCCCTGTATGGACCACCAGTAGAAGAACAGTTGGATTTATACCCCACCCTTCACTCTGAGTCTTTGGTCCCAGTCACACAAGTGAGATAATCCGGGGGGGGGGGGGGAGTGAGGCTATTTGCTCTGGAGTAATTTGACCCGCAGTTGTATGATCACACACTTCTGAGAAGCTGTGGGCACAGCCCACTACTGAGTGATCAGATGCAATCGTGGGTGAGTTGGGGGGCAGGGTTGACGTTTTTCCCCAATGTGCTTAAACGGGGGATCGATGAATCACATCTCTGCCCTGAGGGCTTCCTATGGTAGTATGTGATGATGCACATACTGAGAAGGGGAAAAAGACAACAGCATGGCATCGGGATAGCCTGATCAGACTATCCCCAATGCCATGAGTGCGCACTGGAGCAATCACATGGGGAAAATCCACCTTTGGTCTGTCGCAAACCTGTTTGATACTGGACTTTCCCTAGTATCTTTTAACTCCGCTTCTTCGGCGGAGAGAAACAGATTACAGACAGGTGTGGGACGCTCGCCAGATGTTCTGGTGTGATCGCGCCCTTAAAATCCGTATGGCATTCGTGCCTATCGCGCAGCTAATTCTGTGTGTGATTGGAGCCTTAGAGTGGCTTACAATCCCCTTCCCTTCCTCTCCCCACAACAGACACTCTGTGAGATAGGTAGGGCTGAGAGAGCACTGAAAGAACTGCTCTTGAGAGAGCAGCTGTGAGAGAACTGTGACTGAATCTAGGTCACCCAGCTGCTTATATGCAGAGGAAAGGGGAATCAAACCCAGTTCTCCAGATGAGAGTCTGCTGCTCTTAAGCACTACACTGGCTTTCAGGATGTAGAGAGGATGCTGTAGGATATAGAGCTTTGGAGGAAGCTGGAATCTGTATCAGCTTATACACTTTCCAGGGTTGCTACATGTTGCCCAAAAACATACACACAGAAACATATAGTAAATTGAGTCAAAGGATACATGTCAGTGGAGAGTCAAAGAATACAATGGTCATAAACAAGATCATGAAAGACTGCAAAACAGTGAGGGAGTAGTTCCGTGGTGGAAAGCATGTCTTGCATCCCGCACCTCATCTTCAGCCCAACAGCTTTATTGTTTAAAATTATGCAGTACTGATGCACTTTATTGCTCTCATTTATATAAGCTGAATTATACTCCTGGGGACACAGAGAACAAGAAATGACATTAGGCTGTCCCTTAAGGGGCTGTCATAACCCATCAATTGTAATACATATAATTCAGGGAACAGCAAAATGATTGCAACATGCAACCAAACAAAAGGCATGTCCTGAAAGTAATGATACTTCATTCTTAGATAAAACTCTTTATTCATAGATGTCGACATAAGAATAAACAAGACAAAGGAACAGGATGAAATAGACAGTTTGTGTGTCTAAGGGACAAAGAGCAGATCTGTGAGTCTGATTACTGTGTTTTACAAATTCAGAGCAATGGTAGTGAATGAATAGTCTAATCTGTTGGAATTCCATCCATATTCTCTTGTAGTGTTCAGTGGCTTAAAACAGTTTATATGGATTTTACACTTTTGAATACAGTCTTAAATTTACTTAAAACTATATCAGAAATACCATAAGATTAATCAGTCAGATACACATATTCAAATTGATCTGCTATACTCAAATAAAAGGGGTTTTTGCAACTAAAACATCAGAGCTACTATTACTAAAAAGCACAGATTGACTCAGCCTCGTACTGTATCAAAGTTTAAAGACTGTAGCTCATAATTAGAAGCCAGCTCAAAGGATGAGTAGCAAAGTTGTTGCCTGGGGCATTGATTGCCTAACTTTAGGTCCTCTGTTTCATTGGCTAGTTTGAGTTCTAGTCTCTAATTCCATTCTGTTAGATCTATTGACTTCATTTAGGCTAAAGTGAGATTCATATGTCATTCGATATTGTGATATGGTAACCCCTTACTTCCTGGAGTTTCCTGTCTGGATAGGAAAATCCAGGGAACAAATCATTACAACAGCCAATGTGTGCATCCACTGATTCAGGTATATGTGATCTAGTCACCAGTACAGTGAGATGCATTTTTATATGTATACAATTAACAAAATTAATCCCAAATGAACTTGCTGGATCCCTAACTGGTATTATTTAATTATTTATTTCCATGTATTAATCGCCTGTCTTCACAAATTGCGGAGCTCTAAGCGATGGACGAAAGTTCTAAAAACATAAAAGACATAAAAAGCAGTCCAACAACATACTCTAATTAAAAGCAGATGGTGAAATTTTGTAGCTTCCTACCATATCTGGTATGTGAGTCCTTCACATGTCCAGGGGGGAGTAAGTTCTATATAGAATAAGGGTTCAGGTAGGTAGAGTACGAGCCATGATGTTAACCATTGCTGACTTCAACCAAATGCCTGGTGGAACATCTCTGCCTTACAGGCCCTGCGTAATTGCATAAGATATTACAGGGCCCTGATGTTATTTGGCAGAGGGTTCCACTAGGTTTGGGGCCAGGGCCAGGGCCAGGCTATATCCTCTGAAACCTCTTTTGCATACCTGCCAAAAACAAGTATGAAGGATTTCTTTATAAACTATGATTGACAGGCATAATGGAATTAAAATTAGATGCAGCAAACCAATAAAAATGGTTGTACAGAGTTTATTTAGGGGTCAACAGGAATGAAGTAGGAGACTATGATTCAGAGAAAAGCCAGAAGGAAATGATATGCCATTTATGAATTATAAACACCCGGCCATAACTGGCATTCCAGCTGTGTAATTCTGTGGGTGAATATTTTGGTGTGTATATATGCAAGGTAGTGATCAGATTCAAAAATGCATATTGTCTACTCATCCCTTACTCCCCCAATATATACTGTGAGAGAAGGTGATCTCTAATTTCACAGTATGTGCTTTTTAAAATCATACTGCACATTTTTGCCCACAATGGAATGTCCCATTTTGCTTGTTTGTGTAGACATTATTGGCTTATCCTAGACCAGCATTAACATGATTTTTTAAAAAAATAGGAAGACAAATCTGCGGCTCTGATTTCTTCCTCCAAGAACAGAGTGCAGCTCTCACAGCTCCTGACTCCAGTAATGCTTCAAAGTTTGGGGCATCTTTGCTTGGATCCAGACTAGCCATATTCATGACTGCACTGGAACAGTTGGTAACAGAGGCCGTGGTTACATGGCCCTTTAATGCAGGAGGAAGGGCTATTTCCTCCCGCATTTAAAGAGACCGTCTAAAAAGGCTGAGGCTTTTCCCGCACCGAAGCGGGCTCAAATGCGGGTTCCTCCTGCATTTTTCGACCCCGGGAAAATCAACTATTTTCCCGGGAGTCGCGGGAGGAACCCACATTTGTGCCATCTGGACAGCCCTCTCTCACAATCATTGTGAGAGCAGGGCTGT
The DNA here is from genome assembly GCA_029233225.1 of Lepidodactylus listeri. NCBI lineage: Eukaryota > Metazoa > Chordata > Lepidosauria > Squamata > Gekkonidae > Lepidodactylus > Lepidodactylus listeri. Next base: position 74,306,434 of record JARCFY010000004.1, read on the forward strand.
CCAGATGGTCCCGCCCACTATTTTTTTCCCCTTTTACACTTGGGTGCTTGGCCACTGAAGCGCCCAAGTGTAAAAGGGGGGAGGGGAACCCAAACTTACCAGGTGGCCAGCAGGGCTCGAGGAAGGGTGCCTCCCCCAGCCGGTGCTGCCGAAAAAGCCACTGCCACCGAAAAAGCCACCACCACACGCTTCAAGGCTGGCTGGCCGCCACTTCTGCTGACGCCTCCCGCCGCCACCTCCGGCTGCTGCTGCCTCCTTCTGCAGCCTCCTCCGTCTGCCGCCTGCCGCCACCTACTACTCCTCCCGCCACCACAGGGGTTGGGATGTGTAAACATCCCAACCCGAGGTAAAAAAATGTGACCCCTTTAATCCAGGAGGGCTCCCGGATTTAAAGGGGCCGTGTGACCGCAGCCCAAGCCAACCAGAGGGATAGTGATTGTGGATTTCATTCTGAGCAGAACTCAAGACATGATATAAGATGTAGATGTTATTGCACCAGCTGGGAACAATTATCACAATGCTATTAATGTCAGCGGAACATTACCCCTAAAGTCCAAAACAGTAATGTTTGAATTCAAAAGAGGGAACTCTACAGAAATGCGGAGACTAATTAGAAGAAAGCTGAAAAGGAAACTCAAGAGAATCAAATCCCCAGAGAATGCTTGGAAGGAATGGAACTGAGCAGTGATAAAATATGTTCCCCAGTTTGGAAAAGGTACTGCTAAGTTTTAAAGGATGATAATAGAAAATAAGTCACTGTGTGTAATAGTGTGCTAAAGATATTTTACTATTAATTATGTATAAACTTCAAAAACTCTTATCAAAATTGTCCGAACAGGAAAAAATTCCTAGCAGATATTATAAACAGCCTTAGATAAACAATCCACAATTATATTCCACATGCAAAATGCACAGAGACTAAAGCTATATACTTTCAATAACAAGCCAATCAACATAAATACATGAGGCAAACACTCCAAAGTCTCAGTATTGGAATTCTTGTAATGAAGTCTCTTTTTGATGTTCTTTGTAGAATTTCACAGAGACCGGCAGCAACCTACTGTGCTATTCCAGATATAAGAACATTTCTGCTGTTCTTCTTCAGAGTCGTGTGCTTGCAACAATCCACAATAGATCTGGAACCACACCTTATTTGTTTGACGACTTTGTTATTGCTGAACCTGAATACAATAAGTCAGTGAACCTGAATACAATAAAGTGAACAGAAGGAAGCATAGGGTACAGCAAAAGAAGGTGTAAGGTAAGTGGGCATTTGGACAGCTGAAGATGTGGTTCCATTGCCCTCCACCTCCCTTGCAGCCCTGGCAGTTGCCAAGCTTTTTGCTATCTGTGCTATGCTCCACAACATTGCCACCTGATAACAGATGATGCTACACCTTGTTGGGGGTTTGTTGGAGGGTCCCTTGAGAACACATAGTTGAAGGAGACAGTGGAAAAACAGAGTGTCAGAGGGCACATTGAGCTCAAGTGGATATAGGAATACACATGGTACAGGAGACACCTTTTCACCCAGACCTTTTGGAGTGTTCCTCCCTCTGGCACCCTCAGAGAGGGATGACCTGTCAGCAATGGAATTAGCAGAGCCGCCTTGTGATTACATTGTTCCTTGTGAATCTGCACCTACCCACAGCACCATTCCCGTCACCACTAGTATACCTGACCCCATGCAGCATAGTCCCCAGATGCAGGGAGGGCTATTTTGGGGGCCATCTGTTAATGGAGAAGAGGTACCTGATAGGCTTCAGAACTTGGAGAGATCCAGAGAGTGGACTTTGTTTTCTGCTTTAGTTGTTGGTGCAAAGTGCTCTCCCAGTAACACTAAGTGCCCTCTCTGTGCTTTTCCTGCCACTAAGGTGCCTCGCTGCTCACTCATACAGCAGGGAACTGTCAGAGTCCCATGCCATGCTCTCTGTCTTATGAGTTGTGGGGCATTCTGGCCAGGGTTTTTGTAAGGCTGAGGGGCCATGATTGGGTGCCGATGAGGGGGCTTGGCCACCACGTTGGAGGGAAATGATTGGTTGTGCTTGTAGTTGGTATCTTAGCTGCTTCAGTTCTCATGGGTGTGGCCACGGCAGTGGGGGGTGGCACTTGCTTTTCCCATTCAGTCAACACCCATGGACATGTTTTTTGAAGGTGAAGCTTTGTGCCTATCAGGGGGTGTTCCTAGGCTGAAATTGTTTAGGGAGCTGACTAACTCTGGCCATTCCCCATGATCTACCCACAATCATGTTGGCACAGGGCCTGAACCTCAGTTGCACCACCAGAAAGCTGCTACAGTGCTGCACTGTCACCCAAGAGCAATGCAGCACATTGGGGTCCCTCGGAGATATTCTGGAGTAAGGTTCAATCCACTCCCTGAGCATATTTGCCACCCCCACCCCAGGATTGCCCTGTTAGTGAAATCACAAAGCACTACAACACTATGATATGATAGGATTTGACAATAGACCTAAAATTTAAAAAGATTAAAAATAGTAATAGTATGTAGTTAAAACAAAGGATTAAACAATAAGACCACCATCTGATCATCTTTTATTTTAGTAATTAACACAGGTACACTATTCATTACATAATGCATTTGTTGGTTGAGTTTCTTTATGGAGTCTGACTACATGAGTCAGTTTGAGCAAATATACATTCATTCATTCATTCATTCATTCATTCATTCTTTTGCTTTCTATCCCACCTTTTCCTGCACTCCAGGGCTCAGGACAGATTACAACATGACAAAGTAGTTAAAAAATTTAACTTTACAATAGTGAAACTCTAACACTCAGTTAATAATGGTGTATAATAAACTAACGTATTGCAAAGGGTAACTGTCAGGACTGGACCCATGAGAGGGAAACAGAATCACAAAGCTGGGAGTCAGTGGCAGTCAGATCGCTGCTATCCCTGACCATGTGCCTGGTGGAACACCTTTGTCTTTCAGGCCCTGTGGAATAGTTTCAGATCTTGCAGGGCCTGGGTCTCACTAGACAGAGCATTCAACCAGTTTGGGGCTAGGGCTGAGAAGGCCCTAACCCTGGCTGAGGATAGCTGGATTGTTTTCGGGCCGGGGATCACTAGCTGGTTGTCATTGGCTGAACACAATGCCCTTTGGGAAATGTACCAGGAGAGGCTATCCTGCAGGTAAGCTGGTCCTAGACCATTTCAGGTTTTAAAGGTCAATACCAGTTACCATCCTACCCAGAGCTTCTAATCTTATTCAATGGATTTAGAAGGATGTAACTCTGTTTAGGATGACACTGATAGAACACTGCAGACACTAAGCCTGCAATATTAGGGCAATTCTGCTTTCTTCAGATAGCTGCCAGTTGCACTATTAATGCTGTATTCTTTTCTTACTTCCTTTAAATTTTTTAGTATGATGACCAAAAGTTTAAACAGGAGATTGTACCACACAGTTTAATTAACAATACATATTGTTCAAAATATCACAACATTGCAGCAAATTCATCACCAATGGAAATCAGCCAAGCACCCCCATCATTCGACCTTATACTGGAAACCCACTGCTTGCCAAACATATCTACACACCTCCAGTCACCATCCTAAACACACAAAACAATCCATTGTCTACAGCCAAGCTCTATGCTACAACTGCATCTGTTCTGACCCCTCTGACAGAGATTCACACCTGCAGGATCTACAACAGACATTTTTGGGATTACAATACCCACCTGAGGTAGTTCAGAAACAAATCAACAAAGCCAGAATGATACCAAGGTATACCTGCTATAAGATTGGCCCAAACAAAAGAACAACACAACACCAGTGGTGGTCATGTACAGGTCTCAGCTCAAAGCAATTCAACTCACCATTAATGACCTATGCTGGACAATGATACTACTTTCTCACAGACTCTGGGAGACAAACCTTTTCTTGCCCACAGCTTCCTAACCTTAAACAACTTTTTACCCACAGCAATGCCCTTCCTAACATGGACACAGACTTTGGAACCAATGTCTGCAATAAACCAAGATGCCACATTCCCTTTGACAACACAATCACTGGACCTAAGAATACCAGCCATACAAGCACAGTTACACTCACTTGTTTATCTTACAATATTATATATGCCATCAAGCATCAGCAGTGACCTTCAGCTTTCTATACTGGACAAACAGGTCAGTCCCTATGCAAAAGAATACATGGGCATAAGTCTACCAACAAAAATTATAACACTCAAAAAACAATGAGAGAATATTTTACTATTCTAAGACATTCCATTGCTGACCTAAAAGTGGCAGTCCTCAAAAGAGAAGCTTCAAAGGGAGATTACAACATGAGATTGAGTTCATTCACTTGAGTTCATTCACAAATTCAGAACAATGGACCCCCTACGGCTGAATAGGGACACAGGATTCTTACCTCACTAGAGATGCTTATTTTCCCCTCCCTAAGTATTTCTCCCCTGCTGTAATCAAGCTGATTACATTTTGCCCTGTACCTTTTCATCCTGACTCTCTTCTTTGCAACACACCTCCCACCTTCTGACTGGGATATAAAGACTCACAGATGTCCATTCCTACTTGTATCTAATTAAAGGAGCTTTAACTCTCTGAAGGTTATACCTCAAAAATCTTCTTGGTCTCTTAAGTGCTCCTGGACTCAAAACAGCAGACCAACATGACTACCCTCTGAAACTATTAGACATTAATGAGTACATTGTTTGGAATTCAAAGGCATTAAATACCATCTGTACAGGATTTTACAATGATTCCCTTTAAGAATTGTTAAAATAAAGTTTTTAATGCTCTGAAAGAATATATATTCCCAAGTGGTCCAGTAACTCTACTTTTATATCATGTATCCACATTTTTGTTTCTGAGTAGGAACCATTCTGTTGAATGTTGTCTCACATTGAGTCTTCCTTTAAAAATGATTTTAAATTGTGGGCAGGTATCAGTGAATAATTCATGCCTGACTATGGCAGGTGAAAGGAAATGCTCTTGTTTTTGTTGGCCTCACTGATAGTAAGTGAATAAAGCATGTGATCCTTGTGGTTGCCTAAGGTATACTCCACAAATAGTCTAATTTTCATGCATGACTAGGCTTTGTGCAGAGAAGCCACTTCCTGAAATGTCGTCTGTAAACCTGTTTACAGGAAAGAAATTATGGTATCAAGCAATCAACAAGATGCCATTTCTGGCGCTCTTCTGTAAGATGCACATGAAAGTGAGTTAACCTTGATATCTTAAAATGGTATTTTAAAATGATATTTTAAAATGGTATTGGCTTCAAAAATAGATAACCAAAAGGCCCAATTATCTAGAAATTCTATTTATTAAGTTTTTCAGTTTATTCTGAATACATATGTAAATACAATTTCTATGTATGCCAATATGCAAAAGTCATATAAAGAAATAAGTTTTTTTAAGTATTCTATCTTATTTTCATACTATCTTTTTTGCCAAGGAGCTGACAGTGGCATACATGATATTGTATTATGCACTGTTTTAGATCAGATGATTTTCATCTTCTGAAATAATAAAAAAAGCCTTCAGTTTAGGAGAAACGGTAAAGTTCTTACAGATTCATTCATTTTCCATAAACCATAAGAATGGGGGCAGTTTCCCATCCTATAAGCAGTTAAGATATTATCTGGTCTCATCTGTTATTCTCACTTTACAACCTGGACTCCATGACTCCACCATATTTTGTCTTGGTCTTTCACCTCCTGTCATCTTTCTCTGCTGACAGAAGCAGAACCAAAGTTGTTGTCAGTTCTATATAAATGTTTCGTAAGATATGGAAAGCTTACTGTGAATACAATAGAAATGGCAATTTGGAAACAGGTCCTATAAGAAGGGGATCTACAAATAACATGCAGGAATATGAAATCCCATTCCTCCCATAGGTTCATGATTCTTCCCCTCTTTCTTCCCCTGTAATTGTCTCTCTTCTTTCTCCTCCCACTGCCTCCTTCTTCCCAACTCTGCTGCCTCTTCCTGTTCTCTCTTGCCACCCAACTCCTCCTGCTTCCTCTGTACCACTGCTGCTCTCTCTCTGTCTCACTGCCAGCCTTCTACTTATCCTCAACAGTGGCCAACACCCACTTACTCTTTCTTTACCTATTTATTTATTTGTTTGTTTGTTCTATTTGTATCCCGCCTAGCCAGCGAACCAGCTCAAGGCGGCTAACAGAAACCCCATACCATAAAGGTTTACAATATAAAACGGTTAAAAACATTACAATAAAAATTCCCATAAAATTTACAAGATGGCGACTTCAGAGTTTCTCAGTAAGCGAAGGCAGCAGGGGTACTCCCACAGGACCAGGGCGGTGTTAGTAACCAGTTCTCCGCCCGATGGCGGCTCCTATTTGAAAGCCTGGCGGAAGAGCTCTGTCTTACATGCCCTGCGGAATTGCAATAAGTCCCACAGGGCCCTGATGTAATCCGTTCCACCTTACTGGTGGCTCGTTCCACCAGTAAGGAGCCGCCACCGAGAAAGCCCTGGTCCTGGTACAAGTCAAACGGGCTTCTTTTGGACCGGGGCAAGTCAGGCGATTTTGGGTGCCTGACCTCAGTAACCTCTGGGGTCGATATGGGGAAAGGCGGTCCCTCAAGTAGGCAGGCCCCTGACCATAAAGAGCTTTAAAGGTTAACACCAGCACCTGCTTTAAAGGTTAACACCAGCACCACTACCTTGCTGCCAGCCTCCTTCTCGCCAATTATGGCTGCCTGATTCCTACCTGCTGTGGCCTAGTTTGTGGGATTTTTATGCAATATCTAAAATTGAGATCTCATGACACAGCGGGGTTTCTAAACCCATTTCCCCAGGTTTGGAAGATTTTTGATCCACACTCTAAGGCTACATTCAACATTAGATATAAAGATTATCACTTGTAGCTCCAGTTAAGTGATTGTGAAGCATTACTATGGAGCTGCATTTTTGGAACTAGCTGGGAATGGATGCTAGGAATAATGAGAATAACAAGGGAAAATTTTCAGAATAGGTGAGATGACAATGTTTCTCCCCCTGTCTGCAAAGGAAGAGAATTACAAGTTAAAACAACAGCGGTGGTCAGTGTGGCATGTAATAAATATGAGTATCGTATCTGAAATTATACATTTAAAAAGAAAGAATCTAATTTAACCACACTTATGCAAATGATGTGGAGAGTGGGAAATCCTGAATCCAGCACCTGGGCTGCATGTATGAAGCTCCTTACAGATTAATTGCATACACAACTACTGAACACATGGACAATGCTTCCAGCCCTGGTCAAATGTTTGAGTGTAGACGCTAATTCTAGGGGCTCTCTTCCTGCTCCTTCTGATATGCAAACAACATAGCCACTTTTATGCTTAACCATGTGGATGCAGTGCCCACAAGCAAGAGGCTGTGGATCAGGGTTGACGTTAGGATCTCCTTCTCTATTACCTTTCATAATGTTTTGCAATGCAGTTTAAGTCTAGACCCTACATCTCACCAGTCTGAATTACTATATTTTACATCTGTATATTTTGTATATCGGTATTTATTCTGGCAACTTTGGATAAATTAATGTGACCAGAGGAGCACAGAATTGAACCCCAGAGGAAGAAAAGCCATCAAAGCAGAGCTTTTAATCAGCCCAAATAGGAGTTGTCTTCTGGAGAAATTAAGATCTGACAGGAGAGGTGGACAGTTAGGTTTTGAGGGGATGAGGGAGAAGGGTTAATCTAACGGGAGTGTAAAATAAATAAATGAAGAAGAAGAAGAAGAAGAGATTGGATTTATACCCCGCCCTCCACTCCCCAAGGGAGTCTCAGAGCGGCTTACAAACTCCTTTTCCCTCCCCCTCCCCACAACAGACACCCTGTGAGGTAGGTGGGGCTGAGAGAGCTCTTTCCCAAGCTGTCCTTGAAAGAACAGCCGGTACAGAGCTATGGCTTGCCCAAGGTCATCCAGCAGGTGCAAGTGGAGGAGTGGAGAATCAAACCCAGTTCTCCCAGATTAGAGTCCGCGCACTTAACCACGACACCAAACTGGCTCTGCACCAAATTGGCTCTGGCTCTTTGCCACAGAAGGCAGTGACAGTGCTGGTGGGAAGAGTGAATTTGGGAGTTAAACTTCAGGTAGTGGGCAAGTGCATGGTGTCTCTCTAGAGTCTGGAAATATAGTTGAATAGGTGTGCATTTTCTTTCATTTCTTTAGATATCTGTTTTAAGGGACCATGTATCTCTTCCTAGATTTAGTCTACCTTTACCTATTTGGGATATGACCTCAGGATAAACATTGCTTCCCTAAATAAAGATAATTCATTCAATTGTGTTGCTCCAGCTTCCTATTTGAAGCGTAACTCTGCCCACATTGCTCATGAGTTTATTGCTCATTCCTGCTCATTCTCTCAGATGAAACCACATGTTAAAATTGATGTACTGTTGCTATATTTATCAGGGTTTTGATCTCATTTTACTGAAACTCACCAGAGAATGGTGGTAAAGTATAGTGTGGTCATTGTGACAAAGGGGGTTGTATGTCATTTCTAATGGATTTTGTGTGCAATCTCTGGATCTCTATGACTTCCTGGATCTCAGAGCCATTGTTCTCTTGAAGAATTGCAAAACAGTCTGTAGTAATGTAGTGGTTTCAAGTAAACTGAGGAGGTGTGGTTATTACAGATGGGCATAAACTGCATTTTTGTTGTTGGGTTCAGTTTGTGGCTGAAACACAAACCAAACCACAAACCTATAGGAACTTAAAGGATGCTTTGCAGACCAAATTGGTTCATATGGGTTCATGACACCTGCTTTCTGCTTCCCAGCACTTTCTGTGGGGAGCAGAAAGCAGGAGTTTAAATAGCTCAGAACCATTTAAACCACTGCTTCTTGCTTCCCATAGAAAGCCGCAGAAAGCAGTAGTTTAAATGGCTCAGAGGTGAACCCAAGAAAGCCCCTTTAAACAGCTGGGCCGCATGGAGCTGAGCAGTTTGCTCCATGCAGCTCAGCTGTTTAAAGGGGCTTTCTTGGGCAGCAAGCCCCAGAGGCTGCCTGGCAAAGAAAGCCCCTTTAAACAGCTGAGCCATGCAGAGCATTTTGCTCTATGTGGAGCAGTTTGCTCTGAGCCTCTCAGCTGTTTAAAGGGGCTTTCTTAGGCAGTGAGCTCTAGGGCCTAGTTGCCAAAGAAAGCCCCTTTAAAAAGCTGAGCCATGCAGAGCAGTTTAAACTTTAAAGGGACTGCTCAAGAAAGCCCAAACACAGCTGCAAAGCCGAAAGCAGAGGTTTAAAAGGACTCAGATTCCCTTTAAATCCCTGCTTTCTGCTTTGGCCAGGAACTGGCGTGAACCCCAAAAACTGCCTTAAAAGTTTGTGGAAGTCTATGATGGTAGACTTGTCATGGATTTCAGTTCCTGAGCCATGAACAGGGCAAAATTTCTCACACATTTTGGTTCATAGTTCAGTTTGTGCCCATCTCTAGTGATTATTTTTAAGTTACATAGTATTTACTTGCCTATTAATGTTTTTCAACTGTATTCTAATTTTGAATGGCAAAACTGGATGTCACCTCAGCAGTTAAGCTGTCAACTTCATTTCCCTTTGGCATTAAATAAAGGAATTCTACAAATTGTAACAATTATTTTGTGACATCACAGGAACTGTTTTGGGAAAGGAACTATTTGCCAATTCAAACTTTGGTATACATATACTTAAAAAATAACTGTCATAGAAGTATTTATAACTGTCATAACAATATTTCTTTACTATAAACTACTAAGAATTTGTATCTGAAATCTATGACAAATAATTATATTCTTAAGATTTACTTCAAGGGTATAGAATGAGGAGCTGCCAATTTTCCCTTGCTGTTGGGCTACACAAAATCCTACTTCAACTGCTCTTGCAGGCTTCTGGGCATCTGCGGTTCAATACTAGATTATCTGCTATGCACACAGAGGGTCTCAGGTTTAATCCCTGACTTCTCCAGTTTAAAGGATCAGCTAGTAAGTGATGTGAAAGGCACACAGGATCCTGAAAAACCACAAGCCATCAGAGTAGGCAGTACAGACCTTGACAGACCAGTGGCCTGAGTTAGTATAAGGCAGATTTATTTGTTCAGCTTTTCAGGTATTGCAAGAGGCTGCAGTGAAATAGGAGATCAGAAGAGCTCAGATCCAGAAATGGTGTACTGCATACCTGAACACTATAAAATAATTTAAATAAGGCTCATTTTTCATGAGCTAGGTATATACAGAATGAAATTGCTATATTTGGAACTATTGTAACACTCCATGTATTTCAAAAATAGTTATTTGAACAGCTACACTGTATAGCCAAATTGTGTGTTGAGTTACCACATTATTTAAAAACCTATTAACCATAATTGCAGTCATACACACATTATGCTCATCTGTTTTTAAAATGTGACTCCTGTATTCAGCTTTTAATCATAATTCAATGTAACTGAAAGGACAATTAGATTGCTAAGTAGCAGCCATTGGATTACAGTTAGATTATCAATAACCCATTTATTTCTTGTGCAAACTATTTGTGAAACATTTTGTTAAATGTCCCTGTCTAATGAGTGTGTTTTCTGACATTGGTTTATTGGATCAGAAGTCATTAAATATATATTAAAGACTTACACTCTTTCCTTTAATTTACCATTAGGAAATGATATTTGCAGTCTTCTATGGCTGACTAAAGTATGCAAAAGGGATGGTTTCATATAGCAAAAGGGAAATTGTACAGTCAAACCATAATATCAAAAATATTTTGCATTTGTATAGTGCTTTCACATATTCAGGTTTACATACACTATCTTATGATCCTTAAAACAATTCTGTAAGGTAGGTCAGTATTATTATTCCCATATAAGAGATGGGGGTACTGAGGCAGAGAAACAGTGCCTTGTCTGAAGCCATCTAGTGAATTCATTGCAGAGACAAATTTTAATTGGGGACTTCCTGATTTATAGTTTCTTAGGCACTGTATTGTACCAAACCACAAGGTGATACTCCTAGTATACATAAAAATTACATTTGGCATTCATGATAACAGTGGCCATATTAATCTTTTCTGTATCACTCCAATTTTAGTACATGTGCTGATACAGACATTGAAATTGTCATATTCTCAAATTATTACTTTTATTTATGAAGAATATGACTTGAGGCTTCAAAAATCTCATTTGCCAATAAAGGTAGCCAAACCCAGGGGAGGGGTCTTCAAAAGATATTTGGAAACTATGTGGAATAGAGGTCATAGGCCCATATGCAAATCTGGCTAGTATTAACACATTATGCATAGATTTATTTCTGTTATGATCTTTGGTATCAATGATTCCCTTATATAATACAATCTTTTTATGAAGAATCCAGGGCAATTTGTATTTTTTCAGTTGCTACATCTATATATCTAATAGCCAAGTGCCCCCGTGCATGTGGATATCTAAATCTGCAAATCGGGGGCACTTGGGGGACAAAGAGATTTTTCTGCACACTTGGGAAACTCCCCAGGTGTGCAGAAAAATCTGAAAAGTTAAAAAAAAATATTCAGGGGATATTTAAATTCCCCCAAAAGTAAAAGAGCCTTCCCTGTGCATACACAAAGAATGCTCTGGAAACTCTGTGGCTGGCCGGCGGTTGGGAGGTGTCTAAGCCTCACCGCTGGTGCTGGTGGGTTGCGGGGGGGAAATTGAGGCCTCGCCACCGGTGGGGGGTGGAGACTGGCTGACCAGTGACTGAGAGCTGCTGAGGCCTTGCCACTGGTGCTGAGGAGGGGGTGGGGGAAGAAGGCTTACCTGCAGAGCTGCAGCCTTTAGGAATACTCCCCCCTGGCAAGTATCACAGGTCCTCCTGCCTCGTCATTGGTAGTGGGGGGAGAAGGATTGGCGGGCCCTACGGCTCAGAGCCATGCAGGCCTCGCTGTTAGTGCGGGGGAAGGATTGGTGGGCCTGGGCCTCGCCATCAGTGCTGGTGGGGGGTGGGGAGAGGGTTCACCTGTGCCTGCTTCTCTTCCATGTGAAGCTCCTTCTCCCCCCGCCATGAGTATCACGGGTCCCCATCTCTTGTTTCATATGTTTGTAAAAATAAGTAGGGATTAAATGGGGGATGATTTTAAGGTTAAACAAAATATAGTTTCTGTTTTTAACTTCTGTATTTAAAACTCTGAAAATCAGTCTTTCATGAAAGAAAATATGCAGCAATAAACAGTAATCAAACATTTGATGTGGCCTATCTATGTACAGACTTTGCAGCTGTATAATTTCTCCACAATGTCATCTTTTGTGAAATTCCTGTTGCAACAAGTCTTAAGGTTGGTATCCAGCATAGGGTTGTCATTCCCCCAATGGGAGCGGAGGTTTGCCTGCTTTTGGGCCCCCAAATCTGCCGGCCCCAATCCAGCCGGTGGGGTAACCACACCCCCAAAGCACCCTGTTCACACCGATGAACACAGGGCATGTTGGGGGGGGGGGTTCTATCACTCAAAATCCTCTACGGACTGAACCTCCCCACCAGCATCCAGGTTAGACCTGGACCAGGTTAGCACAAGGATTGCATGTGCACCAAAGATGTCCCTCACTTTCCCCTCCCCTAGCAGCTATTTCCAACCTTGGAAAAATTTATTTCTAAGGTCAGAGGATCAACATGGAATAATAGCCACATAGTTTGGGAAGCTACAGTAGTGTGGGGAAAGAGGGCCAAGAGGGCTTTTTCCCTTTTCCATCAGTGGTTGAAGAAAATGAGGAGGGTGTTCCAGGGTACTTGGAATATTTCCATTTAAGGAAACAGCAGTGAGTTATCTAGGCAGAGAGAGGTGTATCTGGAAGCTATCTTGGTTACCTCATTGAGAAATTTTGGTAGTCAATTTAACCAGTCCAAAATTAAGAAAATTTTAGCACAAAAGAGGGTTGCCATGTTCCTCCTGGCCACCTATGAAGGATAGTGGGGGGGGGGGGGCTGCCAAATCAAGGTTTGGAAACTCCTGGAGATTTGCAGATGGAGCCTGGAGAGGACAGGAACCTCAGTGGGGGTACATTGCCATACAGTCCACTCCCCAAAGCATTCATTTTCTCCATGAGAACTGATCTCTGTAGTCTGGAGATGAGGTGTAATTCCAGGGGATCCCCAGGTTCCACCTAGAGGCTGGCATCCCTATTGCAAAAGTTAATATGGGATGACAGTTCTTTCAATGAAGGAGTGATAATAAAGCAGAAACCTTTCATGGTTAAGTTCCCTGATTCATTTTTTTAATCAATTCTTTTTATTAAAAATTCCAACTTTAATACAACTTAGCTATACATTTGGCTTATACCCAAAACGTTGTCTTCACCAAAACAAAACACCCACAGTACCCACAGTAAAAACATGGCAGTAACAAACATAAATTCACTTTTGAACATAAAGATCCAACCATTCGTACCATTTGTGCCACATATTGAAATAACTCTCGTCTTCTCTGCCTTTAAGTCTTATTGTCAGCAAGTCCATTTCTGCTACAGTAAACAGCTTGTCAATGAATTGTTGTCTACTAGGAGTTTTTTCCGATTTCCAATTACTAGCGTATACAGTTCTGGCAGCTGTTGTGGCATGGGTAAGGAAATATCGATCTTCTTTTGAATATATATCCGATATAATAGTTAGCAAAAACATTTCAGGTTTAAAACAAATCTTAAACGATAAAACTTCTTGCAACAGCTTCTTAACCATCAGCCAAAACCTACGTGCACATTCACAAAGCCACCATATATGAAAATAGGTGCCTACATTCTTTTTACATTTCCAATATATCTTAGAAATCATAGGTGAAAATTTAGACAATCTGGCAGGAGGTAGATGCCAGCGATAAAACATTTTATAAATGTTTTCCTTAAATGGAACTGCTCTAGTCAGTTTAATAGTTGTCAACCATATCTTAAACCACATGTCCAATTCTACATTATGTCCCAGGTCACATGCCCATGATACCATTACCGGTTTTACCCATTCATCCACCATTTTATAATTTAAAAGAAATCCATACAATCTCTTAATGGTACATTTATCCACACTTAAACATATTTTATCCAGTTCAGTTGTGCTCATGTAGAACCCTTTAATCTTGTCGGAGTTGAATCTGGATTTAAGCTGCACCTCTTCTGACCAAGTTAGTTGAATATTCAATTGTTGCAACACAACAACAGTTTTCAAAGTCCCGTCTGGATGCAGTAGGTCTCCATAATTCACCTTTTTCTTTTTTAGTAAAAGAGAGGGTCGAGTAAAAGCTTCTATGGGAGATACCCATAAAGGAATTTTTACATATAACATACATTTAATTTCCTCCCATAGTTTATAAAGTGAGCTCCTTATCAAATGATGTTTAAAATGGGCTCGCTCACAGCTGTACCATAAATATGCATGCCAGCCCATTACCAAGTTGTGCCCCTCCAAAACCAAGGTCCTTGTATCTTTTAATAATATCCAATCCTGCAGCCAAACCATAGCAGACGCTTTATAATCTAAATACCAATCTGGTAAACCAAAACCTCCATGGTCCCTACTATCCTGAAGGTCTTTAAGCTTACTACGGGTTTTTTTAGCTTGCCAAATAAAATTTGAAACAATTTTACCCAACTCTTTAAAAAAGGCCTGGTTTTTAATTATAGGGATATTTTGAAATAAAAAAAGAACTCGAGGCAAAATAGACATTTTCACTGTAGCAATTCTGCCATATAAAGAAAGTTGTATCCCCGCCCATTTTTTAAAATTGCCTTTGATTTCAGATAACAAGGTCTTATAGTTATTATTGTACAAAGTGCTACATCTTTTGGTTAACCAGATACCTAGATACTTATTTTTTTTGAGATAGTAAATCCAGTCATCTCTTGAAGCTGCTTTTCAACCATGTTAGTACAATTTTTAGTTAGCATTTTAATTTTTTTAGCATTTATCTTGAGGCCTGATATCTGACCATAAGAAGCCAGCAGAAAAAGTAAGCAAGAAAGTGAGCATAATGGGTTTTCTAAAATGAAGACCATATCGTCCGCAAAGGCCTGAAGTTTATATGTCTCCTTTTTGATATTTAGACCCCTGATGGCCTCATCCCTTCTAACAACTTCAATAAATGCCTCTATTGTAAAAATAAACAAAAGCGGAGGACAGCCTTGTCGCGTACCTTTCTGTATCGGGATTTTAACAGAGAGATCTCCATTGATAATAACCCTTGCCTCCTGTTCCTCATATATCTTTTTAATCATCATGTAAAATTTTTCACCATGCTCCCACTTAAGTAGTAACGCTAACATAAAGTCCCAATTAATATTATCGAATGCCTTCTCGGCATCGAAAAAAAGTAGTACCAGCTGCTTCTCTGAATGATGTTCATAATATTCTAATATGTTTAGAATATTTCATACATTATGACGTATTTGCCTTCGAGGAAGGAAACCAGACTGGTCTCGATGAATTAGATGGGTCAGGACTTTTTTCAACCTACTGGCTAAGATGGTTGCATATATCTTATAGTCAGCGTTGAGAAGTGATATAGGCCTAAAATTCTTTATTTCAGATAAGTCGCAATCATTTTTAGGGATTAGGGTAATTAAAGCCTCTTTCCAGGAGTCCGGTAATTTCTGATTTTCATGTATATTATTCATGACTCCCTGCAGAGGTGCTGACAACTCATCCTGAAATGTTTTATAAAACTCAGAAGGTAGGCCATCAGGTCCCGGTGACTTCCCTTTTTTCATATATTGTATAGCTTCCGCTATTTCAGCCGGTTCAATAACCTCATTCAAGAGTTCCCTATGCTCATCAGAGAATTTCCCTATCATGTATTCTTCCATCAAAGGCTCTATACTTGACACCGGTATATCTGCTTTCTTATATAATCTCACAAAAAATTCTTCAACTATTCTTTTCAAGTCGCTTAATTCAGAAAGGTTCTCTCCCAACTTGTTTTTCAAGTTACGTATGAGCCGACTATCCTCCTTTTTCTTCAGTTTGTATGCCAGCCATCTTGACGGCTTATTCGCCTGTTCAAAAAATTTTGCTTAGCAAAGATAAGTTTTCTAGCCACCTCTTGTGATAGATAACAATTCAACATGTGTTGAGTTTTCTTTAAATTGAATTTATATTGCTCAACTTGAGGCATGCTTTTCAGACGTTTTTCATCTTTCCAAATTAATTCTATTAGTGATATATACTATTAGTGATATATACTTTTCTCTATCTTTCTTAGATTGCCATGCTTGGTGTCTTATTACTGTTCCTCGTGCGAAGGCTTTAAATGCATCACATACTGTCACAATATTCATTCCTGCTGTTATGTTCCGTTTAAAAAAGAAAGTAAATTCCTCTTGACAGTCTTTAACAAAATCTTGATTGGTTAGCAGCCAGGTTTTAAGTGATTACCTTGTATTTTTAACATAGCCCTGCATTTCCATTTCCAATGGGTTATGATCTGCAAAGGAGGAGGGTAGAATTTCCACTTCTTTCAGGTCACAAAGCATTGTAACAGACATCCAAATCATGTTTATACGGGACCAAGATTTGTGGCACGATGAAAAATATGTATAGTCACATTTATGTGGGTTCCGAACCCTCCAAACATCGATTAACTTAAATTCTTCTATCATCTTTAAAAATGAAAGGGGGAGCTGATTACTTTTGCAGGTTTTTGATCTAGAACATTTTCTGTCAATTTTTGCATCAATGACTGCGTTAAAATCACCAACCAGACAGATCTCTTCATACGAGTACTTGTTCAATAGTTCATGCAAATAGGAAAAAAACCTCTCTTGATGTTGATTGGGTGCATAGATATTGACCAGCAGAGTTGGTTTAGAATGTCTAAAGATTTTTACCATCACTATTCTACCATCTTCAGATGCAAACACAAGTTCAGGGTGTAAGGATGATCTCACATACATTACCACTCCTCTCTTCTTTTTATCTTTATCTCCAGAAACAAATTTTTGCCCCATTTTTTAAAAATCCAAATACTTAATATCCTTTCTTGTTATGTGCGTCTCCTGTAAACAGACAATGTCTGTCTTCATTCTACTAACTTGGTGTAGAATTCTTTTCCATTTTCACGGACCATTCAAACCGTTAACACTAATCGACAACACTTTCAGCTTCTTCATGTCAATTGTTTATGATTTTTTGTGCCTCCTCCTTCCGAAGTTGCAACCTTGTGGTTCTGGTTCCGGCAGCAGTGGCAGCAAGCGGCAAAGCTCCGCTCACTACTGACGCTGAATTCCTCACTCGCTTCGACGGGCTTGTGTCAGCACAAGCTCATTGCCAGGTTCTTTGAAGGAGGACTTGGGCAAGGTCTTTGGAGGTGTGCGGGAATTGGGCGGCAGCCCGCTTCCACTGAACACCTCCGTGACTGAGGCAAGGAGTGGGGACAAGACGACTCAACGGCTGATTGAATCGCAGCAGCTGCCGGCTTACCTGTGGGGCATTGTCCATTCTACAGGCAGTGGACAGAAAAGAACACACAAGCTGACTTGGCGAAAGCGGCGGTTTTGGAGGAGATTTGGACACCAGAACAGCATAACTATCTGATTTCTAGTGCCTTTATTTAGCTCTCATTATTTTCTTTTCGGAGTCTCTTCATGCTTGGCTGGAATATTATTACTAATACAATATCTGGTTGAGAGCTACAGAGTGCCGGCACAGGCTTGGTTGCCGATTACCGAAGAAAGGAGTGGCTGAGCGGATATGGTGAAAACTTAGTTATAGCCCCGACTAACCCTTTATATTGTTTATGCACTTTTTATTTTACTCCTTTTCTTGGGAGCATTATATGGGCATTCTCAGACGTACTGTGGAATGAGATGATAGGACTGAGTTACTGTCTTCACCGGTTGATGGTCTCTCTACATATCTGACGCTCTCAAGAAGGCTTGGCCAGTAAGAATGGAACAGTTGGAGTAAAAGTCAAACAGCAGGGCTGAGAAAACTTCTAAGGGAAGAGACTGTGCTCGTTATCATCTTTATTGTTGGCAGCATTTTCTGTGATTAATTATTACACCAGATTGGAGTGCAACTTTATGTTATTTTCTATAAATTAATTGACAAATTGAATATTAATGGACCAATTGAATATTTGATTAAGCTGGTATAAGAAGATGTATATATATATTGACTAATTTCATTTCATTTAAGAAGCAGGTTGGCCTACACTTTGGTTGTGCAAGTTTGTGAAATTGATAGACAAATTTATTAACTTGCTCATTTATGATTAAGAAAATAGACTTTGATTAATTGTGTTATTAAATTAGGTACTATAGGTGCTATTGATTAGGGGTAATTTGTAAGCTTCTTTGTCCTTTTACTTTTTGTTTCTCTCTTTTTGGGGGGGTAAGTGACGACGTGATTGACTATTTAATTAACTACTTAATTAATTGAGTAATTGATTGATTAAGATTGCTAAAGTGCGTATTGTGTTTTAAAAAAAATTCTTTCTTCTCTCTCGACTGTGTATAAGCTTAACTAAGCAGAGTAATTATCATGTCTATTGGACCTAGGAAGGGCTCTACTGCTGGCTCTGGGCAATCTAATCCTTCCCCCAGCCAATCTAAAACCTCTCTTACAAGTCTTTCACAGATGAGTGTTAAAGAGCTGAATTCTCAAATTCATGAGAGTATCACCCAAGCAATGAACCAAATAGTGCAAGATAACTTGCCAAACTTAATTGCGAAAGCACTCGAACCCATTCAATTAAAACTGGATGGGTTCACTCAGCAAATGTCATCTCAAATGGATGAATTCAGGAAACAGATATTAGAAAACAGGCAAGAATTAAATAAGCTTAATGAGAGGGTTAATAGCAATGAAAATAAAGAGAAGGAGATGGACTCTCAACTCCAGGATTTAAAAGTGAAATTTGAATCTGTGGAAAACTCACTTATAACACTTGAGATGGAAAAGGCCGCGAGTATTCTTAGATTTCAAAATGTACCAGAATCTCAAGGAGAGAATATTAAAGATGTTATGGTAGAGGCATTATCTCAATTTGCGGGATACAATGACACTGAGATTATGGGAGGCGAGATTGAATCGGCTTTTAGAAGAAACACAGTGGCAGCTAGAAGAACTAAGTGTATACGAGAGGTTCATGTTAAGTTTACAAGACGATCTACCAGAGATAAAGCCAAAAATATGCCTTTAAGTATTCAGGGAGCTGAAATACCAATTTTAAGAGAGGTCCCATGGTGGATTAGAGAAAAGAGGAAAGGTTACCAGGAGCTGGCGAGTTTGTTGAGAGCAAATGAGGTCTCCTATAGATGGCAATACCCGGAGGGACTTGCTTTCTTATTTAAGGGAAATAGATACAATCTTACATCTATTTTTAAGGCTGAAGATTTTTTGGCTAAATTTGGACCTGAACTTGATATTTGACAAAGCGAATCTGAAGAAGATACCTCATCACAGCAAGGGGCTGTGCTTCCGGATACTGCCAAAGGCAAGAAGCGCAAGACTGTCATTCCATCGAAAGTAACCTTGATTCATTTTGTGAGAGGCCTTGATTAATGATCGGATCACCAGGTATTGGGCAAAACTATTGGGCAAGGTCCTACCCTCTCTCTCCTGGCTTGCTGCTCTTTTTCTTTGAAATGGCCAGAGATGTTTCCTTGGTCATATGTGACAGACAGAGAGGCCATGGAGTGTGACTGAAAAACAAATCAAGATGAAAGGTTGAGAGCACCATTTCTATGAATGCTGCTTGTTGGCTTCATTATGTTATGGATATCAAATGCAACACTAATGTGCAGCAGCAAAAAAGCAATATCACTTCAGAGAAAAACTAAAAGGGTTGCCAACCTCCGGGTACGGCCACTGCACACTGCTGAAGTCTCCTCTTTTCCAAAACCCTGCCATCTTCAGGCTCTATCCCCAAATCTCCTGCAACCCTAATTCATGTAGTAGTCCACTGTGAAAATATTGTCTGGGGGAGAGGATCTCTGACATGAGAGCAATCAGCCAGTTCTGCTTTATGTGCTGTTTTACTGCAATGCTACAGAATACTTTCTATGCCACTGGAACTAAGAAACCATTGGCTCAAGTTTCTCAAACAATTTGTTCCTGCTGATAAACATGTCAAAAGATCCAACAGTTACTCCCTTTTAAGGAATAGTATCAATTTTATTTATTTATTGTCTTTACTGTTTTTGCAACCAGAGTCATAAACAGCAAACATATATAGCAAATCTCTTACAGAAATACCTATTAGCACCTTCAGCCAAATGAATGGTGGCTTCTGATGATATTGTATTAAATTATGATGTGAATTTTGGATTTTGGTGCTTTTGCGTGAATTGAATGACCTGTGTATGAATTCATTATATCTGAAGAGATTGCAGTACTTGTTCCCCTACATTTGGGAAGATATGCAAATGAATAATTATTCTTATATGAAAGTCCTTGGTAATCATCTGTAAGGTTAACTATATATAGATTACTTAAATGTCCTTTCTGAATAAACTACAATAACTTCAGAAGCGCTTTTGCAATTGGAATTCTCCATATTTTTAGATAGACTATACAGAATTTCTGACTCCCCCCCCACTCAAATGCAGCCAGCCAAAATGCCGATTCTGCTTATATTGTGTCAGTAACATCTCTTCTCAGTGCAATGCTGATGGCTTTTTCTACATTATTCTTATCATAAAATTTATCACAAAAACTATGTAAAAACAAATTGGTTATATATTCTCACAACCACAGGTTTTAAAAAGTCCTCAGGAATTCTCAAATACCTCATTAATACAGGAATGGGCAAATGTTCCTTATTTCCATTTCAATGGTTTTGTTTACTGCTATCTCTTGTTGGTATTGTAGTGTTGTTTGTATTGTTTAGCACATTGTACAGTTTCTATAATGTTGATTTATAGATGGACAAAATAACTGACAAATGTATGCATTTTATGGGAGGATGGCACAAAGAAAAAGAAAATGACATAGTTCTAAAGAACTAAGGGATCAGTTTACATGAGGGAAATTAAATCAATTTGAATTGAAATAGCCAATTCAATAGATTTCCATACAGGTGTTGTTCCTAGTAAGAGGAAAATGGTGTAGCATTGTTGTCAAAAGCATGATCTCTGGTTCTAATCTTTAGCTTACTTGGTGAGCCATCAGTACTGGGGGCCTGGAAGTGTACAGGCAGCAAACTTGCAGTTTAGTAGAGCAAATGTGTGATGAGTTTCTCAGACTAAGATGCCAAAAGTATTTGAAACCAAGTACCTGAACCATAGTCTCTCCCTCTATAAGCCTCTACAGTTGTCAACTCTGGTTCCTGGGCATTTGGGGTCGGTGCCTGGGGATGTTGGACTTTGAGGAGGGTAGAGAACTCAGTGAGGATGTGATCGCATGCATTCCACCTTCCTAAGTTGTCATTTCCCCTAGGGAAAGTGATCTCTGTGGTCTGGAGTTGTAATTCTAGGAGATCTCCTGACTCCATGTAGAGACTGGCAACCCTAAATCAGCTCCTTCTAGCAGAACCTGATGGCAATGGTCTCTCTCCTTCAGGTCTTCATGGCAACAGTTTCTGGTACTGCAGGCTTTGCAGGCTGGTTGCAGGAAATGTATGACATTATGGTTTATTTTCACTGGATTTTATGTGATTAGTATTTTTGTGGTTTTATTACTTTATATGTAACAACCCTAAATTGTTGAGAAGTCTGGAAACAAAATGTTTTGAATACCTGCAAGGATTTTTCTGATGGAATATGAGCCAATTGACTTACTTGCAAGATTAACAAAGAGACAGTTCACACAATTCTCTGTATGTCAAAGCATACATCTTCCTCATACCACACATATTACATACCACACATACCTCATACCACACGTAAATATAGACCCAATTCTAGAAATCTCTTCATTTTTAAAAAAGATGGAAGTGTTTTGGAAGCAAACAAAATATGTTATTTGTGTGATCTGTATACACATCAGCTGGTATGTTAATAAGCCACTTCTCAAACTGGTCTCAGTGTCATACAAAAAAGTCAAGAACTGGAGAAAAACCTACTTTTTTGGAAGCAGAATGGTCCTAGTAGCTCCTGTGTCTTACTATGTGAATAGCCCCCATGTCACACATATCGTTCACATGGTGAGGAAACCTATGTCACTGTTGCCTCAACTTGTATAGGAGATTATCAGATTCTGGATATATAAATTTGCCCAAAGATTCACAAAAGTTGCTAATAGTTTTTATTGGTTTCTGTGGGCAGGGGGTCACTACAGATTTTTTGTAGTGGTTTACTTCAATTTACAGACCAATCAACACCTACTGCTTAAGCAAAAAATGTAGCAGTGTGCTGCAAAAGTAATTTTTAAAAATCAATAGACAAAAACATAGTATATTTCATAGTATAGAATAGAATAAACACAGAATAATTATATTATTCCTGGGTTGTTTTATGTGTTATGGAAATTCTAACACTGTGGAACAGAACATTCATTTTCTGCAATCCAGACTAGTCTTGTCATTTACTTTCCAGATCACAAGCAAATTCCAGTTAGTGGCTGATAGCACAATAGTGCTGTGAATGAAATAGTTCAGTTGGGGAAATCTGTATGCACATTTCATGACTGGTAGAATAAATAAAACAGAAGATCTGAAGACTCACAGGATATGGATGTCACTTTCAATGTCTCATCCCCAAACAAAGGATTTTAAATATGTACGATATGAGGTTCCATGGCTCCTAATGTTTTCAAAGAAATTCCAATAAACAGTGACAAGATACTGGAGAATGTTGAAAAGATCTGGAGGCTCAGAGTGCACAAAAAAAAGATGGTTTTGTGATTAAATTTGTATCAGCATATCCATCAGGGGCAAGTCCTGCCAGCAACTGAACATCATAAAATGAATGCCAGTAAAGCTTTCTTGTTTCATTAGCAAGCTAGTGGAATACAAGCAGCAGTTCCAAGTTTTTCCTTTGATGGCTTAGTGTGAATATCTTTCAGACAGCTGGAAACTAGTTTTAATTTTAAAATGAATAAAAGAAGATTATTATATGCTTTATATGTGATCTGCTCTGTCTAGAGATTTCAGCTCTTGCTCTTTCCCTTACTCTTTTTCTTGCCAAACTGAGATAAAATGATTTTTTTTTTACCCTTACTTATGAGAAAGGCATGGGGGATGGGATTCCCTGGCATGCAGATTCCTATGTGAGATACAATAGTGGATGTTAGTCCAAGTGAAGATTTAGGCAGAAGACTCTTGGTTTCATACAGAGGGTAATCCATCTTTCTTTGCATGGATCCCCACTTGCTGGATTAGAACTAATTCCTTCCAGCAGATGGGTTGGATCTCACAGAGCTATTCTGGGTAATGATGGTGCCTTTCCTTGGTGCAAGACCATTAGCAGAAATTATCCATTGGATGTAACCCAGAATTTGTTATCAATAGGATGGATAAATGCTGGATAACATTTGCATTTTTTAAATCTAGATGTCAAGCATATAGAAAAAACACTTTCATCCACACAGTTCCAGAAACACTCAGGTTACCAGGTGATGCCCTCCACCATCAGAGATGTGGCAGGAAGCTACCCAGGTCAGAGCCTTCTTAGTAGCCACACCAGAATGCTGGAATCCTATATATAAAAGCCCAATGTATTGGCACTTTCCAGTTCTCCCATTGGCTGTACTGTGCGCTTCATCAGCCATTGGCCCATCAACCGCCACTCAAGAGTACTCATGTGCCATTGACTGGAGGCTGGATCATCTCCTTGGCTACTCATCCCTCTGTTGAGGGGCTGGGGGAGTACAAGGGATAGCTACATGAGTTGTGGCGCCCACTACCTGCTCTCAAAATTCCAAATGTGCCCACAGATTCTACAAGGCTAGAGACCCCTGTGTTAGTGAGGACTCCTCAGAGGAGAAGGAGCTCTATGTAGCCAGCCCAGATTCAATAGAAGCCAATGAGGAGGATAATGAGGAACTGAAATGTCAAGACTTACAGCCAGAAGCTGGTGCAGAAGAACCTCTACCCTCTAGTTCACCTTTACGTTCCAGCTCTACCCTGGTAAGTGAAAGTCAATTAGCCATTCCCAGTCCTCCAAGATCACCTACACTGTTAGAACAATGCAGGCAAAGGCTGAAAAAAGAGCTACAAGCTAAAAGGTAAAGTGTTCATCTCCTGGCTTGTCATCAGCTGCTACTTGTTGGGGGGGGGGGACTGGAAGTTTGCCTATAAAAGTCTCCTAGGAGGTGCTGTAAGGTATGGACAGAATGAGTATAGCTAGCACTGACATGACATTGCTTGTTTCCTAGTTGCTGGACCTCAGTCTGGATAACTTTGCCTTACAATACCGCTGGAACTCTGACCTTTGGACTTAATTACTTTGCCCTTGGGAAACCCTTCTTGCCTGGTAACTTTGGAAAACAGAAAAAGACACTGCCACCTGAGACCAGAAACCTGTAGAACAGTACAGTTTGTGACATTTCAACTCATGGAAGAAGACTCATTCATGGTTCTTATTCTATTCATATGATGGGATTATGGGAAGTTCTTGATTGTGCAATTTATCCCTGGCATATTGTTGAAATGATTACCAACTGAGTTTTCTTCAGTACCTGAAGATGTTTAAGAAAGGTTCTTATGTGTGGTTACCACAGTCCTACTGCTTCATCCTACAGCATTACATGTTTATTACAACAGAGGATAATGGGATAGAGCTAACAGGGAGTGTCTGTCATACTGCTCCCTTAATCTAATAGTTGGCCTACCAACTGCTATCCTTCTTTGAGGTTTTTTTTAAAAAAAGCAATTTCATCTGTCCAAGAAGCTTCATTATTTTTTTTTACTCAGAAACCTTTAAAAGTTAAGATTTAATCAAGATTGTTGTTTTCTTCTGATTTTGCTGTACCATTCATTTTTGTGCCAGAAAAAGATTAAAAAGTACTTTTACTTGGAATGTGAAATTATTCACCTTTGATAGCCCAAAAGAATTTTTTTTACTTCCTCATCATGGCTGCTAGGCAATCATACACGGAGAAGACTTTTATGAAGCACACACATATACACCCCTTGTTCCTGTGTCTGGTCTGCTCTGAGACATGTGCCCCATGAGCCTGCTCCCAAAATTCATGTGCAAGCGTTCTGAGATCGTTTTCAAGCATATAAGGATCTGATAATCTTCAGACCCACACAAATAGGGCTGCCAGCCCCCTGGTGGAGGTGAAGGTCCCCACCACCAGGCCCCCACCCCACTGCTGATCAGCTGGCCAGTGGGGGACTTTCCTAGAAATAGAGCGAGGCCCAGTCAGTGTTGTAGTGATGTATCTTGTCACTTCCAATGTGACCTGGAAGTGACATCAATACCAGAGCATTGCCCAGATGTCATTAAGTCACATCAGAAATGACACTTTACTGCAATGTTGGCTGGGCCTCCCTCCTGTTCCCAGTAACTCCCCCCATCCCCCACCAGTTGCCAGGAGGAACATGGCAACCCTACACACAAACCAGAAGGTTGTGTTGCAAATAAGCTAATCCAGGGAGAAATCCTGGAAGGAGTCCAGGGTAAAAACATGAGGAAGTAATGGGGGGGGGGGGGGCTGAGATAGGAAGCTCTGGGTATATAGCAGAGCAGGACTTCACAATCAAATCACTGAGCACAAGGTGGAGTGGTGAAGACAGCTCACTATATAAAAGTCAAAGAGGATAAGAAACTGTTGTGTTTGTTTAGAATATGAAGCAGTAATAGCTTGAAAAGGGCTCTGGTATCCTAAAGCTCCAATTCCTATTGGCTGATTAATAAAGACTCCCATTGGTCCTGAAGCCAATCTAGATAGCCAATCACTGAGCCCTGCTTGGGTCCAATAGTATTGCTTGTATATAGTTACATTGTTGAAAGTTATGTGTTGGAACAGTATAAATGAAAGTGCTGCTCTCATAGAGCTGTTTTTTGAGCTGAACAATGTCACTGAATAAAAGCCTGTTTGTTTGAATTCATCGCCTCCTGCTCAATACTTAAAAGAAACAAAAGTATGATTTAGCTGGGAAGGAAGTCTGCTGAAGTCAGAAGCAAGTCCCTGACTTTGCTTGGGGGAGAGAAAGGAGAAAGAATGGAGGTAGGTCACAAACTTTGGGTTGAGAAATTCTTGGTGATTTGGAAGCAGACCTTAGGTTTGGGGAGGGGAAGGACCTGTGCAAAGTTTAATGCCTAGGGATGAGCATGAACCAGGAAAATATGGTTCAGTTTGTAGTTTGTGGCATGTTTGTTTTGCAAACCACAAACCAACCACAAACCAACACAAACTTTTAGAGGTTAAATCAACTGGTTCAATTAGTGAGGTCTGTGACATGGTAGAATGCCCCCCCCAGCATGCTAGAGATACCAAACTTGCAGAGATCTCCAGATGACTCTCCTCCAGGGGCATAGACTTTTGAAAATCCCCAGGGGGGCGGGGGCTCCATCACTGGAGCGATGTTCTCCCCCCCCCAGGAAACCACCCCGCCTCCCCGGGCCCTTCCAAGGCCCGCCCACCGCTGCTGCCGGTGCCTCACTCTCCCCCCCCTGCCCGCCACCCCTTCCCTCTCCCTCTCCAGCAGTGGCGGCTGGGCCTTGAAAGGACCCGGGGAGGCGCAGCGGCAGGTGGCTGAGCTCCCCCCGGGAAATTTCGGGGGTGGCTCAAGCCCTCGAGCCCCCCCCCCCCCGTATTCTATGCCTATGCTCTCCTCTACCTGCCCTCCAAATTTGGTGAGGATTGGATTTATGTGGTTTGAGTTATCCCCCCCCCCCCAAAGAAGGTAACCCTAGGAAAGTGTTTTATGGAAATGGCAGAAATGACAGTTTTAGTTTCAGGAGTGTATAGAACAGTCCCTATGTAAGCTAGAAGCATCAAACTTGCAGGAGGTCTCCAGTGTACTCTCCTCTACCTGCCCTCTAAGTTATCTGCAGATTGGACTTAGAGGGTCTGAGTTATGCCCCCCCCCAGAAGATGTCCCCAAGAAAAATGTCAGGCTCAGGTTCAAAAGTACAGAATGGACCCACTGCAAGCTGTGCAAACACACAGGGAACCTCACCCTGCTACCCACTCTACTATAATCTCTCCAAGTTTGGGGTAGATTACATTTCTGGGGTCCCAGTTACAGACTCCCCCCCAAAAAGGTCTCCCCAGTGCTTTCTCTGAAAAAGAGCTACAGTTATAGGAGTCTATGGATCAGCTCAGGAACAAGTTAGTGACACCAAGCTCACAGGGAAATTTCACCTGGGCCGATGCCCCCCAAGCCAGACATAGGAAGCAAGGCAAACATTCTCCCTATGCTCACAGTCCCTCCCCAAGTCTCCAAAGGCAGTTTCTGAATGACAGAAAGGCAGTCATTTCCAGAGTTCTGACAGGGTCTCCCCAAAGTAACCTCATGACAGCTTGGCAGGCACCCTAGCCACACCACACATGCAAGGGAAGCATGTCCACAACTATCACAGCCCCCCCCCCCCGACTGAAACACACAGTCCCAGAGCACACCAATCAACCATGGGGGTCTGAGTTATGGTCTCATGAAGAATATGCCCCCAGGAATGTGGTTTTTGGGGAAATGTCAGATGCAGGTTCAAAAGTGTGGATCCTCAGTCGAGGCACCCCGTAGCTAAGCCCCAACCACTTGGCTTGAGCAGAGAGATGGGGTGGCTCAGAGATTAGTTCATCTGTAAGAAATAGTAGCTTCAGAGGGTGGGCTCTATGGGATAAAGAATACCACCAAACTCCCTCCATCTCCATCCTCCTCAAGTACCACCCTCAAATCTCCACAGATTTCTCAAACTGGAGCTGGTAGCTCCAACTGTCATCCAATTACTCCTCATCCACCTCACTGCAGCCTGATGACATCACCCAGTATTCTAAGTTCTCCAAGAGCTTGGATTTTAGCTCTAATATACAAAATAAAACTCAGTTTGTCCAAAATGGAATTTGAAGCAAGCAGAGGACTGGCTTTTAACATAATCCATAAACCATATTTTATAGTACTGGGAGCAATCCTGAGAGCACAGCGGCTGTACAGTTTTCCATTCATACCAGTGGGATGCTCTGCACAGGGCCCACTGAAGTGAATGGAAGTAGTTTGCTTGTTAAAACCTGATGTTGCTTTTGTGTCCTTGTCAGTTGTAGAATAATGGAAATAATTCAGTTGCTTTTCTTTGTTTGGAAGTCATAATATGTTAATATGTAGCAATATAAGTACTAGATTCCCCCCCCCTCAGGGTAAATCATAGTTTTCCATTTTAAGTGATTAGTGGTGCAAACTGTCTTGCACAATAAAGAAAGACTGTTTACAGTTTCTTGCCCAACCAAGTGTTCGTGGATTGAAGTGCTGGCATGTTCATACACTGAAATAACGCATGGGGACTATTTCAAGTATGTTCTGAAATAATAGATGTGCCTCTAGGGTTGCTTCCATATTGGATATTAGGTATGGCTCCTCTACAATCTCTCCAAGTTGGGGGTGGGTTACATTTCTGGGGTCCCAGTTAGGGACTCCCAGAAAAGTTCTCCCACATTTATACCCTCCCATCCTTCCTGAGTGTGATCACTTCTGTGTGCCTTGAGGTGGAAGTGAGTGCAATGGGTGCTTGTTGTATGTGGGGGGGAGAAGTCCTCCACCCACTGTGTACCAAAGTCCCTCTCCCCAGGCACCAAACCCATCCTGCCAGTCCACTGGAGCCCAGCCCCAGCAGAGCATCACCAGGGGTCTTGGAGTGTCTGCCCCTGATCTGTTCCTGGGGCTCTCCACAGGGGCAAAAGAGTAGTTACTGCCCAGAGACACCAGCAGTTGCTATCTCTCTCTGGAGAGGAGGACTCTGACAGCAGTAATACAGAGGGAGGGGGGAAGAGTCCTCCCTTTTCACATCCCAACCCCCTGTTGCTGCTCCTGCCTTGAGTACACCCCTCCGTGGCCCCTCCAAGTCGAGTGCCAGAAAGCAGCTGTGCCTCCCAGAGGACCACAAACCCTCCTCCATCCTTGCAGGAACCTGCAAAGGGTTCTCCCAATGCACCCAACCATGTTGCTGCTGAAGGAAAGAGTAGCAGGCAGCAGAAGGAAGAAGAGGCCCACTCCCTCTCAGCTGGGAGAAGTGGAGGGGGAGCAGAAGGGCCCTCCAAGAAAGGCTCCCCACACTTGTGCTGCCATGGGTGGTGCATCAAGGTGGTTTACCCTCCAAGAGGTCAAAAGGGCTACATGGAAAGCCCAGGAAGCAGTCACTCGCCTTGTCAGTGAGATGAATACTGTGGATGGCCAATCCTTCTCCCTCATGGAAGATGTAGCTGTCACCTGCTGCAGGGGTGATGGTCATGGCTCAGCTCTCCAGAGCACAAGGCAGAACTGTACACTTCACGGCAGACCTCTGGAACAGCCAGGAGGACTGTCAGGGTACTGCCCAGGCCCCAGGAGGGGGCAGTCTTGCTGCCAGGCTACAAAGTGGTTCTGCTCCATGTACAGGGGATGAATGCAGACCACACAGTGCATAACATCACTGCCATGTGATACAGAGTAGCCTGAGGAAGTGGGTGGGCAGTGGCAACATTGTCCATGGCTACATGGTCACAGACACTGGTGCCAACATTCTGGCAGAGGTGAAGCATGTGCACCTCAAGGGCATCGTCTGCCTGGTGGTGAAGGATGCTATGGGGCTGGGGAGCACTGTCAGGGCCATGTGGGGCACTGCCCCCCCCCAAGATGTGATCCGTGCTCGAGACTTACCAGTGCCTGGCCTGTGCAGCATTAAGTCCACCCATCTGCTTCCTGGGCAGCATTAAGTCTGCCCATCTCTTGTGTGAGAGGCAGGGGGAGGAGGATAAGGAACTCTACTTATGCCATGACTGCATATTTGCTGAAGCAGAAGAGAAATGCACAGGATGTCTTCTCCTCCATGACCACCCTGTACAGGGAAGAGAAGCTCAGCATTAGCTCCAATGATTGACTGACCAGGACACCACTGACATGCTGTGCACCTATAGCCAGCCTCAGGCAAGTCATCCCCCCTGATCTGAGGGCTGGACCAGGCATTGATCTCAACACTGGAGACCAGTGTTCTCCCAGAGATCCAGGCCTTGGCAGAGAGAGTGCAGGTGGGCATCACCACTAGGTTGCATCCTCTCTGCAATAAAGGGGAATAGAAGCTGGCCTGAATCTGTGAACCCAGATAAAAGGCAGCATTGCTGTCACAAATGCAGAGCTCTTGCAATGGAAGAAGTGCAGAGGCTACTGGCCAACAGACATGGACAGAGGGAACAGTGAGTGGAAGAGGCTGGGGAGGAGGAGAGCTGCAGCCCAGCACTTCTGCCTCAAAGAGCTCAACCAGGGAGAAGCCCCACTAGTGGTTATCCTTAATAAACTGGGAGGTCAGCCATGGCGGGGATGCCAGGCATGCAATAGTGGAGAATTCAGCAGAGGTGATGGTCAGGGAGTACCTTGTCAAGTTCCCTAAGCCTGCCAGTGCTGATCCTCTGGAATACTGGTCATGCAAGGCTGTCATCTGGCCTGACCTCTCTTGTGTGGCCATGAATCCTGAGTCTACCCAACACACAAACCCCAGCAGGGGAGAGGAGTTCACAATCAGGAGGGCATAAAATGTGGGTCCTTAGCCAAAGCATCCAGTAGCTTAGCCCCACCACTTGGCACGAGCAGAGACATAGGGTGGCTCAGAGTTCTGAGTCTACCTAACACTCAAACCCCAGCAGGGGAGAGGAGTTCACAATCGAAATGTGGGTCCTCAGCCAAGGCCTCCAGCAGCTAAACCCCAGCACTCAGTGTGAGCAGATAGGTGGCATGGCTTAGAGCCCTGAGTCCACTTAACACCAAACCCCACCAGGGGAGAGGTGTTCACAATCAGGAATAAATGAATCTGCTCTGTTTCTAAGAAGTTCCCTGCCTCTCTAACTTCCAACAGCCAACAGAGGAGAGGCTGTGGAACTCAGCTGATATATAGCATTCTGATCCCATGGAGCAGAATGGAAACTCTTTTTTTGCCAGCCACCAGTGCCTATTAAGCTTTGGAGGGGTCCTATTGGTTTTTCCAGGGCAAGAGAACTCCCCCCCCCATTGCTTTGAAGTTTTGTAAACAGTTTAATTGAGCAGAGACAGTTTGTCTGGAAATGTATCCATTAAAGAACCACCATGAACAGCATGGAAGTTTGTGAAATGTTCGGGCTGATCACCCTTCCATGAACATCGCTTTGTAAACCGTGAACTAGCCAAAATTCACTTTAGTTTGTTAGCCGGTTTGTGCCCATCCCTAATAATGACATACAGTCTACCCTCTAAAGCAGTCTTTTTCTCCAGGGGAGCTCACCTCTGTGGTCTGGGAACCAGCTGTTAATCCAGGAGATCTCCAGGCCCCACATGGAGGTAGGCAACCGGAGGTGTGAAGGTGATGTGTTTGGAAGCAGCATCTCTTGGAATAAATAGTCTTCTTCAGGCTGTACAAAAGGCAGTGGTGAGAATTGCCTCTTGAATGTCTAAATAATATGGCCAGGCCAAAAATAAATGGCAAGCATGGCAACTGAAGATGAATTTGAAAACAGAAAAGAATGGGCACAATTAATAAAAAAGGAAGATAGCAACTGAATGAATGATGTGCAGAACTGCTCATACACCATATTGCATAGCATGCAATAGTGAATGGAGAGAAATAAAACCAAACATCAGATTAATGCAATCCATATGCAATCATAGTCATACAACGTATCAACAACTTTTTAAATAGTACTATCAAATTATGCCACAAAATTATCAAATCATAGAAAATACTTATTTACTGAAGCATTTGTTCTTCCTAAAACAGAAACATTTTCCATTCCTGTCTTGGGTCCTAAGACAGCAATTTCCTCTTTCTCAACTTTACACAATATATCAGCTTTACCATTCTTTGCCCGCCCAGCCCTAGAATGAAACACCACACAAGTTGTGAGTTAAACTGGGGATTTTATTTATTTCTCATATGCTGATCTGCACCATTTCATTGCAATTTAAAGCACAGGTTGCATTGAGCTTGCAAGCAAGCTTTCCAACAGGGCAAACCCACCCTGGCTCAGAGCCAGGTCTGGAATCTTTACAGACCCTACTCATCATGGCCCACATGCCAGTGTATAGAGGGGATGAAGGGGCTCATTCTCCGCTTTAAGCAGGGCTCTTTTTGTAGAAAAAGCCCAGCAGGAACTCATTAGCATATTAGGCCACACCCCTGACAGCACAACTCATTAACATATTAGGCCACACCCAATGTTCCCAGAAGTGTGGTCATCCAGCCACATCCACCTTTTGCTTCTTATTCTGTTTACCTTGTTGTCAAAACAGTTTTGACAAAACCAATAAAAACATTATTTTCTGTCCCATCTGTACAAAACCTTGCCTGAACTAATATCTTATGTCCAACAATTATTCCCACACTGGATTGGAATCAATTCCTAAGGGTTAGGTTCCCATGGAAATTAGGTTGCCTTCCTGCAAAACTAGTACACTGAATATGATTTTTTAGGGTTGCCAACCTACAGGTGGGGTCTGGAGATCTCCTGGAATTACAACTGAGCTCCAAACTACAGAGATCAGGTCAATGGCTGCTTTGCAAAGTAGAGTCCACGGCATTATGCCTTGCTTAGGTCCCTCCTTCCCCTAAACTGCACCCTCCACTCCCAAATCTCCAGGGATTTCCTCAACCTGGAGTTGGCAACCCTAGTTCACTGGCAGAACAACGCTAGGAGCCAGTTTGGTGTACTGGTTAAGTGCGTGGACTCTAATCTGGGAGAACCGGGTTTCATTCCCCACTCCCCCCCTTGCACCTGCTGGATGACCTTGGGCAAGCCATAGCTCTGTACCAGCTGTTGTCTCAGAGTTCCCTCAGCCCCACCTACCTCATAGGGTGTCTGTTGTGGGGAGGGGAAGGGAAAGGAGTTTGAAAGGCGCTCTGAGACTCCCTTGGGGAGTGAAGGGCGGGGTATAAATCCAATCTCTTCTTCTTCTAGGTTTGTGGATGCACTGGATGGGAGTAGTTTGTGGACTATTTTATTCAAAGTACAAAATTTTATTCAAAGTATAAGATTTCATGTGCCACCCACACTTCTTCGGATGGAAGACAAGTGCATGCACACAAAAGCTTATACCTTGGATGAAACTTTGGACTCCAACTTTGTTCTGCTGCTTCAGACCAACACAGCTACCCACCTGAATTATTATACTATAATACTTTTTACAAGCAATTATGTACCAGTGGAGTGGTTACCATGCAGAGTCTGTCTCACAGGTAAAATTATCCTGTGAACAGGTGGTCTTTACCACATAAAAGTATCACTACCATCACAAGATCACCAATCGTTGGAACTCCTCAGAAGCAGAAATCTCTCTTATTAGGAGGTTTAAGAACATCAACTTTGCTGGCCCATTAAAGGCAGATGTCAGTCCAGTGGCAGGAGAAGAGGGACAATCATCTTCTTCAGAAATTCTACCCACTTTTTTTAATTTCACAAAACAGGCAATCTCCAAAGTGCAGCTGACCATGCTCATTTTTAGTTACAACTCTGTTTTTCTGCAGAAGTCCCCCAAAATGCCCCATGCAACAGTCAAGTGTTCTGCCAACATTCACAACAAGGAAGCTACTTTTTCAGATTTTTCTCTTACATGGCAGTAAACACCAAACCACTTTAATACAGACTGTAGACACACATATATTTGCAAGCCATTCCCAACAAGACACAACAATGAATTCAGGCTTCAAACTTACTTTTCTTAAGCAGAAGATGCCATGAGAAAACTAAAGAGATTCTCAAAAATTAAAGATATTGTCAAAACCAGCATTTCCTGGGCTCTCTGCTTTTTTACATTTCCCTCCCTTTTCAATAATTGTTTTTATAAAAACAGAAAGAACAGAAGGAAGGAAGGAAGGGAAGGAAGGAAGAAAGAGGTAGGTGGGGGGAGAGAGAGACAGAGGAAGGAAGGAAGGAAGGTAGGTAGGTAGGTGGAGGAGAGAGAGAGAAAGGAAGGGGGGAGGGAGAGAGAGAAAGAGAAAGGAAGAAAGAAAGGTGGGGACAGAGAGAGAGAAAGAAAGAAAGAAAGAAAGAAAGAAAGAAAGAAAGAAAGAAAGAAAGAAAGAAAGAAAGAAAGGTGGGGGGAGAGAGAGAGAGAAAGAAAAGAGATGGGGAGGCACTTACTGGAGCAGGGAAAGCCACGCGACCTCGGCAAGCCAAATGCAGAGAGCCTAGCCCCTGTGCTTAATCTCTGGGCGGGGCTTTCTCCTGCTGTCTGTTTGCTCTTAAAGGGAAAGCACCCGGTGGAGCTTTTTTCTGCCGGCTCTCTGCAGGAACTTTCCCTTTAAGTGTAAACAGCTCAGGCCGGGCAGGGAGGGGGCGGGGCAGGCTCGGTCGCCAGCCGGAACCGCATTCCTGTGTGTTCCTGCTGAAATCGAGCCCTGGCTTTAAGGCTTGTCAATGCTCCCCCAACCCTGAAGAGGCATTTCTAGTGACAGTTTCAAAACATTCGTATTAAGTTTTGGCAGTGCAAGTGTAAAACCATTTTGTGGTAATTCTCCAAAGGAGATATCCAAAGGAAAGTACTGTGGTCACGTTAACATTCAAAACAAGCTTCAACAGTTGCTTAGATAACAGATCTCTCCCTACCTTCCATTTTATATGAGTGTGTTGCCATGACCATTGTGCATCCATACTGTTGCCCTTAGTGTCTTTGGTCTGCAAGCAGCTCAGCTGCATTGTAAAATGCAATGAAGCAAAGCAAACCCTTGTCTGAGATTCATTACAGTTCATGTTTGCAGGATAAAAGGAGGTGGCTGGAGCAGGGTAATATACAACAGCAATGCACTTTGCAAGAATGAATGCTAATCGTAGCTGGGCTATGGAAAGGTGTAGTGCTGGTACAAAAGGAAAGTGTGGAGATAGGTAACTAAATAGGGGAAAAACAGCTTTGGGACTACTATTCTGGACATTTTGATCCACTCAAAGGGCTTTGGGGCAAAATTTGGCCTCAGTCTTGCTAACAGAAATGACAGGTGGTACAGTGATTATTTCCATGTTGAAGTTAAACAAATATTCCATTAACAATAAGGAAAGGCTGAGGGAAAAATCATCCCAACTGCATTACATAAATACGTATTTTAAGACAGAACTGCATGCTGCATGCAGATTTTTTTTTCAGTTCAACTTGTAAGACGTAACAGGGCTTGATAGAATTTTAAGTGGAAACTCTGCCCTTTGAGATTTCTTCTTCTTCTGGGGGAAGCAGCTGCGGCTGGAAAACTGCCAAGAGAAATTTGGGGGTGGGAACAGGTTCACTGATATTGTGCCATTGAGCGACATCACTTCCAACTCAAAACCAGAAGTAATGTCATCACGTTGGTTCAACACTCTAGGATTTGCTCAACACTCTAAGATTTGCCCCAAGCTTCCAGTTTTATGCTGAAAGTAACATTGCACATTGGTGTGATGCTGGTGAGCCTAAAGTTTTCTACTGCCGGCCTGTGAAGCAGGCGAAGAAAATGGGGAGCAATGCCAGTAAGTGTCCTGCTATAGCTGGAGATCTCCTGCCCACACCTGAAATTGAGATACGGTAACTACTTTTTGCAAAGATGGTGAACCTAGACTTCAAGGTATACCAAACTACAAAAAGAAGATAGGGAGATGGTTGCCTAGATCTTAATTATACCACTGTGAGATTTTCAAGGTAGGTGTCCATTACTTAATCCAAACAATAGCCTTGTAAAGGTTAAAAATAATGTAGACACAGAGAACTAGAAAAACATGTGAATAATTTGTCATATGTTGGTGGCACCAAAGTGAAACTCTGTTTGTGTTGGCTGGGGGTAAAGCCAGAGAGTTAAGGAGCTAATTAAGATCTAGCAGTATAAAATCTTCTGTGGTAGAATGCGATGCTTTCCAGGGCCTATTTTACCACATATGTGTGATGATTCTTTTTAAAATACAGTCATCCAAATGAATGACATAATAAGTACCCTTGAAGATTTCTAGATAAACTAGAAAATATGTCATATTTGTTAGGGTTCCTGCTTCCCAAAAGTTAGTCTTTGTGGGAAAATATCAGAAATGAATGCAAAACATCACAGAATAGCTATGATCAATGCTTACTCTGCATTCTTTCCAGTTCCCTGTTACTTATACTTCTTCGTTCAGCAGTTCTGCGTTTTCTGCAGTATATGTTGTTAATGCATGTGTATTTGTTAATGGGGGAAAATTAATTGTTAAACATTTCTTATATTTGTCTCCTTTTATATCTGTATAAAACTTAGTTTTAAGCCTTTTCTTAATCTCACAGGGGGTTGGTCTTTTCTGTTTTAGATTTAATTTTTTTCTGAACTGTAGATTTGGTATCAGATGTATCAGATGTCAAATCTTTGTAAGCTGGTACAGTTTTGTGTCAATCATATCTGTTGATTTGCATTCTGTTAGAGCCAGGCTTGGCTTGAGGGTTCCATGTTTCATTACATGCACATGGCAACCGTGAGCCACCACAACCCCCCTCCCCAAATATAAGAAAAAAATAGTTGGTTTTATACCCTGCTTTTCTCTACCTGAAGGAGTGGCTTACAACTGCCTTCCCTTCCTCTCCCCACAACAGGCACCTTGTGAGATAGGTGGGGCTGAGAGAGTCCTGATAGAACTGTGACTGGCCCAAGGTCACCCAGCAGGCTTCATGTGGTGGAGTGAGGAATCAAGCCCTGTTCTCCAGATTAGAGTCTGCTGCTCTTAACCACTACATCACACTGGTTTCCACCATATTACCTAGATCCTACTCAAAATCATATGAAAATAAATCACATTATGTGGTGATTCATATTAGACTTATCAGACCACATCATG
Source organism: Lepidodactylus listeri (assembly GCA_029233225.1). Classification (NCBI taxonomy): domain Eukaryota; kingdom Metazoa; phylum Chordata; class Lepidosauria; order Squamata; family Gekkonidae; genus Lepidodactylus; species Lepidodactylus listeri. The sequence continues at coordinate 74,343,203 of JARCFY010000004.1, forward strand.
GCTATTTCCCCCACTCCATTCCTCACAAGTAATTGGTTTTGTTCTTGTTGCTATCTAACATTTTTCTTTCATTAGGGAAATTGAATTCTGTTGCTGAGCAGATTGGACATCTCCATACTGAAAGGAAAGCAGAACAGGAAGAAGGAAGAAAAATGAAGAGAAAGTAGGACATGTGTTATAAGGACAGAAGAATACTGCCTTAAGTTAAGAATCTTGCCATGTGTGGATTGTGGATTTGATGGCAGAGCCTTGCTTGCATCAAGCTACAAAACATATTTATATCCCATCATTCCTCAGTGAGCTCAGAGCAGTGTACATGGTCCTGCCCCCATTTAATCCTTAGAACAACTCCATTAAGTAAGTTTGGCAGGGGCAAGGGGGTAGAGCGGGAGGATCAAGTTCATACTTACCTCAACTAAAGGGTTGTGGAATTTATAGCACCACAGGCAGGGGACCTGCAGGGACTGCTGGGGCAACTCATTTTTCCCTTCCATACTATTTCCATGCACCAGCCAACCTATCTTTATTTGCCCCTCTGTATTCAGCTTTTACTCTTTCCCTCCCATTACAGCTTCTACCCAGGATAACTAAGGCCCAGTTGTGTAGGGGCTGCCACTGGGCCTAGTTGCATGCTGTGGGACTTGCAAGGGGAACTTCACTTTCTCACTCTTCACAATATTTCCTCTTTCCTTCCTCCTGGCAACCCCCATATTCTCACCTTTCTCTGCTCCTTTCTCTCCTCCCCTGCCAACATATCTTTTACCTGCCCCTCCTCCATCTATAGCTATATTCAGGGCTTTTTTTCTAGGGGAATGCACTGAGACAGAGTTCTGGAACCTCTTTGACAAAATTATTTTTAAAATGTTTAAAAGTTCATGAGTTATTAGCATACAGATTGAAAACTTTTCCCTTTTGAGAGTTCCGGCACTTCTTTTTCAAGAAGAAGAAGAAGAAGAAAGCCCTGGCTATATTGATATTTGTTCATTTCATATGTAGTCATCCTTTATCCACAGGGGGGACCCAAAGCATTTTACCATAATTTTCCTGCCCATTTTATCCTCATAATAATAATCTACATGTAGGTTAGCTGGTCAAGTGAGCTTCCATGGCAGAGTGGGGATTTGAACCTGAATCTCCCGGATCCTAGTCTGACATTCTAACCACAACACCACACTGTTTTTTTTGGCTGCTGTTGAACAGTATCAATAAGCCAGGCATGGGTCAATCATACAAGTCAGGTGGTACTAAGTTGCCTGGTGGTTCCTGCCAGGCTTGGCTCAAATGAGTCCATCCTCAAAAGCCAAAAGATCCTTGAAAAGGGCCCTGCTCCCTCAAGTTTCTTAAAGCTACATATGTTCATTTTTATCATCTCGAGGGGTTTTAACTGTCCTGTGGTGCTTTCCCCCCATTTTTTTTTCAAAACTGGAGCTGTAATCAGGTGTATAGAATAACCCGTTTTGTCACTTCTCAGCCTTTTGGTTAAGATCAAGTACAGTCTTGTCTGTCCATGGCCCAGTCTCCAAATTTTAGTCTCCACAGATGCAAGAATTGATATCAGCCCAGATACACAGGTTCCCAGGGTATCTAGCCCCCTCCCCAGAATTTTGTCCCCAACAGTTTTCTTTCTCAGCACACATGCATGGGTTCACTGAGCTATTCTCAAGAATTCAAACCTGCTTCTTAATTACCAAACTCAAGGTTAATTCTGCTTCTTTTTGTTATTTATTGAATATTACTTTTCAGTAGTGTTGCTATAATTCTTTTCCAAAAGTGAGAAGTTACAAATTTTGATTTCTTCTACAATTTGTGTTATCCTGTTCCCACCACCCAGTTGTCTTCTAGAACAGGGAATATGACAGGGAAGAGACTGGACTACTCCCCCTTTTTGATATGTAGGATTTGTGTGTGAGGTACAATTGTGAATTTTGTGTGTGTGAGGTACAATTTTGAAAAACATCCTACTTCTACTTGAGAAATATCACATTTGTGTTTGCTATTGATCACTTTTTCTGCTGTGAGGTCAGAGAACTCATATTCAACTGTATTTGACTTCCATAAAGGTCTGGTGGTGTAACTCTGTAAGAAAAGTAACAAATTAGAGACAGTAGGATTCAAAATTTTATTCACTTGAAGAAAAGACAATTAGATGAGAAAAAAACTATTGTAAATTCCCTTAAAAAAGCAATAAATGTACCACTGTAGAACAAATGGATTCATTAAAAGTTCTTCAGAGAACATTGGCAAATGGTGACCTAGTGGAAATGTAGAGAGGAAAATAGTGAAAGTAGAGGCACTTTAATTGGGACTGTCCCCCCCCCCCCCGGGACTAATCACTTTACATCACTATCAGTGATCGATTTTCTGCCTGGCTTGATTTTGCTTGTAAGCAAATATTAATGTCAATGTGAATATGTACGGATGTAGATAAACTTTGCAGTGAACTCACGTCTCTAAGATTTTGGATGAGCTCTTGGAGTTGCTCCTGACAATAGCAAAGCCTGCTAATAATCTCGCTGAAGTGGTCAGTTTATGACTACATTTCCCACAGTACTTAGTGGGCAAAAACACTAATCCAAAGCAGGGAGCAATGAAGTGACAGTAAACCATCATCACATGTTATTTATTCCTTTATAGCACCCCAGCAGGTGGGTTGGGGGTGCAGGGATTCATCAGGCAGGTCACCTAATATGGAATCATTCCTTATGCAGCACCAGCACTCCTACAGTGTAAGGAATAAAATATGTGGTCTCTTTGCTCTCCAAATCAAGGTGGTCTGTGTTATTCCCTTGCCTGCAGGCCCTCTATGCCCAAGGGACTTACAAAATAGTAATCCAAAGCAGGGAGTAACGAAGTAACAATAAACCATCACCACAGGTAGCCTGTATTGACTTGAAAAGAATTGGCAATGTTAATGTCGCTATCTGGCCTGGAGAGGACTGAAATCAGACTGATGTTGCAAAAGCAGTTGTTTTGCCCTTGTCACTCGTTTTCCCCAGTTGTACAGTTTCCTACTATCTACTGCGTGCTAGTACATTTTGACCCACATCTCCCCCCCGATTTTCCCCACCTCTTCTTGATTCTTATTTTTTAGGACTGAGAAGACACAGGGGAAATCAGGGGGAGATGCTGGTCAAAATGCCACTGCGCAGCAAATAGCAGGAAATTGAGCAGTACAACCAGGGAAAATGGGAGACTGAGGGCAGAACAACTGCTTTTGCGGAATCGGTCTCAGAGTGTATATCAATTCAAAGGGTAGTTTTCCTTTGTCTGATTTTAATCCCATAGATCACAAACATGTTTTCATGTTTCCTAGATTCATGGGGAAAATAATATGCTGAAATTCCAAAAATATTAAAATTAAGAAAAGGTAGGTTCTTTTAGAATAAAGGGCAAAATGAACACTCTCTAAAATCCAAAGCCTAGTTCACTGCAATTCTTGTGCAGTTGCTTTCATTTAGCAAACTTAAGTGCCATCCTAAGAAAAGTGATGCTGTTCTAAGCCTATTGAAATCAGTGGACTTAGAAAGATGTAACTTTAGGATGGCACTGTAAATGGCACACTTTGTCTCCTGTTGAGACTTGATTCACTTGCAAGGCATGTTTGAGGCAGAAAACTCACTACACTCCCCCCCTCTGGGAATTCAAGTGATAAAATGCTTTTTTGAAAGGTTTCCTGGAGATAAGATTACAAGTTATCATGCCTTGAAAACCAAGGATGTGGTAAGCAGCAGCCTTATCACATGTTTTCACAAGACTATTTTAACACACGAATACTGAGAAAATGGCATCAGCTTCCATTCTACAGATAATAATTTCAAATGACTCCCCAAAAGGTACTGAAAACAAGGTTGTCTCTGCTTTGATGACGTCATAAGTGTCCATCTGAAGTGTTTGTTTATATGAATGTTTCCACTTCTTTTTCATGCTTTTAAAGAAAATAATTGAAGTCCATTTCATAGTTACGCAAGATAACCCCTGTATGTGTGTTTCTCAATTTATACTGGGAATAATTGCATGTGCATCCCAGCTGCTGGATAAAATGGGTGTAACTGCTGGTAACACATCTGCACAGTTCCCCATCAACCAGCAAGATCCAGACCTTAAGGCTTGCTCAGCTTTTTAAAAACTGCTGTTGTCTAATTGCAAGCAAACAGCAGAACCTGTATGTGGGATGGTTTCCTACAAGCAGGGATGTTTACTGCCTTCAGCGTTATCTTTAACGATGCACCATTAGAGCTGAGGTTAATTGGTCAAGAATTGGCAGTTCAGACTTTAAACTTGGAATAGAGTGAAAGCAGGCAAATTGAGGGCATTCATGGAATTCAGTAAAGATTCACTGTCTCCCTGCAATTCAGTGGTTTTCCACTTGTAAACCCACTACACCAATGTCCCCCACATTACCAAGTTCTGAGAAATTCGAAGAGCAAGTATTATCTGGGTTGTTTCTCTTTGGAGGACAGAACACTAAAGGCACATGGGATTTGTGTGTGTGTGTAAAATTTGCTATATTTATAGCTGTACAAGTAGGTCACAGGTAGAGACAAACAGGCTCTCCCATGGGGCAGCAAATGTGTTATTTATCTACTAATAGCCAAGAGTCTCTTCTGCGTGCAGATACTTATTTCCACCATGAGAGGGCTCACTCTCCCCTAACAGGTTTTTCTACAGACTCAGGGGACTCAATGGGTCTGCAGAAAAATCCAAAAAGTTAAAAAAAAAACTTGGGGAGGGTTGAAGCCCCCCCCCCCAATTCCTTTTGAAATGGCCACTGCAGGGATCTACTCCAGGCCCTGCCACATCAACAGTGAGAGATTAGAATGTCTGTGTGTAGGGGAGGAAGGATTCTAAGTGGTTCAGTCAGTAAAAGGCAGGGGAAATGCAAAGGGCCTTTTCCAGGCCTATTTTGGCCTTTCAGGGAGAGATTCTTAGGGTCAGGCCTGACAAGGATTGCCAGTGCTGGGCTGGGAAATTTCTAAATAGTTTGTAGTGAAGTCTAAGGAAGGCTGGGTTTGGGGAAGGGAGAGGTCTCAGCTGGATATAATGCCACAGAGTCCACCCTCCAAAGCAGCCATTTTCTCCAGGGAAACAGATCTCTAATGTCTAGAGATCAGTTATAATTCTGGGGGATCTCCAGGCCTTACTTGGTTGTTGGCAAATCTAGGCTTGGCAGCAACTTGATGCCATCTCACTTTCATGACTCAAGCAGACCCAGCTGCTTGCTACTGTTCACCAGCAACCACCCTATGAAAGCCAGTGTGATGTAACAGAGCTTCAGATTAGGGTCTATAAGACCCAGGTTGAGATCCCCATCTTGTGCTGGAAGCTGACTGGGTGATTTTGGACCAGTCACATACTTTCAGCCTAACCAACCTCATACAGCTGTTGTGCAGATAATAAGAAAGAATAATGTAAGCTGCTTTGGTCTCCACTGTGGAGAAAGACTAATGTTCCTAGGTAGAGGCTATGGGGACACGGCTGGTGCTACCAATTAGGAAAAGGTAGGCAATGGCCTAGGGGTGAAGACCTCAGAGGGATGCAGAATGGACAATCAATGCCTCTCCAAGTCCCCCAGCTGCTGCTGTCTTCAGTGCCTGGGTAGCCAGGTTTCCCCACCTCCAGGCTGGGCCCCGTCACACCCAGGTACTGCAGTGGTGGTTGCTGTGTCTCACTTCCCTTCCCAGGAAAGGAGGAGTAGCTGGCCGAGCTCTCCCCACCACCAGCCAGTCACAGCCAGTCCTGCCCCCTTCTCTCCAGCCCAGTGCTCTCGCCCGGCCCTCTTCTCCCAGGATCCCATGGTGCTGCTCCCTCTCCACCCACTGGCTTCCCCAGCATAGCGCCTGGTTTCACTTCTCCTTTGGAGAGACGCTGCAGCCAAGCTTCCCTGAGGCAGATCCCCCCTTAAAAGTGAAGGGGGATGTGGATGGGCTTAGTGAGGATGGTGGCCAGTAGCAGCCTCCTGTGAAAAGCCCAATCCATGGTCTCAGAGGACGCAGCTGGATCCTCAGGAGGGCAGGTGGCCTTGTGCACCGCTGCACCCTCACCACGCTCTGTCCAGGCAGCTTGCCCCCATCACCTCCCATCCATCTCTGCAGCCCACTGGCCACTTGGCTTGGGACCCTGGCAGCCGACTGGCCACAGGCTCTGGCACTCACTCACAAACCGGCAGCCGGGGAGGGAGAGGTGAGTGATTCTCCTGTCCCTCGAACCAAATAGGGCAATTAGAGGGTGAAAGTGGCCCTGAGGCCAAGCGCTTGCCTCCCCCCACCCTCGCGAGCCTGTGAGGGCCTTGCCTCGGCTGCAGGGGCTGGGATCTCTCCAAACCCAGCCCCTCCAGCCTTGCTTCCCCCCCACACCCTCCTGAGCCCACAGGAGCTAAGGGCAAGGCTGCAGGGACTGGGATCTCTCAGATCCCAGCCCTTCCAGCTTTGCCTCCCACCCTCCCCACAGCATGAAGAAAGGTTAAAGTGTTTGGGCCTCTTTAGCTTGGAGAAATCAGGACTGAGGGGTGGGGTGATATGATAGGGGTTTACAAGATTCTGCATTGGATAGAGCAGGTAGAGAAAGAAGGACTTTCCTCCCTCTCTCAAATACAAGAACTCGTGGGCACTCAATGAAATTGCTGAGCAGTCAGGTTAGAATGGATAAAAGGAAGTATTTTCCCCAAAAAGTGATTAATGCATGGAATTCACTGCCACAGGAGGTGGGGCGGGCTAGAAGCATGGACAACTTCAAGAGGGAATTGGATAAACATATGGAGCAGAGGTCCATCAGTGGCTATTAGCCACAAGGGATAGATAGGAACTCTCAGTCTGGGGCAAGTGATGCACTGTATTATTGATGCTCGGGGCGGGGGGGGGGCAACAGTGGGAGGGCTTCTAGTATCCTGACCCCACTGGTGGACCTTCCAATGGCACCTGGTATTTTTGGCCACTGTATGACAGAGTGTTGGACTGGATGGGCCATTGGCCTGATCCAACATTGACTCCCCTTATGTTCTTAGTATGTGCACACTTCTTCACAGACATTGAAACAGACCTCCTCAAATATTACATGCAGGTAGGGGGAGTTAGTTGTCAGAAAGAGATTATTAGAGTCAAGATGAATAAGTAACTGAGCAATAAAAACAGCAAGACTGGATTAACAATACAGTAGGATATGTACATTGCAGTTCTCTGCATAGGACAAACAGGTCAAACACTACACCAAAGGGTAAATGGACACAAATCTGACATCAAGAATAGCAAAACTGAGAAAGCTGTAGGAGAATTACAGCTGCAAAAGAGACTATTTGGTTTGGCAGTTATATCAGTTGAACACACTGAAGCATCAGCACTTGACCTGAAGGAATTGCTGACAAAATTTGCAAAGGAAAAGGCACACAAAATGAGACTTTGATGTGGCTGAAATGGAAACATTCAAGAGCCTTAATTTTTGACATCACAATTCACAGGATTATTCAAAATGATCGGTGAGTTGTATGCTAAAAGTATTTTCTGTTTGAGAAAGAAAACCAAAGATTGTCATTTAACTTATTTTGACCTTTTTTTTAAAAAAAAAAAATAGCAATGCCAACTTTTGTGCTTTTAATTTTCCCTAGAATTTATCTGTTTTTAAAAAATTGGTTGGGTGGGGAGGTGGGCACAAGTAGTTAGCCTTGCCTAGGGCACAAAAAAGCCTGGCACCAGCCCGGTGGGGGGGAGGTGGGTGGATATGGAAAGCTGAAGACAGAGAGGCAGATAAAGATAGGCTGGCTGTTGGGTGGAAAGGAAATAGGTCTGCCAACTCCAGGTTGGGAAATTCCTGGACATTTGAGGGTCTGGGGAGGGTGGCATTTGAAGAGGGTGAGAACTTCAGTCCAGTATAATGCCATAGACTCTACCCTCCAAACCAGCCATTTCCTCAGTGAGAACTACCACTGCCAACCTCCAGGTGAGGGCTGGAGATCACCCAGAATTACAACTTTTGTCCAGGTGACAGAGATAAGTTACCCTGGATAAAATGGCTGCTTTGGGGAGTTGAGTCTATGGCATTATACCCTGCTGAGGCTGCTTCCCTCCCCAAGTCTCACTGTCTCAAGGCTCCACCCCCAAATCTCCAGGAATTTCCCAACCAGGAGCTGGCAGCCTTAAGATAAATTGATCTCTGTAGCTGGGAGATCCGTTGTGATTCCCAGAGTGCTGCCACTGCTTCTGTGGGGGGAGAGGAAGTAGGTGGGTGGCATCCCAAGGTGTGCCACTTTAGGCCAAGTCTAAAGGACAGACCCATTTGCAGTGACAAGACACAAAATTCACAACATCATAAAGTCTGGGTTAGACTAGTAAATGAGATAATTTGCTTTTGCTCTATCTAATGGGGGGAAATTCTTCTGAATCTGATGACTGGCTATTGTTTCCCTTTTTCAGGAGTCTATTTTGTTTAGTCCAAGCCATGTTGCCTTCTGACTGATCCAGAATTAAAAGACAAACCAACCACTGCCATTTGAAGAAACAGACTGGGTAAATGGAGCTCCTGAACAATCTCCATATCAGGATCCAACACAGAGAGGCTTGACTCAGATACTAAAATAATTTTCACACATGCAGTTTCAAGTGGCTGTTGCTTCAGTCACTCTGGGATGCAAATTTAAAACCTGTGTTGAAAAAGAATATTTATTGGCAATGATACCAACAACCCCACCATTTAAAGAAGGCATGAAGTTATGTAATAATTCTTTGCAACTACTTCTGAAGCTCTGCCATGCCACAGCTCTTACATATGCCTCACTAAATGAGGCTGATGTTATCCCAACTACTAAAGTCTAGATGGCTTGATTTTGGTTTACATTATGATATTGATCCTTGCCCAAAAAGAAGCTGAAAATCAAAGTAGGCATTAAATAAGAAAATCTTGAAGGAATCTCATAACATTTCTTTAAGACTAAAAAAAAGTTGGGAAAGAGTACTGGATCTAGGCTATACCCATGGGAGAAGATAGGTTAACCTTTGTTCTGTCCAGGCACTGCTTCCCCAATAGAAAGCCATGCCCCAAAGTTATTACTAGCTCTGGTGGTAAGCAAAGGGCATATATGGATACCTGCCTTATATTTCCACGGGCGGATGGACAGACGGACGGACGGACGGAAGGAAGGAAGGAAGGAAGGAAGGAAGGAAGGAATTTATCGAGGACATGCACATGGAGAAAGGGTATTTTCTGATTTAATATATTTGCAGGTTGCCTTATCTCCTTTGATTGGAGGCACCTAACAGAGCAACAAAAAATTGCCAATATAAAAAGCCCACCAGCAAGATTAAGAACAAAATACAAATAAGAACACAGCCAGATCTCCTAAAATACTTTATCATTCATCAAATATCTTCTGAAATAAAACCATTTTAAATGTCTTCCTGAATGCAAGAAATTAAACTCCCTCTAGCCGGTTACCAACCCATTCTACCCTGCTCAAGACATGGCATGATATCATGAATTTCCTGCATAATGGGAAGTTTGGTTTTTAAATTTCAGATTTATTATAATGAAAATTTCTGAAGAGCTCATGGAACCACTCAGCTCAGAATGTTCACTGTACTTATCATTAGAGTCTTAGAACATCATGCCAAAAATTTTATGAGACATATGAATTGACAGGGATAAGTATTTTGCATTTTATAGCTGCCACACTTTCGAGAGTGCTTAAGATCAAGACATGACATTGCACTGGCCATGGAAAATGAATCCAGAAAACCCATTATCAGAAAATGATTTATCACAGAGCAGTCTAAATCAGGGCCTGCTGACTTTACACTTTGTGCAAAACAAGATAAATATATTGCATAAGGATGATAAATCTAAATGTAAAACATGGTAGCTGAAGAATGATAGATCACCCAAATGATAATATGTTTTCTATATTTGTTTGAAATCATCCTATGAATGTCCTGAGCCAGTATGGATTATAGCTGTATAGCAAATTCACTAGGTCCGTATGACTTAGGGCCAAACTAGAGATGCTAACATCCATGGGCTTGGACCATGGATGATGCTGCCACTTTAAAGTGATTTGGAAATGCTGCAAGGGCACAGCCTTGATCAGGTCACAGCATCACAGCACAATGGGCTGAGATGTTCTTGTTCCTCCCCATAGCTGTTTTGGCATTTGAAAAAGTGTGGAGGAAAAGCTAGAGCACCTCAGCCTTCCATGCTGTGGCAATATCAGGGATGCCAGCCTCCAGGTGGGGCCTGGGGATCCCCTGGAATTACAGCTCACCTCCATACTACAGAGATCAGTTCCCCTGGAAAAAACGGATGCGTTGGGGCATGGACTCTATGATGTTGTATCCCACTGAGGTCTCTGTCCTCCCAAGATTCCCCCTCAAATCTCCAGTATCAATTAACTGTGTCCACTGTTCATTATAAATAAAATTTAGCTTTTATACTGCGCACTTCAAAGTGCTTTATATATATATTCTTAGTAGTATTAGCTGCTATTTGCATGGTGTCTTATTGATGGTAGAAAATGTTGTCAAGTTGCAGCCAATTTGTGGTGATCCTGCAGGATTTTCAATACAAAACATGAGCAGAGGTGGTTTACCAGTGCCTACCTCTGTGTAGTGATCCTAGGTCCCAGTCAGAAGTTGTGTTTTATAAGCACTTAGTGTGCTTGTATTTAAAATAAAGGTATTTATACCAAAGAACGTCATCTAGACATCACACCTGTCACCTGCCTCAGCACACAGTTGCTCCATGGTTGCGTGTGCACACTTCCCATGCTGCAATCATAAAGCAAATGCGTGGGTGCCATTTTTTAAAAAAAAAATGCTGTTTCCACTTGCACATAAGTGGTTGACCACAGCTCTTTCCCCTCTGAATGTGCACACGCATTGATGATTATTTGCAGCACAGTGATCAGACGGTGAGACTACTTGGATCAGTTTCCACTGGACTTTCTCCGGTGGCCAAAAAATCGGGGGTGAAGACAAGTGGCCTACAAGTGAAGGACACTATAGAGATGCGGTTGTCTGGACACACCTATAAAGTCTGGTAGGGAGAAGTAATGACATTGGAGCTAATAGCTCATCTAATCATAGCCCTAGTCTTCCTTGGTGGTCTCCTGTCTAATTACTAACCAGGGCTTATGCTGCTTAGCTTCCAAGATCTGATGAGATCACTAGCCTGGGCCATCCATGGCTGCGGTCACACACACTAAATAATCCACTTTCAGTGCACTTCCAATGCACTTTGAAACTGGATTTTTACTGTGTGAACTGGCAAATCCAGTTTGAAAGTGCACTGAAAGTGGATTGAAAATGGATTATTTAGTGTGTGTGACCGCAGCCCATGTCAGGGCAGTATTTTATTATATAAATATATTATTTTAAAAGACTACCATGTGAATTTGTGGCTGTGATGAGATTTGACTGAACATTTCCCACAACACAGCTTAACTACTGTACAACACCAACTGGTCTGCATAGGGTTGCTACAATAAACTGACTAGTTCTTGGTTGATGAATGGTACTAGTATTGTAGTCAGCAGTGGAGCTTCATAATGGAAAGAGCAAGTTTGTCTTAACACATGAACAGTGTAGTATAGTAAGTCTTGCTGTGGTTTAATACCCATCACTATCTTCTTCATGACAGAAACCTAATGACCTGCTCAGAAAGCTTCTGTAATCCACCACTTGAAATAATCCCAGTATTTGGAAACAGATGGGCATGTCATCAGACCCATTACAAATTTATGCATTGCACTTTGATACTGGAAGAATGATTTCAGAATGCATACTAATAGGGTGTGCGTTATGAAATTCCTGAGCCAAAAATATACATTAAAAATACTATTTCAAGTTGATACCATAATTTTCAAGAAAGGTAACACAAATCTGGGACTCCTAGGCATTATGAAGACCCCCCCCCAAAAAAAATCTTGTTTTTTTGTGTTCAGGTGCTTACCATCAGGCATCTTGTTTTTCTTAGATTCTTCAGATTTCCCAGGCAATGGCATTTATCCCTTCCAATCAGATCCTTGCAAGGGTTCAGAGGGGATCACCCTCAGCCAATCACCTTTGGGCACAATCCCCAGAGTAGGAAATCACATGGAGGAGTTTGTACAGAAGTGTTGGTACTCATATTACTCCACATACCACTCCAAATTTATGTGAATAACTTCCCACTGGGGGTTCTTTAGCATCAGGAACTGGGGGTTCTTTACCATTGCTGCCTCCGCCAGGAACTCCTTAAACAGTAATAGTACTAATTACTAATTAAGATACTTCTCCAGTGGATGCCCAGTTTGAAGATGTGCATCTCATAGCAACTGACTGATTTATCACAAGCAATCCCTCTCTTTCATACACACACACACACACACACACACATTCTTTTTTTAAAAAAAAATGTAAACTGTTTTCAAAAAATTCAAGGATGGGATGGGACAGGACAGGACAGGATGGGGAGGTTCTCTGCAAAGGAAACCCTCCTCACTTTGTGAAAGGAAACAAACAACAGACCACACCAGGGAAGGATGGCAAACATAATTTTCAGCAGAAAGGTTTTAAAAAGTGCCAGTCAGTCACTGTAAGTTTAGGAAAATAGTATTGATGCAGACAGGCCTCTTTTTTTTTTTAAATGTCAGTGGCCAGCTGACACTGTCCTGCTAGGCTGCTGCTCATAGGTGTCAACTATGGGGGGGCTCGGGGGCTGGGGCCACCCCTGAAATTTCCCGGGGGGACTGAGGCCCCCCACGAAATGGGGTGCCCACCCACCGCTGCGCCTTCTTTGCCACTGCCGAGAGCCTTCCCCCCCCCCACCCAACACCCCTGCACTCCCTCCCTCCCAGGGGCCATCAGGGCAATGTGCCTAGCGTAATGGCATCACCCAGAAGTGATGTCATCACACTGGGCATGTTAATGGGGCGACGCTCTAGCAATCACCCCGAAACTCTATGGTACCATAGAATTTCAGGATGATTGCCAGAGCATCGCCCTGGCAACATGCCCAGCGTGATGACATCACTTCCGGGTGATGCCATGACTCTGGGCACATTGCACTGATGGCCCCGGGAGGAAGTGCAAGGGAGCCGGGGGGGGAGAGGCTCGTGGCGGCATTTGTGGGGACATCCTCCTGGCATGCACATGTGCTTCGCACATGCACATGCAAGTGCACCCGCCCCCCTCCTGGAAAAATAAAAACTCAATGCCCTTGTTGCTGCTTGACTGCCATTTTCCCCCATAGGAATCAGTAGAGATTGGTGTGCCTGCTCTGAGAAATAACTGCTTCAGGGGTCTTTATAACTGAACTTCTTTTTAATCTGCTTGAAATTTAGGGGTCCTTAGATCAGAGGGAAGATTGTGTTCTGTACAAATTTGATGCCATTTGTCAAAAGCTTTTAATGGCTCAAGGGTGATTGGTTGTTCAAAGACAAAACCACAAAATACTGGGGTATAGATGGCAGGGTAACACTACTACCAGTCCTCTTAACTAACCCACTAAGAAGAGACTAGTGTAGCCCTTGGAAGTCTAAGATCAAAAAGTCAGACCTGCAAGGTGGAACATTTACAAGATGAGCTCCAGAAAACAGTTATTCTGGTAGCTGGAGCCAATAAGGGTTAAAGTACTAGATTCAGACTGAAACCCCAAAACCCCAAGAACACCATGAAGTACAATTAATGAGATTTACTAAAAGAATGTGCAGTAATATACAATATATGAACAGTAAATATTGAGAATATAATAAAGCTAAACATCTAACCTAAACGCAAGTATTGGTTCTCTGGATCCAGATGCTACCTTACAAGATCATATTCAACAAAGTTTCAGAGTCCAAAGTCCAAAACGGGTGCTCCAGCTAACTAGGTCAAGAAGTGTCCCAAAGACAGATGTGATCCAGACAAGAGGCAAAACTAAAAGGCATGATTCTAGTTGACCAATCAGATGTATAGCAAATGATGTAACCTGAACAATCAATTTTGTTGCTAATCAGGTGACCCAACCAATCAGGTGAGTTGCCCTAATGAGACCATATACTCTGCAGTTGTATAGGGCCTAATCAAGTAAGCAGCTTAACCCACTGTATGAGAGAAGCTTCCATGATTTTTGCAGGTTTCAGCCTGAAGCAATGTTTCTGATTGGACAAGAGATTGCTAGGCAACCCATTATCTTGATACCATTGTCTTTATAAACAGCTGCCCCAGACCCTTGAATAGATTCCCTATTGAAAATCATGGTCCTGAAACTCCAGAACCATAAAAAACCACATGGATTTAATCCTGAACCAGTAATGTCCTACCTGAAAATCAGCAGTCATGATAAAGCCCACCCCCCCCAATCCAAAATTAAAACTTTTTAAAAAATTGGAGTAATGCTTAATGTCATTCTATCAAAGAATTACCTACATATTCAGAGTTGATTTACATATCCCTTAAGTTATCTTTAGCATCCTTAGTAGAATTCAAACACAATTTCAGCTGCATTTAATCAGACAGTTTATTTATACAAGGGAGATTACAGGAACAGAGAATGATTACATATTAGAGAATGATTTATTATGATTTTTAATTTGCATAATATTTTTGCTTAATGAAATTTGATTGATATTTTTTTCTTTACATGTAACTTCTTAAAGGTATCAGAGAAGAATCATAAAGGAAGTGTTAATTTCTCTCATGCACTTCTGGCTAGCTATAGATCAGAGATTTATCAAAACACTTGTCAGAGTTCTGTACGATAAATTATGTTGACTTGAGTTTTTGTTGAATTAAGGAATAACGCAACAGTAATTCAGAAGTGTTCCTTCAAACATCAGTATATGTTTAGGTAAGCAGATTTCTTTAGAGAAGGATGACTTTTAAAACTGCATTTTGCGTAATAGCAGTTGTTTATGTTAACCAGTGGGGAACAAATTCAGTTTTCTTTACTAAATGCAAGTTTGTACAATCAAATATATCATACAATCAATTTACAAGTTCAGTAGCAAAATAAACGCTGCACAGAAACATAAAATGATTTTCTCTGCCATCATCTTTGTGCTGCAGGATCTGCTGAATTGTGGCTCCTTTTCAATTCATGACTTTAATGTTAAATCCTCATGAGGCTGGCACTGCCTTCCCAGAAACTGGGGCTTCGGGATAAGATGGAGTGATTTTGGAAGGAAAGGCTGGTGTTCTGTCCACATTAGATAAGGTCAAGGAAAAAACCTAGGAGTACTCTTAGATCCTGTCCTACCTTTTGAATTTCAAGTATATATGTGGATCCTAGAACTGCTTTTTAACATCTGCATTTGATTAGGAGATTTTCCAGACTACAGCTGCCTTTTCAGTTTTTGTGAATGTTGTGGTGGTTTTGATGATCATACTATTGGTGTGATCAGTTCACACTTACTTCCTTCTGTTCACATTCACACTGAGGATTGACCTTCTGGGTTTTTTTCCCATGTGTGTGTGTGCATGTGTTTAAGATTTGCAGTGTTTCAGCAGCCTCAAGGGGGTTGAACAATCCCCATTAAAGTACATTCCTCACCCATCACACTACAACTGAGGTTTTTTCCTGGTATATGTGTCTCACCCGTATTGGTTGCTTTTTCCCCACGTTTGAACAGCCTCTCTGATTCTCCCCCCCCCCCCAATTTTTGAATACCTTTATCTGACTTGCATCAGGTACACAGTGCCAGTGGTGTACAGAGCATATTTGACACCCGGAGCTGATAATTTTTAACATCCCACACCTCTATTAGACAAAAAATTTCAGATCAGGGTTCAAATGGACGTACTCTCAAGGAACACAGTGGAGCTTATCCTTGAATAAGCATGCATGGAGAGGGACACTTCTAGGATGACCGTGTCCTGGTCTCCGGCACCTGTGCCCTTTCTTGGAGTAGAGGCTCCATGAAAGCCTCGTCCTAACTCTGCTCTGCCAAAGCTGCCAACTTTGCACAGGATGGTGGATGATTTCCCAAGAGATATGCACACAAACACCCACCCCTCTGGTTGGGTCTTTGGCCAAAAAATATTATTTCATGCTTCCATGAAAGCCAAGGGCTCCAGGCTTTTGACATGAGATAGTTCCACCGAACATCTTGCAATCTGCTGCTGACAATGTATGCATAAGATAGATTGGGCTGCAGAGAAAATAAATGATCAATGATGTCAGTGGTGTCAGGCTTCCCAGTGGGGCTGACTGTTTGTTCCAGCTCTGGCATGCAAATATTAAAAAAAAGTTTGCTGCCCAAAACTCACATTTCTGTGTGGGTTTGGGGTGGCAACCCATGAGGTGGAAAAATTGTTCAGATTCTGAGCAAAAGGCTATATTGCTGATTCTTTTAGCAATGGGGGAAAAGAGTATGGGAACAATTAGTTTAGGAAAGAATGGGGGGGAAATGAGGGAAAACTGGGACAGCAGAGGGATGTTAATGAGGTTGTCTGGACACAAGGAAAAAAGTTAACATCAGGAAATGAAAATGGAACATTAAGGCAATCTGGAAAAGTCTAGGAAAGTCTTCCCTTCTGGACTCACAGAAACCTTGTACAGTCTATGCATTGACTGACCACCCCCAGGATCTTCTGCTTGTAAAACTGGTGCCATACCATTGAGCCATGATCCCTCCTCTGAGAGGACCTCCTTGTCAAGATCCAGAGCCTTTGCAGCTGTGTCTCTACTACCCTAGAATGGCCTCTCCCATGACATTTGGATGCATCCATACTTCTTCCCTTATGTCTTTCTAAAGACAATATAAGCCCAAGCTTGGTAGAAATAGGAATGGTTCATGGTTTGCAAAGTGTAGTTATGGCAGGTCAGTGGGCACAAATTTCCCATGAACTTTCAAGCAGTTCATAGAGGTTCATGCTGGTTTGTGAATGGATATATTTCCAGACAAACTGTTTACTCTCAAACAAAATGTTTACCAAACTTCAAAGCAGTATGGAGGCAGAATTCTCCAGCCTTGGAAACACTGCTCTCAGTTTCAAATCAGTCATGTCAGTTTCAAGAGGATTTCCCTTCCTACTTTTGGCAGGGTTCCTTTCTTGCACAGAGCTTGCATAATCCCATCCCCCCCTTGCTTGGCTTTGTGACTCTGTGCTTTGAGAGCAGTCCTTTTAAGTTTGCAATGCCAGTGGCACTAAGTTTTGTTCAGTACCCTTTGGTTGCACTGGTACTGCTGGGCACTGTGTACACTGTACTGGTTGTTCTGCTGGGCTTGCACACATACCCTTGCTTAGATTGTGATTGAGCTGGCACTGGGGTCTGATGAGCACTAGTACATTGCACTGTTCTCCTGGACTTGCAAAAGTGCTCCCCACCTTTAGTTTCTACTGCAGAGATTATCTGCCTTGATCTTAGTTCTGTTGGGTTTTCACTGCCACAGTGGTACTGGTTCTGCAAGTCACATAGCACTGATTCTGCTTCACTTGCGAAAATGTGCAGCACCTTCAGTTTCTACTGCAGAGATTCTCTGGGACTTTGATTCTGTTCTGCTGGGTTTCTATTGCCCTTGCTTTTTTTTTTTTTTTTGGGCCATTCCCCCCCCTCTTCCGCTCATATGAGGAATTTTGTTGAACACTCCTTGTCTGACCAATTACCATGACATCCAAATGCAGCAAGCTGGGATTTGTTTACTCTCCAAAAACTGCCATACTAAACTAGGATTCAACTGAGATTTAGAATCCTGGTTTGGGGGATGGGGATAAACTAAATTTTTCTAAGGAATTTGGATGCCATGGTGAAATGGAGTATAAACAGACTTGTTCATCCAACCTCTGAAGGAGGAGGTAGGAGAAGTGAGAAGTGTGGGTGAGAGCATGGCAACAAGCTGAGTGTATGCTCCTCTTGAACTGAATTACATCTTGTTGTGACATCTGGATACAGCCTTGGGCTTCTTGTATCATACTGGTAAAGAATTAGCAAGTTCTTTAGTCTCCCAACTGTGTCTTTTGCACATCCCTTTTTAACACTTACTGGTATAAGTTAATAAAAATGTATCTGCCTAGGTCCAATTTTTGTGGATGTTTCTAGGCATAATGGGTCTGGAAGAATAACAGAAAGTAATTAGGAAGCCTATGCTTCAGAGTATAAATGAATTTGTGTAAAATGGCAGTGCTGACTATGTTCAATTTTAAAATGTGCTGAGTGACATTACCAGCACTGAACCTTGATCTGTGATATAGGACAAAAGGCTATGCCTGCCTGCCTTTGTGCCTAGGGACAGCCATTTTGCTTACATTTTCAGAATGCAGGTACTGCAAATGAGAGGGACTAAAGACTAGGGATGAGCATGAACTAGTTTACGAATTAAAGTTCATGAGGAAGTCTGGCTGGTTTGTGATTTGCAAACTGAAGTGTGTGGCAGGTCAACCAGCATGAATTTTCCACAAACATTCCAGCTATTCATGGAAGTTCATGGTGGTTTGTGAATTGATACATTTCCAGACAGTCTCCATTCAATCTAAATGTTTATCAAACTTCAAAGCAAAATAACTTGTAGAGAATGTAGAGCAGCATTGGGGGGGGGGGGGCTGTGACTTTGATGTCTCTAGCTTGCACAGGATCCATTCTATACACTTCTGAACCTCCATGACAAGTGGTCATTTTGACAGGTACTGGTTCAGGAGTTTATAGAATGGATTCTGTGTAAGCTAGAGACACCAAACTCACATGGGATTTCTGGATGACTTTCCTCTAACTACCCACCAGGTTTGGTGAAGACTAAATTTATGGGGCCCATGTTACAACCTCCCAAAGGAAGTGCTCCCATAAAGTGCTTTCTGGGGAAATGATGGGCACTCATTTACCGAGAAAGCACTTTCCTGGTGGCACCTTCCTTGGGGGGATGTAACTCAAGACCCCATAAACCCAATCCTTACCAAACTTGGAGAGCAGGTAGAGGAGAGTCAGCCAGAGATCCCCTGCAACTTTGGTGTCTTTAGCATGCAAGGTGTGTGTGTGTGTTCTACCAGGTCATGTACCTATTAAACCAAAACAGTTTGTTTGGCTGCTAAAAGTTTGTGATGGTTTGTAGTTTATGAACCAGTCATTCCATGAACCACAAACCAAGTCACATTTTCCCAGTTCATGCCTGTCGCTACTAGAGACAGGAGCTACATTCCTCCCACTTGCCAATGGGACAATAAACAAATATTTTTGCTTGTATCCTCTTGATAGCTGAACATGAGGGGAAGGAACAGAGGCTATCTCTGTCCTGTGATAGGTATGCATATCTGAGGAGTGAGATGCAGATGTTTTGCTTATAAGGTAGGTTGCTGCAGAGTAGTGAGGAACAAATTTCTGGGATCTGTGGGGGAATCTGATAGTTAGATCAGAGCATAGCTGCAGTGCTGCGGCAGAGAAGATAAGCAACCTTTTTTGTTGTGGGCCATACAAGGTGATCTTTGTACTTTCCCTCCATTGTAGGTTCTTGATTAACCCTCCCTAACATGTAAAATGTGTCATACATAGAGGAACCTGGGCTTGAAAAAGGCCCAACAAATTATGAGAGACAATGAAGAATGCTTACAAAGAAAAAAGCAGGGTTTTTTTCTGAGCATAACTTGTAACTCCTGAGCCTTGTCTGTGATCTCCAAATATTTCCATCTCTTGAATTATTCTAACAATCCCCCACCACCAGGGGCGTAGACTTTGTAAATCCCCGGGGGGGGCTCTTTTGTGCACGCGTGCACGGGACCATGTCCCCACCGCTTTTCCCCCCGCCCCCCGGCCCCAGGGAGGCAGACCCAGTGGGGCGAGCAGGGGGTGGTGGCGGGGGCTGCTGCCCCGTAGGGGTCCTTGAAGTCATTGCGGCACGCTTCCCCCTGACGCTGCAGCTGCCCACCACCCAGAGCCAACACCAGGCCACCCGGCTGCTGCCCCAGAGCCCGCTCACCGGCTGGGTCGGGGGGCCGACCGGTGCAGCAGAGTCCCTGTGCCTGCCCATCGTGCTGGCTCTGCCCCCCCTCCACCCCCCCTCCTCGGCGGCTGCCTTCTGCCGTGCCCAGCACCCCCTGGGCTCCCGGCGGCCCTCCCCGCCTCCCCCACCGGCGGGCGCTCCATTTTGCCGGGGGTGGCTGAGCCCCCCCGGGAAATTTCGGGGGAGGCTCGAGCCCTCGAGCCCCCCCATAGTTGACGCCTATGCCCACCACAACAGTTACCTCCTGTAGAACTCTAGTCCCCTTTCAGTTTTCCCACAACCACACCATCTTTAACTACCCCAGCTTCACAGCTGCAGCCGACAAACTTATGACAGTAGCCAGTTAGGCAACTAGGCAGTGGGCAGGCTAATACCTTTTCTTCCTGCCTCTGCCTGTCTCCCCTCATTCTGTCCCTCCCTTGCTGGTCCCCTGATGCTGTTTCAGCAACATGACAGGCTCTGAGCTGCACCCTGTGAAAAGGAGTCTCTGTGAATCATGAAGATGCCAAAATGCCTTTTAGCACTCCTTTTAGCACTGAAGGAGATCTTTACAAATCACCACATCTTATCTTTCATGCCCATAGAATGTGAGTCCTGGCACCATATATAAAGCTGGGTTTGGACTGTATCACTTCAGGTGGACACTCATCTGAATGAGTCATTCACTCAAGTGACTGAATGCTTCTTCATGCAGAGAAAAATTCCATCCCCATAGAAAATACCATTCTAGAGACAATGACAAAAGTAGAACCTTCCGCTTATAGAATTGTTTTCTAAGTGCACGGATGTCCCTTCAAATTTGCAAAAGTATACAGGCTCATCTGCAAACAGAAGCAATATATCCAGACACTGATTTATGACCTCAGAGAAAGCTCTTTCTATTGATTTTGAACACTTCTTGGTGGGGTATGTTTTTGATACTAACTGATGTTTCCCATGGCCATTTTTAAATCACTGCTCCTCCATAACATGTTTTCCATTTTTCTTTATTGAGCAGGCATTATTAGCCTTCACTGAGTTGCTATATCGACAAACAAAACAAACATTGCAGAGGACTAAGAAGACTGATTGATAATTATAATAGTCACAGTAGCAATTGCACCATTTGTTTTTGTCAGTTAATGGCTCCAACTTGTGGAATTTGTTAATATATGGCACTACATGGATTAATAGAAGGACATTACATTCTTGATTGCATGTAAGGATTTTCATGTAATGATCTTGGGGGACTGTAGAAGCAAAATAGAAGAGTTTACCTATGCAGCATCTTTACATAGCACTTTAGTGCAGGCTGGCCCTGTCTGTATACATCTTCATTTTGACACAAGCTGTTGTGTTTAAATGACACTATGGGGACAAGTCAGCCATTGAATTTCAACAGGCCATTACAGAAATGCTTTGAAAATCTTTTATTATTTTAAATGAACAGGTTTTTCATCTTCATGCACTCCATTCTCAACATCACTGCTATTTTCACTGCAGATTGCTGTTGCAAGGGAAGCCAGAACTGGTGGACTAACTGGACCTCCTAATTTAGATGGCTGGACTGAATTCTGGTTTCAAAGTTGAATTAGCATCTTCTTTTCTTTTTTATGTACTCTCAGAAGCAGGGCACACTTATGTCATGTATGCTTGCATGTAAATGTGAGATAGCCTTGTCTTTCCAAAGGAGAGAGCTCATTGTCACAATAGATTTTAGCAGTCAATCAGAACCTTTCCCTCTTGGGGTACTTTGAATGGTCAGTATATAGAAAGTTCTGAGCATCTTCTTGTGATATTTTAAAGGTCACTCACATGATTCCTTTATGGAGAAGTTATTCCTTTTTAGTATCTCCATGAGTGGGAAAATGTGAAGTCCCTTTTGGGATATTACAGAAGAAGGATGGAAATAGGAAAGAAACTGACCAATGGCTCTTCTTTCCTTGTCTAATATTTCTTCCACCCTTCCTCCAAGAAACTCAGAACAGTATACATAGGTTTCTCCATTTTATTTTCACAACAGTACTGTGATATATGATAAACTAAGGGACAGATACTTGTCTGATAACCATTATGCCACTATGGTTATATTATCTGCTTATGGTAACGTGTCAATGGACTCTCAATACAGTGCAATATCATTTCCCACTACATATCCTTACATAAACTGCTGTGCTACCAGATGCCCTAGAGTCAGTTCCATAGTGACCACAACCTGTCATTTTAGTCACAAAGAAATCCAAGAATCTTCCAGCATGATTATTTAAGTTTATGCAAATTATCAGGCAGGATCCTAAAAAGCATATTTAATAGTCACGGGCACAGCTTCCTGTCCATTAGCTGCAGCCTCTCCCAGCTTGTCATCTACAATATAGGTTCTCTTCAGGTGAGTCATAATGAGGATTCATGCTGGGAGATCCTGCATCAGTCTCACAGTGATGGGCATCAATGACCATTAATTTTCAATTAGGTAAATGCTTTATCTTGTGACAAATTCAGTTATTGCTATTCCTTTCCATGTGTTACATTGCTAAGTTCTGCTTATCTTCATTTTATTGTTTTAAAAATTTCATTAGTAGCTCACCATCCTCAAGAAAAAAAATCATATCATTTCACTCCTGTTAAGAAGTCAATAGGCTGACCCTGTGGGTTCCCAGGGCAGTTGCACACAAATGACCAGACTGCTGTTGTTTTTTAAAATATATATATTGTAATTTATTATAAAGATAGACAATTTTATGAAAATATAGACAACAGATTACCATATATCAAACAACAAGCAAAACAAAAAAACCACCTAGCTTTAACTACCTAACACTGTTCAGAAGCTGTATTAGGCGACACAAACTTTCATTCAAATGAAGGCCTCTGCTAAGTGTAATCTACAGTCTCAGCAGGTGTGAAGCATAGAAATAGGCCTGCAGTCCATGAACATCTCAGCTAGCTAGCCTCCAGAATCATATAACAATTATAGTTTTTGGCCCTCCAAGTCAGGTGCAGATGATATCCAATCACAGCACATCTTCAGGAGAAAACTCTGGAAAATTACATCATTGCTCCTGTTCTTCCTCCCTCCCATCACTGAAGACACACTCTCATGGGAAGCTAATTGTCTGCTTCCACTCTGACCTTGAAGATGATAAGGTACCAGGCAAGTTGAGACTCACTAATTAGTAACACCTGCAAGGAAGTCCAGGCCCGCTTGAATACATTAACTCTAGGGGGAAGGCAAGAGGGCTCTTTGCCTTACAATTCCCAATACCCAGTTGGGAAAAAGTGTATGCATGTATTATATGAAACAAAAGATAGGTGACACATGACAAGGTAACATAGTACTATTGGACCCATTTGCTGAAATGGTTGATCATTTTTGAAGTTCAAGACTTATCTAGAAATGTATACATTAAAGTGATATAAGGCTACGATCACACGGTCCTTTAGATCCAACATAGGTGTGAATGCCTGACAGATCAAAAGGGAGCGATCAGACAGCAACATCTGGGAAGCATCCTGTAGTTGTTGGCAACCTATGCTGCTCTACCATGGAAGCAGAGTTAAAAGACACTGGAGAAAGTCCGGTGTTATCCAGATAAGTTGGGCCACGGGTGGACTTTCCCCTGCCTGATCACTCAAGCACGTTCTCATGCGGTTGGGATGGTCTGATCCTGACACCCTGACTTTGTGCCGTGTTTTCCCTCTCCCTTCGCAGTATGCACATCATCACATACTTCATAGGCGGCCCTCAGTGCAGAGGTGCGATTGCTCATTAATGTTCAAGGGAAACAAACAGCAAAAAAGATGACTCACCCACAGTAGTGTTTGATCACATGGTGATGGGCTGCACCTGCAGCTTCAAAAGGCTGTGTGATCTCACAACTGCATGTCAAATTCTTCCAGAGGAAATGGCCTCTCTTTCCCTGTGCTTGAACTGGCACGTGTGACCACAGCATAAGTCTTCCTTTCTGCCCATTGAAAGCTCCAAGATCACTATATGCATTCTCATCAAACATAATCCTCAAAGGAACATAGCTTAGATTTTAAAAAATTACCATGGTAAGCATAAAACTCACTAAGGAGACAGATTGAAAACTTCCCCAAATATGGTTGTTGTACTCTATCACTGTTCAGGGTAGTATCAACAAAATATCAACTTTCAAATCCTATTTTATTTCCTTTATCTTGGATGTTTTATTTTTTCCTCTCAAGGGGAAAAAAAGGAAAAAAGTAATTAGTTTCAGGTTGAAATGGGGATACATTGGTCTCAGACAGTTGGGTGGTTCCTTAACAGTTTCTGGAATGTTTGTAAAGAAATCTGGGCTGGAAATATGTTTGCCAGGTTCTCGCTGGCCACTGGTGGTGGATGGGGAGGGGAGGGTGGCCTGATCTGGATTGGAAAACTCCTGGAGATTTGGGGATGGAGTCTGGGGAAGACAGGGACTTCAGCGGGGTACAATGCCACAGAATCTACCCTCCAAAGTATTCATTTTCTCTAGGGGTTCTGATTTTTGTAGTCTAGAAGTAAGCTGTAATTCCAGAGGACCCACAGGTCCCACCTGGAGGCTGGTATCCCTAGCTGGAAATGATAATCTGAAACTACCAGTGACTGGTATCCCAGCACAACCACAGTCCCTTTAAAATCTGACAAAACCAGGGGATCAGCAAAAAGGCATGGCAGTGCTGCACTGAAAGGAAAGGAAGAAGAAAAGTTTTTCCATCTCCACAAGGTGAGCAAAAGTAGGAAAGGAACACCAGGGCCTTTCAAGGGCTAGATAGGCTGGCCACAATGTGACATTTATGGCCCAGCTTTGGGTAAAATCCATGTGAGGGAAACAAAGATTGGTACCAGTACTTTCTGGATGAACTGACTCATAGCAGTGCACAAGGAACCTGTAGACTGTGTCAGGCATATTTTATACAATGCAGAGTTGCTGAGAGCTTAAACATTAATTTAATCAATTTTCCATGATTAAACTGTTCATTGACACATGTCAACCCCCTTAACAGATCTCTTTAACATGGTGTCCAATTTGAACATAAACATCAATGAGTTTTGTAGCAGAGCCAGAATGTGCATGTATAAATTATTTCTGATTTGAAGATTTTGCCTCTTTCCTACTAAATGACATTGGGGCCCTGCAGGTGAGATGGGCCACTCAGTGAAAACAGTCCATGCAGCTTCCAGACATCTCTTTTCTTAGTCAAACAATATTTAATAACAAGCATTTGGTAGATGGGGAAAGGGCAAGAACAGCTACTATTTTCATCAGTCAGCAAGAGGATACACATGCACTGATCCTGATCTAAAGAGTACACCCACTTTTGCCATTAATGATCACTAACTGAGACAGTTATCAGGGGCACAGGAAGACACTTTGCCAAACAAACTGGTGAGGTTTGTGGTGGGGTAGAACAACCTCCTGGTGTGCTAGAGACACCAAACTCTCCAGCTAAATCTCTTCTACCTGACCATCAAGTTTGATTAAAATTGGATTTACGGGGTCTGAGTTACAGCCCCCCCCCCCCGTAAGGTGCCCCCAGAAAGTGCTTTCTGGGGAAATGACAGACAGTCATTTTGACAGGCCAGGAGGTTCAGGAGTGTACATAATGGACCCTGTACAAGCTAGAGACATCAAACTCTCAAGGCTTTCCCCACTGGTTGTCCTTTACATTTCCTCAAAGTTATGTGTAGATTAGATTTAAGGGCCCAAGTTATGGACATATAACTGAGGCTTGGGCATACCCTGAGTTGGGAGCACAAAGGGCAAGAGCTAAGGGACTCTTGTCCTTTGGGTCTTAGTGCCAACAATGCTCCCTCTAAGCTGTAGAGTCTTTTGAGCAAAAATTCTACTTTGTGAGCTACTGGCATTAAAGTTATGAGTGAGCAATTTGGCTGCTGCATAAATTAGTTTGCTCTGGAGCCATCCTTCCTGAGCTAAGACAAAAATGTATGATCCGGAGGCTAGAAAACTGTGAGCCAACATAGCACTTTCCTAATGATTCAGGTCCATGTTCATGGACTTGCGTTCCCCACAGCCCCATGCCAGCTGCAAGGTCTAGCATTTTAAAAGTCCATGGGGCCATGACATGGAGAGAGGAGGGACTCCTGGCCCCTTGTACCTTTCTTCCGAGTTGAAATGGCCCTGAGAAGAGTTACTTGCTCCCCATGATGGAACTGTACAAGCATGAAATAATGAAGAGATCTGAGCAGGATTCTGAGTAGTCCTGCTTTGGATTGCTCTTTCTGCATTGTCTTCAGATACACTTCTCATATGCTGCAAGCCTGCACCTATATGCTTACTTTGACTCAGATCTGAGTTCTTGTATTTGTTGATAGCAGTGTTGTTGGACCATTGAATAATCTATCTTCCTTCTACCGCTTTCTTTTTCTCTTTTTTTCCCTCCAAGAATGCCGGAGCATGAGATCCTGCTGTTGGTAGCTAAACAACATTGTAACAAATTCTGCCTCCCAACCATTCTTTATGCTTGTTTTCTGGCAGTTCAAGTAATGACTTAGTAGATGTATTTGTCTGCCTGTTCCACAGAGATTTATAGGTACTATTCTGCACTGTGAAGGTGAAAGGATTTGTTCCATAAGAAGAAAAACAAAATTAAGGAACAAGTGAGGGCAAGCAAACAATTAAAAAAAAATAACCCTGTCAGCAATGTTCCTACTTTGTTACCCCAAAGAATATATCTGGATAACTCATTAAACAGACAGTTTCTTCAAGGGTGATAATTGTGTGATCTCCATACACTGACTTTTTCCGGAAGGTAGAATCACTCCTGAAAACATCAGCCATCTATTGATAGCTAAACCAAAAGACATTTTATTGCACTACAGACAACAGAAGTGGATTTTGCAACAATGCTCATTGAGAATGTTAGTCATGAAATTAACTTTTCAGTGCATTCCTTAATGAATGACAATTTGTAAACATGTAGAATACCATTCTTATGACAACCTCATCACAAAAACTACTCAATAATAAAATGTTCCAAAGGTAAAATATTTGCTGATATTTGGAAAAGTACCATTTTTTCTTAGGAAATAGCTCATACAGTTCCAGCACTGGGAACTGGATAAAAATGTGTAGTACATTTAAAGTAAGCTTTACAGCCAAGTTCAAATGCTGGACCTAATTCATACATTATTGGACTGGAGTAGGTTGTGCTTCCATGTGGCCTGATTCTATACTGCTCTAGTACTATTTGATGGTACTAGCATCTGATAACAAATTCCTACAACAGCAGCATACCTTTATGGGTAAATTAATCAAAAAGGCAGTGGCGAATCGGCTGCAGGGCTTTTTGGATGATTACTCCATATTAGACCCCTTCCAGTCTGGCTTCCCACCAGGCCATGGGACAGAGACGGTCCTGGTCATCCTCCCAGATGATCTCCGAAGGCATCTGGATCGAGGCGGTATGGCAGAGTTGATGTTGTTAGATCTGTTGATGGTGTTTGACACCGTCGACCATCAACTACTGGTCCACCACCTCGCTGATACCAGGATTCAGGGGTTGGCCTTACAGTGGCTCTCCTTGTTTCTCCAAGATCAGGGACAGAGGGTGGCAGTTGGGGAACAACTGTCCAGAAGGCACCCACTAGTGTGTGGAGTGCCCCAAGGTGCAGTGATTTCCCTAATGCTGTTTAATATCTACATGTATCCCCTCGCCCAGATTGCCCGGAGACATGGGCTGGGTTGTCATCAATATGCTGATGATATCCAGCTCTATCAGCTGTTGGATGGCCAGTCAGACTCTAGTCCAGGAGATCTGGACCTGGCGTTGAAAGCCATGGCTGGTTGGCTTAGACTGAGCCGACTGAAATTGGATCAGACAAAGATTGAGGTCCTGTGCTTGAGTCGGAGCAGTCCAAGGTTAAGAATCCCTCTCCTGACCTTTGACAGGTGCTGTTGGTGCCAGCACCAGAGGTTAGGAGCTTGGGAGTGCTCCTGGACACCTCCTTAACAATGGAGGCCCAGGTAACAGCCACTGCAAAGTTGGCCTTTTACCATCTATGGCTGATAAGGCAGTTGATTCCCTTCCTTGAATGCTATGACCTAGCAATGGTGATCCATGCATTGGTCACCTCAAGATCAGATTACTCTAAAGCTCTCTACATGGGGCTGTCCTTGTCCCAAATCCGGAAGCTGCTGCTGGTGTAGAACACAGCAGCAAGGCTGTTGCTGTGTCTTCCCATGTGGGAACACATCCAGCCCACCCTAAAAATCCTGCACTGGCTACCTATAGCATACTGGATATGGTTCAAGGTGCTGGTGCTTACATTTAAAGCCCTACATGGCCAGGGACCTATCTACCTGAGGGACCACCTCTCCCCACATGTACCCCAGTGAGCACTAAGATTGGGTTCCCAAAATCACCTGGTTCTTCCAGGGCCTAAAGAGGCCAGGTTGATTATAATGAGCGCCAGGGCCTTTTCAGTGGCAGCCCCTCACTGATAGAATGAGCTCCTAGAGGACATCAGGGTCCTGTGGGACCTTTTACAGTTCCACAGAGCCTGTAAAATGGAGCTCTTCCATGTCTTCCATGCTTTCAAGTCGAGTGCTGCCCCAATTCTATGGGCCTGGCCTGATTACCAACTGTACCAATCAGGACCAACGGCACTACCAATCGAGGCCTCATAATTAAGTGGGAGCCTGCTGACACCATTCAGTTGACAGTGATGTATGAAGATCACCATTAGGTTTTGCACATTAGGTTTATATAGTATAATTTTAAATTGTCTGACGGTTTTATCTAAAATTTTATTGTATGTATGTTTTACTATGTTGATAGCCGCCCTAAGCCCACCGAACAGCGGGGAGGGCAGGATATAAATGTAAATATAAATAAAAAATTTTTAAAATATGGGGACTGATAATAATGACATAGTAATTTCCCACACAATTCTGTTTTTCATGTTTTATTGGAGGTCAGTTAAACAGAAACAACAACAAAGCAATTTCAAACATTCATTGATCTTAATTACATTAAATATTCCATGGAAAAGGAAGGGATAGGAGTCTTGATGCAGGATACTGATGTTACTGAGACAGAAGGTGGTTTTTAAAACTATTTTACTTGCCAACAGACCAATAGATTGATGGTCCATTGATTTGTCAGACACTTGCTAACTATGTTTCTCTAAAAGTCATTTATAATGCCATCCTAAGCAAAGTTACAGCATTCTACGTCTATTGAATTAGGATGGCACTGTTAAATAGCAGTGTGTCTGGAGTGGGGATAGTCAGCAATATTCAATCTTGATGAAAACTGGAATGAAGACATCTTGACATCCTAAAGTGATGTGTGACAAGGGCACTCCATCCCCCTCCAGAAATGTCTACATGCAACTACAGAATAATAGCAGAAATTGTTTGTGAAGAATTTGGAAGGGTGGATTTATTTTTAATAGGCTCAGTCAAGCTAGCATAATTTTCAAAATATCTAAATAAACTGAGTGAAAATTGCTAAATCTATTCTGAGTCTCCAAGAAAATTTTTGCTAGCTAATATATAAAAATAATTTTGGTAACATTTCATGGCAGGTATGAGAGAGACGGGATATAGGACATTGTCTGAATTTGTCCATAGTGTCAGGTTATTTTGATTTGTGTGAGTACAGAATATATAACATTCAAGAACAATGTCAAAATGTGGTCTGGAGGTTGTTTTGTTCAGATCTCACTACTTTCATAGTATCTGACTGTTTTATTCCTTAATGTTACTTACTGGAAAAGAAAATAAAGCCATTGTTCTGGCTCTATTATTCCTTTATGTCCAGGGCTGGATGGTTTGTAGTAGAGGTAAGGTCATACTGCAAAACCTGTATTTCTAGCATTTCTAGTATTTCTAAATAATGGCCGGCATTTGGACACTGCAGTCTGAAACAGACATTACCACACCACCAGTAGTACAATATAGTTGAACCTAGTAAGAATGGCAAAAATTGAAGGATAGAAGTTGCTCTACAAGGCTTACAAGTGATATGGAGATGAAAAGTCCCCAAGGATCCATGCCACATTTGCAACAGAGAGATTTGTAGTGCATGAGTGCATTATCAAAATTTTTGGCTGTTTCATGGTTCACAAACGGAAGTTCATAGCAGGTCAACAGGCATGAACTTTCCACAACTTTCAAGCAGTTTGTAAGGGAATTTTAGGGGTTCAAGTCTCTGCCTGGGCCCCCCAGCCCTATTAAAGTTCTTTTCTATGGGTGGATGGAGACTCAGGCCTCCAGAGGGAGAGAAACATAAAGAGTTACTTTGAACTAGAAATATTAATTAATTCCTAAAAACATACACAAGTAAAACTTAATAACATATAGAAAATCCCAGTACCTGATAATAGTGTACAATTCAGAAAGACTGAGGAAAATTTGTGGACTGTGGACCAAGACAACACTCAAGCCTAGATGGGGAGCAGGCCAAACAGCCTCAAACAAAGCCTAAATCCTCCTTTTTATACTCTTTTTAGCTAATAGGAATCAGGGGAGGTGTCAATTTAAAAAAAATGTGCCAGACTTGCCAAATACCAGCCCATCTTAAGTTGATAATGTGAACTTTGCTAGTATGAACTTTTGCCCAGATATATTTTAGTAGGTGTGATATCAGAAATGTTTAGGCTTTGGAGCCTGGCACATGGAGGATTTCAAGTGAAGGAGAAGATCACTCCTGTTTTCCCTAGCCTAAACTCTCAGTCTGGGGTAAGAAACCACGTCTTTCTCCTCTCCTTTTTACAATGAGGACATCAGAAGTTGATTGTCTCTAATCTCCCACTTCACAGTGTAGCAATTTTTCTGCGGGGGAGCTTAATCAGAAGCCCATTCTTAGTTGATACCCTAACAGCTTTGAGTCAACTTCTGATTTTCCTTGAAGCTTTCCTATGTCCCACGACAACATGGGCTGGTTCTGCATCTGGCATTCCCTCCACATTTCTCAACACTGAGGAAAAGGTACAACACAAAACCTCATTCAAATACCTCGGGCCAATGCTGTACTGACTGCAAAGTCACCCCTGGAGACAGAATTCAATTTGAATGCAGAAGGAAAAACTAACCTGGAATGCAGAAGGACTTGGAGGAAACCAAGGTGAACCCAGGGTAAAAGGACAATGAGGAAAGGGCCCATGCTGGCTTTTCAGAAGGTAACATAAAACCCAATGATCATCGAAAGTGAAAGTGGCATACAATGCAGAGGGTACCATAAAACCTGATGATCAAAGAAAGTGAAAGCAGCATGCAATGCAGAGGGTACCATAAAATCCAATGATCAAAGGAAGTGAAAGCAGCATTCAATGCAAAGGGGAATTTCTGTTCCAACGTGGGTTTGCTAAAACAACAGAGGGAAAAGCCCATGCAGAATTGCCCAAGGTTAGAGAGAAGTGCTGGAAGATCAGAACCCAACTCAGTTTCTGTCTAACAGGCATTTTCAATTTGAAATCTCCACATTCACAATTTATTCCTGATCTTCATAGAGTTTGATACGAAAGTGATTTTATTCAAGTTGATCTGTGGTTTTCTGTTGATTTCTGCACCTCCTATTTTCTTCCCCTTTTTCTTTTCCTGCAGCAGATTATTTATTCTGCATTGCAAAGAGGTAACACAAACTAGCAGCTTTGTGTTCCACATGCAAACAGCCTTCTCAGTTTATGAAACTGCAAATTAGACAAGCTTATTTGCGTCACTCCTTGCAAGTGTCTGAACTACTGAAACACCTCCGAGTGCAGGGGAAGGGATCAATGCCAAAGAAACAGCTGAACAACAGAACTCAGAGCAGCTCCCCCCCCCCATCTTTGATCTCAACAGTGGTCCTGAATTAACAAGGAAACCTGTCATTGATTGCATGAATAAGATCATTTAGCTTCTGAAGGGGCAGATAAGAGCAGGGCTCACAGGGGAGGAAAAATGGCTGTCACACTTAAATGGCAGCTCCAGACCATATCACTTGTAAACTATCCCAGCAAGGGAGGAAAGGGTCCAGAAACTGGTGGGCCTAAAGAGACAGAGTTAAAGTTTCTGCATTAAAATCTGATCTGGGTTGAAAGTGAATTGGGATAAAAGCTGCAGCAAAATGGCATCCAAATATCCCAGAGCAACCGCAGACTGAACCTGGGCTGACCTCTGAAGGGAGGAAAGCAATGCAGAAGAAAAAAATAATACGGGTTAAAATGGAGATTGAATTCAATTTGAATGCAGA
Source organism: Lepidodactylus listeri (assembly GCA_029233225.1). Classification (NCBI taxonomy): domain Eukaryota; kingdom Metazoa; phylum Chordata; class Lepidosauria; order Squamata; family Gekkonidae; genus Lepidodactylus; species Lepidodactylus listeri. The sequence goes on from JARCFY010000004.1 coordinate 74,375,250, forward strand.
AGGAAAAACTAACCTGCCATAAAAAAGAGATTGAACTCTATTTGAATGCAGAAGGACTTGGAGGAAACCGCAGTGAACCCAGGGTAAAAAGGCAATGCGGAAAGGGCCCATGCTGGCTTTGATCACTTCCGTAGTATTGTTATGTGGACTGGAATGTCTTTTTTGCCAAAATTCTCTTTTTTAGATATAGTCATAGATTCCTCTTATTTCTTTTTTATATTTAGAAGAGGTATTTCTCTTTCATTTCTCCTTTCATTTTGCTTAAGAATCCTACTGTTTTGTCCAATAGATTTCTCAATAGGAGACAGCTTCTTCAGGTGGGATTGGGGTGTTTGTGGGTCCCAGGGCTAGGAAAGTGGGGGGTCACAAGGCACAGAAGGAATCACACAAGACCCAACCAATCTGAAATAAAATGGCCACAGCTTTTTATTGACTACAGCCCAGGAGCATTGGCACAGCATGGGGACAGAGTCTGCACTGGGTGATCCACCTGCCATTTGATGTACCCCCCACCCCCAGTCCACTTTCTGGGGGATTTCCAACCAAAGAGTGGAAAGCCCCTGGGACAACATGGCCACTGGTCACTGCATGGTTCCCTTCCCACCTGATGGTGAGGGCCAGCCTGCAGACCTCAAGCTGGGCATGAACTGAAGGCTCCGCCTCCAAGATCCCTTAAGGGGGTCCCCAGACCAGGGAAGGTGGGCACACAAGCACCATTTCTCCCCAAAAAGATCCGCCCCAATTCCCAAATCACCCATCAAGCTGTGACAAAGTATAAAATAGCATAGAAATAAATAACCCATAACAACTGAATGTGCAGCGTGGGAGGACAAAAAATCCTGAGAAAGTTGGGAGCTCTCTCCCAGCAGCTGCTTAAATAGAAAAAAGGGGAAAGGCTCCCTACCACACCTTCCACACCCTATTTTAAATACTGAGCGGGAGATGATGAATTCAAACAACAGGCTTTTATTCAGTGATATTGCTCAGCTCCAAAGACAGCTCTATGAGAGCGGCACCTTAATTTATACTGTTCCAACACATAACTTTCAACAATGTAACTATATACAAGCCATACTATTGGACCCAAGCAGGGCTCAGTGATAGGGTATCCAGATTGACTTCAGGACCAATGGGAGTCTTTATTCATCAGCCAATAAGAAATGGAGCTTTAGGATACCAGAGCCCTCTCAAGCTATTGCTGCTTCAGTAATCCAAAACACAAATACAACACCCTGCCTCCCTTGGCCAGTCCAGCCAGATATGGCCCAGGCCACTCAAGGAAGAGCCACCCTGGCCAAGAGACCACACAGCCAGCCAGAAATTGCTCATGTCATTTTTTGCTATGCTCCCCCCCAGCCCTAGGCTGCAAAAATCGATGAAAGATAAGGTCTTGCCGCGGCTTTATGGAACTTTGTTTTCTCTCTGTTCTGCTGTATTGCTCCACAGTTTTGTAGGCAAATGTCACTGATATGCTGGTGACACTCAGATCTATATTTAACGCTATGACTGTATATTGCACTTTATGTTCTAAATCAGTGTTTGGCTCTGGTGGCCAAGAAGATGAGAGTAAACATGCTGAAATTTAATCCAGAAAAAAATGGAAGCAATGATGATTGGGAAGACAGATTTATGATGGGGCCTAGATTTAGCCATCCTTGATGGAATGTGTTATGTACTAAGACCATGGTCGCCTGGTCTTTCGTAATGGCAACCGCCACATGGTCAGCGCACATGGTCAGAATCTACCTGAGCTTCAGCCAGGTAGAACAATAGTCAGTTGGATCCTGAGCAACCACCAATTACGAGCCTAGGTCTCCCGCTGAGGGACCTATGAACTGCAACCACGGACTTAAGGTCCTATCAGGACTTGTGGGCGAGGTCGGGGCATTGTCTCCGGCCGGCATAAAAGAGGGCTCTGAGCCCAGGGTTTCTCATGTTCCATCTGACCCTCAATAAAGAGCTTTGCTATGAAATCACTACCACTCGCCTCCCGACTCCAGTACTTTCCAGAATGAAATTGTCTCTGTCATATAACATTAAGAGATTAGTGGTACTAATTGATATAACTTGATTGCTAGACAAGCAGCTTATAGTGGTGGTGAAGTTCTTCAGTCATCTTTATACAGAGCTTTCACTACTTCCTCTGCTAGATTCTGCTGACCATGGCTCATGTTTGTGTATTTGCAATTTTTTGGTTCAATTAATAAAGTACTCTGTGGGGTTGACCTTAAAGGTATCTCAGAAACTTCAGCTGCTGCAAAATGTGGCCTGCCTTTTGATGCCAATTTCAAAACAGCTTGACTGGCTACTGGTTCTGGTTCTGAAATTAATTCAAAGTGCTGGTTCTTATCTATAAAATCCTTTACTGTCCTGGGCCCAAATATGTGAGGTCTGTGTACTTTTGCTTACCAGCTTAGGCCATTTAACAAATGCTTTCTGACTCTCCTACTGTTTGCCAATGTGACTGGCTTCTACTAAGGCACAGACTTTTACTGTGATGGTCCCCACCCTCTGGAACAACTTCTGAACTGCTCCTTCACTGTGCGTGTAAGCCTGTCTTGTTCTATTAAACATTCCACTGACAACAAATAATCAATTTTGTATTTGTATGCATTTTTCTGTTTATTTTATTGTTCTTTTTAATATATTGTAATCCACTTCAAAATATCAGGGGATGTAGGATACGTCTTTTAAAAATACATAACTCATTGAAATCAAATCAGGGTGGGGGGGAGATGCAGAAATTTCCACAGCCATGTTCATTTTACTCCCTAAACCTGGCATCTTTGGAAAGAGACAAAGGATTCCCTTTTATTGTGGATAAGCTAGAAAGGCTTCCTCAGATCCAAAGATTCTGCACACTGAGGTGTCTCTCTTTCAGCCACCTCACAGCTCTCTGTATCTGCTTCTCTCTCTCTTTGGCCCATTCGGCATCTAGCTTTTGCTCCACTGTTCTACCAAACCCACATTGGAACAGAAATCCCCCTCTGCATCGCATGCCACTTTCACTCTGATCAACTGTCGGATTTCATGGCAGTGTCCAGACTGCATGCCACTTTCATTTCATTGGATCTCTCGGTTTTATGGTACTGTCTGCATAGATTTATGGCCATTTTATGGCCGTTCAGGGGTGACTCTGCAGTCAGTACAGCATTGGCCCAGGATATTTGAATGTGGTTTTGAGCTGCACTTTTTCTGTTCCAGTGTGAGTTTGGTAAAAAAAAATTGGAGTGAATGCTAAATGCAGAATGGGCCTCTGTTTCAAACTGCAGACTGATGTTTCTACACACCTCCTTCCCTTAGCTCCAGTCTCTTATGGGCATCATATCCAGAAGATATAATTGTATCATATCCTAATAATTCACTCTTTCTGAGAAAATACCCATGGTAATTTATTTATTGGTTTGATTTATATACCACCCTCCCTGGAAGCATTACTATTATTTTGGCAAAGTCTTGACCCCGCACCCCGCCACCACCACCCAATTATGTTCTACTTTAGGTCAAACTATAGCAATACTCACATTCTCAGCACTTAGATAGGCAGCATTTAATAGAGCAAAATTTGGCTCAAACTCTTGTTTGTTGGAAGTTGGAAGACTTTACTTGGTCTACATAGCACTTGATTGTACATAGGAAAACTGCTGAAAGGTTGCCATTATGTAGAGCTAGTTGCCTACAGGCATATCAAGCAAGCCTCTATCACACTGTGATTTTTCTACAGTTATTATAATGGATGAAACTGATAATAAAGTTATTATAATGCATGTAAATTAGGAAATGGATGCTTAAAGAGAGTTTTATAAAGAATGTGGCTGTATACTTGAGTGTTTAAATGAAACTATTTGGATCATGACTGGAAACCAACATGTAGAATGTCATATGTAGTCATTTAAGAAAGCATATGGTAAATTGTGTAACCTTAGATTTCCATATAAAATGCAGGGATAGAGCTATTGTGTAGTAGTTACAATACCAGACCTTGGGACCCTGGTTTGAATCCCCACTCTTCCACAGAAACTTGGGTGGGTCACTTTGAGCCAGTCACACACTTTCAGTCTAACCTACCTCAGTGGGTTGCTCTGAGGATAAAATGATGGAGAGTAGAACAAGCAGCTTAGGCTTCCCACTGGGGAGAAAGGAGGAGTATAAATTAAATAAATAACAGGTTGGTTTCTTTGTATATCCTTTCAATATATTATCATAGCAGTGATATATCCACTTCAAAATATTGGCCACTGGGGAAACATCTAAGTGTAGTAAGATGTTTGAGTGAAGTTTTTTCTCCATACAGTTGTGCATCATGGCTTACCTAGTGCAGCTTAATGTGATATTTAGAATTTGTCTTCTTGGAAAGTAAGACAGCACAGAGTTAAAAGTAAATCTGGTGCTTTCCTTCAGTGACAAAATCAATGGAAATACCAAGAGATACATTTGTTTGCTAGATCTCCTACCTTGTGAAAATCTTAAGCAGCATAACACTCACTATTCTCTCAGATCCAGGTACTATGACAACCTCACTAGAAGATTTAATTATCAAGGCCTTGATGTCAGAGTTCTGGAACTATTAATCCATTTTCATTTTACATGAGAGGAAACAGAAAAAGATAAAGTTATATTCAGATGGTCATGCCAAATGCACTGGTGACAGTGGAACTAGCATTCAAGATCCACGGCTTGCCATTCCACCCACTCATCATTCGATCACTACATCCTGTCTCAGATATTGATTTCTATTACTCTCTATGCCTCTGTGAAAGAATGAATATGAGGATAAGATTGTGATGGTGACAAGGCAACAAAATGTGTATTTGTCCTTTCTGAAAGCCCCAGTCTAGTTACTGTCTTCTTGTCTCAACTTACCCAGCTGTCTGCATCCTAATCTCCCTGAACACCAGTTCAGACAACAAACATCTGACTTTAATTTAATTAATCTTTTGAACTGCATCTGACTCTTATCTAATCAATGCATTCCCTTTTATTTGTGCTCTGCTCTCATTCTATTACAATTCCAGACATCTCCTTTAAACAGTTATTGTATTCACTAGGTACTTCATGTTCCTTAACATTCAGTTGGCACCCGTATTTTTATGTTGATTTCCTATAAGGCCTTCTTTTACCCACTCATCTCCAAATTATCACACATAAAACAGATTTATTTAAAGGCTGATAAACACAGTTCTGTCCCAAGGCTTAAAGCTATCAAAACTCAAAGCTAGCAAAGTGTCCAGGCTGCAGACTGCTTGGATAAGTTCATATTGAGTCATCTCCTTCAGAAAGTGTGGTTCCAGAAGCCAAACTTTCTGATACTTTTACATATAGTGCCTGTGAGGTCTGTTGGGTCTTGTAGTTCCAATGCATGGGTGATGGTTGCCAGATTCTTTCAATCTATAAAACATTCCATAGAAGAAGCTCCTGAATTTCTTCTGCATGGGATTCCAGCAGTAAAACTTGATTTAGAAGTATCCCTTAGCCGATGGAGCTCAGTAACTAGTGAGGACTAACACAACCCTTTCAATAATAAGTGAAAGTTCCTTACAGTGCGTAAGAATTCCTGCCCAATAGCAGCTCTTCAGACTAGAGTACATTTTTTTATCCAGCTTGCTATCTCAACCAGGCATTGGACAAGTATGGAGATCACTGCTCCTGGATTACTGGAATAAGGACAGAGCTAACTCTCAATGCTACTTTGGACAGTTAACTCCAAATTTTCAGATGTTCTCTAACATTGGCTTCCTACACCTATGAACAGAGGGAAAGGTGAAAAACTCGGTAGGCCTGCACAACAGCTGCCTTGAGCAGGTCTCTGTATATATGGCATATATGTTTTCTAAATAAATATGCAACAAATAGCCTTATATCCAAAGACCATTAATCACAAATACTAAAGTGATCTTGGCCCCCAAACCCAGCCTGAAGCTACATTTGGATGCCTGTCAAATGCTTCCCATTGGACCTGCAAGGTGTTCAGTCATGTTTCCTCTGAAAGAACATCAGTCATCTAGTATATTAGTCCTGACAGTGAGTATTTTAAAGACTCAACAATCATCTCACTGAGAGGTGGCATTTCTTGCTACCCTCCCTCCTCATGGAATCCTTTATGATGCTCTCATAAACACACCAGTTCCTCTTAATGGAGTTTGGTCAGGTGGGAGTGCTTGGTTGAAGAAGCTAGGCATTTCCATGTACACCCCTAAGCACTTGCAAAGAAACTGACTGAAAATCATACAAGATTTTATGCGAGATCCAAGCAAGGGTTTGACCAACCTCCTATCTGTGTTCTCAGATGTTTCCCTGATAAATACCCTTATCCCCAAACTTACCCCGTGTGTGTGAAAGAAAGGATTCAGACCAAGGACGGTTATACATATATACAGTCAATATTCATGTTAAACTGACTGTTGTGAGGATAAAACAGAGTAGAGGAGAATGATATAAGCAGCTTTGGGTGCCCATTGGAGAGAAAGGCAGCATACAAATGAATTAAATTAATAGAAGCGGGTGTGAATTGCCACTGAGAGCTGGCAGCCTGAGCATGAAGCAAGTGAGCTGCTGCCTCAAGCTATCCACTGCCTGCACCCAGGGCACACAAGCACTGCCCAAACCTTCAGCTGCCCAAACCTGGGGAAGGGGAACCACTGCCAGTCAGAGCTCTGTGTAAGAGAGCTGGTGGCCCAAGAGTGCTCTTCCCCTCTCCAAAGAGTTCCAAGAGTAACTGATCATAGAGAGGGAGAGTTCATGTGGCCACTTCCTCTGCATGATTGCCCCTGCTGATGACCAGGTAATCATGCAGAGTCCAGGGGTGGGGCCAGCACACTTGCACCCACTTTCCCTTCCCACACATTCTGTTAACACATGGGGCTGTTGTTGTACCAGGTTTCTGTACCATCTAAGCAGGGGTCCTTTCGTAAAAAAGAGGTGCAGGAGCTCATTAGCATAACTCATTTGCATATGCCACACCCCCTGATGTCACCGGAAGTGTCAGAAGGCCACACACCCCTGACATCACTGGAAGTGTGTTAGAAGGAAGAAAGGGAGGGAGGGAGGGGGGAAGGAACGAAAGGAACAGGAAGGAAGGTAGGTAGGTGGGGGAGAGAGAGAAGGAAGGAAGGAAGGAAGGAAGGAAGGAAGGAAGGAAGGAAGGAAGGAAGGAAGGAAGGAAGGAAGGAAGGAAGGAAGAGGAAGGTAGGTGAGTAGGTGGGGGACAGAGAGAGAGAAGAAAAGGAAGGAATGAAGGAGGGAAGGAACAGGAAGGTAGGTAGGTAGGTAGGTGGGGGAGACAGAGAAGAAAGAAAGAAAGAAGAAGGAAGGAAGAGGAAGGTAGGTGAGTAGGTGGGGGACAGAGAGAGAGAAGAAAAGGAAGGAATGAAGGAGGGAAGGAACAGGAAGGTAGGTAGGTAGGTAGGTGGGGGAGAGAGAGAAGAAAGAAAGAAAGAAGAAGGAAGGAAGAGGAAGGTAGGTGAGTAGGTGGGGGACAGAGAGAGAGAAGAAAAGGAAGGAATGAAGGAGGAAAGGAACAGGAAGGTAGGTAGGTAGGTAGGTGGGGGAGAGAGAGAGAGACATTGAGTGGGGTGAGTGGGAGGGAGGGAGTTTCTTTGCGTGGGGGGGGGTGGGAAAGGATTTTTTTCCCCGGCCGGCGGCCTGCTGCCGGCGCGGGGACATGGAGTGGGGTGGGTGGGTGGGAGTTTCTATGCGCAGGGGGTGGGGGGTGGGAAAGGATCCTTTCCCCGGCCGGTGGCCGGCGGCCTGCCGCCGGCACGGGGACATGGGGAGTGGGGTGGGTGGGAGGGAGTTTCTATGCGCGGGGGTGGGGGTGGGAAAGGATCCTTTCCCCGGCCGGCGGCCTGCCGCTGGCGTGGGGACATGGAGTGGGGTGGGTGGGAGTTTCTATGCGCGGGGGGTGGGAAAGGATCCTTTCCCCGGCCGGCGGCCTGCCGCCAGCACGGGGACATGGAGTGGGGTGGCTGGGTGGGAGGGAAGGAGGGAGTTTTTTTTATGCGGGGGGTGGGAAAGGATCCTTTCCCCGGCCGGCGGCCTGCCGCCGGCGTGGGGACATGGAGTGGGGTGGGTGGGAGTTTCTATGCGCGGGGGGTGGGGGGGTGGGAAAGGATCCTTTCCCCGGCCGGCGGCCTGCCGCCGGCACGGGGACATGGAGTGGGGTGGCTGGGTGGGTGGGAGGGAGTTTTTTTACGCGGGGGGTGGGAAAGGATTTTTTCCCTGGCCAGCGGCCTGCCGCCGGCTCGGGGACATTGAGCGGGGGTGGGTTGGAGGTTTTTTCTTTCCCCGGCCAGCGGCCTGCCGCCGGCTCGGGGACACTGAGCGGGGTGGGTAGGTGGGAGAGAGGGAGTCTCTTTGCGCGGGGGTGTGGAGTGGGAGAGGTTTTTTTCCCCGGCCGGCGGCCTGCCGCCGGCTCGGGTACATTGAGCGGGGGTGGGTGAGAGGGGGTCCGACCCAGCGGCGGCCCTGCTGGGGGCGGGGCTTTGTAATGTGCCCGCCCCCCAGCGTCTTCACTGGCGGAGCGGCGCTCCGCCTCGCTCCGGCCCCAATGGAGCCCTGCATCTAAGCTTGCAGAAGGACTCACCATTATAGCCTATATGTTTGATCACTACCAGAATGGAGGGTATTCTTTAAATTGGTCAGAATCTAAGCTAACAGCTCCTTTAGTACAGGAGTCAGAGGCAGCAGAATGAGGATTTTCTTCCTATTTAGTGTGACATGATTCAGGATCAAACTGGATAGTGGGCTACATTCCCAGTGACCCATGGCTAAGGCATATATGCCTTAAGGTCACTCATGGTGACATAATCTGGAGTAAATAAGTAACTCCTTGGAGTCATATTGAATTGATGTTAGTAGAATTGCACAAAATATCTACCAGGTTCAATTTGCAATTGGAAACTAGAAATTCTGTGTAAATGAAATATTTTATTCCATTAAAAATATATATTGGGACCATAATACAGTCTGTGCTCTGCACAGGCATACTATTTATATGAAATATCTCTATGCTGCCCCTTCAGAGTCATGCTCAAGGTGGCTTACAATTAAAAACCACAGTATGAAAAACAAGCTATTTGACAGATCCTGGGGGTTGGAGTCCAGGTTGGAACTAGGGTTGTCAACCTCCAGCTGGTGACTAGAGATCTCCTGGGATCACAACTGATCTCCAGGTGATAGAGAACAGTTCTCCTGGAGAACATGGCTACTTTGGAAGGTGGACTCTATGGGATTATGCCTCACTGAAGTCCTTCCCCTTCCTAAACACTGCCCTTCCCGGACTCTAACCACCCCCCTGCAAATCTCTGAGAATTTCCCAACCCAGGGCTGGCAACCCTAGGCATACCCTCCATTTTCCTTTTCTGTTGGCATGTCCAGGCAGTGCTTTGGATAAGGAAAGGGGGATTTGCCCACAACCTGAACCCACCCTCCCTCTCTAGCCATCCACCCAACTCTGGCTACAAGAACATGGCTTGGCTCTTTATCCCAGGCTCTCTCTGGGCTGGCCTTAAAAATGATTGCCTGGGGCAGGCTGACCCTGGACTCCCCCAGTGCCCTCTCCTCAGGGATGGGCCCACAGTGAGTGAAGGGAATCTGGGCCTAAGAAGTCTTAAGAGGCTGCTCTGCTGGCCTGCACAGGAGGCCCAAGCTGCTGCCAGCCTCCTCTTCCTGCCTGTTCCTACCTGCAGCCTGCCGGGCTCCAAAGTCCCTGCTGACACATTTCCAGGTGTGGCTTCACTCTTGTTCCTGTCTTCATAGCCCCTGGTTGGGCTGCCTGATTCAGCAATGCCCAGTCGGGGCTGTCCAACTGCTGGAGTCCCCCCTGCCCATCCTGAAGGTCCCTCTGGAGCAGGTGAGTACCGGGGGAAGGGCACCACCTCTCGACACCATTACAAAACAAGCCGTTAGGGGGGGGGAAATGCACTACAATGTTTCATAAAAGAGAGCAGATAATTAAAGAGTTGATAAGATACAACTCCTAATTAAAAGCCTGGGTAAAAAGATATGTTTTATCCTGGTGCCTAAAAGAAAGCACAGTAGGTGGCAGGTGAGATTCAAATGAAGACATTCCAGAGGCAAGGTGCCACCAGAGAAAATGTCCTGACTCTAGTTTCCACCTACCTCACCTCTGAAGATGGAACACAGAGAGCAAGGCTTTAGATGCAGATTTTTATTTATTTTATTTATTTATTTCATTCGATTTTTAGGCCGCTCTCCCCACACAGTAGGCTCAGAGCAGCTTACATAGGTGAACACATTCACAATAAAACCATTAAAACAGTTAAAATTAATCATTAATTAAACAGTACAATTACAATTCTTAAAGTGCTCTGTGCTGTTAATAACATACATCTGACGGTATTGTGCATGCTGGTGTTGTGCATGCTAATATTGGGAGCCCCCAGGATCGTCGGCAGCATTGTAATCACTGGATGTTAACATGGGGGAGGCAGATTGACATAAAGGCGGATTGACATAAAGGCGGCGGCCCCTATCCAAATGCCTGGCGGAAGAGCTCTGTCTTGCAGGCCCTATGGAACTGCATCAGGTCCCACAGGGCCCTGATCTCCTCCGGGAGCTCGTTCCACCAGCTAGGGGCCGCCACCGAAAAAGCCCTCCCCCTGGTGGCAGTGAGCCTGGCTTCTCTTGGGCCAGGTATGGCCAGGCGGTGTTGGGCCCCAGACCGAAGTGCTCTCTGGGGTACATATGGGGAAAGGCGGTCCCTTAGGTAGGTCGGACCCAGGCCATTTAGGGCTTTAAAGGCCAATACCAGCACCTTGAAGCGAATTCGGTACGCCACTGGTAGCCAGTGCAGTGCCTCAAGCGCTGGTCGTATGTGCTCCTGCCTCGGGAGGCACATCAACAACCTTGCTGCGGCATTCTGCACCAGCTGAAGCCTCCGGATTTGCACCAAGGGCAGCCCCATGTAGAGAGCGTTACAATAGTCTAGCCTCGAGGTGACCGTTGCGTGGATCACTGTGGCCAGGTCCACGCGATCCAGGAAGGGAACCAACTGCCGCACCAGCCTCAGATGATAAAAGGCCGATTTGGCAGTGGCTGCTACCTGGGCCTCCATTGACAAGGAGGGATCCAGGAGCACTCCCAAACTCCTAACCACCGGCGAAGGCACCAACGGCGCCCCGTCGAAGGTCGGGAGTGGGAGCCCCGACCTAGGACCCCCCCCCCCGGCCCAGGCACAGGACCTCCATCTTTGTCGGGTTCAGCTTCAGCCCGCTCTGCCTAAGCCAACCAGCCACGGCGTGCAATGCCCGGTCTAAATCGTCCAGTCCCAAGCCAGACTGGCCCCCCAACATCAGGTAGAGCTGGGTGTCATCAGCGTACTGGTGACAACCCAGCCCCGCCCTCCGGACAATCTGGGCAAGGGGGCGCATAAAGATGTTAAAGAGCATTGGGGACAGAACAGCCCCCTGAGGCACACTGCATTCAAGCGGGTGTCTCTGGGACTGCTCCTCCCCAAGCACCACCCTTTGTCCCCGCCCTTGAAGGAAAGAGACAAGCCACTGTAAAGCGAGTCCCTGAATCCCTACGTCGGTGAGGCGGCGGGACAGTAGCCGATGATCGACCGTGTCGAACGCAGCCGACAGGTCGAGCAACAGCAACACTGCCACACCACCTTGATCCAGATGTCTCCGGAGGTCCTCAGTAAGGGCGACCAGAGCTGTCTCGGTCCTGAACCCTGGGCGAAAGCCTGACTGGAAGGGATCTAGCACCGAAGCGTCATCCAGGAACCCCTGCAACCGTATCGCCACCGCCCTCTCTATTAACTTGCCCAAATAAGGCAAGTTAGAGACCGGCCGATAGTTCGCCAATTCGGCCGGGTCTAAAGTTGGTTTTTTCAGGAGAGGGCGGACCATCGCCTCCTTGAGTGCCTTCGGGAACTGCCCCTCCATGAGGGAGCGGTTGATAATCTCCCTCAGTGCACCTCGGAACCCCTCGTGGCCCGCCTTAATGAGCCTGGAGGGGCACGGATCAAGGGGGCATGTGGTTGGGCGTACGGTCATGATTAACCTGTCAACTTCATCAAGGCTGATCTGGCCGAAGGAATTCAAACCCGGCAATATAGACGTGCAAGGGGCCTCAAGTTCACTCATTGTATCAATTGTGATGGGGAGATCGCGGCGGAGCGCCAAGACTTTATCCGTAAAGTAGCTCGCAAATGCCTCACAGCCGATTTCCAATTCCCTATTGTTTATTTTGCCCTGCGGCAATACAGTTATAGACCGAATTGTCCTAAACAATTGTGCCGGGCGTGAACTAGCGGATGCAATCTCAGTCGCCAAGTAATTTTTCTTGGTGGCCTTGACTGCCATCTCATAGGCCTTCATAAACGTCCTATAAGATGCTCTTGTAGCTTCGTCGCGGGCACCACCGTCTCTCTAGCCATCTGAGTTCCTTTTTCATAAGCCGTAACTCCTGGGTATACCATGGAGCCAGCCTAGTGCGGGAGTGCAAAGGGCGCCTAGGAGCGATCTCGTCGATGGCTGCAGAAAGTTGGCTATGCCAGTCTTCCACCAGCTCATCCAACGAGCCGCCAGGGGGTCTTGGATCCCTCACAGCCATTAGGAGCTGCCCTGGGTCCATCTTGCTCCAAGGGCGAGCTAAAATACGCTCGCCGCCTAAACAGGATTGGAGTGGAATGTCCAAACGGGCCTTCAGTGCATGGTGGTCTGACCATGGTACTGCAGATGCAGTAATCCGGTCCACTGTTACCCCAGCTGCAAAGATCAAATCGAGCATGTGTGCTGCCTGGTGAGTGGGGGTCGTTACAAGCTGGGAGAGTCCCAGCGCCGCCATGGACAACACTAGGTCCACCGCCTGTATGGAAGCCGCGTCATCAGCATGGACGTTGAAATCACCCAAGACTATCAGCCTAGGGTGTTCCAGCGCCCAGCCTGTTACGGCCTCCATCAGGGCCGATAGGCTCTCGGCCGATGCGTTAGGCGGTCGGTACACCAGCCAGATCGCCACTCTCTCCCCGGTCTCCAGCACCAAGCTGACACATTCTAGGCCCGTGATCTCTACATGCGGGAGCGCTCTGAAGGAGTAAGCCTCCCGGATGAGCATTGCCACCCCTCCCCCCCGCCCCCTAGTCCGTGATTGGTGTAGGACCGTAAACCCAGGTGGGGTGAGCTGGGAAAGTGCTACTGTTTCCCCCTCCCTCACCCAGGTCTCGGTCACGCAAGCCAGATCCACCTGTTGTTCCTCCATGAAGTCCCGTAGGACTATAGTTTTATTATTTATGGATCTGGCATTGCACAGCACCAATGTCAGAGGAGGGTTCTCAATCCCGACCCCTCTGCTGACCACCTTCGGGATGGGTCTCAGGTTGGAAGGATGCCGAGCTAGCTTATTTCTCCGCATCCTTCCCTTCCACACATACCTGGACCCACCGCTATTCTTTCCCCTCCCCAGGAGCACCGGTATCTGCTGGCCAGACATCACTGCTCTGTGATCTCCGCATGCGCCTCAGATCACTGGGCTCTGCAGTGTGATGCTGGCACCTCCCTTATAGTGGTTCCTCGGTGGTCCCCCGTTATTTAAATTTTTCCAATTTGGTACAGCCAATTTTCCTTCATTGGCCAGTCAAAATATAAAGGCCAATGTTAACCCCCCGCCATCTAATCAGGTCCCTACTACCCACAGGTATCCCAATTTCTGCACCAATTAAATCCCTCCCACCTGCCTCACCTCCCTGGAACCCTAGTTCTAATGCAAGTCATGCCAGGCAATGGCGTGCTCAAGTCCGAAGGTCCTCTCCAGCTCACCAGCTCGGAGCGTCTGCCAATCCCCACTTGTCCAGCTGGGGGCGCAGTATTCTCCAGCCAGATCTCCGCACAGGATTTCCACGCTGCAGTCGTCCCACCTGCTGTACTGGCCTGGGATGCCGTCCTGTAGACCGACCTGAGAGCTGAGTCTGACTCGTGTTGTTCTGTCCTGAGAGCCGAGTCCTAAAGGTTCCGTCCTGAGAGCCGCGCCCCCTTGCGTTGTTCTGTCCTGTGAGTTGGGTCTGGCTTGGTCGCCCCCTCTTGTTGTTCCAGGGGCTGCCCGTTCACTGGTTGACCGCTGGGCTACAGCCGAGTTCGACTCCCTCCCGGTTGTCACCGCCGTCGCTCTCACCGCCGGCGTTCCCTCCGTTCGGGTTCGAGGCTGGATGCTATCTTAGCTTGTGGGCTGCACAGTACAAAAGGAGATGGTTCTTCACTCAATTCTGTATGCACAGGAAGAAAGCTAACAGAAGGGAGATCAACAGGGGGAAGTTCTGCACACAGGCTCACAGGAAGCTTGTGTTACTGTTCTCCTCCCACCCACCCACAGCCAGTCTTGGTCATACCATTGTTTTGCTGGCTGCTGTTGCTTTGGAACTACTGCCCTGGGTGGATCCAGCAAGTCAGAGATCATCCGATGAACTGATAAATATCAGAATTCAACCTAGCAGTATCGATTAGATTTAGGTAACTGATCACATCCTGGAGTTCATAGTGACCGAGTGTGTGAATGAACATTTTTGCAAGACATATCAGAAGCTGTTGGGAATGTGAAGATTTTTTTAAATATTCTGGAAAATATTTGTTAAAAACTGTGAGTAATTTTGTATTAGTTCTCAGTTTGACCTATCTCACAGGAGGGCTCAATATGAAAGAGGTGTAAAGTTATGTCCCTTCCCTGTACTTTAGTAAGACAGCAAGCTATGCAGCTCCATAAAGACATGCTTGTTCAGTGCTGAGCAGCTCAATATTGGATTAACAATAGCAATTCTTGGCACCTAAAAACTGTCATTTCCCAGCAAAACATTGACAAAACCAATCTTAGTACTGAACATTTATCTGGAGAATATGAAACTAAGATAAACAAATGGCACATAAAATATATTACCATTGACAATCTTTCTAATATATTAGTACATTACATCATATTTATAGACCTATATGTTATAATGTAATTTCACACATTGTGAAATTAAAAAGTTACTCAAGTTAATACCACACTGGTAAACATTTCAAAACACCACTCTGAAATGTTGTTATAGTTATTGCCTAAAATCAAAATGTAATTCATGATTTACTAAGGAAAAATCAAGCAGTATGGAAACAGTTAACAAAAATCAGCATTTTATACTGTGTGTGTGTGTGTGCATGTGTACACGCACATGCATTTATGTATGTTTTCTTTGTTACTATGAAGATATGAGGTTTCCTTATACTGCATCAGACTGTTGGGTCCACCTAGCTATATATTGTCTTTGCTGGCTGGCAGTGACTTTCTAGAGACTGAGACAAAGAATGCTGTTTCCTAATATACACTAACTAAGATTTTTTTTTCCTGGAAATTCCTTGACCAGAACACTGATGTACCAGAAACTGTATCAGTAGAAAAGTGCAAGAGTTTGGTAGCACCTTAAAGGCTAACAAAATTTGGGGCAGAGTATGAGCTTTCCTGAGTCACTGCTCACTTCTTCAGATATCAATGATTTCACTTCTTCAGATATCACAAAAGCTCATACCCTGCCACAAATTTTGTTACTCTTTAAGGTGCTACTGAACTCTTACTTATTTTCTACTGCAACATGGCTACCCATCTTGATCTATCAGAGACTGTAGGTTAGGAAAGATACGGATTTCACATTGAACCTGTCTGGTACTCCAGCATAACCTGTCTGACATTCACGATCAGGCCATGAACTGATCAAGGATATATTCCACTTGCATGTTGCGCCCAGCAACCTCAAAACAGCTGCCAAATAAGTTTGCAGCTGCCTGTTGGTTAGAAAACAACTTGCAGCTGGTCAGGGTATGAGCTAGGAATGGGCTTCTGATCCTACACCTGGATCTATTGAATTTGCTGCTATGCTAAGCCTGACCAGTGTGAAACTCTGAGAATCTAAAACTATATAAAATACACAAACCTCAATCTATGTAAAATGCAAGAATCTCAAAGTAAAATGAAAGAATCCATCAAAAAAACAAACCCACAAACCTGATAAAAACCAACTCCAGCAAAGAACAACCTTTTAAAAAACTACAAAACCCCTTGAAAGTAACAAAATCTTACCTAAGCAGCCTGGCAAGCCAATACCAAGCCCAGGGAGGCACAGAAACACAGGGGAAGAAAGAAATGTAAGTGATAAAAGCCATCCTTGGAGCCTGCAAATGTCAGCTTCCAATGCTCCTGGTTGATCCTGAATATTCTGGGAACTTTTAGGGACGAGTTTTGTTGGTATCCTGAAAAATCCTGGATATATTTGTGGGGTGGGGGAGCTGAATATAACTCCAAAATACCAATAAGGTATTTTTTAGGTATATTTTCTGCTCAGTAATACCCAAACACATATCCCTAGGCTATAGGCTTATTCTGCTTCTGTGTCTGCACTGAGTAGCAGTATCCTGCTGGCAAGAAGAAATGACTTTCTGTGGAAGAAATGACTTTCTGTGGCATTCAGTATACAGAACATCACAGAGATTCTTTCCCTCCATCATCCCTTGATGTTAGGTGCCATGACAATTGAAGCCCCAAACCAGGGGCCTCCAGCTCCAGGCCCTTGGTATGTGTAGCAGTTTGTAGAGCTGCCAACTCTGGCTTGGCAAATTCCTGGAGGTTTGGGGGTGGTTCCTGAGTAGGGCAGAGTTTAGGGAGAGGAAGAAACATAGTGAGGATGTGGTGACATTGAAGCTGTCATTTCCTCCAGGAAACCTAACCTCTGTAGTCTGGAGATGAGTTGTAGTTCCAGGAGAATTCCAACCTCCACCTGGAGGCTGACAAATCTACAGCTAAGTTACCTGCTTTTATGGAGAACTTCTGTCCCAGTATTTTCTTATCACAGCAAACTTCTCAAGATATTTAGTAGAAGAAGCACGATCTTCCTGGAATGATCCAATGACAACAGCAGGGTGTAAAGATCTCTGGTTCCCTTAAAATTTTGTTCTGATTCAAAGTTTGGTTAACTCTCAAGCAGGCTTCAAATGTGGCCTGCTTGTGAGTTAAATAGAGTTCAAAACTGCCTTGCTGAGAAAGAGCACAAGTGACCTTGGGCAGCCTAGATAACACCAGTTGCAGAGGGGAGTGAGAAGCCTGGTACCAGCTTTCCAATTAGCCACATTCCTTTCAGTTAAACCCATGATTTGCCCCATGGTAAAGGGACTGAGCCTAGCTGCAGATTTCCTCTGTTCCTTCCTCTCAGGTCAGACCACTGCTTAGGTCACCTGTTTAGCCATCAATTCAACACTTTGGCTATGTGTCATCACTAAAGGACCTTTTTGATTAATAGGCCTGGAACCACAAGGGCCCCTTACCCATAAAGATGTAAGGTTCTAGTTTGTTCTCAGCTTGGTCATGGCTACTTGAGATCTAGCTATGTAGACATCTTCTTGCTCACACTGGCCATCTTGATACTTGCTTGCATAGGCCATTCAGCTCTGGCCTTTGGTGACTCAGGAGTAGAGCCACTTTGGATCACAGGAACTTCCATCTGAGAATGGGTAATGTTTTGTAACTTGGAACTAATGTATTACTGTTTTAGTTAGCCTTTAAATCTCTAGTTTTGTTGTTTTATCCTCACAGTCTTTTGTTCCTGTTTAAAGTATTCTTGCATACACACACACACACTAGCAGTGAAGCCCATTGTGAAAGCAGTACAATGGGCTTTAGAAAGATGTGATGTGTAACGAATGCACAGGCTGGAAGGAGGTAAAGTGAATATTAGCAGTCTGTAATTGAAAGATACAAATATGGAAGTAAAGTCTCACATACCTTATGTTACACAATAGCCGGTGTCCAAGGTCACACAATGTGGGCCAAAAAATGCTGCACACAGGGGTCTGTGGAGTAGTGTCAACAACTGGGCAGTCTGCAAAGTCCTTTTATGTTGCATGTTCGTGTAATTCAATATGGTTGTGCTCACACTGTCCACCCTATTAGAGCAGAGGTCTCAAGGGAAGTTGGGTTGAAAGTGAGTGATTGTGACGAAAGTCTCAGTAGGTTATGTGGGAATGATAAGGAGGAGTTTGGAAAAATGAGTATTGTGAAACATGCATAGTTTTCAACAGGGGTCATTTCATAGAAAAAGAGGTGCAGAAGCTCATTAGCATAACTCATTAGCATAACTTATTTGCATATGCCACTCCCTGACATCATAGGTGTCAACTTCAGGGGGGCTGGGGAGCTGGAGCCTCCCCCCGAACTTTTCCAGGAAGTGCTGAGCCTCCCCTGGAGACAATGGCCTGTGATGTCTCTGGCCCAGCCCCAGCCCCCCCCCCCCGAAATTGGAAAGTCTACGCCCTTGCCTGACATCACTGGAAGCAGGCATTCCCCCTTTGGGGGGGGGCTGGCACCAACTCCCAGAGTTGCACTCCCCCGAGCTCCTGCTCGAAATGATCCCTGGTTTTCAATGTGAAAAGGCATGTGTTTTTTGGTGCTTTGTGAGCAAAGTTGTACATTGAAGTTTAGGGTCTAAATGCATGGCTAGACACGTAAGGTTTGAATATTTTGCTGCTTTCAAAAAGTCATGAAAAGGATAGTTGCTGTTTTGAGCAAAGCTGCCCTCGCAGAGCAGGGAGAGTGTCTACTTGAATAAAAACTTGGTCTTAAAGGTGCCACTGCAGTGTTTTGGATTGCTCCTCACCTCACCTATCCTTCCCAGAGCATACCGACACCCTCTGATTGGCACATTAGAGAACCAACTGATTTTGGCACACATAGAATGTTGCCATACAAAATTGCTTTTATATAATAAGGAGATACACACACACACACACACACACACACACACACACACACACACACACTTTTGTGGTTATTTGCTTTCACAGTCCTCAATCTAAGGCTGTGATCAGACAAGCTGTTTGATCCAATGTTATTGCTGTTGCTCTGCAGATTTAAAATGCAGGTTCAGACAGCAACATCTGTCTCCCATTCCTCAGTCATTGGCACCCTGTTCTCACCCATCTTCAAGCTAGAGTTATTTGACACCAGGGAAAGTCTGGTCTTTATGGATGTCAGTGTTTTCACCCCACACTTCCAGATGTCTGATCAATCTATCATGCTCTCAAGCCATTTGGGAAGTTAAATCGCACAGTTCCAGCTGTGTGCCATTTTTAAAATTCAGTTAGCGATGTGTGCATAAGCAGATCTTCACCCCAGGATTGTGAATAACTGCTTGTGCATTTCTGTGCCCAAACATTATGTCAGGTTCAGAAGCCCCTGAAGGTGTTGTTTTTGAGTGACAACCCCTCCCCCCAAGCCCTCTCTCCTGTTTCTTGGGGTTGGAAAGCCATGGAAAGAGTCCCTAGTTAGGCTCCCTACCAGGAGCCAGCAACTGTACTCCCCATCCCACTTTCCCCTATGCAGAGTGTGTTAGCAGAAAGGTTTTCTGCTTCAGAGTTGCTGTTTAAGAGTATCCCACGATTGACACAAGAGTAAATGTACTGAAGTCAATGGGGCTACTGTCATGTACATCTGCACTTTCCCCCATGCATTCCACAGAAGAGAGGCAAAGTGGAGGAGGCTGAGAAAGGCCTCAGTACTTGGTGAAGGGATTGTGAAACTGTCAAAATGGAAAAAGAAGAAGAAGAAATCAGATTTATACCCCACCCTTCACTACCCAAAGAAGTCTCAGGAATCTCCTTTCCCTTCCCCTCCCCTCAACAGGCACCCTGTGAGGTAGGTGGGGCTGAGAGAGCTCTCCCAAGAACTGCTCGTGAGAGAACAGCTCAGAGAGAACTTGTGAATGACCCAAGGTCACACCAGCAGCTGCATGTGGAGACGTGGGGAATCAAACCCAGTTCTCCCAGATTAGAGTCCGTGCTCCTAACCACTACATTCAAATGACTGCTTCTGCACATGTGTGAAAGACATTTTTTTTAAAGGATGCTGCTTGCCCGATTGCTCCATGTTACTGTGCAGCAATAATTTGAGCAGTCAACTACAAAGTGAGCATGCAGTAAGGTGGGTTAAGGGTGGCATGTTTGGACAAACCTCTCTGGAACAAATAACACTGGATAAAATAGAGGTGTGGCCAGACCATGCCAAGCCTGTCATCTGACCACAACCTAAATCCATAGCTTAGACTGGCAGGCCACCTACCAGAGTATTAGTCTTTTGTGAGCAACTCCTGTGAGCCTACCTTGCAGGATGGACTTTCTGGTTTAAACCAAAGAAGGTTAGAAGCTTTGCCCTTTGGCTTCTGACTACTGGGTTAATTAAAGGGGTTGGTGGAAGACTACCAAGCTGGTGGGTGAACAGTCACACCCCAAAGTTTTGTAATTTTGTGTTGCAGCCCTGTACCAAAATATGCTTGGCATGGGTTGGGCTAGGTGACCTCTTGATACAGGGGACTGAAAGCTTCAATACTGTCTACCCAGAAAGTATTAAATTTTTGCTGTAGGCTGGGCCCCACAGTCTGAGAAACTTGTGTATACTGTGAAGACTGTGCTACTCTGGAGATTTTGGTTCTTAACCTCTGCCTGTTTTGACCTTGTGCCCTCCCTCTGTTTTGGACTGCCTTGTAGATACTGGCTGCTTGCCTGGCCTTATCTATGCTTCTGCCTAACTTTCCTTCTTTGGACTGACCCCATAATTATTTCTGCTTCAGCCCACAAACTTATTTTTGATCTCTGATAGTGTAGCTGCCTGACCCCTAGTTTAATTTCCAGATTCTGTTATCCAGCATAAACCATTATGTCAGAACCTGATACATATACATCAAGTATGCGCACACACACACACACACACCACCAAAGTAAGGAAGGGTAATGCAACCAAGTGACAGGAGCCAAATATTGGCTTCATTATAAATGCTATGAATGCAGAGATAGTGCTGATTATAAATGCTACTTTTAGACATTTATGTAGTGTCAGCACTGGACTACCTGAAACAACAGCATCTTGAGGGGGTGAATGGTATGCTTGCTAATAGTATAAATGCAGAAAAACATTGAGCTAGTCATCTTATGGCTAAAGGTATATGTTTTCAGGAGGGATTATAAGAGAAAATAGATACTGGAGAAAAAAGGACTGATGGCAAAAGAGCGATGAAATGTGTGCATGAGGAGAAGAATTAGGGAAGTTGTAGCCAAAGGTATAAAGGAATGCTGAAGGAAGCTATATCATGAGTAATATATTAGCCCTATTGTTCTGGTTTGCCACAGATCAAAGGCACTTTCCTTTAAGATAAAAAAAAGAAATTATGCCTACATTCAAAGCATTTTTTGGTGATCATGTGCTAGTATGCTACCCTTTAGTGATGATTTCTTTTCTAGGTATAGGGTTTATTCCCCCCGCTGTATTTTTTTTCACTGACCATGTCCTCAAAGACAATATTAGAATGGCAATCTAAAAGAACCATTGTTATTTCTCCATGCATCAGTAGCTGTGTGATGTTTTATTCTCATTATTCAATGTGAAAAATACCTGCTGTCTGAAAGAGCATTTTTTTTTCCTTTAGCACATTCTAGCCTAGAGGAGCAATTTCCGTTGGATATACTTCCTTACAACCAGTCAGGTTTTATACCAGCTGGAAATGTTGGAAAATGTTGCTGAATTTTGTTCATTAATTAATAACAGAGAATCAACACAGACTTGGATATTCACTAGTCAAGGAAATTTATGTTAGTGGTGAAATGAGTAGCACTTTTAAACTAATGGATGCTTTGAATGAATACCAGCTTGTGATTCAATGGCAGTGTAGGCACTGGAGCTTTTGCCAAGATAAAGTCTGGTCATTGATCCCAGAAATTTTATCAACCAGGAATGCAAGGACACCATCAATAAAGCCTGGTTAGTGTAGGAACTGATCAGCTGGTGCTACCAGGTCCAACTGGCATCAACAGAAGAACCTTGGACAATCAAATGTACCCATGGAGGAATAAGAGGGCAGGTAGTTAAAGGAGCAGTGGAAACCAAAGAATGGAGAAAGTGTAGGGTAGTGGTCAGAAGAAAGAGTCATCATCTCTTAAAACATGGTAAACACTGGAATCTAACACTCTATTTAAGGAGATTATGAAAAGTATTTCCATGCTAAACAAGTAGGAATAAAGGTCAGGAATCATGATTCTGCAGCTTGCACTGTGATTGTTTGGAACTAAGGCTGTGGTCACACAGCCCCTTTAAATCTGGGAGCCCTCCCAGATTAAAGGGGCCACATTTTTTACCTCGGGTTGGGATGTTTACCCTGCAGCAGTGGGCGGCAGTGGGCAGAGGAGGGGGAGGCGGCAGGCGGCAGATGGAGGAGGTGGTAAAGGAGGCGGCAGCGGCAGAAGAAGTGGTGGCAGAAGAAGTGGCGGGCGGCCCGGCCTTCAGGCATTCAGCAGCGGCTTTTTTGGCGGGAGGCACCCTTCTCCAAGCCCCGCCAGCCACCTGGTAAGTTTGGGGTTCCCCCCCTTTTACACTTGGGCGCTTGAGTGGCCAAGCGCCCAAGTGTAAAGGGGGGGGAAATGGTGGGCGGGATCATCTGGACAGCCCTGCTCTCGCAATGATTGCGAGAGCTGGCCAGATGGCTCAAATGCAGGTTCCTCCCGCAACTCCCGAGAAAACAGTCGATTTTCCCAGGGTCGAAAAATGCGGGAGAAACCCGCATTTGAGCCCGCTTCAGTGCGGGACTAGCCCCGGCCTTTTTAGACAGTCCCTTTAAATGCGGGAGGAAACAGCCCTTCCTCCCGCATTAAAGGGCCGTGTGACCGCGGCCTAAGTCCCAGTTTCCATGGAACTTCTTCCAGGTGATAGCTTATCACAAGTTTAGGCACCCTTTGAACTGTGATGAACTCTACTAGTCACACTATTTGAATCTAAAAGTAAATCCAAGTAGCATTTTCAGATACATTTCCATTGACTAATTCAGGTACAGATTTTCCTCAGAAAAAGGGTTCTTCCTTGTACAAGATCTATGAAGCAAAGTCTTATAGGGAGTAGCTCAATTAAATTGAAATTAGCATTTCTAAAATTATCATCAAAAGTGTTCAAATTCAAATGTTAATCCAATTTAGTGGGTTTTTTCCTGTGTTATAAGCCATTTTCATGTTAGTGGAACAACAGTTTCTTTGCAGAAAAAGGAGTAGAAAAAGAACCCTGATCAGTTCTTTGCTATCCTCAAGTGCCATAACATAATAATAACAGATATATTCTTTTCTGGTGAAAATATGTGTCTTGAATTTTATATGGATTGTATGTTTTCATGACCATCAGCTAAACCATGAACCTATATGAAAAAGGGATGTTGGTTTGTGACCCGTGCTTTCTGCTCTCCGCCATTTTCACAGTGAGCAGAAAGCTGGGGTTTAAATGGTTTAAATGGCTGAGATACAGGACAGCCTGCAAAAGCTGGGCAATCTGGGGAGGGGGCACTCTCTCTGTCTTCTCTCTCTCTGTTAGGCTTGCTAGGTGGGAAGGGGGCTGGATGAAGTGCAGCCTCCTCCCCACGTTATTTTCACCTTTCTATTGTGGAAAAATGTAAGAAAAGGATGTTGCAGGGTCCCACCAGAACTTGGGTTTGGTGATCCTGGGTGTGCTTTGCTGGCATGCCAGACTCCAAGGGAGGTCTTACTCTTGGGGAGGCACATGTGCCTAGGGATTGGAGCACTTGAGCTACAGTCCTTGGCATGCTTGGGCTCAGGGAAGAGTTGCAAGCACATTGTTTTCTGCACCACTTAATAGCCATGACGGTCCACACATAACTATCTTGGAGCCAGTCTTGTGATGCTGTAATTCTCCAAGGCTGTCAGTCAGGGGTGTTGAACTCATTCGTTATGAGGGCCGGATCTGACATAAATGAACTTTGTTGGACTGGGCCATGTGTGTCATAAAATGTAATGCCAGGTAGTGGAGATATAAACTTTATAAAGGACACAAACACAATTAGTTTTTCTTTACTTAAAATAAAAACATGCTTAAAACATTAGCACTCATGCAAATTTTGTTTATTTAACAGTGTCTGATAACTGACACATTTTGCTCTGAATTACTGCATCAAAATGTCTGTGCTGTTGCAATCTGTATCTGTAAGCTGCAAAGCTTCTTTCAATGTATTGACATTTACTACAGAAATCTCATGCTCAGAGTTCTGAGCCTAGGACCCAGAGGAAAATATGAAATGGCTGGGCATTGTGAGCTTTTATACATAAGAACATAAGAGAAGCCAATGTTGGATCAGTCCAATGGCCCATCCAGTCCAACACTCTGTCACACAGTGGCCAAAAACACCAGGTGCCATCAGGAGGTCCAGCAGTGGGGCCAGGACACTAGAAGCCCTCCATAAAATGCTTAATGTGTTGGACAAGGACATGAGAAGGCACCATGGCACAGACTGAGGGCTATGTGTTTGTCTACAAAACTATAGTCTTCCTCAGTGGTCAGTATCGGCCTACAGTCTGGGAAGTCTAAGTTCAAAATCTCCAAAGGAAATGTGCTGGGTAAACTTGGTCTGGACACACACTCTCAGCCTAATCCACCTCACTGGCTTGTTGTTATTTCTCATCTAAATAGTTCACATGGCTTTCCTACTGAGAAAGATTGGATCATGATGGCATGAATGCAATGAAAAGGGGAGGGAACCCAGTTGCACCCAGGAGAGCTACAGTATTACAAGCCCAACAAA
Organism: Lepidodactylus listeri; assembly: GCA_029233225.1. Lineage (NCBI taxonomy): Eukaryota > Metazoa > Chordata > Lepidosauria > Squamata > Gekkonidae > Lepidodactylus > Lepidodactylus listeri. The sequence goes on from JARCFY010000004.1 coordinate 74,399,848, forward strand.
ACACACACACTGTAAGAAGGCTACAATGCAGCAGCAGAACTGGAAGAAGAAGCAGGAAACAGCCATTGTCCACTGCGGACCTGATAGAAGCCCTCCGGGGGCCTGATCCAGCCTGCAGGCCACATGTTTGACACCCCTACTGTAAGAGCAAACCAAAAACATGCCTTACATTTCCTCCACTGAATCATTTAAGCCATTGCAATGTGGTGAGGTAAATATATATTATTTTAAAAGCAGTTGGTTTGCAGAATGGTGTCCTGATGTTCCCATACCAAGTGTCCCTTTTCAGAAAAAAATGATCTGCTGGTATTAGTCTGCATATGGAGTGGATTGTCCTTCTGTTCCCTTTTGGAAGTCCCCCCCCCTTTTATTTATTTATTCCTCCCTGCCCCCACAGCACACATTTGGCTCTGATTTCATCCAGCCAGTTCCACCAGCATTGAGAAATTGGCATTTCTTCAATTTGCAGCCCAAAATGTGGCATAGGGTCATTTGCAAAGTATGCAGGGGGGGGGTTGCTTGTTTGTTTTTGCAAATATTTTTTGAAGGCTGACAGAATAATCAACTTGCTTAGGTTCTAGGGTGAACAGCAATGGCATTAGCATCAGTGGGCAGAAAGGGAAGTGTGCTATTCTGTTTGATGCCAAGCCCTGCCCAATTGGTTTTTATTTTGATGGGTAGCCACTGGGAAGGCAGTCTTTGGCTTTTGCTCAGCCTGATCTGCTTTGCCCAGGAGAGCATGACCAATAATGTTCACCCCAGTGAAAGTGCAACTTGTTGTGGATGTTGTCAAAGTGGTACCCAGAGAAAACCTCTTGCAAGATGGGCTCAAAAGAGACAATAACAAAACACAACTAGTGGTCACATACAGCTCTCAACTCAAAACAGTTTAACACATCATCAGTGACTTACAACCTCTACTGGATAATGACAGTTCTCTTTCACAAGTACTGGGGGGCAAACCTTTTTTTGAGCACAGACAGACCCTAGTCTCAAACAACTCCTCAACCACTATAATGCAACATCTAATTTGAACATGGTTGCTGGTACCAAAACTTCCAATAAACCCAGATGCCAACTGTGCTGCCACATAGATCCAGACAACATAATCACCAGACTTAACATCAGCTATACCTTCTTAGACTTATTCTAACATTGTATATGCCATTAAATGCCAACAATGCCATTTGGTTCATTATATAGGAGTAACAGATCAAACTCTGTGTCAAAGGATAAATGGACACAAATCTGACATCGAGAATCACAAGACTGAGAAACCTGTAGGAGAACACTTCAGGTCTTCCACGACTTTCAGTGGGTGACCTCAAAGTAGCTGTTTTATCACAAAGGAACCTCAGAAACAGGCTGGAAAGGGAAATTGCTGAATTACAAGTTATTACTTGGAACAACCCCCACCTCCCCGGGGGGAGGGATATTGGTTTCTTATCTCACTACATCTGCTAAACTCATTTAGTCTTTACATATGTATTCTCACCAAGAAGGGCTATACATCCTCTTAATTTTAGTGTATTTCTCATTTGGAATAGTAGATTGGAATAGTGATTGTAATATAATGCAATGAATATTGCAATGCATTTCTCTGATCTGGTGACAGAAGAGATATAACACTGCACAACCATTCACCCCACCTCAAATAAAAGAATGCTGTTAGTTACCTCCATGCTTGGGAGGAGATGAATGGAATGTAACAACAGGATCTCAGTTAATTACTTAGCATTTCACATTTAAGAAGGACAGATTTACACATCCATCTCCTATTTTGACATATTTATTTGCATCACTGTATTTTCCCCAAAGTTAAATCCAAATAAATGGTGACCAATGCTCCTTCTAAGCTGTGGAGTCCTATGAGCAAAAATTTTACTTTATGAGCTCCTGGCATTAAAGCTGTGAACGAGTGATTTGGCTGCTGCATAAATTAGTTTGCTCTGGAGCCATCCTTCCTGAGCTAAGACAAAAACATGTGAGCCAGAGGCTAAAAAACTGTGAGCTAGCATACACTGACTCAGCTTAGAGGAAACACTGATGGTGATGATATAAACTTAGCTTGTTATTCCTGTTCAGTCTTTGCATCTGTTAAAACATCTTCATTATGTTGTACGCTAATTTGCTGTTCACCCTCTGCCTATATGTAAATACATTTCAATGTATTTGAGGAAGTGTGTGTGCACACAAAACTTCATATCTCAAATAAAACTTTGTTGGTCTTAAAGGTACCACTGGACTCAAACTTTGTTTTCCACACATTCATTTAAAGCACTTCCACTGCCTCATTATTTTTAGGGAAAGGAAGAAGAGAGATGCACTAAGCATGGGACTCAGCAAAAGACCCCAATTAATACCTGTCTGCCAGGGTGGAATAAAATCAGTACAACTTTGAGCCTCCCAATCTCATATTATGATAATATTAGCAGAAAACACCAGATTATATTAGGGAGATCAGAAGAATACCACAGTACTGAATAGTCAATGGTACTGAAAGTTACTGAGAAGTCCAGAATGTTAATGGTTCCTGGTCCATTTGGATAGGCAACCCTTCACACGTGTGCCTTTTCCCAAAGCTCAATGAGACGTGTATCATTTATCCTCCCACTGACCTGTTGCTGCCTAGTCAATTGATTAAGGGGGGGAAGCTACCAATTATAGCTATTTTACAGTCACAAACCTGTTCAGCAGCTGATCAACTTGAACGATGGCAAGTCAAGGAGTTTGGAGGCTTGGCTCATGTCTGAGTGTGACTGTAAAAAATGTAAGTCCATCTGCCAAACCTGTTTAGCACAAAGTTCTCAGCATTTGAAAGGGATCTTTTACACAGCTCAGGAGCTTTTGACAGGCAGGAAACTACCATGTTTGGAATCCCTGGCATCATTTCCAGCATAAATGAGAAGTGATAGCAACATGTCAGGACAATGCTCTAATATGAGTTTGAAATTCTGTGGTTTTCAAAACATTCCACCCAAAAAAACACAACATAGAAAGATCTTTAATATACCTACAAAAAAAAAAACCTGGAAAACCAGAAGCAGAATAATGCCAAAAGATAAACCTTTTAAAATACTAACAACATGAAAAATCTGCCCAAGAGCACAAACCTTTTAAAAACTAAAATGCAAAGCAGTTAAATATTCTTTAAAAAGCAAAAAATCAGAAAGAAAACATAAGCTTTCCCCTCCTTGACTTCAACCCTCCAGGTAAACAAAAACCCTGAAAACAAAGTGCAAACCTGTCCTGGCACAAAACAAGAAGAGGGTCTTCCCAGGCAGACAAATAGCAGCAGCAGACAACAGAATTAATCCAAGGCACAGACAAAACCAGAGTGGCCAGTAAGGGTGTGCAGAAAAAAGAAAAGAGAGAAGAAGATATTGGATTTATACTCCACCCTTTACTACCCAAAGGGGTCTCAGAGCAGTTTACAATCTCCTTTCCCTTCCCCTCCCCACAACAAACACCCTGTGAGGTAGGTGAGGCTGAGAGAGCTCTTTTGAGGAGTGCCCATGAAAGAACAGCTCTGAAAGAACTTGCAACTAACCCAGGGTCACACCAGCAGCTGCATGTGGGGGAGTGGGGAATCAAACCCAGTTTTCCCAGATTAGAGTCCATGCTCCTAACCACTACACACAAAAAAAATCCTTTGTAATCTTCATATTTGAGTATTTTGAACCCCCAAAATATCAGTATTTCCAGATATTCCCAAATTCCTATGTTGGTATGGTATTTAGATTAAGGAAACATTCAGGAAACCAATGGAGGGGGGAAAGGCATTTTAAAAGACTGCAGTCCCTCTGAATCCATTTAAAGTGCTCACAGTCCCTTAAAAGCTTTCTGGGTTAACTTGCCCGCCCAGGATTGGCTGGAGCTGCGGGGGCTTTCAGCTCCACACTGTCCCGGCTGGTCCTCTCTTGCAGCTGAGAGCCAAGCCAAGGGGCTGATCCTGGGCTGGTCAGAGCTGCAGGTTGGAGCTGCAAGAGAGGATCAGCTGGGGCAGTGTGGAGCTGACAGCTCTACGCCACCTCAGCTGAGGCTGGCTTATGGTATAACTGATACACCCAATGAAAAGCTGGAAAAAATGATTTTTTAAAATGCTCAGCTACATCGGTAGCCAAATACAGATCTCTGATCTGTAGTCAGCTTAAATAATACCTGAAAAAATACTGATAAGGTGTTTTTCAAATAATTTTTCAGTTCAGTTTATGCGTTATGCCCTTAGTGACCAGAGGCACACCAGCACTTTAAAAAATCTTGTCCTGAAATGTGGTCAAACTATGGTTAGGCCTGCTTTTTATTCTCTTTCTCCATGCTCAGAAAGCAATGGGCTATGAGAAGACTGTTATGTTTGGGTAGACAGAGCTCACCCTTGTGCGTGATCCTATTTGCCTACGGTTGCCCAGGAAATCTGTTAAATGGAAGGGGAAAAACAAACCTGGTATCCTTAAAATACCAGCTCTGGATATTCCAGCATATTCTGGCAACCTTCAAGACAAGATACCTGTATTCCAGAGAACCTCAAAGATCATTTGGATACATGAATGTACTTTTAAGAAAAACAGTGATATGGTATTTATCAGGTATATACTTGGACCAGATGTATCTGAGCCCACATTCCTAGAGACAAGGCAATAGTTGACACATCATTTTTATGAAGGAATTGGGATTTTTGTTTTGTTTTTAAGCAGGGAGTGGAAGACCACCTCTTCAAGTGGCCTGACAAAGGTGTCCTGAGTCAGTGACGATATATGATGGCCACTACTGATTTATTTAGATGCAGCCAGGATGGACAAGGATCCAGGGCACAAGTGGTAGCCTTCAAAGATCCTAGGATCCTTTCAACATCCATCACAGTAACTGGGTCAAAATGATCCATAAATAGAGCAGATGAGGTATTAGATATTTCTTCTGTCTGATCTATGTTGCAACCAGCATCCAAGTCAGACCCTATTCGAGAGATTTTGTTTGCAAAAGAAAATGCAAAGGTTTCACAACTAATTTCCTGTTTATGAGACAACAGAGGCTCAGCTCTATTGACTCCTGGGGTGCTATGGAGATCAGATAAGCAGCAAGGAGTCTTTGCTTAGCAGTAGCATCTTTGAAAATTCCCACCTCCATATCTACCAGCTCCCATCAGAACTGGAATAGCAATTCATTGAACACCGTGTCCCAGGTACAAATTATATCCAGTCTATTCTCCTCCACACTCTCTCTTTCTGAACCTGAAAAGTAAGGAATCTTTTGGTTTTGCTGCAGACTTCTGCTGAGAGGGCATTCCAAAGTGCATTTTAGGTTTCCTAATTCAGGACTCCAGAGAGAAACACCCATAGATTTCCCCATATAGTTTAATTATGAATTATGTAGAAAGAAAAACTGAGCTCTTTTTCCATCTGTCTGTTTTTGTGTATAATTTCATGAAGAAATTCAGTCTAAAATGGCTTCAGGAATCATAATTTTTCAGTACCATAATCAAATTATATACTGTGTAGATGATAACAGGTGTCACCATGTAGTACTTTAAAATATTGTTCGACATGGTTTTATAAAGGGATTTATTACCAGGGATTGAAGACCTAATAACTACTGACATTATGAACAGTGTCCCTTAAAATATATTAAGGTTTATGTAAAGTAATTGCTGAGTGGTCCTTTTTTCTGTTGTTTCATTGATTTTTTTTTTGCCTGTTGCACTTTCAGAATCAAAATGAGGTAATAAAAATGACATGGTAATGCTAAAATCCTAATCTTGTCTTTTTATCTGGTCTCAGGCCTCAGAGCTGCACCTGAGCAAAGCAGCCCTTCACTGTGATATACTCCATGTCTCACTGGTGATATAATCAGTGTTTACTTGTCACAGGTGTAAGGAGGATGGCCATTATAAAACATGCCAGCAATTGCTTGAAAGTCTGCAAGCATAACTCAGAGGTTGGTGGACTTGTCACACTACAGAAAAGCAGCATCATTCAAGAGGAAAAGAAAGATACATCCAGGCTTTGAGTTTTGAACCTGATGTGCCTGCCCAAGGAAAACTTGAATTTTATTTCTCTGTAAACACCAAAGGTAGCATGGAAGTCATGAACTCAAACCAATTAGAACTCTCTGTATTTATTGAGGCAATGGAAGATCACAACCAATTACAGATTTCTGTTTTATGGAACATCATGAGTTCCAGGGGCGTAGACTTTTGGAAATTTGGGGAGGGGGCTCCTTAGCACACGCACTTTGCACGCAAGCTCGCTTGGGTGATGTTCCCCCCCCCGGGAAACCGCCGTGCCTCCCCGGGCCCTTCTGAGGCCCACCAACTGCTGCTGCTGGTGCCTCTCTCCCCACCCCTCGGCCACCCCTTCTCTCTCCAGCAGCGGCGGCCAGGCCTCGGAAAGACCTGGGGAGGCACGGCGGCAGGCACTATGTTTTGCTGGGCGTGGCTGAGCCCCCCCCCCCGGGAAATTTCGGGGGTGGCTCAAGCCCCCTCATACTCTATGCCTATGATGAGTTCTAACCCTCCACCTAGCAGAAAATCATCAGCTAACAATGAAATGCCTGATAGGGGCTTTGCTTTGTTTTGGAGAAATCTAGTGATTTGTTTGTGATTTGTTTTTTAACCTCACAGACTTGTTAGGTCCAGCCTATGGTGAAGAGTAGTTGGTATTAACAGAGGAAGTCAATGTGTAGGTGTGTTTCTCATTGTAGGGGAGTTACACAGCAGAAGTCTGAATTGTGTTCCCCTTTTTCATATGTTCTGAATAACATGTCCAGGCATGGGCACAGTGCACACTTAGAAAACATACATCTTGCCTAGAATTTCTGCTTCACACAAAAAGTAGAGCTGCTTTCTTTCTCAGGATTAATCCAGAGCTACTCGTCTCTGTAAGAAGCCACAATGGAATTGTTGATCTGAGATAATTACCCTGATTGAATAACCTTAGAAACAACATAGGTTTAAATTTTGTGTCACTTGTTCAAGCTATAGATACTTAAAAGCAAGGTTGTAGGCAGAATAGGATTTGTGCTGTGGTGCCCCCTGTGATCTAATCTTTCTAAGAAGCCCTCTTTCTCAAAGAACAATCTTATCCTTATCAATATGCAAAAAGAAAAAAGGAAGTTGAATTTATACTTTTGGTAGGTATAACACATGAGGCTAAGGTGTTTAATAATTATTTTGGTGTGTGATTCTTTGCAATTGATGGCTTTTAAATTTAATGAAAATTAGGTTAAGAACAGGGAACCATGCTGCATGTTAGCTGTCTTTGCAACTATGTAGGGGTGTTTAAACATCTGCCAGTTCAGCTGTCTTCTTCTCTGCCTTGCTGATCAGTTAGGCACATACCCAATGGGCTGTTCAGCTGTTTGCAACATATTCACCAGTATTCCATCAGAAGCCAGCTCCCAGCTGACAAGGGGAAATTATGATCTGTTGCCAACAGAGGGGTTTTTGGGGTGTTTTTTTTTTAGGGGAAGGGAATCAGGAACCATCTCTTAGCTAATCACCTAGAAGTTCAGTTCTTCTGATCTCCCATCCCTGAAACTTTGCTGACTCCCAGACTTGATGAGATGCAGCAAATGGGGTGCGGGGATTATAAACCTAGCTGATTTCCTTTCTACTCTCCTCACACCGAACTATGACTGGGGGGGGGGGGGTTGAATCTGGGTCTCCCTGATCCTAGTCTGACATCCTAACCACTATACAACACTGGCTCTTGCTGTAAATATATATGCACCAAGTCCACATGTAACAATATGCAATATACAATAAAATAAGGAAATTCTCCTCCCCAAGAAAATGCCTGCTGCCTATACGTCATTAAAACCTCTAGCATATATAATGGCCTTGTAGTGCCTTCTAAAAAGACAGAGTCTTCCTCACCTCCTCAGGAAGTTTGTTCTACCACAGAAACAGCAACAGCTCTGGTTGATGCCAGGCAGGTTACTTTATGTGGGTGAATATAAAATATATACCAAACTGAATGCTGTACTTGGCATAGGAGCATATGGGGCATAATGATCCTTTACATATGGTTCCCAAACCATGATGGGCTTTAAAGGTCATGACCACAACTCTGAACTCAGAAACAAATTAAGGATATAAGAACATAAGAGCCCTGCTGGATCAGACCAATTGTCCATCTAGTCCAGCATCCTGTCTCACACAGTGGCCAACAAGTTCCTCTTGAGGGTCAACAACAGGACATAGAGGCCAAGGCCTTCCCCTGATGTTGCCTCCTGGCCAGGGATTCAGAGGTTTAGTTCCTTTGAATGTGGAGGTTCCCCTCAGTCACCATGGCTAGTAGCTACCAATAGACTTATTGTCCACAAATCTATCTAATTCTCTTTTAAAGCTGTTTATTCCTGTGACCATTACTACATCATCTGCCAGTGAATTCTACATTTTAGTCACTCTTTGTGTAATGGAGTCCTGAATCTACAGCCCATCAGCTTCATTGGGTGCCCTAAAGTTCTAGTATTTTGGTAGAGGGAGAAGAAGTTCTCTTTGTCAACCCTTTCTATCCCATGCATAATTTTATAAATATCTATCTTGACCCCCTTACTCATCTCTTTTCTAAACTGAAAAGTCCCAGACTTCAGCCTTTCCTCACAGGGAAGGTGCTCCAACCCCCTAATCTTCATGGTCACCCTCCTCTGTACTTTTTCAATGTATTCCTACTCTTTGCTTCCTGTCATTTAACTGATTATTAATCTATAAGAGAACTCATCCTCTTATCCCATGACTACTAAATTTACTCAGGAGTTTTTGGTGAGGCACCATTTTAAATGCCTTTTGAAAGTCCAGGTATATAATGTCTGCTGAGTCACTGTTGTATACATGCTTGTTCACTTTCTCAAAGAACTCCAAAAGGTGGATGAGGTAGGACTTCCCTTTGCAGAAGCCCTGCTGATTTTTCTTCAGCAGGCTTTGTTCCTCTGTGTGTCTAATAATTTAATCTTTGATTACAGTTTCTACTAATTTGCCTGTGACAGATGTTAGGCTGACTTGCCTGTAATTCCCTGGTTCCCCTCTGGATCCTTCTCTTTAAAAAAACTGGTGTAATTGAAAGTCAACATAGTTATTTTAAATAGGCAATATATTTTCCGTCAGCTAGTCTCTGATAATAATCAGGCTACTTCATTCTGAACCACTTAAATCCTTGGTAGAATTTCAAGGGTGGCTGTACAGATTCCATTACATTAATTCAACCATGAGATGATAACAGCATGGATTAGCATGGTTCTGGTTGGCTGAGTCTAAGGAAAACAGTGAGTTGGCAAACCAAGTTCAGCTGATAGCAGTCACTCTTAGTGGCCACACCAACCAAACTGCAAGGCTGGATCCACACTCCCAAGGTCTTAACCTGTTTTGTGAACATTAACCACAACTCCATCCACCACAACTGGATCCAGACTTCCTAATCATTCAGATTTTTAAAACAATAATTAGATTGGTAAAATATTATCAGATTAAGGCATCATGAAACAAGCAATTTATGAAGGGGGAAAGGAAATCTGGGTCTACAATTACAGTAATTTTGAAAAAGTTTTCCATGAGTAGGCTAAAAATCAGCCCCAGGAACCGTGTAGTCAGCAAAATTACAATTGGGAAGAACCAGCAGCGAATCCCAAATTAAAGACCAGTGTGACCGCGCCCTGGATCAGATTTATGGGCAGCATCTTCCGAAGGCAGATTGTCTCCAACACCTCCCCCTCCCTTCACAGAGCCAAGGGTAGATGTTTTCCACACAAATGGGTCTCCCCACTTCTGCATTTGTATTCCTCCACCTCTTACATTCTTTTCCGCAGTGGTATTTTCAGTCCAATGTGCAAAAACAAAGCCTGTCCTCTCTTGCAGCGCAGCATCAGACTTTCCTGTTTCCAGGAATTTCCTTGCTGCGCCACAAGAGGGAACAAACTTTGTTTTTGCTCCTCAGACTGAATATATCTCTACAGAAATGAAAGAAACCCATGAAGAAATACAAATGCAGGAATGAGGAGACCCATCTGTGTGGAAAATGTCTTAGAGTAACCTGTGAATGTAGCATGTTTGAATAAGGAAATTCTCTTACAGCTTTCTTTCTAGGTGGTGTGTTAGTTAAAAAGAGGTTATTGAGCAGGAAGGGAAATCTTGCGTAATGACAAAGGCATTTCTTAATTATCACCACATAATGGGACATTAATGAAGTGGAAAGAGCAGATACTGTATTTGAAGAGAGAAAGTTTGTGGGGCAGCCCACTGGGCATACGGGCTGTTTTCTGGAAGATGTCTCATTAGCTTATTCTCATAGAAATATCAGGGCTTGTTTTAATGCATAAAAGTTGTTAAGTGTCTCAAGTAGGATTTTCCCATCACAATACCATTACTAGAAAACTTCACTACTATGCATGCATCTTCCTGACTGATCAAAGGAGAAGTTACTTCTATCCATGTAATGAAGACAGTGTGAACAAAGAGGCACTACTTTCTGAAATAATTAGCTGGCAATGGGTAACTAGTTAACTGATCGCCTTATGCATATTACCTGGTGGGTGCTAATCAGCTTTGTCTTCTGCTGTCTTTCATGCCAAAGCAACACAATGCTGGCTTCAAGAACTGTAAAACAGCTGAAAAAACATGTCTTTGGTTTTATCTGGCTACACACCATGACCATGTACGGAGGAGTCTCTGGCAACACTCACTGGTTAGCCATGGGGGTCAATAAACACATTAGAAGCCAAGGGTCCTTCTCATCCCAGGTTTCCTCAAGCCAATAAGCAATGGGATTAGTTTGGATATGATGCCTTGGGATGAGTTGCTTTTGCACTTCTCTTTCACTAATCCTACTCTGAACATAGCAGTTGCGATTTAATTAACTTTAACAGTATGCCATGGTAAATGTCATCCAAACATACAATGCAGAGCAGGTGGAAAACACCACATCAACTAATAAGAAAGAGAGAGGCAAAAAAGAATCCTGCTTCACCCTTTCCATTGATCTAGTCTTCGTTATTGTCCTTAAATTGGCTGTGCAGACAGATTGCAGTTCCTGGTTTTGACTGAAACTGAGAAATGTTTGTTTCAGAAGTGAGCTAGATTGGTCTGCAATAGAACAGCTAGATTTGAGTTCAGTAGCACTTTAGAGACCAACACATTTTGGAGGGTGTAATCTTTTGAGAGTCAAAGCTCCCTTTGTCAGATACTTCACCTGTATCTGATGAAGGGAACTTTGACACTTGAAAGGTTATACCCCCAAAATCTTGTTGGCCTCTAAGGTGCTACTGGACTTGAATCTTGCTGAGAAATGTTAGAAACCTTAGACTGTTCCATGTCACTTCCCTTTGTGCACACCTGTACAAATTCATTAGGTGGCTTGATTTCTCCCTTGAACCTTGTGATCCACTCCAGTCAAGGACTGGAAATAACTTTGCCTTCCACATTTGGTGATGAATACTTCTACCCAAGTCTAATTTATTTATTTTTTATTTATTTAATTTATATCCCACTCTCCCTGCCACAGCAGCCTCAGGGCGACCTTACTCCCAGGAAAGTGCTCTTAGGAGTACACTGTAGGTCTTTTCTATTTCTCCTGTAGATAACTAAATCATCAGTTTGATATTATAGTTGCTCAGTCATTTTTGCAGATTTTTACACTCCATTTTGATAGACAGTAAATGGACACCTGTATGCAAAAGTTGCTGCCTCTTTATCCTAGTGTGCTTGTGTTGCCTCTATGCTTCCTTTTACCAGCTGAACTAATTCTTCAGTGTCAGCACACAAGCCAAGCCAATAAACAGATCTCAGATTCTTGTTTTGCACAGCTCATTTCCATTAAAATAACATTTTTCTTCTTTTTCTATTGGCTCTATCTAAAGATCTCACTTGCAGGATTTTTTTTAAAAAAATCAGCTTAGTCATATATTGGTATTTGAGTCACTCATCACAAACCATATTCAGGTTGTTGACAATGCATATTTATTGAAGGCATGTCTCAAAGTATATTCCATTAATTTCAATTATGATTTCTATTATGTGGTTTATCTTCCAGACATTTATCTTCCAGATTTTGGTTTTTGACCTCTTCTAGAGCAGACTATTCTCTCTGGGCCACTGAAAGTGCGTAATTAGACATTTCTAATAATTTTCACTACATTGTGAGAACTTCTTGCTGCGTCCTACTTACCTTTCCAAAGAGCATGTTCAAAATGTTTGGATGAATCAAATGCTAATTTCCTTGATCCACTAGGAAGCCTTCATTTACAAATTATAATTGGAATTTGCCCCACTGTATTGCATAATTGTATTTCTAGTTTTAGTTCTGTTACCTTTTTATTTCATTATTATGCAGTAGTGTATATAATCTTACCATGACAGCACAAATAGATTCGTGTGCCTTTTTCTTTAAGTTTCCTCAAGAACTTTTTAGTGGACTGACAAGTTATTCTTTGCATCAGCACCCAAAATCAATGTATGGTCTTTTAGGTATGGTAAAAATCACCTTACAGTGAAAGTCTGTAGAAGTTATATTTTATGCAGAATTAGATTAATGTGTCTGAAGGCCAGCATGATGTCGTGGTTAAAAGTAGTGGCCTCTAATCTTGAGTCCAGACTGCTCCTTCACATGAAGCCTGCTGGGCGACCTTGAGCCCATAGGCATCAACTTTGTGGGGTCGTAGGGTCGCGGGCCTCCCCTGAATTTTTCCAGGGGTGAATGAGCCCCCCCCCCCCGGGCAACCAGTGCCAGACAACATTGAAAAAAGGAAGTAGACTCACCTTAGGCTTGCCAGGCAAGCCCCAGGTGGGAGCAGAGAATCCCTGGTCTGAAAACCCCCTCCCTGCTTTTAAAAAATTGAGCGTGGGGGGGGGGGAGAGCATGGGGATGACACTCTAGCACTTCCTCTCTATGGTATGCCTATTGTTGGAAGGCTAGAGCCATCTTAGCTGCTACAGGACTCACAGTTGTCACGTGTTTGGGGCGGTTTCCCCTAGCCTGCGCTAGTGCACACAGCTCTTCATTTTCATCAGTCATCCAAGGTCGGGATGCGGGCACCTCCTTGCAGGAGCCATTGGGAAGTTGTCCTGGCCAAGAGAGTGTGAGAGTGAGTGAGTGAGACGTGTGAGAGAGTGAGCAAGGGGGAATGGGGAGAGGAGGGAAAGAGGGGGTAAGCTTACTAAGCTGAAATGTGTCCCGGTGTTTTTGATTTCCATAAGTGCTTCCTCATTCTCTCCCCCCTCCCCATTGCTTAAGAATCATGTTGAGGACTCTAATGCATCTTTAGTTTTCTGGGTTGTCTATTGCTTGTGAATAAATGTCACTGCTGGGAGACCACAGGATCTCTGAGTATTTATGAGGGAAATACTTTTCAAAACAGTGTATCTCACTTGCTGCTTAGCTCATGTAATTAGGCTTTGAAGGAAATGATCTGCTTAAAGGCTCTGATGTGGTGGAGAGGGTGTTCTATGTTTCTTATATGTGCTTCTAAAAGAGATAAGTTTTGAGTTACAGTTTGGTGTAGTGGTTAGGAGCATGGACTAATCCAGTCTGAATCCCCATTCCTCCACTTGCAGCTGCTGGTGTGACCTTGGGTCAGTCACAAGTTTTTTTCAGAGCTGTTCTCTCAAGAGCAGTCCTCAAAAGAGCTCTCTCAGCCCCACCTACCTCACAGAGTGTCTGTTTTTAAATGGTAAGCCCATCTGCATGAACAAGATAGGGGGGCATGCAGATCAAAGTCCTTTTAAAATTTCCTTTTGCTGTGTACAGCCCACAGAGAACATTGGCAAGAAATGTGCACTCTGTACATGTTCATGCTCTTCATTTTGCTGTTACTTAAAATGGTGGGGTACAGTTTCAAAGGGACATTTAACTGGAATGCATAAAGGAAAGAGAGGATTGCCCATTGGAAATGGGCTTGAAGGCCTGTTGGAGATAACGGGAGCCAGGAATGCCAATTGACTTGCATGGGCTCCACTGAAATACACTGCAGCACAAAAAAAAATTGCAAAGAAGATGTGGGATGTTTCTTTCCATTAAGGTCTTTGGGCCCAGATAGGTTATTCTGGGACTGGAATGACAGCCCCCAGAGTAAAATTATGGTCCCTAGGAATAGAATCTGTGCTCCAGAACTAGAATGTCAGCTCCCAGAGTGGAATGACTATCCCTAGCAATAGAATCTGTGCTCTGGGACTGGAATGATAGGTCACAGAGTGGAATGACAGCCCCTGGGAATAGGCTTAGTGCTCTGGGACTTGCACTCACTTGTAGGATATGAGTTTGAAGTGAGAAGAAGATTGCTGCTACTCTGAACTCTGTACATTGCTCAGAAATTGAGTGCACAACTGTCTGGTATTCTGTCCTGGCTCAGAGACCTCAACCATGCATTTACCAAATGAAGGCATATGTGATGCCATAATTTAGTACATTTCAGTACAAAGCCACCCTAATAAATAAGACAGAAACAAGACTCCTGTAACTGAACGTCCAGGAAAACTTTTAAAATGTTCCCCACAAACTTTTCTGTGTTGTCTTCCTTACTGTCAAATTTGTGACCATTACTTTGTCTGATGCACATGGTATGTATATTTGCAGATCTTAAAGTGACTATTCTAAAAGTGAATTTAAATAAAGGACACAGCAGAAGACTGCTACCACTATAACCACTGGCCAACTCCCACCTTTTCCTGGGTTTAGGCCAGCCCAGGGGCATTGCTAAGGGGTTCCCAGGGGTTCCCAGCCCCCCCTAAATTTCTGGGGAGCCCCTCCCTAAATCTCACATGGCTCTCCTTCTATAGATAGTGACAATAGCCTGTGATGTCACTGGCTCCTCCCTATGATGTCACTGTGTCTCAGTTCTTTTAAGGACCTTGCATAGCAACTCTGGCTCAGTCCCAGCCCCCCCCCCCAAAATTGAGCCAGTCACAGTTTGTCTCAGAACTATCTCAGCCCACCTACCTCACAAGGTGCCTGTTGTGGAGAGAAGAAGAAGAAGAGGAAGAGAAGAGATTGGATTTATACCCCGCCCTTCACTCACTTGGAGTCTCAGAGCGGCTTACAAACTCCTTTTCCCTTCCCCTCCCCACAACAGACACCCTGTGAGGTAGGTGGGGCTGAGAGAACTCTTTCCCAAGCTGTCCTTGAGGGAACAGCTGGTACAGAGCTATGGCTTGCCCAAGGTCATCCAGCCAGGTGCAAGTGGAGGAGTGGGGAATCAAACCCGGTTCTCCCAGATTAGAGTCCGCGCACTTAACCACTACACCAAACTGGCTCGAGAGAGGAAGAGAATGTAATTGTAAGGTGCTTCAATATTCCTTAAGGCAAAGAAAAGTGAGATATAAAAAGCTACTCTTCTCTTCTCCCTAGGGCAGAGGTGGGCAATTGTTTTGGCCTGGGGGCCACTTTGTGGGAGCGGAGGTTAGCGGATTGCATTCATTACTTAACTTTGCATTTCAGAAAAGGTATAAATTGTATCATAAAAATCAGTAAATATAAATTAAATAAAATAGTGGTAGTTTTATTCAATTTATTTATTGTGCTAATTTCATATCATCTATAGCTGCAAGCACATTAAATTTTAGAATCAGTTTAATGAGACAAATGTACCCTATCACACTTTTCTACAATTTTTTTGAAATCAGGAGTGAGATTGCTTGTTGAGATTCTCATCACAGCCTGCAAGTTAATGTCTGTCAAAGAACATCTATATTTACTCTTGTTAATCTTCATGTCTTGGCGGGCCGCAAAAAACTCTGTGACGGGCCTCATGTGGCCCGCGGGCTGCCATTTGCCCACCCCTGCCCTAGAGTGTTGTATATTCTATATTGATGTGACCTGAGGTGGTTGCCTCAGGTGTCAGAGTGTGGGGGGCAGCAACATCCCATCCTGCCCATCTTCATCTTGCTGTCAACTTGCCAGTTAGTTGCCAGCTGCCTAACTTCCACCCCTGCCCAGAAACTAGAAGGAATATATTCCCTACATCCTTACTTCTCCGGGTCACTTTAAAAGTAATATGGCAATACAAAGCAGATTCTGTACCACTGAACCACAGCCCCTCCCAAACAAGCCCATATTGGTGTACGAGGGTGTCTTGGGGTGCTTAATTTTATTAACTTTGACCCGAAGGAGAGCTGGTGGTTGCAACACTAAATCAATAATGTTCTTAGGGAGAGAGAGGGACATATTAATTTCCCCTTGCAAACCATTATTTTTTTCAGGGAGAAAGCAGAGTGTTGAAGCATGGGAGGTTTTCCCAGTCACTGGTAGTTTAGAAGCATATGCTTCAGTTAGGGTAAACTTCCCTGAAAAGAGACATAAAGATTATACAGATTGCAGTTCAACAGATCAGCCTTTCTTTTTACAGATCAACATTTAATGAACCCCAAATTGAACCCATCAGCTTGAACCGTGCATCCTCACTGGAGACCGGCTGCAATGTAATGTGATGCCACTTTGCTATTGCATTGGTATTTGTAATATGGAACTGAGAGACGGAAAGAAGTTTTTAAACGTCAAGATCAGATCACCTATTGCAGAGTCTAAAATATAGACTCCATGTGTGGGTAAAAGAGATGATGTAAAAAGTTCAGTCTGTAGTTTCAACTGAGAAAGGAAACTGGGATCCCTGTTCCAACAGAGAAGTTGTGTTGTCAAATATTAACAGAGAGCATCTTTAGAAAATGAGCACTCTTTTTATTCCAAGGTGCCAGGTTTTAAATCAGACAAAGGTGCAACACACTTGTGTAATAACAAAGAACAATGTTATTAGTCTCCTCAAGGCTATAGAAACTGATGGATTCCTCCTTTAATCTCCCTTTTATTGTCTGAAAGATGCATAAGTATTTGGAAGGTGGAGAAGCTTTTCATATCAGATGATTGCACTTCAGGCTTTCTTTGCAACTTATGTGGACAGCTGTTATGGAAATAGTGATTCCATTTACATTGTATAGAGGACTGACAAGTAGGGACTGAATGGGGCTCTCTCTTTCTGAGCTTTTTCTGAGAGTTCTATGAAATATCAAAAAGACCTGGCCAATTCCAATGTTTCTATGCCAGTTCTCCTGCATCACCAAATATCCCTGCAGTTTCCTTTCTCTATTTCTTGTGAAAAGCATTTTACCTGCAAAATTTTAATAACACAGTTGGACTTAATTCTGACTAAACATAACTGGGCTGCATGACTAAAATGCTTAATACACCTAAGTGGGACATTTATTGAAGTAATCAGATTTTCCCAGTTTTAATGTACTCTTACAATTCAGGTGGAAATTTATAATAACATTTCATCAAATCCACATTGCCATTAAAATCTGGTTAGAATATATTTTACTATATACATGAGCCAGGAACTTTCACCATCCCCTCTGTACCAATTGTCATTTGTTACAAGTAAAAGTACAAGTTAAAAATGGCTGGGCTCATGGGAGAAGAACTCATGTAAAGGAATAGCCAGAAGATTTTTTCCTTTTGCTTTTGCATATTAGATGCCTACAAAATAAAGATAGATAAGAACAGATGAGGGGGTTTTTTGGTAGCTCAGTATGCATTTTTTGGATGCATTTAAGAAAATATTTTAAAACAATATGTTAATTTTAAAAGGGATCCCATTGAACACAACTTCTGCCTAAAATGCTGAAGACCCTGTGTCAGAATTATGCATAATCTCACTCCCTGTTGTTTTGCGGTAGGCTCTGTTTCATAAGAATGTAAGAGAAGCCAATGTTGGATCAGGCTAGTGGCCCATCCAGTCCAACACTCTGTCACACAGTGGACAAAAACACCAGGTGCCCTCAGAAGGTCCAGCAGTGAGGGCAGGAAGCCCTCCCACTGTTTCCCCCCCAAACACTAAGAATAAAGAGCATCACTTGCCCCAAACTGAGAGTTCCTATCTATATTTTGTGGCTAATAGCCACTGATGGACCTCTGCACCATATGTTTATCTAATTCCCTCTTGAAGCCATCCATGCTTCTAGCCGCCACCACCTCCTGTGGCAGTGAATTCCATGTGATAATCACTCTTTCAGTGAAGAAGTACTTCCTTTTATCTGTTCTAACCTGACTGCTCAGCAATTTCATGGAGTGCCCACGAGTTCTTGTATTGTGAGAAAGGGAGAAAAGGACTTCTTTCTCTACCTGCTCTATCCCATGCATAATCTTATAAACCTCGATCATGTCACCCCTCAGCCATCATTTCTCCAAGCTAAAGAGCCCCAAGCGCTGCAACCAAGCGCTTCATAGGGAAAGTGTTCCAACCCTTTTATCATTCTAGTTGCCCTTTTCTGCACTTTTTCCAATGCTATAATATCTTTTTTGAGATGTGGCGACCAGAACTGTATACATTACTCTAAATGAGGTTGCACCATTGAGTTATACAGGGGCATTATGATACTGGTTGATTTATTTTCAATTTCCTTCCTAATAACCTCCAACATAGTGTTGGCCTTTTTCGTACACTGTCTCAACATTTTCATTGAGTTATCTACTACGACTCCAAGATCTCTCTCTTGGTCAGTCTCTGCCAGTTCGGACCCCATCAACGTGTATTTATAGTTAGGATTTTTGGCTCCAATGTGCATCACTTGGCCACATTAAACCCCATTTGCCACGTTGATGCCCACTCACCCATCCTTGACAGATCCCTTTGGAGTGCCTCACAATCTTCCCTGGTTCTCACCACCCTGAACAACTTTGTGACATCTGCAAATTTAGCCACTTCACAGCTTACTCCCAATTCCAAATCATTAATAAACAAGTTAAAAAGCATTGGACCGAGTACTGATCCCTGCGGTACTCCACTGCTTACCTCCCTCCACTGAGAAAATTGTCCATTTATACTCACTCTCTGTTTCCTTTTAATTAGCCAGTTTTTGATCCACAAGAGGACTTGTCCTTTTATCCCATAACTATTGAGCTTACTTAGGAGCCTTTGATGAGCAACTTTATCAAAAGCTTTCTGGAAGTCAAGGTAAATAACATCTATTGGGTCCCCCTTGTCCATGTTTGTTTACTCCCTCAAAGAACACTAACAGGTTAGTGAGAAGATCTTCCCTTACAGAACCCATGCTGAGTCTTCCTCAAGAGATTTTGTTCATCATTGTGCCTACTAATTTTTTCCTTAATAACAGTTTCCACCAACTTACCCGGTATTGACTTTAGACTGACTGGCCTGTAATTTCCCGGATCTCTTCTGGAACCCTTTTTAAAGATAGGAGTGGCATTCGCTACCTTCCAGTCCTCAGGAATGGAGGCAGATTTTAAGGAAAGATTACATATTTTTGTCAGGAGATCCACAAGTTCACATTTGAGTTCTTTCAGAACTCTCGGATGTATGCCATCCGGGCCTGGTGATTGATTTGTTTTTAAGTTGTCTATCAGTCATAGGACCTCCTCTCTTGTCACCTCAATCTGACTCAGGTCTTTCAACACCCCTCCCGAACAGGGACGGTGCCAGGCTTTTTTGCACCCTAGGCAAGGCTAACTAATTGTGTTCCCCCCCACTGCTAACGAATTATCAAAAACAAATGAATTCTAGGTAAAATTAAAAGCACAAAACTTGACCCTGCTAATTTTTTTTTTAAATGTGCAGGCTTGGGCAGGCAGAGTGTGAGGCAAAGCTGAAGGGAGCTGCTGCTGCTGCTGCTGTTGCTGCAGTTGCCGTGACTTTCTGGAGGAGGAAAAGAATGGGAGACCCGGGGCTGGTGAGTGAGTGAGTGTGAGAGCCTGTGGCTGGTTGGAGGGGCACTGATTGTCCATTTCTGCACTCCTCTGAGGTCTGTGCCCTAGGCAGTCGCCTAACTTGGCCTAATGGTAGCACTGGCCCTGCTCCCGAAATCAGTGGTTCTGGAGTGGGCAGGCACTTCTCATCTTCCACAGTGAAGACAGAGGCAAAAAATGTATTTAGCTTAGCCATTTCTCTATCATCCTTCATTACACCTTTTACCCCTTGGTCATCCAAGGGCCCCACTGCTTCCCTGGCTGGTTTCCTACTTCTAATGTATTTGAAGAAAGTTTTATTGTTGGTCATTATGTTTTTTGCGATATGCTCCTCATATTCCCTTTTTGCCTGCCTGATCACAGACTTGCATTTTATTTGCCACAACCTGTGTTCCCTTTTATCAGCCTCACTGAGACTAGCTTTCCACTGCTTAAATGAATCCTTCTTACCTTTTACAGCTTCCATTACTTTGTTTGTTAACCATGCAGGCTTTTTTCTATACCTATTTGTGCCTTTCCTAACCCGTGGTATATATTTTCTCTGAGCCTCTAGGATTGTAATTTTAAATAGTCTCAGAGCTTCCCCAATGGTTTTGACCCTTTCTACTTTTCCTTTCAGTTTTCTCCTCACATATCCCTTCATATCAGAGATGTTACCCCTTTTAAAGTTAAAAGTGGTTGTGTCAGTCTTTTTGGGCAACTCCCTATTTATACAAATGTTGACTCAATAACATTATGGTCACTGTTCCCAAGCGGTGCAATCACTTGAACATCTCTCACCAGGTCTTGGGCGTTACTTAGGACCAAATCCAGGATCACTTCTCCCCTGGTCAGTTCTGTAACCATCTGCTGCATAGCACAGTCATTGAGAGTGTCTAGAAACTCAATCGCTTTTTCCCGACATGAACACATATTGACCCAATCAATGTGTGGGTAGTTAAAGTCACCTATTACAACACAGTTATTTAATCTAGCCGCTATCTTGAATTCATTCATCATTTTATAATCCTCCTCTATCTTTTGATTTGGTGGGCAATAACAAACTCCCAATGTTAAGCTTCCTTTTGGACCCACTAATTCAACCCACAGCATTTCCAGAAGCGAATCCAATTCTCCTAACCTCTCAGCCTTACTGGACTGTATACTCTCTCTGACATAAAGAGCCACCCCACCTCCAACTTTCTCCCCCCATCCTTCCGATATAATTTATAACCAGGAATCACTGTATCCCACTGATTTTCCTCATCCTTGACAACCATTTGGTAGCTGCATCCACCACCCTTGTCAAAATTTCAAAGGTTCCTCCAGGCTGGAAAAGGTTGAGATCCTTTTCAAAGTATTGCCAGAGAACATCTCTTTCAAATATGTGAGATAAATATATTAATGTACAACATAGGTTATTTAATGGATGACCAGAACATCCAAAATTTATTATACAAAGCAGAAGCCCTCAACAGTATTGCTTTAGGAGACAGTTCAAGCACTACACACAAATGTATGCACACACTCTTTTTTAATGGTTTGTTCTGATTTCATATAGTCAAACCTAGGCCCAATGAAAATGATTTAATGATGCTTGAAACTTTAATTAGGGTTCTAACCAATCTTTCAGCCTTTTTTAATTTCCTCTGTTATACAACGAATGCCTGTTAGGGAGCCATAAATTTATGTGTTGTATTCAGATACTACTTAGAAAAGTAAGAAGACTAAGAATGTCTCTTACTCCACATCAGTGTTCTCATTTACTCTTAAAAGACAGCTTTATGGCACATTGTTTGGTCTTGGTTAATATATCATTGAGAGATTAACCTGTCTGTATCCATGACACTAGAGTTTAGAGAAACTCTGAGTTCAAATACAACTTCTACTCATTGTAAATGTAATGCTTCCACATGTAAAAGAAGCTATTGCCTGGCTGTCCTTCTGCCTGGTTGCCAAGCAAGTGGTGGGAATTGAAGACATATAGACAGCCAAGTTATGGCCAGCCTTCACCTCCATGGGCCTTGTGGAGTTGGCATGTGGGGTGCCTCATGGCTCTGTTCTCTCCCCTATGTTGTTTAATATCTATATGTGGCCACTTAGTGAATTCATAGTTTGGGGGTTGGGTGTCTTCAATATACAGATGACACCCAGCTGTATCTAGCAAGCCAAACTAGATGATATCATGCCCTCAGTCCACCATGGGGATGCTGCTCCATTTCAGCTCTGTTGTTGTTGTTTTTTACTTTAAAAAATGCTGCACCTGCTGGGCTGAGCCTGCTGGGGACCCAGCATGGGGGTAATGAGGAGCTCCTGTTTTTCCTCCATGCCATTTTTAAAAGCTAGCTCTTGAAACCAGTACCAGAGAGAAGAATGGAGCTCCTCATTACCCCACACTGCATTCCCCGCAGGATCAGGCTCCTGGAATATTTTAAACTATTTTTAAAAAATTAAAATGGCACCACATTCCAGTGGTGTTCTTGGGGATGCAATATCATCTAGTTTGTCCCTAAGGTCCTGGATATGCTATCTCAGTTCAAGAACATTGCCTGGAGGCTGCAGTCTAGTGGGAAAACAACCTACAGCTGAATCCAGACAAGATAAAGGTGATGCTGGTGAGCCAGGCTGAGAGGGACATTTATATGATGGATTCAAATAAGAGTCTGTGGATATTCCTGAAACTGGCCTTGCAGATAAAAGAAGCAGGTTGGTGTTTTTACTAGGGAAGCTATCCTTTAGTTATAGCAGATCAAAACATGTGTCCGTCTTAGATGTGGCTAATCTATCTATGTTGATCCATGGTATTGTAACCTTAAGGTCAAGGTTAGTGTAATTTATTTATTTATTATTTCGATTTATATCCTGCCCTTCCTGCAAACAGGCTCAGGGCGGCGGTACACAGAAACTCAGAAACTTCAATTGGCACAAATTGCAGTTGCCCAGCTACTGATGAGAGTTATTCAATTCAGCCATATTATACTCAGATCTTGTTGACCAACATACACTGGCTGCTGGTTAGTTTCCAAGGCCTACTGAAATGCTGGTTTTAACCTTTAACGCTCATAACCGCTTGGGACCTACATACTTCTTGGACTGCTGGCATGATCCTTTGAGAATGCAGTGCCCGTACAACAGGGGCAGCTTAATGCTCCATTGCTGAGGGTGGTTATGAAAGCTTCAGCTTGTTATTGGACTTTTACAGTAGCAGACCCAGTCTTTTTGAAAGTGTCGTCTCTAGCAATCTTTTTTTTTGGGGGGGGGGGAATGTAAGGGTGAATTTTTATTTTACAGGCCTTAAGACATTAACTTGTTGTGCTGATTGCTTCAATTTATTGTTTTGGTTTTAAGGTTTGAGGTATCATCTGCATTTCTAGAAACTTCTTTGAAAGTATTACAGAAAAAGTGATAAAGGAGAAGCACAGAAAGCCAAGCAGCAATCCCTCTCTTCTGCCACCTTGGTAGCCAAGTAAACTTCAGAACCCATTTAAAAAGCCAAGACCTGACTCTCCTACCCCCACCAACTGACAAGCAAGCTTCTGTGAGTCTCCACATCACTGCCATCAGCAGATAGACTTGGGACTGAATGGGATGGGCAACAATTGTTGTAATACAAACAAACCTGGTTGGGCAACAAGGAATCCCTCACCCAAAGGCAATGTCTTTTGTGGAATCAATTACTAAAACTTCTTCAGTCCTAGATTCACTGGGTTGTCATCTTCTCTAGGCTTCCTGTTCTCAAAAGTAGTTTATATTGTTGTTTGCCTGTTTTGTTAAGATTATTGCTATTTGGAAATTTTTATGAGTATCAGATTTCTTATTTACCATACCCCAAAGCTACTGGCCACATGCTGTTTGTGTACACCATGAGCTCTTTCCCATCCATAGGGCAGATGAGGAAAATTGTATACAGTGGCTACCTGAAAGGAAGGACTGGTGACAATGGCATGGAAACCCCACCACAACAGTGAACCCCATGCTGTTTTCTGTATTTGCATTAATGAGCCAAAATGCTCACCTGAAGCTGGATAATGTGTACACCCCCCCCAGAAAGCCTTCTTCCTACAGCAGATTACTCTCTCATGAGTAATGTCTCTATGAGACATTGTCTCATTTTTACTAAGCCTTCAATTAACAGTGCAATGTCCTCATAAACCATTCAGTACATACATTAGCTTGGCTTCAGATGTTCATGTTAAAAACCTGTAAATTCTACAGACCAAGAAATTGTTTTGATATGTGCACAGTTTGGAATTTATTGCAGACTTTGTTTGCTAAATAGCAGTGTTTAGGAACCATCAGATATCTGCAGCTCTTTCTTCAGCCTCAATGGTAAGAAACTGGAAATACACAGAGCAGTAAGGACCACACTATGTTCTGACTTCTGTTTTTGCAGTCTCTTTGGCACAGAAGAACAGAAGCGTCAGCCTGATTAGTTGTTCCTTAGTGGAAGCAGGGAAAAAGAAACATTTAGGCTCAGTTCCTTTTCCCCTTCCCATCACTATGCAACTATACTGTGAGTGACAGTCTGCCAAGTTTAGCAGGTGCACCCAGAATATCTATTCACAACTTTGCCAATTTGTAGACACTGAATGATGAGACGGAACACCTGCATGCTCATCCACTCTACCTCTGGCCCTTACCTGGCTTATTTTATTCTCCACATTGAAATACTTTCCATATGACAATATGAAAAAAAAAATTGTGTGTGTGTTCATGAGCATGCATAAAGACTGCACATAACATGCAGGATGAAGGCAAGTAAAAGAAAACAAGAGTATGTATACAAGGGTATTGATTCCACCACTACTTTATTAGTGTTCCTAATCTCATAATGTTATTGGAAAGTATTATAATACAGTTCTAAGGAATCCTAGTACAATTGAATTGTTTATTGAATGAAGGAAAAGAGTTGGTTTTTATATCCCACTTTTCTCTTCCATAAGGAGTCTCAAAGTGCCTTACAACCTCTTTCCCCTTTTCTCCCCACACCAGGCATTTTGTGAAGTAGGTGAGGTAGAATATTGTATACTGTCTGACTGACCTGTTTTCTATTGCTTTTACTTAAATATCTCCTATCTTTTGTCATAGATATGGCTAGGAATATAGGAGAACAGTTGCTAGACTTGACCAAAAAAGATCATGAAGGATGTTTTTGCACCACAGAGACAGAGCTGGTTTAGCTGCGCAGCTATATGTGACAAAAGGGAGTTTAGAGACCAAGAACAGAATAGCCTTGGAGAGGGACAAGAAACAAAGGAGTAACACAATTATATGGCCTTGTATGGATTAGAAACTATCTAACCCAAATCAATAAATATTAAGTGTTGAGGTCCAGAGCCTCTTAAGTTCATGTTTATTTATTTATTTATGTCCCACCTTTCTGTTCAAAAGAACAAACACCCAAGGCAATTTAACAAATATGAAATCGAATTATAATACATCAAATAATTATGAACGGGCCAAGTCTGTCCATATTGCAGCTCTTTTAAAAGGTCTGGGCTCCCGGGTGCCCGGCAATGCCAGTGGCACCCGGGGGCTGCTTTACCGCTGCACCGGGAGACAGACAGCAACAGCTGCACCCAGCGTGCAGCTTGGAACTGGCAGGGGCAGGGCTAGCCACTTGAAAAGGCAGCGCCCACCCCCGCTCGTGGCAGTTGCTCCATGTGCTCACTTGAGGCTGAGTACGCGGAGTGAGGAGCAGCACACAGCCTACCAGTCGGTGCAGACCGGGGCTCAGTGTTGCAGCAGCAGCTGCACACTGGGCTGGTTCCTTGGCGTAGCGGCCACTTCTTTGGCCGCATTTTCACCGGTGACAGTTCCAGCAGCAGCAATTTTAGGTGGCAGCAGAGTCGGCGGCTGGTGGGGTCACTGCAGCCTGATCTCCTTCCAGAGGCAGCAGGCTCTCCCGGGCAGTGGCGGCCTGTGGACTGCTGCATGGTTAGGGCCCCTTAGTTGATTGGGGTGATACCGGCAGCACAGTCCCTTCGGTGGCATGGGCGGTGGCCGCTTTCTGTTGAGCAGCTGAAGCGGCGGTGGAGTGGTTGTCCTCCCGGCGGCGGTGGCAGGTGGCAAGGCGGTCCCCCTTTCACTCTCGTCTCCTCTCCCGCTTGCTCCGGCTCAGCGGTAGCAAGACGAGCGACAGCGGCACGGTGGTGCACTCTGCACTTGGGCTGCTCGCTCTCCAGGGCAGCAGCCGTGAGTGTTGTGAGGAAGCAGTGGCTTGGGCTTCGTGTGGTATGGTGGCGCTTCCCCTGGGCATTGTGGCAGGAGCCCAATTAGGCTCCAGAGGCTGTCGTCTCGGCGAGGGAGGGGGCTGCCTTATTTGGGGGTAGCCGTTGGCACGCTCCTGTGGACAGCAGCCTTGAGGCCCATCATTCAAAGGCAGATGGGGTGCCCATGTTTGGGGGGTTATGAGATTCAGGCAGCGGCCCAGGTGGGGTAGCTGCCATTGAGGCCAGAATGGGGGCCCAGGCCCACATTTTTCCCAATCCGGGGGCTGTGGGGTGGTTCCTCAAGAGGCCATTAGGGGCCCATTAGGGTTTTTTAGTAGAGGGGCAGCCGTACATAAGGCCCGGCCTCCTCAGCCTTTGGTAGTTTTTCTTTGGGAAAAAGGTTCTGGGGTGTGGCAGGCCACAAGCTGCGGTGGCCATTTTGAATGTGGCATTGTAATGAGGCTACTGGAGGCCATTTTGAGGATTTTCTTTCCGTGCGGCCATTTTGTGCGGAGGTTTTTCAAGGTGGTCATTACATTAAAGGTTGGTCTCGCTCTGCAGGGGCCTTTTAGTGGTGTCTACCTAGCTTCATATCAGGACTCCTTCTGGCGTCACAGTCCATGGACAGCCCTTTAAGTGCACTGCCATTTCTTGCATGGGTCCTTGTAACAGCTTTGCCCAATATAATCGGGCTAGAGCTCAGCGCCACCAAAGCTGAACTTTATGGAGTTGTAGCTTGGACTTGGATTGCTTTAATTTAACTTAAATTTTGTCTTGCTTTCTCAAAGAAGCAGATATGGCCTCAAGGAAGGGGCAAGGTAGGGCCGAAGGTAAACAACCGGCTCCGAAACGGCCTCCGGCACAGCCTGTTCCAGTTATCCCCTCTGATGATGAAGATGATGACCCGGTTAACGGTGCAATACTACAACGGCTCGAAGTGTTGGAAAAGGAGTGGGGTTTGGTACCCAGGGGCACAAAAGCAAAGGGGGATTCTAATGTGTCCTTTCAAGCACAGGTTTTGGCACGTTTAGCCTTCCTCAAGGACAAAAGAGAGGTGGATGTTGTGGAAAATGGCGAACGATCAGCAGCTGGAGAGCAGGGACAGGATGTGGGCGACTGGCAGGTGGCACTTTATAATGAACCTCACGAGCAGGGAGGTAAGGAGGTTGGTATGGGATGAGACAGGTCACAGTGACCATGGGGCACTGGTTATCAAGGTGCAGCCGCCTCACCCATGGTTCCAGTTGGTTGGCCACACTATGCTCCTCCGGGTGTTCTGTCCATTCCCCAAGGGTCTTGGCCGGCCAGGGGTTATCTGCAGCCTGGCATGAGCTATCCATATTCAGGAGTGGCTTCGTATGAAGCGGTTCCTGCTGGGGCTATGTCTAGTGGGGATGCGGATTTGCCTTTGGGCAATCACCTGTCCATTGCCACCAGGGAGAAGATCCTGAAAGGTGAATACGTGGACGTTTTTAGTTTGCTGTATCATGAGGTGGAGAAAAAAGATAGGGACAATTTGGACGACCGTGAAAAAGAGTGCTTAAAGCGGCGCGTAGTGGACAGGACATGGGCAAATTGGTACCCTGGATTCCTCATTTACGTTGCGGTTATAGTGAGGCACCAGCCATGGCGGGCTTTGGCGATGATCCAGTATATGGACATCATCTGAAAGGCCTTTATGGACTTTCCGAGCCTGGCATTGTCACAGTATGATGAGGAGCTCAGAAAGCAGGCAGCCATGAACCTGTCCATGTGGTGGAATAAAATCAATCCCAATTTATGGCTGCAAATTATGTCGCCGAATAGGGCATCTTGGGGCGAGAGGTCGCACTGTGGTCCCTCAGTGAAGGGGCACATGTGCAAGTGGGTTCCTGCACCCAGGTGGGGCAGGCAGATCAGCAATGCCCACTTTGTTGGGAGTTTACCTCCTAGGGAGCCTGTGGCCACAAGTCCTGCTCGTTTCGCCGCAAGTGCCCTGTGTGTGCTGGGCCTCATGCCTTCTCCAGCTGCCCTAGGCTGAACGGCCGGAGAGATGGCAAATGGGGCAAGCGCTTTGGAGGAGGGGGAACAACAACCCCCCCTCATTATAAAGGGGCCCAGCCCAATTAAATTGGAAGTTTTAGGGCTCTGGTTAAGTTGTTACCCAAAGATCCATGACCGCACTTACCTCTTGGAGGGGTTTGCGTTAGGCTTTAGGATACCTTTCTAAGGGAAGAGGGCACCTTATCTAGCTCCTATCTAAAATCAGTTCAGGGTATGGAGTATATAGTTAGGGAGAAGATCGCCAAGGAGTGCTGGGAAGACCGGGTCTTGGGTCCCTTTAATTAGTACGTTGAGAGTTTTCCCGTTGGGAGTTGTGCCCAAGAAAGCTCCGGGTGAATATCGCCTCATTCACCCCCTGTCCTACCCTCATGGGGGTCAGTGAATGTCGTTATACCAGACGAGTTATGTTTGGTTAAATACACTTCCTTTGATCAGGCCATGTGGGTGGTCCACCTCGGTGGCAGGGGGAGGAATTAGCAAAGTGTGACATTAGGTCAGCCTTCCGTCTCCTTCCAGTTCACCCAGAGGACTTTGAGCTACTCGGATTTGCCTTTGAGGGTAGGTTCTGCATAGATTGGGCCCTTCCCATGGGATGCTCTGTGTCCTGTGCTGCTTTTGAGAAGTTTCGTTCATTCTTGGAATGGGCCTTGAGAGGCAGGGTGGGACTCAGCAGTAGGGCTCACTACCTGGATGAATTCATTTTGGTAGGAAGGAAGGGTGCTGGACAATGTTAATTTTGCTGTCCAGTTTTGTAACCTAGCATGGTAACTGGGCATTCCTCCTGCTCAGGATAAGACAGAGGGCATGGCATCCACGTTAACTTACCTTGGGATGGAAAGTGATATAGTGGGGCAGTGCTGCAGGTTGCCACTTGATGAATTAACAGCATTGCAAATGCAGGTTGGCTCTGTAAGGTCACAGTCTAAGATTACACTGCGGGAATTGCAGCAGCTAGCAGGCCACCTTAAATTTTGCATGCAAGGTTGTGGCGTTGGGCAGGGCTTTTGTATGGAGTCTCTGTGAGTTGATTAGGGGCCTCCATCTTCCACACCATAGGACCAGGGTCACCAGGGGGATCCGGAATGACCTTCTTGTATGGCATGAGGACACAACGGGCAATTTCCAAATTTGGAAGATGCTCGAGGGGTGGTCCCATGAGACTGCCACAGTGTTTGGCACCAGGGAACCCCTGACCTGATTGTGCTGCAGTGGCTCGATACTCAGGGCTCACGTGTTGCAATTACGACTATGAGGCTGGGCTGTTTTTAAGCAGCATCACTAATTGCCTTTTTAGGGCTCTCAGGATCAGTGAGCTAGTGGCCAGCTCTTGCAATGACTCCTTGGGCATGGCACTGGAGCAGCGGAGCATTTCCATCCAGAATTCCAGAATTCAAATTCGACTGCATCAGTCAAAAGCTGATCAACGCGGGAATGGAACGGTGATTGAAGTGGATCGCTGTTCTGAGGCCAAGTTGGGCCCAGTGGCCGCCCCTTGGTCAGTATCTAGCACTGCGGGGTGATGGCCCTAGTTATCTGTTTAGAGGCTGGGACGGTACCCCCTCCATCACCAAGTTTCAGTTTTAGTCTTTGACGCAGACAGCATTGATCCATTAGGACTGGGGCTGCGTCATCGGCTTCAGTTATGGGGGGCCCAGCAGTGAAATTCCGAGGATTAGGCATTGGAAATCCCGGTGTTATAAAGGTTATGTTAGGATCAGCAATGCTTAAGCCCGTCAAGGCTCTTTAGTTTTTGTCCAGTTATTAATGATGTTCCTTTTATAGGTGCTGCAGGCCATGAGATGAGACAAAGGGTCACAGTCTGCAGCCACAGCATGATCTTTTGGGCAGCTCATTGGGCATGGAGGACACCCGTCGGTTCTCAGTGTGGCCTTAGTGAGCATGCATCGGTTGAGTAGTTGGGAAGGAGGGGCATGAGCTGGCTTGTACTCCTTCCCTTGCTATTTGAGGAGGGGGCCTCCTCCTCATGTTCTGGCAATACACCTGGGGGACAATGATTCGGGGCTGATGAAGGGTCTGGCCCTTGTGTGGCAGGCCAGGGCCAACCTTGTGAGGATAAGAGCAAGGTGGCCCGGCATACCGTGTAGACGGCCATGGCCGACCTTGTGAGGATAAGAGCAAGGTGGCCCAGCATATGGATAGTGTTGCAGGCCAGGGTCGACCTTGTGAGGACAAGAGCAAGGTGGCCCGGCGTGCTGATAGGGTGGTCAGTCATGCGTCCCTGCCAGGTGTGGCGGAAAGTTGGGGACCCCAGGTGTATTGACCATGCCAGACACAAGGCCAAAAGACAGATGAGGAAGGCCTTGAAATCTGGGTTGGGTTTAGGGCTGCCAAGTCCAACTTGGGAAATATCTGGGGTCTTTGGGGGTGGAGCCAGGAGACTTTGGGGGTGGAGCCAGGAGAAAGGAAGTGACATCATTTTGTGATGTCACATCCTGTGATGTTGCTTCCACATGCTGACACATGAACTCATGAAGTTTCCTAATACTGAATCAGGCCATTGGTCCATCAAGGTCAGTATTGACTACTCAGACTGGTAGTGGCTCTCCAGGGTCTCAGGCTGAGATCTTTAATGTCACCTATTACCTGATCCTTTTTTAGCTGAAGAGGCTGATACCTCCTGCATGTCAAGCAGATGCTCTATCACTGAGCAACAGCCCTACTGAATCCTTCCTCATCTCGACAGAATATGAAGCACTAAGTGCTACACAAGTGCTAAATATGATTTTCATATCATAAGAACAGGAGAGAAGCCACAGTGGATCGGCCCATCCAGTACAGCCCATCCAGTACAACACTCTGTGTCACAACAGTGGCCAAAAATACCAGGTGCCCTCAGGAGTTCCAGCAGCGGGGCCAGAACTCCAGAAGCCCTCCCACTGTTGCCCCCCAAGCACCAAGAATTCAGAGCATCACTGCCCCAGACAAAGGGTTCCATTTAGACCTTGTGGCTAATAATAGCCACTGACAGACCTCTGCTGGATGGGGACAGAGAGAGAGAGACAGACAGACAGACAGACAGACAAAAAAGAAAGAAGGAGAGAGAGAGAAGGAAAAAAAACTGGCACAGGCACTTACTTCCATTTAGACCTTGTGGCTATAATAGCCACTGATAGACCTCTGCTGGATGGGGACAGAGAGAGAGACAGACAGACAGACAGAAAAAAGAAAGGGAGAGAGAATGAAAAGAGCTGGAAGAGACACTTACCTTGCCAGCCACATGCAAAAGCAGCTCCTTCAGTCCCTCCTTAATCTCTGGGCGGGGCTCTCTTGCTGTGGAAGCTCTCTTGCTGACTTCTTAAAGGGGAAATGTCTGGTGAGGCTTTTTACTGCAGGGCAGGCTCTCTGCAGACATTTCCCTTTTAAGGCAGCCATTTTGTCCCCCCGGTGGCCATCTTTGGAAAAGCGGGAGGTAAGCACTAAAAATCGGTGTTTCCCCCGCCCTAGCGGGGGACTTGGCAGCTCTAGTTGGGTTTGTTTTTGCAGCACCCTTGACATGTGGGTCGAGTTTCAGGACCTGTATAGGCCCGACAGGGTGCATCTGTCAGACAAGAGCGATGGTTATTTTTAGAGGACTTGCAGCACGGGATCTGGTTGGCATTGGGTTGCTGTATGGGGTAGCAAAGGCCAAAGCAGAGGCTTGGCCTTGGCTGTGGCAGGTTTGTGCAAGCAAGAAAACAGAACTGGTGAGCGCCTTATGGCATATCCCGTTTGGGAACAGGAGGTCATCAGGAACTGCCCTAGGGCTGTGCAGTCCGGCATGGAGAATGGTGATCGCCTGTGGGAAGTATTTAATTCCAAGTGGCCGTTGTTTAATTCCAAACTGTTGTCTGTCTCGTTATTCCGGCTGGGGTGGCAACTGGGCTCCTGGGTGCCCGGCAACGCCAGTGGCTCCCGGGGGCCGCTTTGCCGCCATGCCGGGAGACGGGCATCAACAGCTGCACCCAGTGTGCTGCTTGGAACTGGCAGGGGCGGGGCTAGCTGCTTGAAAAGGTGGTGCCTTTTCATGGCAGTTGCTCTGTGTGCTCGCCCACCCACCCACCCTGTTCTCAGTGTAGGCTGTTGCTGGTCGCCAATGGAGCCGGGTAGGAATTTTTCGCCTTTACCAGGATTGGCTACTTTGGTTGGAGGTGTTTTTGCCTACCTTACATTGAGGGCAGTGGGATAAGGGTCATAGGTGGTGGATGAGTGTTAAATAGATTGGTCACTTGGCAGGTTTGTGCAAGCAAGAAAACGGAACTGGTGAGCACCTTACAGCATATCCCATTTGGGAACAGGAGGTCATCAGGAACTGCCCTAGAGCTGTGCGGTCTGGGGTGGAGAAAGGGGATCGCCTCTGGGAACCTCTCCGGCTAGGCTCCTTCCTGAAGGTCTGTGCGGCCTCAGAGGTAGGCGCTCCTGCGGGGCAACCAGTATGCTGGGCTGCCGGTTACGAGCCAGAATTTGGCTGGCTCAAGACCGGAGCTAGGTGACCTGCCCATATCAAGGGCAAGGAGGTTGTGTCAGGAAGTGACGCCTGCCTTGCCTGTTCCTGTGCTTGCTTAGTTTTGCCCGCTGCTGCAGTGTTCTGTTAAATAGTTAATAAAGTGGCCCTTGTTTAATTCCAAACTGTTGTCTGTCTCGTTATTCTGGCTGGGGTGGCAAATCACCACGCAGTCAAGGGGTGAGGCTAAGCAGGTGAAAATCATGAGGACAAAGGTCACTTCCTCATCCAACCTGATATACTGAGCCATAGTAAACTAATTGTCTATTATTGAGCTTGTATCTTTAATGGTGTGGTTTCTATTGATATGTTACATACTGTAGCAGCTACTATGGTAAGTACCCCTTTTATCTTTTCAGTTCATTTGTCTCCTACAAAACATTCCTATATGCTCAGTGTATGTATGATATCTTGAGAGAGTGTGACTCAGTCATCTCCAGGAATCTCCAGGAATTTCCCAACCTGGAGTTGACAATCCTATTTCCTTCCCAGCCAACCATCAACCTACCTTTATCTGCCCCTCTGACTTCAGCTTTCCATCTCCTCCACCCTTCCTCCTAGAAAGCAGTTGTAATTCTGAGTTATCTCCAGCCCCCACCTGGAGACTGGCAATGATGGTTCCCCATGAGGAAATGGCTGGTTTGGAGGGTGAAGTTTACGGCATTGTACCTGTCTGAGCTCCCACCCCTCCTCAAACCTCACCCTCTCCAGGTTCCATCCCACAAATCTCCAGGAATGTCCCACCTGGAGTTGGCAACCCTATCAGGACTAGTCCCAATGAGGTTTTTTTCCCCAAAGGCCAAAATAGGTGTGAAAAGGGCCTTTTACTGACAGATCCAAGCTTGGTTGCCTAGCAACAGACAGTGAGGGGAAAGTAGGGTTGCCAGCTCTGAGTAGGGAAATACCTGGAGATTTGGGGGGTGGATCCTGTGGAGGGCAGCATTTGGGGGGGCAGAAGGACTCAGCAGGGTATAATGCCATAGGGTCTACCATCCAAAGCAGCCATTTTCTCTCTTTTTAAAATATTTTTATTCATAATTTATATAACATGAAACAAAAAAAACATCCATTAATTACATTTATATTTTTTTGAGTCTATTAATCCAGTTTGTTGTTTAACCATTTATAAACTCTTGACCATTGCTTATGGTAAAGCTTTTCATCTTTGCCTTGCAATTCAACATTCAATCTGTCCATTTCTGCTGTTTCTAACAGTTTTTGAACTAATTTATCTCTTGAAGGAGTTTTCTCTGTTTTCCAACATTTGACTCGTAAGATTCTAGCCAAAGCAGCCATTTTAGTATAGTGGTTAAGTGCACGGACTCTTATCTGGGAGAACCGGGTTTGATTCCCCACACCTCCACTTGCTGGATGACCTTGGGCAAGCCATAGCTCTGTAATAGATGTTCTCTCAAAGACAGTTGTCTCAGAGCTCTCTCAGCCCCACCTACCTCACAGGGTGTCTGTTGTGGGGAGGGAAAGGGAAAGGAGTTTGTAAGCTGCTCTGAGACGACAAGTGAAGGGCGGGGTATAAATTCAATCTCTTCTTCTTCTTCTTCTCCAGGAGAACTGATCTCTGTCATCTGGAGATCAATTGTAACAGCGAGAGATCTCCAGGTCCCCCCTGGAGATTGGCAACTCTAGGGGAAAGTCAGCCATTCCTGTTTTCTGTGTGTCTGGCCCCATCCTCTACGTCTGCTTGTGTGAGTATTCACTGGCTTTTTTGTGGCTGGTTCCCCCCCACCATCACCACGCTGACAGCTGTTTACTTGGCAGGTTTTTTTCCGTTGCCTCAGCAAACTTGGCTTGGAGGCTAAATATGAGTTTTGTCCCCTGAGGGAATCAATCCTCGAGAGCAAAGACAATAGCTGTGTTCACCAGAACGAAGCAACTGTCTTCTGAGGAAAGTTTTGGCTGGCGCTGCTTCTGTGGGCGGAACTCAGGCAACACAGCCAGTGGATAGGGACAGCTTCTGACTGACACATCATGGAGCCAATTGATTTAGGAACGTGTGTATATATATGTCTCTTGGAGTGTGGTCAAATAAAGCTCAGGATGAAATGGTTCTACAGTTTATTAAATCCTATGACATAGTTTTCATTCAGGAGATTTGGTTAATTTCAGATCTGACTCTAAATGGATTTCCCCACTTCTCCACATGTAGCTGCTCATGTGACCTTGGGTCAGTTACAAGTTCTCTCACAAGCAGTTCTCTCAGAGCTCTCTCAGCCCCACCTATTTCACAGAGTGTCTGTTGTGGGAGGAAGAAGGGAAAAGAGATTGTAAGCCACTCTAAGACTCCTTCGGGTAGTGAAGGGTAGGGTATAAATCCAATCTCTTCTTCACTTCTTCTTTCTGTCCTATAATCTTAATGCCTGCTTTTTTGCCTGTAAAGTCACACATTTATCCTGTAGTGATTGCAAAAGCTGACTGGGGGGGGGTGGTGGCTACTCAGTGAATGATGAGTTTGCTGATCATGACTGGCAAGCAGGATGTGAGCAGAACTGGTGCATTATCATGTATTTATCCTTGTTAGGAAACCATCTAAGGATCTGGGATGAAGATCAGAAGCTGTAGTTCAACCACTAGGTTTCTTGCCTGTACATGGAATTTTCATTAAGTCCTCCTGAATTATTTATTTATGATATTACTTGACCTAGGTATTGTATTATTCACAATTCACACACAACTCAAAAATGATGACAACACTAGAAAAGATGAAACTATAATAGTTTAAAGACATTACACAAAAGTAATTGAAATATTGGCTCTGCAGTAGATACATTAGATCAGAGTTACTATGCTACATAGCTTTTCAAGTTTAATACTGTTCACATGTAAAATATTTTGAATTGATAATTTCCAGCAAACATATGCAGTTAGCCAGGGCTTTTTTTGTAGAAAAAGCCCAGCAGGAACTCATTAGCATAATAGGCTACACCCAACAGTAAAAACTCATTAGCATGTTAGGCGGGGGGCTGGGAAAGCACAGGGCAGGCATGGAAGCTTGCCTCTTCCCCTTCCCCAACTTCTCTGCCCACTTCAGCACTGCCTACCCCCTTCCCCCGAACCAGACGGCTGCAGTGGACAGGCTGGAGAAAGGAAGGCAGGCATACACACATGCTCCTTCCTTCCCTGAGCCTCTCCACTATTGCGGAAAGACTCAGGGAAGTGCAGGGGGCATGGTTAAATGCCTATCTCTCCCTCCCCCAGATCAGGGAAGGAAAGGAAGGCATTTTCAATGTGTCTGGGTTCCCTGCCTGCCCTTTTCCAGCTGCCACATGTCAGCTAGAGAAGGGAAGGCAGAGAGAGGCTTTTCCTTGTCAGTTTCACTTTCAGCTGACTGGTGGGGAGTGAAATTGACAAGAAAATTCCCAGGGCTCCCCAGAGGGAAAGAGGGCATTTGAACATGCCGCCTTTCCCTCCTGTGTGTAACGTGGGGAGGGCAGCATGCTCTGTAGCCACACATGCCAGAGGTGTTGGTTGTAGGTGTGGCCATCTCAGGAGCCAGCTAGAACTCCATTCCTGTGCATTCCTGCCCAAAAATAGCCCTGCAGTTAGCTATTTACTGTCTCCAAAACTGAACATGACATTTGATTTTTGATGTTTTGAAATTGATAAAACTGAATCTTGATGAACCCCCTTACAACGGAGTGATATTTATAGATAAACAAGTGGGAACTCACAAGAACTTGCCGAAGGCATCTCATTTCCCCCTGCACCACTATTTCCTCTTTCCCCTTCCTGAAAGCCCCTGTAGCCTCTCTTCTTTTCCTGCTTCCTTCTGTCCTTCTAGGGTTGCCAACCTCCAGCTCCAAGTTGGGAAATTCCTGGAGATTTGGGAGTGGAGCCTAGAGACGGTGAGGTTTGGGGAGGGGAGGGACAGTACGGGACCTCAGCAGGGTATAATGCTATAGAATCCACCCTCATCAGCCATTTTATCCAGGGGAACTAATCCATGTCATCTGGAGATCTGTTGTAATTCTAGATGATCTCTAGCCCCCACCTGGAGGTTGACAACCCTAGTACCCCTCAAGGCTGCTTTGGAGGATGAAATCTATAGCATTATACCCTTCTGATGTCCCTCCCCTCTTCAAACCCCAGCATCCCCAAGCTCAACCCCCCCCCCCCAAAAAAAAGTCTCTAGGAATTTCCTAAACTGGAGTTGGCAACCTGATCTCCTTCCCACCCAACAGCCAACCTACCTCTTCCTTAAGTTGTCCCACTCCTCCTGACAGCCTCTACCTAGGAAAACTATGGTCCAGTTGTATAGTGCCAGCTACTGGACCAGGCACACCTGCGTAGTAGGTAACCCTCAAGGACTTATGTGTGCCTCACTTTCCCACTGTATTCCCCTCCCCCACACTATTTCCTCTTTCCCTCCACCTGGCAACCCCATATCCCCTTCCCTTTACCTGCCTCATCCTCTCATTCTCAGCCAACCAACCTACCTTTTAGTTGCCTCTCATGCTCAACTATATTTATTATTTATTTACTTCATGTACACCCCACCTTTCTTCACAGTGGAGACCAAAGTGGCTTACATTATTTTTCTCTCCACCTTCTTATCTGCACAAGAACCCTATGATGTAGGTTAGGCTGAAAATATGTGTCTGGTCCAAAAATCACCCAGTGAACTTCTACAGCAAGATGGGCAGAGGTCATTTCCTGCTGGAGTGTGGCAGAGTGATGCTCCTGCAGTAAGGAGCCCAGGGGCACACTCCCGGGGGATTTAAATCTTGCCCGATCTTCTCCAGATCGGGCAAGAAACCCAGGCATGTCTGCCTGCCCACCCTTCTCTTGCCTTGCCTTCTCAAGCCAGCCTGCCATGGTGGGTTGGCTGGGGAGGGGAAGGGGAGGTGGGCAGACATGCCCCCTTTCCCCCTGAGTCTCTCCACTTTTGCAAAGAAACCCGGGGAGGTGGGGGTGGCGGTAGCCGAGTGCAAGGTGGCAGGAGCTGGGATCTCTCGGATCCTAGCTCCTCCAGCCTTGCCTCCCCCCCCCCCCACCCTCCCAAGCCCGCTGAAGGTGAGCACAAGGTGGCAAGAGTTGGGATCTTCCTGATCCCAGCTCCTCCAGCCTTGCCTCTCCCTCCTGCCCTCCTGAGCCCATGGGAGCCCAGCACAAGGTGGCTGGGGCTGGGACGTGCCCCCCTTTCCCCCTGAGCCTCTTTGCTTTTGCAGAGAAACCTCTGAAGAAGGCATAAACAGGCTGAAATGCATCAGGTCAAGTCCATTGACCCTTGTGTGTATGATTTTGGAATTTTTATGTGAGGTGTAATTGGGCCCCTATATATATATATAGAAGCACATTATGGAGTTTGAGCTCCGTAGATGGGGTGATGGCTGTTCCTGTTGTATTGGCACCTGCATATGGGGAAAACACACAATGGAGTAGTCACCAGTGTTGCCCCCATAGACGGAAGAAAGAGTCAGACAACAAACATGGGATTAATGGCCACTTTATTTATTAACAAAAACATGGCAAGGGCTTAACCTAACAAGAGGCATGGCCAAGGCCTGGGGTTACCATTAACCCCACCCTTGCCATAGTATGGGCAATGCACCTGGCCCCCAGGTCATAGCCCGCTATAAGCGGCTCAAACCCCAGGCAGCCCAGCCTTGGAACATGCCTTGATGATCCCTCATACACAGCCACAAGGTCAGTGCTGAGTATCCCTCAACAGCACTCCAAAAGGCAGCCTGTTCCCCTCATCCCAGGCCGCAAGGCTGCAGTTATGATCCGAACAGGCCCCTTTTCCACCAAGGTTGCTGATAGGTGCTTACCAAGCTGCAACAACTATTTACTAAACTTCCTCCACAGCAAGGGTCAAGCTTCTGCTTAGGCCCCTGAACCCACTAAACACCTAACACTGTTAACAGCCCTTGCCGTAAATCCTTAAGGAAGATATCCATACCCTGCTCCGACAAATGAATGCCGTCACCCCTATATAACTTGGCATGCATAGCCCTAATAGCCGGATGGGGTATGAAGTGACCACCACCCATTACTAAAATGCTCCTAAATTCCCCGTTTACCTTATGTTTAGCCCGCTCAGTCCGCTTAGGGTCCAAGGCCCATTGTCAGTCCCTTCGTGGAATCATGGCCAACCAAACCACTGTAGTATTAGGCCATCACCTTTTAATAAAGTTAAAATCCTCCCTGGTTTGTAGAACTAACGCCTTCCCTTTTAAAATTCCTAAATCATTACCCCCTAGGTGAATTAGCAATATGTCAGGAGGAGCACTGGCATTCAAACCAAATAATAGATGGAGTAGGCTCGCCCAGTACAAGCCGTGGCATCCCCTCCATTCAACAGTGGCCCATCGACTTAGGCCCAACTGCGAGCCGATGGCTGATCTCTTAGCCCGGTGAGCAGCCCAAAAAATGAAGCTGTGCCGGCAGATGAGAATGGTTCTCTGCCTGCCACAAGACACAGCAACTGAAAGGAAAGGACAGTCAAACACCGGGCCGAAAGAACAGATCACCACATGGCCATTGAACGTACATAACCTTTATAAGCGTCGGATCTCCAACGCCCTACACGCTGAACATCCTCAGCTGAATAGCCCATAGCTGCTGCTGTGGAAGCTGCTCCAATGTGAAAGGAATGGATCCCAAACTTTACACCTGATAAACCCAGCTTCCCCAAAGCCAGGGAAGTAACTGCCCAAAACTGATGTTTAGTCAGAGGGCTCCCATCCTCATGCCTAAAGAGGAAACTGGCTTCCAGACCCCTCAGGGCCAAATAGGGCCAAATGCTGCGACAGGGCCAGAACTGGGCAGAGCTCCAAATCCCAACAGGTCCCCAAATTTACCTTGGCTCCTTTTTGCATCTGATCTGTCTTAGAGCTCCTAATCGTGACCAGCATGGCATTGCCATGAATATCAACATCCCGCACCTGCAAAGCCTTGCTCGACTGGTCTGTCTTAGACTGAGCGACCAACTCACTCACCCGAAGAGCCCCAAAGAATGCAAGCAAAGAGGCTGCATGAAACAGGCATGTCTCATAACTGGAAGTGCAAACCGCACCCCAGGTCACTCGCAACCCCTAAGTATCACGGGCGAGATAGGCTGTCGCTCATCTTTAGCAGCACCCCCCTCACGAGTCCAACCCTCGAGCATCTTTCTAATCCTGAAGTCACAGGTGACTTCAGCGAAGCCCAAGGCTTTGCTCACGAAGGCTAGTGCAGCAAGCTTGACTCGGATTGAACGGACAGCTAAGCCAGCTTCTTTGCTCGATACACAGTAGTGCATCAGCTGATCTAAAGGAATAGGCCAGACCTTGGGATAACATTCAGCTGCCCTGAAGACCTCAAATTGGTGAACTGCTCGCTCATACCCTTTTCTGGTGCTAGGCGCAATGGCGAGGCTTATAGCCCTGCAAGCCTTAGCCCTCTAACCTGCCATAGTTCCTGAGGCATTTGAGCCCGATGAAGATTGGCTTCCGGTGCAAGCTGATGAAACCTCGCCATCTGTTGGTGAGAGAGAGCGTCAGCCACACCATTGTCCACACCCGGCACATGCCTGGCAAAAATTAGCAAGTTAAGTCTAAGGCACTGCAAGGTGAAAGCCTGGACAAGCCCCATGACCCGTGGAGACCTAGATGTGAGGGAACCCATTCCCCAGGCCACTCCTCAGCACACCAGTGTCCACAGAAGTACACACCAAATCCCAGAGATCCGGCAGCATCAGATGTCACTTGGAGCTCAGCCTCCAGCTTCAATTCCTCCCTCCAAAAGGAGACACCATTAAAAGAACTTAAAAACTCCTGCCAGATCCCAAGGTCGGCCCACACTTCCACATTAATGCACACTCTATGATGCGGGTGCTGTAGCCCCCTCATTGCATCACAGAGCCATCTAACAAAAGCCCTCCCAGGAGCCACTACTTTGCATGCGAAATTGAGGTGCCCAGCAATCTGCAAGTTCACGCAAAGTGGCCTTCTTCTTTTTAAGAAATATAGACAGCCGGAGCTGCAAGTCCTGAATCTTGCTCAACGGCAACCAAGATGTCTGGGCAACTGTGTCCAATTCTACCCCTAAAAATACTAACTTCTGAACAGGTCCCTCTGTCTTTTCGTGGGCCAACGGAACTCCCAGCTCCTCTGCTAGTTGTGTAAAACCCTGCAACAGCTGGGTGCATCTACCCATCCCACAAGGACCCACGAAAAGAAAGTCATCTAAATAATGAACCACTTCTGGTAATCCTATTTTAAAACGTGTTGCCCATTCCAGAAATGTGCTGAAGCACTCAAATGCAGCGCATGACACAGAACATCCCATGGGCAAGGCCCTATCCATAAAAAACTGCCCTTTAAAGGAAAATTCCAACAGCTCAAAATCATCTGGGTGCACGAGGAGGAGACGAAATGCGGATTTGATGTCACACTTCGCCAACTCCTCCCCACAACCACAGCAGCACACCACATGCACAGCTTGGTCAAATGAGGTGTACCTCACCGTGCACAGATGATCCAAAATAGCATCATTTACCGATCCACCTCGGGGATAAGAAAGATGGTGAATTAAATAGAACTCACCAGGTGCCTTCTTAGGTACTATACCCAGAGGTGAAACCCACAAATTAGGAAGCGGTGGTGCCGGAAATGGACCTAGAACCCTACCTTCTTGAACCTCTTTGGCAATCTTCGCAGCAACCACAGCCTCCATGCCATTAATTGATTTTAAATTGCGGGCTAAAAAAGGAGCCCTCAACCCCGAAAACAAAATTCTAAAAACCCCTTGAAAATCCTCCAGCAAATACACGCCATCCTCTTTATTAGAATACCACTTCAACCAAGTGTGCAATGGACCAAGCTTAATTGGTGTGGGCTCCCTTTCCAGTAGCTGCTGAAGGACCGCCACCTCCCCTGGGCCATTGGCTATGCCTGGGCCTTCTTTTGGGGCATGCAGTGAATGCAAGTGGTCCACTGCACATTGGGCACTCGTGCCTGTAAGTGCACATCTTCCTATTGCAGACCCTCTGTGAACCAAACGCCCAACAAAGCAAGCGGGGATGAACCACCTGCCCCGTGGGCCCACAGGAAGCAGTATTAGCACCAGCCGGAAGGTTCTGCACCATGTGCCCACTATGTGCACTATTTGAGCATTCCCCAATATTAGGCCATGCCTGCGACATCAGCTGTGACCAAAGATGTGGATGTATCTGGTCCCATGGAAGGTTGGGGTTCATAGCAGCCCTCATCCTAAACTTCTTGTATTTGTGCCAGGCTGAATCCACAAAACCAGTGTACGCTTTATAAATGATATCCAGATACTGGTGTAGTGCTGCGGCCTTCCAGCTCTGGGCCCAAGAAATCACCCCTGCATAGACAATGTACCCTGCCAGCCAATTTGCCCATGTCCTATCAACCCTCCTTTTCTTTAAAATTTCCTTGTCCTTGCCATCCATCTCCTCTTTATCCTTCTTCTCCAATAAAGAAGGCTGAAGAGGTCGATGTACTCACCCTTGCAAATATTTTCCCTAGTGATTGGCAAAAGGTGGTCACCAAGGGGCAAGGCTGCATTGCCATGGGGCATGGACTTTGCAGAAGCCACCCAATAGGGGTTGTCATAAATGGGAGAAAAACCCCATGCCCCCCATGGACTAGAAAGAGACATCATGCCCAGAGGCGGCACAGGGCCCCAAGGCAACTGCCAGCCCATAGGCAGAGGACCCCAGACCCATGGCTGAGTAGTCCCAGGTGAATCCCTCTCATATGAGGAGGGCCCCAAGCCCACAACTGCCCATACCCTGAGGGGTCCTGCATAAAACCAGGTTTATGCACCCAAGGTCCCCAGGGCCAAACTGTGGCTGGCTTTGCATCCGCCTCATCCTTACCACTGGGCCCAGGCACTTCCACCTCAGCCACCACCGTCGCTGCAGATGTCTCAGAAACTGACGTCACTGTCGCCACCCCAGATGCAACTGTCAGAACCCCTTCATGCTCATCATGACCGGTGGACTCTACAGCATGAGATTCAAGAAGGTAATTTTTCTTAAGTACCTCCTCACGAAACTTCTTCTGCTCCACTCTACCCCCAGTACTTCCAGAAGCTCAAATGACTACTTGAAAAGGGGGGGGGAGACCCAGTGTCCCTGGCCTGCTGTAAAGCTGCAAGCTTATCTAATATAATCTGCTGCTCTCGCACCTCCTCCTCATCCTCAGAGGATGACGGAGCAACAGGAGGGGGTGCCGCAGTATGCTTAGGTACCTTCAGTGCAGGGCCTTTTCCTTTAGACTGGCCTTGACCCTTTCTAGAAGCCATATCCAAAACACAATGAGTTGGGAGGCCTTCCTCAATTAATAGAATTGTCCTAAAATGGCCACCGCCAAATTGATGAATAGATCGATAAGTTGCTGGCCCAAGGGATCCTCGAGCCAGCTCCCAACGCCAAGTGGGAGACACCTATTGTCACTCCCCTCAAGCCTGATGGCTCCATCCATTTGTGCGCTGACTATAAGTGCACCATCAACAGGGCCCTACAGCCGCATGCATGCCCGGTTCCCATGGTGAGCCACCTCCTGGCCTCAGTCTCTGGGGGCTGGGTATTTGCCAAAATTGATCTCACCCAAGCTTATCAGCAGTTGCCAGTAGATGCCACCACCACTCAAGCTCAAACCATCGTGACGCATCGAGGTGCCTTCAAAGTTAACCGGTTGTAGTTCGGCGTAAACATCGCCCCCGGTATTTTTCAAGAGCTCATGGAGCGCCTTCTCTGAGGTTTGCCTGGCGTCATACCGTATTTTGATGATGTCTTAATCGCCGGAGTCTCTGATCTAGAACTAGCTGCTCGAGTGCGAGAGGTCCTTCGACGACTACAGGATGTCGGCCTTCGACTGAAGAAGGAGAAATGTGAGTTCTTCGTCCCTTCTGTGCAGTTCCTGGATTACCGCCTAGATGCAGATGGCATCCACTCTGCTCCAGACAAGGTTACAGCAATCCGCAACGCACCCCCGCCAAGGTCCAAGAAAGAGCTGCAGTCCTTCTTAGGACTACTGAACTTCTATCATGCGTTCTTGCCCAACAAAGCAGCTCTTGCGGAACCACTCCATCGGCTTCTGGACAAGTCAGCTCCATGGGCATGGGGACGGCAGGAAAACGCCTCTTTCCAAGCCATCAAAGCCTTCCTTGCCTCCGATGCCATCCTAGTACACAGCGACGAGAAGAAGCCCCTCATCCTCACTTGTGACGCGTCGCCCTACGGAATCGGGGCTGTGCTCAGTCACTGTCTACCGTCTGGCCAGGAGGCCCCCATCACCTTCTATTCTAGAACATTATCATCCGCTGAGAGGAACTATGCCCAAATCGATTGGGAAGCCCTAGCGATCATCGCGGCAGTGAAAAAGTTTCATGATTTTATCTACGGCCGGGACTTTGACATCGTTACCGACCACAAGCCGCTGCTGGGCATCTTCACAGCCGATTGTCAAACCCCCCAGATACTGTCTCCTCGGATGATGCGCTGGGCAGTCCTTCTGTCAGCATACTCCTTCTGTCTCCTTCACAGGCCAGGCAAGAACATCAGGCATGCTGACACCCTGAGCCGGCTACCACTTCCTTCGTCGGAACCGCCCACGGCCCCACTCCAGGAAATTTTGTTGATCGAGGAACTGCCGCAGCCTCTACACTCCATTGCCGACATCGCATTCCACACTGGCCAGGCTCGTACGCTCGGGAGAGTCTATAACTATGTGTGGAGGGGATGGCCATCAGGGACACTCGATGCTGAATTCCAGCCATTCGTATAAGGTCATCAGAGCTATCAGTCAACAAGGGGTGCTTGCTGTGGGGAAATAGGGTCATCGTCCCTCCCCTACTTTGCCAGAGAGTACTGGACACCTTACATGAAGGGCACCCAGGCATCGTCAAAATGAAGGCCATGGTGAGAAGCTATGTTTGGTGGCCTTGCATGGACCAACAGATCAAGCGGTGGGTCCAAACGTGTCAACCCTGCCAGGAGTCACGACCAGCACCTCCAGAAACTCTGGTTCACCCATGGGAAAAGCCAAGGGGACCATGGTCCCGCATCCATGTGGACTTTGCTGGGCCTTTCCAGGGCTGAACGCTGCTGATCGTTGTGGATGCATACTCTAAGTGGCTGGAGGCAATCCCTGTCACCTCCATGACATCGGCCGTCATCACCCACTACCTGGACCGCCTTTTTGCAACTTTTGGCCTGCCTGACCTCCTCGCGTCTGACAACGGAACCCAGTTTACATCGACAAAGTTCCAGTCATTCCTGGACAAGAGGGGTATCCGGCACGTCACCTCAGCCCCTTTTCACCTGGCAACAAATGGACAGGCCGA
Organism: Lepidodactylus listeri; assembly: GCA_029233225.1. Taxonomy (NCBI): domain Eukaryota; kingdom Metazoa; phylum Chordata; class Lepidosauria; order Squamata; family Gekkonidae; genus Lepidodactylus; species Lepidodactylus listeri. The sequence continues at coordinate 74,444,571 of JARCFY010000004.1, forward strand.
GCGAATGGTTCGGACAGCCAAAGACTCACTCTGCTGGCTGGGTGATGGGAACTTTCAAGCCAGGCTCACCGAGTTCCTGCTAGTGCAGCACTCATCACCACACACCACCACCGGGAAATCACAGGCGGAGTTGCTAATGGGGTGCCAGCTATCCACCCGCCTGAGTCGTCTATACCCAGTACGGCACCAGACGTCCACCGTGACCCTATCGCCATGGGGTCCACTCGCTCATTTGCACCTGGCGACACCGTCTATGCCAGGAACTTTGGAGCAGGTCCACACTGGGTCCCGGCCATGGTGTTGCGTGCCATGGCCCCCATCTCTTATGAGGTCAGGGACGAGTTGGGGCAGGTCCGTTGGAGGCACCTGGACCAACTCAGACGTCAGTGGCCAGAGCCTAAGGAGCACTTGCAATGCCCTCAAGTTCCTGAGCTGGAACGTCAATTGCAGGACTCCCCATGTCCTGCCTTGGAGCAACGCCCTCAAGTTCCTGAGCTGGAACGTCAATTGCAGCATTCCCCAGTTCCTGCCTCAGAGCAAAGTTTGCTGCGCTCCCCAGTTCCGGCAGCCGAACAATGCCCCCTAATTCCCGAGGCCAGACCAACAGATCGACCAGCGCAGCAAGACTCCGGCACCCGGGACAGTCGTTTGACAGGGGGGAGCCCTCTGCCAACTCCAGCCCAGGACAATTTGTCACAGGGACAGTCTACCGAGCCACTGCCAGCCCGGTCCGTGGCAAGCCCCCTGCCAGAAATGGGTCTTGTCCCTGGGTTCCCTGAGCTTCCAGACATTGTGGACCACTCTCCCAGGAGTCCAGCATCACAGCTCAGGTTGCCCAGCACGGGTCTACCTTTGCCGCGCCGCTCCCAACGGACCAGATGACTGCCCCCACACTTACAAGAGTATGTTGTTTGAACTTAGGGGGGAGGAGTGTTGTATTCTTATTATTTTACAGCCACAGCTTGCAGAGACTTTGGGATGCAAAAGGCCCTTTCTGATTGGCTAACAAATAAAGACTCTCATTGGTCCTTAAGCCACTCTAGGTAACCAATTGCTGAGCCTCGCTTAGGTCCAATAGGATTGTTTGTACATAGTTACATTGTTTGAAGTTATGAGTTGGAAACAGTATAAATTAAGGTGCCACTCTCATAGAGCTGTCTTTGAGCTGAAGCAATGTGTTTAAATAAAAGCCTGTTTGTTTGATTCATCGCCTCCCGCTCAATACTTAAAACTTTGCCAGTATGTGGCTGCAGTACTCCTGTGCCAGTGGGACTCAGCGGCACAGCGCCACTAGTGCCCTGTACCAACATAAACTGCCCTTACTCTGACATAATTCTGAGTTATGCCAGTGTAGGGGTCAATCAGCTCCAATTCTGATTCCCCCCCACCCAAGATTGCTCTGCAAATGACAGAGATCTATCCCCCTGGAGAAAATGACTGATTTGAAGGGTAAACTCTATGGCATTATATCCATCTGAGGCCTCTCCAAATTCTGCCCTCCTCCACCACAAAATCTCTAGGAATTTTCCAAGCTGGAGGTGGCAGCTTGGTATGGCCTCAAGGAGTTTTCACTTAAAGGCCAAAAATAAGCATTGAAAGGGCCCTGTCCCCTTCCCCTGCCTTTTATAGACAGAACCCAGCCTAGAATACTGTGGTTGCCTAGCGACCGCCACTGAGAGAATCTGTTGTGTAAGGCTACAGTGGCTCCTTGTGTCATTTTTGGATTGAAAACAAACTAATGGTTTTTGGGGGGTTAGATTTCATATTTTTCTACAAAGTTGGGGCCTTTTTCAAGTGTCTCTTGTCCACAGCTCCAGTCACTGCCTTAAAGTATCCAAAGATTTGGCTGACTTTGCTAAATTGGTATATAGATAGGCATCAGGTACATTGTCTGAAGCTGCAAATGCCGATCCATGAAAGTTACATAACTGGTTATCATACAGAATTAGTGCTTAGCAGATAATATCCAATGATAAACAGTGTAATCCTATGCAGAATTACTCCAGTCTAAATCCATTTATTTGAATGGGTTTGGACTGGAGTAAGTCTGTATAGGACTGCTTTGCAAATTGTTAAGCACAGCAGACTACAAGAATGTGTGCTGCATAAAAAGTATAACTTTGTGCACGAATTTTAAACATTTCCCTATTTAAAATACATGACAGCAGAGGTTTAGTCTTTTCTTAACTAAATCTGACATGTTTTTACAAGGAAAAAGAGCTATTTATGTATCCCTTGGAAATGACACACCAACTGTACTTTTAGCTAGGTGCAAAGCCTATAGAAAGAAGCAACTTTTACTTAGCAACAAGGCTCATAATCACTGCAATTTACTTCCAGGTGAATATGCTTCATCTCAGAACAAGTCAGTCCTCATCAATCTGATAGTCCATTTTACAGAAAGCAATATCTAGATTTCAGCAAAATAAAAGATTATGTCAATCCTAATCTCTTCTCTGTCTTTCCCAGATTATATTAGGTTTTCCACAGCCAAAGCAGAATTTTCTGGAAAATTCTGGAAAATTATCTAGTTCTTGGAACTACAATTTACACCAATCAGATGGTTTATACATTTCAGTTCTAAGTGTGGCTAGGTCATTTAACTGTAGATTTCTATTCATTTTAGATTTACACTGGGAATAATTTTTTAAAGAGATACCTTCTGAAAAGAACAATCTCTAATGTTTCCAATTGCTTGGTGTAGTGGTTAAGTTCGTGGACTCTAATCTGGGAGAAGCGGGTTTGATTCCCCACTTGCACCTGCTGGATGACCTTGGGCAAGCCATAGTTCTGGCACAGCTGTTCTTGAAAAAGAGCAGTTTCTGTCAGAGCTCTTTCAGCCCCACCTACCTCACAGGGTGTCTGTTGTGGAGAAGGGAAGGAAAAGGAGTTTGTAAGCCACTCTGAGACTCCCTTGGGTAGTGAAGGGCGGAGTATAAATCCAATCTCCTCTTCCTCAAATTGGGTGAGTTTTTGTGCATGTATGTGTGTGATGGTATTCACTGGTACTGAGTACTGGCAACTTTTTGTGGGGCTCTCCCAAGTCTGGAGTGGGGGAGAGACTGGTGGAAATCAGCACAACTTTATATACTGGCACCTTTACTTTTTTTGGGGGGGCAGTCTAAAATAATAGAATGCTAACTTGCTACAATGTTCTGATGGACAGGATAAAGTGGGTTAAAGATAAACTAAAATTGCTTTATTTTTTTAAAAAAATTCTGAAATTGCATATTGTATTAGCAAAAGTTTAGTCATTGTTTCAAGTTCCCAAAACTCAATAGAAAAGCCTGGACAGCAATATACAAATAGGAATGTTTCTACAACTGCAGAACTTTAAAAAGAACACAAAAATTATTACAAGTATTCACTTTTTTTGATAGAGAAAACCTCTGAAACTGAGTTACATGCCTCTTAGCAATAAGTAGTCTGTTCTTTAGTATTGGTTGACTTATAAGCAGATGTGTATGACAAATGGTCACTTTAATATATTCTCATCCACACTTGCTTAAAAAGAAGCATTTCATCCATTTATTTAAGGACACACAACACTGTTACACTGTGAATGCACTCCTCCCAAACCCATAATGGTGTTAGAAGTAGAGTCAAATTTGGAGCCAAGCTCGTGCAACTCGAGATACGCTTCTAGACAGCAAGCTGATGATAAATGCATTTTTATGGTACGGAAATGTGTAACAAGATCTACATAGGCTGATCACCAGTGTTACCGACTGTTTTCTCTCTTGTACCAATAATATATGACTAACTCCAAATATGTTAGTCCCAATTTTCAAACCAGTTAAGATGATAATTGGGTTCCACTTTCTGTTGTTTACCAGTCCCTTCAGATTAATTGCTTCTGGCCAAATACTTACTTTGTTAGGAATTCATGAACATTTGGTCCAATTGTTTGCTATGCCAGTTAGTGGTCCAAAGATAATAGTGCCAAAAATGGTTACCAGAAAAAGAACAAATAGTATGTCATTTGATTAAAATAAAATGAAACAAAGAAGCTACAGAGCACATTTTTCAGAACACACATAAAATGAACATTAACAAGTCCTGGCTTTCCTGCTGTTATGAGATTATACTTGGAATGTTTCATCTAGTGATAGATGTCTCAGTGGATTCTTTATAACACCTCGAGTGCTAATTCCTGTGCTGTTAAGAGGGGAAATGCAAAACAGGACCATTAATACCAAGTGGTTTCAATTTGAAACAGAATGAAGGTGTAGACTTGAACTCTATCCCTTTTTGAATTCAGTAGTACCTCCTATAAAGCTGTTTCATTAAAGCATTTTGTATCCTGGGTGTGTGTTTTTTTAATGTGGGGGAGAGGGCCAGAAGACGGTTTCACAGTGTAATTGGCCTGGCTGAAAATGATATGATGCCTCCACAGGTGGGATGGCCCCCTCCCAACCAAATCAAAGCCCTGCATGGATGAAGGCCTCAGTAGGAGCTGCTGGGCCAACAGCACTCCCAGGAGAAAGCCTTAATGCAGAAGCTTCTGGGATGCTGCAGAATGGAAGCCTAGAAGAAGCAGTTGACTTGCAGTTGCCACTTCATATGACACTCATACGTAAGAAATAGATTTATTGTGAACAGTTCTCCATGAGGACAGTATTATGGTTACCTCCTATAAAGTTGTTTCACACAGTACTCTGTTTCCGGGAGCATATCCTGAGCAGTATTGGAAATATTGATGTATATTAGACCATTTGTGAAGGTTTCAGGACAGGTTGTAATGCTGCAGTGGCCATCATCAGTGATAGTGATCAGTGATATTCAGCCCCACTACTGGTAGCATCCTTTACAAAAGTTCTGAATGCTCCTGTGCCTATATGTAATAGTTCTGTCTAAATGTAACTAAGGCATGGATCATTGTGGCTATATCTGACTGACCCAGGAACAGACTCAGTTGATGCACCAGCCAAAGCTGGGCAAAGCATTCTGGACCTCTGCAGCCACCTTGTTTTCTAAGGTGACTGCTGTATCATGTAGCACTCCCAAGTTGTGAACCTAGCTTTTCAAGGGGAGCATAACTCCATCCAAGACAGGAGACATCTGAAGTCCCTAGTCTGCCTTCCTACTAACCCAGAGAACCACTGTCTTTTCAGGATTATGTATGTTTTTAATCTGGTAGCTACCTTGGTGGCCCTGATGAGGGCAGAAAGGTAAAGTATAGATTCTGGATATGAATAAATTATCAGTCTCAATTAAATATCAACATTTATGTTATTTATTTATATATTTGAGACATTTTAGCCCACCTTCTCCACAAAAAGACTCATCCGTACCCATTAGATATATTTAATGTAATAATAAAACATGATAGAGGAACACCTTCAAGTTTTTAACACTTTTTATTCCTCACAAGGATATAAGAAAACTTCTGATTTAGAAATTAAGAAAAAAGACTTACAGTGCTGCTCATCCCATTGCTTTTGAGACAAACATAAAAAGGTGCTTTGTGTGCATCTATGCTTTGCACATCTGGCTCTTGTTTGCTAGGCATAATAATATTTAATTTGCTATAAAAGCTGATGTCATTATTATAATTCTGCTTCCTTTTATCTTTATCCAAAATCTTTTTAAAGGCTCACAGTAACCTGCACAAACAAACATCCCTTTAAGTGCTACAAAGTACACAGAGTTCTTTTGTATTTGACCTTCTAAATGCCATGCAGAAAAGTGAAATTATCTATCCCATGTAGATATTTGGAACAGTTTTATATGAGGTCAAGGAAAGTAGAACTAGCAGTGTTTATATCTCCAATCATCCCAGATTAGGGAGGGGAAGGAAAAGGCAATTTTTTATTTTTTTTTATAAATTTTTATTGATTTTTCCCTATAACTACAACTATAACGCTACAATCTAAGCTACATATACCTTATACAGAGAGTACTTTATCATTTGCTTAATACTACCTTATTACATAATATAATTATGAAGCATTTAGAACCTTGGATTAATTTCAATTACTTTGTTACTGCTACTATAAAAAATATCAAAACTATTTGGCAGGCACGTCCACCTAGAGAAATACGGTTAATTAAACAATTTATAATACATAGGTGCAATGCTTAAAAAAACAGTTTAATCACTATTTCTTCTTTCGTCCTCTTCTTGTCTTAACAGTCTCAACTACTTTTAGAGCTGCAGCTCCTTTTTCCGAGGCAGACACTTCTTCTTCACTCTTTGAGCTATCAAATCCATACATGCTTTCTTGCGAGGCCAGTGAACCATCTGAGTCTCTCCCAGTTTTCTGCTCTTTGCTTTTTTCCAGAAATTTTTTCGCTTGTTGAACAGAGTCAATTTTATACTTCTTATCTTTGATGCTGAAGCATAGTCCTTCTGGAGTATTCCAACAATAGATGATAGACTCAGACTGGAGCCAAGATGTCAATTTTCCATAGGCTTTCCTTCTTTTCCTTATTTCAAATGGGATATCCTTCATCACTTTTACTTCTTCTCCCAGGATCTTCAGAGCTGCTTTGTTTGTGGTCCTAAGCACCACGTCTCTTGTAGATTTTTTGGAGAACCTTATCATAATTTCACCAGGCAGGCTTTTCTTTTTAGTATAATCTAGATAGGTTCTGTAAACCATATCCATATCGCTTTTTATATCCGCTGCTTTCATGCCTGTCACTGGTTCAAGTGCTTCACTTAGCAAATTTTTAAGGTCTTCTCCTGTGTTTTCTGGCACATTCTGAAGTTTTAGGAAAAAATTCGATCTTTCCATTTGTAATTTCAAAAGCTGATCGTGGTGGAAGGCCTTTTCCTTCTCTGCCTTTTGTAGTCTTGCGTCTTGGTTTTTTACTGAAGTTTTTACTTCCAGAAGTTCTCGCTGCAGCTTCTGTGTGGATTTATTCGACTCTTTTAGTTCTAGCTGCATTTTGTCCATCTTAACATTGAGAGCTGTCATTTGGTCCACTAGAGGTCGCAATAACGAGGAGAACACCGCACTCATCTCCGTGGTATCAACCTTTGAACTCGGAGCTGTACTTCCTAGTTTGGGGGAAGGTTTCGGTTTCCCCGTCATTGTTGAGGCTACGCTCTTTGTTTATAGATAGATAAGATGAATGAAAGGAGCAAATTTTCAAACAGCACTTATGTCCTTCTAAAGTTTATATCTCCAAGTGAGCGATGCTGCCATCTAGCAAGGCGGATGGGCTTTTATTCTTGCAGTAACGCCACGTAAAGAGTCTCGTAAGTACGCTAGTCCCGGAGAGGGGGTGGGTGGGTTTCACTCCTCCCGCCGTCTTCCCACTATGTTCTGCTTTTCTTACTTCAGACTCACGTTTTCTCCATGCGTAACTGTCAGTTCCAGCCTCATTGCTTCGCACTCTCTGCTGCTTCACGGATTTGTGCTTTCAGCCATACGGCTCCCACGGCGGGGGAACCTATGGGGGTGATGAAAAGGGATCTCGATCCCTCGGTCGCCATCATAGGGAGAGATCCCCTTCGTGCCACCCCAGGCAGAGCCCCCTCACTGGGGTCTCTGGGGGCTCGGCACCAGTCCAGAGCCCCTTCTTCCCACCGGGTACGGATCGCGCTCCCCGCAGTTGCGGAGGAGAGTGTCCGCCATTATTGCAAGTCTTGCCGGAAGTACGGGAAGGAAAAGGCAGTTGTAAGCCACTCTGATACTCCTTCGGGTAGTGAAGGGCAGGGTATAAATCCAATCTCCTCCCCCTCTTTTTCTTTTATATAGTTTGGTTACCACCTTTGTGTGATAGTTTTCAAAAAGAAAATGCTGAAAAGAATAGCAAATGAGTGATGAATTGTTAAACATCTGTCATCATTGTTTTCTATAAAACTGGAAAGCTAGAACTGCACTTATACAAATGAAATGAAAGTTCATTTAGGCAAGCAAGCTAATAGAATTTTCTTATTTATTTATCTATTAAATTATTTAAATCATTAAATGGGAAATTAAGATTTGGGATGATTTATTATCTTTTTTAAAAATGGAAACAATATTTTGTTCAGTATTATACTGGAGGCTTCATTTAACAGTTATTTTCTTAGCAGAACAAAGTTTGAGTCCAGTTGCACTTTAAGACCTACAAAGTTTTATTTAAAGTATAAGCTTTTGTGTGCATACACACTTCTTCAGTAATTTTCTTAGGTCATGTACCATCAACACAGAAAAGCATTATTTTATATTTCTTTATAAACAGGGGACCCTTTAGGACATGCAGGGGGAATTTCATTTTCCCCTCCCCCATTATTTCCTCTTTCCTTCATGTGAAATCTCCCCTTTTCCTACTTCCTTTTCTCCTTCCCACTCTACAACTAACCTACCTTTACTTCCCACTGGGACAGACCCAATTGCATTATAGGGAACCCACAAGGACTTGTGGGAGGCACCTCACTTCCCCCTGTATTCCTATCCCCACACTATTCCCTCATATCCTCTTCCAGGCTAACCCCATACACTCACCTTTCCCTGCTTCCTTCTCTCCTTCCCATCTACCAACCAACGTACTTTTTATCCGTCCCCATATTCAGCTGTATTTATTACTTATTTACTTCATTCATACCTCCTTTCTCCACAGTGGGGAACCAAAGCAGTTTATATCACTTTTCTCCATTTTATCCTCTCAAAAATCTTATGAGGTAGGTTAGGCTGATAGTATATAACTGGCCCAAGGTCATCCAGTGAGATTCCGTGGTAGAGTGGGGATTCAAACTTGGGTCCCCAATATTGTAGTCTGGAACTATAACCACACACTGGCTTTTTTGATGTAGCTGTTATTGAACAGTAGCAAGCTTCCAGACCTGTGTGAATAATGGAAACTGGGTTGTTCAGTGGCTGCTGCCAAGCCTGGTCCAAAAGGGTTCTCTCTCAGAAACCAAAACAGTCCTAAAAAGGGCCCTGTCTTTTACTAACAGAAACCATGGCTTGAAAGCTGACAATAACATTGTGGTCTCCTAGCAACCACCACGATGGCCATTGAAAAGCATTCATTTCTTAGGCACTGCTTAGGCCACGGATGCTGCTTCTTTTATTTGAGAGAGTTTTCCACCCAATGGTTGCGATCACACGGACAGTTAGCCCCGACACAAGTGCAAATGCTGGGCGGATTAAAGGAGTGCAATCACACAACATTTGGGAAGTGCCCCACAGCTGTCAGCAACCCTTTTTGCTCTGCCGCACAAGCGGATTTAAAAGACACCTCAGAAAGTCTAGTAGCAAACGAGTTGCTATGGGCCACAGATGGACTTCCCTGCATCTGATCACTCCAGCATGCTCTCATGGTGTCAGGATGGTCTGATCAGGCCATCCCAACTTCAAGCCATTGTTTTTTGCCTTTCTCAGTATGTGGAGGCCATAGGGAGCCCTCAGGGCTGAGGTGTGAATCATCAATCCCTTATTGAAGCACATCAGAGACAAACAGCAAAAAAAAAACCCAACTTCCCTGCAGTTGCGTCTGATCATGCAGTGGTGGGCTATGACTGCTGCTTCAAAAGACCATGTGATCACACAACTGTGAATCAACTTCCACCAGAATAGCCTTTCTCCCCCCCCCCCCAATTCATCTTGCATGTGTGACCACAACCAATGTATCTTTTTAAAGAAAAGATTTCATGTTTTTTTCTGCAAACAGGAACTTTGTTCAAGGATCTAAATAGCCACAGATTTGGCCATGCTGAGAATTAGATATACTGATTGTAGCAAAGATGTTTATCACTAATGGTTGAAAAAGTGCTAAATATTTGAATATCAAGGTATGGTTACATAAAATCTGGAAACAGCGAAGTTGTTCAAATTAACAGAATTATGTGGATTTGAGAGAGGAAGCTTAAAGAAAACTTTTTTTCCCAACTGTTGGAAAGCTTTGTATAATTTGGGAAAAGGATGGTTACTTAAAATTTTACTGTACTTTGTATGTTTTTAATTTAAAATTTTATACAACCTCGATCCACGAAAGAAATTTGGGGATAAATATTTAAATAATAAACAAGCAAGCTGCATTTGTTAGTTAATTTATTTAGTTATGCAGTCTTTTATAAATATATTACCCATGATAAAATATTGTACTTACAAACAACTTATTGTATAGGCTATTGTAAATATGTATTTATTCATTTATGATAACACTTTTATTCCTGTTTAATTAAAACAAAACAAAACAAAATAAAATAAACAAGGTCTGGGGGTTAGTGAAGAGTCTACGATTGCCATTATGCTGAGTCAGAATGCGTAATGCCTAAACTGATCCAGATATATAAAACTTGGCAGCCACTGATACAACCAGGTGATTTTGTTAAGATCCTGAGTCACCAAAGTAATAAATCTCAGTTCAAAAGTTATTACACGCCATGGCTGGTTGGCTGAGGTTGAGTAGGCTTAAGCTAAACCCAGAGAAGATGGAGGTCCTGTGCTTGGGTTGGGGCGGGCCATGCTTGGGGCTCCCTCTCCTGGCCTTCAATGGGGCGCCATTGGTGCCTGCGTTGGTGGTTAGGAGTTTGGGAGTGCTCCTGGATCCTTCTTTGACTATGGAGGCCAAGGTAGCAGCCACAGCCAAGTTGGCCTTTTATCATCTGAAGCTGGCATGGCAGTTGGTTCCCTTCCTGAGCCTCGCTGACCTGGCTACAGTGATCCATGCAACGGTCACCTCGAGGCTAGACTATTGTAACACTCTCTACATGGGGCTGCCCTTGTCGCAAATCTGGAGGCTGCAGCTGGTGCAGAATGCCGTGGCGAGGTTGCTGATGGATCTCCCTAGACAGGAGCACATCTGACCAGCACTGGCGGCACTGCACTGGCTGCCTATAGTGTACCGAATTCCCTTCAAGGTGCTGGTACTTGCCTTTAAAGCCCTAAATGGCCTGGGTCCGACCTACCTGCGGGACCACCTTTCCCCATATATACCCCTGAGAGCACTTCGATCTGGGGCCCAACACTGCCTTGTAGTAGCAGGCCCCAGAGAAGCCAGGCTCGCTTCCACCAGAGGGAGAGCATTTTCAGTGGCGGCCCCATCCTGGTGGAATGAGCTCCCGGAAGTTCCGCAGGGCCTGTAAGTCAGAGCTCTTCTGCCAGGCTTTCAAATAGGGGCAGCTGCCCTCCTTTTCTCCCCAAGTTATTACCAGCTATAAGGGGCCTCAGTGAATACCATCTGGCTCCTTGGCACAGCTATTGCCATTGGGGCCTTGAAAGGCTGGGGTAGACAGTTGCCATTCAACTTGACTGAATGTTACTGGAATATTGTTGTGATGTTTTATAATGTTTTAATCTGTTTTTTTAAAAAAAATTATTGCATTTATAGTATCTGAATCTTGGCACATCCAAGTCATGTAAGCCGCTCTGGGCCCGCAATAGCGGGAAGAGCGGCATAAAAATCCAATAAATAAATCTAATAAATAAATAAATAATACATTTCTTTTTCTTTTAACCCTATGTCTTTAAACTAGAGGATGGAAATTCAGTGGAAGGATGGCAGACACGATGGTGGGATGAGCAGCCTTTCTGATAAGAGAGTATGCAATCATGCATGCTCAGACAGCTTTTTGCTACAATTAGACACAGTTGAGCTTTTGGATTCAGACAAACAGAATGCTGAACATTCAGCTCTCAAGATTGCTACCTGCAGGGAGGCCATGAACCAAACTGGGTAATTATGCATCCCTAGAGATAACTTCTTATTTACCCTTAACAGATTCGTGCTAGACAGAACTTTAGTAAATACGGCATGTACTGTCATGGTGCTAGTGTGATGAGTGAACTGCATCAATGAAACATCTCCCTGACAAATAACTATAAAAAATTTTTTTTAAAAATCCAGAACTAAATGCTTAATATAGTGTATATATTTAATGACACAATACACAAACAAATCCCGACACCACCTGTTATTAACACTTCTCAAGATTTCCTCGTAGGCCAAATTTGTTTTGTTAAATAAATATGCCAAGCAATAAAACTAGATACTTACCTTCTTAAAATGACTTTATCCTTGGCTTATTTTCACATAAGCAAGGTTAATTAGTTTTAAAAGTTGGCTGGGATCTCATATTAAAATTCAGGGAAAACATTCACAACATATAGCTCCATGCAAGTAATTTTGATCTAGGAAACTGTTCATGAGAAGCTGGAGACAAGTTAAACAGAATTGTTAAATATACTGCAGTGAAGTCATTTATCACTAACCCATGCATAAAGCAAATATAGCATTACTAATACTATGGCAATCCATTACTTTTGACATTTTTTTAATACTTGCAACCTGAAAGGAGAGAAAATAAAATACAGGGTGCATAGCAACCATCATTAATCTGAAATCCCTAGGGCAATAGACATTGCATGAGGGATGAAAAAGTGAATGGTATGCTCGCTTTCAATGTTTTCTTTTTTAATTTGTTCCATGTTACTTTGGTACAACAAAATATGGGTTTCCAGCTGGAAGTCTATTACAGGGCCACTATATCTATCTATCATACTGTTGTCCCATTCTTTCTCCAAGTGGTCTTCACATGGTTTTCTCAACACTCTCCATTTATTCTCACAATAACCCTGTGAGGTAGACTACAGTGAGAGTCAGAGTGGCTCAAGATAACATAAGGCTCAAGAATGATGGAAGAGAGGGATTTGAAGCAAAGATGAAAAATGATGGTACAAAGAGAAATCTACAATTTACATATAGTTGAGATTATATTGGGGGGTGTTCACTAACTGTTTACCATCTAATATCTTTCAGTGTAATTTTTGCAGCTTAGGACATTCACCCCCAGGAGCATTTAGGAGTGAAGCCTGACTAGATGAAGTGTCACTGACACCATGACATCAGTTCCAGCTGGGCATCTGTAAATGACATAATAGTACCCATGACACTCTAAGACATCCCCAAGATGACCATAGAGATTTGGTGAAGTCCGTAGAACATCACAGACACTGCAACATCATTTCTGGGCCCTCACTGGGAGGAGATGCTGTAGCATCTGTGCCATTATTCCCCCCCCCCCCGGCCATTTTTGTATCCCACTGCTCCATCGAGTGAGTGAGGGGAAGGGAACAAGGGAGCAAGATGTTGCCTACCATTGTCATTGACAACACAAGCACATAGTCTATCCTCACATGGGGTTTTACAATACCTCCCAGTGCATCTTGAACTATTCTACTTCACCAATTCAAACTAAGTCTATTATTCTTCATGAGATGTATTCATTTGCTGGTACTTTCTCTTTGCAGCTCCTTTTCTCCCGGAGGAGCCTCTAGCCAACTCTCTTACAAGTTTTAGGAAAGTGAAGATTTTCGTAAAAAGTCCTATTGGAATGATTGCTATTGTTTTGTTTAAATTAGTCCCTGAATTGATTTTATAATCTGTATGTTTTAGGGGTTTTTTAAATTTTGGAGATCATGAGGGCTAAGCATATAAGTTAAAAGGGAGGTTAAATCCCCAAACGATTAATAATAGTGTATATATGCTTTGTGTAGAGCCTATAAGAACCATATGTGTACAGAACATAAGAATTCTAGATCTCATCCAGTTATAAGTAGATATCAATTTCAGTGAGTCTTAAACAAAAATAAAGGAAGAGATCTTCATTTGTTATAAAATGCATCATCCAGTCAGTACTAGCCCACTGCTAATTCAAAGCGTTCTTGCCTTTGTTTCAGAAATGCAAATCACTGTTTTGGTTGTTGCAACAAAAACCAATGCTCTGAATCAGGGTGAGAAGCTTATACCTCAACCAGTTTTTTTCCCCCCAAAATGAAATTGTCAAATCCTTGCTAAACAAGCAGCAGTACTACACATGTACATATTCTACTAACTCAGCATAAAGTTCAAAGTATTTCTTTGAAACAAAGCGATACTTTGAAGTAATCTAGATGCAGCAGAAAGTGTGAAAAGAATAGTGATGGAAGTAACTGCATGTTATATGAACACTTTGCATATTCTAGATGAAAGATAGCAGTGAGAAAATTTCAAAAGAAACAAGGGCTAGGGTATTCACACATGCATGCACACACACAAAACTATGTAAGATTTTGCAATGCCATCCTAAGCAGGTCTACTCAAAATTTAGAATTGTAGGCAATTCTTACATTTCTAATTAAGAACCTAGCCCTCCATCTTTTGATTCTTCCTCCAAGGCTTTTATTGGCGCTTTCCCCCCCATATAACTCCACTATAAAATCACTGGACATTAGACAGAAACACTCAACACACCGCTAAAATCACTAAAACTTAATGCAGCATATCTGAAACAACTTGTAATAGTACCTACACCTTTGACATTGTTTAGAAGTAAATAATACATTAAACTGACTTTAGCACAACAAATTTAGGCACTGAGTCTGCTTATATTTTCATTTTCAATCAATAATGAGTGACACAAAACAACACAGAGGCTGAATGAAATAAAAAACATTTCTTCAATCCTGTAGTGTCAAGATAGGGGGGGAGGGGGAATAAATACAAAATGTGTTTAACATCCCATTTCCCCAACCACTGAATTGTATACATTACTATTTTAAAAATAAAATTAAAATGTTTAACACCTTAAATCTGTTCCACAGAATTCAATGGAACTGATAAAAAATGATGTATTTAAGAGCAAGGCATTACATTATTGATATCATACTTGATTGTTATGCATGTTTTTGCTAGAAAAAATACTAAGGTAACTTTTGAGCAATGGATTGATTAAACCTTATCTTGCCTTTCTGACAGTAAACACCAAATCAAGAGGCCTTACAAAGCCAATCAAAGCCAGCAAGAAGGCTCCAATCTCCTCCCCCACACCATTTTCAAGAGCCAAAATAGCATCCCAATTGTTAAACTGAGCTTTGAAAAAAAATGGGCAACCAACAAAGCCCAGGTAATATCTCATAGGAAATCCCACTTTGTTCATCTTATGGACCTTGAGAGCCCATGACAGTCTTTATATAGAAGCAGTTTCTCACTTTATTTAATGAAATTGTTTATTCATTGTTAGTCCTACATTTATAGAGTAAATAATAGGGACCCAGGAAATAACACTGCGTGAACGATGCTGTCCCATAGGTGATTTCTGTATTTATTCAAAAGTTATTGATAACAATAACTGGAAAAATTATGATAAACAGCACCACCAACAGCAAAGTCACCTTAATAAATCAGAGGCATATATCTTCAGCATGTGATCTCTCTTTAAACTGCTGTTTGGTTCCTAGGTTTTTTGCCTAAAGTATGACTGCAGATAAGAGGATGGAAAATTCATACAGAAAAGGGATTCTGAACCAAAATAGCTTATCAGCCTTGAGTCGGTATTTCTGTAAATGTTACTACTGCATCTCTCTCTGCCCTTGACCTCTCCACCTAAAACCATAACTAAGAGCAAAAGTTCTATGATGGATTTTAGAAACAATGCATTCCACAGATTCACTTTCTCTTTGAGTCCATGCTCTATGTTTCTATAGTCCAGTTCTATGCCTGGAGACAATTCATGCAAGGTGATGGCAAAATCAGGAGGTATGACAGAATCTTTCAAAATTAAGAGCCAGTTGCCTGTTATAGATCCTGCACAGAATTACCAACAGTGTACTGAGTACTAGTCCAAAAAGCTGTTAAACATCACTATCACATGTGTTCCATTGATTGCAACCAGCTTTTTAACTCTATGAAATTGCCAGCTAGAACTCTTTTGATGTTTCCCAATTACAATCAAAAGTCAATCCAGTCAGTAATATACAAAATATTTCAAGGCTTTCTGAATACAGAAACCATTCCCATGCTCTGTGCTGAATAGTATAGAAGTGGCTATACATCATGTGTTGGTCCTGACACTATAATGACAAATCTAATGAAGATAACATGTTATAGGGTATTTATAGTAGCTACTTCCTATGATCTAGTGTTGTCATGAGAAATCACATCATATGCCCCTTCCTATAGGGGCTCTCCATTCCATCTATTGCCTCAGTGGCATGAAATAACCATAAAACAAAGACAACCATGTCACTAGAAATACCTTAAAATCATTAAAAACATTATTTTTTCTTTAAAATCATTTTACATACTTTCAATTAAGATGATTAAATTTTGTGAAATAGTGAAAGTATTCTGTCCATAAACACTCTTCAATGTAGTAGTCATTTATTTATTTATTTTACTAGATATTTCTCTGTTGTCCCTTCAGAGGCCTGTTCAAGGTACCTTACAATTAAAACTGTCACAACACAAACATAAACCAATAAAAACAAGCCATTGAAAGCAAAGTATTGGACATAAACAGCATAAAAACTACCCATAAAACAGAAGCAAATAATTAAAAAGCTGCTAAGATAAATCCCCTAATTAAAAGCCTGGGTAAAAAAAGATGTTAAAGCAGGAGCTGTAACAGCCAGTGGGGGGAAAATGTATGCAAGCACGCCAGTGAGGGTACCTCCTACTTCTCCCATTTGGCCCATTTGGTACTTCTGATTGCCACCACCCAAATGGAATTAACCTGCCTCATTTTCCAGCAGTTGGGACATCAAAGCATGAACAAAATGGTTAAGCATGGAGGGAAGTTCTTTCAACACAGTCTGATTTCTTGAAAGAGAAAGATCTTTATTTACTACAGCACAGCTTTACAGTCTAAAGCACATTATATAGGGAAAGAGGGTATCATAACACCAAAGGACTATTGCAGAACTAGGAAAGAAAATAAAACACTTTAACTAGTCTAACTGTAGAGCCTTGGTGAAGCTGCTGCAAACTTAAAAAACAGAGGCAAACACTCCTCTGTTCCCGCTTCACTCCTGGTCCAGCTTGAACTCCATTAACAGGGTGGTTCTCTTTTACCAAACCTGTGTTTGGGAAGTGTCTCCCCAGATGGAACATGCAACCCTCCTTTCTCCAATCCAGCTGGAATGGGCCAATTGGGCAAATCTTCTTGGGCAAATGTTTATCTCCTTTCAGGAAACAAGCATCTGCTCAGTTTGCCATTTGAGCCATTTGGGAAAGAGCATTTTCCCCTGTCCTAACAGGAATCAGGCAAGCCTCAAAGATAAAGGTGTTCCAGAGGTGAGGTTTCCCCAGAGAATGTGGTTGCCATCTGCCTCACCTCTGAAAAAGGGGGCAGAGCCGGGTTTGAAAGGCAAATCTTAGATGACAATCTGGACAGCATGGGAATCGATGGTCTTATGAGGACTGGTGTGACATAGTGGTTAGAGTTTAGGACTAGGACCTGGGATAACTGGGTTTGAATCCCTCACTCCATTGTAGAAGTCTGCCAGGTGACCTTGAGCCCTTCACAATCTTACAGCCTAACCTACCCTCACAAGTTGCTTGTTGTGAGTATTAAGTGGAGGAGGGGAAACAATGTGAAAGGAGGATATACATAAGAAAAATAATATGAATGATTCTGAATTCTTTGGCCTAAGTCTGTGTCTAACTCCTTTTTCTTCCATTACTGTCACAGCTTGGTGTCTAAGGGTAGATAAGTACAGCATTTGACTTTATCCTGTGCCAGACCCTCTCTGCACTCTCCTTTTAATCCACGTTCACTGCAGTGTCCTCCAAGCAATTTTGCACTAAAATCAAATTCAGCCTTCTTTTTAATCCAGTTTTTTTCCACCTTCGTTTTATTCCAGGTTTTTCCCCCATTCTGCATTACATTACCTCCCTTCAGTTGTCAGCCTGGTTTCAGCCTGCTGTTGCTCTGGGTTATTTGGATGCTGTTTCACCATGGACTTAAATTGCCTCGACTTGAACACTGAGAAAATCTGGAGTGGCAGGCAAATGCAGAAAGGACCCCAATTTGCTGCATTTTTTGTGGTCATGAATGCAAGGAAACTCTGCCTTTCTTGATCCATTGCAGCAGCAGTACTACCTATTATGTGGGAAGTCCATATAATTCTTGCCTGTATTACCTCCCAAACTTCTTATATGCCAGTGTGCAAGCAAAAAAAAAAAAAGGAAGTAAGCAGAAACCATTACTTATATATAATCAAATCAAAGCCCTCTCCAAGTCAATGAACGGTTGATTCAGTTGGTGTTGTCAACGCTTTTAAAAGTAGTGAGATCTACGTGTATTTCTGTTGACCAGTTTTTAAGTATTGAGCGGGAGGCGATGAATTCAAACAACAGGCTTTTATTCAGTGATATTGCTCAGCTCCAAAGACAGCTCTATGAGAGCGGCACCTTAATTTATACTGTTCCAACACATAACTTTCAACAATGTAACTATATACAAGCAATACTATTGGACCCAAGCAGGGCTCAGTGATAGGGTATCCAGATTGGCTTCAGGACCAATGGGAGTCTTTATTCATCAGCCAATAAGAAATGGAGCTTTAGGATACCAGAGCCCTCTCAAGCTATTGCTGCTTAAATAATCCAAAACACAAACCCAACACTCCTCCCCCCCAAGTTCAAACAACAAAGTCTCTTAGGTGTGGGGGTGGCCGCCTGGTCAGGCGGGACCGGCGTGGCAAAGGTGGGCCCGATGGGGAATGCCCTCTTAAGTCCGGGGACCCCATACAGGCCGGCATGAGCTGTGGCGATGGACTCACGGGGGAGTGGTCTGTAAAGTCTGGGAGCTCCGAGAGTTCTGGGGCATGACCCAGCTCCGGCAGGGAACCTACCTCGTTCCAAGCTGGCAGTGGCTCGGCAGACTGTTCTCTTGGGATGTCCTGGGCTGGAGTTGGCAGGGGGCTGCCCTCTGTCAAGCGACTTTCCCGGGCGCCGGTGTCTTGCTGAGCTGGGAGGTCTCCCAGGCTGGCCTCAGGAACCAGGGTGCATTGTCCTGTCGCAGTAACTGGGGGGCGTGGCAAACGTTGCTCCAGTTAAAGAACTGGGGAGCGTTGCAAATGTTGTTCCGGCTCAGGAACTGGAGAGTGTTGCAACTGATCCTCTGGCGCTGGCCACCGGCGTCTCAGCTGGGCCAGATGTCTGCGACGGACCTGCCCCGTGTTGTCCCTCAATTCATATGAGATAGGGCCTGTGGCACGCACCACAACTGCTGGAACCCAGTGCGGACCTGCCCCATAGTTTCTGGCATATACTGTGTCTCCCAGCGCAAAGGACCGAGAGGACCCTGGGCCAATAGGGTCATGGTGGATGTCTGGAGACAGGTCTGGGTGGAGATGGCTCAGGCAAATGGACAGCTGGCGGCTCATGAGCAACTCTGCCGGCGACTTCCTGGTGGTGGTGTGTGGCGAGGAGAGCTGCTGCAGTAAGAACCCGGTGAGTTTGGCTGGGAAATTTCTGTCACCCACCTGGCGGAGTGAGTCCTTGGCCATTTGCACCATTTGCTCGGCCTGACCATTCATTGTGGGGTGGAAAGGAGCCAAGGTACCCTGCTCATCCAGGAAGGACTGGAACTCTGCTGATGTAAATTGAGTTCCATTGTCGGATACGAGGAGGTCTGGCAGGCCAAAGATGGCGAAGAGGCGGGCTAGGCAGCGGGTGACAACGGCTGATGTCATGGAGGTGACAGGGATGACCTCCAACCACTTGGAGTACGCATCCACGATGATCAAGAGTGTTCGGCCCTGGAAGGGCCCAGCAAAGTCCATGTGAATGCGGGACCACGGCCCCCTCGGCTTCTCCCATGGGTGAACAGGAACCTCTGGAGCCGCTGGTCTTGACTCCTGACACAGCTGACACGTCTGGACCCACCACTCAATCTGCTGATCCATGCTGGGCCACCAAACATAGCTCCTTGCGATGGCCTTCATCTTAATGATGCCTGGGTGCCCTTCATGCAAGGCGTCCAGCACCCGTTGGCGAAGTGGGGGAGGGACAACGACTCTGTTTCCCCACAGCAGGCATCCCTTGTTCACCGACAGCTCAGACAACCTCGATAGGAATGGCTGGAATTCAGTGTCGAGTGTCCCTGACGGCAATCCCCTCCACACATGGTTGTAGACTCTGCCAAGTGTGTGATCCCGGCTAGTGTGGAACGCTACATCGGCAATGGAGAGCAGAGGCTGTGGCAGCTCCTCAATTAACAAAAATTCCTGGAGTGGGGCCTCAGGTGGGCCTGACAATAGAAGCGGCAGCCGGCTAAGGGCATCACCGTGCTCGATGGTCTTGCTGGGCCTGTGGAGGAGACGGAAGGAGTAGGCAGACAGAAGAATGGCCCAGCGCATCATCCGGGGGGACAGGATCTGGAGGGTTTGACGGTTGGCCGTGAAGATGCCAAGCAGCGGCATGTGGTCGGTGACATTTCAAATTCCCGCCCGTAGATGAAATCGTGAAATTTCTTCACTGCAGCGATAATTGCTAGTGCCTCTCGATCTATCTGGGCATAGTTTCTCTCAGTGGAAGATAACGTCCTGGAATAGAAGGCAATGGGGGCCTCCCAGCCAGATGTCAAGCGGTGACTGAGCACGGCCCCAATCCCATAAGGTGATGCATCACAAGCGAGGATGAGGGGCTTCTTCTCATTGTAGTGAACTAGGATGGCATCAGACGCAAGGAGGGCTTTGACGGCTTGGAAGGAGGTGTTTTCCCGGCGACCCAATGCCCATGGTGCTGACTTGTCCAGTAACCAATGGAGCGGTTCTGCAAGAGCTGCTTTGTTGGGCAAGAAAGCATGATAGAAGTTCAATAGTCCTAAGAAGGACTGCAGCTCTTTCTTGGACCTTGGCAGGGGTGCGTTGCGGATTGCAGCAACCTTGTCCGGAGCAGGGTGGATGCCCTCTGCGTCTAGGCGGTAACCCAGGAATTGCATGGTAGGGACGAAGAACTCACATTTCTCCTTCTTCAGTCGAAGGCCAACATCCTGTAGCCAACGAAGGACCTCTCGCACTCGAGTAGCCAGTTCAAGGTCTGAGGCTCTGGCAATTAAGATGTCATCGAAATAGGGTATGACACCAGGCAGACCTCAAAGAAGGCGCTCCATAAGTTCTTGAAAAATGCCGGGGGCGACGCTTACCCCGAACTGCAGCAGGTCTACCTTGAAAGCACCTTGGTGCGTCACGATAGTCTGTGCTTCGGCTGTGGCTGCATCTACCGGCAACTGCTGATATGCCTGGGTGAGGTCGATCTTGGTGAACACCCAGCCCCCAGAGACTGAGGCCAAAAGGTGGCTCACCACAGGAACCGGGTATGTGTGCAGCTGAAGGGCCCGGTTGATGGTGCATTTATAGTCAGCACAAAAACGGATGGAGCCATCAGGCTTGAGGGGAGTGACAATAGGTGTCTCCCACTTGGCATTGGGAACTGGCTTGAGGATCCCTTGGGCCAACAGTTTATCTATTTGCTCGTCAATCTTTGGCTTAAAAGCAATGGGGCAGCGTCTGGGCTTGAGGTGGATGGGTGGTACAGCAGGATCCAGATTAAACAACACAGGTGGACCCTTGTAACAGCCAAGCTCCGTCTTGAAAACCTCCGGAAACTCTGTCTCAAAGTCCAATAAAGGCTGTGGCTCGACTTGGTTCACACCAACAACGTCAATGCCCAAGGTGGCGAACCAGTCCAGCCCTATCAGGCTTGTGTGGTGACCCTCTACCACGAGCAGGTTCAGACGGCCAGAGAATTTCTTATACTTGACCTGGACTGTGGCGATGCCAATGACTGGAACTCGGTTCCTCTGGAAATTGAACAACTGTAAGGTGCATCTTTGAAGGTGGTGAGCAGCAATTCGCAGGCAGACTTGTTGGAAAGTGCTCCATGAGATGATGGATAAGGCCGACCCAGAGTCTACCTCCAACTGGCATGCTCGACCTTCAATGAAGACGGTGGCTTTGATCTTTGGACACGGATGTAGTCCCTGGTGTATATAGAGGTGGTTGGTGCAGTCCTCGGACATGCTTGCCTCGTGGCTGTACCTTTGTCTTTGCCCAGATGGCCGAGATGTTTTGGAATGGTACGATCGGCTGGGGGCATTCACAGACCCTCAGATATGCTGGAACTCGTCTGGAGCATCACAACCCTGAGACGAGCAACACACTTTGGCGAGGTGGCCCACTTTCCCACACGCATGACAGATGGCATCGCGGAACTGACAGTCTCGACACACACTCGCACCTCTGCAACTGGCACAGCCATCTCTCCGCGGGCTTTTTTGAGAGTGGCGCAGGCTATTGTGACAGTGACACAGCTTCTGGTTGGCTGTTGTGTTGAAAACTCCATCATCGGACACATAAATAGCCTGGGTCCAACCTACCTGAGGGACCGCCTTTCCCTGTATGTACCCCGGAGAGCACTACGGTCTGGGGCCCAACACTGGCTGACTACACCTGGCCCTAGAGAAGCCAGGCTTGCTATCACAAGGGGAAGGGCTTTCTCAGTGGCAGCCCCTATCTGGTGGAATGAGCTCCCGGAGGAGATCAGGGCCCTGCGGGATTTAGCACAGTTCCGCAGGGCCTGTAAGACGGAGCTCTTCCGCCAGGCATTCGAGTAGGGGCCGCTACTTCCATCTTCCCTCCCCCTCCCTGTTTTTCTCCTGCGATATATCTATCAAAGCCTGACCGCTACTTGTACCATCTACCACGAGGAAACAGGGGCTCCGGAGTGATTAGGTTGCCGCCATCTGAATTTTTAGGACTGAGTGTTGAGCACTTTAGATTGTTAATTATGTTTTTGTGTGGTTTTAACATAATGTTTTATAATGTTTTAAGTTTTAGTATGTTTTGGAATCCTGGGGTACCAGGTCTTGTATGCCACTCTGAGCCTGCAATTGTGGGGAAAGCGGCTTAGAAATCAAATAAATAAATAAATAAATCAGATTGGTCATCCTGGGCGTCATTGGACTCAGCAGTATTGCTGTGGTGTACCACGTCAGAGCGGCCTGGCGTGTGGCTTTGGGGACCCAATCGCAGTTCTCGGAGGGATAGGTTGGCAGCCTCTACTCTCAGAGCCTCTTCGAGGGCTGCTTCATATGTGAGAGTCTTTAGTAAGAGTAGGGCTCGCCGGATGCTCTCGTCTCGGAGGCTGCAGAGTAGTCGATCTAGGAGGACGGACTTCAAATCAGTGAAGTGACAGTCTCTAGCAGCTCACCTTAATGCAGTGAGGTACTCCATGACAGACTCGCCCTCCTTCTGGTTCCGCTGATGGAACGCGCATCAGTGTGTGGCAGCCATTGTCTTCGGGGTGAAGTACTCGGTCAGCCGGGCCTTGATGATGCCGAGAGGGATCTCGAGTAACTTAGAGGGAGCAACTAAATCTTGAGCAATGTCAAATACAGCCTGCCCGCAGGTACTCAGGAAAGTGGCGCGGCAGACATCGTCCCCGTCAATATGATTTGCTACGCGGTAGCATTCAAATCGCTCGAGGTATGATTCCCAGTTCCCAACTTTTGGGTCGAACGGTTCGATATGGCCCTTGGGTACCATGCCCATAGTGATTTAGCTCTGGGCGCCCTTAGTGATTTCAGCTGGGCAGGCAGAGTGATTTCAACCATTCAGTTAGAACTGGGATCCCATCCTTGTTGCCAGTTTTAAGTACTGAGCGGGAGGCGATGAATTCAAACAACAGGCTTTTATTCAGTGATATTGTTCAGCTCCAAAGACAGCTCTATGAGAGCGGCACCTTAATTTATACTGTTCCAACACATAACTTTCAACAATGTAACTATATACAAGCAATACTATTGGACCCAAGCAGGGCTCAGTGATAGGGTATCCAGATTGGCTTCAGGACCAATGGGAGTCTTTATTCATCAGCCAATAAGAAATGGAGCTTTAGGATACCAGAGCCCTCTCAAGCTATTGCTGCTTCAATAATCCAAAACACAAACACAACACCAGTAAACTTCCTTGTCAGTTACATATATGCCACCAAGTCACTCTCACTCTATCACCAGCCCTTTTTAATTGAGTCAGATAGGCAAGAAAAATGGCTATATCTGAAAAATTCTGAATATTACCATCTGTTATTTTTCAATTCAGAGAACTATGTTAATGAATAGGGCATTTTCAGTAATGGTTTGTTGTAATTAACATCTAAAATTACATCTTTCCATAGCTGCCATGACTATGTTTAAGTCATAGCATGGATTGCTCCATATAAGAGGGAGGTCAACAGTTATAGATGAATTAAGAACAATTTATTGCCCGACTAAATTCATTTGAACTGAATTTAGAGGGATGCCTTTATTCTAGAGACAGTGTCCTGGTTTCCTTTGGCAGGCTTTCTGCAATTTAATTGCTTTCTATGTCCAGCGCTCTCAAGCTGTATCTGCATTGTGATGATATTTTATGTGCATTGCAAATACTGTCCCCATTGAGTCTGTATTTGTTTTGTGTTGTTTTCTCTTTCCTGTGCTCCCAGACTAAATTTTTTTTTTCCTTGTGCGTACAGGGACTACAAATTTTGGAGTAAATCCACCATTTCTCTAATGTATGGGAGTAGATTAGTTTTATACCATCCTAACAGATGCTTCTAATCTCTGGCACAACCTGCATCATTGCACTCTAAGTAAAGCAGAGCTTTGTATCAGGAAGAAGGGGAGCATGGCAGTAGGGAATATAAATACTATTCACATGTTGCACAAGTATTTATCTAAAAGCTTGACATCCTGCATTCTTCATAATGTGCCCCAAATGGCTAACAACATAACACAATAAAAATACAATTTAAAACATTTAAAAATAATTCTGGTGGAGGGAGTCACAGATTACAGCTGTAAAGAAGAAATATTTAGACTCTGTAAAAAGGCACACAGGTTTTCTTGGGCCTTGCATCTCGGGGTTTGGAGTTCAGCAAGGGAGGTTTAGGATGAACAAGACAGAACCCCTCTAGCCTGAGCTTCCAGTAGAAGGACATACAAGCTTCACATGAGCAAGGAGGGCAGTGCTATGGAGGAGATCCAGGTAAACACCCTATTTTAATGCTAAAAAAGGCTTTGAACATCTAAAACTGTTGTGAACGTAGAAAGCCAACACAGAAATGGGGGCTATCCAGTGTTTTATGCATGTATGATGCCCACTGGGCAGAAATTGCTAGATAGTCAATGCTTGGAGCTCCTGGCTTTCAGAAAATAAGTTTGTTCCTTTGAAGCTAGGGTTGCCAACCTGGAGGAGCTGAGGGAAAAAGAGAAAGAGGGAGGCTTATGGATGAGACTTTCAGGAGCCTACTAAAACAGCCCCACTTTTGTTATGACAGCTCTTCTGCTGTCATGGAGATTGAGTGTCTTGAAGCTGGAGGGCATCAGGCTGAGGAGGAAGGAACGTGATACCTTAGAAGGGACCCCTTCCTCAGATGATAGACCAATATCCTTTGGGGTTGGAATGTGGGCTCTTGGTAGTGGGTGATTCAGTTATTGTGAGTATAGAGAGTGGGGTCTGTGACAAGCATTGTGACCACATGGAGACTTGCCTGCGTGGTGTGAAGATTGAAGACATCACCATCAGTCTAGAGAGTCTGATAGATAATGCTAGAGAGGAGTCAGTAGTTATGTTGCACATTGGCACCAATGACATTGGACAATGTAGTTGTGTGCTCCTGGAGAAAAAATGTAGGTTACTAGGCAGAAAGTTAAAGGCTTGGACCTCAAAGCTAGCATTCTTAGAATCCCATTCCATGTGCAGTGCCAGCTAGACAAGCAGAGATTAGAGGTCTCATCATGTAGATGAGAAAGTAGCAGAAAGGTGGAAGAATTTTGATTAGGGATGTGCATACTGGAATTCCCAAGCCAAAAATATACATGGAAATCACTGCTTCAGTTGTTTCCCAGAATGGTATTAGCAATCTTTGATTCTTAGTGAAACAAAACAGCCATCCCCCAAAAAATCCATGTTGTTTTCAAGTTCAGGTGCTTACCAGGCTGGCAGTGGCATGGGGCATCCTTCCAACCAATTGGATCCTTGCAAGAGAGGAGTTCAAATCAGTTCCATCCAATCATTTGGCATTATCTTCAATGACTATTGAATTGGCTATCCATTGACAAGAAGAATGTCTGCAATGCACATGCATGGAAACTCACCTAATTCATGGGCCAGTAAAATGGAGCCCTGCTGTTGAATGTGCTTGAAATTTGGAGGGCCTTGGGAGGAGGGGGAGAATTGTGAGAATATGGTGGCATTATGGTCAATGACTTCTGCCCCAAACTCTGTAATCGGCTGTCCATTGAAAAGAACTGCATCAGGGGTGTGGTAGCGCTCAAAGAAAATGGCTGCTTAACACCTTTGCTCCAAGAACTCTCTCCTAATCGATCAGCATAGTGGAAGTTGGTGAAAAATCCTGTGTTTTTTTTTTGTGCACACCCCTAGTCTCCTTCTGGTCCTTTTGTTGGTACCTTGGAGCCTCAATCAGGGAGGGTAGAGTGTTTCTGCATCCATATTCTGCTCCATCCTATACCGGTGCTCAACCACACCTTTCACCCTGTTCTCTCTCCTGGAGGGCTAGAAAGACAGCAGGGAGTCCTTACCAGCCCAAACCAGTCAGAGTTTAAATAGACTCTCGCAAGACCTGCAGCTTCTCCCCTTCATCTTGCTGGATCCAGGGAAGGCCCTTCCAGCCAGTCACAGGTGCCAAGTGGGTGAAGTGGCTTCATGACCTATTGCCAGAACAGCAGCAACAGCCATACCTTGCAACCCAGTTTGCACCATGCCAAGAGCAGGCTCATATTCCCACAGCACTGGGGAATATCTGCCCATTCCTGTATCCTTCTTCTTTCTTCTTAATTACTATTTTCATGACAAGTCATAAACAGCAAACATTACACATTAAAAGGGAAGCCTAAGGTTTACAACCTGAGTTACAATGTGATTTTAGTACCCTGTATCCTCCTACCACCCTGTTTTGCTCCCCCCACTGCAACCAAGGAGTCCCAAGCCCCCACCCTTCTGTAAAATTCAGGAATTGGATAGAATAAGAACATAATGGAATGAATATTTGCCCAACCCCATTTAAATCTCAACCAACATGTTTAAACCTCGGTGTACAATCCAGATTATTTTGTAAATCTGAAATATGATGTAATGGTGTACTTATATGTTCAGATAAAACATCGTTCCTGGCTAAATTTATAGATTTTATGTCCATCTTTGAAGATTGTCCATTACTAGACTTAGCATTTGTTCACACTGGTATAAATCATGGCAGACAGCTATCTATCTTAATTATCTTAAAAAGTCAATTATTTCATTACTTCTCCCTTATGTGAAAATAAGCTTTGAGATATTGGTCCTTAGTAACCAAAAAAGACCAGAACATTTTAGATTTTTTTTAAAAAAAAAAAAATCTGGCCATTATAAATGTCAAATGTTTGATGATTCATTAAGGATGGAAATATTAGACAGAATATAATGCTGCCTCTCACAACATTTAACATTTTAGGAATAAAACTTGTCCATACTGTACATATCTATATTAACATTTCTACTAGAATCAATATCTAATTCACCAAACTAGCTTATCTCAGTTTTACAAGAGCATACAATTATAGTTAGTTCATTTTTTGGAATGTTCTTCCAACCATTTGTAAAATCTTAACCAATTATTTTTTAAAAATTTCCTCTCCTTTATCTGCTAATTTCAATGTTAAATTGTCCATTTCTGCAGTCTCTAATAGTTTATACATTCTACACAAAGATTCCCAAATGGGTTTCACCATTGGAAGCATTTATATATCCCACAGTTTTTACTAAAGAACAACTTTGGAGATATGAAGAACTTTTGCAAAAAGACAACTCTCTGAAATCCTGAGATACATTACAAGAACAAGGCATTAATCTAACCTGGTGGGAAAGGGTACAACTTGACTCCAGATATGTGAAAGATAAACCAATTGGCTTTGCTGAGAAATCAAATGGGCTAGATAAAATATTGTTGGCAAATGATGTTAAATATATAAAAGCATTTTATACACTATTATTAGAAATGAGAATGCAGTAAAAACTGCTATGATTAAATGGGCACAAAATATAGGACACAATATTTAATTAGAACAATGGTTGAGAGTTTGGAAAACAATTATAAAATTTACAAAATGTATGGTGTTTAAAGAGAATATTTATAAGATGTTTTATAGATGGTATAATGACACCCGAGAATTTAGCAAAATGGTACCCAAATATGTCGAATGAATGTTGGAAATGTAATTTATTTATTTATTTATTCATTCATTCATTCATTATTCACATTTTTACCCCACCCTCCCCGCGAGCGGGCTCAGGGCGGCTTACAAAGTGGCACAGTGCCAGGTTAAAAACACAGCTAAAACAGTTTAAAACATCATTATGATAGTACACAAGTTTCAATAAAGTGCTCGCAGTGATGGTAATCAGCTTATATCCAGATGGCATCCTGCAATTTCTCTTTGTGACCTAGTGTGGATTCCTTTGGCCAGCCCTCATCTCCGATGGTAATGGAGATGGTTGATGGTAGGTGGGTGGTGGGTGGTGGCGGCTCCTTATCAAAGGCCTGGCGGAAGACTGTTGGTTCCTTTTTTCATATGTGGTGGACTTTTAAATGTGTAAAAAAATATTGGACCTGGATTCATGAAATATTGCAAAATATGTTACATATGACTATCCCATTTGTGCCAGAAATATTTTTGTTGAATATGATTCCAGAAACCTTTAACAAAACAGATAAATATTTGATTATCCATGTAATAACTGCTACTAGAATACTTTATGCGAGGTACTGGAAAGGAGAAGTTCCCTCGAAGGGTGAAGGGCAGTTTTCTTAAGAGGGATGGGGGTTTCTACTGATTGTTGTCTTCCACTGCAATTTCCCCCCTTTCCCCCTATGCTGTACCTCTGAACAGAATTTCAGGATGTTTAGTGGGCTACAACAGGACAGGTGAATCGGCATTATAGCACTATTTCATTTTATATTTTAAAAGTTTTTGTCTTTGGAACTGTGTGGTTGGATACAGACCAATGTCCTTAATGGGACTCCAAACCAAATACAGCAGATGCTGTTTCCTAATCCTCACTAGTGAAGTCTGTTGATTGAACCATTTTCACCATTACACAAATCAAACCAGAGCTGAAATGATTCTTATTCATCATATGTCACACATCACCAAACTATCCATTTGATTTATATAGTACCTGTTTGAACTATGTGGTTTGAACTATGAATTATTGGTATATAAATAATGTTTACTTTTGGCAGTAGTCTTGTTATTTGTCTTGTTTGCCTTATTATCATGAAATCTCTATAAGATGGATAATAATATATAAAGTAATACATGCTATCCTCCCAGAATAGTGGTATTTCTGAGGCTTAGATTAGTAGCTGTTCCTTCTCTGCCTTCTTTCTTTCTCTCTCTCTCTCTCTCTCTCTCTCCTTTCTTTCTTGCCTTCTGACATACTTCTGGTGATGTCAGATGGTGTAGCATATGCAAATAAGTTATGCTAATGAGTTATGCTAATGAGCTCATGCACCTCTTTTTCTACAAAATGACCCCTGATTAGCAACACAGACTCTTAGTCCTCAAGGCAAATTGTAAATTAGTCAGCTGCACCTGGCCGGGTAATAGCCTTGATTAAATTGTAAACAATCAACTCCTTGTAAATAAATAGAAATCCTAATCTAATCCTAAACCCTAACCTAACCCTAAATCTAATCCTAAACCCAAACCCTAACCCTAGGGTTAGAGTTGGTGTTGGTATTAGGGTTGGTGTTAGTGTTAGGGTTAGGGTAGGGTTAGGGGTTAGGATTTAGGGTGAGGGTTAGGATTCATTTTATATGATCACGGCTCATCCATCTTCAATTCACAATAGAGAAGAACAAGTATTTCAGAAGTGATAAGTAGACAGATTTGAAAACTACAAACATTACAAAAACATTTTAGAAATAATTGAGCTGAGCTGAGCTAAATTAAGGGCAAACATAATGAGTTACATTTGTAGAAAGATGTGTTGTACAAATATTTTAAAGACAAGCTGAGAATTAATATTCAAAAATCTTTTTATATGTACTTCTGCAGGCACTGAAGAAAAAGCAGATGACTTTTTGTCTTCTTTCAGAAGATCTTCTCAATGTGCTATAAAAGCCAGTATACACCATTATCGCACTAATGAATTTGCTGCAGAAAATACAAAACTGCAAAGATGTCAAAACACTTTTGTGCAGTTGTTTGTTTAATTCAGTGGTGCTTTTTCAGAAGCTTCGCTCAATTAATGATCGGGGGGACAAATAATTCTGAGCAAAAGTTATGCAAATGAGAGCACAGCATTTAATTATTTTGTACTGGATAGTGGTTCAAGGAAAAAATGTTGCATAGTTTCCTTGCTTCTTGTGTGGCATCTCATGGCACTGAAGCTATATCTGTGAACGAACTGTAAATGATTTACAAATAAATTATTGTTCTAATATAGAGAGTAAATGCTTGAAGCACTTATGCCTGACTTTCCCCCAAGGTACTGAAGACTGCTGAGCACTCCACCATAAAAAGATGATGAGCAGAATCTGGTTAGCATCATCTGAACCAAAAGAAATATCTCTGCTGAAAACTTACTATTTTTTCATATAGGTGGGTAACAGAAAGAAAAGGGTCACAATTATTGTTATCGATGATGTACATGTTTGTCCAAATGCCAAGACAACCATAGGTGTGTATGTCTTTGTTTGGATCCAGCAATGGGTCAGCTAGATTGTTCATTTTAAGAATGGCCCTTCAGTAATCTCATAACTCTGCAATTCTTTGAAAGAGAAGAAGGTAGATGATTTTTGAAAAATATCAAAAAACTGCCAGAGGATTTTATTGCCCCCTAATGTTTTTAATCAGCAGATCTTGGCAGAATCCAAGTAAATATTTCATTCTGAAGATTGATCATTCTATAACAGAGACAGTTAAATGTTTTGCCTGGGAAGATAAAGAATACATTTTTCTTGGGGGGAAAGGGGGAAAGAATGGGCTAACATGTTTAAAGAAACCGGTTTTTCTGAAGGTTCCTCTTAACAGGCACTCAACTGGAGCAGTGTTGTACTAAAACCAAAGTCTATGCCAGGGGTCCTCAAACTTTTTAAACAGGGGGCCAGTTCACTGTCCCTCAGACCGTTGGAGGGCCGGACTATAGTTTTTAAAAAAAAACTATGAACAAATTCCTATGCACACTGCACATATCTTATTTTGAAGTAAAAAACCAAAATGGGAACAAATACAATATTTAAAATGAAGAACAAGTAAAGTTAAATCAACAAACTTACCAGTATTTCAATGGGAACTATGGGCCTGCTTTTGGCTAATGAGATGGTCAATGTCCGGTTCCATATTTGTCACTGCTAGTTGTAACAAGTGATGCAAGTGTGCATCAATTAGTCTAGATCTGGTTGGAGATTTCAGATGTTATTTTGCGGGTAGGGAAAGCATACTGGGGGGGGGGGTGCGCGCGCATGCAAAGCACCTTTGACGGGGCTGTTTTCTTTCCCTCTCCAAAGAAACAAAGAACTCGGCATCCTCACAAACTTTTTAAGGCAGCAAGCCCCCAGCTGCTTCTCCCTGAAACTCCACTACTGCAGGCATCATGATGGGAAAGAGAAACCTCGCTCTCGCTCTCCCCCTCCGATTCCCAGCAGCACAAAAAGCCTCGAAAAAGACCCCCGCCCGGCTCCTGGGCCTGGCGCAGGTCTCCTAGCTGGCTGAGAGGCCTCTCAGCCGGCTAGGAGACTTGGGGCCAGCTGGAGCACCTGCCACCCCACACTTACCCTCTTCCAGTCTTCCTTTTGCCTCGTCCTGGCTGACTGGAAGCAGGGGGGCGGGGCTTTGTCATGTGGCCCGGGATGAATCGGCTGCAATTTTTCCGCTGCTTTGTGTGCTGCTGGGAATTGGAGGACAGGCAGTGGCACACCCGGCGGGCCAGAAAAATGCCCTCGGCGGGCCGCATGTGGCCCCCGGGCCATAGTTTGAGGACCCCTGGTCTATGCTATGTAAAATCTTTGTGACACAGTGGGAAAGACAAGGACAAATTAATATACGAAAATAATATTAAAATCACTTAGGAAAGCAATGGGAAAGGATTAAATATAATGAAGATGTGTAAAAACTCTGAGAGTAGATTAAAAGAAACAAACATGAAACAAAGAGGTTGGGAAATGTTTAATGTTTCTCTCTATAACAGTTCATATTTATATCAGAATTTTGTTTTTAAAATGCATGAGAATATACTTGTAATTGATATGACAGAAAGAAGCATCAAATAGAAATTTTGTTGGAATGTGTTGCAATTAGAATAGTATTCATGACCTCTGAAGGTTGTGGTCTGTTTGAAGCTTCATCATTAAGAGGTAAAGACACTCCTGTTACCCTATTTCAAGATCCTGATAAGAGATATTCAGTGAGCTACATTACACTGAGGTAATTGCAGTTGAAACTTCCATTTATGACTAGACTGAAAATCTGGTATACTCTCATATGCATGGTTTGGGAATCTTTGTGGTATACACAATTTCTACTTTGAGTATGATTAACAGAATTCAAGATGGCACATACAGCTAGAGTCTGCAAAGCTCTATAATTCATTCAAACATTATGACTCCCAAGTGAGCAGTGCTGGGTAGCATTGCCACAGAAATTATTGGATCCTACGCAGCAGTCAGTGGAAGGAACTGGTAGAGGTGGGTCTTTGCCAGGTTCCCAATGAGAGCCAAACAAGGAGTGATTGTTATGATGATTCTCCCTAGTTTTGTTGATACTGACACCCAGGGCTATTTTGGGGGCAGAATGGTGTTCCTGCTGCCTTCCGAGCCTGCTCTGCCCCTCCCTTGCCAAAGCCCCGAAGAAGCAGAAGAGTGAGGCCTGGCTGTGCTCTCTTCAGCAGTTCCTGCAAGTGCAGGGTGGCAGTGGAAAGTGACATGACAGGCTCTGGCACGTCACCTTGCCCACCAAGAAGAGAGCGAGGGTGGCCCAGTGATGATGGCAATTGGCGGCCTGGTGGCTGGGAGCCCCCAGCACACCTCCTCCTCGCCCTTCACTCCCCCTGCCACAGGGACATAATGGGGGATGCAGATGGCAACGGTGGCGGAAGACAGCGGCCAGGAACAAGGTGGCAAAGGTGAGCAAGTGAGCGCGGGTGGTTCGGCAGCAGCTGGTCTTGGGATGAGCGAAGTTGTCCTAAAACCAAAGTGAACTCTAGGTGGTTCAGGCAGGAGATGGGCAGTGCCTGCTTCCCACCTCACCTCTTTCCTTCTTGAGGTGCTGCTCTGCCGCCACTCTTCCCTTTCCCCAATTGCGTGTTTCAATTTCCCACTCTTTGCCACGTGCCACATTATGACCCGCAGCTTCACCTGATTCCCCCCGTGGCTTCTAGATCCTCAAAAAACAGGATCCAGAAGCCGCAGGGAAATCGGGTGAAGTTGCAGATCAAAATGTGGTGTGTGGCAGAGTGGGAAATTGAAGCACGCAATCAAAGGAAAGGGAAGAGCGATGGCAGAGCAGTGCCTCGTGGGAAATCTTTCTTCTCTCTCTTTCTTTCCTTCTCTCTCTCTCTCTCTCCTTCTCTCTCTCTTTCTTTCCTTCTCTCTCTCTCTTTCTTTCCTTCTCTCTCTCTCCTTTTTTCTGTATTCTTGGTGCTTGGGGACAACAGTGGGAGGGCTTCTAGTGTCCTGGCCCCACTGCTGGACCTCTTGAGGGCACCTGGTATTTTTGGCCACTTTGTGGCACAGAGTATTGGACTGGATGGGCTACTGGCCTGATCCAACATGGCTTCTCTGATGTCCTTATGTCTGGGGCAGTGATGTTCTGTCTTCTTGGTGCTTGGTGGGGCAAGAGTGGGAGGGCTTCTGGAGTTCTGGCCCCACTGATGAACCTCCTGATGGCACCTGGTATTTTTGGCCACTGTGTGGCACAGGGTGTTGGACTGGAAGGGCCATTGGCCTGATCCAGCATGACTTCTCTTATGTTCTTATGAGAATAGGGCCAGGGCTTTCTCTGTAAATGTATCTCTCTGCGTGGTGTGGAGGTGGCTCTCCTCTTTTGAGCTCTTAAAACATGGATGAAAATGCCTCTTTTGGGGTTGGAAGATAAGTAATATTCCTTGTGAGTAGCAATGAACACAGCTTAAATAGTAGGGTATTTAAAATGAGATCTGCCATACTGATCCTTTGTTCAAAGTAGTCAGTCAGGAGCAGGGGTCATTTTGTAGAAAAAGAGGTGCAGGAGCTCATTAGCATAAATCATTTGCATAGCTCATTTGCATATGCCACACCCCCTAACACACCGTAAGTGTGTCAGAAGGCAACACCCACCCCTCAGGCTCCACTCCACAGGTGAGTGAAACTGACCTGCTCTTCCTCCATTCCCTTCCCCATCCAATACTTTGTGCAATAAAAATAAGTGTAAAGAACACACCCTCATTCTCTTCCTGCTCCCTTGAAACCACCAGGTTTCAAGTAGACTTGAGATACCCAGGACATGTGCACCACCCATCCCTTTCCCTTCCCCTCCCCATAACAAGACACCCTGTGAGGTAGGTGGGGCTGAGAGAGGTCTTTTGAGAACTGCTCATAAGAGAACAGCTCTGAGAGAACTTGTGACTGGCCCAAGGTCACACCAGCAGCTGCATGTGGAGGAGTGGGGAATCAAACCTGGTTCTCCCAGATTAGAGTCCAACTCCTGACCACTACACCAAACTGATAAGGTGGAAGCTGCTGAAGGGTTGGTGAAATTTCTCCAGTACTTATGTGCCATGCGCCCAGATAAAAAATGGTATACTTGGAAAATTTATATGCCACCTTGAGCAAGTCTCTGGAAAAGCAGCACACAGTCATAAAAGGAACAATGATAAAATTATCAATATTAAAACAAAACATTTAAAACAATAAAGACCCTAGCAGGGCTTTCCCTGGGGCGCTGCACCTCTGCACTGCTCGGGGAAGCCGTGGAGGGGGCGGGGCTTGGTCATGTGCCCGCCCCCTGGGCTCCTCACTCCCGGAGCTGCGCTCCTGTGCGCTCCCGCTCCAACAGACCCCTGGTCAGGAGATATGTCTTCTTTTTTGCCTTTCAAAATATGATAACCCTAGAGGAGAGTATTTGGTGTGGAAATGCATCAGGTACAACATGGCTGTATGTGAGGTGATGACCACACTTCTGGTAACATGGGGGTGTGGCCTAATATGCCAATGAGTTGCGCTGCCAGGGGTGGCCTGATATGGTAATGAGTTTCTGCTGTTGGGTGTGGCATATTATGCTAATGAGTTCCTGCTGGGCTTTTTCTACAAAAAGAGCCCTGCTGACACCTATGATGACAGAAGGTCCCTCATGGACCATGAGATGCCCACAGCACAGGCCTTTCTGAACACTTCACAGGCAACCCTGTAGTCCTTCCCCAGCAACCATCCCTGGTCCCCATCCCCTAGCATTCAACTGACCAGGAACCTCCTGAGGAGACCTGCACCCTTGGAATGGATGATGACCAGAGCAGAGGCATGGACCTAGT